>CP144185.1:15642397-18042397 GCA_036452645.1 Capsella bursa-pastoris | reverse complement strand
ACCTAGATTATTGCATATTTGTAATACTCAGAAAATCAGCACAAATTGTAAGACATCCAACAGCTGCTTAATGCATGTGGTTGGAATCATGGGTTGTCTCTTACAATTTAATTATCACGAGAAAGTGTGTTGATATACAACGTATATTAGTATATCAGAAAAAGAAAAACCAAACAAGCTTGTGAACCTAGATTATTGCATGATTAGTGATACTCCAGAAACCAGTCTTAATTCCCACTAGATAAAAAGAGCTTAAAGGGTATATCTTGGACGTGAACAAATCAAAACAGAACCACTAAATGTATTGTAAGTTAGTATCTAACAGTTTCACAACTGTCCAGATAAGCTGAAGCAACGAGGAAAACCAAAAAGCGGGAGTCTGTTTTGTCTCGATTACGACGCAAAAGAAATTAGCAAACATATATGCCAAAAAGTAAGTTACCTAATTTGGTTCCAACAAGAACTATTGGGACACCAGGGGCATAGTGCTTCAGCTCTGGGATCCACTGCAAACAGAAGATAAAGCAGCAAAGGTCACAACCAGAAAAACTTTTTAGTAATTCATTTAAAAACTTGTAGCAAACATCATTTCAAAACGCACCTTCTTGGACACATTCTCATAACTAGCCTTACTGATAAGAGAGAATGCTAAGATGAAAACGTCAGCACCGCGGTAACTCAAAGGTCTTAATCTGTTATAATCTTCCTGCCCTGTTACAACATAACAAAAGTTCAGAACCCGCACAACAACAAAAAAGAAAAGAAATCCAAAGCTGCTGCTAGTAAATAAGATCCCGATATAGTCAGTACCTGCGGTATCCCATAGTCCTAGGTTGACAGTGCTCCCGTTAACAACAACATTAGCACTAAAGTTATCAAAAACAGTCGGTACGTAATCCTGTTCCAGGGAAAGCCACAAGATTGAAATGAGATACAAAGCTCCAACAAAACAAGTCAAACCATTCAAATATTGCCACAACCTTTGTGCTCATCAATAACAAAAACAAGACAAATCAAAATGCATCTTCGCAATCAAATAAAACCCAGCATTGCCTATATATAGGATTCAATCAGGTTTTGCTTGGTGTAATCGATCATACCGTAGGGAAAGTGTTGCTGGTGTAAGAAATGAGCAAACAGGTTTTGCCAACAGCTCCGTCGCCAACGGTGACACACTTAATGAACCTAGAAGCGCTCATTGCCTTTACGCTTTCTCTTCTCCTCCACCAGAAATGGAGCTACGTTTTGATCACACACGACCAAATAAAATTTGACAAAAGGAAAAAAAATCCCTTAGAAAATGATGATGATATTCAAAAATAGCAACCTCAGATCTACAAAACCTGAGGAAACCACAACCCAAAACAAACAAACAAAAGCCCTCAACAGCGGTGTTTCCCCCCTTTTCGATTCGCCGTCTACGGTACAGAACAAACAAGAAAAACCCTAGAAATGTAAAAACAGGAAACCCTAAATGTGGGAGAAAAGAGGGATGAATCAAAGAAGAAGAAGAAGAAAGGTGAACAACAATGGTGAATCGAATCGAGAAGTAAGGAGAGAGAGAGAGATAGAGAGAGGAAGCAAGCAGAAGAAATGTGATGGCCGGAAATTTATGCCATTGAAGCGTTCACAAAAGGAACAATCTCCTCCATCAACTTCCCCGATTCTTTTGCTCTTCCTTTTTTCTTCTCTCGTTTCTTTTCTGTTTTATTTGTTTTTTCTTTTCTTTTTTGTAACATTTTTTTTTCCCTAATCAAATTTTTTTTCACTAAAGTTTTTTTTTCAATTAATTTAGTTTCTGTTTTCAGTTTTCATCTAAATTTTGAACATTTTTTTTATACTTAATGAAAATTTGAAACATGACAAAAGGTCGTAAAATATGATGATTATGCCTGCGTTAAACAACTCATTAGTTGTAAAATATTATATGATCATCAAGAAAATGCTTTTGTGCTTCAATAGAATTACATACCTCTCACTCACCTAATATCCAATGTTAAACCTCATATTACTAACAACGTCAAGTGACCTGACCAATAAAAAGATTTGTATAAATAGACATAGCAAAATCCACAAGTTACAAACCATGAACCGCCTTTATAAACCTACACACCAGGTTTACATTTCCAACAGCGATCGACCACACAAGACAAGTACCTTCTTGATTCCCAAACGACCCAAAGCTTTTTTTAACAAAACGTTACTCCTTTTTTTACCAAATCTCTATACTTTGATCTCCTCGTACCGGTCTCCAATGGCGCCACCTTTCTGCTTTTGAAACTCCATGAACTGTAGCGTACTTGCAAACAACGATTCAGCATATGGATCAGATGCCATTGATTCTTCTTCGTTCTTTATCAGTTGTATCAGGCTCTCCACTGATTCAACTGTTATCTGTGGAATCCCTTTCTGATAGAAATAGAGGTACCTGCCAAAATTCACATTACATGATGCTGCTTGCTGCTAACAAGAGATGAGAAAATGAGATGTAAACCCAAAAAAAAAGTGTTTACTTGTTTAGTATCTCGATGAAGAGGGTAACAGATCCTGCACTACCCCCACCTGTGCTGACCATCTGTTGAGCCGAATTTGCAATTTTCAGCGCTCGTTTGAGACAAAGCAGAACCCTGATTTCAAAAGCAAAATACAATCAGGTGTTGAGTTATATAACACACATTGTGTTGTACTTCACACACGGAAATATACCTTTCTCCATCTTGTATGGTCTCATGATCTTCAAGCCAGAAAAGATGAGAACATGCATAAACAGCTCGACATTGGTCAGGTTTCTTTAGAAGTTTTGCTGAATACTGCAAGAGAATAAGTTTTTCCCTTATCAAATTTTAAGCAGAGACAATTGAAATATGGCAAGAGACTAATTCACAAATGATGATTCATTAAGAAATACCCCCGTAGCCTTGTGTGTTAAAGTATCTCTATTCTCAACACCAAATACGTGCATTCTTTGTAAAGTTCCAATTATTAGTTGCAACGCAGTCACTTGGGCCTTCGAGTCCTGTTCCAAAGGCAAATTTTTGAAGCATGGGAGAGAGTTAAACTCACCCACTTACTTTGCTTTAGACACCAGACATATGAACGTCCAAGCAAATATATAACTTACTGAAATTTCTTCTTCATATAAGATGTATGCCTGGGTGAAAAATTCGTATGCAATTGGTTCTTCATCACACTTATTCGCAGCCTGACAATATAGGAAAAATCTGTGAGCATTTTACCAATGTCAGTGCATACTAAATAACAGATAATATTTCTACCTCAGCACATTGCAAGTACAACCGGAATGCTAAGTCAGGTGACGGAACATTAGGTAGCGCTTCAATAATCTGAAACAAGCAAAACATTCCAACAGATAAAGACAAGAAAAGAAGACTGTAGCAGAGTAGGAGCAATACCAGCAGTCTATTAGCTATATCTACAAAAACTGTCAACTGGTAATTTTCAATCACGTCAATCAGCTTGTATGTGCTAACTTTGGCCAATTTTAATTTAAGTAATGTAGCTCTGAAACACAAATCTGAACACTACAGTTAGTGAAAAGTTATGAGAGCTTACCTGATTTAGAAATTGGAATATTTTAGTAGCAGTAACTGAAACCTCTTTTCCGAAAGGATTGTCTCCTTCCACCGGCAGTCGCCTGATTAGCTACATTTTAGACAAAATATAACAAAAGTCATAAAATTTCAAAATGAAAATATTAACAAACTATATCAGATACACTTCTATGCGGTGTGTCAGATAAAAGAAACAACAAATCCATGTCATCACATCAAACTCAACATAAATTATGAAGGGCTTTAAAGATTGGCATTAAAACACTTAACTCTATGTACTTTGAATAACTTCGCTTAAGAAATCAAACCTTTAGGGTAGATATAACAAGAGGAGGAATGGTGAACTTTAAGCGCTTTGGACCTCCTGTTAGGAAATGCTTCTTCAAGATACTAATTATCTGAAATTCAATGAAACAACTTCAAACACTGAAAGCCAAAACCGTAATAGATTGTCGAAAGGTATGATGACTCCTGGCGATTAAGTACAATCTATGACTAAACTGGAAATTTACAAACATAGAATAAAGCAACCAAGAATAAATGCAAAGACCTGATGCCCTAAAACATTAATTATCTAAATGCTAAGCCTAATGTCAACATAAAAATATGACACACATAAATGAATTTGAATGTGCAAGAGAGCTCCATGCACCTTAAACATCTCTTCAGGGTCCTCATTATATAGCATGTGAACGAGGCGTGCAACAGAATTCTGCTCCCCCTCAAAATCATCTTCATCAACCTAAGAGCGTAGAAAAATATGTACATAAGTCAAAGTTCAACATCTTTTTGAGGTTTTGGCTCATATATTTGTATTCACAAGTAATTGATAGAGTATGCCTCAAAGCACGAGATAGAAAGTATCACAAAATACTTATACCAACCTCAAGACCTTGCGGCTCATCCAAATCGTTGATAAGTCCTTTAATAAGTTCAAGCAGTGCTTCAACCTACCAAGTTAAAGAAGATAAAGAAATTCAATTTTAGCACACAAATAGTTCAACCCAAACGGTAAGGGCATAAAGGTATCCTACCTTCTCTGCCGTAGTAATAAGAGTATTGTTTTTCATAATGCTTCGAATTATAACAGTAGCCATTATTCTCTTTGTTTCATTGTCAAGGTACTCCACGACAAGGGGATAGTTTGTTAATTTAAGGGCGATGACAACATCATTATACTTCTCTAGGGGAGCGCTTAAAAGTGAGACAATCTCCTTTGTTGCACGAGTGTCATTAATCTTTCCTTTTCCGGAAAGTTGCTTAACACATGATCCCTAGGAAAAGAGAGAGAGTGAAGAACATTAGATCCAAACTCTTGTATCCAATGTACCTTATTCCAGTAAAACATCTATATAAGATACATAGTATGACGTTTCTGCAAATGCAATGTACCAAAATCTTGTATGAAAATCACATACATATACCAGAATAACACATATATTGCTGAACCAACATCCGCTACCAAAATAAATAAACAACCATGAACCGTAGTCCACTTTTTTTTTCCTTAATTCTACTTGGAAGCTTTGATAATCTTGTTAAAAAAGATTGGCTCTACTGACACAGGTTTCACGAATTTTGCAATTTCTCAGCAGTGAATAGAATTACAAGATTAGAAAATAATGAGATCCATACAGCATCACTGACAGAACCCAAAGTATATAAAGTTAAATTAAGAAGAGAGTCGCTATAAGAAGACTGACCAATACTTGGTCGGCATAATCAAGCCGATCAGGGTGTACATGAAGAGTAAACTTGAGAAGCGACGAATATAAGGTTACTGCACTCAGAATTGGCATGTCTTCTTGTGCTTCTATCACCTGCAACATCATAATATTTCTACTAAGAATTTTTTTTCATCGAAGAAAAAAGGCTTCAAAACCACATAAGTTAAGAAAACAACTATACAGAATTGTGTTAAAAGGGTCACGTTTTGCAGTGGATACATCCAACACTTAAAGAACACTGCATCTTTCTATATGTTGACGTCCAAAGTCATATAAAAAGTAGAAATTTCACGTAACAAAATAGTTGTGTCTTCGCCATTTTTTCCTGATGCTAAAAGTCCAGTAAACAGGGTTTCTAAGCTACCAATACTTTCATCCTTTTTCACAGAAACAAACATATCCAGCAAACTGAGAACAGTCTACACCTAAAGGTTACCTTTCCAATAGCATTATTCAACTTTGAGAAAGCTTCCACTTGCAGGAAGTAAGGTAATACTTCAGCATTTAAAGCAGCATAATTTGACAGCCTCTCCATTAAACGTGAAAGCACTGTCATGATGTCAACTGATGGCTGAGAAGAAAACCAGAGAAAGTGGGAAAACAGGAGATTAGTGAACAATTGACATCAAAAAGCCCCGAAAATGCAATTGATACTAATCAGTGGTGACAGAACGTCTTGTCTAATACAGCCAGTTAGGTGAACGGCAGCAGAGCATAATGCTAAATAAGAGAGAGCTACTCAGACTACCTGAAGTTGTGGACAAGCCCCAAGAAGTACATCTAGAGTCTGCAAGTGATACTCGTCAGGAAAAACTTGAATGATACAGTCTATTAGGTAATATTGGGCAATCTCATCTCTGCAGTTCACTATCTGAGAAATCACCAGACAAACATTACTTTTTTTATTAGAGAACAAGTTAAGTTTGCATGTGTATGTGTGTTTATAGGATAAATATTTTTACCTGCTCTAGGACTCTAGGAAGAACTGTATCTCTGTACATATCAAGGTCCACACCTTCTAACTGACTCAGCACATGAAGGTTCTTTCCAACCTACGTGAGGGAAAACGTACGCTTCCGTCAGTACAAAAACCAATGGTAGGCACTTCAGTACACTGTTACCAGCTGTGAGAAAGTCATATTACAAGGTCACGAAGCTCGCCCCTCTCTTTCTCCCGTCGCTCCTTTTCTCGAGCAGGTCCCTGCAGACCAGAAAGTCCGATAGCAAGCCTCAACTCAGGATCATCAAAGGGAAATGATTCACAAGCAATACAACACCTGCGTGATCAGAATCATGCTCTCATAGTCCAATTATATCTCCATGACGTGCAAACATTCTGGCAAGCTAGTTTCTAAAAGGAGTAGAAGGATGTATAATAATTTTGAATCATAACTCACCTGATGTTGCATCCTGACCCAGAGTTTATTCATCTCAGTAAAGTTCAGTAGTACAAACTCCACCGCATCTGTGACTGTATCAGCATCTCTGTAGAGGGTAGCATATGAGTCACCAATTAGATGAATATAGGTTGCAGTATATCAGTAACAAAACTTTTTTTACCAAAAAAGAAATGGATATTAATACTTATATATACACGGGGAATTGATTAAGCAGACCTTCAACATCCTAATTCTTATATGGCATCAAAAGAAACTAGGGATCGTCTAAGAAGATAAAATAAGCACAAGCAAAGACGCCATGCAAGTCCAGCTACTATGAAAATACAAACATATCAATAGAGTCTACGTGCTTACCCTTCATACTCAGAACCAATGTCAGGTAATTTATCTCGACTAATTTGCGCAAGGTAACTTCTCAAAAAGAGACCACGTAGAGGATGCTGAATCCCACGACACATCTCAACAAGATCTTTAAGAATTTCTTTGGCAGGAGCTTCCTTGGTTTTGATATAAACGGATCCTGCTGTACATAGGAGATACCTAGAAAAGTGGAAAAGAAAATGAACAAATGGTAGTTTAGATAGAAAAGGGAACAAACTAAATATTCTAGGAAATGCCAACAAAATTAAGTAGTGATCAAATAAACAAGGCTTGAGATTACATGAATTTGGGAAAATAAGGACCACAATGATCTTCTAAGTTCAAACTGGGCATCATCCACATTACGAAGCCCCAGAGAATAAAAAAAAAGCTTGCAAAAACATTGGAACAGACAAGAGAGAGAGAGAGGGATTGTATCAGTCACTTACAAACGTGGTAATATGTTACCAGCATGCTGAACCAGCTCATAGAGTTCAATGACAGAGCAGCCACGCCGAGTTTCTTCCATGAAGAAAATTTCAAGTTTCCTCAACTCATCAAAAGCTCTCATATCTAAAACCATCAAATCAGATCACACAAAACGAAAAACCCCGATAAGTTCAAAATAATGATTGAACGAAACATATATGATCATGGCAGATCAGAAGACAGAAACAACTCACAGAGATCATAGTACTTATGAGGTGATAGCTTCGAAGTCCGTAACTCGCCGAGCATCTGAGCCGAATACTTGAGAGCATCTTTCAGATTATTGGAGTCCTAATCAACCAAAAACAAACAAAATTAGGGTTCTCCTCACAATTCAATACAGCAGATTCATGATACAACAAGTGCCAAAACGAAATTAAGAAATTTCTCAATCTCAATTTCACACAAATGAAATAGTCACGGAGAAGCGAACAGAAGAAGAATGAAGTGATAGAGAGAGAGAATTACAATAGCGCGTTGCATGTAGAATGCGTTTTGCTTGAAAGCAGCAGCACCGGCGGCGAGCCATTTCTCTTCATCTTCGGCTCCGTCTGCGATCATCTTCTTCTTTCGTCTTCTCTAAATCTCAATCTCGATCTCTCTGGTGGGTTTTCAGGTTGCTTTCGTTTGTCACAAAAACGACCTTCTGAGAAAAGTCTTTGGATGGGGAAAAAATTGTCATGATTCACACGTGTAAGCTTCTCGCTATCCACCGTTCGATGTTTCTACATTACTTTAGATCTAACGGCTCATAGTCTACTTTAACAAACCGAATATATCCAAAACTGTAAACCGAAATTGGGTTTATTAATCTGAAATTTCCAAACCGAAATCGATTCTAGTGTAGTAGAACTAAATCGAGCCGGATAAACACTCTATTCCTGTAATATGATTATTAATGCATTAATTTTGTGATTTACAGTTTTCTATTAGTAGTCAATTATTTTTCTTAAAGTTTATCAGTATTCTTCATCATTACCTAATAAAAATATACTGTAGTCTGTACATAGAAAGCTTCAAAACTTTATGTTTTATGAAACAACTTTTTTCTGAAACTAAGATCAGTTAGAAACTACAAGCAGATATATTAATCACGAAATAGTGTATTGATTTACTATATAACCAGCATATCTACAAAGAATCACATTCATAGTTCTGAGTTTTAAGTCTTAAGGCTATCTAAAATACATAGGAAAACCTTTTGTTGGTCATGTTAACCACTCTCTGGAACAAGCTTTGTTGAAATCAAAACGGGACAGTAAATGGCAATGCGTGTAGTTCGGCTTCTGGAAGGAATCGAGCAGTTGGCCACACCACCGAGCAACTTCCCTCGTTGATTCTCTGATTGCTAACTTGTTGCCTTTTGGCTAAAAACTTGATGAACAGCCACCATTCTTGATCTTCACACTCAGTGAGCTTGCGCTCAACCCGATCAGGAACCCAGTTCTCGATGAGATTCAACAACTGTCCGGCCATGGAAGGAGGGCATTTCCTGCATGATAGCTTAGAAGGTCCATTGGTTTCTTGATGACTAGATGACGGTTTCTCTAGTTCTAGATGAGTCCATGAAGATGATGATCGCATCGTATCTTTTTTACTAACTTTTCTCTTATCTTTCGAAGGAACTGATTTCTTCTCTTTGCTGAGTTTTATTGTGATGTCTCTTGACGAACCAAAATTTGGATCTCTTCTATTCTCTTGACAGACCCTTAAAGCACCATGACTAACAGACTCATTTGGAGCAGCGGCCTGAGTAGCATCTATCCTTTCCCGGGAAAAGGGCTGTTTTTGAACCTTGTTGGTCATCATCACCTCATCCTCAGGATCTTTCTGCCCTTTTTCAGGTAACCGGGTCTGTATGCCGGTTTCTTCAAACCAAGAGAGAATGTCACCATAAGCAAACATACCAACAACAAGTAAACACAAACAAACTCAATAGAGTCGTTATGCCTACCATCAAGTGGCTGACTCTGAATTTTCTTTGGTCTCTCATTGCTACGAAGAGTGCTATCACAAGAATTCTGAGAAGATGTTTGAAGCTCAGGTTCCACTGTCTGGCAGCTCTTCTCTAATAACTCGACCTCACTGTTAATTAACTTGTCACTAGCATTGGCGCTTTCATCTTTGCGCCGTCTCTTATGGCTGTGCTTCCTGCTTTGACCCGCCTCATTTTCACTCTCCTTTCTCTTTGTACCCTTCCTCTTGTGTTTTCTATCTTTCTTAACTTCCCCCTTTGCCCCCTGAATATCCAACCCAATAGAACAACAATAAATATCCATATTTTGCTTTTCCATTAAAACTCCAAATCAGCAGTACTGGGACAAAGGGACAAAGAAGCAGAGAAAGAAACACAAATGATTTCATCCCAAGTATCCAACCACATTACTTAGTACAACATAGTGACTAGGGCACCCTCACATTGGATATATGGACAAGCATCCAAAATCCAAAAGGACCTCTTTTGACATTGGCTATAGTTTGTTTACAAAGTCAGCGATAGTTTTGCATCTTAAAAAGAAACGATTCAGAGAGATTAATGAATCAATTCCTTTAGTTGAGTTTTTAAGTAGAATTGCATTTTCATCTACATTCCAAATTAAACTTTTGTTTCTTTGTTTAACGATGATCAATTCTTCAATTTTGACATAAGATTTATCAAGGAAGCTGAGCAATCAAAAATCACATGAACCCAGAACATTAAAAAAAAAGACCAAAGCCACGGACTTTGAATTGCTCAACAAACCAACCTTGATCGATTCGATCAGACACTTATCCCTGCTGATTTCTTTCCGTACATAACCAGGTGGTGGAAACGGATAGCACCGAGACATCTCACGATCACAAGACAAACTCAGAGACCAACTCGCGAAACCCTAGATCGGTTACGAGAGAATCGCGCAAAGTGGGTTTTTACAGAAGAGGGGCTTTTGTTATTCAGACATAGTGATAAGAAAAGAGAATCAGAATCGGGGGATAAAAAAGATTTGGTAGAGAAATCGAGATCAGAGAAGAACGAAGGGGGTAACGAAAATTCCCAGGCTTCGAAGCTCTCCGATCCAGAACTTTTCTCGTTTAACCTCGTTGATTCGTTTATTTATTGAAGACGAAGATGGCTTTATATCGAACTAAAGGTCTGTTTGGCAGCAGGAATAGTATTAAACGGCGTCGTAACTTATAGGTTACTTGGCGATACACGCTTCGCATGGATCGTTTAGGACCATGAGACCCAAAAATCTAGGCCCACAAAACTTTAAATAGATATTATATAACTTTGATTATACGCTTTTCAAAATTTTTATTATAAGTTTGTTTCAAATGTTGCTAACTCTTTGTAAAAAAAAAAGTGTTGCTAACTCTTCTTTTTACACTAAAGGAAAAAATTATTAAAAAAATATGTATTACATCCGAATAATTACAAAAATACTAAAAAAACAGATAATTATAAATTTAATTCCAAAAGCAGGATTAAATTAGCCGATAATATGAACTGCCATAAGAAGAATAGTAAAAGTAAACTAAAAGCTACGATTGTGGAAATTCTAAATTGTGTACAACCTATGCTATCCAAAAACTTGAAAAAATGAAATCGCTAAAACAATCAAAATTTTCATATTTGATTTTTAAGTTTGTTTGTTTTCATTTGATATTAAATAAATTTGGCCGTTAACACGTTTACTTCATGAACTAGTAAGTTTAATAGAATATTGATGAGACGAATTGAAACCGTCTAAAGAAGTTAAACTCAAATTTATCGAATAAAACGACATTAATGCGAATGAAAAAAAAAATTATCTAGATCTAAATTAGATATGTTTGATCTCTTTTCCAGAAAACATTACGAGAAATCACTTAAGCACCGATAACAAACCCCAACACATATCTTATCAGCAGTGGTAGAAGGAAAGATAAAGAAGCATAGTTTAAAACCGTAATTTTGTTCTGAAGAACTTTGTACACACTAAAAATTTTGATTATTAATTATAATGTGTATTTTATTTTTAAAATTTTTTGACTAAAAATATTTTGTTAGCATTACTAAACAAATAAAAAAATTTAATATAAATAATAGTACAAATAATTTTTATCTTAATTTTAATTCTTCTCATAAATTTAAAAATATGATATAATAATTCGTATATACCCAAGAACTTTCTTATAAACACTGACTAACGAATTATATATATAACTAAACTACCAGAAATGTGTATATTGTGACCAATTTTTGTGTCAAAATGGTTTGTCACGAATTTATATAGCCTTTAAACTTTGTTTTAGTCTTTTTTAGTTAAATTTTGTTTTCCTTCTCCAAAACTTGCACCGCTTAAAATTTCACGGTCTCTAGGAACATAAACTATACGTGGTAGATTTGTAATTATGTAGAGTGACACATGGCCAAATCGTAATTCACAACTGGTGCAAGCTACCTAATTGTTCCGACGTGGCAGTGGAAGGTGGATAGATAAAGCAAGTGAAGAAAAGAATAATCGATGATAATAAAACCAAAACATTACCAAAAACTCTCGTGAGTCTCTTTGCTTGCTTGCACTATCTCTACTAGCTAGTCCACTAGCTTCTTCTTCTCTTAGTGGATAAATCTCTCTGACCTTACTCCAAGACAAAATAATTATTCTCCATCTCTGTAAGATTTCTTGAAATGTATGAGGTGAGCATTTCAACAACTGTTTCCTCCCTTAAAACAATTTCTCTGATTTTATTTCTCTAAAGAATGTCCTCTGTTTTTTTAAGATCCTTAACGTAGAGAAAGCTTAAGGACCTGGAGAATTTACTAAACTTTGACTTCTTCAACGTATGAGGTGAGCATTTCAAGAACTGTTTCTTCTCTTCAATTTTTTTAAAAATTTCTCAATTTCTCTGATTTTCCATGTTTGTTCCGTTTGATTATACACCTAAAAGAGAGAAATTTACACTTTTGTGGCTTTTTTTTTGTCTTGTTTAGTTCTTGAAAATGTTCTCTGTTTTTGAAGATCTTTAACGTAGAGGTAAAGTCTCAAACTTTCTTGAGTTCTGCATCGTTTAGGTCTCAGCATTGCTGTTATAGTTTTTGAGCTGTTTACTTCGGTCCGAGCTGCAGGAAGAGAAATGGCTCATTCATGGCAACAATTAGGAGAAATTGCGTCAGTAGCTCAGCTTACAGGCGTAGACGCCGTGAAACTGATCGGAATGATAGTGAGCGCAGCGAATACGGCTAGAATGCACAAGAAGAACTGTCGTCAGTTCGCTCAGCATCTTAAGCTCATTGGTAATTTGCTGGAGCAGCTTAGGATCTCTGAGATGAAGCAATATTCAGAGATTCTTGAGCCCCTTGAAGGGCTTGAAGATGCTCTTAGAAGATCTTACATTTTAGTTAATAGTTGTCAAGAAAAGAGTTATCTTTACTTGTTGGCTATGGGATGGAACATTGTTTACCAGTTTCGTAAAGCTCAAGACGAGATTGATCGGTATCTTAAGATCATTCCACTCATCACTTTGGTGGACAACGTTCGGATTCGGGTAAGATTCGCTTGCATTGCTTACCATGTGTTGTCTTTGCCATTGTTTGATATAAGATTATGGTTGTTTAATGTAGGAGAGGTTGGAAGTTATAGATTGTGATCAGCGTGAGTACACGCTTGATGAAGAGGATTGGAAGGATCAAGATGTTATTTTGAAACAAGTATCCACTAGAGAAGCTGCTAAATCAGTTTTAGAGAAGACTCTCTCTCGTTCTTACCCGAACATGGGGTTCTGCCAAGCGCTCAAGACAGAGGAGGAGAAACTGCAACACGAGTTGCAACGTTCACGAGCGCGTTATGATGTTGATGAATGTGAGGTCATACAGCGTTTGATTGATGTTACACAAACTGCTGCTTCTGCTGATGATACTGATCCTGAAAAGACTAAATCTAGTAAAGAAGAGCTTACCTCTAGCAAGAAGAAAGATGATTTGTATGAAACCAATAGTGATATTCGAACAACTTCAAGGTTAATCCCCATTTGCTGCGATATCGGTGAAAAGATCCATTTACTTGGTGTGTTTTTCTCAAAATGTGTGGTGTACTTGTTGAATGCAGGTCAACGTCTTATGTTTCATCGGGACATGATCTTCTTTCAAGAAAATCATCGCAACACCGTGAGGATTGGCACACTGACTTGTTGGATTGTTGTTCAGAACCTTGTCTAAGTAAGCCCTTTCCTTCTGTTTTTTTTTTTTCTATATGTGATAATTACCTTTGAATGTGTTACAATTCAAGATTCATACTTATACAAATTTGAATCTGTAAAATAAGGCTTGAAGACATTCTTTTTCCCTTGTTGTACATTGGCAAAGATCTCTAGTGTGGCAACTGGTAGACAAATTTGTAAGAATCCTTCTACTAATGCAGATTAATGGCTTTAATATATATAAGCTTCCAAGAATCTGATTCAATATTTTGGATTTTATGGCTTTCTCAGCTTCAGCTAAAGCTTGTAATCAGCTAATGGTATATTCGTTGATACTCTCATGTTGCTGCTACACTTGCTGCATAAGGAAGAAGCTTCGAAAGACACTGAACATAAAGGTACATCGATTAAACCTTTTCTTTCCCACCATCGATATACTTTGTTAAAGGCTTAAGTTCATGATTTGGCAGGGAGGGTCCATTGACGACTTCTTGTCACATCTAATGTGTTGTTGTTGTGCCCTTGTGCAAGAACTGAGAGAAGTCAAGATCCGTGGAGCTAATTCGCACGGTAAAAGATAGAATAAACATTTCTATACGTCGAATTCGAATTCTTGAAAAACTTATATATGAAGCAGGTACAGAGAAGGATATGAAGGAAATGAGTCCACCAACACCTCAGTTCATGGAAGAATGAAGGATTGTCCAACACGTAACAGAATTGGGGTTTTCTTGATTAAACGAATCTTCTAATAGTATTGTTAACAACTTGGACATTATGATTTAATGTAAGTTAGATTTCAGAACGTTCTTCATATACTTTCCTACCTGTTACTACAAGTAATATGCAATCTTGTAAATGATAAAATATTGATATCAAACAATAGATTTGATGAGGGAACTAAACACAACTTTATTAGTAAATCTATAAGGTATAAGATAATATATGCATTCTCTAAATTTTCGATTGAGCCTCTCAAAGATAGCATGTGCATCCTACTAAGTAAAGTTAAAAGGAATTTATTCTGAATGTTGATTTAGAATAATGATACTGATGTTTATCTCTATCCAAATTGGTTGTTATTCCTTAAGATTGGTTCCAAATGCAGAAGAACAAAATATTATTGGATCACAGTGAAGTAAGCAAAGCTGTTCAACACTACTTAGAACAGTTTCTACTTTTTCAGAAGATGTATCAATACATTATTCCACCTTGTGTACTGACTTGACTTGCTCCTTGTAGAAGAATCTTTAAAGTTGTCTTTGATCCACACATAAAGACATTATTGTGATAGTTAAGAACTCAGGTGGATTTACTAAACCATATTAAAGAGGATTAGCAAGTTTTTGGTTAATGTGATTCACACTTTTAGAAAGAAAAAAAAAAAAGAAGATTAGATGCCACCAAGCTAAGTTTGCTCTTTAATTTAGGTCTTTTATTTGTCTCTCTTTCTGGTTACACAAGAAAAAAAGTCAGCCAGGATAAGGTAGATCTCAGAAGAATCTATCTTGGACATTATCATCAAAGAGTTATCTCCATCAAGGTCATTAATAGTGGACCAAAAGAGGAAATAAAAACAACAACAAATGTTTGGATTGGTGATGACCAGTATTAGCAAAAAACAACAACAACAACAGTGCAATAAATGGGTTTAACAGTGAAAATCAGAAACTCATGTACCAACTTAGATAGAGACTTGACATTACAATAATAGAGAGGTTAAGTAGGAAAAAAAATAGTACAAAAGTCAGAAAGACTTGATAAGGAGGAAGGAAGAAGAAAGAAGAAAGTTCGTTGCTCACATTAATTTACCACAACTTTAACTTAGCTAGAATATACAAAACGTTTCCTGTTTTTTTCACTTCACTTCTTGATGAGAAACAAACACTTATGACTTCCCCAAAAAGGAGAAAGAAAGGACTTGTAGGTTTTTCTCAAAATGGAGCTGTCGAAGACCGTTGAAGTGTTTTCTTCACTTGGTGTTGAGTTGCTTCTGCCATTTTCAACTGCATTTACCAAAACATAGGCATAAAAGTTACTGCATGTAATATGCAAGATAGAATGAGACTTTAACAAGATACAATGAGTCTTTAACTAATTAAGGCATTGTAACAAGAACTCATCATTGCTAGTTTTACCTGCTCATGTTGTCTCTCGAGTCTTGCATTCTCTGTTTGTAGGTGAGCAATTTCAAGCTCCAGCTCATTTGTATATGCCTGAATGATTAGAGAAAAACATACACAAACCATTTTGATACAGAGGAACTGTAAATTTTTTTAACTTTAGGTTACTTGTTCTATTCAATCTAAAGGAATCTGAAAGTGGAGGAGTAAAGAAAGAGAGAAACGTTCCTGTTTCCTAGCTCTTGAACGAGCAGCAGATTCTCTGTTCTTGATCATACGCTTATGCCTTCTGTCTCCTCTACTTCCATCAGAATCTTGGCCTCGTTTCTTCCCAAAACAACCAAACCTTGCAGATCCCTCAAAGGAATTAGGGTCAGAAGCAACAAGGGTATCTGTGTTGTCAAGAAACTTAAAGCCAACGCCGGAGTTTAAGCTGAGAACAGTGGCAGGAGGAGGAATAGGCAGAGGAGAGCCGTAGAGAGCAGTGACAATGGAAGAAGAAGAAGAAGGTGGTAGTGGTGGTTGTTGTTTTAGAGGCATGTTGAGGAAATCTTGAAAGATAGAATTATTATTAGGGTTTTGGTTCTTTAACATTGGCTCATGACCAATGTTTACTTGGCGATGGTAGTGAAGCGAACCAAGATTGATCTCTTTCCATACCTCTTCCATGGTGACTTGAGACTTGTTCTGACCTTGGGAGGATGATGATGATGAGGAAACTGAAAAAGCACTATGGTTGATCTTATTATGCTTTGCTGATGACAACATTGGAGAACAGAACAGAACAGCATAGAAAGCTTTGTCTTTTGGTTTTTTGGGTGTCAAATGTCTTATAGAGAGAGAGAGAAAAGAGACAGTGAGCTTCTTCTCTCTCAATGGTCATTTCTAGTATCATGATGGATGGTTGGGTCCAGAAGAAGAGACAAGAGATGTAATTGTTCTAGGAAAAAAAAAATACAATATATGTTAATATCATGTAATGACTTTTTTGGTCACTTAATCCAAAATGTGATAATGATAAACCTATAGTTTATGTGACGTCAAACTTTTCTTTCATGTGATAATGATTTCAATGTTTAGAGAAAACACTATTTACCAATTAGTATGAATGCTTGATCCTTAAAATCTAGAGTTGGTGGGTATAAAAGACTAAAGAGATTCTTTGGTTTTTTTTTTTTTTTTGAAAAGGTGTAACCAATAAGCTATGGTTTTGGTTTTATAAAAAAGTGTGTAACATTCACAATTCAATAACCTTTAAAATCGCTTTCACGTGTGTGTGACCTTTGCTTTGCTTTGGGTTTTTTTTTACCAACTTTTCTGTTTGTTTTTTTACCTTTCTGTAATCAATCAATCAATTACCCCATATTTTTCAACTTTTACGATAGTTTTGTTTCTTAAGTATAGATTAACCCCACTACAACCACTTGTGTATATATAAGATTACTCGATCATCAAATCCGTCACTGCACACCCTATCATAATTTGAGTTTGACGTCATTTCTTGTTAAGTATGGTCAAGTAAAATAACAATGTGTATTCGTCATCTCAACAATATCACACAACATGTGATTATAAAAACATTATAAGAGTGCATGTGTCTATATATGTTGGTAGAGATAATTGAAACCAACTCTTTCTTTATATAGAGAAAGCTTATTGGTTGAGTAAAAGATAACTGAGCCTTGATGTGATTGAATTTTTCTGTTCACTATATCGAGAGGTTTATAATGCGAAATGGAAATTGAAAAATAAAATAAAATAATGTCTTTGATATTTCAGTATATATTTTTACAAATAATGCATTTCCTCATCATCATATCAATTAATTTTATGTTTCATATTATTGAGAAAACTATTCACCTGTGACTAAAAAAGATATATTATAGTATCTATTCTTGATTTTATCATCTTTGGTCTTTTTATTTAAACAAGTATTGTATTCCTCATCGTACCAAAATAGAACTCATTGAAGCTGTGTCCTTTAATAATCGCAAGCGATCGCAATTTTTAAAATCGCAAATTGTTCGTTTAACAATCGCGCGACGGGTTACAATCGCAAAAAACCAAATAAATCGTGCGACGGATTGCAATCGCAAGAAAACCAAATAAAATCGCGCAACGGGTTTCAATCGTAAGAAAACCAACTAAATCTCTTAACCGAAACTAATAACCAACCGGCCACACATGGTATTTGACTATTTTGTCTACCATTCCAAAGACAATGAGATTGACGTGGCAGGTTCCTATGGATAGAACAAGTGTTAGGTTTGTGTTGCTCTTTCCCAAACTTCATTAACTTTGCTTTTCTCTTCGTGTTAGTCTTTGTCTATTGTCCAATATCTTCAGCTTTCTTATCACTACATATACGACCTAAGACTAACTTAACATAAGACCAAACAATGAGGGAAATAAAACCAAACATATATAGTCATAACTGATTCAATAAACGTGACTCTTATTAGGCTTCAGATGATTACATTGTTTTCTTTATTTTGCATGGTGTAGAGCTTTTCCAATAATTTTTACTATATATTACATTCTTCTGCAATTGTCTTGCACATCTTCAATAAGTTTTTTTTTTTCTTTTGTTGCTTAATTGCTTTATCTTTTTTATCTTATGAACATGAACTGATGGATAATGAGAATGCCCCGTGAGTATCTTTGACCCGTCTGATGCTTTAACTTGAATATGCACATCAGCTCATGCATCACATCTATCAGTAAATAGGTTATCTCTAGATCGTACGACAAGGCAACATGAGTAGTGGTAACAATAATACAACTATATTTCCAACTTGGAAGAAGTTGTCTTTTCGTACTTTGATTGGAGAAGGTGTCTTCTGTACTTTGCAAGTTGCAAATTTGCTACTCCAATTGATAAGAATCATATTAGTATAACTTACTATTTTGGTTTCTTTGTGTGTTTTGTTTGTTTATTAAGGTATTCCCTTTTTAATATGTAACTGTGAGTTTAGGTTTCGTATAGACAGAGTATTTTTCCCCCTGAAGCTTCGTTTCTACTTCAGTCTTCTTCCACATATATAGCTATGCATAAATATAGTATATACCTAAGTTCAGAGAAAAAGAAGTTATGAAATTTTCAACAATATACATATATCATTTTCCAAGGAGAGAGTTAGACTTTTGTTATCTAAATTTGAATATGAAAACTGTAATTTTGATGATAGGCTGAAATGAAATACTGATGATAGGCTGAAATGAAACACTGATGATGACCAAGCACACTATTGTTAACAAACGTAAGTAGATTTATTATGCAACTAGAAGTTAACCTGTCCTATATACACCACGGAAAAATATTTGTATTTTAAAATTTGCATATCAATAGTGGTTATTCTACGATGATTTTGCTATTTTATTATAAATATTTTTTTCCGTAATGATATAGAATTTGATTGATTTAAACGGAGTAGTTGTCGTTACACAGACATAAACTTACGAAAACATGATGTTTGGTTCCTAACGTTATCAAATGTTTTGAATAATTAATTTAGAGGTTGCAAAAATATTTAGAAGTTGAGAAGTAATGTGAGCATATTATAAATATTTAATTTCAATTAAGTTTCTGTGTATTTAGTAGGAAATATTTAATTTCAATTAAGTTTCTGTGTATTTAGTAGGTAATTGATTGGGTCCTAATACTAATAAAGTAAGAAGCAATAACATCCAGAAACACATTATACCACCATTAAAATGCGTATAAAATAAGAGTTACATAATCATATAACGAAAAGAACATACTACCTCGGATTAATCCGGAACAAAAACAACATAAATAAACTTTGATTTTTTATTCTAAGTTATCAGTTAGAACTTTACCCGAGTTTATGTTTTGGGTGATTGGTTTTGGACTTTGCTTAGGTATTTCATGTTCTAGGGTTGGAACAAAAGGAACCCGCAAATGAAGAGGCATTAAGTATTTTCTCCACATATGTCGACTTCGTATTTCATAGCCCTATAAATAAACAAAACACAAATTGTTGTTAGAATGTTAGTTACGTTATATCAAATACTAAATAGTAAAATGAACTTTATCATATCATTAAAATTGTAATAGGAATCAAAGTTATGACAAGATACCTTCAATTCAACAACGTTTGAGTTTTGTAAAGCGTCCACTATAAGTTGAATGTTTCTTGTCAACGCTTTGAGCTTGAAAAGAAAGAGCAATAAAGTATATATGAAAATAAATAGATGAAACATATCAATGAAAAAAACAACTAAATAAACATTTTACCATTAATTTTACCTTATTGAAACCTGCAATAAATTGTATATGAACAAAACCATCGCTATTCATGCGCATGCGCATGAAATTATCGGTCTTTAAATTCTTCTCACTGTTACAAAAGCAAAACAATATAATAACAAAAACTATAACCACAATTTTCTAAACATATTTTGTTTTTGATGAATGAGAAACTTGTTTTATGAACATGTTAAAGTTTTTTTCTTTGTGTTTTGGATAAATAAGAACATGTTAAAGTTAAAACGAAATATTACCTAAAATAATAATGAACCTGATTTCGTATTCTAGTTTCCAAAGAATCTTGGTAGACGACTGGAAGAGGTGGTTTGATGAGTGGTCTAGGAGGAGAATGATTATACATTCTTGGTGGTGCTAAATCTGAAATAAAACATGAGTTAGAAAATTTCTGTGAAACAAAATTAGAAATAAGAATTGACACTCTCAATATGATTTAACTTACCATGAGAGACCATAGGACTACCAAAATGATAACAAGGTTGATATGTTGGCAGCATATACCGAGCAAAGACTAGTGGCATAGGTGGTGATGCATGTATTACAAATCCTGGTATACCTCTTGGTGCTTGTATAAAACCCTCTCTCAAATTCAAGTTTTGATTCCCATATCCGTGACTACGCCAGCCTCCATGCCTTTGTTGATTACCATTTTGGTTATCGTATGAATTCCATTGATGTTGGTTTTTAGTACCACCATGAGAAAGTTGTTCCGGACAGACATATGAACTTTGTCCTGAGGGTTGTGCAAGAACACTTTTCGCAGACACAGAAACGTTGATCGGTGTGCTTAACAATTCTTTTGTGAAGTGTATCAACTTAGTAGTTAAAACATTCTGAAGTAAAAAGATATAGAAGCTACATTAGTAATAGAAAAACATATAGAATATATAACTTCACGTAATTTAAACATTAAAATTCAGAAAAAATTGAAAACCTGTAACCATAACCAAACAAAGTTACATATAAAAAAAAATAGCATAATCATACTAAAATCATCACAAAATATAGTAGTAATAATCCAAACCTGACTAAGAGAATCATAATCTAATGATAATCCTGATGCATCACTCATCTTTCTCGATGAATCAGACGTAGTTTTGCTGGAGTGAGCTTTGGTTGTCTCAGAAAGTTGTGGCCATGATAAATCTCCCATGACTGGCTTGACCACAAAATCATCACTAGAAGATATGTTCCAAGTTGATCTCTTTTCCACAGGGTTCATCTCAGATCTCTCTGAATTTTCATTTTTGGTGATTGTTTGTAGATCAATAGATGAAGATGGAGTCGAATCCATTAGAACGTGGAGAAGCAGACACTCGTTGATGATTCTCGAGTGTGCTTGAAGGAAACAAAAGAGTAAAAGTTTGCAACGATTCTTCTACAAAACTCCGATCAAGACTCTTGCATTTTTTTCTCTTCTTATATATATATTTCGTAAGTTTATGTTGTTTCTAGATTACAACAAAAAGATTACAAATCTTCTCAAAGATTCTGTTATAGTTAGCAATTACAAATTATTTGAAAATATTTTAATTCATAAATAATAACACACATAAAATCTACAACAATACTGACCCAAATAAACTAACATAATTGTGAAAATCAATTATCATATACATCATAGAAAGAAAAAAAATACAGCTGTAGTGTAATATTTTTTGGTGATTTAAACCAAATTATCATCTAAAGAATACAAATTCATGTATAGTAGATGGCTAAATATATATATACGTGTAAAAATAATCAAATGAAGAAGGCCAAAATTGAGAAGAAGAATAATGAAAGTGAGATAGAGAGAGAATAAGCAGCAGAAGACGCCGACGTGTTTGTTCTTTGAGATGGTATGTTTGTAGCCTCTGGTTCATACGAAGAAGTTGGCGGTCTAGCCGAGGCTGAGGAACGGTTTGATGGAAGCGTCCGAGCTGAGGTCTCACCTGTGTAACCTTTAGCCATGAAAAAAAAAATCAGGTTAGAAAGAAGATTAGGACCTCAGTGTTCTTGATCAAAACATCCTCTACAGTCTACAGGGAGGAACAGTTGATAAGGAACTCACAGTCAGATTCTTTCCACCCCAGTACCAGTTTCTCACGATCAAAAACAACGCGGTAGCCAGTCATGAAGTTCTCTGCAAATTGTAAAAATAAAGAAATCCATTAAAAATCTTGCATTTTAAGTTTAGTGACACAACATTTTATTGGTTTAGTTTCCAATTTGATTCTCACGTCCGATGATGCTAATCTCTTCTATCTTCATGATGGCTAAACAGTAGACATCTGTGTCCTGAAATCATCACAAGGATAGAGCTTAAGTAATGGCAGATAGAGAACAGAGGGGCACGGGCGCTGTAATAACAGAGGCCTAACTAACCTTCATGGGGATTACTACTAACGGGTGATAAACGGGATATGAGCTCCCGCCTTTCATTGTAAGATTCACAGCTGGATACTGGAAGCTGTCTTTGTTTGCGCTGCACATATATAGATCCAAAGTTAGTTAATAAAGAGAGAATCAGAGTGATGGTGCCCAGAGTAAAGAAGCAACCTTAATGCATAACAGTACTCAAAAGGTAAGTCTGAATCAGTTGTTTGATAGCGTTTGTCCAGAGCTAGAGAATTAAACTGCAAAACCATATTGGTTATTAAGCCATGTAATACCAATCCCAGATCATATTACAATCTAGATGAGGACTTACACTTTCTGAAATAAGGGTGTAAGCTGCATCAGTCAGATAAGTGAACGAGGTTCCAGAGTCGAAAACAGCATCAAATTCAAGATCACCAACATTTCCTCCAACGCTTATTTTAGTGACAGTGATATTGTAAGTAGGACTGGTTAACAAGAAAAAAATATAGTAGTTAGAAGAAACAACTGGAAGTATATTCAAGGGGTTGGGCAAGTTTAGTTAAACATAAAGAAGATATGATTCAACGGTTTGCTTACTGTGGTTGTCTTATGTTCAATGGCGTTTCCCGTTGGTCTACACTACCTTTATCTCCAAAACTGATCCTACCAGCTCCATCAGTCCCAAAACACATTGAGAATGAGTTTGCTGCAATTCCTTCCTTTGCTAGTACGCTAGGAACGGATATGTCTTCTAAGCCAAGCCCGAAAAGACCATTTGGAGCAGCACCATCATGGAATACACCAGTCTGAACTTGACCACATCTGTTCCAGCACAAAACGATTGTTAAAATGAAAACACAGCTGACATAATAGATGGTTTGAGAAAAATTAAAAATTTCTATGATATTATATCATATACTCAAAAGTTTGTAAGGAAGAAATTACTTACCCCAAAGTAACTCGAGCGGGAATAGTTTTGGAACTTTTGTCATTTGAAACTAAGTGAAGTACATCCTCTACCAAGACTCCAGTAGACGAGGTACCATTAGAAAGATACCGGATCTGGTATGGGCAATTACTTTGAGGGGAAGCGCATCGATCCCCTCTTGTACATAACGAGCTATTACAAGGAACTTTAGAACTTGTTGATGATACATTAGGGCTATAAATATTAAGTTCCAAACTCTGCAAAAAAGAAAGAAAAACTTACGTAAGAAACAGACCAACTTGCAGAAATAAAAAATGTCTAAAGAGATAATACATCAAATGTCGATAAAACAAAATCTAAGCATAGACATATCTCTTTCACAAAAAAAAAAAATAGTCTACATGGTGAGCAACTGAGCACTGAATTTATCAACATAGATGTCTCCTCGATAGGTCTAGTGTCAGTGTCAGGGTCACTGTATATCAGTGTTGAAGACTTGGTCAACAAAGAGCTGCCCAAAGTCAGATTACTATCATACAATCTATCTTTAGCCCAAAAATAAACCCTCACTTAGAACAAATCCTTTAGGTTCTTCAAAATCCTCAAGAGAACAAAAGTTTCACAAGCTAGCAACATACACAAATGAAAATGTATATCAAAGCAAAAAAAGAAACATTACCGAGCCACCAGGCGCTTTCAATTCACGAACACAATTGGTGCAGTCACAGGGCAACCAAAACAAGTCACTTCCAGTGTCTAAAGCAACCAGAAACCAATCAGACGGCGTCCCAATCGACACATTAGCGTAATGCAAACTGTTACAAAACAACCAACCAAACATGAAACATCTCCAAACCTCTCAAGTGCTCATAAAAAATTCACAAGTATCCATAAAAAATTAACCTTTCGAGCCCAAAATTGACAAAATACACGAAATTTAGAAAACCTTACAATCCTAAAGCATCAACACGAACAGTTTCGTTGCCGTCAGAGAAAGTAACAAGTGATTGATCAACAGATGCAAGCCTACGACCTCTAATTAACCGATCACGATGAGCCATCACTCTGTAATACTTAGACGAGTCTCGATTAGGCAAACCATCTCCAGGCAAAGCCCTAACAACCTGATCCGAGAAACGGTGATGAAATTCAAACCCAAATTCACCAAATCCTTCGCATCTATCCAAAACCCAGCTCGAAGACAACAAAAGAATCAGACCCAGATACAAAATTCTACAGCTTGAGTACCAAACCATGGCTGGTTCGTCGTAAAAAAAAAGCGAAACTTTCCGAGTAATACTCAAAACCCAGTCTAATTCTTGTATAGCTAAAGAGCGAGAAAGAATCAAAAGAGAATTTTGTAAAAATTAGGCAAAGAAGGATCGTGTGAAGTAGGAGGAAGCAAAGAAGCTCCAAAGTTTTCTCCTTTGTATGATGATGATCAACTTTGAAGTCAATTTATTTTCCTCGAAAAAGTAATTAAATAAAGAGTTATTATTATTATTATTTTGTTTAATTATAGTAATAAAAAAAAGGTGGCAGGTTATATTCATTATCTACCTCAAAAATCAAAATAAAAAGCAAAAGTCAAAGTATAAGTCATCTCTGTAGAGTTTCAACGTCATTGTATAAAACCACAATCACAATTTCAAAGTTGCTACTGAATCTGAATTATTAAAATATTACAAATGAATTGATGATATATATTTTGTTCTGTCAACACGTCATTGAATTGAATTATTTAAAAGAATTGGTATTATTAGTTATATGTAGTTGGACCAACTTTACCGTCATTAGAGATGTCTATGATACGTATAGTCGTCGTTAAACTTTGTATGATTTGTGATTTGTAATTGTTACTAGTTATAGAAACGTACATTGTTTAATTACGATGAAACTAGCATAAAAATCTAGAACTACTTTTGTTCAACTCCGGTTTGGTGGTGACTGTTTCTTGATTTTGTTTGGTGTTAATTAAAGACGTGTTTTGACTCTGATCAGACCAAGTTGTTTCCGTTAACCCTTGTAGCTTTGTGATCTGTGTACTGTTAGCTATTTAGGAGTGTTGTGGCTGTTGTTCCTTTTGTTTTGTCTTTAGGTTTAGACAAACCAAATTGTGCATGTTCGATTGTTTTTGGAAATGTTCCAACTCGTACGTAGATGTTACGAGTTGGGTTACCAAGTCAATTCAACACTTCATATTCATTTGCCAAATCTCTCTATTAGGTAAATGTTTTGTATAGAAACTTTAGCTCAATTATTAATTAATTTCATCTTTATTGAAGTTTCGTAAATGTTAGTACTGGGCTTAGACGGTTAAAAGGCCCATCCGGTAAAACTCATTAATAGTACGAGAAAAAGTCTTAATTAATCTAGGCCCAATAATAGAGTGGGTACAGGCCCAATAATTACAGTTCGAGTCGAGGAGTTGATCGGGAGAGTCGACGAAACGAAATGAGAAAAGATCAGCAAACGGTTCAAGGTCCAACTAAAACCCAACCTTTAAAGTAAAATAAAAAGAGTAATAAATATCATATAATATGTATATCTTTTTGTAAAAAATGATCTATCCATATACACTATGTACAAATATTTATGTCTACATTAATTATATTTGTATATATATCTAAATAAATTAGTCTATTTGAAGGAAAATCTATACTATATCTTGCTTCTTCTTTTTTTTTACATCTACTATATCTTGCTTTTAATTGATGTCTTTTCTTTAATAAATTAAAACTATTAAAGTATAGATATTTTATACATAAATGTGTTAACTTTTCTTTGGCACAAATTTTCATATAAAAAAATTAACTTAAGAAAATGAAGATATACTCTTAACCATAATCAGGCCGACGATGATATCGTATTTTGTGCTCCATATTCTAATTGTGGCGGCAATAGTCACTGGAAGTGAATTTTTTGATACTCATGATGATGCAGAAGTGGATAGAATCTTAAAAAGACTCAACAAACCTCCTCTTAAATCTATTAAGGTTGATAATATTTGTGGGTTTAAACCAAAAAAAAATAGTTAAACCAAGCTAAATTTTTAGTTTCAACAAATTTTAATTCATGTACATTTTATAATCTCTATATAGAGTCCAGATGGAGATATAATAGATTGTGTTCATATGAAAGATCACCCAATTTATGATCATCCTTTATTCAAAAACTACACAATTCAGGTTCTTAATTCTTTTTTTTTTTAACTTAAAATTACAGACCTTTTGAAATTGTTAGACCTAAAACAAAAATTATTAGCATAATATATGTAACTCATCTACAAATCATAGATAATCTTTCTTCGAAAGTAGCACTAGACTTAAAACCATGTCATAGATACAAAATCAACATTGTTTCAAATGATGGAATCAAATATCTAATACTTCGGTTATCATTTTTCCTGTTTAGTTTCTTATTTGTTGCTAACATTGTTGTGTTGTAGATGAAACCAAGTTCGTACCCAAAAGAATTGAACATTAAATCTTCAGCCAATGAAAAACAAAGTACTGTGACACAACTTTGGACAATCAACGGAAAATGTCCCAAAAACAGTATTCCAATAAGGAGAACAAAAAGACGAGATATTTTACGAACAAGATCAATACATATATATGGCAGAAAGAATCCAAACATCATACATCATCCTAAACTATTTAATTCAACTAGTAACTCCATACATGAGGTGCATATAAAATACATGTCTCTAAATAGTATTTGAAAAGCCATATATATATATATATGTTATGTTTGATATATTTGTATGTGTGTACATATATAGTATGCTCAAATTCAAGTTAAAGGTAAGTTTCATGGAGCGCAAGCGGTTATAAACGTTTGGAAACCTTATGTCCAAATGACAAAAGAATTTAGCTTAGCACAAATGTGGGTTATGGCTGGTCCGTTTTCTGAAGTTAATAGCATTGAAGCTGGTTGGCAGGTTAAAAAACATTTTTCACTGTTTCATCTTTATACATATTTATATAATTATCTTTGATCAATTTTTTTTCTTCTTCTTCGATCTTCCCATTGTCTTAGGTCTATCATGATCGTTATGGCGATGACAATCCAAGATACTTTATTTTCTGGACTGTTAGTTAATTTAAATAGTATTGTCTTAAATTATTTTAATTTTCATAATCTGTATTTAGTATGAGTTTTTTTTTTATTGTTTGGTAACTTGGAAACAGGCAGATGGATACAAATCAGGCTGTTACAATCTTGATTGTTCCGGATTTGTTCCTATTAACCAAAAATTTGCATTAGGTGCGGCTGTTAGTAATGTTTCTACCTACAATGGTCATCAATATCATATTCCTACAACTATATGGAAGGTCAATATAACATACATTTTTCCACCTTATAAAAGCTTGCTTTCATGATATTTTACAAGTAAATGTAAATTTATTTTTTCTTCTAGGATCCACACTCAGGAAACTGGTGGTTGAAATTTACTGACAATGAATTTGTTGGGTATTGGCCTTCTATATTATTTAACCATCTAAAAGATGGTGCAACTCAAATTCAGTGGGGAGGAGAAATAATAAACTTTAAAGATGGTTCAAGGCACACGACCACTGATATGGGGAGTGGTCATTTTGCAGATGAGGGATATCAAAAGGCTAGTTATTTTAAAAATCTTGAGACAATTGATGAACATGATATTAAGATAAAACCTAAGGAAGGTTATTCTTATATGACGCAAGAGGGTTGTTATAACATTAGGTCTGCCTATAATAATCTCTGGGGAATCCACTTCTTTTATGGTGGTCCTGGTCGAAATCAGAAGTGCATATGATTTATACATATGTAATTGTTATAGATCATCGCATACTATAAAATGAAGATATATGTGATGGTGCAAATATTTAATTTGATTCTTGAGACCATTTCTAATGCTTTATAAATGCAAGAACAAATTCGAGAAGATGAATTTTGTTTTGGTGATGCTTTATGGGCTTGAAATTTAAAGTAGTTTGGACATTGTTTGATAGATAAATGCAACTCATAGTCTGAAAAATATAGTATATTGCCTTAACTCATAATATAGATAGATAGCATAATGCATCCAACATTTCTTATGATTTCATCATATTTCTATCTATGTAATGTAAAGCTTCCCAATTCTAGTTGTGTTATACATTTTTTCATAATCCAAAAATTATAAAAATATACTCTTTGGCAAAAAAAAAAACACTTAGAAACTATATGTTCGTAAATAAACTATACATCATGATTAAAAATATAAAAATCTTTGATAAAAGCTTAGAGATCGATAATTCGAGTGGTTATTGGGACAAGATCATATAATCTACTCTAGTTTCAGTTTTGAAAGAATGTACAGATTTGAGGTGATATATAGACTTAAGCGCATAATCTCATAGTTATTAAAGAAAAAAAATCAGAATGACATTAAAGAAAAAAATTACTGTGTGTTTCTAATTATTCTAATTTTAAAACTTTTTTACATATTAAAAGTTGATTATAAATATTTTAGTTTTTTAAATCGATAATATTCAATTGTCTTCCTGATCTTGATCGATTAATCTTTCCCTGATCAACTCTTTCTCCTTTGAGAACGCCAATTGTAAGTTTCATTATTAATAAAAAGTTGTATATAAATTTTTCAATAATAATCTTTCATATAATTTCACTCGATCGATGTTATCCTTGAATGTACCGATGACTTGTCGACGATATGCATTAGAGACTAAGCGTGAGTATTTTGACTTTCACATCATTCACTATGTCAACGGTATTGAAACTTCAGCCCAACACGATAATGACTTTATTTGAGACTTTGACTCGTTTATTATGCAATTATCCAATCCACCTCTTTAGTTTAAATCCCAATGTGAACCATGTCCAATATATATTCATAGAGTGTGACATTATTGTTCTATTATACTTAAAGACAAGCTACAACTTGGTTAGTCAAACCAAAATACATAACGATTCTACCCTAAAAGTAAACTCTCTTATATTGCTAATTTTTTCTATGTAATTGATAATCAAAACTCTTCTTCTAATACCACTATAAATAGCTTAAAACCTTGTTGTCTAAAATAAGAAACAAAAAATACACAAATCTAAGAGTATTATTACCTCTAATGGCTTCAGGGAAACCTTCAGTGAGACACCCGAGCCACAACCATCCACTGCGCGGCTACAAAGCCCTAAGTTGAAGACGAGATCATCTGCTCTGGTTGCGACCTAGACCTAATCGGTGCATCTTTCAAGTGCACAAAGTCAGATTGTGATTACTTCTTGCACAAGTCATGTTTGGATCTTCCACGAGAGATCCGTCACAAGTCTCACCCTAATCACCCTTTGACCCTCCTCTATTCCCCACAGAATAATAACTCCACGTACACTTGTAACGCATGTGGTGAGTATGGATCCGGGTTCACTTACAACTGCTCTACCTGCCAGTACGATGTTCATGTTGGATGTGTGTCTATGCCAGAGACCATGAAGCATAGCGAGCACGCCCACACGCTCGCTTTGATCTACAGTCTTCCTTGCCCAAAGGATCACGTATTTGGCTGCGATGTTTTGCGATGAAACTATGTTGGATAATCAGTGGTTGTACTATTGCAAGACATGTGACTTTGGTGCTCATTTGCATTCATGCGTCGCTGAAGAAGAGGAAAAGCCGAAAAGAGGAGGAAGAGGAAGAGGAGGAGAAGGAGGAAGTAGTAGTGGAAGGAGCTCGGCGAATTCAGAGCTAGCTGCCATGTTAAAGGCTCAAAGAGAGATGGAGCAGATGCAGATTGCTCTACAGTTGGAGATGCAAAGAGCTAAGATTGATAAAAAGTCAAGAAAGCATATGCTCAAAATGATCTAACATATCAACTCGTCTATTGCTCTCGGAATCTTGAAACCCATTTTAAAACTTTATCACTTTTTTCTTGTTTTAATGTTTTGTCTTTACGTTTTATTGTATTTTTGTTTTTGTTGGTCTTATTTTCGTTTGAATTGTTGCAAGCTTTTCGTTGAACTTTGAATATAATGATACAAGTGTTGCTGGTGTCAAATACTTAAGATTAGTTGTATATATTTCTAAATTTTAAAGTAGTTTTCGTGGTACAAGTACTAGAATTATAAGGATTGCTAAAATCCTTAGACATACTTTTAAATATAATGATTAAGAGTTATATATATAGAAAAGGGATCCTATTCTCGTATTGAAATCGTTAATTAATTTAAAACTTCTATTACTCAAACAATCTTTCTCTAGATTTTGATATGTTCTTATTAGTTTCTTCATGCCTACTCGATTCAATCTACCCACATCCTTTTATAATGTACATATCGGATGTGATTAAGCTTGCTACAAAAGAATATACAACTTTCAACCTGTCAGAGGACAAAATACTCAAGTTGAAGCTTAGCAAAGCAACTTAGTTGAAGCTTAGCAAAGCAACTTATTAGTTGATGCTTATCAAAGCATTTTTGTTGAAGCTTAGCAAAGCAATTTAGTTGATGCTTATCAAAGCAACTTTGTTGGTCGTTTCCCTACTCACTCTTGCAACACTTTGAGCAAAAATTTCTCATCTTTGCACTGAGTTTTGAGGCCAATATTAATGGAAGTTGACAGCTAAGGAAACAAAGATTAAGAGCACTTCGAATTGTTTAAGGCTCTGAGGGAGGGAGAGGTCAGAAATTAATCGTAGAAGTCATAATAATTACGAATTTACGACTGGATTTTGCAATATGGGGCTGGACAATGACTTCAGACACACACACAAAATAAGTTTGATATCACATTAGAGAGTGGTTTGGATATGTAAGTACGTACTTGTGCTTTAAATATGTAACTACTCGTGTCTCTGGTTTTAAGTCCTCAAGAAAAAGCCGAACAACTAGTTTCTGGCGTAATGGAACACAAGTCACACAACATTAGCCAGAATATATAAAAAAGAACTTAAAAAAACAAGAACTCTATGTTTGAGTGATTCTGTTCTGTGTACATATATATATGCTGACTAAACCTAACATTAGAGAACTAGGAGCCCTAAAAAGAACTGTCATTTACATAAGACTAGAGGAAGAGCACGAAGAGCATGGCAAGAGAGATTAAACGTCATGTCTACACCTCGGGCAAACACGTTGGTTCAGTCTCATTACTCGCAACATGTAAACAGCTAACAAAACAGTTGATGACTTAGCACATTAAGCAGCCAACCTAAATTTGTTTTTTGTTACGATCTGTATTAAATCCTTGGAACTTCTTTTAACTACCCTAAAAAACAATACCATGTGATAAAAGTTATGATGAGTACTAGGAGCAGTACAAGGCTCTGATGCAGTGTGTTTAGTGTAACAGAACTACCAGAAGAACTAGAGGACATAGTATTTTAGTAGGAGTCATTTTAATTACGATTCAATATTGCAATCTGGTGCTAGACAACGACTTCACAGACAGAAAGAACCAATTGATTTTTAAGTATTGTTAGGTAGAGCAAATTTTACATAAACGAGTGCTTTAAATACGTAAGTACTATAGTTTGGTTCCACCAGACAAGAATCTAGTAGTATCGTTCAATGGATTTGGTGTCGTCAGTAGTGTATCTGGTTTCAAGTGCTCAAAATAAAGCCGACCAAACTAGTTTCTGGCTCAATGGAACACAAGTGACACAATTTTTAGCCAGAATAAAGAATTAAATAAACAAAAACTCTATTTTTGTGTGTTTCTTTGTACAAGGGCTAACTAAAACATAACATTAGAGAACTAGGAGTCCTACAAAAGACTCAGAAAGAAATGAGAGGTGTGGTAATGTAACAGCCAAAAGGAACTGTAATTTACATGAAAGTTGTGGAAGAGGAAGAGGAGCAGAGCCGGCTCTTGTGGTACTAGCTGTAGATATATCTGAACTGCGCGGTTTGACTCCATTATGAGAGATGGACAACGGGGCGAGAGAGAGAGAGATTAAAGGTCACGTCTACACATTGGGCAAGAACCATGTCTGAGGAGCCAATTGTCTATGCAGGGTAAGTGAAACATGTGATGACAATGAGGCAAGCTTCTAACTGTTTCACCAAGCTGGAAATCCTGCAAAATCACATACAAGAAGGAGAAGAAAACCCCAAAAATAAACTTTCAGTCACATATTCAAGTCGACATAATGAGCTAACACACAAAGCAAACTGATGTTAGAACCAACCTGAAGACAAACAGAACAGGAGTCTGTGTTCTCAGAAGCATCTGTGTTATTTTTACCAGTAATTGTCATCTTTGGGATTTTCTCGACCAGGTCTCCTGTCAATCCTTTTGAGCCTCCTGTATCAAAGAGGCTTATTTGATCATCAAAGGCTGTATCCACAGCTCCCATCTGATCAGGAGAAACAAGACAAAAAGGTTTAATAAAGATGGAGATGTGAATTAAACAGAAATGGTGAAAATTCTGAAAAGCTTTGTATGCAAAACATACTTGACTTTGCACCGCACTTAGCATTGCAGGACCTATGCGCTCCCGTACAAGTCTCCCGCTTAGAAGACTAACAATGACATCAATCTACACACAAAAGAAACACTAATTACTTCGAATTTCAATCCAATCAAGTATCCAAATATACATACATTCCAAACTTCATAGCTACTTGAAACAGAGTAAAGTGTTGCTGCTCACCAAATAGAGAAGACATCCGAAACCTGACTCATCGGATTTCCAGAGATCGAGAGATGATTCAAAGACCTCAATAGAGAAAACAGCTCCTGAAATGGCTCCAATTGCTGCTCCTCTAATGAAACCACTCTCAGTTTCTTGGCCTATCAGAGCCCCTGTAAGTGCCCCTAGCAATGTGCCCACTAAACATGAAAAAAGGAAACAACTTTCTTAGCTCCAAGCTAACCACTTTCTAATAACCATATCAATTCAATGATTCAAATCAACCCAATCGAAGACAAGTTACCAAAACAATCTCAGAATTTGCAGCAGAGCAACAACAAAAATTTGACTGCACAGAGACAAAATCAGATCCAAAAATCGAGTCTTTTGAAACTCCAGAACAATTCCAAGAAAAGGGGAAGAAGAAAGAAACAAACCTAAAGCGAAGAAGAAGGTCAAGATCGCAGAGATAATGGTCCCCAGAACAGCAGAGACGAGGAAATGACAAGCGTCTTTAATCCGTTCGACGAAATTCCCAAGAGAAGGACTTGACGAAAGAGGACAAAACCCAGATTGGAATCTATAAGAAGAAGAAGAAGAAGAAGACGACATACTTAACCCTTATGCGTAAACGAAGAGAACCCAGATAACAAAAACAGAGCTTGGAGAGAGGCTTTATATAGGACTACTACAGAGAGAAAAGATGGGATTTTGCTTAGTGCTTAAGAGATAGAGAGAGAGAGGAAGGGAGGAGATGGGATGTTTCGCTACTTAGCATTTAAAGCTCGGGTGAGTTTGCTTTCATGGCCAGAATTTGTTGTAGGTGAAAAAGGATTAATCTTTTTACTTGGGTTTTGTTTTGTATGTCACAATCAGTGACGACGGATACATATACACGAAAGTTTCAAACTTTACGATTTTTCAGAAAGAGCACGGAGTCAGAGATTGATTTATAGAAGAAGAGAACTTAGAAAAAGAGAGATGAGCTCACGGGGTCATACAACTTTCTTATTATCATCAATTTGGCATAACACATTTTTTTTTTTAGGTAAGCCAATTAGAGGACGTTATTTCTTAGGTAATAATCTCATTTTGCAATTTTTAATTATACATTACTACACTTTTGCTTTGAAAAGTAATTAGGGTAGGACTTAGGAGTAAGCATAGCAAGGTGTTTTGATTTGTGATTAACATCATAAGAACATGATTAAAAATGACATTTTCAGATTTTTACCAGCTTTTGTAAAATTTTACATAATAACACACATGATTTAAGTTGACAATTTTTTTGTTCTCTAAATAAGTTTCTACAAAATTGAAAACACGTTTTCAAAAGCTAATAATCTAATTAACGTCACTTGCAAACTTTGACTTTAGATATACTAAGTTACTAACTTCATCATAGACGATGATGACCTTGGATCTTCCCTACCTAATTTGTTTTTGTAAATTTTCCTTGTTTGTGCAAGAATTCAACGATTGTCTGAAATGATTTTTTTCCCGAACAATCTAAATGAATCAAGAAAATTTATGCATGAGTTAATGTCTTATTTAGAGTTTCTACAAAAAGAAAATATATCTTCTATGTTTTATTATTATTTATGCAAGTTTACTTGTAAACTAACAAAAAGTTAATTAAGTCCACGAAGTCCAACTTAACCCGTAATAATATCTCATTCGATCACACTTTTCAATTTCTAAAAATTATAATAAATAACATATTATATCAAAAGTCTTATGAAGAAGAACCTAAATCTAATACTCTTTCTGTTTCTGATTTTTTTTTTGTTTCTAAAAAATTGATTTTGTAAATTAAATTAAACTAATATAATATTTTTACTTTATGTTTTTTCACATGGCATTTTATCTAATGGTTTATTTTCTTTTTATACCAAAAAGTAATTATTAAATTAATTTATAAATAAATATATTTTTTTAATATGTGTGAAAAAGCAAAGACATCAATCTTTTTGAAACATAGAGAATATTAGAATTTAAAAACACTAATAAATGTGATCATACAAACTCTTCAAAGATACATACAAAGGTTATATCGCACATTAAATTCAACTTTGTATTATTGATATGCATTTTTCAAATTGAAGATAAAGTTGCAAAAATGTGTTATTTAAAAGCTTTTTTGTAGAAATTTTTTAAATCTAATCAAAGTTCATTTATATGAGTTTATTTTATTTTATTTAAAGTCCATGGTTTATTTTCATGCTATCATTAAATCAATTTAGTGCATTTTAGATCAAAGTAAAAGTTTATGGTATACATTAATTTTAGGAGTTTTTTTTTCCAAATAAGTGTCGGAATACATATGATGTGAAATAACCTGACCTAATATTTTTAGATAATTATATGATAGGGATGGCACACATGAATTTTTTTCTGTTTTTATAAAATTAAGTTAAGTTTACTGGTCTCATTCCACTAGTTAAAAAATGGTTATTAGATATACCTATTTTACCAACCCAATATTTTATTATAATTGACAGACAAAATAAAACACCATTATATATTATTAATAGAAATTATAGCAAGCATACCTTTAAATTAATAGAAATATGTTCAAGAAAATCATAATATTCGAAAAAAAAACAAATTTAAAATTGTGAATCTTGATGCAACTAAATTTTCCCCATTCATATAGTGGCAATATAATACAAAATGTGATTACTTCAAAACAAACAAAAATAAATGAGTAGTTGTGAATTGTGAGCTTTGTGTCCAGATTCAGTTAACAAATAAAAACGTGAACACTTTGCAAATCAAAGCATTGTTTTGTCTAAATGGTAGTTATTTTTGGAAGATTTGGTTGGATTTAACACATCACTTAAAATTTTAAAAACCTAAAGGAAACCTTAAAACAAAAACATTTACATAAAAACTTGGTAAAAACTTAAAAATGTAACGTGGATATTAAAGAAAGACGACTCTCACGCTTTTACGGATGACCGAAGCAGTCACTGCCGTAGCTTACACCATGAGACGGCACTGCGCAGTAAGCTTTGTAACACATCTTCAATGCACATGACATTAAACACATGTATATCTAAATAATGAATTCGATGTCAGAAGAAAGATGTGTCTATCTCTATCTCCAAAGTAAAGTATTCAAACACTTATTTAAACACACAAATATCTCAAGTATTATTCAAATAATACATGTAACATAGTGGCTTCATTGTATTAAATACTCGATCCTGATGTATTATTTATACGACATTTAAACAAAATAATATCATCCCGGAAGATATTTTAGATCAAATATATTTTATGTAATCCTAAAAGCATTTGGGTCCATGCCACTAGGTCAGTCCCCATACACAACACATCAGAGTTACATAAATACATACGTAGACGTATTTATGATAAGAATGGTTTTGTTTTTGTGTGTATGGTCTACGTGTGTAGCCGAAAGAAGATACATGAGTTCGTTCCTTTTTTAGCTCTTGATAAAAATAAGCTTACACTCTTATTATTTAAGGAAATATAACTTCGACGTAACCATTTTTTTTTAACCAACAAGAGTTCATCTTAATTAAAACTCTTGAGCACTTATGTCATATATTGAACACAAAATCTACAAGTACCATGTTGAACACTTATGTCATAGACGAGTTTTAACAAGTCAATCCGAACATAATTAGGCGGCAGCGGCAACCAAATATATGCATCTATATATGATCGAAGACATTCTCAATTTTTGACCGTGATTGTCTAATAATGATCTCCGACCTCGGTCATATATATATTTCTGGTTGCCGTCTAATTATGTTTGAAGCAAAGATAATGGCTATTTTTTTCTTTCTAAGAAGGCTTTTATATATGTTTAAAATCAAAAACCCTAAATCATTTAAGTAGTTTACATTTTGATATCTAAAAAAGGTAAATTACATTTTATTTAATTATAATAACTTTTTTTCAGAACAATTTATATCCATTTTTCTCATTATATTTTCAATCGATGCGATGGAAGTTTTTTCTTACCACAACCTTTATGTTCTGGAATAAAACGTTCTTTAGAAGAATTGTTATCGTTTGGCTGACACATACAAACGTGACGGGTCAAGCTGCAAGCATACGGTGGTATGCATACTAACTTGCAGTCACTGTCTTTAGTACAATAACTTCCTACTGCATAGTTTTGTCCTTCAAAACACAATAAACAATATAACAAAATTACTATTAAAAAAAATGTAAATCTTAAAGAAAAATGATGAACTTTTTTGTTTCAAAATGATATTGTTGGTCAGGTAATACTTACGGAAGACAACGACTAAAACAGTAACCAATAACAAAAACTTCATTATCAAAAGTATTTAATTTTATTTTTGCTTTCAAGTTTCAATGGTGAAGGTTGTGGTACTATATATCACTTTTTATAGTCAAATTTAGGAGATAGTTACGTTGAACTATATATAAAAACAGAAAAATTGTTTGTATATTTCCACGTAAATTAGGTGTAATTACTACTAGATATGTGTAACCAAATATGGTCTAGTACTCAGTACAATAAACATGAAAAAGTGATACTTTAATTGATACATATTATAGATTGTATATTGCTTCGTATCTCTAGAATTTTAATGAGTTATAAAGATTAGTTTGATAAATAAAGTTTCCAAGATATGAAAATATATTAATAAATAGAATTTATGTATCATCAATACAATACAAATAAAATGGGATTCTCTCTGACTTTGATACATCAGTTTTTTTGTGCTCTTCTTAGCATATGACACATCATTCAAAATTAATATCCAATCAAAACATTTCATTGTAATGATTAGAAATAAATTAGGATATAATCCGCGATGTATTTCATGACGATTATCAACAAATTAAAACCATCAAATTTCATAAATTATACTGCATTTTATTCCAAATATTTTTTGAAAAAAGCAGAAAACATATACATATGCATTTTTGTGATTACAATTTCAGTGGATGCGATGGAAATCCTCCTCCACCACAATCTTTATGTCCTTCAGAAGAACTGGCATGATCATGATTTGGGTGACACATACAAAGGTGTCGGGTTAAGTTGCAAGCGTAAGGTGGTATGCATACCAGGTTGCAGTCTTCGTCTCTATCACAATAATCCGCAACCGCATAACTTTGTCCTTCAAATTAATACAACAACAAAAGAATTAACAAAATGATCCAAATCTACTTTATAATAAATAAATAAAAATATAAGAGAATATGTATATAGTTTGGCATCTTTGGTCCTATAATAACTATTGGTAAAGAGAATAATGTAAATTTTAGTTGGTTTGTTTCAAATTGATATTGTTGGTAAGGTATACTTACGGACGACAACAACTAGAAGAGAAACCAATAACAAAAGCTTCAAGATCATGCTCTTCATTCTCAAAGGTTTTGTTTGTTTTTTTTTTTTGGTAAAAGTTACTCTATATCCCTTTTTATAGTTCAATTTAGGTGATGGTTTGTGCAATTTTGTTTTTGTATGTTTCCACGTGGAATATTTTAAGTGTAGCTACTAGATTTGAGTCATATGATTAGCAAAAAAGGTAGTAGAATTTTAGTTTATGCATAGATTGTGTCTTGCTTAATATCTTTAGAATTTTAATGAGTTAGTTATTAGTTTGATAAATAAGTTTATAAAATCTGCAAAAATAATAATAATTTTACTTTATCAAAAACAAAAAAGCCATATTGATTTATTTTAGTCCATATATTTATAGATCTTTTACCTAATAAATAAAAAGAGATGTCTATATTACATCTTTGAAACGATAGTGGATATCAAATGTTACAAAATTTAATGTTCATGCTTTTCATGGATATTAAGCTTTCTAATACGTTTTCTTATGCAGGTAAATGTATGGTTATATAGATTTTATTCAATCAGATCGAAGCAAATAACATATCAATACAAACATTTTGTTCAGCCCTTTTTATCAACTCAACATAGTTGTGCATGTAAATCTGAAAATGCATGGTTGTATTCAGTTGTTAAAGTTACAAAACTCAGATCCGAACATGTCGTGAAGTACAAATAGTTTCAAAGAAAAAGTTCAAATAATCCCCATGAAAGAACAGCCTCCAATGTCCTAAAAGATCTCTCATTTCAAAAGGGAAATACACATTACACCTGTTTACCTGTATCCACACAAATTTGAAGCTACCGTGGAAACCTACAGATTGATCAATGAAAATGTGAGGTTGCAGATAAGCAATAAAGAACTTGAGAGGCAATCTTGAAGATGTCATTTGATAGGTATCTTGAGATTTAAGAGATTACCTCCTCGAGTTTTAGCTTTTGTGTTTTGTTTTCTCTTAAACCTTGAACTCGTGGACATGGAACCATTTCGTGGATGACCATTTGTTTCCTTTCACCACTGGACATCCACCTGAAAATGAAAGCATACGATATTGAAGTTTAGAGACTGATATTATGTATTAGCTTCAAGAGAAAGCAATATGAGAGTTTTTGGTGTAGAATCTCTTTAGTCTTTACCGTGTAGACTCGAAGGGTCTAGAGAGGCATCAGGCCTCATGTTCCAGAAAAGTAAAGCATCTCGCTTCTTTGGTAGAACAGATAGTCCTTCTTTGCCACATTTTGAGAGCTCGTTCCACCATGGGACTGCACTAATGTTTCCTTTTGCTGCAGGGAACACAGTCTCGCCACCATCATCGACATCCGAGCTAAGTAAAGTGTAGAAAAAAAAACAAGATTAAACACAGAAATTCACTGAGAACAGAGGAATGTGACTTTTGTGAATTACTTACAGGTACATAAGCACAGTAGCTATTCTTTGTCCTCCGTTCTTGGTGTTGAACTCATCTAAGAAATAGTCATAGTGAGGTTCATACTTCTGCCCAACTTGGTAGTGAAGAACTTGAAGACCTTCACCATTTTCTACAAACAAAAGTTTGATCCACAAACTCAAATAAGGTTTTCTAAATGAACACAACACATGATACCAAGACTAATTGCAACCAGTGATATTAAGATGTTTCCATACTTCCTACAGCGCATCAAAGTATTGGATAACTAAAGCAAAGGGCACTTACCAACAGGAATGAAGGTGAAATCTGAAATCCTTTTCTCAATCACCTCGACAACTTCGTCATGTCCTCTCTTAAGGAAAGTTCCTGAGCTAGTCCTTACTCTGCACATGATTGATACATCATCGATTAGAAAACAACGAAACTGTCCATCATAAACTAGAAGGACAAAAAGAAAGAATGGCTATGAACCTGCTATCTTTGCTCCCACCAGTTTTCTCATCAACAACAGTTGACTTAACCATGTTCGGTTTAGCAAGGCTGATCAAGTGCTCACATTCTTCATTGGTCTAAAGATGCAGAAATGAAAAGAAAAAACAAAGCTCAAGATCACATCTGAAAACCACATTTCCAATCCTTCTCATGAGAGAAACATCTCTTTCATTCCTCTAAGCCATTTTCACTGAAACATTTCCAAATAGAAGATTCAAGAAAATCAAAAATATAAACTCTAGTGCAGAAAAAAGTCAACTCAATCCATCACAACTTAGCAAAATCCTCAATGTAAGATTCAAGAAGATTAAAGTCAAACCCGATCGATCAAAATTTAGAAGCAAAACAATCTCAAACCTCTTATCTTGTCTAACAAGAAATACAAACATAAAGAAGCAATCAAAACCATCAAAGAGAAACACAAACATACCAAGAAATTGTGATACACAACAGCTCGAGGCTCCCAAGAAATCACTTCAACCCAACGTTCACCATTCCCTTCCTCATAACTCGTCTCACTAACACAAAATTTCCAAAACCCAAATCAAAAAAATCGAAACTTTCGAATCAAAAAACAAAACCCAGATCGGAATCGTCACTAACCTCTTCCTAACAATGTTGGTCAAATCATTCGTCTTGGAAGAGTTTCTATTAGCATTAGGCAGTGACAAAATCCCAAGACCCAGAAGAATCAGAATCACTACGAGCAGAAGTATTAGCACTGTGAACGCCTGAGTCGATCGTGACGGAGATTTTCGCGGCTGATAACGAAGATGCTGCTTCGATTTAGACGCCATGGTTTATTTCTTCTGTAAATGTTTTTACTTTTTGTGTTCTTCAAGATCTAAAAGAACAACATTGAACGAAGCTACAACGAAGCTTAGATTGAAGTCTATTTATATAATAAGAATTGAAGAATTATATAGTTTTTTCTTGTGTGATTGATTCTCTTCTTCTTCCTCTTCTTTGTCTTCGTCTTTGTGTGCGTATTTGTTAGATACAGACAAGTTAGGAAGGTGGCTTTGACTTTTTAGAATTTTCGGAATCGGTCTTTATGTTTATTATTTTTGAGGTTATGTCCCCATACTTTTTGTTTAGTCAGAATTTACCCCGTTTTTTCATTTGTGTGACATTCAAATTACATTAATTACTACAAAAAGTCTTAATTAATGTAATTGGCCAATAATGTCATTCTTCAGAATCACAAGGTTTTCCAACCTAAATACCTATTAGGCTAAAGTCAATATTGGAAAAAACATGATATCTCTCACACTTGAATCATTTGTATCTATATTTTATTAGCAATACATATCTCTAACTGATGTGATTAGAACATGTTAGACATTACCATTCCATGATTTGGTCACTTCTTATTTTGATTTTGTCTTTTGTTTTGTTTTGTTTGTTTTCACGAGTAACATTGTCAAATGTCCGTTTTGTGCAATCTTTCTCCGAATCTGGCATCTCAAGTAATGATCATGGTATTATAAGGTTCGTTCTTCTCTTCTAGCTATTTCTCTTTTAGTGTATCCAAGTATGCTACAATTGTTGTGATCAGGACTCTCTCACTTAAACCTAATCCTATCAGACTTTGTTGAAATAGACCAAAGAATTTGAAGATAACCAAATCATATCTTAAATTGAGATGATTTTTGAACAATATTGATTTATTAGAAACAAGTCAATGACATGTATTTCATTCATTTCATATCTAGTGTCATAATTTTAATTTTATTTCATAATACCTTTTGAATAAAAATATTTGATAAATTTTCTATTTTTGTTCAAAAGGTAAACTACATTTATTATGAAATAAAATTAAAATCATGACACTCTATATGAAATAAATGAAAAACATGTCATTGACTTACTAATAATAATGGTTAAAAAGTTGATCAATGAAAACTAATTATATAGTATAATCAGAAAGGGTAAATATCAAATCAAAACAATGAACTTGAAAAGGGTAAATATCAAATCAAAACAATGAACTTGAAAGATTAAAAACAACTCTTCTTTATTGATTTAGAAACTTCTCAAAACTAAATCTCTCTCAAGGTCTTATGGAACACCTCTACAAAGCCTCTTATTTATATAGAACTTACCTTCTCCTAATCCGATATGGTAAAGGAAAACCTTATCTGTAATTTCCTATTTGCTATCTCTTCTAGCAACTTCTAGAAAGAGATTACTTGAACTCCAAGTCTTAGAATTATCCAACAAAATCGAAAGAAAAAAAAAATATGTGTAAAATTTTTTAAATGAAATGGATGAATTATATTTAAGTTATTATGATTTCTAAAAAAATTGATTGGAAAACTAATCAACCTTAATATATAACTTAATCATTAGTAGCAACAAGACAATTAGACAAAGCAACAAAATAAATAAAATCAGATAAATATGATTTACAATGTCTTTCCTTATTTTCTTTTATTCTAATTATGTAGTCAATTCTCAAATTATTTGATCTTGATAAATAATTAATTAAATACAACATATTAAAGTCGCATAAAAGCCTTACACAAACTAATTGTGCATAATTTCAACAGACTAAATAATTTTTGGTTATTTTTTACCTTCATTCTTTGACTTAAGAGTTTAAAGTGATACAAACTTGTTAAACTGTTCGTTGCTTTATTAACTGATATACAGTAATAAAAGTCATCAGTTTGAGCCTGATTATCCCTAAACCCAATGAATGTGAGTTTTTCTGATTGCATTAAAATTATTAAATGATACAAATTGAACTATATATATATATATCAACTAAATCTTAAATATTTTATCGATGAATCTACAATCTAAATATTATTTGTCCACGCATTGTACAACAAAAGTTGTCCACATTAATCACATTAGAAAAGTTTTGTAAACCAATAACTTTTTTTACCATCCTCACTCTACTGCTTCTTTTTTAGTGTGATTCTAAATTTTGATAAGAAAACATTACTAAAGCTTCTATTAAAAAAAAAAGTATTTTAAAAGAGTTTGCATCTTTCAAAAGAAAAACTCATGATTTTTGAGAGAAAATATTAATGAAAACAACGTAATTCAAAATAAGTAGAAAAGAAAATGAAAAAAAATCTAAAAAGTGTAATTCATAAAAAAAATTGTTTATTTATTTTGGGCAACCGAAGACCAATTCTTACTATCCATTTTGATACGCAAAATGAAAGGTTTTACTTTTCGACTACACTTGCTCAAAAGCTCTAATTGCGAAACTCCAACATTTTTTCCCTTCTCATGTTTGTTTGGCCTTTCTCCTTTAACGCTAATCTTCACAATTCTTAACTCCTAAATCTTTTCCCCCTTGACCCATTGTAATGTTATCATATAACCCAAAATCAATGGGAGAAAAAACCTTATTAGACATTGCAATTTTCAGGTTGAAATAGCTGAGTCACTGGTCAAAATTGAGATGTATAAAGAGATGTATCATTCATCTGAATTTTTCTTATGTGTAAAATAACTTTATCATCCATGGAACAAAAATAAATTAATGTTCCATAGATATAGAGATTGAGTTTTATTCAACAGTTACAAATGAAGAACCACGCACCAATGTCCAGATCCATTAACATGGAAGCAATAAGTAACACATGAATGTACACAGACACAAACACAAACACAAACACACACCATAAATATATACATATTTGCAAGACAACTGATCCTGCAGAGTTTGCTCATGGTTCAAAAGACATTGAGCGAAGTTGCGTAGAGAGGATTGCAAGGCTTGAAAGAGAAACAGTTTGGTGTGTACGTCGAAAACCTCTTTCTCTTCAGTGAATCTGCAGATCCAAGAGCTGGCTGGTTCAAGTATGCATATTTGCTCTTCGTCCACCTAAATCCAACATACACATCGAAATTCAGAAGTTAAATCCTTTGGTTCTTGTTTTAGGCTCATCTAATGGTTCAAGTTATATGTATATGTGTAAAGATAATATGGATGAGAATTAAACAGAGACCAGTCTTTTAATCCCTGATGATTTTCGGTTTCCGGGTCCTCCATGTCCAACAAACTTTCTTCAAAGCGTTTGTAGTCCTCAGCCTGCAATAGATATAGACATCAGAACCATCTTGATCTCCATTGAGTTGAAAGGACGAATCAAGAAACATCGAATTTCCTCTCAAATGATCTAAACAACCACACAAGAATTGTTAAAAGACATACAGAGAGATTACGAGCTCTGACACGAGCTGCAGCCTTAATAGCAGAAAAGAGATGATCCTCTTCAATGATCTGCTTCTGCCTCCAGAACTTCTTGATTTGTTTATTGGTTATGCTGTCTCCATCGATCTTTCTTGATCCATATCCCGGAGATGGAGGAAGCGGTGGAGGAGGAGGTGGCGACGTCAATGACTTCTTACAACACAACTTCTCAGACTCATCCATAATCTGTTTCTTCATATTCATACCAGGACTTCACCTTTCACAAGCTAAAATACCTTTGAACTTTATATACAACACAGAAATCACACAAAAAAAAAGGACAAAAAGCTACTGACTGAATCTGCCGATTCTGAATCTAACCTTCAAACCAAAGAGAAACACCTAAGATTCTTAAGAGTATACCAAAGAATTATACAACGTCTACGTCTACCCTTCAAATTATCTTGTACGTTAAGACAAACTATAAACTCAACTGTCCAAGAAAAGACAAGTAGATGTAACTTCTAATCTTCATCAACATCAACAATAATAATTTAAGCAATTAGGTAGTGTGTGGATAATACAAAATAATATGGTTTTCAAGCAACTAGTGGTACATCAATATTCAATAACAGCCGTTGAATCTTAAAATGGCCATCACAATCAGTATCACCGAAATGACATTTTCATATGACGTCCTCCCATTAAACAACACTTATTGGTTCTTCTTCTTCTCTTCACTTTTATCTTTTCAAGACCACAGACCATAAAAAATTAAGCTTTAAGATCCTCGTACGAAAATTCAACGACTGAATAGTGAATTTAGTCTCACCAAAGAAACGAGTCACCAAGCAAAACAATTCATGATCATTGAAGAAGAGACTAAAAGATTCATACTTGAGCACTTAGCAAAACCATGTCATTCACATCAAAACACAAACATCACATATATGATTCAAAACAACCACACACACACACTACAAATATGATCAAAATCCAAACATATCTTAACTAAACTAGCTACTCAATCCGATTCATTCTACAACAGACAAAGAGACAAAGCAGAGAACAGGATAGTAGATGTTTCTTCAAAAGCAAGCAACAAAATCAGATGATCTGCTTATCAAGCATCTACAAACATCTACAATCATGTTCACCCTTTTGAAAAGTTTATATTTTTTAAACCCTCTGGTTCAGCTAAGTCTGAGAGGAGACTTGAATCGCTTTGGTTTTGAATCGATACCGAGGAGCACGAGGAACGACTTGACTAGGACCGAATCCGTACTGACCAATACCGCCGGTGAGAGGAGGACCATCGTCGTAGATGTAGCCGATGAGGTGGTTGCAACTATTGCAATTGATCTTGGTTCGTTTCCGTTGGATTCCCCAGTAGTTTAGGGTTTCGAAGAAAGGCATGATCTTGTCTTCTTTCTCGAATCGGAATTTGCCGGCGTCGACGGCGGCGAATGAGAGTGTTTTTTTGTTTCCGGCTTCGAAGTAGAAATCCGGTGGGAACAAATCGTTAGGGTTCAGATTTAGATCTGATCCGCATTCTTTGCAAGTGTAGATCGTTAAAGCCATTTCTGTTTTCTCAATCGTGATTTCTTCCTCTTCGTCTTCTACTTCTTCTTTTCTCACTGTGAGGAATTTTCAATTTTCTCCAGAAACGACGCGTTTCTTTGGTCAGCGCCGTCGGAACTGACTTGGATCTCTCTGCCGTTGTTAATTGGGCTAATGGGCTTTGTATAATTTAGTAAGCCTATGTTCTCAATCCGTTAAGGCTTTTTCTGTAGTTTTAATTATTATTTTTGGGCCATATTTACAAATATATTTTTGTTGCTTTTTATTTTTTTGGTAATGGGAAAAATATGCTTTTGTTGTTAAGATTTGCATTTGTGCATTTGTGACAGTAATGGGAGAGTGTGACATTATTTATGCAGTGATATTTTAGTGAAATTCAATTTTCTTTTCCAAGAAAATTATTAATTTACGTAATTTGAGAAAAGAAAATATCACCTAAATTACAAAAGAATAGTAAAATTTATATTTATGTTTATAATATCTGAGAAACTATTAATGTTTGCATATAAAACATCACCTAATTTTATATATATTAATAATCTGTAAAATAGAGGAAATATAATTAAATATATCTAAGAATAATTATAAGTTGTTAATATATCTGAGTAACATATTGTGATTTTCAGATTTAAGTGAAACCTCTCATTGGTGCACAAAAAGAATGAAAAAAAAGGTGAACCCTACCATTTGGAGTACGGTAATGAAGATGAGCCTTGCCGTATGGGATTATTATATGACTATATATAAATAAGGGAATTACTACGTAATCAATTTATTTACTTTAAAGGATGTATTCAAAGTATAATTTTAAGAGATTTGTGTAATATTGATAAATTCAGTGTTATTTAAATATCGATTAAAAAGTCTCATGAAATCCACTGTTATTGAACTAATAATTTCAAAATCCACCTTAAAATTCACTGTTATTGAAAACAATTTGTGGATTTGGCTTTTAAGAATTTAGAGAAACTTTAGATTATGTGTACAATCTATGAAATTGATATTGATTAGGCTTGATACTACACCAGTTGTCGAACTAGTGGTGTGGATAACAATGGCTATGCTGGTAACAAGTGTAGTGGTCGGGTATGACAAAGAAGTTATCTTCTTATGGATTATAAGTTTATTTTTAATCAAGCTAGTTATTCCGGACCTCCATTTCTCATTAAAACGAACTCAGTTTTTTATATTTCAAAACACTATTCTATTTAGGGAATTTACGAGTGAGTTTAAATAGATAACAAATATGCACAATTCATAAGGTGAGATATATATTTTTGTTCTTGGCAAAAGTATGTTACGGTTTTGTAATTGAGCACCAATAGATCTAGCCAAAAAAAAAAAAGGTTCTCTATCAGTCTATCTCCAAGACTCCAAGAGAAGAAAGAAAGGTTTGTAAAATACAACTAGCAGAGTCGTGTGTACGTATATGGTAGTGCAAATGTGCAATCAGTAATTAGGAAAAGAAAAAGGGAGAATTACTTAGATAGACCATAAAAGTAGGTTTATTCTTTAAACAGCCACATTTTTTTTATTCCTTAGATGTTTAGTGGGATGGGTGTAATTACAATAAACAGCCTTGGTCTGTTTTCATTTAAAAATTGCCACGTCAGATTCGACATGCCACGTCAAACCTGAAATTGCCACATCATTATTCTGTCTTTAATGATAAAAGAGGAAGAAACTGAACATTTTCGTCACTATTCACAAACAAAAAAAAAACTGTTTTTCTCTCTCGAAGCCAACGAAGAACCCTAACTCTCGCCGCTTTTCTTTGTCATTTCTTCTGGCCGCTTATCCTATTATCAGTGTGTCTCTCTCTTTCTCGTCGTTATTGTTGTCGCATTTCTTCTCAACTTGGATGGAGACTTTTCGTTTTCTGACAAAAATAACAGGGAAATACGAAACGTCGTTTACGGCTGAGTTATGGTACATTACGGCTGAGTTATGACACATTGCGGCTGAGTTATGGTACATTACGGCTGAGTTATATTATGACTTATTGTAAGTTACGGCTGAGTTGTGGTTTTTTTTTGTAATTTTTCACACACATGAAAAAATATTTCTACCTCGGCGATTCCGGCGAAGAACCCTAATTCTCGCCGCTTCTCTCTCTCTCATCTCTTTTGGCCGCTTCGATTCTCAACGAGTCTCTCTCTTGTCGTCATTCCTATCGCATTTCTTCTCAAATTGCGTACATCCAATGTTCTAAGAAAAGAAAAGAGTTCTTGGTCCTCACATGTGGTTCTGTTCATGGTGAGAGTTGCTTTGAAAATGACAATAGTGAACGGTAAACCTATAGCACTAACTCGTAATCTCATTACTGTCTTGTTATTTTGCCTATCCCATTATCGGGTTTTGTTTCATTTGTTGCAAAAAAAAAGGTGTCTATGTCAGATCGGAATAGGCCAAGGAAAAGGCAGAAGACTAAAAAGAATAAGAAAAAAAACTGTTCTTTCTCTCTCGAAGCCGACAAAGAACCTTAACTCTCGCCGCTTATCTTTTTCGTCTCTTCTGGCCGCTTATCCTATAATCGGTGTGTCTCTCTCTTTCTCGTCGTCATTGCTGTCGCATTTCTTCTCAACTTGGGTGGAGACTTTTCGTTTTCCGACAAAAAAACAAGGAAATACGAAACGTCGTTTACGGTTGAGTTATGACACATTGCGGCTGAGTTATGGTACATTACGGTTGAGTTATATTATGACTTATTGTAAGTTACAGCTGAGTTGTGGTTTTTTTTTATAATTGTTCACGTACAGGAAAAAATATCTCTACCTCGGCGATTCCGGCGAAGAACCCTAATTCTCGCCGCTTCTCTCTCTCTCTCATCTCTTTCGTCCGCTTCGACTCATACTGACGAGTCTCTCTCTCTCTCTCGTCGTCATTGCAATCGCCTTTCATTTCAACTCGGCTGGAGACTTTTTGTTTTCCGACGAAAAACAAAAGGGAAATACGAAACGTCGTTTTCAACTTTTTGTCTAAGTTATGCCGCATGGTGGCTGAGTTATGCTACATTACAGCTGAGTTATGGTACATTAAGGCTGAGTTATGCTACATTACGGCTGAGTTATGATATACTTTCTCGAGATTACAAAAAGTGTTTTTCGGGAAAGACCAACAATAATTACGTACACATATTCACACGCACACGCATAATAAAGTCATAGAGTATTATGTTTTAAAAAAATTATTCCAAATAATTCAAAATTTGAATTCAAATTTTATAAACAAAATATTCAAAATAATTTAAAGTTTTTTGTCTAAATATAAAATAATACGTAACGGCTGAGTTATGCTACATCGGCTGAGTTATGCTATATTACGGATAAGTTATGATATACATTCTCGAGATTACAAAAAGTGGTTTTTGGGAAAGATCAACAATAATTACGTACACATATTCACACGCATATGCATAATAAAGTCATAGAGTATTATGTTTAAAAAAATATATTCAAAATAATTCAAAATTTGAATTCAAATATTCTAAACAAAATAATTCAAAGTTTTGTGTCTGGATATAGAATAATACGTCACAGCTGAGTTATTTACTTTTCAAGGTTGACTAATGACTAAAACTTTAATTTAAAGGGACACTTGAATGTTAACATTAGCACTGGTTATAATAATGTAGAGATTAAATATATTATAATACAATTAACAAAAATCAATAATAGCTCTTTTACATTCTATATTTGATCAATTGTGTAGGAATAGAACATAAGTATAGGGTTTGGAATTTTTCGTTTTGTTGGATAAGTTTTAAAAGGTACAAACCTGAGCGAATTTCATGATTTTTTTATGGAAAGTTAATAAAAGTGTTAACTACATATTATTAAAGTGTTTTTATTACATGAGTGTATTAAATATTCACATATACCATATTTGAGGTTTGGCCGAGTTATGCCAACGACATGGTTGACTTATTGTAGAATATTCGAGGTTTGGCCGAGTTATGCCAACGACATAGCTGACTTAACGTAAATAAATTTGTGGTTTGGCTGAGTTATGCCAGCGTCATGGTTGACTTACACAGACCATTTCGAGGTTTGGCTGAATTATTGTAACGATAACATGTAGCTCATTGTTACATGATGGCTCAACTCATTCAATCTGTAGTCATCGAGAACCAACTTCACAAGCTTTTCGTGTGTTCTTTCAACATCTATCTGCACAACTCTACACCCTCTATCGTCGGCGTTAAAATACATATTTGTGTTTTTTACCCAATTACCATAAACAACAATTACTAGAACCAGATCCATCAACGAAAATGAAGAACAGAAATGAAGAACAGAAGTGAAAATGAAGAACATAAGTGAAGTGAAGAACAGAAAATGAAGAACAGAGTGTAAGAAAAAACACGAGCTAATGGGGGACCTTTCGTATTTCCCTCGTTTATGCTGACGTGGAATTGTGCATTTGAAGTCGTAAGTCAGCCACCAAACAAATTTTAAACTCAGCCAAAATAAATCAGCCATCAACACAAATTAAATCAGCCACAACATGAAAAATATTTAAGTAATTACTAAAATGTTTTTTAAGATGCCAAATTCAGCCGTAACGTCAATAAGTCAGCCGTAACTGGAGGCTATATTAGCAATAAATCTTTTGTCTATAAGTCAGCCGTAACATGGTTGATTTTTCCGTTAAGTCAGCCAATTACGACTGAGTTATGTCTCTGAAACATAAGTCAGCCGTAACGACATTTGATAACTCAGCTGTTGTCAATAACTCAGCCAACCTGAGAAAGTTAAGTCAGCCGTATCGATAACATAACTCGACCAAACTTCTGATAACTCAACCATCGGACTATAACTCAGCCATAACGGCGGCTGAGTTATTAGCCGTTTTCTCATAACTCAACTAGATTTTTATAAGTCAGTCGTAAATGTTAGCTGAGTTATGATCGTAAGTCAACCGTTGACCCGAAACTCAGCCGTTGTCCCAGAACTCAGCCATAACGTGATATAACTCAGCCGTAACGTACGTTATGGCTGAGTTATTGGTGGCACGCGCCTTTTTGTCTGACGTGGCAATAACATTTTTCGTAATTAGTTTTTTCCGGTAACGTGTAAAAAGAGCACGCTTATAATTAAAAAACATTTAAAGATAAAAAAAAGTTTTGGTTGGTTTCCGTCAATACACCTAAAATGTAGTCCATTTAAGTAATTCTTTCAAAGAAAAAAAGAACAAGAAAATTTTAACTTGTACTCGAATATATATATATTAGAAGTTTTCGAAGTTGTTTCTTTGAACCTATAATTTAATCTAAACGTAGGAGCAATACATATTTATATATCACACACATCTGCAAGATTTGTTTATGTAGTGCAATGTCAGCATATTCCTCAGAATATTTCCTCAAATCTCACTTTTTGCTACTCCCTAATTGGTTACTTAATCATTATTACTACTTTAATTAGTAAGGCAATCTTTCTTGTCCAATAATTTGTGTGATCCAGTCATTGTTTGTCAATTGTCATTAGTGGTGTCGGGTACCGTCGACAGTCTAATTCGTTTTACTGGTGATTACTATTACAAAAATACAACCAAAACATTGATTATATATTAATCAATATGCTTAATGGACCACTAATGTTGTGCAAGTGGGATATAATTAACAACGTATATTAAAATAATGTTAAAGAGTTATCGTTCATTGAATCTTCAAACTAAAATGGTAAGAAATGTATTTTATTGTTACAAATTAAGAAACTCCACTATGAATACAAAAGTTCTATATCAACATTGACCAATGTAACTGGTTTGTGTCAGTATCATAGTTGCATCACACCATCTAAATTCAAACTCATATTATATTGTATGTTATTAACCAATAACTAATAATTAGTATATTGATATGCTTTTTTTAATCTACTGCAAATTCACAATAATATTTTAGAATTTATAGAATATATAGAGCTTATTTATACATTAAAATTCCAAAAATAAAACAATTTAGTGAAATAAATAAAAATAGTAAACTCATAAATAAAACTAGTAATAAAAATCATTGTTCTTTTTTTTTGTCCATATTTTCTTATTCCACTGATTAAGTTTTAATAATTGGTTTTGCTCGATTAAAATAGAAAATTACCTAGCTATTTTAGACTCCAATTATAGAACAATTTAACACCATTGGTTTAAGTCCAAGATTGTGTCACACCAATAAAAATAATCATATCGTTTTTCCAAAAGAATATGTTTAATTTGACCTAACCTAACGGATGAGAATTACACAATTTTTTTTCTTTAAAAAAATTTATTCAACAAGGACACTATTGAAATAGATATAAACAACTGTTTCAAGAGATAATTCATATTCATACGCTCCAAGTAGCTGGGGATTGATTTTTATACTATTCGACAAAAGTAATAACAAAAGTATGGTCATTGTGTTGATTGCTATAGTTGACATTTTTGAACCGTGAAAATTTTAAACATTAAACGTAAATTAATTATACTTTTATTAAAATAAATGAAATTTTATCTTACCTTTTTTATACATTTAAATACACATATTAACAGAAATTTTTGTATATGAATTTATATACGAAATATAAAAAACAGTAAACAATACATAGTTATAAAAAATAACATATATAACAATACTAAAAACTTTATAATTTATATATTGTTTTTATGATTAGTTACAATAAAAGTTAAAATTACCAAAGAAAAAACACAAAAACTTACGGTTAAGATTCACCATAACTCTACCAATATCAAATTAAATTCCCCACCAATTTACCAAAAATAAATAAATTCCCCACCAAAAAAAAAAATCAAATTAAATTAAGAAAGTAATAAACTAAAAGTAAATTAAAAAGAAAATTAAACAGAGTCACAAAAATGATGACGTGGCCATTCCCTACGTGTAACACCACACACAGTAACGTTCCTCTCCTCACTCAAAGCCCAAAAAATCTCAATCTCTCTCTCTCTCTCACAAATATTTCTCTTTTTATTTTCTGTTTCAGCGTTTTATAAGAATCCCTCAAGAGATCTCTCTCATTCAATCTTTTACTGTTTTGGAATCTTGGATCATTCTCTCTAAAGATCATTCTTCTTTAGCGATTTTGGGAGATTTCCTTTTTCTTTCTTTTTCCGATCCGCCGCCGTGGGTTTTGGTTACGATGACGATCAAAGATGAGTCGGAGAGTTGCGGTAGCAGAGCCGTCGTTGCTTCGCCGTCTCAAGAAAACCCTAGACATTACCGGATGAAACTCGATGTCTACGGCGAGGTTTTACAGCGGCTTCAGGAATCTAATTACGAAGAAGCCACTCTTCCTGATTTCGAAGATCAGCTCTGGCTCCATTTCAATCGTCTTCCTGCTCGGTACTCTTCTACATTGATTTGATTAGGGTTTTTTGTTTCTTTCTTTATTTTGATTTGATTTGATTCAATTTTTGATTTTATGAATAAGGGTTTTATTTAACTTTCGAGCGTACTAGTTTTAGTATCTTGTAGAATCTTGAAATTTCTTTACTTTTCTACTCAGTTTTGGTGTTTGTTTTGCTTTTGATTATTCAGTTTTATTTCTAAGTTTTGTATATGTTCATCGACAGTGACTGATTGATCTCTTTCTCTCTCTCTCTCTCTCTGAGTCAAAAATTGATAATCTTTTGCGTTTCTCAACACGTGTCTTGATCCACGAAAACGATGAATTGAATGAAGTTACTTGGTGTGTTGTTGGTTTCTGAGTTTTGTTTTTGGCATTGTTGTTGCATGTTGTTTCAGATATGCTCTTGATGTTAAAGTTGAGAGAGCAGAAGATGTTCTCACACATCAGAGATTGCTAAAATTGGCGGAAGATCCTGCAACTAGGCCTGTGTTTGAAGTTCGTAGTGTACAGGTAACAGAAGCTTGAGTCAATATTGAAAGCTTTATTAGAAAGTTTTTTTTTGTTGCTTTTTTGTGTTAATTGGTTTCTCTGTCCCTCTTTCTTTGTAGGTTTCTCCTAGAAGCGCTGCTGACTCTGACCCTGCGGTGGAGGAAGATGCTCAAAGCTCTCGCCAACCAAGTGGGCAGGGGTATGATGTTCTTTCAAATTGATATCGATCTTAAAGTTAAATCCTTTTCAACATTGTAACTTCTTTTCTAATCGTGCCCTTTGTTTTTGTCAAAAGGGTTCTTGCTCCTCCTACTTTTGGTTCTTCTCCAAATTTTGAGGCTATTACTCAGGGAAATAAGATTGTTGAAGATGTCGATAGTGCCGTGAATGCAACATTGTCTACTCGGTGAGATTTCTTGTTATGTTGTTCATTATATTTATATACTTATTCCTGTCTTGTCTCATGATTAATTATAATTGTATCTGCGCTGGTGTTATCCTTTGTTGTCTATCATGCAGACCCATGCACGAGATCACATTTTCAACCATCGATAAGCCAAAACTCCTTAGCCAGGTTTGTGATTCTTAGTCTAATATCACTGTTTTCTGCATTAATTTTGCCATAGAAGATGCTTCGTTACACACTGTCATGTAGAGGATGGATGCTTATTTCTTCCATATCTGTGATTATTTGAGTGAAAAAATGGTTTTTCGTTTCAGCTAACTTCCCTACTCGGTGAGCTTGGACTGAATATACAAGAGGCTCATGCTTTTTCCACTGTGGATGGGTTCTCTCTAGATGTCTTTGTAGTAGATGGTTGGTCTCAGGAGGTATGGTGTTTTTTAGCTTTTTGAAGTATCACACTACTTGTTACAGTGAATTCCTTAATGAGATCGTGAGTACCTTTCTATCTCTGTTATTTTGAGAATCTTATGCACTTTGGAATTATAGGAAACTGATGGTCTAAAGGATGCATTGAGCAAAGAGATTCTGAAGCTTAAGGTATTTTTTATATCTTAACTTTTGTGAATGTTTATGATCTTCATGAGATGCCTCATATATTCTATCACTAATCTCAATATGAATTTGGAGGATACATCACGAGAAAATATGCCCTACCTTAGTGTAATACTAGACAGTTCTTTTTGCTATGTTTTGTTGCTGTTTTACTTCAAACATTTGACAGTTTTCTGTTTTACAGGATCAACCTGGTTCAAAACATAAATCTATTGCTTTCTTTGAGCATGACAAATCAAGCAATGAGCTTATACCCACCTGCATTAAAATACCCTCGGATGGAACTGATGAGTGGGAAATTGATGTGTCACAGCTCAAAATCGAAAAGAAAGTGGCATCTGGTTCATATGGGGATCTGTGAGTATTATTGTTATGTAAGCTCGCTTTGAAAACTGTAAGATTTGTTTAGAAGTTAGAGTAATTTGATTTTGATGGTTATGCAGGCATAAAGGCACTTATTGCAGCCAGGAAGTAGCTATCAAATTTCTTAAGCCTGAGCGTGTAAACAGTGAGATGCTTAGAGAATTTTCTCAAGAAGTTTTTATAATGAGGTCAGTGCAATTAATTCTCAGTGGCATGTGGATATTCCCATAGTAGTTTACCCGAATTCCACTTCAAATCCAGTACATAGTTTTATATACAGAAACATGCCTGAGTGGCATCAACGATTCCCTTGTCTGACATGTATATTTGGGGACAGGCTTAGTTTTTTCAGTCTGTGTCATACGTTAAACCACTTTGATGTATTAAGTAACCAACATGCATGCTTCAGTGTCATTTGTTACTGATGCTTTTACTGTCTGTAGGAAAGTTAGACACAAAAACGTTGTTCAATTTTTGGGTGCATGCACAAGATCTCCAACACTCTGTATAGTGACTGGTAAGTTCTTAGTAGATGTGAACTTGAGTTGTAATCACATGAATATGTCATTTGAGTTGACTGGTTTTATGTTTGTGTCAGAGTTTATGGCTCGAGGGAGCATATATGATTTTCTTCACAAACAGAAATGTGCTTTCAAACTTCAAACATTGCTTAAAGTTGCACTCGATGTGGCAAAAGGAATGAACTATCTGCATCAAAACAACATTATTCACAGGGACCTTAAGACTGCTAATCTTCTTATGGATGAACACGGAGTAAGACATGTTCTCTAGCTCTTCATATTGTAGTCTTCAAACAATCAAATTTCTGCAAACATTTGTTTATTAATTACTTCTGCGAACCTCTTTTATTTCTATTAAAATCACCAGACTCTTAAGGTTCTAACCTTGAGATAATTTTGAGCAGCTTGTCAAGGTTGCTGATTTCGGAGTTGCCAGGGTGCAGCTTGAATCGGGGGTCATGACTGCTGAAACAGGGACTTACCGGTGGATGGCTCCAGAGGTATGCATGAGTTTCGTACCTCAGACATATTGATCAGGCTTTACGTTTTTGTGGAAATAAGATTTTGGAGTCTTCTGTTTGACCTGGCTCTCTTACTTTTGATCATAAACTTGCGCAACCCAGGTCATTGAGCACAAACCTTACAACCACAAGGCAGATGTGTTCAGTTATGCGATAGTGCTATGGGAACTTTTGACTGGTGACGTAAGAATCTATCTCTGCCTACAGTTTATTGTCTGAATCTTTCATGCTAATTAGAGATACGGATGTACCATGAATTTGTAAATGGAAACAGATCCCATATGCTTTCTTGACTCCGCTACAAGCAGCTGTTGGCGTTGTCCAAAAGGTATATAGTTTATAAGAGAAGAACATTTGAGTCATTCTAGTTATTGTCTTCCTCCAGATCCAGAGGCTAAATTGAATTTGCTTTCCAGGGGCTTCGACCGAAAATTCCAAAGAAAACGCACCCAAAAGTGAAGGGACTTCTAGAGAGATGCTGGCACCAAGACCCAGCGCAGAGACCACTCTTCGAGGAAATCATAGAAATGGTTCAACAGATAATCATCGAGGTAAACGTCGTAGTGTGATCCCGAGTAAAAACCCTACCCCTTACAAGGCGAGAATTCTCAGAGCAGGATGTGGTGAAAACAAAAGCAGGTTGGAGATGAGGACCCTAGCAAGGACAAGCAGTGCCTACCTTTCTTAGCTTCCTTTAGAAAGCCCCGTTATTAGTTCTTCTGATAATCCAGTTTCATGATTGAAGGCACTATCTTTGGTGGCCTTTGTACAGTTTCTTTTATTGGGGGGAGGATCTAGTTTTTGACCGTAGAGAGTGTTTTCTCCTTCTTTAGTTGCTCTCTGATGATTCCTTCCTTTCCACATAGAAATTAGAAGATACCCTCGTCACTTTTTTTTCTCTTTTCCTTCATTAAGAAAGAAGGTTTAATTTCAGGTCATTGGTTTGGTTATTGGTTTTTGAATCTTATAATTGAAGACAGTGTGAGATTGTACATTTTAGTATATCGAAGTGAATACAAAAATGACACAACACTTACGTATGTCTTATCCTTTTCCATCTTAAAACAAACAATGCCCATTTTTATATGCCGTTTTAGACATTTAGTAACGAACACCGTGCCGTTCACTACGCAAAAAAAACGACATAATGCGAACCGGGAACGCATCAGGATTAGGGTAATAAATCTCTGGAGCTCCACTAACCACCGAACGAAATGAGTTGTGGGATTAAACGTCTCTGAATAGTGAAGCTTTCAGGTTCTTTCTCTCCACACCTCTCAACTATCCCAAATTCGGATTCAGAAGAGCTCAAAGTTTCGATTTTTTTGGGTAATTGATAGACTTGTTTTTCTGAATTTCCTAGTTTTTCTTGAATTGTTGTGGAAGAGATGGTGTTCTTGAGTTGGGGCCGTCCATCTTCCGAGCAACAGCAACAAGTAATCAACAAGTAAGAATATCAAAATCGTGAAATTAGAAAGAAAAAAACATAATCTTGAACTAGAAATCTCTCTCTGAGTGTATATGGTTTAAAAATCCAGGACAGGAACCTTCAATTATGACAACAAGTACAGAGGAGTTTCGTCAAGGTCTATAGATAAACTCAAGGAAGACTCAGAGGTTGATAAAGATGGATTCTTGATCAATCATGCTCGTGTTTTGGTCGGTTCTGGTAGAGAGAGTTATGACAAGGGGAAAAAAGCTCTACAGAATTGGAAGTATGTTTGCTTTGTTCATCTCAAACTAATGGAACACCATTTGGTTTCTGTTCTCATTGATTTCTGTTTGCAGGCATTTTGGTATGGACTGGACATTTGTTGATCCTGCAACTCCAGTTGAAACCGGTAAGAAGTTTTGCATCTGTGTGAAAGAAGTTCTTCCATGGGTGATGCTTCCTCTTCAAGTGATTTATGTCGATGAAAGCCGGAAATCAAGAAAAGGCCCTGCGCATTTCGGTTACGGGAGCGGTACTCTTCAGGGACATTTACTGGCTGGAGAAGAACGGTTTTCGATAGAGCTTGACGGAAATGGTGAAGTGTGGTATGAGATAACGTCCTTCTCAAAGCCAGCTCATTTCTTGTCTTTCCTTGGATATCCTTATGTGAAGCTAAGGCAGAAGCACTTTGCTCGTCATTCTTCTGAAGCAGTGCTCAAACATCTCAATGCTTCGTGATGATACCGCAAATGGAGATATGTCAGTTGTATTTACGATAAACATGTTGCATATACGCTTTGTCTATACCGAAAATGAAGATGAAAAGGTAATTCTTTATTCAGATGATTGGTACTATTAAAGGAATTAGCTTTGACATATACGAGAGACTTAGAGAAAGCTAGGAACAAACATTTGGAAACAACTCTGTGAAATTCCCGTCATTGTCGCGATACTACCATCGTCTAGATTGAAGCCTTGAACATCTTTATCTCTTCTTCGGAAACGAAAGTGACCAGCATTGACATTGTCATCCATTGAATCAGCTTGTCTCTTTCGGAGATCGACAACATTCCGAAAACCTTTTGTCTCTGCAACAGCCACTAGTGATGTTTTCATATAGTGAAGGTACATACCAGAAGATGTTGTCATAAGAGGAACGAATCCACTAAACAATCCCTATTGCATCCAAGGCGTAAGCTGAGCCCGGCTTTGAGATTTTATGGGTACACGAATCAAGAAGTATGAAAACAAATCTCGTGTAACAATACACCACAAAACTGCGAAAGCACATATCTCTAGTGGAATCAAAAGCAAATGGAGTGCATGTAAGAATACATCCGAGAAGTCTCACTTCTTACCAATGAGTTATTTTGATATGTCATTCTTAGACTACAAACAAAAATTTCATGTTTTATGAAAATGATAAGTGTCCGAAGAGCACACTTAGCAACAAGAATTATTGAGCTGATGATTTGGGTTTGTTCTTCTCTAGAATCACAATAAAGATATATTTGTATAATAATAACTATATTTTGTTTACAAAATTTGATGTTTGTATAATGTATTCAACCGGCAAATTCTCTAAAAATCGAATGCCCACGAAGATTACACGATATTACATCTATTGAGAGATTATGTTGAGAAGCGAGGTTCGTGTTCTAATCAACCCTCTAAATAATTCTTCTAGACTCTTCTCGAACCTTCCGATCCATACCTCAACTTCCTCAAGCTTTATGTGAAGATCATCATGAGAGATCATTGAATCTCCGCAAATCGCTGAATCTACATTTTCCAACTCGTTTCTGACCATCTTATCGTGATCTTGAAACTTCTTGTTCGTTAGGACTAAAGCCAACTTGCTCCTTAAGTCGTTCCCGTTTTGTCTTCCTCCCGACAAGAACTCCAAGAACGACTTCAAGACCGAAACTGTCATCAAAACGACACGTCTCATTGCATGAATCACGGCCAAGAAATGAAAATCACCGTCTTGATCACAATCTTGATCCCTCATCACTAAACCTACACTAATGTTCTTTAAAGATCCAAGAAGCTTCTTCACTTCTTTCCTCATGTTCTTCCTAAACCCGACATGTCCCGAGACATCGACATCTTTCCTTCTCCTAACAGAAGACTGAAGACCAAGAACATGCTCATGAGTCTCAACCATGAGATCCCTCGACACGTTGCATATATCCATTAGCCTCAACGAACCATCAAGCATTTCCTCCATAAACTCACCCTTCATCTTCATCATCTTCTTCTTCTTCTTCTTCTCATCACTAAACGACAACACTCTTTGCGTCGAACCCATCTTAAGCAACTCCTCCGTGCAGTCGTACAAATCGTCCAACCCCGATAAACCGGAGTAAACCGAATCCGACGACGTCATCGTCGACATGTTCGTAGTGATAATAAGAAGCTTGTCAAGCGATTCCTCGATCGCTACCGTGCTAGGATGAGATCTTGAAGGCAAGCTTATAGATCTTACATGATTCTTGATCATCATCATCGCCATATTTGGTTTTTAGTTTTTGTCTTAGTAGAACTTGGTTAATGTTCTCTCTATTACGCTATTTATATGATCATGCAAGTTTGTAAAACATAAACTAACAAAACTTCAACAACAATAAGATATATATTATTGTTAGTTTTGTCCGAATGTTATGGGCAAAAGTGTGTGATTATGAGTTGTCATGTTATTTAATAAATTCGATTTGTCAAATTATGCGTAATACATTGGCCACATAGTAGATGAGTCATCGTCTGTTATGCCTCCGGTTTGGCCACATAATAAAAGGCTAGTCGAGTACTATAAGGTTTAAATAATATGAAACGGTTTACGTATTGTCTCGGTAGGTGAAGCAATGGAGATCTTCCTCAACCATATTATGCTTTGTCCTATCTTACCTATATTGCCTGATTAGCCTCAATACGTAATTGGGTTTACGACGCGTGGAAAAGACTTCAATCTTTTGTTTGATTGTATCCGGAGAAAAATTAAAACCTTTGCAACGTGTATTTGAGTTTTGACTTTTCTTTTCATGTTATTAATTACAGTAATGTTATTAATGATATTACAGTAAGTAAATTAATGTTATTAATTACTCACTCTATTTCATTATAAGTGATGTTTAAGGTTTTGGCACACTAAATAATAAAACATATAACTTACCTATTTTCCATAAAAATATCATTAACTAATATGAATTCAACCAATAAGAAAATATGATGTAAATTATAATTGGTTACAAAATATTAAATACATTAAATTTTTGCATAGAAAATTGAAAACATCACTTATATTGAAACAAAAAAAAATTAGCTAAAACATCACTTATAATGAAACAGAGGGAGTATATACTAGTAAAATAAAATGATAGAAAGAATTACATTAAGAAATACTTATTCAGGATGAATTTCAAATGTAAGAGTTTATGTATATGGAATCAAAAGAAATTTCTTTTTGTATATTGTGGTAACAAAAGGTTGCTAAGAAATAAATATTTACAAAGAAGATTTGCATTTCGGCATATATATATAGGAAAACCTTATCTCAAATACTATAATCTCTTGGATGTACATTAGTTACCAAAATATATAAGTTCAAAAATCTTTTAGATGTGAGGAGTAAGCTAGTTGACATAATAATATTTTTTTTTATAACCTAAACGCATTGCAATGATAATCGGTAGTAAAAGTTTAGGATTGTCTCAGAGATACGTTGTTGATGTGCGTATCGCAAAGTTCTAAGTACAAACTAGACATAGAAATAACGTTTGAAAATGTTATCCAATTTACTTTTGATAACATACATGGTTCTTCAACCAAATTTTTCATTATTTGTTTTACTGTTATATGACCTCAAATCAAATGAGAACCAAAAAATCCTATAATCTTATTTTCTTCCAAGTTAAGTGTAATATATAATTATTGAACTGATATTTTTGATAGTTTAGCTTAAAATACTTTACTGGTCTCATAATTTTACCGGTAGTTATAAAATTAGATGACATACATGAATAATTCATTAATAGCATTTTGTATAAAAGTAACGTAAGTGTGTAGATCCTGTACATATATTTGAAGTTACAAATGATGTACTATTTATGATTTTTATATATTCAAGTTTGTTTTGTTCTAACCTTTTTGGTTGGATAATTAAAAAATACAAAATTACATATCCTAATTTGGATATTTTATATAAGTGACTTTATTAACCTTTAATTTTTGTAATGAAAAATCAATATGATATTTAAAAAATCAGCGGCTTAAAAAAAATTCGTTAAATTTTTGTTCTTAATAATTACTTTGTAATAAATTAAGTGAAAATTATGTTACATAGATTAGCGGTATGTAATAGTGATGTTGTAAGTCAATCTAAATTTGTATATTACATGATGATAAATTAAACAATCTAGTAATAACAATAAACAACATCATGTATATATATACATATTTTAAGATATTTGATTCAGTATCATGTATGTTATCTGTTTAAATTGCATGCATAAAAAATCTATATATACACTATGTAGAATTTTAATTTGCATATTTTGGCTATACAGTTTTTTTTTTTCTCTTTTGGTTGTTTACAATCGAAATGAAAAAGATCACAGTTGCTTATATAAATTAACTTACTTGGAATATGATGAAAATTTATGGTGGGAAAAATTAGTATTTACTCTCATATTAATTTCAGTGAATTACATATGTCTATATTTAAAACACATAGAATGACAATCTAATTAATCTAGTTTCTAAGGATATTAGTAATAATTGATAAATACTCTCTCTATTCCATTATGTAAGAGTTTTTAGCTAAAAGCACACAAATTAAAAAGCAACAAAAATTGTATTACTAAAAAAATTTCAACCAATAGAAAAAAATACTGCAAACTTTGAATAGTCAAAAATTATTAAATTAATATAAATAAGTGCATAGAAATGTGAGAAAATTTTATAAAATAAAAAAGTCTTAAATATCTTATATATTGTAACAGAGGGAGTATATCATTGTTGATATATCTATGCGTTCCTCTAAACTAAAGACTGAATCAAAGATAAAGAAACAAACTTCAAAATATGGTGTACGAAGAACTAAATAGAACTGATGAATTACAGCGGTTAGATAGTTAGGGGTTAAAAAACGTGTATTTTGAGGGAGATAAAAACAATGATAGTGCACGTAATCATGGTAGCAAATACTTAGATTCAAAGAATGTAGAATTAGTATGCTAGTGATAATTATAGCCTTATTTTTTCGTTTTAAGTTGGATTTTAGTTTTTACCAAAAAAAAAAAAAAAAGTTGGATTTTAGTTTGGTTTTCAGATGCTGTAATTCTGATTTTAATTTGAAAACCCAAATATTCTAATTTTGATACTATATAGTATATGATAAAAATGATATTTATCCTCTAATTACAGCACAATAACTTACATATGTATTTTTATAGTTTCTATACATATCCGACAGTAAATTTTGTATTGTTCTTTTTAAACAAATTATGGTCTTTTTGTCCTTTTTGTGGACTTGTAAAAACAGACATTACCATCCATTTTGTCCACATCCCCTGTACACGTGTCAAAGGAACCACATTTATAATATCATTGGTAGTCACCAATTATTGCATGCATCCAAATTCCAAAGAATGTGATCAATCATGTATTCATGTTGCATACATTGAATAAAGCATATAGATCTCCTAAAACATTCTTTTCCAAGGTTTTTTCCTTGTGGCGCATGTCATGTGTGTTCCCTAAAGTAATTCCAAAAACTAATACTATGTGTCTATGGCTTTTACCAACTAAAACAATTTTTGTGATACATGGAACCAGCTGAAGTGGTTTACATATTTGTATATGATACTTGATAGTTTAGTGGCTATTGTTTTGTTCATCGAGCCAAGCCAAAAAAAAAATAAACAGTCATTTTAAATATTATTTTTGTAATTACATAATTATGGTGACGTCTATATATATATTGATATTCTAGAGAAAAAAAATTGAATCTATGACAAAGATGTGATAATAACGTTAATTAATCAAAAAGCAACCTCTAATAATGAGAATAATCTCCCATTTTGTTTTTCTTCTCCTACCGTTTTCTCTCTAATAAAGAGAATATGTAGGTTGCGAAGAGTGGACGTTGGTAATGGCATAATACTTATAAAACTAATAAGTGTTTTTGTTGAGTTATGGCTTATATAGATCATGGATCATCATCGTACAAAGGTGTAAAACTATTCGAAGTAATACAAACCAAGAATAGTTTTAACAGAGACTCTACGTTGAATGATTGAAGTAGTCTTCATAAGCAACTCAGCTCCTAGAGTCATATTTAAGCATAAATCTAAGCCCCTTGAGCAACAAGAACAATTGGGCATGTGTTAAAATATTTAAAGAACTTATTGAAATGAGGATCTTTGTACCATTGTCATTGTCTTTAATTAAATCCTCTACTCTGTGTGATCACAAACCCGGCAACGTGAAGCTCTCTGATGATCTTGTCTTTATTATTGTCTATTCTTGCTTCCTTTTATCATCTCTGGCATACACAGAAAGATCTGTATATAAGAACATGACAGCTCGGAGAAACTTATACTACTCAAAGCAAAAGCTGGAGACTATTGTATAGATTTAAGAATCTATGTGTTTTAACAATAAGGATATAAGAATCTTTGTATTCGTGGACCTCGTGGTACGTACATTTCTTCCTAATTCGTGTATTTCTCCGTAACGATATCTTGTTTAATCATAGAGGGGGAGACAAAGAAACAGATACTGCAACGATACACTATAGATAATTGAAACATGACAGAAGAGATATCAACATAAACAAAAGCCTATATTCTCACCAAATGATTGGAATGTGTCACTAAAATAATGAAATAGACTAATACCATAATCTTGTTGACCATTTGTGTAAAGTCTTCTTCATTATTACACCAACGTTGTCCTCTGTTTTCTTGCCCCCCTCAATGATTTGGGTTTTGATAAATCCATGATACTCTGCACTTGGCTGCTTAGTGTTAAAACACAACATCAAAGATAAGATTGTTCAACAAAGATTACAGTCCCTTGATGCAGCTAGAGAAAGAAAAACAAAATCTTTATTCAGATACTCTGCCTCAGTTACCGCAAACAGATGGCGTAATTGTCAAAGCAAATACGATTTACTTTATCTCTCAAGCAACAACCCCAGGAAAGATCAATAACAAAAATTATGGCATTTACAATAGCTCTTAAGAACAGAGTACATGACACTAAAGAAGAAGCTGATACCAATCGAATAGCAGAAAATGACTGTTTTATAGAAACATAGCTAGAAAAAATCCCCGAATCGATGGTTCGAGTGTTCGAGGAACCCTTTGGAGATCGCATGTGACTTAGATAACCACCTATTTTGTCATAAATCAATACTGGTTCCATTTAAGGGTTTAACTCTTCATTTTGATATATCGAATCAAATTCATTCCTTATGGAGAAAATAACAGGACTTGCACAAAGAAAAAGGTTGGTAAAGCTCAGCGAGAGAATACCACTTAGACAACTAAGCCTTGTTCTTTCGCTTTTTTCAACCATTTCAAGGTAGTTTCAAGCGTAGAGTAGGCAGAAGCATCTGTCAAACTCTTGCTATCAACTGCATAATCAAACACTTCATAAGCCTCTGCCACCTTGCCACTTTTAACCAGAGATCTAACAAGCGTACCATAACCATTACTCTCAAGCTTTACACCGTTTGATTTCATCAGCTCATATAACTCCATCCCTTTATCCATTAACCTCGCCTTGCACAACCCATGAAGCAAAGTATTATAAGTGCAATCGTTTGGAGCACACCCTTTTGCTTCCATTTCTTCCAACAAACTCAATGCAGCTAAAGATTCGCCTTTTCTACACATTCCATTCATCAGCGATGTGTAAGTGGCAGCGTCTGGCTCAAAACCCGCATCGACCATAGTTTTCAAGTACCTCCTAGCTTCCTCAACTCTACCAGATTTCGACAATCCAAATATCAAAGTATTGTAAGTAACACGATCCGGCTCAACACCTTCTTCTTTCATTTTCTTATAAACACCAACCGCCTCACTCCCTTTACTCAGTGTGCAATAACCTTTCATAATCGTGTTATAGACGAAACAATCCGGCTTAAACCCAGCATTACCTAACTGACCAACTAAAAACATTGCCTCTCTCAAATCCTTAGAATTACAAACATGATCAATCATGATAGTGAAGCTGACAAGGTCAGGCTTCACACCAAAATTCTCCCTCATCTCATCAACAAACTCATAAGCAACACGCAGTGATCTGCATTTGCACAAATGCTTCAGTAGGAAGTTATATGTATATGTATCCGGAGGTGAATGTTTCTCAGTCAGCTCCTTCATCAAATCCTTAGCTTCATCAATCCGACCGGTTTCGCAAAGAGATCGAACCACAATATCGGTTGTTACTTGATCAGGCTCACAACCACTATTCACCATGAGATTGAGAACTCTATGAACATCCGCAATCGATGAATCAGTAGCTCTGCAAGCATGCGAGAGCAAGATAAGAAACGTTGAACGCCCCGGGGAGAACTTAGGCTGCGATTTCAAGATGTGATGAAACAATTTCAAGGTATCGTCGACGGCGGCGATTGCTGCGTAGGATTGAAGAACAGAGTTGTGGAATTTGAGATCGAGTGGGATTCTTGAAGTGGCGGCGATTGAATTGAAGAGGCTTTTGGCGTCTGAGAGACTTGGTGACTTGAATGGGTTCCTAAAGGGCTCGCGAGGAGGGGGTTGAGTAGTCTGGGGGAGTCTAGTTGAATCTCTCACGGCGGTTCTGTTGCGGAAATCACGCGGCGGCGCTGGAGGAGATGGTGTGGGTTTCTTCATCAATTGGTTCGTCGGAATAGAGCGAAACGACGGCGGAACTTTCCCCATTTTTTCTATTTCGATTTGATCGGAAAAGGTTTTAGCTTTAGGGTTCTTCCTGAGGTTTTTGCGACTCTAGTGTTCAAAATGGGACCGAGGACGGCGCATGGTAGTCACCACCACTCGCACGCACTCTTAGTTGCTTACGTTAGCGAATTGGAGAAACCGTAGAAACACATTGGGCCTATTGGGCTTTTATTATCGGGCCAAACTGAGATTGTACGATAGCCTCGCTCTCTCGTCATGTCCTTTTCTTTGCTTTCTGTACAAGTATGTGAGCAAAACCTCAAAAACAAGAACTTTTATTTGAATTTGAACAAGATGGATTTGTCTAGTTTCTTTGTTATATATGATTTTTGTCATTCTTTAATTAACCATTACAATTTTGAAAATTACCAAATGCAAAAACCCATCACATTAGGAAACAAAATGACAAAAGTTCTAATGGCTCAATAATGGCTCACAAGCTAAGACTCTTAGGGTTTAAATTTACACAACAAAAAAATCAAGCAAAAGTGAAACAGAGCCATTTCTTGGCCGTTGGTTTATCACCATCTTGTTTTCTTCTTTGTGAATTCGTCTTCGTCGAACTCTGTCCGGTCTTTTTATCTTCACCAGCTTTGCTAAATATCACCGTGAATCCATCAGCCGTAGCCGGATCATTCACATCCCATTCTCCGAATTTTGGCAATGGCCTTCCAGCTTCGTTTGATGCCATTTTTTCGATCAAAGTAATACAAAATCTTTTCTCCTTCTTCTTCTGTGTTAGGATGAGTTGATGATGATTTTGTTTAAAGGGTACAATGCAGATTTTATAATGGAGAGTTTGAATAAATAAAGATTGTGTTTGAAACGTTCCTACGAATTGGACTCGTTTCAGACACGGTGGAATATTCTATTAACTTGTGCTTTCTTTTTTAATGTTCTTACAATCTTTATGAGGTACAAAACAGTTGGCATTTCCGCGTAACAAATCTAATTATAGCCAAATCATATCCATGACAATGGCTGATCTGTTTCTTTATTTTTCACGCGGTGGTTTACGATTCTCTATGATATTTGTTTCCTTACATATAAACATAAACCAACGAGAAAGCTTTGTTTTGTTTCTTACATAGCGATCACAAGCTGCCCATTTCTTCGGCTCTCTTTCTCAGAAGATACTTTTGTACTTTCCCCGTCGAGGTTTTAGGTATGTCCCCGAAAACAATAGTCTTTGGAGCCATGTAATGAGGTAAACGATCTCTACAAAACTCGATAATCTCCTCGGGTTTGGTACCATCAATCCCATCTTTCAGCATAACAAACCCGCAAGGAGTCTCTCCCCAGTGATTATCCGGACGTGCCACAACAGCGGCTTCAAGAACCGCTTGATGGCTAGACAAGACTCTTTCGACTTCCACCGAGCTTATGTTTTCTCCCCCTGAGATGATCACATCTTTTAACCGATCTTTAATCTCTATGTGCCCATCTGGATGCTTCACAGCGAGATCACCACTGTGAAACCAATCACCCTCAAAAGCTTTTCGTGTTCCCTCTAAGTCCTTGTAATATCCACTCATCACAGTGTTTCCCTTGAACATAACCTCACCCATGGTTAAACCATCATCAGGTACTGTCTCCATTGTCACTGGATCTTTCACTTCGACCTCTTCTAGACCCAAATGCTGCACTCCTTGTCTAGCCTTTAACTTACTTCTCTCCTCCAAAGAAAGAGAATCCCATTCAGGTTTCCACATGCAGTATGTCCCTGGACCATATGTCTCTGTCAAACCGTAAATATGAGACATATTGAAACCTAACTCTTGCATCTTTGCTAGGATGTGCGGTTGAGGCGGTGACCCACCTGTCATGAAATCAACCCTGTGAGGAAACGGTTTATGTTCGGTCACGGGACAGTTCACAATCATGTTCAGAACCGTAGGGGCTCCTGCCATGTGAGTCACTTTATGCATAGAAATGCTCTTAAAGATCAGCTTAGGAGATACTTTCCTAAGACAGATATTAGTACCCCCTTGCGCCGCTACTCCCCAAACGAGGCACCATCCGTTACAATGAAACATCGGCAGTGTCCATAAATACACGGGATAAAGAGGCATCTGGTTAAGTAAGACTGTCGCGAGAGAATTGAGATAGGCTCCTCTGTGGCTATACATAACGCCTTTAGGTCTTGAAGTTGTCCCTGAAGTGTAGTTTATACTAATGGGATCCCATTCGCTTCTCGGTTTGATCACCTCGAACTCGCTATTTCCTGATTTAAGCAGAGCTTCGTATTCATAATCAAAAAAGTGGTTTGACGCAACGCTTGATGAGCTATCTTCATTATCATCATCACTAGACTGAGAGATCAACACAAGCTTCAGACTTGTTCTTGTTCCACCTGATTTGACAAGGAGATCAAGAGCTCCATGAGCAATGTCAAGTAACTGTTGATCAACAAAGAGAATCTTGGCCTCCGAGTGAGCTAGCAAAACCGACACTGTGGAAGGATCGAGTCGAGTATTAAGCGGACAGAGAACCAAACCAGCCATTGGAACAGCGAAATGAAGCTCATGCATAGCTGGAACATTCGGAGCCAAAGCTGCAACCTAAAAGAAGACAAGATCCTCTTTTATCACTAAACCTAAATCAAGAAGACAAGAACCTAATTGAGACTTGAGAGTAGAAACAAAACGGTTTTAGAGACTAACCACATCGCCACGAGAGGTTCCGAGATGGGTAAGAGCAGAGGCAAGACGGAGACAACGTTGATAAGTTTGGAGCCAAGTGTGGTTGACTGAACCAAACACAACAGAGGTTCGGTCTCTGTGAACTTTGGCAGAGCGTTCCAAGAACGTGATTGGGGTCAAAGGAGCGAAATTTGCGGGGGTTTGGAATAGACCCCCCACAGTTCTCCATGATTCAGGCTTAGAAACCTGAGTTTGATCCATGATACAACAGAATTTATGAGGAAGAAGATATAAGAAGAAATGGGTAAGAAGGAAAGAGAAAACTTGAGGAAGAAGTGATCTTTAAGTTATTGTTATTTTGAAATCAAGGTTCTAGGTTATATACATATCTAGATTGGTTCTCCCACAACCACCAGCAAATACATGTATTTATGGTTTCCAAGAGTAGCAGATGGATTACAAAAAAAAAAAAAAAAAAAAAAATCTACAAAAAAAAAAACAGAAAAATAAATATATTTTTTTGATTCACAGCAAACTTGAAGCACTTCACGTCAAATGACTCAAAAAAATATTAATCAACCACTTGACCGAGGGGGCTTCCACCACTAATAACTTTTTAAGATAAACAAATATTTACACTAAAATTTATTAGTTTAATTTTTGTTTAGTTAATTATTTATGATTTTTTCATTATTAATCATTAACGTTTTTATTATACTTTTATAAATATTTATAATATCATTTTATAATTAAATATTACATATATTTGGGTAACATTTGGTTTATTATAAATAATGTCTCACAAATGCTTTTATTTTTTTAAGTTAAAACAAATCGTTTAAAACAGTACTTAATTAATAGAATTTCAAACCGTTTCTGCAAACTCTCACAACCATAACCGTTGTGTTTAAACTTATAAAAGCCTCAGTTATTCAAATGATCGCGACATATGTGAATTTTATCGATCACATGTTATGCATGTAAATAACTTAACTTATTTTTTCTTGAACGAAATACAGAAACTAATTTAAAGAAAAGACATTCCTACATCTAATTACTAATCACTACAAAAAGTCTATTAAAATTTGAAATTTTTGTTTGCAATTAAAATTGTTCACATGTTTCTAAATTGAGTAAAACGATCAGTGTGAACTGTATATTTTTTCTTATTAGTTAAGTGCTAATTATAAACCCATCAAATTAACACCGAATGGGTTCATCCATAAATATATCTGATTTTATGCAGCAAGTAATTAAATATAACAATCCATGACTACATAAATCAAATGATTGTTATTTTTTCATGTTTAAATATACTTAATTGTGAACCACACCAAATCTAGAACTGAAAATACCGATCGTATGCTCCATATCGTAGAACTAAAACCAAATTTGACCCGTACCAAAAACTAAATGGATTTCTAAAATACCTGAGATATGATAATATATCTAAAATATTAATTAGATTTACACTTAAATAACCTAGCTACCAAAAAATATATTTATAAATTCGAAGATATCAAATATTTCTATCCATAATATCTAAAATACTAAAATTAACCAATACATTTGAAATTTCTTAGTTATATATATTTTTTTCAATATTTCGAATACCCAAAACCAAACTAAAAGCTATCCTGAAGCAAACAGAAACCCTAAAATATTTAAATGAACCTTAACGACCAGAGTTACTACAACCTTTGTGCCGTATGATGAGTAGTTATAGTAGGCCATGTTTTGAACCATTGTACACAATATTAGCCACATACTTCACAGTCCTCTTTAATAATGCACCTACTTGAGTGGGCAACTATCAAATCTTATAACTAGACTCGCTTCAATACAACTCCTAGTTTATTTATTCAATGATGTATATATGATGAGTAGTTACACTAGGCCATCCTTTTAAAGTCTAAGCCATTGTACACAACTTCGCTGACATCTTTAATATTGCAAAATGGCGATTTGGACGTGTTTTTGCATAATATCGCACATATTTCAAATCTTGTTCTAAATTTTTTATTTAGTGTAAAATCATCTTCAAAATTACTTTGTGTCTTGTTCCAAAAATAAAGAATGTATAGTGTTGTTTCATTTGGAGTAACACTAATTTTTTCTATTTTGAAACAAATATTTTTATTAACGAAGTATTTCCACATTATGCAAAACAAACCAGCAACCTAACATGCTTCTACCTTCAAAATTTTGTGATAATCTGAACACATATATACTCATGAATTCCGTTTGAATCCACGTGGTTTCAAATCGCGTCTGAAACATAACAACTCATGAAAATGCGGATAACTCTTAGAAAACTAACTCAAATCCAAGTCTTTAAAGTGGTACTACGTAGTTTCAAGTATACATAGGTTTAAGGCTAGGCTACAACTCCATAAATTTGCATTACCTTTCGAGGCGATCTGCTAGGTCGAACCTCTTTTTTACCAAATCCTGCGAGTTCTGTCTTCCTCTCCCTTCAGCAAAGCTTCAACCCCCTCTTCCCTCACAAGCAAGGAAGCTGGTCAGCCTATCTTTTCCAGATAGGTGGCCACTAAATTAGAGAAAAATAATATAAGTTTTCTTGTGATTTAGCATTTTAAAAGGTTTAAGGTTTATTTTCGGTTTACTTAAATCAAACCAAAAAATTTAGGTTTTTTTTTTTTTTATAGATCATATGTTATTCAACTTCGGACTTTAAAATCAATGATCAAATCCCATGTTATTGAACTTGAAATTTATTTTGGTCACCACTATTCCCTGTATTTTATGTACACATATTCATGCTTTTCTACCTTTAATTTCAATCTGCCTGCAAGGTCATCTTCATCAGTGAACTTGAAGAAGTATTGACCCCAGCCCTAGTTGGTTTATGTGTTAGTCCAGCCCGTCCCTAGTTTGGTTTAGTACGTTGAAATCTTGGAGGCTGTGGCTTTAGTCAAGTCACCAACAGCTTTTATATCATAATATGTTTGTAGTACAGAATTGGCATGTCGTTAAATTGAGGAAACTCCTTACATTTTCAAAATCCAAATTGTTGTAGGGTTGCAGCATATGTAACGTATGATATGAAGCAGAACGAAAGATTGATCAAAACTCTGCTTAGTAGCACGATATAAACATGACTCACAGATATATATATATTCTGCAAATCCTAAGTAAATATGACTTCCCCAAAAAGAGAAAGAAAGGAATTGTAGCAAGAACCCATCAGTGCTAGTTTTACCTTATACATATACACACACGAACTATTGTAGAAGTCAACCTTTTTTGTTAATTATATGGCGATCACAAGCTGCCCATTTCATCGGCTCTCTTTCTCAGAAGATACTTTTGTACTTTCCCCGTCGAAGTTTTAGGTATGTCCCCGAAAACAATAGTCTTTGGAGCCATGTAATGAGGTAAATGATCTCTACAGAACCCGATAATCTCCTCGGGTTCGATGGTATCAAACCCATCTTTCAGCTTTACAAACCCGCAAGGAGTCTGTCCCCAGTGATTATCCGGACGTGCCACAACAGCGGCTTCAAAAACCGCTTGATGGCTACACAAAACTCTTTCGACCTCTACCGAGCTTATGTTTTCTCCCCCTGAGATGATCACATCTTTCAACCGATCTTTTATCTCTATGTACCCGTCCGGATGCTTCACAGCGAGATCACCACTATGGAACCAATCTCCCTCAAAAGCTTTTCGTGTTGCCTCTAAGTCCTTGTAATATCCACTCATCACGGTGTTTCCTCTGAACATAACCTCACCCATGGTTAAACCGTCATCAGGTACAGTCTCCATTGTCACCGGATCTTTCACTTCGAGCCCTTCTAGACCCCAATGCTGCACTCCTTGTCTAGCCTTTAACTTACATTTCTCCTCCAAAGAAAGAGAATCCCATTCAGGTTTCCACATGCAATGTGTCCCTGGACCATATGTCTCTGTCAACCCATAAAGATGACACACATTAAAACCTAACTCTTCCATCTTTGCCAGGATCTGCGGTTGAGGCGGTGAACCCCCTGTCATGATCTCAACCTTGTGAGGAAACGGTTTATGATCGGTCACGGGACAGTTCACAATCATGTTCAGAACCGTAGGGGCTCCTCCCATGTGAGTCACTTTATGCATAGCAATGTTCTTAAAGATCATCTTAGGAGAGACTTTCCTGAGACAGATATTAGTACCGCCTTGCGCTGCTACTCCCCAAATGAGGCACCATCCGTTACAATGAAACATCGGCACTGTCCATAAATACACGGGATAAACAGGCATCTGGTGAAGAAAGACTGTCGCAAGTGAATTGAGATAGGCTCCTCTGTGGCTATACACTACTCCTTTCGGTCTCGAAGTCGTCCCTGAAGTGTAGTTTATACTAATGGGATCCCATTCGCTTCTCGGTTTGATCACCTCAAATTCGCTATTTCCGGATTGAAGCAGAGTTTCATATTCATAATCAAAAGAGTACTTTGAAGCAAAGCTAGATGAACTATCATCCTCATTATCATCATCATTAGACTGAGAGATCAACACAAGCTTCGGAATTTTTCTTGTTCTGTCTGATTTGACAAGAAGATCAAGAGCTCCATGAGCAAGCTCAAGTAACTGTTGATCAACAAAGAGGATTTTGGCCTCGGAGTGAGCTAGCAAAACCGACAATGTGGAAGGATCAAGCCGAGTATTAAGTGGACAGAGAACCAAACCAGCCATTGGAACAGCAAAATGAAGCTCATACATAGCTGGAACATTAAGAGCCAAAGCTGCAACCTAAAAAAAGGATCCTCTTTTATCACTAAACCTAAATCAAGAACCTAATCGGAGCAGAAATTGAACGATGTTAGAAACTAACCACATCGCCATGAGAGGTTCCGAGAAGGGTAAGAGCAGAGGCAAGACGGAGACAACGTTGATAAGTTTGGAACCAAGTGTGGTTGACGGAACCAAACACAAGAGAGGTTCGATCTCTATAAACTTTGGCAGATCGTTCCAAGAAAGTGATTGGAGATAAAGGAGCAAAATTTGCGGGGGAACGGAGTAGACCCTCCATGGTTTTCCATGATTCCGGCTCAGAATCGCCGGAAAAGCCTCCAGAGTGTGAGGTTGAAGAGAAGGAAGTGTAAGTCAACGATAGTCTCCGACAAAGAGGGGTGAATACTTTGAATGCCCTTTTGGTTAACAAGAATCTCATGGTTAACCTTCGTTGGATTGAAAGTTTCGATCTTGTGGACTGCTAAAAACAGGTTTTGATTCTGTACTGGATTCTCCAGGAACTCAAGTGATCTATCCATAGAGATAATCATGCTTCGTAAATAACGTAGTTGCGTTGGCGACAAAATGCCAAATTTGATTAGCCAAAGTGTACAACTCGGGTTGAGGAAATTTTATTTAGCCACCAATGCTACTAATAAATGTGTTTATTTTTTCCCTCATATATTACTAGAAAATTCTATAGTTAAGTATGTTTATATTGAAATTTTTTAACATTTCTAGAAGTGATTGTAGTAAAAACATGAACCAACGAGAAAGCTTTGTTTTGTTTCTTACATAGCGATCACAAGCTGCCCATTTCTTCAGCTCTCTTTCTCAGAATATGCTTTTGTACTTTCCCTGTCGATGTTTTAGGTATGTCCCCAAAAACAATAGTCTTTGGAGCCATATAATGAGGTAAACGATCTCTACAAAACCTGATGATCTCCTCGGGTTTGATACCATCAACCCCATCTTTCAGCATAACAAACCCGCAGGGAGTCTCTCCCCAGTGATTATCCGGACGTGCCACAACAGCGGCTTCAAGAACCGCTTGATGGCTAGACAAAACTCTTTCAACCTCCAACGAGCTTATGTTTTCTCCCCCTGAGATGATCACATCTTTTAACCGATCTTTTATCTCAATGTACCCGTCCGGATGCTTCACAGCGAGATCACCACTGTGAAACCAATCTCCCTCAAAAGCTTTTTGAGTTGCCTCTAAGTCCTTGTAATATCCACTCATCACGGTGTTTCCTTTGAACATAACCTCACCCATGGTTAAACCGTCATCAGGTACAGTCTCCATTGTCACCGGATCTTTCACTTCTAGCCCTTCTAGACCCAAATGTTGCACTCCTTGTCTAGCCTTTAACTTACATCTCTCCTCCAAAGAAAGAGAGTCCCATTCAGGTTTCCACAGGCAGTATGTCCCTGGACCATGTGTCTCTGTCAAACCATACATATGAGACACATTGAAACCTAACTCTTCCATCTTTGCCAGGATCTGTGGTTGAGGCGGTGACCCACCTGTCATGATCTCTACCCTGTGAGGAAGCCGTTTTTGTTCGGTCACGGGACAGTTCACAATCATGTTCAGAACTGTAGGGGCTCCTCCCATGTTAGTAATTTGATGCATAGAAATGTTCTTAAAGATCAGCTTAGGAGTGACTTTCTTGAGACATATATTAGTACCGCCTTGCGCTGCTACTCCCCAAATGAGGCACCATCCGTTACCATGAAACATCGGCACTGTCCATAAATACACCGGATAAACAGACATCTGGTGAAGAAAGACTGTCGCAAGAGTATTAAGGTAAGCTCCTCTATGGCTATACACTACTCCTTTAGGGCTCGAAGTCGTCCCTGAAGTGTAGTTTATACTAATGGGATCCCATTCGCTTCTCGGTTTGATCACTTCAAATTCGCGATTTCCGGACTGAAGCAGAGTTTCATATTCGTAATCGAAAGAGCACTCTGAACCAAACCTTGATGAGCAGTCATCATTCTCACTATCATCATCATTAGACTGAGAGATCAACACAAGCTTCGGACTTTTTCTTGTTCTGTCTGATTTGACAAGAAGATCAAGAGCTCCATGAGCAAGCTCAAGTAACTGTTGGTCAACAAAGAGGATTTTGGCCTCGGAGTGAGCTAGCAAAACCGACAATGTGGAAGGATCAAGCCGAGTATTAAGCGGACAGAGAACCAAACCAGCCATTGGAACAGCGAAATGAAGCTCATACATAGCTGGAACATTCAAAGCCAAAGCTGCAACCTAAAAAAAGGATCCTGTTTTATCACTAAACCTAAAATCAAAAACCTAATCGGAGTAGAAATAAAGCAACTTTAGAGACTAACCACATCGCCAGTAGAAGTTCCAAGACTTGTAAGAGCAGAGGCAAGACAGAGACAACGTTGATAAGTTTGGAACCAAGTGTGGTTGACGGAACCAAACACAAGAGAGGTTCGGTCTCTGTAAACTTTGGCAGAACGTTCCAAGAACGTGATTGGGGATAAAAAAGCGAAATTTGCAGGGGATCGGAGTAGACCCTCCATATTTCTCCATGATTCCGGCTCGGAATCACCGGAAAATCCGCCGGAGTGTGAGGTTGAAGAGAAGGAAGTATAAGTCAACCAGAGTCTCTGACAACGTGGAGTGAAGATTTTAAATACCCTTTTGGTTAGCAAGAACCTCATGGTTAACCAACCTTCGTTGGGTTTGAAAGTGTTGGTCTTTTGAACAATGAAGCCAGGTTTTGGTCCAATGATTGTATAAACAAAAACAGAAATGCCAAATTGATTTATAACAGCATCTTCATTTACTAGATACTCATTTTGGATATCATCGTCAGGAAAGTGGTTTAGTACCACAAATTGTTTTAAATGAAAAATAAACTAAGTTTTTTTTTTTTGGTGGAATCCCAAAAAAATAAACTAAAAAAGTTTATGAACGGAAACTACAAGTTTGTATAGCCATCAAGGCATCAACATCAGAAGAGGCACATAAACTATAGTGTTATAGTCCATTGGATAGACTACAGAGTTACAAAATAGTTTATATAACCTTATCCTATACGACATGAGAGATTTGCAATAAACATACGACAAGTTGCCATCATTTGTGGTGGGTCTCTTCTACCTTGTACAATTTTTAAATCCTTCTCCCTCAGAGGAATACGATTAGAAGATTCAACTATAATAGTATATAACATTTTTATTCGATCCCTCTTGATTAAAGAAAACAATTATCTGTTTAAAAGACCCTAATCACCAAATTTACGAACTTGGACACAATCACGGTCGCGACCAGATAAGGCCAAAGCCATCATAAATTTTACAACACTGTTATGATATCGTAGAGCCATTTCAAAGCGGTGGACACTGGACGTAACACAAGACTTGAATCAACGAGAAACCAAACAACGACCATCAAGAGAATCGAACTTTAGATTATAAAGGGTTTTATCAGTTTCGCATCATATCCATTAAAGTTGCTTCCTTTTTACACTTTCTCCTTTCTCTTTTCTCCGATCAATAGATTTTGTGATTCTTCATCGTGTTCTGGGAATTGTATTGTAACTATCCCGAGGGAGATATGAACGGCGATGAGCTTCGTTTCGAGAGGGGTTTTGAGGTTTACGCTAAGGGAACGCATAAGTCAGAGTTTGACTCGAATTTGCTTGATTCTGGTTCTGATCCTATTTGGGTTGCTATTAGAGAAGAAGCTAAGCTTGAGGTTCATTCTCAATTCTAACACTTTCTCAATTCTAACACTTTAGTCTTATTCAGAAGAAAATAAAAAGTTATGGTTTTGTGTCTCTATGATAATCCACAGTTGTTATAGTAGTGTAACTATGTCCATTAGGGTTTAGAATTAGTCAGTCTTGTTTCTCTCGTTGCAAGCTTTTATTTTTAATCCGACCAAACATGGATTCACTTTGAAAGGTTAAGACTTTCTTGATATTTTTCAGTTTGAAGGTTGTTTAATTGAAAGCAATCAAGTTTGAGTACAGCGTTAGTGTTCTCTGACTGTGCTATATATAGTTTGTGAATCTTACAATGGAGAATCTTGTTGTGCTTACAGGCAGAGAAAGAGCCTATTTTGAGTAGCTTCTTGTATGCTGGTATCTTGGCACATGACTGTTTAGAGCAAGCTTTAGGGTTTGTTCTAGCCAACCGTCTACAAAATCCAACTTTGTTGGCAACTCAACTTTTGGATATATTTTATGGTGTTATGATGCATGACAAAGGTATTCAGAGCTCTATTCGCCATGATATTCAGGTAAAAAAAAATAGTTATGTAGTACATGTGAAAGACATGATCTTTATTTGTTTGAGGTTGTTTTCTCATGTGCTTCAATGATTTGCAGGCATTTAAAGACCGGGATCCTGCTTGTCTGTCGTATAGTTCTGCTATTTTACATCTGAAGGTAATCCTTTGATTCAAAATTTAGAGACAGAACATATCTCACTCAGAGTAGTCGACTGCTGAGGAGGTTTTCTTATCAAAACGTTTTTGTTCTACAGGGGTATCATGCGTTGCAAGCATACAGAGTTTCACATAAATTGTGGAATGAAGGGCGGAAACTATTAGCTCTTGCATTGCAAAGCAGGATAAGCGAGGTAGTTTTCACAATCATTGTCTTTTGGTACTGCATTTAGAATCTCGCTCGAGGTGTGTTTGTCATCTCATTTTTATCTCTATGTGCTTTGTCTCAGGTTTTTGGAATCGACATTCATCCAGGTAGAGTTTGAGCTTCATATCTTGCTCTCATCTGTTTGAACATTCTCAATTTCCCCTCTCTGGTGTATAAGTTGGTCAGGTTTACCGGTGAATTGATTGCTGGTTTACATGTTGCTTGATTTCTCTTTGCATAGCGGCTAGAATCGGGGAGGGAATATTGTTGGATCATGGAACTGGAGTGGTCATAGGTGAGACTGCTGTGATTGGAAATTGTGTCTCGATCTTACATGTAAGCATCTATTTTCTAAACCATTGCCTGGAAATTCAATACTGTGATAAGGATTTGTTTTCAGTTTTGTAAAGGCTACTTGAGTTTTCACTTTTCACTGTCACAGGGTGTGACTTTAGGAGGTACTGGTAAAGAAACTGGTGACCGTCACCCAAAAATAGGTGAAGGTGCATTACTTGGAGCTTGTGTGACTATACTTGGCAACATAAGCATAGGTGCTGGAGCAATGGTAGCGGCAGGTTCACTTGTGTTAAAGGACGTTCCTTCGCATAGGTATAAAAGAGAATGCATCTGAAAAATCTTCGTGACTTGGCAATGTTTTGTTTTGTAAAAATGGACACCCTCTTTGTATTTTTGAAGTGTGGTGGCTGGGAATCCTGCAAAACTGATCAGGGTCGTGAATGAGCAAGACCCAACTCTAGGAACAAAATACGGTGAGAATTTGCAGATACTATTTGTGTTCTTCTGGCTCTATATATCTCTCTGGGGGTTTAGTAGTGACAATTCTTGAATGAATATGCAGATGCTACCAAAGAGTTCTTTCGACATGTAGCTGATGGTTATAGAGGGGCACATTCTAACGGTAACTTGCACTCTCAAAGTGCACTCTGATATGAAGAATCTAAGATAACAGTTGGGATTCTGAAACTGAATTACCTATTTTTCGATTCTTGAAAACAGGATCATCAGTCTCAGCAGGAGATACCAAGAAAGGACACACTAACTGCACAGCATAAGATCCTTGTATGCATTTGCTTATCATCATCATATGCTAATCCTTGTATGCATTTGCTTATCATCATAAGCTAATCTCAGCATTTTCTCAATAAGTTGTTTAACACAAGATTTTGACCACTTGGAAGTTTCCATCAGTTCATCTTCTTCAGTCTCAACTCAAGAGTGTCAGACAAACATAAAAGTATAAATGAATCTTGCTTGAAATTGAAACCTAGCATCTCAAATTATTATTACTGCAAAATTTCCAGAGACAATTGGACTTCAAGTACAGGAAAAAGAAAGAAAAAAACTCAAAATCATAAGCATCAAAGCTTAATACACAACAAGACGACCAGTAAGCAAAAAAGAATCAAGCATGCTTTGCCTGAAAATCTTTCATGAAAGCAACAAGCTTTTCGACACCAGCGAAAGGCATTGCATTGTAAATGGAAGCTCTCATACCTCCCACCGATCTATGTCCCTTGAGCTGCACCATCTTCTCCTTAGCAGCTTCCTTGATAAACTCGGCTTCCAACTCCGATTTCGCCAACGTGAAAGGAACATTCATCAAAGACCTCACAGACTTCTCAACAGGACACCTGAAAAACCCTCTGCTCTCATCAATGGCATTGTACAACAATTCAGCTTTCCTCTGGTTCTTCTTCTCCACTACTTTCAAACCACCTTGCTCCAACAGATCATCAAACACAAGACCACACATGTAAATCCCGAAACACGGAGGAGTGTTGTACAACGAGCTGTTCTCATCATGAATCTTGTAATCAAGCATCACAGGAGTGATATCTCTAGCGTTACCGATCAAATCCTTTCGAATAATCACAATGGTGACACCAGAAGGACCAACATTCTTCTGTGCACCCGCGTAAATCACACCGAACTTCGATACATCCACAGGCTTGGAACAGAAATTGGAAGACATATCAGCAATAAGGACACCATCAGGGTTTTTAACAACAGGGTAATCTTTAAATTCAACTCCATGAATCGTCTCATTAGCGCATATATGCAAATACTTGGCGTGCGGACTCTGCTCCAATCCATCAAAAGATGGAACTTTTGTGTACTTCTCAGATTTACCAGACCAAATCACTTTAGGATTACAATACTTCTGAGCTTCCTTGAAAGCTTTATCTCCCCAAGATCCCGTAACAATGTAATCAACGGAGTCATCAGATTTGCAGAGATTAAGAGGTAAAGCAGCGAATTGAGTGGTGGCACCGCCTTGTAAGAACAAAACAGAATATTCCGATGGAATCTCGAGAAGCTGACGGAGATCAGATTCAGCTTTTTGAATGATCGAGAGAAACTCTTTACCACGGTGGCTCATCTCCATGACACTCATACCAGATCCACGCCAGTTATAGAGATCTGATTGGGCTTTGAGGAGGACGTTTTCCGGTAATGCGGCTGGACCGGCGGCGAAATTGAAGACCCGTTGCTCGGATCCGACGGCGGTTGTAGCGGAAGTGCATCGGATTGAAACTGATTTGGTTCTTCTGGTGGTGAGGTTGATGGTGTTAGGTTTGGTGAGGTGGATGAAAGATTGGGAAATTGATCTGGGTTTCAAGGAAGGGATCTGAGTTTGGTTTCCGATGAGGAATGAGTTCATCGACGCCGCCATTATCGTTGATCTTGGAGGAATCTTGAAAAAGGATTGGTTTTTTTCCCAGAAGATGTGAAGTGAAGTGTGAGTTGGTGGGAGAGATCTTAAACAAACAGGTCAAAGTTAAAACAGCGAAAACGACGCTGTTTTTGTAAGTAGCTCAAATACAAAATACACATTTATTACACATTGATTGATTGATCTATTTGATTTTTTGATGTGTATTTTTTGTATTTGAGCTACCTACTACAAAAACATGTATAAGTTGATACACAAACCAAAAAAAACATCATAAAATTGAACAAAAATTCATGTTAATTATTTTACAAAATTCTATATTAATTAACGAAGGAAGCTGCAATGTATTTTTTATTTATTGTTCAATAGAAAAGAGAATATGAAGTAAAGAATGATTCAATCATTTATCATTCATTATAGAGTTTAATACTCAAGTGAAGTGAACAGATTGTTACAAGGTGAATGAGAAGCTGTACAAACTACTTATAATTGGCCCTTTTGGCTTAAAAATGATGAGACTAAGACAGTACTAGAAAGTGTGCAGCTTCACATTTTGCTATGTACCCAAATTTGGATGTGCAGTACTTCCTATATACTCCTGTCAAGCTTCCCGTCGCCGCCCTCTGATGAAGACTCACCAGTTTCCGTGAACATTCCCTGCGAGATCCGAGATTACAACTAAGAAGATCAGTTTTTTCTCAATACCCTTTGTGATTATGGATGAAAAAGGATCAGATTTTGTAAAATATCAGTTACTACTTGAGAAGTGAATCAGTTTTTGTAAGAAGATAGTGTTAACTTGAGAGAGAGAGACTTACATGAGCTGATCCTCAGAGTAATGACAGTAGAATTCACATGTACTGTTCCACTGCCTAAAACCATCAAGTGTACATTGAGCAGTGTACACAGATGTGGCAGCTAGTAATGATGGTGGAAACTGAAGCATCTCGTAGTCTACAAGAGCAAGCTCAATCAAGAACGATGCCAAGACCTCACACTGTTTTTGTTTTTCAGTTTCACTGTTAGTTCCTTTCTTAATTCAAACTTCTAGTTAAACTGATTCATGAGGTTCATTGTTTTAAACTTACCTTCTTGTCTGCTTGAGCTGCCTTAAGGAATCTTTTCAAGAAAGGGTACTGTGTCGGAAACGAAATATTGAATTGGAAAGTAGTCAACATTGTCTTCTCCTGTAGAGAGAAAATAAAATCATTCAATCAGAGATTGTCTTAACATAAATGTGCCAAGATTTATTTCTCAGTCATTACCATGTCAAGAACGTCTTCTCTTGTGTAAGCTTTGTCTGAAATAAGTACTAAATCTTCGACAACAGGAACTGAAACCTCTTCGTACTTGCAAGCTAAAAGCAAAGCCACTAATCCTACAAGCTGAAGCTTCTTTCTCATAACAGCTTGCTTGGACAAGAATCTATCTATCAGATTCACTGTGAGAAACAGTGTCTCGTTCATCAGATCAAACTTGTCATGTACCTGAAAATTTCACCTAATCTTCTTTAGCCTCTACCAAAAACTAGACAGTACAATGCAGAGAGGACAGTGGAATATAATGTTGTGGATAATGTACCTCGATTAACCAGTCTATTAGTATTGCTCTCATCTTGTCATTTAAATCGATTTGGTGCATCATATAATCTACTGGAACACAGCTAAAGCTCTGCAAATTCAAATCAAACAACTCTGTCTAATTAAACAAGCTCCTCTCAAGCAATACTTATTACTTCAAAACACATATGCAATAACTTTACCTCCATTTTCCTGTAGAATGCGTATAGATCTTGAACATATTCAACAGCTGCAAGTGAGTTCTTGGCATCTGAGACATCGATATCAAAGATCGGCTCTTCCACTGTTACATCCTCCATCTCAATTTCGTCCTATCCAATCAAAGCTTCTTTAAAAACCATTGATTTATAGATTGAATTGAACTAAAAATCCAGAAATTTGAGTGTTGTTTTACCATTGAATCAGCTTCAGTGATACTTGTGTATGGCTTCTCAAGCGACATTGGCATCGGATGGTCCAATGTAGCTTCTTCCTCTTCATCAACAAATATACAGTCACCGAAACCATTTGAACTTGGAACTGATGGCTTCAGCCTCTTCTTTGCCTCCTCTTTAACTCCAGATCTACTACATAATTCAAAACAATCTCAGATCTTTTCTTTCTTGCAAATCAAAACAAAAAAAAAAATTACACAAATTGACATTAAAGATTCAAGCTTTATGTACCTTGAAATTGAGGGACGCAGAGAATTAATCTTCTTCTTTTGACATTCTTCTTCTTGTTGCTTACTGATTCAAATCAATCAAAACCCATAAGCACAATCAAATTGAAAAAAAGACACAAACTTGTGAGATTAGAGATTAAGTTAAGACATACTTAGATAATAAGGTTCCTCTCTTGTTGACAAAACTTGCACCACCAACAAGATTACTATGGTTAATCACACCCAAGACTCTTCTCTTCTCTCTCTTCATCTCTTGTCCGAATTTTCTACTTGCCGTTTCATCTATTACAAAAAAAAAAACAAAACAGAACAAAAACACATTCTGTCAGAATTCTCCATTGGTACTTATAGAAGACCTACCCAAAAAAATTCTCATTAAAGAGTCACCTTGAAGAATCGTCGTAGTAGTAGTGGTGGATTCAACAACAACGAAGGCTTTGTTGTTCTCACATGAATTAACCATTTTTTTTTATGTCTTCGATGTTTTGAATTAGTCCAAGAGAAACCCACAAAGAGAGAAGAAGAAGAAGAAGAAGAAGAGCATGAAAAAAACGAAGAGAATCCAAGTCTGATACAAAGTCGAATCTGAACAAAGGAGATGAAATAAGCAAAAAAAAAAAGAGAAAGATAACAAAAAAAAAATATTAAAAAGGTTTGATTTTTTTTTAAAAGAGAAAGGGACGGCTGAGATGAGAATATAACCGTTGGATCATGAATGAGAAACAGATTTACTTCTATAAAGACAACGGTAACTTTGGTTCATAGCATGTGGCTGCTTCGTTTCTTCTTTAATTATTTCAAACTTTCATTTTTTTTTTTTTTTTTTTTTAAGACGCTCCATTATGCGCGCCCCTAACAAACTTTTTGATTAAATACTGTAGCTTATTAGTAGTAATTTATTGTATAATCTTTAGGTTTAAGAAAAATATAATTAATAATTAAATCACATTAAGAGAGAGCTAGGCTAATCATGCTCTCTCAGAGAATTAAATTCGATTTAGGGAAACCAGACCAGAGATTCCGTACCGAGAATTATTAATATGTTGGCCCGTGAGAGAGAGAGAGAGAGTTACTATTTATGTATTTCCCATTTGAAATTATTAATTTTTTTGTAGATGAAATAATTAATTATTTTTTTTATAATAAATTAGTACAGTATTTGGAATTTTGCTGGCCTGTGACTGTGTGAGAGTTATTTGGAATTTCGGATTAGAGCTTACGTTTCACGATTTAGAGTTTAAATCTATCTATATATAACTTGCTAAAAATAAATGTATGTTACAATTTTTTCCTTGTGTTCTCCAAACCTTGTTAATCTTTTTGAAACATTGTGAAAGTTGTTATAAATAATAGTAAAAACCCATATTATTTTCACAAAGGTTTTGAAAATCTTGACAAGTTTGTCGTTGTTCTCATCACAAAGAGCATCGAGAACATTGTCTATTATCAACGGTTCTTTTAAGCACATGAACAGTAAATTTATGTCGACTCAAGGGCATGTTAATGAAGAATTATACAAGGCTAATTGAGAAAGTAAGTCATGCATGGTTTGTGCTATGATCTATCTCTATTTTTTATTTATTTTTTAATCTCTAGTCAATACAAATTGTCAAGGATTATTCACTTGTCGGTTTTAAATTCTCTTGAAAGATGCTTCGTTGTCGAAGATCATATACGTTTGTTTTTGGTGTGAGCGGCTCGATCGATTGCCTGAGGAGGGACTCAAAGTCACTTAACGTTACGTCTCCTTTGTTCGAAGTTCGAACCAAAAACCATCATATATCGAATACATAAGCATAATTAAAAGGGAAGAATATAGTCAATGTTTACGAAAATCTAGACATAACGTGTAATGCTAGGGAATTGTACCGTGAACGTGGGGGAGCCTCCTTATCTATAGAGGGTTTTTTTAATAAACTAGTACTTATAAGTAAAAAAGGTTATTAATTATTTTCGTAAACCAAACGCATAGTATAAGTTAAGGAAAAATTCCATAAAAATTCTCCATCTAATTTTAGTTTGTATACCCAATGTTATTTGATTGGAAATAAAATGTATGGTTTATTAAATTTTGGTCTTTTAATACAATAAATATATAAAAATTGTCGAATCGAATAAACCGCTTAACAAACGGATAAAAAAAGTGTCATTGTTTTGTTTCTTTTACCAAACTAGCTGAATTGGTCGTGTGTCGGATACCATCGTGGCCTATTGGTTAGGTTAGGCTGGTTAGGTTAATCTGTAAGTTCGACTAAATAATGATATGTGTTTTTGATATATTATTCTTCAGATTTGTATTACAATATGGTTTATGAAATAGTTTCTTGTATGCTTTTACAGTTTTACTATACATATAATGAATATTGTTTGCACGACAGTATTGTTGTTAGTGTATAAATTTGATATACTCTCCTAATAAATATGAGTGCAATTTAATTGTAGTGTCAATTAAAATATATATATATATATATATATAGGGAAAACTATCATAAATCTTTGAAAATTTTATTTTATTTTGAAATTGGAAAATTTCTACAAGTAAAGGTTTGCTTCATAATCTTGTCTGTAAGTTTTTAAAACTAAAAAGGTAAAAGTTCCATATACACGATTTCATCGTTTTACCCTTACAAAAAAAAAAAAAAATCAAAATATATATCGGATTATTTACATGTTAACAGAATTACTTCTAATTTAAGAAAAAGTAAAAAAAAACTTTAATAGCAACTTCGTTGGCCATAGACTTTATTAATAACTTCGCATACACTTGTATAGTAGTCAATCAAGGCCATAGACTTGTATTAATTAATTACTTCGTTGGCCGAAATAAATCACTGTTAATCGTTGTAACATACGTTATAAATTTATCACTATTGTTTGAGATATGGACAGTCTGGGAGAGACGAGTGACAGATCATGGACAATACTTTTAATGAAGTTGCCTATAAATAATACTATTAATAGTATAATTTTGTACTTTATGTAATTTGTATATTGGGTCTAGATTATTTTAGTCCCTAACCATTTTGACTAGTGTTCACATTAAGTCAAGTCATCTCCACACGATGGAAGCATATGATACTATTTCAGATAAACATATTGGAACCAAACCTGAAAAAAAAGGAAAGAAGAAAATGGCTGCTAATGAAGAAGAGCCAATATGTCGTTTATCTCATCCAACTCACCCTCACACTCTTTCCCGTAGAGCCGGAACTCGGAAGAATCCCTCAGTCGGGTTGCTTCGCGTGCGACAAAGAAGAACCTTCACCGTTGTTTGTACATGGGAGGTGAAAACAATAATACGAGAGTTTAGGGACGATACGAAACTAGTTCCTTTATTAACGCTTAAGTGAGATCCAAAGTTACAAAAAGAATAAGTCTCGCTACGATCTGTCGAGCCAAGAACATATACGAAATAAAGGGACAAAACACGAGAGAGTCGCGGCTAGGCAACGATTCTACGAAAAAGAAGGAGAAAACGCGAGAGAGCCGCGGCTAGGCAACGATTATACGAAACATAAGGACAAAACGCGAGAGAGTCGTGGCTAGGCAGCGACTCTCTTGTTTTCTGGGTAATATCCTCTGGATCCCCTCTCTTTCCCAACAGTGATACAATGTATTTATAGGGACTAGAAACCCTACAAATCTCTTCTCTCCTTTCTGCAAATTACGATTTTGCCCCTCCGAGCTTAATAGACTTGTTTTAAAGAAAATCCTCATTTAAGCTTGTTGGACCTTTGTTTTGTGGCCTTCTAATATATGAGGGCCATGACCCATATCCAACAACCGTCTTCTACCTTCCATTACTCCTGCACCAATTGTGATGTTGAGTTCCACGATATTTGCCATGTGTATCCGAGGAAGCTCACACACCCTTATCACCTTCAACATCCTCTCACCCTCACCACTCAAAACATTGGAATAGAGATCATATCTAACAAAACAGTATATGGTTACATATTCAAGAAATGTAATTGGTGTGGAGATGGTTTAAGAGATGGATCACAATTCTATTGTTGTTCTATTTGTAACGTTTGTTTGGATTTCTCTTGCTCCCAAAATTTTCCTACTCTTACTATCACAAATCCAAAAAGCCATCATCATTCCCTCTCTTTATTCCCTTGGCCACTCTTAATTCCATGTGTAGCTTGTGGTCTAGTTAGTTTGTTGGAACCAAGTTATGCTTGTTTCCAATGCAACTATGTGGTTCATGAGAGTTGCATCGGCTTACCTCGTGTCATAAAAATCACGCGTCACCCACATCGTCTCTCTCACAATCCTTTCCTTCCACCCACAACTCCATCTTGTCGAGTTTGCTACAAGATAGTCGACATCAAATATGGTCAGTATTCTTGTGATCATGAAGGTTGTTCTTATGTTGCCCATTCCAAATGCGCAACACATAAGCACGTTTGGGACGGGAGAGAACTCGAATGGGAAGCAGAAGAACCCGATGACACTGAAGATATTGCATCATTCAAGAAAGTGGGTGATAATATGATAAAGTACTTTTGTCATGAACATCATCTAAAGCTTGATAAGTATGATAGTGTTCGAGACGCAAAGAAACAATGTCAAGCATGCATCCTTCGTATCGACTCTTATGATTTCTACAATTGTATACAATGTGACTTCTTTCTTCACGAGGTATGTGCTGGTCTTCCTAAAAAACTGGCTCATGCCTTGCATAAGCATCCTCTTGTTCTAGACCCTTCTCCTATACTCGATTACAATTCCACAAATTGTTCGACTTGCGCCCGTGAGTCCACTGGTTTCAGGTACAAATGCTCAAAAACTGATTGCGACTACGATGATGATGATACATTTCAGTTAGATTTTCGATGCATTTTAGTTCTTGATTATTTCACCCACAAAAGTCATGAACATCCTTTATTCATCTCAACATCATATTCAAGAAAAGGTATCATCTCTTGTGCTGGCTGCAAAGATAGTGTTCGTAGCGAGTACTATCTGCAATGTACCATATGTTCCTTCGCTATGTGTTATCGTTGCGCTACCATTCCATATGAGTTATACTACAAATATGATGCACATCCTCTCTCTCTTTGGTGTGAAGTATGTGAGAAAGAAGTAAATCCAAGAGAATGGTTCTACACATGCAACAAATGTTGCATCACTATCCATCTTGAGTGTTTATTTGGTTCTTCCGTTTATATCAAGTCAGGTGTAACGTTTTATTTCGGGTCTGTTACGATGAGAATTCTTGGCAACAATAGTCAAACTCGTCCGGTTTGTTATAAGTGTGACCATCGTTGCCCGGATCCTATATACTACAAGTTGTTTGAGAAGGATTTTTGTTCTTGGCTTTGTATTTGGACATCCGACATGGACAGTTTTGAGAACGTTGAACCGGAATAAATGTTTTGTAATAACATTTATTTTATATTTTTATTATTTCATTTATGTAAAAAAAAATATTGTAAGCGAAGTTTGTAAAAGAAAGTTGTAATTTTGGTTTTAACATTTCATCTTGGTTTTATGAATAGTGTCATTTTGTGATTTCTATGCAAAATCATTTTAAATTTTCAATTATTTCCCTACTATTTGAATTTATTCAATAATTAGTAAAATTTGTATACTTTTAATTAATTTGTTTTAGAAACGATTTGAAACAGCCTGTATATTGTAACACATGTGCATTGTTCTTATCAATAAAACTCTTATTTGTTAACTAATTGGTTGGTCAAAACAAAATCTTGTTAATTGGTGTCACACATGTTATCATTACAACTGTATACAGTACAATGTGATATCTTTCTTCACGAGTGATGTGCTAGTGATCCTCAAAAACCGGCTAATGCATTGCATAAGCATCCCTTTTGGTTCTAATAATCTACCAAAATCAATAAAGAAAGAAATAAAACCCCTACCAAGAAAATGACTAATTTCTACAAACTGAGATTTTGTACATGGATATAAATGAGAAGTTTGACTTTGACCAAAAGAAAATCATAAAACATGGTAAGTTTACTATTCAAAAGATTATATGTATTAATCTTTGCCACATGTGTTTATCTTCTAATGGAGAAGATAAGAATTGTTATAATTCATTCATATGCTAAAGACTTTATAAATAGTGAATCTGAATCTTATTATGTCCAACAAAATTTCTTTAGAAACCTGAATCTGCTTTTAAAGTTTCTCAGACTCTTTTTTGGATTTTTAACTGATTTTTCCAAAAAAAAATTTTTTTAGTTTAATCTTTTAACAGACATTTTTCGCACACAGTTTATCAATTATATTTTTATTTTATTGCAGCATTTTAGACATATCATGGTTTTAGGATCTAAACAAAGTTTTGAGCAAATTTTATTCAATTTTTTTTATTATGTAACACTATTATAATTCTATTATATCATGGTATGTAAGAAACTAATTGTACACACAACGATCTATTCTAATTAAATTTTGTAACTAATTCTCTTGTAATCATATTACTGCAGCTTTTTGAGAAGAAGCAACTTTTCACCGATGAACGATCGAGAGGCCTAAGAGCAACATTATTGCAAGACTCTTAAAATCCAAAATGGGTATCTTGCAACAGTGTTTTATATAAGATACAAAACACTGTTGCAAGATACCCATTTTGGGTTTTAAGAGTCTTGCAATAATGTTGCTCTTCTTAGAGAATGACCTAACAGTAAGAGTTTCATACGATGTTTCTCATATATCGGGGAATATTGTATTGAACCAATAATCAAAAGTGAGTAAAGTCGCATGAACACCCTCAAATCTCATCTTCGTTGAACTTGTGGTAACATAGAATCATAATGTGGCAATGAAAATAAAAGTAATATAGTTCTTGATCATTGGTGTTTATCGATCTTACCTAATTGCATTTTATAAGGCAGTACTGGAAGACCAATAAACAATTAATGATCATGAAGTGTAGTTTTTCTTTTTTTTTCTACGTCATTACTTGATTCGATGTTACCACAAAATCAACGAAGATAAGCTTTGAGGGTGTTAATCGGATTTTCATCTCACTTTAATTATTGGTAAAATGACATGTACATGCCCTATGAAAATGCTGTTATGTATCATTGTGAGACATGGTTATTAATTAGGCAGCGCATTCGAACAAAACTCAAAAGTCTATGATTAAGGAGAAACTTTGGATTCTGTATCCTTGACTTAATTGTTAACGTAGCTCTCCTATAGTTCCAAAAAAACAAAGACTTTGTATAATACTTCAGTTAATCGAAAGTTCGTAACAGCCTGTAACTCTTATTATACACAATTTCCATTTCTCTAATTAATACTATAAACTGTTGTTACGGAATTGTTTTTTCCTAATTTTTAGTGAAAAGTCAGCAATAGCTTTTCCCTAATTTTTATCACAAGTTGCGTATAAAACTGTATTTGGGTTTCTATTTAACAATAAACTGAATCTTTTTTTTTTTGTCATAATTCACAAGTTGCATATATACTTCTGTTCAACAATCTCACAAAGTTGCATGTTTTTTTTTCTCTAAAACATGTGATTTCTCACAAATCTATGTAAAAATATTTAATTTTATTAATATTAATAATTTATATTATGCATATTATTATTGGTTAAATTGTATCAAAGTAGCTATTAAATAATATTCAAATTTTTGACAAAAAAAAGATTCAATTTAAATATTTCATATTCAAAAATCAAATGATTTCTTAATCTGTGTACACAATCGTAAAAAATCATCTATATAAAACGGAGGAAAATATACTTTTTCCGTTTCATTTTAAGTGACGTTTTAGCCAAAAAAAATTGTTTCATTTTAAATGTTGTTTTTCAACTATCTACGTAAAAAATCAAATGTGTGTAATATTTCTTAACTAATTGTATTTTATATCATATTTTTTAGGGAAAAAAACTAGATTGACCCAAATGAAGAGATTAATTACTAGATTAACTTATAAAATATTTGTGTTAGATAAGTACTTTTCATTACAAAAAGACCCTTTTTTCTTTGTTAGGAAAAAAAAAGTCAACATTACCCTTTACAAAATATCCAGCGATTTTTTTAAAAGTATGTCGTTTATGTTGTTAATGTTGTGACAGATTTGTTTTTGTTCGACAGATTAATTATAGATAGACAGATTTTCAATGACAGAATTATTTTGAATGACAGATTTGTTTGAAAATAGTTACGACATATTTAAAATTAGTGACAGATTATTTTTTTACGACAGACTTTTAAAATGAAACGATGACAGACTTATGTTATATTCGACAGATTTTTGTAATGTATGACAGATTTGTGAAAATATCTGACAGATTTATTTTGTTAGTTATTTCAGATTTTTTTTTCCACAAAAAAACTGTCGTGTATTGACAGATTTGTTTACGAAAAATTAATTACTAGTTTGACCTATAGTGATGACAGATTTGTGAAATGTTATGACAGATTTTAAAAATTTCCTAAAAAACTGTCACTTGATAACAGATTTATTAAACTTTGTTAAAAATTGTTAGAATGACCTATGTATGTTATGACAGATTAATTTTTCTTGTGACAGTTATTTTTTAAAAAAAAATATTTGTAATATTTGTTTATGTGGCGACAGAATTGTAACATGTAATGACAGAGTTTTTGTTGGGTTATAACAGATTTATATAAAGCTTTAGCGACAGATTTTTTTTCCTTGTAGCAAGAGAGTTGTTGTTTTATTTTTCTTTAAAATTAGTTTGTGAGGAATTTTTACTTAGTATGACAGATTTTTTTATAAACTTACACACTTAACTATTAGTTTTAAGTTGGAGATCCGTGAATTTAAACACAACTCATCACTACACTTAACTATTACAAAACTCATTGGACCATATATTGTAAATCTTTTCGTTACTACACAAAACCTAGTAAACAGTAGAGACTTACCTACACAACGAGTTCCTACGAGATGCACCAACCAAACAGTATCCTAAACAGTCCATTGACTATGTTTATGGAGAAAGTGAAACTCAACCAAGGGTAGAGTTCTTAGCCAAGGGAACGCCTACTAAACATATGAAAGAACAATGAGATAATAGTTTGGTATAATATTTTTCTTCTTTCTTCTATGAAATTGACAAACTTTGAGTATAGTTTGGTATAATTTGAGTTTGAGTATAGTTTGGTATAATTTTTATTTTATTTATTATTATAACAAACTTTTTATTCAGATTTTTAGATATTTTTAAATATTTTCGTTTATAAATTCAATTTAATAAACGTTTTAAAAATAAAAAGAAAACTTATATTTTTATTATTTCTATATTGTGCATTTTTAAAGTTTTTAAATATAATTTTTATTTCTATATTCTTTTTAATATATAATAGATTTGTTATTACAACAGATTTAGTATTTGTGTGACAGACTTTTTCTATTACTTGCCATTTTTAAGGTTTAGGTTTTTTGGACTTTTTACATAAATATTGTGTCATTCTAGTAATGACCAATGATAGAGGGTTAATTCAGTTATTTTTTGCCAAATTTGTGTCAATCTAGTTAATTATCACTATTTTTTATTGGTTGAATTTATTTTAGTTATTGGTATTTTCTGGAAATTATGTAAATTATATGTTTTCTTAATTTGTGAGTAAAAACTTTTAACATCACTTAAAATAAAACATAGGAAGTACATCATACCAATAAAATTCATTTATATATAAGAATGAAAGCCAGCTGAGCACAAGATAACAAAATTTAAAAGTCAATGAGTAACTAAGGAGAGACTAGGGGTGTATTCAAGTGGACTTCTAAGAGATTTATGTAGAAATTTGAAATCATATGTTATTCTTTTTTTTTTGGTCGAGATCATATATTATTCAAACATGAATTTTAAAAGTCTCATAAAATGCAGTGTTATAGAACTATTGATTTCAAAATCTACTTTAAAATACACTGTTGTTGATTTTTTTTTTGTGGATTTGATTTTTAATGATTTTGAAGGATTTGATAAGATTTGAGAGGAGCTCCTTAGTTAAAAATACAGAAATCGAAATCTTATGGTTTTAAGTGAGATTGGAATTTTTTTATAAAAATCATATAAACTTGCCTAAAATCATCATAATATTCTAAAAACTCTAATCAATTTATATGGTTGATAAGGTACATCAAGATCATCATTACTACTGGAAGACTAAATCCAAATATTTATAAGGTTTTAAAAGGTTCCAAACGACATTTATAAGGTTTTTATAAGGTTTTTAAAAGGTTTACACAGTTTTTATAAGGTTTTTAAATGATTTTTCAAAGGTTTTTCAAAGGTATTTATACAACATTTATGAAATATGTATATAAATTTACACACATATAATGATAATTTGTGTCTATAAATATAAGTTTACACATATGTTTTTGATAAATTTCAAATTTTATAGTGACTTTTTGATAAAATTAGAAAAATGGGTATTTTTAAAAAGTGGTATTGGAAAAGGGGTATTTTTGAAATTCCCCCAAAAAACAATGACAAAATCCTTCATAAAAATAGTGTTAGCAATAACAATTAACTCACCTGCTTCATAAATATTTTAAAACACCAAAGCTTAAGTATGTGATCTCATTCTATAATGGCAAATGCTTCTATACGAGTTTTCAAAACTTCTCAGTTTCTATATCTTAAGATTGAACAATACTAAAAAATAATTATCATTTTTAGGCAGTAGCATAAGTTAGTATGAAAACATAAGAAATAAAAAATTACAGCTTCTAATACTTTTTTTGCTGTCTGAGGTTACAAATTTTATGTTTGTAGAAGACCATTTTTTTAGATTAATATGACCATTCCTAAAACACTTTTAAAAACTTAAACTTTAATTTTGTGATCCGTTTCATGGTGTTTAAATCATTTTTGCGGTTATACACTATTTAAGCATAACTAAAATTTAAAAATTTCATAGGCATATATCTATTTAAAATATTAGGAGTAGAAATAGCAGAGAAGAGAAAGAAAATAGTAGTTTGGAACAAGAGTTTTAGGTACAATACTATGTAAATTATCTCTGATAAAATACGGAACAAGAATTTGGATAACTAAATTTCAATTTAAGAACTTAGCTTGATCATAAAATATTTTGCGGGTTATCTGTGGGCTTTTGGAAAACAAAAATGCTATACCGAGTAAATATGTTTTTCACATAGACAACTCTACGTTGCTCTCTCAAGAGTTACTTCGAAAAAAGGACTGAAGGTGTTCATCATTGATAAAGATGGCGTACCAAAGAATAAAACAACCAATGTGGTTTTCAAAAAAGTGTTCAAGAACCTTTAAAAATTTAGTTCTGCATTTATTCTTTTGATTTCCTGCAATTAAGCCTTGAGTACTTTCAGTAGCAATGTAGCATCTTCGAGACTTTCTCATTATGCACTTTGGTTTTCCAATTCAACTTTCTATATTTTACTACATTTAGAAATGCAGCCATTATTTCTACAAATAGATGAAATAAAAAAAAACTTATCAATAGCAAATTCCCAATACATTATTTAAGAAAACAAAACCATCAAACTATGCTTTTCAAAATACACCCGCACGTCATCATCTAGTAATTAACTAAATCGTTTCCATTTTCAAAGTATGAACCAGTTCAAATTATTTTAAAAAATGGAATAAATGTGTAGTAAACAGGATACAAATAACAAGATATCGTACAAGGATCTGATTTGATAGAAAGGAAGAAAATCATGTGAATCTAAATGAAACAACGATACGAATAAATACCTAACTTGCATCTATTATATTACTCACGGCCAACCAAAATTTTCCTCTACCAGTGACCAAATAATAACAAAAAGAAACAAACTGGATCAAGTTTACTATATGTCGTACCTAGAAACTGTGAAGTAAGAACGTGACTGACGGAAGAAGGTCTGCATCTTGACTTTAGGCCCCCAAACACCGGTAAGGAAACTATTTCACCTGAAAAGGCTTGAGAGATTTTTTGGTCTCTTCGTCTTCTCTGATGATAAGCCGTCGCTATCGTCTTTGCTAGACGCTTGCTGACTTGATTTCTCAAGAACTTTCAGAAGATCGGTCATACATTTGTCAGAAACGAAACTGCTGTTTGCTTCTTGAAGCTCCTTCACAGACAAATCGTTGTGCTTCACTTTTTGTGTCTCCTTTGAACGGTTCTTTGAAGTCTTTTGCTTAGGTGGCTCACTGATCGGTGCATTTGTGCCATGCTTGTTGCTCCGATGCTGATTCTTTGCTGGAACAGAGAGACTTCCAACCACCTCTTGGTCATCTGATCTCGGCCTCTTTTTTTGCTTAGGCGGCTCAGAGACTAGTGCTTCATTGATACGCCGTCTTTTCAGCTTTTGAACTACAGATTGATCTTGATTCATTGGTGGACCAGAAAGGGTTCTTTGACATACCTCGGTCTCTTGGTCATTCTTGTTCTCATTGTCTTTTCTCGTCTTCTTCAAAATCTTTAGAACTGATGATGCATTTGAGCCATGGACTGGAGCTTGATTGTTGTTATCTTCCTTTGACGATTGGGAAACAACCAACTCATCCTTATTCTCCAAGAAAGCCGCTGGAACATTTTGCTTACTGATGTTCTGCTTCTTCTTGACTGAGTTTAGAGGTTCAATAACGATACCTTCTGTGATGGTGTCCAGAATGATTTTGCCAAGAACAAATCTTACTTCACATGAATTTCCCTTCCCAAGTGAGAGATAGTCAACAGAGAATCCCTCTTTTTCGCTTTCGTAATATTCGACATCACTCAATCTCGCAAACCCTTCTGCTACATCTCTCCCTTTTTTCTTTGGTATAAACACCTGAGAGACCACATCAATCAATTATAACATTAAATGCTCGGTTAGGAAAAAGTGAAGCAGATATATAGGGTCATTGATAAACATTATAGGCATACTCTTTTTTTTTTGGTAGAAACATTATAGACATACGTGAACAGAGAATATATGTCTTAGCATAATAAAACTTTGTACTCAAACTGAGAAGTAAATATGCACTTTGTACTAACCAGTCCAGAGAATTTGAAATCCGGGTATAGGTATAGGGCTTCGCGGAGAGCCTCTATATCAGTCAGAACGTATTGAGTATCTTTTAATATACATATGAATTCTGAAACTGCTTCAGCAAGATCTTCATCAGATCTCTTTCTCAAAGATTTTAATACCTCAGGAGTGTATCCGACTACTGAAGTTTCATGTCCTCTAGCAAACTCAGCAGCTTTCCTCCAGTTTCCATGGTAGAGCAATGCAGCAAAGGCGCACACTACAATAGCCTCCTGGGGGTTACGTACTAGTGCAATGTGAAAAGCCAACACTGCAATCCTGTGTAAAACAAATCAGGGCATTAACCAGAGCTCACTAAAGAGAAAATTTATGTTCCTATTGATATAAAGAAATGACGCACCATAGTTTGGTGTCAGCTGGTTGATCGCAGGAAACTAATTTATCCATATTGGAGAATAACCTCTAAATAAACAGTAAACCAAACTCAGTAATGTCACAATGGATTCACTATAAAATACTCCTTGCATGAAGATATCACGTACCACTAGCATCAAGGAACTTGATAGAGATGTTTCACTAGCTTGATCCAGGTAAGCTGCCTGAAATCCAAATTCATCCAAGTCAAAAGTGTTAAAAAGAAAGAGAGAGAGAGTGTGTGTGTTGAAGATTAACAAATGGCATACCTGAAAAGGAAGTAACACATGAAGTAGTTTGAACTTCATGAGAAGAATGATGGAAGGCGCAGCAGCTCCATACGCAAGCATATAATTCATTTCCATGATTAACCTAAACTGAGCAAAGACAGAACATAATTTTAATAGCTGAGACCATGAACATATTTTATTTAACATAAAGGAATTGATTCCAAGTATATCCCAGTTCAGGCAGTCAGAGTACCTGGCCCAAATTTGCAACGGAAGATACAAACTCAGGTATGGCAGTCTCAACATCCTTTGACAATGATAGACCCAGTCGTGCTGCAATTCTTAACCCCCTAAGAATTCTAGCTGTATTTGGAAAACAAAAACATGAGACAATGGTTAGGACTTAAAACTAAAGTCTTGTAAAGATACAAGGCCGAGAGGACAATAAGTAAGGCATACCACAATCTTCCTTGAATGACAAACGTGCAGGGACAAGTGTACGAAGCTGGATTTACAATAGCGAACAAGGCTTAATAACACACGTAATAACAATAGATGTATCCACATAAATTAAGCTAAGTTAGTCACCTTAAGATCCGTCAAGTCTTCCATTCCGTTGGTATAGTCATAAATTTTAAAATCAAAGGGATCATAGAATAAACTGCACCAATATTTAAAATATCACATGTTAGTTGGTGCGTATGATGCAGCCAAACAGACATCAGTCCCTTTCTGTACATGCAAGTGTTTCAGAAACCACACCTGTTAATTGTGAAATCACGCTGCAAGCTATTCCTCCAACGATTACAGTCTTTTACATCACAACCAGAATACAATTTGAAGAGGCTGTTATTCTTGTCTGCCTCGATATCTAGTGGAACATCATATTTCTCTTTGGACTTATCCAAATCACTTTCATTCCCACTATCACTGTGCGCCACGGTATCAAAACTGGACACCTATAAAAGAAGTGTCAAGGAATACACAAAAAGAAAATTGCGAAAAGCATACGGTAACCTTAAACCGAAAATAAAAGTACAGCGCTATAAAATTAGGTAAGAACTATGTAAAGGCCATAAAACTGACCTCAATTATCGAACCTCCCATCCATACATGACAAATAGGAAACCGTTTCCCAATAACCTGAGCACGATGAAACAGCCGCCGAATCTACAAAACAAACGAGATGCGTGACGCCTTTACGGTCCTAAACTAGGGAACATTATCAGAAAATCAATCCACTAAACCTGCTTAAGATTAGCTGTAGTGATCACATCATAGTCTTTTGGCACTCTATGTAGAATCAAATCCCTTACACATCCACCCACAAGGTATGCATCGAAACCTAAGACAATGATCCAACAGTTCAGCTTCTTCCTACTCTTCTACATCAATACTAACAGTAAACCTAAAACATACAAACACAAACCTTGACGTCTAAGAAGTCTCAAGACATTCATAGAGGAATCTGGGATCATTGAATTTCTAATTCCAGCATCACTTGCTCGTACCTTCTTCCACTTTGATGTATCAACTGATAAAATCGATCAATTAAACAAAAAAGGAACAACCTTTAAACTTAGAACAAGTAATTACGTCCAAACCAGCTTAGAAGTATCACTAAAGCACAAAAGCACCTGAATTTATATCTTCGTCAATAACTTGACGAATGGTAGAACACTTCTCCATTACTCCCTCAGCAAGTATGCAATAGCTTCTCTGCAACTAGAGACAAGAAGAAACACGCAGATGAAGTGTTCGACCAATTGCCGAAGAGAGATTAATCAACCAAAAGAGAGAATCCGAAGAGGAGAAATTACTCACCTTGGAGTAGACTGCAGCTAAGGTCTGAGACCGATGAAATACGTTTCCTTTGCGCCTAATGAAACCCGCCATGGTAAAGATTCAAAAACATGGCTCTTTAAGCCAAAAGTAGAACCATTTCTGCAGAGAGCAGAGTCGCGACGTTTTAGGTTTCAATTGCAGGTTAAGTCACGAGTGTCTGTACAACTCTAACCCACCGAACCAGAGTTCACAACCGGTATGGTTCAGGAACCAATCCCGGTTTTTTCGGGTTTTACATTAGCTAAAACCGAAATTTCATATTGCAATCAAGGCTGAACCATTGCTTTAGATCTTATTTTGGTTTGAGAAAACAAACACCTGTGGGATTGTTCATCACTAGCTTGTTGCAACACACGGTTCAAATAGTTTTTGGTGAGGGAACATTGTCTTGGGTCAAGATTTTTTGTTTCAGAACGATTTGATTGTGTTGCTTGGATTCTAAAGTATCCAATCAAAGACTTAATCAAAAAGGATGTTAAAGACATTGGTAGGTTCTTGATGATGAGGACTTATATCGTAATGGTAACGGTTCCAAGTTTGTGGGAGCACAAATGAAGTAGTGTATATAGTTATGAATTGAGTTTATGTATGTACATGACTTAATTTGTAGCCAGAAAGCGCGTAGCTCCTATAAACACCTTTCTTCTTTTAGGATAGAAAGGAGTCTATGAATCGGAAAAACTTAACTTGATCCACCGTTTTCTTCAAGTGAGTACAGAACAGACCTGAAGAGTCTAGATCGTTTAAGACAGAACCAAGAAGTATAATGTCTTTAGAGAGGACTCTTTCGTCAAGGGTTCATAACAAAAATCTCAAATGAGTTTGTGTGTAAATTACATTGCTTTGTTCTATGTAATCCCAAGTTTCCTTTTGATAGTATACTACAAGAGCATCACATCACAGCACGAAGCCAAAATAGAAAAGGGAGCTTTTGTATATCCTTCACTTCAGGACAATCACAATTGTTTCTTCCTCTTTTCCAAGTATGAATGGCTTCTTTGGAAGTTCAATATAGCCCAGACCAAATGTCTCAGACCGATCTCAGGCCACAGAGCAGCCGGAGAGCAGAGCTGGGAATTACCTGTTTGCCATAAGAGAAAGTTGCTCAACCTCGTCTCACCTGAACTCCTGATGAGTATATCAGGATTCGGAGCAACGCTCATCTGCATATTCTCCTCAATATCTACCAATTGAATCCTCTCCTCTTGGTTCTCCATATCCTTTCTTTCTATATCACTATCTGCATCCTCATGTTTATAATTACCAGACGCTTTAATATTGTCTGACTTGTTAATACAAGATTTCTTGACAGCTTGTACGATCTCATCTGTCGAGTTATAGGCAATGCAGATGAGAAGCACTACCCGACTATTCTTGGCTGTGGCCTTCATGACTTTTTCTGCAGCAACTCTCACTTGGTCATTCAGAAGCGCCAAGTTACCGATAAAATAGACCCGAATCCCATACTGATGAACAATACTCTCTTTCTCAAGCAAGGAATTTATCTTTTCCAGCATCAAATCCATTAGAGACTGAACCTCCTCAGGTTGTCTTCTAAAATTATCTATGCTAAATGCGTATATCGTAACATACTTAATACCCAGCTCGTAGCAGTATTGTAGCATCAACATAAGGGCAGAAAACCCAGCTTTATGACCAGATCCATCTTCAAGACCACACTTCTTTGCATATCTCCGATTTCCATCCATGATAAAGGCGAGATGATTAGGTATAGGACCCATAGATATGACCCGAAACAAACATCTTCTCGAAAACCCGCATATCTGCTCGAGCAGTTGGTTAATTCCACCGCCCATATCCTCAGCTCTCAGCTGTCTCTAAAGGAATACAAAAGATTCAAAAGTCTTATCAGTAAAAGGCAAAAAGAAGCTATATATTAACAGCACACACACACACTAAAACCTACTCCATCATTTCATAGTGAAAAATTAGTCCTAAAACACCTTAACAGTACTTACTAGTTAACAAGTACCATCCTAACCTACACTATCCACATGTAACAATGCTGCCAAACCAAGATGGATGCTTTTGGAACAACAAATTTTACAGTAGATAATAAAAGCTTCTCCTTTATTCATTTACTAATCCTACATGTTACAATTTTTCTATGTTCAACATATCAGTGCTATGTTCTATAACAGATTCTATACTGTTTCCCAGTAGTAGGTGAAGAATTTGAATTCTTTTGTCAAGAAACTGACGTCACCAAATAAAAGAGTTTTGGCTGCTTCACACAGAAACTCATGGAGTTAGTTAAAATATCCCTCAAATAGAAAACTAAAAAAAAAAAAAACTCACTCTTGGAACATGACCAACTCAGGGTTTTAGCCTCGAAACCCAATACCGAAATAGAATTAGCACAAGAGGAACAAACAATCGGTAAATTTGCATGCTTTTGAATTCCGAAACAAACATTGATATGGATCAAATGAATCAATCCACAGATGCAGAGAATAAGAAACAAAACTCCAATACCCAGAAAAGAGAAAATCTATAGCAAGTGTCTCCAGGAAATTTGGTAAAAGAAGGTGTTATACAGCTCGATCCTACCTGAGAGATAGTGAGATCAAGCGCCGCGTCTAGCTTGGTAAAGGAAATCGAATTGGGGAAGAAAGAAAAAGGGAGATTTCCGAACCAAAGCTCTCTACTCGTTGGATCGAAAATAGATGAATTCTCTTCTCTACAAAAGCAAAAGTTGACGGCGCGACCGAGATTCTCGTCTCCGTTCAAGAGCTCTCTGACTGTGAAAGAGAAAGGCAAAGAGAAGAGAAGCGAGAGGAAGGGAAATATTTTACAGGGGAAAATATATAAATAACCGGTTCCGGTTAAATCTGATTGGCCCGGTAAAACCCGGTTCCGATTTTCCAATTAGAAAGCAAGGTGCATTCCATTGCATTCACATTGGGTTTTGTTTTGTTTTAAATTTCGTTTAGTGTTAGAGCATGATTAATGGAAGGAATTTTTTTTTTTCTCTTAACAAAACCGTAGGTTAAGAACCTTTCATTAATCATGGTCTAATATTTTCGATGTAAAGTTTAATTAACGTATGAACTGATTTCTACGTTCCTTATCAAAAAAATAATAATTGATTTGGGTGTTTTCCAAATTTTAATTTTGTTTATATTTATTTTTTTTCTAAAATATTTTTGGAAACAACATTAATTTTATAAAAAAAAATTAAAGTTTCATAACTGTTTCTTATTTTTTGAATATATCACTTATAAATGGTTGAATGTTCCTCACATACTCTGGTAACTGTTTTTAATCCAAATTTCAACCTCGCACATTACATTTTGCAACTCAATTTAATTATCTATTTCACTATTATAAAACAGATTATGTTTTCCAATTTTATTGAAGTGAAAAAATATTAGTTCTGACATGTATCAAAATATGATCGATATATTTGACATGTGTCGTGATTAGGTTAATGGCTAACTTTAAAAATCAAATTTTATATCATAAGATTTATTATACAAAAAGTTTAATATCTTAACATATGAAAAATAAATTATTCACATGGATTAGTGTCTCAAAACATTTGATTCATTTTTTCTTTTTAAGTACAACATTATAAATTCTTAATTTGAACCTTTTCCAAAATAATTTGTTTGAGGATTGCTCTGAAATCGTGCGCTTGGAGAAAGTTTATCAATTTATCTCACACTATTTTTGATATATTTATTTGTTGGTGATTTTTTATCCTTTCTGGTCGGTGTTCTGGTTACAAATTAAGTTAATTGGCTCGAAACCTTGAACGTGGAAGGAACCCTAGTCTTACATTGATCAAGGTAACTACGTGTAAAAGAACTTTATTCTTAGTTGATCGAGGTAACTAGACAAAATAAATTTTGTTTATTATTGGAAATAATAAAAATTTATGATTCTAAATTTAAATTACTATAATTTTCAGATAATTTTCTTAAAGTTAATATAGATGATACTACATTATATATTATGCAAGAATATAATATATCTTTAAACATGGAAATTATGTTAGTTATTTTCATAGATTGCGTTTCACAAAATTTATTTAAACTATTTTAAAACTACAATCATAAACATAAACTATCTTTCATCAATAGATATTAATTAAAACTTTCGCTTTTACAATTTTTTTTATATACATTCTATTTTTTTCTTCATAAAAATCATCTAAAAGTTAAAACAAAAATATATTTAAAAGAATGAGATCTGCAAACTGTACACGTGTCAAATAGACGGTCAAGATTCGAAGAGCATAATCCGTCCGTTGCTCTTCCCTTTCTTTACCTTTTTACGTGTCAAAATTTTTCCGCTCCTTTCACGAAAAAATCCCGCCACATTGCAAAAATTTTCAATCTTCTTTATTTAATTTTATTCTTTTATACCGAATCTATAAAAAAAACCCAAAAAGAAAAAAAAAACCCTATTACTCTCACTTGCTCAAAACGCTCTCTCTTCTCTCTAAGTCAAACAAACAAAAAAAAACCCTAAAGGTAAAATCCCAACTCGCTCCTTCCGTTTCTCCCAAACTCAGTCCCGAGTCAAATCCGATTCTCTAACGATTCTTCTTTTTTTCCTTCTTCAATCGCAGATGAAAGGCGGTGAATCCAAAGCTGAAGCTACCAGCACTGATCAGAGGTTTTTTTTTTTGTTCTTTCTCAGAACTCTTCGTTTTCTCTGTTACATCTGAGATCCAGATCTTCAAATTCTGATTTCTCTCTTTTACGATTTCTTAGATTGAAGACTAGAGGTAGGAAGCCTGGGAAGAAGACGAAGAAGGATCCAAATCAGCCTAAGAGACCTCCAAGTGCTTTCTTCGTCTTCCTGTAATTATTTCACGAATCTTCATCTTCCCGAATTTGAAATTTTCGAATTGCTTTTGAGTTTTTAAATCAAAAAATTTGAGATGGTTTTTTTTTGTTGATCTAAGTGAGGATTTCCGAAAGGAGTTTAACCTGGCGAATCCTAACAACAAATCCGTCGCTACTGTGAGTATATTTTCTCCGAAATTTCTCAGATCTGTAATCTTAAACCTAGATTTTGTTGGTTTAATTATCATGTTCTTGTGTAATATTAGGTCGGGAAGGCTGCTGGAGCTAGATGGAAGTCTATGACTGATGATGTAAGTAGTAGTAGTATCCATTGAATTGAGTTGTAGAGTAAGGTTTTGGTGGATCTGTATTTTGAACTATGTGGTTGTTTACAGGATAAAGCACCTTACGTCGCCAAGGCTGAGAGCAGGAAGACTGAATATCTTAAGACTATGCAACAGTACAACATGAAACTGGTATGACCTCTCATTGATGATAGCTTTCACTTTGTGTGTGGAGAGACTCTTGTTCTTTAGGTCTTCTTGTGCTGTTGCTAAGTAGTCTTGTTATTGTGTTGATGTCGTTTAGGCTAGTGGAACCAATAGAGGTGAAGAGGATGACAAGTCTGAAGTGGATGAAGCAGGGAGCGAAGAGGTTTATTACTGAGACTTTATTACTATTGTTTTGCTAACACTTTACATGTATGTTGATGTGTGACATTTGTGTTCTATTTGGATTTTTGTTTCAGGAGGAGGAAGACGACGATTGAGGCATCTTGGTCTTGCCATTGACTTGACTCAGATTTGAGATTGTAAACTTTCTTAGATTATGGACCAAAAAAAACTGGTTATGCTTTGTATTTGTGGTATTGAACCTCATTTGCTACTTCTATGTGTTTTTTAGGCCAGTTTGTAGGGATAATATCACTTGACTTCTATATTTTCCCTGTTTCCTTTATGTTCACTAGGATTCATATATGTTCTTCAACTTTGCATGAATTACTATGGTTCTAGTATCAGCTTTATTTCTCCCTATTTTTATGCATATTGTTGACTTCTGTTTCTACTTGTCTGTGATTTTGTCATCTTGTGCTATTTGACTCTGTGTGACTGAGAAAAGCTCCTCCTACTTCTCTGGCTTTTCATTGGGAATACTTTTTTTTTTTATCTAACTTAAGATTGGGACAGAATCATTCTTTGCTGGATTGGATCGTATAATCTATCTGTCTGTTTGCATTTGTGCTTTTGGCGTTATGTTGGAGTCGGATTCATGGTTTGTTAGTTGTTGTAGTGAATTTCATAATATACGTTCCATTATTATGGTTTGAACCAATGTTGTATATGTCTTTGTTTGTTCATGGTTCTGATTTGTTTTTGTTAAATATTTTCTTTTAGTTCCTTTTGAATTTTTGATTTGGAGGCGGGTTAATTGAAAGTATAGTAAAATCAATTTATGTATGATTTAGACCGAAATTTCGATTGGTTTTGTATCGATATGTTTGATTTCGTGTTTTATGGTTTATCTGTCCATCTGTTGACCTCAACATAAGTTTAAAACGCTCCTAAATGCCATTAGGCTAATGGTCTTGCCTCGAGCATTCTTGATTAGAAAAGGAACTCTAGTCATGTTTGTCATTGTTAGTTTGGTTTCCTACCCTTCAAAACGGTAAGAAACTGTAAGACCTCTGAACATGTTTTGGATCGCTATCTTAAATGATTGGGCTATATTTTTAAAGGGCCAAACAAATTCTGGTTTCCACATATACTTTGGGTGTCTCTTATCTAATCCTTATAGATAAGAGAGTATTTGGGACCAACCTATAAAGGATAGCACAAATGATAAAAAGTCGTAAAGTAGAGAGTATACCATAAATTTTTCTTTAGGATGAAATGATTAAAGAAGCCGCGAGGAGAGGAGAGGAGAGGAGAGGAAGAATTCGATTGCATGTGAGTCTGATGCGACTTTTAGAGAACTGATTGTGATCAATGACAAAATATTATTATTGTCGGTCCACCTTTTAGATATTTTAGTTTCTGCAAGTTTGGGGGTTTTAAGTGCATTTTAAAAAATGTTTTTGTAACGAATATTATAATTTATATGATAAATTTTTCTTTTTACAAGTGTGTGCATTTCTATGGAATCGAACCACCCGATTCTACCTGTTTTTGTATGAAACTACATTATTTTGCATGAGTTGTTGAAAGAAAACAAAAATGATACATTAAAAAATGACAAGACCAAACATATTTTAAAGAGCCCTTTATCAAAATAAATTAATAAACATATATCTCCCCCAATAACTCGAAAAGAACTAGGATATTCAGCTGAAAATGTCCAACTTATTAACCAAGAAAAAAATGTCCAATTTTATTAATTATAATATTTGTATAATCTCTTCACTAATACATATTCATGTTATTGGAATGCGTCATTATTTTTCTTGTGATTTACTATATATTTTTATGTTACTATAATATTTTTCAATAAAATTTCTTTAAAAGTGGTTCTAATTAACAAAACTATTAGAAATGTTTTGGGAAGTAAGATGTGTATTTTGCGTACCAACTATTATGGACCGTGAAAGTCCATTACTGAAGTGAATCCGTGAAATTCAAGGCGAAAATATTCTAGTATTAGTGAAAAAGACATACCGTTATTATGATTTATATTCTTATTGTGATAAAGTTTAGAGATCATTGTCTTATGAGATAAAGTTTACTACATGTCTTATGTTCTCTGTATAAATATCCAAGTTGAGAAATCAATAAAATCAAGTTAGTTCAATAACCAATTCTACAAAAACAAAAACAGAGATATTAGTGACTCTGGATCTCTAAAGAATATAATGAAAGTAAGCACTAACGTAACGTGAATGAATGTAAACTGAACCAACGTCTATATATCACTACGTTGTAATTATTGATTCAAACTACTTCGTCACACCAAAAACTCTACACGTTCACTTTGACCAATTAACTTCTCTCAACTGTGTTCGTATTAATTTTGATACATTCATTCATTCAACGGTATTGGGTTTCACAACAGTAGTAAAAAAACAAATAAGAATAAGAGAATGAGCTTTTTAGGTAATGCAAAACATAGGAGACTCGTGCTCGTGGCATAGTCTTAATGGCTCTCTCTCTCTCTAGCTAGGGTTTTTAAATGTCTACAAACTACGGCTTCACGTTTATTTTTTTCTTTTTTCTTAAAACACAATGCACAGTTAGGATTCGTAGTATATATTATACAGTTGTGGCATACTTAAATAAAAATAATGAAGAGATGAAATAATAAAAAGATGTAATAATGGAGGAGAGGGATACGAAGCACATGACGATCCATCATTAATAATATAACATTTATAAAAGAAATAACAAAGCGTGTTTTGAGTCATAACTTTACAACTAAAAGCCCCCACAAATATTATGCTATCACCATCACCATGAGTTGTATATTATGTATTCTTATCGATTTATTCCTACCTTTTCATTTCTTTGTTACTATATGAAATTAATGATTTTTAGTATTTTAGCTTTCATGGGGTATTATTTAATAATGTTGTCTTAGGTGTTTTACCTTGTGTATTAATACTAGATTTCTTTGTGAAGAAGCTGAGTTGTTGCTCTTTATTTATTTAAGTTTTTTTTAAATAAACATATAATGTACCAAGTCGCCTTGGTCCAGTGGTAAAGGGAGGTAAGTCCCACCACCTGGATTCGAGGTTCGAGATTTAACATTGTTTTTCCGACTCTAGGAAATTAGTCTTTGGGCCTACTGATTTTTACTTATGGTTGCAGCAAAATTTTGTTTGCCTAAAAAAAAATAGATGGTCTTAATTTTTTTTTTTTTGGTAGGAAACAGGAGACAAACAAAAAACGAATTCAAAAAGTGAATTCAAAAACAAAAAAATTACAAACAAATATTCTGTGGAATCGCAGTCTCACACATATCTTCTAACAAAATCAAATTCAGCTCGCTCGGGCATCCAACCAAAGAAAGAAACCCTGACGATAAAGAAAACACATAGTTAGCTAATCCATCCACCAGTATGAGTAATCCGGACTAGCCAGTCTTTTAATATAAAGCCTTACCACAAACGTATCAGGAACGCTAATGGATGAGCATCACTCACCCATGATTGCAAAAACCCAACCACTAAAACGTTAACGGATTAAATCGTTTTTATTCACGGCATCCAATCAAAACCATAGATAATTGGACAATAGTATTATTGTTAAATTTTCTATTATGACACTAATTCGAGGGTTATTGACCAAGTACGTAGATTGTTTATTGACTAATTAATCGTAAGACCCACTAGATTATTGCAATCATTTTTGTTAATTATAATTAGATTCTTTTGCAAATATATATAGGGGGCGGCTCATGCTTTGACGAACGATACATGCATATATATATTAATTGCAAATATACATGACTAAATTAGCTAGTAATGGGTCATTAGTGTTTTGCATGTATGCAGCAGCAACGACGTCTATCAATTAGATTATGTTTATGTAATGTAGGGTGCTTTATTTTTTATGTAATAGAATTTTATTTTTCTCTCTCTATATATGAACTATTTGGTACTCTCCTCATGAGTGTAATTCTTACTCACACATATTACATAGAAAAATCATTTTGGAAACTTAATGGCTCTTTGGCTCTGATGAAGACAATATACTTTGTCCTAACTCAATTGTTTTCTTGATTTTTTTTTTTTCCCAACGAAACAAATATTTAGGCCTAACTTCTTCATGTCCTTGTATGACACATTGTAACTAAGAACCACACAAGATGTCCTTTTCTCCATGTTTAATTCTAGATGTAATTTCTTTTACCAAATAGATTACAAGATTAATTGGTTTTCTCTTGTAAATGTTATGACATTTTAAATCACTTTTAAGTTTTAGTTTCAGTCACTCAAGAAAAAATATTAACAATATTCAAATTTTGAATACTTACAAAAAGGATCAAACATATATTTTTTGAAACGAGAACTTTACTGTTTTTGTAAAATACTATTTGTTTAAATTTAGTCAAATCGTAAATTAATTTATTTTGTAATGACACAGGATTATTATGTTACAATTTTTTTTTGTTTTTTTTTGTTAAAGGAGGTATTAAAAGAAAAAATGACAGTGTCTCTTCCATGAGCTGTTTAAACATATATACAAGCAACATTTTCCATAATCCTTTTTTAATTAGGTCTTAAGTGCAATTAGTTTGTTAAATTATTTAATTGAAAAAAAGTTAGTACCGAAGAGACTGATTTCACAATCCAACTACCCGTTTTGTTTTCTGTTCACGTTCCAACTTACAAAAGAGAATGAGAGAAGTCTCATTCATTCTTCATTTATTTTATTTCATATTTTCTCACTTTATTTACTATTTTCTTTTTGTTTTTTTCCTCATTAAAAAAATTATATAAAGGAATATTTCAACTTCTCTGACGAATTTTCGATATTCTAAGTTTACTCAAATTAGATATATATATATATATATATATATATATATATATATATATATATATATATTTAAAAAACAACCTTCCATGTACACTTTTATTCATGATATATATACATAAAAAAAGGTTCTTCTGCCAAACAAATCACTCTTTATACAAACAGAAATTTTCATTTTAATAATTATATTTTTCATGATTTATTTCGTACAAATAATGATAATAATGATAAGCTATTTCTTTTCTTAGTTTTTCTTTAAAAAAAAAGAGATTAATGTAATAATGATGGGTTGAACAAAAAATAAAAAATGTAATAATGATGATATACGAAAATAATAATGAGAATAATGATAACCGTTAACAGGAAAATAAAAAACCAATAATTAAAAAAAAAAATCAACAATTATTAATCTGAAACATCATAATAAATAAATAAATAAATAAGTTTTGGAGCGGCTCACAGGAACCACGTACGTACCCGGAGAAGAGAAGAATGAATACTCTCTGTTTTATTATCTATCTTCGATCTTTGAATCTCTCCACGTTTCTTCTTCTCTCTGCATAAAAATTCCGTTTTTTTTTTTTTCTTATATTTTCTCTCTCTTCTCTTCTCTTCTCTCTCTCTGGTTGAAAAGTGAGAAAGCGACCAGAGTTCCGTACTTTGGATGAGATGTGTTTCGTCTCGCTGTTTCGTCAGTTTCCTACTCACCATTAGTCTTCTCTCTTCTCTCTCTCTCTGTCTGAATACGACTCTTTTAATTTCTTCTTCTTCTTCTTCTTCTCTCATCCTCTCACAATCTCCATTTTCGAGGCTTCATTGATTCACGAGAAGACAACTCAATTTTTTCTGATATTTTTTTTAATAATCCTTTTCGCCCCAATCTCTCTCGATCGATTCGTTGCGTAATACTAAACCTGATTCGGTTCTGTTCTGTTCCTTCGTTTTCAGACTCTGTCTGTACTCTGTTTCTGATTCTGTTCTGTCTGTCTAATAAAGTTTCCACCTTTCTTCTCTTTTAGTTTCCGAACTTCACTCTCTCTTGTCTGATGATTCATCAGATCTCTGTTTAAACTTCTTCAATTTTCTCTTTATCTTTTGTTTTTGTTTTTAAATCTTCACCGGAGGAGATCTAATCGCCGGAGAAAATGGGAGGATTATTGCATCTCTTCGATTTCCACAACAACAGTTTCTCCCGGAAAGTTTTCTCTCATCACAAAAGCCGCGACGAAGGTGAAAACACAATTTCTCTAAATTGAAAGAAATAAAGAAAGAAAAAAAAAAAATCTTGAATCAAATCGTTTTTGTTGTTGTTTTTTTTCTGCAGATCTGGAAGCTCCGAGGAATAGTTTCGAGCTTCAAGTAGATAACTTTCAGACATACCACCACGAGAAAGATAAACCGGTAAATAAAATAACGAACTCAACTTTTGTTTTTTTTATCTATCTTGAAATTTAAAAACTGATTTTTTTTTTTATCTAACAAAAAAAGCAGAGCTATGGATTTGAGGAAGAGGAATGGTACGAGAGAAGTTGTTACCCAATTGAAGAATCAATGAAGAAGAAGATCATTGAGGAGCTTTCAAAACGTTCCAATGATAAACAGAACACGCCTAGTCTTGTAGCTAAGCTGATGGGAATGGATGCACTTCCTTTAGAGTCTGCTAAGTCATCATCTGCTTGGATCTATCCTCGTCTGAGTAATGAGAAAGGAGGAGGAGGAGGAGGAAGAAAAAGTAGAAAAGGGAGGTTGTCTTCTTCCGTGACTGCGTTGGATGTGATGGAGACACCAATGCGTCGAGAGCATCCTCAAGAAGAGGAGCTTCAAAGATTCAGAAGAGAGTTTGAAGCTTGGCAAGCTGATAAAAGGTTTCAAGATTGTTCAAGAATCGTTGATTCGGGTTGCGTGGCTGCTCGGGATGAGAAAGAGAGGCTTTTCACTCGAACTAGGAGCTTTGGTCGGGATTTTAACTTGAAATCAGATAGAACTGCTCCAACTAGGATTGTGGTTCTGAGGCCTGGTCTTCAGAGAGCGTATGATTACGAAGATTCGTTGACTACTTCATCAGGGACGACCATGGAAGGAAGCAGAGGAAGTAGCATAGAGGAGTTTCTTGAGGAAGTTAAAGAGAGGTTAAAAGGTGAGCTTCAAGGAAAAGCAGCTCTTAAGAGAAGTTCATCGGTTAGAGGAAGCGGGATCGAGACTCCTTTCAGCGAAAGACCTTCCCCGAGGTCTGAATCGATGAGACCATACGGCTCTAGTGAGATCCAGTGCAATGCACCTGACTCTCCTACTGAGTTTATAAGTAGAGATACTAGAAAACTTTTGGCAGACAGATTGAAGAATGTTTTAAGAAAAGAGATGAGTCCTTCAGATGATTCTGTGACCAAATGTAGTAGCCGTTTGCGACCTACTGTGTCGGATGCAGCGAAACAAATGGAGGAAATCAATCAAGAAGACTCGAGAATAAACAGAGATGTTTCTAAGAAAGATTCTTTATCACCAAGAAATCTCAAAAGATCACTATCTGCTCCTGTCTCAGGGACATCATTTGGTAAGCTTCTGTTAGAGGACCGGCATGTTTTGACAGGCGCGCAGATAATGAGAAAGCACGAGGCTGCGATAACAGAGTGCAACGAGTCTGAAGCAGAAACAGAACCAGTTGTTGGGGATCCAATCAGGAGGAAAGAAAGATTCAATCTCAGGAAAAAAGTTTCCAGCTTTAGATCAACTCTCAGAGGAAGAATCTTTGGTAAGAAGATACGTTCGATGATCGAATCAAACAGTTTTGAGGATGAATCGATCAAAGATTTCGTGACAGGATCGAAGTTTAACAACTTTTACGATCGAAATGTAAGAACTTCTTAACTCTCTCTTCTCTATATAACCTATTTCTTGTTCCTTGTAATCTAAATTAAGACAGTTCTGTCTTTCTCAGGAGAATTCAACAGAAGTGCCTCCAAGCCCTGCATCGGTCTGCAGCAGTACACCTGACGAGTTTTGGAGAAATGTCGATTATCTCAGCCAAGTTTCGACACCTGACGTGACTGTATCAGATGAGAACGGTATGCCTCAAGTCTTCAGAGACATCAGTTCCAATCTAAGTGGTAAGAAAGCTAAACAAAGTTTTCTCCTTTTTTTCTTGAAATGTTTCACACACTATCTTGAATTGTTTCTAATTCTCTGTTTCTGCTGATACAGAACTAAGAAGACAGATAAATGAGCTTGAATCCGATGTACAAGTGCGAACGCCTGTGGAAGAAGAAGCGACTCAAGAGATTGAGACCATAGTTGATTTAGGAAATCCAGACAAAGTATTTGTGAGAGATCTTCTTGTGGCTTCTGGTTTGTATGAAGGGACATCAGATATTTCATTGTCTAGATGGGATCCATTAGCAAAGCTTATAAAAAGGTCAGTTCTTGAAGAAACAAAAGAGAACATCAAGAAAAGAAGCAATCAGAATCAAGAAGACGAAGACACCGAAGAGAATAGTATTTTAAGTGAAGAGAATCATAACATACTGTTTGATCTTCTGAATGAAGTACTTACAGTGGTGCTTGGACCATTGACAAAGTCAGGTTTCAAGAAGAAACTTATGAGTTCGTCTGTATCTGACTCGACGACTATACGAGGTAAACACCTGTTGGAATCAACATGGAGGATCATGTCGGAGTATTTATATTCACAGCCAGAGAAACCTTTTTGTTCATTGGATGGGATCATAGGTTGGGACATGGATAGGTTTCCATGGAGTCGTTTGATTGGTGAAGAAGTTGATGTGTTAGGGAGAGAAGTTGAAGGTATGATCATGGCTGATCTTGTTGAGGAACTTGTTAAAGACCTAAGAAGACAAAGGAGCTAATTAAGAACTTAAAGATCTGATTGGTTTGGTTTGGTGAATATGGTGTGTTTTTGTAAATAGGGTTTTTTTTTTCTCCTTGAAGAAGTGAGTTTCCATGGTAACTGTAAATGTTTTCCTGCAGTACAAGGAAGCCTAGATTCTTTTGATTGCTACATAATTACTATTTTTACAAATACTAAAGAGAGTTTTTCTAAATTTTAATGGAGATTTTGTCATTGTTCTACCTTTGATGAATCAGACTACCATTGTGATGATTAACTCTTATAATAATATCATAAAAAAAAACCAAATTGAACCGTAAAGTAACATATTCTTTTCCTGGTTATGAAAAATCTAAAATAAAAAAATCAGAGTAAACCTGAAATTATATAATATGTGTTTAACATTAAGTAGTTATTAAATAGAGAAAAGGTCACCAATACTCGACCAACAAAAGTGGTGGGTGGCTCAGCATGATATTAGAGTCTCACCATTGGTACCCCGTAACAATGATAGATTTATCTCCCTACGTTCCATATCCAAAAAAAAAAAAAAACTCGGTAATCATCTGTCCGGCCCATGATATATTTCTAAGATATATTAAGGCATCTTTATTGCAAATATCTTAGAGGTAAGATCCTTTTAGATTTGCAAATAAAATATCTTATATGAGGATAGTCTTAATATTGGGCTTTCAGCTTTTTGAAAATTTTGCTAACAAAATTAGGCTCTAAAAGCAATTTATTATTGCAAAAATATGCCATATTTTTATGAATGCTTAAGGTTTGTTCTCAATTTTTCAAAATTATTTATTTGTTATTGCAAAAAACTAACCACATTTTTATGAATTTTTGAAATTTGGTCTCAATTTTTAAATATTATCTACAAAATTCAACAAAAAAAATTTGTTGCGTATTGGGCCTCATCTCATGCTGGACCGGCCATGGTGGCGACGATACTTATTTTTCTCACCGTCAATTTTTCAGATTTGATCCTGCCGTCAAAAACAAACATAAGCCCATCAACATTTAGATGGGTTTAGGTTTGGATATAGGTCTAGGTCTTTTATCTTGTTATTAGATGGTTTTGAGCCTTTTTAGTTTTGTATCAGAAAAGAAAGAGAATTTTGTGTTTAACACTAAAAAGAAAAAGAAAAAAAAAATATAAATACAAACCAATGAAATTTTGACACCTAAGATGTCTTTAAGTGTCTAGAATATCTTCTGCGCCACACGAGCCTTAACCGTTTTTTTTTTAAAAACATTATTTTTCTTTTATTTTTTAAGTTCATGACACTCACTAAATTTAATCGATGGAGTTGCTCTAGGAAAAAGAATATAAACATGGCAAAAAATAAAGATTAAGAAAAAGGACATTGTGGCAGATCGAACTTGGGACTCTTTAATGGGCACACTTTTACCAAATAAACTATAAAACTATATTTGACAATCTTAATTAGAAAGCATTTTTATTTAGTATAGGGTACGTGCCATACCCACTATGCCTCTGGATCCGCCCACTAGGCATAGTCAATTAACTTGGTCACTGGAAACATTACTAAGTAGTCCACAATTAGAAGTTTCATTTTAGTCGGCAAGATACAATTTGCTTGCATCCATGGAGATGCAGGCTGTCTATGATCAGATCAAACATCGATATTTTCTTCTTCCTTTAAAAAAAGATAACCTTATCTTTTTTAGCATAGGATGTCATGTTTAATGTTTATATTTTTAAACCTTGTTTTTTTTATTGCTACATTTCTTCTTCTTCTTCATAAAAGGGAAAATTTCATAAAAATTTCTCATCTAATTTTAATTTGGAAGTTTAATACCCAATGTTATTTGTTGGAAACAAAATGCATGGTTTATTAATTTGTTGTCTATTAATACATCAAGTATATAAAATTTGTCGAATCGAAGAAACCGCTTAACAAACGATAATCGGATTGACGGAATCGCTAAACCGTGGTTAATGGAATTACACTAAACTTAGAGTTTATCGATCCCAATTCGATTTAGAGTAATAGCGAAGGTCAATGCAGTCTTTGGATAATCCCAATTACCCGTGTATTTAGGAATTAGTGATTTCGTCAACCTCGATTTAGTGATTCCGTCAATCCGATTAAACGGTTTATTCGATTCGACAGTTTTTATATACTTAATGTATTAATAGACCAAAATTTAATAAACCATGCATTTTATTTCCAATCAAATAATATTGGGTATTAAATTTCCAAATTAAAATTAGATGAAGAATTTTTATGGAATTTTCCCCTTCATAAAATATATTTTTATTTCTTTATTATTTTGAACGAATGATGATTTGTTTTTTTTTGCCTAACTAATACTCCTTCCGTTTTAATTAGTTATCATTTTAGAGTTAGAATTTTGTTTGAAATTTGGTTATCGTGTTAGATTTTCGATGTAAATATTTGGTAAAAAAATTAATTTATTTCACTTTTTTATTTTTTTAACCAATAAAAAATCTAAAAAAATATTAAAGAAATAAATTGTTTTCTTAATTTGTGTGGAAACAACTTTAAGCGACAAGTAATGAAAACAGATCACATATACCTACCTAATGTAGAAACAGTTAAGTATCTGACTAAATCACTAACCAAAAAAACTTCAAATTACATCTACAATTTTTAACGCTGATTTTCAATTAAAATGTTCATAATTTCAACAAATAGAAAAACTACTATTAAGTTCTTCGACTCTGTTATTAACTTATTAGAGTTTCATTTTTTTTCGTGGAAAGGTAAAAACGTAAAAGATGATTTTGGACAAGAAAAAAAAAACACACACAATTAAGTTAAGAGATACAGTAGTAATTAAAAATTGATTTCGTAGGGTTTACATATAAAAATGAAAAAAATGGATCAGAGGGATTTACACAACAAACCAAAAACCAAATCTCCTCTTCTCTATCTTCTTCTTCTTCTTCCCCATTTTCTGAAAACCCTAATTTCTCTTCTTTATCTCATCTCCTTATTACCTTTTTTTTTTTTTGGTTCTGTCTCTCTCATCTCTGTTTCTTCCATGAACAGAGATGATACTAAGGTAAACTACTTCAAAGCAGCATCGTCAATTCATCTTGTAATTAACAATTTTTTCAGGTACTCTCAAAACATAACAGCTTCTTCATCTTATGGCACTCTCATGTTTGATTCTTGTACTCTGAATTTTGCAACAATTTATCTTCTGATCGAAAAAAACACTGCTGTTGAATTTGAAAATCCTCATCTCGACCATCTATTGACTTCCCAACTCAATGATCAGTCTCGGTCACCCGAAGAGCTAGCTCAGGCGTCCAAGGCAGCCGCGGCTTTAGCGGTTAAGGTTGCAAAGGCGGCGAGAGCTACTGCTAATGAGAAAGCCATGATTGCTTCAAAGGCAGTGGCTGCAGCCAAGAGTGCTTTGGAATTGTTGACTGTTTCCTGTAAAGAGAAGTCTCCAAGGAAGAACAAGCAGAAGAAACATGTCCCAGTTCAGGCTTTGTATTCCAAAGGAGGACTTGCGGATGAGGATTTGGCGCGTAGGTTGAGTCGGGCTATTAACAGCTCTCCTAGAGTCTTGACGGATTGTTCTGGTCACAGAAACAAGAAGCAAAAGAGTGTTGTTACCTATGAGAAGAGTACCGTTACTAGTACCATGTACGATGGGAATGACGTTGCTGGTGTTGTGGATTCAGACAGCTCGATTGACGAGGAAGTAGAGAGAACGACCAGAGTAAACGGGAAGCTGCTCTTACGCGATAACACGATGAAGGAGAAAACATGGGAAGAAAGTAGCTCATTAGGGAAAAGAAGAGGAAGAGTGAAGCTAAAGAAGCTACCTTTGAGCATGTGTACATCTAAAGATCAAGAAAACGGCATCACATCAGCCGGAAAAAATATAAGCGGCATAAGTAAGCCGCTGGCTGAGCTGGAAGGTTCTAATGGTGGTGGTGTGCCTGCTGAGGTCATAGCAGGACCATCATGGAAGTGTCAGGACCTTAAGTCACCGGAAAGTGTGAAGGAGAAGAAAGTTGTACGTTCATAGTGTTCTTATATATTTGCCTTTTACCCAAAAGAGGTAAGAAGGTGTAGATTCAACAGCATTGCCATTTTCAGTAGAATCCTGAATGTTGTTTATTTTTATTATGTTTTGCTTTTTTGGGTAATGTGTTTGAATGTTTTATGTTTACTTGTATATTTTGGGAATAAATATCTAGAGAGATACATAGATTTTTATATATGTATGTTGGTTTGTTGAATCACTTGTAAAAGTGTTGTTGAACAAGAAGGTTTAGTTTTTGGGATTTGTAGATGAGATGAAAATTTATTAAAGTGATTACATTTTTGTTGTTTGGTTGTTATTTATTTATTGTTTTTTAAAATAATAAAGTTCTTACGTGCATATCCACGTGCAGATACGCAACTTCGACAAACCTATTTCTTCTCTAAAGGCAAAGCTACCCACAAAAAAATTGATATGTCACGTTCACTTTTCTCAAAAACTTGAAAATGAATTTAACTAGTCGTCACTACCACAGTACCACTAGACTGAAAATTCAACATTCATATGAGCTAGCCAAAAACTAGTTACTTAAATCAAAATCATACATCCCAATGTGCTATATGATATGTTATATGAAACCGATTGTTATTTGTAGTCACTAATCATATCTCCCAACACAAGGAAGACAAAAAGGAACAAACAAATTTTCCTTGAAAAATATTCAATTTGAAACGAACCAAAGTATAAAGAAGAGAGAGAGAGAGAGAGAGCAGTTCTATATCATTTGTAAGCCAAAAAAATCAAGAACAAGAGAGGTTCTTCAACCTTTGATCTGCATGTTACTCATCTGACCTTCTATATTACCTTCATTGCTCTGTGTCCTGAGATTCAGCCATGGATGTTGCAGACACTGTTGAGCAGTTGGTCGTTTCTCGGGAGCAAAATCCATAATCGGGCAGAGGAAATCCGCAAATTCCCGTGCTTCTGCTTCTGGAAGTTTGTATTTATCGATCAGTAAACGGTCGAGTGGCCAATATTTCAATCTCCGGATCCTCTTCAAGTCGCCGTGTCTGTCAAAGTAATCCTTTGATCTTGCACCTCCAATGGCAATCTATTCAAATCAGAAGTATCAAAGAGACTATAACTGAGCAATAAAGAGACAGAAACCAAGTGTTTTTCCGGGTACCTTTCGAGGCATTTTTCCTAGGAGTTCCATCATAAGAGCAAGGTGGTCCTGGAGCCATACCAGAGAAAAAGAATGTGTCAAACAGGCTGATCAAAAAGAAACTTTTTGATTAAAAATCGATTTGGGATTTCTTATAAACCATCTTTACCTCGTCTTCTCCGTAACCATTTCCCTCTTTTGGAGCAAAAAGCATATCGCCTGTGGCGAGTTCGAATGCAGTACAAGCGAAAGACCACATATCAACAGAGTATGAGTAGCCTGACTGAAGTATTACTTCTGGAGCTCTGTACTGTCTTGTTTGTATTTCTTCTGCAAATTTCTTATCAGCCCAACATCCGTTCCCAAAGTCCACAACTTTGCATCTCATATCAATCCCATCCAAATTTCTCTTTGTCTTTTTCGGTGTTTCACTTAAACCTATTATGGAAACTCTTCTTCCCGATATTTTAGCAGCCGCTTTTTTTGCCCTCCTCTTCAACTTCTTCTCAATCAGAGTCATTGTTGATGTACCATTTTGATTCCCCTCGGGCTTTTCTAGTATTGGAGTTAGTCCGGATTTGATGGGATCCTTGGCAGGATCAATGGTGGAACAAAGAAGAATGTTTTCAGGTTTTAAGTCGGAGTGAATCATACCGAGTTCACGGTGCAAATAATCCAGACCAGTCAGTATATATTTGCATATCTCCCGTACTTTACTCAACTCCATCCCTTTATAACGGTTGTATTTGATCAAACGGAGCAAGCTATCGCCAAGAAACTCAAGCACCATGCATAAATGCTGCCCGTTGGGACCTGTGTGCTTGAAATCATCAATAAGACGAACAACACATTTGGTATTTGCTGGATCCCCATCAGCAGCAGCTTGAAGAAGTTCGATTTCGTGAAGTGCAGCTTGAGCAAATTGTAAGGAGCTCTTCTGAATCTTCAAAGCAACATAGTTCTACAAAATAGAAATACACACATAGTTTATTATAAGTAATGGGAATAAAGCCAAAAAGAGGGATACATGTGACAAGGAGCTTATAAAATTTAATATCAATACAAACTTTTTGAAACTTTTTAGAGGGAAGATTTCTATCTTAGACTTCTTACATTCTAACGGCGTGATATCACGCCGTCAAGGTGGATATCACGCCGTCAAGGTGGATATCACGCCGTCAAGGTGGATATCACGCCGTCAAGGTGGATATCACGCCGTCAAGGTGGATATCACGCCGTTAGGACGATTTCTATCTGATGTTTTACTTAAAATTAAAGACTCTAAGAGCGTATAAGTGTTTCCCTGCTTCAGACAAGATACACAACACCAAAGAATGAAAACAATTCATTAAATTAAGCCTAGAGTTACTGAACTACCCATACAGTAACGATGGCATTTAAGAAACAGCGCCATTTAATACGCAATGATCTCCAAAATTCTCAGCTATTTAATTAAACTGCTAGGGTTGGTCAACCACAGAGTGTAGTGCCAAATCTAGAACCATGATTCACATATTCAGAACTCTGCTTTTATGAGAGATCAATTCACAAGATGGTGTAGGAAAAAGCCAAGATCTTGCACCAAAACGGATCAGAGCCATGTAAAAAGGGTATCAAGAAGACTAATGGGTACATGAGTAAAACAAAATTTACGAAATCGAATTCTGCATTTAAGATCTTATTGGCATAGTAAAGAGAGAGAGCAGCACAGAGATATAAGGAGATAGAGATGCGTACGGAAGTGCGAGTATCATAGGCAAGCCAAACTGTGGAGAATTGTCCCCAACCAAGCTTTCTTTGAGCAATGTAACGGCCACCGGAAAACTGGTCTCCGATCCTAACGGCGTGATATCCACCTTTACGGTAAGCATCGAAGCCTTCATTGTCTTCATCCGATCCAGATGAGGATGAACACGACATATCTCTCTTTTCTCTTGTCTGAATTTCGCCGCTTGATCCGTGCTCTGTGTGGATTTTAATTGTCAAAGTTTGGATCTTTGAAATTGAATAAAAGAGCTTCCTTTTCTTTTAATTTTCTCGAGCTAAGGAGAGAGAGAGGAATAACACGAAACGTAAGACTCTCTCCTCTTTTTGCTCCTCTTGTCCTTTTTTAATTGAAGGGTGCTTCAAACATTTTCTCATTTTGCCGTTGTCCAATTCTCCGTTTTGCCCTTCTCTCTTTGGTGTGTTTAAAACTCTTCTCCGAAAGCTTTTAACAGATTTTCAAAAGAACCATCTTGATATCTGTGCTCGCCAGTTTGGAGCTATTTTTTTATTTATTGCAGAGAACTATCAAGACTTCAAGGTGGAGCTCCAAAGTTGTCACTGCCTCTAGCTTTAACTTTGGGTTATGTCCTGCAATAAGGTGTTTAGGTGGAACTCTGTTTTCTGGCTGAGACAAAACATCAGTGAACTCCACATAGAAGAATCAGGGACAATACTCTTCTCTACCATTCGTGAGAAAGTTAACCAAGCCTTCTGAATATCACCCTCTACGCACAATTCTTCGAGCAACGAAGTGTAGCTTTCTTTATCAGGAACGCAACCTCTCTCAGCCATATCCTCCACAAATTTAATACCATTCATGACTTTATCTTGCTTACAGAACCCAATAATCACAGCATTGAATGTTGAAGATTGAGGCAAATAGCCTCTGGTCACCATGTCATTTATAAGCTCAAGTGTGTCTTCCATGTTACCTTCTTGGCTGTATCTATGAATCAAGCAATGGGATACAATAACATTTGGAACTCCTCCTTCTTCAATCATTTGAGCATACTCCGTCTTTACATCATCCACACAACCTTTCTCACATAAACTTATCAGCTTGAAGCTCCTGTCAACAGCCCTTGGAAACAGTTTCTCCATCTGTAGCAGGAATTCCAGAGCTTCCTCCCAACGGTTTTCCTTGTAAAATCCATAGATGACACTGTTGTACGGATCAATCCTGGCCCCATGAACGTTTTCTCTGTCCTGCATCAGTTCTAATATCTTTAAACCATCGTCTGTTCTCCCTCCTACTGAAAGCCCTCTGATCAACGTGTTAAATGTAGCAAAGTTCCATCTAATCGCATCTGTTTTCATATCATTGAAAGTATCCAGAGCTGAATCCAACATTCCAACATCACAAAACCCAGCAATCAACAAGTTGTATGTTTCCACATTGGGCAAGTAACCTTTTCTCTCCATCTCTTTAAAGAAGCGTTGAGCAACTCTCATTTTCCCTAGCGCACAATACCCTTTAACCAAGGTGTTACAAGCTACAACATCGACTTTACCTCCTTTGCTTTCCACTCTGTCGAGAACCTCGAGTGCCTCAGACACACGGCCTTCATTGCAGAGAACTTCCATCACCTTAGTTACCGTCACAACATCCGGAACAAGGCCCAAACTAAAACATTTCTCCAGCAACACCATTGACTGAACCAACTTCTTCTCGTTGCAGTAAGCAGATATCAAGATGTTGAAAGTGACATCATTTGGTTCCTTCACCTCACTCAATAAACTCCTAGCTCTCCCAACTTTCCCATTCTTACAAAGAGCATGAAGCAAGGTGTTATATACCACAGTGTTTGGAGCCACACCGCTTGTCTTCATGATCTGAAGGAGCTTGAAAGCATCAGCAATCCTATTGGTTAAACAAAGCCCTTTCATCAAAATCCCATAAGTGTACTCATCACCTTGAATCCCACTAGCCATCATCTTCCTTCTGAAAAACTCTCTAGCTATGTCAATGTCTTCCTTGACCAAAACATCCAGAATCGAATTGAAAACTTTCAGAGATGGTTTGATCCCAAATTTCGAAACCAAATCAACTACATTAATAACACTTTTGATCAACCGAGCACGCCCAAACCCTCTAATGATAGTTACGAAGATACCATCATCCGGAGGCAAACCAATCGACTCAGGCATTTCATCGAGCAGTTGGTAGACAGTATCAAAACGTCGGAAAACACAAAGCTTATGAAACAGAGCACGGTAAGTGGAACGAGAATGAATAAACCCAGGAAAAGTCGAAGCCCACTGGAAAGTTTCCAAAACTCCAGAAGCTGATTTCTGATCTAGAATGAGACGGACGATGTGATCATCGCTTGGCACAGAAGAAAGCAAAGAAGAAGACGATGATGGCGAAGATGAGCAGAGACAGCGCAGTTGAAAAAGCCATAATCTTTTCACTGGCCACACTTCTCGTGAAGATGTTAAAAGCTTCGAGATTTTCATCATCAAAAATAGTCACAACTTGATCGGTCTCTTCTTTGATTCGTGAAAAAGGAGCCACCTTTACATTACTACTTCAAATTTACCTTTGTGGTGTATAAAGACAAGGCTTCCCTCGTTAGGTTTCTTAACAAGCTGCCCTGTTCTTACAACTTTGGAAATAATTATGGCAATGTGACAAATTTTAGTGTGAAAAGTTCTCGACACAAGTCAGTCAAATTTTAGTATTGTTTCTTATTAATCCTATTGTCTTAGAACAATTTGGATCAATCCCTATTTAGTTTTTTAAAATCAACACAAGATCTCGTAATGATATTGCATAGTTGTAAGCAACTCAATCATATGATAATGTCAAAGATGATACATCCATAATTGTCAACTTGAAAAGGTTCTTCTTATTCTTTAAGAGTAGTGGAAATACAAGTTTCACAGGAAATTAATAAGGGTTACCGGATAAAAAGTCCTAAACAATCATTAGAACAAAAAATCTTCCCATCAGACAACTTCAAGAATACATAACTCGAGCAAGGACCGCCACATCGACGACAAATCGCTCGAGTGTTATAGTTATTGTTGAGAACTTTCACCGTCACATAGTAGTGATAAAACGTGTAGCCTGACTTCATATAAGCAGAGGACCCAAATACACAACTACGGTGGATGGTGATGTTAGATCCGTTGCATGTATAGAACCATATGCTTGGATCTAGTTTCTCTTCACATACTTCGCACCAATATGTTTCATTTGAGACTTCTTCTCCATAGCAAAGGGAGAGAGGATGTTCATCGTATTTGTAGTGTAGCTTATCTGGAATGGTGGCGCACTTATAACATAATGAAAAATCACATAGAGTACACTGTAGATAGAATTCAGCACCTGTGGTCTTGCAACCCCCACATAAAGCCATTTTTTCCGCAGTAGAAATGGGGATAAATAAGGGATGCTCATGGCTTTTGTGGGTGAAAGAGTCAGGAACTAAGATGCATCTAACATCCACCTGAAACCTTCTGCAGCTACCCTTACAAGCGCACTTGTAAGTGAAACCAGCGAACGTTCGAGAACAAACCAAACATTCCAAGAAGTTGGACTTCTTTGGAGGACTTGGTCAAGGAAAAGAGGGTGATGGTGCAATGCATGATCCAACTTTCTAGGAAGATTTGCGCATACCTCGTGTAGAAAAAAATCACATTGCGTGCAGTTGTAGAAATTGCGGGAGTCGATATGAAGGGTGCACGCTTGACATTGTTTGTCCTTGTCTCGAACACCATTGTACTTCTCAAGCTTTAGATGATGTTCATGACAAAAATACTTGATCAAATCATCACCAACATTCTTGAATGAAGCAACATCTTCAGTTTCATCAAGTTCTTCGGGCTCCCATTCAAGTTCTCTCCGATCCCATATTCTCTCATGAGTTGCACACTTGGAATGGACAACATAAGAGCAACGATCATCATTGCAAGAATATTGCCCATACTTGTTGTCGATTGTTTTGTAGCAAAGACGACACGAATATGTAATTTTGGGTGGGAGAAAAGGAGTGTAAAAAAGACGATGAGGGTGACGGGTGAGTTTTATGACGCGTGGTAAGCCTATACAACTCTTATGGACCACATAGTTACATTGGAAACAAACATAACTTGGGTCCGATCTATCTACCAACCCGCAAGCATCACATGGAAGCAAAAGTGGTCGAGGAAGGAAAATAAGCGAGTGGTGATGGCTTTTTGGATTAGAGATAGTAGGAAGTGGAAAATTCGCGACACAAGTGGTACACAAACCAAAGTCACAGATAGAACATTGGTAGAAAACAGATCCGTGGTAAGAAGTTTTTGCATACAATTCTTCTCCACACCAAGTGCAGGGTGGTATGGCGAAGGAATTATCTTCATCACAATCAGAGGTGGAGTTATACTTGATTATGGTTCTACGCTCTAGACTCCGGATGAGAGGATGTTGCGGGTGATAAGGGTGTCTCATGTTCCATAGCAACTGATAACAATCACTGTGGACCTCCAGTTTACATGTGGTACAATAATAGAAATGACGATTATAAGCTTTTGTTTTACATCTAAAACAATCCGGATAACCGTATCGGGGAGACATGGTGTGAGGATGAGCTGGGTGAGACAAACGGCATACCACCTCTTCCTCTTCGCCATAAGACATGATTTTCTTTTTCTCTCTTTAGCTTCTTTTTGATTATTTTCTTCTTTTGATAGTTATGGGTGCGGGCAAACACAAGTATCAGTTTATATTCTTAAGAATGAATGACCCAAATAGTATAATTTTATAATGACTTATCTTTTCCTCCAGACTGTCCATATGAGAACAGACCACGATATTCAATTTACCTAATTTAGAATGAACCAAAGTATATTATTTGGATCTACAACTTGTAATTAGAAAAAATTATGGCTGACTTCTCACTCCCTGAACATGTCTCCAGGCTGTGTCCGTAACTGTGTGCTAATCTTATATGATATGACAACAACTAAACAGGCTGTTAGTGATTTGAAATAGTATATTTTGTACAAATAAGACAAAAGAGTTTACAGGCTGTTTCGATCTTACTTAGTATTGATGAAGTTATGTAACCATTAATCAACCCATCTTTGACTTGGTCGATGTTTGGTTCCCATCATAGTCGTGCAAAGTTGTTTTGAGGTTATTGATGGGTGAAGATATTTTCCAAATAAGATTAGATAGTCCACTCTGCACTCTTTCGTGGTTTATCTTCTACTTAAAGCTGCTCCAGTATGGCAGGCTCTGCTCCACAAGGTACACAATTTGATGACCTGAGCTGGCTGAATGAAGTAGTCGAGGAGGAGGAAGATGATGATGAGTTCTTCACCTCATATGATGAGGTCCATGAGAGCTTTGATGCCATGGGCTTGCAAGATAATCTTCTTAAGGGTATCTATGCTTACGGTTTCGAAAAGCCTTGTCCTATTCAGCAAAGAGGAATCGTACCCTTTTCCAAGGGTCTTGATGTGATCCACCAGGCTGTGCCTGGTACTGGAAAAATCGCCACTTTCTGCTCTGGCATCTTGCAGCAGCTTGACTATACCTTTTTCCAGTGCCAGGCTCTCGTTTTGGCTCCCACCAGGGAGCATTCTCAGCAGATTGACAAGGTCATGCTTGCCCTTGGCGATCACCTTGGCGTCAAGGTTCACGCCTGTGTTGGTCCAGTTATAAGCCGTGATGATCAGGGCATGGTCAAGGCTAATGTTGATGATCAGGGCATTGTCAAGCCTACTAATGTTCATGTTGTGGTTGGAACTCCTGGTCATGTGTTTGACTTGCTGCGAAGAAGATATCTTCATTATGATTGTATAACGATGCTTGTCCTTGATGAAGCTGATGAAATGCTCTCTCATGGTCTCAGGGATCAGGTTTGTCTTTACCTTTACCACCAAGTTTGATTATTTCCCTACTAGTACAGTATTTAATTAGTATATATGGTTGTAGTTAAACTCTGATTATCAATATATATGACTTGGTTAAATATGGTGGAATTTGCAGATATATGCCATATTCCAGTTTCTCCCACCTAAGACTCAGGTTGGAGTATTCTCAGAAACGCTGCCACCAGAAGCTCTTAATATGACAAGGAAATTCATGAGCAAACCAGTGATGAGAATCTTGCTGAAACCTGATGAGCTGATCACACTTGAAGGTATCAACCAATTCTACGTGAATGTGGTGAAAGAAGAGTGGAAGCTCGAGACTCTCTGCGATCTTTATGAGATTCTACCTATCACTAAGAGTGTCATCTTCGTCAACACTCGTCGTAAGGTTAAGTGGCTCACTGACAAAATGAGAAACCTTGACCACACAATCTCGGCAATTAATAGCGACATGGACCGAAACACAATAGACATCACCATGAGAACATTTATGTCTTCATCTGGTATTCTCATCACAAACGATTTCTTGGATCGTGGTATTGATGTGCTGCAGCAAGTCTCTCTGGTCATTAATTATGACCTCCCAGTTCAGCCGGAGAATTACCTTCACCGAATCGGAAGAAGTGAAAAGTTCGGGAGAAAGGGTACTGTTGCAATTAACTTTGTGACTGTTGACGATGAGATAATGCTGTGTGATATTCAGAAATTCTACAATGTGGACGTTGAGGAGCTGCCAGCAGACTTCGTTGATTTGCTGTGAAGAAGAAGAAATGCTACTTGTTTGTATCTTTAGCTATGTTTTGTCAGGCTAATCTGTATAGGCCTATTTCTTGCTGCAATGTTTTATATAAAATCATCTCCAAGCTGTTGGCAAATCGTCTTAAAACTATTCTACCCGGCTTTACTGCACCGAAACCACTCCGCTTTTATGAAGGATAGACATTGTTTTAAGAAGAGACGATGTTTGATATGAGGGTGCACGCTTGACAATGGCACATAACATTGACAAGATGTCGAAAGGTTCAAGCTTTTCAGCATCAGAGACACAATAAATGTCACAACTTGAGTCTAGTTCAAGGAGCGACCTTTAACATTAGTGTATACAAATTTGCTGTAACTAATGTGTGAACAAATGTTTGAATCTTATTTCGTTGCTGAATAAGTCACTTGAAACATACTTCTTATATACATATATAAGTACTACATGTTGCAGTTTAAGCTATACGCTAAAACATTTAGATAGAAGTTAACTTATGTACTACTGCGTACAAGGACAAACATACAATTATTAAGTGCTGGAAGCGAAACAGTCTTCTAGATGATGTTGCTTTTGAAGTACTTTCTGAATACTTCTTCTTCCTTGCAGTGGAGAGAGATGACTCTGTACACTTCAATCAACAATTTCGGGAACCGTATGGCAAAGTACTCGTCGAATCCTTCTGGAACTGTTCCGACGAGTTCCTAAGACATGAAAGAATATCAAAGAAATCAGTTTTACGCTCGTGTGAGTAAAAGTGTTCGAGGGATTCAATTATAATAAGATTAACCTGAATTTCTGGAGGAAGTTCTCGATAATGGTTCAGTTTGTTCCTGATAACTCGTAACAAGTCACGAATGCTATCGTATTTGTAACGTCGGTAGCGCCCGATGTTTGTGATGAAAACAGGCTCTAGCTTTTCGTCCCATTTCCCTCCTATAGCCACAGGAGCTGTACTCTCCATTGCTCTCAAGATTTCAGAATCAGCTTCTCTATTTTCAAGCTCAACTCGGTCACTAGCATCCCGAAGAAACGACAGTCTCGTCTCTGAGTCCCAAAACATAGGATGGACCAGCACTTCGGATGCACTGGGACTGCAAATAGCAAGCAACACATAAGATATTAGGTTGATGTGAGTGAATTTTAAATCATTAGAGAGGAAAGTAGCTTTACCGTAAATCAGGGTTTGGGTTCAACAAACGGGATATGAGGTCTGAAGCTTCTGGAACGTGTTCTACTAGAAATAGGTCAACTTTGTTCTTCACAATATTGACATCACGTTCAAGATCATCTCCAAATGGATGCTTACAACCAGTTATAGTGTAAAAGATGACACAACCTAAACTGAACATGTCCACTGCACGAGTTTGACGACCTTGTAGGAGCTGCTCTGGTGCTTGCCAACCCGAACTACCAGAACCTGTATTTTTAAAAAGTGGTTTGAAACTCTTTTCATAAGCATAATCAGATATTCAACCAACGATCATAACACTAATCAGATATTCAACCAACAATCATAACAGTGTTCAGACACTAACATGTGTCCCCTTTACAAGCTCATGCCATCATATAGTTTTTGCTCTAGTGTTAGTTTTGTTTTGCGAGATCAATCAATCATATTTTGAAAGTGTTACATATCGAACATGAGGATCATACAAAGAACTTACCGGTGGCAAGTTGACCCAATGATGACATATCTCTAGACATACGTTTGCTAATGCCCATATCAGAAAGCTTTGCAGTCATCTCTTTACTAATTAACACATTTTGTGGCTTCAGATCTCGATGAACTATTCCCAATTCGTGTAAGTGAACAACCCCACACACTATATCCCTGCATAACAACACCAAAAGAATGTAAGTTTAAACAGTACATCAGCAAACAAGGTTTAAACTAATTTAGCACTTATTATATCACATAGCCTTGACTTATCAAAACCATCTAGTTGCTACCTTTGATGTACAAATGAAACATCTCTTAATCCAAGAATATTATGACATCGATAAGAAAGCACAAATTCCAAATTAACCTCATTAGTTTAAGCATTAGAGGTGACGGGTGGCCTCCCACTTTCCAAAAACTGTTTCCTTTGATAACTCCCTCCAACGAATCCAGTTGGATCTTATATGTAGGTACCGCTTCAGCAGATTCGTTGTTTCTCAATATTTGTGTCATAGAGAACTCTAAATAGGATTTGATTAGATCATCCAAACTGCAAGTGCAACGCTCTAGAGAAAGGTATACAAAATCTTGATCATACTCCACACCATACCACCGAATGATGTTTGAGTGCTGGTCTGATGCAATGAGGTTTTGAATCTCTTTGAAAGCAACCTCATGATGAGATCGAACAAGGCGTTTTACAGCTACAGGCCGACCTTCGTAAATACCATCAAACACCACTGTTCCGTTACTTCCCTTTGCAATTTCTTTACTTGACACAAACAACTTTCCAATCTTTCTCCCATCAGTTGCACCACTTGGAAAGCTATTGAAGCCTAGTAACATTTGACCACCTTCAATGAGCTCGAACTGATCCTGGCCACGAGGAACTGACTGCCTATCTTTCTGCCCATTTGTATCCTTCCCTGATTTACGATTCTTTTTCTTTTTGGAAGGTCCAGATTTCGAATTAAATTCACTCCCCCTCGACGCAAACCTTTTAATGAAAATAGAGACAACAACACCCAGAAGCACTAAAGGAACCAATAACTTCACAGGTGACCATTCAAAAAAATTTCCAAACACATAGGTATATTTTTGCCCATGTTGCTCTTGTAACTTTCTTGATTCTAGGGCTATTCCAGAAGGCATTATGCTGTTTTCACTGTCGAAGTGATTTTGGGAGGGGGAGGGTAGCATTTTCACTTTCATTGAGTGATCATGATGAACTCTAATAACAAGTTCAGGGCCAGGAACGTCAATTTGTGATCCACATGGCAATGGCATAAAGATTCCAGTTTGGACTCTAGGACCGAGCTCATAGCCTGAATTGTAAACTGGATCACATAGAAAAGCAGCTCTGAAGTGAGAAACCGTAAAATTCCACACAAGCTTTCCAGTGGTATTACCAAAATGCTCTAGTTTGGAATCTGTTCGCCTGATAAGAAGAGGTAGCTTCACAAGATCTACATTGCTAGTTGGCTTCACCAGAGCATTAATCATTTTAGTATCTTCAGAAGAATGGGTTGATTTGTAAACATGGATTAGCCTCCCTGATTCACCATCAATCAAATAGGCAGTAGTTGTTTCTGACCTAAGAGTCACACCATCATCCGTTACAAGTGGCTTCTGTCTAAAAAAGTCTCGAACTGTCTGCAATTCAACGAGAAAACATGTCAAAAATAACATAATTAAACAACGAGCCAGCATGATTATCAAAGCCATGTGTACTTCTTTTCGTACCCAGTTATGATAGCCATCGACCGTTGTAGCATCCGTTGAGCTGTTCTTATAATCGACTATTATGAGAGGACGACTGATGTCAGTAGCATTTAGAGGAGCCTGATATAACGAATGCCATGGTGATCCTGTTGAAAAGGACCATATAGTTTTCTCTGGTGCTTGCTGCTTTAAAGACACTTTCCCATCGCGATCAACAACAAGGTTTGTATTTGGCTCTGTTCGCTTTGTAGGTTCACTGATTAGAAAAACAGATAACATCACAACCAGTAAATCAAAAGATTACAAACCACCAAAAATTTAACCAAACCTAAGTCAGTAGTCCCATCAAAATCAAATACTAAGTCATGTAGAGGAAGGAAGAAACTCACCTAAAGGATTGTAAAGATCTGCTGCCGGCACGAGTTAAGGCGATGGGATACAACACGTCGCCGGAAGCGCCGCCGCAAGAAGGCGTCCATGGAGAGAGTATCAGTAGTAAGAAGAATAGATGGCGGAGGAAACGACATCTTGATGGCATGGTCCGGATCAATTATGGAGAATCCGAACAGAGAGCAGAGATGATGATGATGATGATCTAAAAAAACAGAGGAGGAGGAGGACGATCCATTCAATAATCGAATATAAGAGAGAGAGATAAGAGGAGAAGGAGGGTTTTGGAATTTTAACCTGATGGTGAAGTCAACGATGGAAGATATAATATACGAAGCTTTGGTCTGAGGCTGCGGTTTAGGGATCTTCGTGTCCGGCGAGTTTCTTCCTCCGCCTCCTTCCCTTGCCCTCTCACAAGTCTAGTCACACCCTAGTGTGTCCAATAATAACGCGTTTTGCTTTTGAATCTTCTAACAATTTTATTTATTTATTTTATTGTTTTCTTTTTTCGAGGAAAAACAAATCTAGAAGATAATATGTGATCCAGTTCCTCTCTAATCACTAGTGACTGACTAGTTAATATGCTAATCTTTGTGATCTGACTTTTGAGGCTGCGGTTTAAGAATCTTCGTGCCTCCAATCCGCACTGTCCACAACTTAACTTATTCGGCCGAGCTGAGCCAATGCGTTAATAGGTCTTTGTAACACTAATATTATTGTTTCGAAAAATTTAGAATTGTGAAAAGACGACAATATTCTCAACCAGTCGGACCTAAACATCTTTTGCTATCAACCAGACCAGACAAAATATTCCAAATATAAAAATCCAAACCAAACCGATTCAAAATACCTGAACCGAATCTATTTAGAACACTAAAAAGAAAAAAAAATACCCAAACATGTTTTAATCTTTTAAACCCGAAAACTTAACCGAACTGATGATCAAACGTATACCCACAATATAAATATAATATAAATATATATATATATATATACAAATTTTTAATTATTTTTAGTTTTTATGTAATCTAATTATCTAATATTATAATTAGAACTCAAAAAATCAATTATTTTTAAGTAAAAATTACTAAAATATCTAAAATAAGCTACAATATCTGAAACTTTATAGTCATTTTATATAATTTAACTATTTTTTAAAAGGATTTTTCTAATATTTTGGGTATCTGAACCCGACCTAAAAATAAAAATTACCTAGATAAGCTATATGTCTCAATTCAAAAACTCGAACAGGTAATCAAATGCCCACCCCTCAGTATACACAAAATTTGAGTAGTATCACTAATAAAAAATTTTGCTCTAAGATTAGGGTATAATCTAAGTACATTATATTGTAAAAATTGATTTAATTTTTTTAGATTTGTTTTTTTGGTTGTTGTTATAAGAGAGTTGTCTGGAAAAAAAACAATAATAAATAAATAACCGAGTTTGGTGTGTTTACTTCGGTTTAATCAAATTGAGCCGGTTAGTAAAAAAGTTAACCAAACTGGTTTAAGCCGGCGTCGTTTCGTTTAAACGAACCAGGGGAGCGATCTTGAAATTGAAAATTTAGGGAGTCGCTTTGGCTTAGGTTTTAAAATGCTTTTGAAAAGCTTCTCCGTCTCCGTTCTGACGACTGAAACTTTCACCTTCACCGGCGAATTCGAAAACGAAATTGAAGATGTTGCAGAGCAAAGTTTTCAATAAGAAAACAAGAGGAGGAAGAGTCCAAAAGGTCTCTCCTCAATCTCGCTCTTCAATCTCTCTCTATGCTTCTTCTTCCTTCCCAGTTTGATTTTTCTAGTTTTGTTCGTTATTGTAACTTTTTGCTCTTTGGTGTCTGCGACAGCAAGTAAGAGAGGTTTATCTACGAGATGACATATACTGTGGAACTTTTTCCTGCAAGTCATGTGATACTTCAGCTGCTCGTTTGTCTTCCCCTAAGATTATTGTTGTCGACACCAACGTCGTTCTTCACCAAGTAATTTTGCTTTTGATTGATTATAAGCTTAACATTTTTGATCTTCGTACTGTATTGTGTCTTGTGGGTGTTGATTAATGTATGGTGTTTTGTTTTGGTAGATTGATTTATTGGAAAACCCGGCTATAGACAATGTTGTTGTTCTATCTGTGGTGCTGGACGAGGTTAAGAACAGGAACAGATCTGTTTACAACAGAATCAGAGCTCTCTGCAGCAATCCAGCGAGACAGTTCTATGTTTTCTCCAATCATGTCCACAAGTAAGACGGTATTCGAGTTTTGAGCTTTTAGATTTTAGGTGAAGAAAAGACTTTTGATAAAGAATTCAATGATTAGGGTAATTCTGTTTGTTATAATGTTTAGATGCTGTCATTGACTCATTATGATCATCGGAACTTACTAAGCTGTAAAGACTTTTTCTTTCGTTGTTCTTATCGTTGTTTTCCACATTTACTAAAACTCTCCACAGGGATACTTATGTGCAGGCCATGGAGAAAGAGAGTGCCAATGACCACAACGATAGAGGTTTTTATTTACTATTTAATCACCTTCTTTGTTTGCTAACATCTTGTTACTTCCTTGATGATGTATCAATTCTTAGAAAATATTTTACAACTTTTATAATTTTCTGGAATTCAGCTATTCGCGTTGCTACGCTATGGTACCAGAAGCATCTAGGGGATACATCTCAGGTGTTGCTTGTAACTAATGACAGGGAAAATAAACGGAAGGCCATTGAAGAGGGAATATCTGCAGAGACAAGTATGCTAATTATTTGTATTTTTCACGTTGTCTTACTTTCAGCATTTCAGCATCCAGATATCAAAGCTCGGTTTGCATGGCGGTTTGTGTGTTTTGCTATCTGACGTTGAAAAATTAATGAATGTGTCTGTATCAGTTGAGGCTTTTGTTAAATCACTTGGACATCCTGAATTGCTGGATCTGCTTGCCCAACCAACCAACAAAGACGTAACTATGGAAGATGCAGATGATTCTAGACCTTCGAAGAGGAAACTTATATACCAAGAGGTAAAGGAGTTAACATACTTGTTTCTCAGTCTCAGATTTCCGTAACTAGATACTGCCATCAAACAAATTTTGTCTCCAATTTTGTTCTTTTTCCTGCCTGCAGCATAAACCCATGTCTGAGATTACTGCTGGCTTACATCGTGGAATATATCACCAAGGAAAACTCCGTGTCAATCGTTTCAATCCTTTCGAAGCTTATGTTGGAAGCGAGAGCATCGGCGAAGAGATAATTATCTATGGGCGCAGCAACATGAACAGGGCTTTCGATGGTGATATTGTTGCGGTCGAACTCTTGCCTCGCGATCAATGGCAAGAGGAAAAGGCATTATCTATAGCTGAAGAAGGTTTCTTTTTAGTATCTACATGTACTTAAGACTAGTTATCTGCTTGCATTAATTTGTGTTAAACCTATCTTTCTTTCACATGTCACATTCAAATGCAGATGATGAAGAGGACGATACTGTTCATTTGGCTCCCAACAGTGCCGATGATGCTCCTAGAAGCTCAAATTTATCCCAGGAAACTTTGGGGGATAAAAATGCTACCCCTGCTCGTCCATCAGGCCGTGTAGTCGGTGTTATCCGTAGAAATTGGCACTCGTGAGTTCATTACTTTATCACCCTGATCTTCTTGTTTGTTTTTGGTGGCTACATATGTGACTGGACGATTATCTATGATACTCTTCTAAGTCTTTTGTCTGTCCAGTTATGCTTTGATTTCCCTTAATTTTATCTTACTCTTAGAGTCTGTTTCAAGCTGTGGTTTCTGGATGACGGTTCCTAATTTGCATGATATCATGCAGGTATTGTGGATCTCTTGAACCAATGTCACTACCTGCTGGGAGTGGTGGAACAGTGCATGCTTTATTTGTCTCTAAAGATCGCAGAATTCCCAAAATTCGCATTAATACTCGACAGCTGCAGAACCTTTTGGATATGAGGATAGTAGTGGCAGTTGATTCCTGGGACTGTCAATCTCGATATCCTTCTGGTCATTATGTACGACTAATAGGCAAGATAGGTGACAGGGAAACTGAAACAGAGGTAATGGCATTATATTAAATTACTGGCCTCCGTTCTAGTTGGGAATAGGATTGGAGGGCAAGAGTAGGAAAAGTATATTGGTTTTCGTTTTAATCGGGGAAGTGATTGACATTGATAATTGGAAATAACATCAATACTTTTTCTTGTGGATGCTGCAGGTTGTGTTGATAGAGAATGATGTTGACTACTCGCCGTTCTCTTCTCAAGTTCTTGCTTGCTTGCCACCCTTACCCTGGTCTGTATCTTCTGAATACATATCCAATCCTGTTAGGCAGGACTTACGGCATTTGCTTGTCTTTAGTGTGGACCCTCCGGGTATGTAGCTAAAGCTCTCTACTCATTTGATCCTGTATGATTTAGCCAATTTAAATATCTTCCAGATTTTGCTGGTAGATGTCTTCAAGCAGCTTGACTTGTTTGTGGTGCTAACAGGTTGCAAGGATATTGATGATGCACTACACTGTACATCGCTTCCAAATGGGAACTTTGAACTTGGAGTCCGTATCCTAGAGTCAACAGAATTTAGGACATGTCATGAGTCAATGAGTTACAAATCACTTTGTGGTGTATATTAACCAAAGCAATGGCTCCTGTTACCATTTTGCATTATAGTTTGATTTTATCATAATTATTTAGTGCCAAAGTGCATTTTAGGTGATCTTTTTTATGTCTTTCAGTATTATCTCTTTTAAAGTTTTAGCTAGTTATTATGTACTATGTTCATATCCTTGGAGTAAATTTATAAAGTGTAGCCTTGACCATGATTATAGACATTGCTGATGTAACAAACTTTGTTCACCCTGGTACTCCTTTGGATGATGAGGCATCAAAAAGAGGCACATCTGTATACCTTGTTGAGCGTCGTATTGACATGCTTCCCAAGCCTTTAACTGAAGGTAATATCTTCTTATAGAATACATTCCCTTTGTGTTGAATTTCAATAAACTCATGATCACTAATGAAACACGGTTTCACTTGCAGATATTTGCTCGCTTAGAGCTGATGTGGAAAGGCTTGCATTCTCGGTTATTTGGGTATGCTTTATCCATTTTCAATTGTTACTGCGAGATGTATTAGCAAGGTGGTAGACGGTTTGCTTAAGAATATAATTCATATATTTAGGAAATGAGCCCTGACGCCGAGATTATCTCAACAAGATTCACAAAGAGTATAATCAAGTCATCTGCAGCATTGTCTTATGTTGAAGCTCAGGCTCGGATGGATGACAGGTACATTCTTTTTGTCACCATAGATTTAGAGGGCAGTGGCTTGTTTGCTTAGCAGCTTACCTTTGTTTAATAAAATTCTTACATTTCATGTCCTCTAGTTTGACAGTGGGAAAAATGGTAATAATATTTGTTGAAAAATAATTGCTCTTCTTATTCAGAAAATTAACCTGTCTAATAATTTTATTTTATATTATTTGTAATTGTAGAGTTGTTTGAGATTCCATCTTATGCTCAAAGATTGACAAATATAATTATTTTCTGGCAGCCGATTGACAGACTCCCTGACTACAGATTTGAGGAACATGAATACTTTGGCAAAGGTTGAAGCACCTGCTCGCACATGTTGTTTGATGGTCCAGAAATCATAGAAAGAATACAATATTTTGACCTGTTTTTTGCTTTTTTGAAACCTGTAGATAATGAGGCAAAGGCGTATCGATAGGGGAGCCTTAACTCTTGCTTCTGCTGAAGTCAAATTTCAGATTGATACCGAGACTCATGATCCTCTTGACATTGGTATGTTTTCTGAGCAAAGTTGGCTTCTTCTTGATGAATATGAATGATAGTCTTTGTCACCCAAACACCCATGAAGTACAACAACCTCTATCTTTTTGAACGATGTATTCCGTTGATTCATCTGTTTGTCGTTCGTCACCATGACTCCATATTTTGCATAGGTATGTATCAGATTCGCGAAGCAAACCAAATGGTTGAGGAGTTCATGCTTGCTGCAAATGTTTCAGTCGCTGGACAAATCCTTAAACTATTCCCTTCTTGTTCACTATTAAGGTAAAGTTTGCTATAGTTCTTGAAGGTTTAATGGCTTTCTCTTACATTGGTAGTCTGGTTCTCAAAGATAGCAATCATTCTGTCTGTTTTGAATGGTTTCTCTGCGTAAAACTGATTTCAATTTTTTTTAGATGTGACTAAATTAGCTTTCAATTGTTGCTAAAGATGCCTATACTGCTATACTGGTTACATGAATAGTTTACCATTGTGTTCGTATTTATGGTTAAATTAGGTATGCTGTGCATATTTAGCATAATGAAAATTATGGGATCCCAAGTAGTTGTTGAGGACGTGTTTAGGCATTTGTTGCATCTTCTGTTCACTTTGATTATCAATAGTAGTAATTCATCGTGCTCTGGTTTGGTTATTCATGTAGGCGTCATCCTACTCCAACAAGAGAAATGCTTGAACCACTGTTGCGTACTGCTGCAGCTATTGGGCTTACTTTAGATGTCTCTTCATCTAAAGCTCTAGCTGATTCATTGGACCGAGCAGTGGTGAGTTTTTTTTTTCTGTCTGCACCGTCGTGATTGCAGGCACTTCTTGCCATTCTGAGTACCTCCTGGGTTCTATTCTATTCATGATTAATTGCAACTGCCACTTTTAAGTGGTCGTTGAATATATATAATCTTTCTTTCTCGTTGTGACTAACAAAATCGTAATTTTTCAGGGTGAGGATCCATATTTCAATAAGCTGATCAGGATATTGGCAACTAGGTGCATGACACAGGTAATGCTTCCGTCATGACTGAGTAGTTATATTGCTGGTGATTTTCACAGGATATCACCATATTGAACATTTTATATGTGTTACTACTCAGGCTGTCTACTTCTGTAGTGGGGATCTCACTCCTCCAGAATATCATCATTATGGGCTTGCAGCACCCCTGTATACTCATTTTACATCCCCTATCCGGAGATATGCTGGTAAGTGAAAATTGCTCTGTGTCTTCCCTTTGTTTTCACCTGTTAGATGCTATAAACTTGTTTTTTTCCCTGGTTCTAGATGTCTTTGTGCATAGGTTACTTGCCGCATCATTAGGAATATACAAGCTTCCAACAGTGTTCCAAGACAGACCTCAACTTACTAGTGTTGCTGATAGTAAGAGTTTATTTACCCTCAGTGGATTATTTAAGGGTTTATTATTTTCCAGCATTTCGAGTGCTCTGACTAAATTTTATCCCTTCTTGATTTGACAATAGGGAGAACATGTCTAAAACTCAATTTGTCATTTTTGTTTACTTAAAGATGTTGAATGATGAGTTTCTTTTACTAATACACCGGAGTTTAGTCTTCTAATTCATTGACTTGGTTTCAGATTTGAACTATCGGCATAGGAATGCCCAAATGGCAAGTCGAGCTTCAGTAGAGCTGCACACTCTTATTTACTTCAGAAACCGGTATGGATGGTCTTTCTTTTATGAATTGTACTTGATTCTAAAGGCATAGACTGGTAAAAACTAAAGACTAAGATAATTGTGTTTTATGTTGCAGACCCACAGATGCAGAGGCGAGAGTAGTGAAGATAAGATCCAATGGTTTTATAGTATTCGTCCCGAAGTACGTTCTCCATTTTTCTAACTACCATAATAAAAGTCATTAGCATCTGTAGCAAGTTTGGCTACAAATACTATCTACCATATTCCCCATATTTTCCTATTACTTCCCTAGCCACCATGTCTTGCCTTTTAAAGATTTTAACTCGAGACACGAAAAACGTTTCAATTGGTATTTTACGTGCAAAGTGTACCAACCAAAGGACTGGGTATCAGCACATTCTGTGTTCTTACAATGAATATTGTTATGATTTATGCAGGTATGGAATTGAAGGCCCTGTTTACTTAACAGCAAAGGGTGAGAAAGGAGCTGGTGACTGGTATGTAGATGAGGAGAAGCAGAAGATTGTTAAGATGGACGGAAGTTTATCTTACAGTGTCTTGCAAACAGTGAGGATTCACATGGAGGTAGTAGAGCCTCAGCCTAATCGACCGAAACTTGAACTCACTCTCTTGTAAAACTCTTCAACCTTGTAGTTTTACTTTCACTTGTGTACTGATGTCAAGAGTTCAGGTGGTTTTACGTTTGTTTTCCTCTTTGTGTTCATTATCGTAATCAAAGACATTGTATGATCATTTCATATTATCTATAGATGGATGTGAGTGGCTGTGCATCAGTTTTGATCCTCTGATCTCTTGATAACCATATGCTTTTTCATTATCTTGATGTAATACTTGATACAATATTTGCATAACAAATGGGGAGATGGGGAAAAAATGTAGACTTGCAGAAAGGTACAAATGCAACCAGAAAAATCTATCAAGCTATGATCAAACAGAATGGTAAGATCCCTTGACAGTGCTTTGGCATCTGTTTTCCCCCATGGTCTTTTGTAGTAGTAAGAAGATAGAAACTTCTTGCGCTCATGCAGTGTTGCAGGTTCTCTAGACTAACAAGTGCAGGAAGATGGTGGACCATACGGTGAGGGCCAGTATAGCAACCAAGTATGTCCACAGCATGAGCACTGAGCACTCGTCTTGCGCAACATTGTACAGCTGTGTCATGGTGCCTGTAGGTTTCAATTTGTTTTTCCTCGTTAATATTGTTCTCTTAATTTTTCTAGATTCGCAAGAACTCAGATGATTTATGACTTACCGATATTCATGGCAGGTGGAAGGGTAAACTGAAGCATCAAAACATACTGAAACAAGGGATCAGCTGGAAGGAACCCTAGACTTGCAGCTGTTAGTACAATGCCTATACCGATGATTGGGAGAATTATATACCGAACACAGACTATTCCAAGTACAACCGCTGGTTTGACTGCTGAAGAACGTAAACCTGTTTGATTTAAATCGCAGTAAGTTTCTCTGTTTTTCTAATTATTGAAATAGTGACATCTGAGCCGTGTATTGAGGAACTTACCTTGTATGAGGTTGCCCCCTAGTATAATAGTCATACAAGGAATGGTACCATCTCTGCACAATTGGTTAAGTTAGTAACTTAAGATGCAAATGGTCAGGAAGTAATTGATGACAAGATTCTGGTAACTACCCAAGAAGTTTTGCAGTGGTTTGAATTACTCCTAAAGGAGCATTATCACCTATGATAAGATTCCTGAGCCATCTAACTGCACCGAAGATGAAACCGATAATCTGAAAGCATCAAACATGTCACATTTAATTATTCATTCACTCTTGGTATATTATTCCTCAGTGCTAGTCAGAAAAATGAACTTACTGCACCAAGTGTAGGTGGTGCAAGAAGTTCCTCCAATATCTCATGGAGGAAGTCTACTCCTTTTCTCCAAAACCCTGTCCCTTTCTTTACCACTTCTTCGGGTGCATTGAGGAGATGGGTCTTATGATCAGCCTCTAAGTCATTATTGGATGATTTGATTGCTGCTTTCTCAGATTCTTCCATGGCTTTAATTTTCATCGCCGACCCTTTTATCAGCCGGAATGTGTATGTCCATATGTAGAATCCCCCTAGCTGCACAATAACCAATATAGAATTCAATTTTGCTTCTCTTTCTTCTCCTCATCTCATACCAAGACAATGTCCACATTACATACCGCCATGGAGAAAGATGCGTAAGAGAGGCCAACGGTTCTGCATACACTCCTGTTACCAAATGGACTCTTGTCCTCGTCGCAGATTGCTGGGACAAGTATGATTGGTAGGTTCCCCATATTTCCTATTAACCAAAATTGAGTTTTGCTTTCTCAATGTGAACGTTACAAAGAAATATCTAATAGATACATATACGATGATGACGATGATGATGACGTTCCACAATGTCCAAATAATTTGTGGCGTTTACCTGAAGAACAAGTTGCAACAATGAGACCTTCAAGATAAGGAGGTGGTTTCAGAATCTTGACAACTATCCACCCAAGAAGTCCTCCGATTAAGAATGTAAGTCCCATGTTCACCGGCATAAACCACCTTCGATTGTAAAAAAAAAAAATGTTTAACAGTTGAAGATTTATCTTTCACCGTTTTTACTCACTCAGGTAAAAAGAAAATAAAGATTACCATGAGATAATGTCTTCAAGTGTCACCGTCTGAGCAAGATTGGCAAACATAAGAGCCGGTGCAAATAGTACAAACACCACCTAATAAACAACAATATTTTCGAAAATTCATTAGAACAAATCTTGATTCTTTTGATACATTTTTTCAGAGATCCAAGAATCATTTCAATTTGGTTCTTACCTTGTTCATGGTGTTGCGGGCTTCAACAGGGAAGAGCTTGCAACGATCACTAGCCAAGAAAGCTCCAACAAGACTCATGATGAGAACTTGAATAACCGGCATAGAAGCCACCTCCAACAATGACCAGAAACCCATCTTCTTCTTTTTTATGTGATTCTATAGACAGACTTATGTCGAAGGAAGGGATTAGTATGGCTCAACCTCGGATCTTGTTTCTATTGATCTCTTCTTCTTCGGCTTCTGATTCGTCTACAGTAATCTGCAGAGAATTAACAAGCCTGAGAAGAGAGCAAGTAATACGAGGTAAGCACATATTTACGTTTAAGCAAATACACATATTTATATATAAAAAGTTACAGAAGAAGCAACAGAATGATTAAAGAAATAATTCATGGAAATGAGACATGCCAGAGTTTTGAGTCTTTTGAGGCCACCCCGTATCATTGGAGAACAGAAGAAGCTGTGTTTTTTCACGTTCCAACTACAATAATACTTTTGACCCACAAACAAAAAAAGACTATAATAATTTCTTTATTTCCATATCTATGTAAATATTGTTTGACCTCACACAAAATAATTATCAAATAATTACTCCCTTTGTTACTATATAGATAATTTCTCAGGCTTATTTTTAAAAAATATATATATTATTTTTCTCAAATCTATGCAAAATTAATTTTTTTTTTTTTTTTAAAAACACTTTTGAACGTTTTCATTTCTTTATTAGTTTTAACAATTTATACTCTGCAGATTTTTTTTTCATTGGTTAAATTATATTTAAATAGATATTAAATTATGCTTTTAGTTAAAAATTATCAAAAATTAATGGTTTTTTAATCTGTGTGCATTTGCTCAAAAAATCATCTGTTATAGTATTTTTTAGTACTATTTTTGTTATTCAACATCTACTTCTTTTTTTCTTTGAAACCATTTACATAGAAATTAACGGATAGTGGAAACAATAAAAAACTAGTGATGTCTAATTTTAAAAATAATTTTCGGAAAAGAGAGTATTATTGCTAAAACTAATTAACAACAATTCTTGTCATATGCCGAAAAAACAAATCTTGTCATATGCTGGAAAAATTAAAAAATCTTGTCATATAAATAAAAAGGTAAAGATGATGTGATGTGTAATGTGTTTGTGAATTATGCGACTGATAATATTTAAATTTCTAGACATCTCAAAACTAAACAGTTTATAAAGTGGTTGTGAAAATAAATGGAAACATGGAGATACTTAACTGCTAGCTAGGTTTCTTCTATAGTGTTTCTAATTAGGGGTCCATAATGCAAATATTATGGACCCCTAATTTTAAGGGCTCTACTAAAAAACATAATTATTTGATATAACAAGGAGGCAATACATCAAATCATCTTTTAATTTTTAGTATATTGTAGATATACTTGTTTTACTCTTACTTCATCTTAAATTTTAAACTTACTATGATTTTTATGATATATATATATATACAGAGGAATTCTCCAAGATACCATACTTTAATTTCTTTTTCCAAAAATATCACAATATTACACAAATATCATAAAGATTTTAGTTTTTCAAAAATGCCAAATTCAAAGGTGTAATTTTTTTTTTTGGGTTAATTATTTTAGTTTTAGGATAGAGTTTATTGTTTAACATTTAGAGTTTAATTTTGAATGTTATAAATTTCGTTTTAGTTTAATGGTATTTTTGAAAATTTATATTTTTAATGGTATTTTTGGAAATAGACTAATAATAATATTTTTGGAAATCACTAAATTTAGTAGTATTTATGATAATTTAGTTATTATTAATTATTTCTTTAACTTGATGATATTATGATATTTTAAAATATATTGATTCGATTTAACAATACATTTTTATGAGATCTGAGAAAGAAGAAAAAAAACAAAGGTTTATCAGGACGGGTACCATCTGGATGACTGGATGGATAGTAAATACATTGTAAATTATTGAACATGCTGACTACCGAAAATGACATACTTAATTAAGTATGGTTGAAAGGTAATTTACAATTTGTTAAGAAAAAATTAAGATCGTAATTAACAAATAAAAGCATATATGATCATAATGATATCAATGGTGGACCTTAAATATATCAAAATATTCAAGACTACGTATGGGATAGGGAGAGGGATAGACTCGATGATTGGATCCTTCTTCATACGCAATAACACGTATTTGATTTTGGTTAACATGTTTTTTAAAAAAAAATAAGCTGAGATTAATTAAGAAGCAAACAAAATTAAAGACATTAATTTTTAATATATTGGGGAAAAACTTTAACAAAAAAAAAAACATATTGGGGAAAAAGATATGATCAAACCTTACATTTACAAGTTGCAGATAAACTCCAATACATAAAACTCATTTTTTGTTTGTTTGGTTAAATCACAATAGCATTGTTAAAACTAAAATGTTTTAGTTAATATAAACGATAAACTATTCAAATATTGAAATTCTACTACTATTGTTTAAGCCCGTTTTTAAGATTTCACAAAGTAAAAAAATGGCATACAAATTAATTGCACGTGTTTAAGAATTCATCTCTGAGAGAAATTGTTTATAAAATATGTTTGGTTTGAATTAAAATGTATTGGTGAATCCAAATTATGGGATAAGATCCAAACTCAAATTTGTTTTAAAACTAAACAAACTATCTAACTTCAAACTAATACCATTAAACTACAAGTCAACCAATATACAAAGCCAATATCAAATCGAACTCAAAAATTAAACTCTAACCTATATGCAAAAATCTAGACTAAAAATCAAGCTAACCAGACAAAGCAAAAACATATTAATCTTCTCCTCTACTTTCTTCAAAATTGGCAACTCTATCTATTGTCTAAATTGAATTATCTTTCTTTTTCTCTCTGATTATTGTATATATGTTCAACTTGTGTATCATTTATAAAAATGGAAACCACCACGGAGACGAAATGTTTTGGTTTCTAGTAGGATAAAACAAACCAATCGTATCACCGCCAAAGGGTTTAATTGGATTCATATTTTATAACTTTTTAAATAGATCAAAGTTGATATATTCTATTTCTTTGGTATTTTGAAGTTTCATTTTCAATTTTTCGCCATATATAATGCATATTCAGAATAAAACTTCGACATACACCTATATATTGAACACGACACATGCATAGATGCGTATTTAATGGATCTAAATTAGGTAAGCTATTTTTCATACAACTCATATTACGAAAGCAAAAAAAAAGATCATCATCATCATCTCAAGATCATCTTTTATCATCAAATCATATCAAGATTTCTTGAACTTGATCATTGCTATATTGAATCTTTAAGCACGTATACTCAAACATCTCATATATTTTTTTAGTATGGGTTTTTTTTTTTTGCAATAATAATAATAATAGACTCATGAAACCCGATTCAAAACGTGTAACATGTGTGTTTGTCGGATTAATAAAGAGAAGATACCTGAACCAGGCAAGAACTCAGAAGGATCTATCTCTTTCCGATGCATTAGGAGAAGACAAATTACGCAGAGATGTAGGAGAGATTATTAAAAAAATAATTTTGGATTTGGAAAATCAAATAAAATTAGTAAAAAAAAGTGAACAATTATTCTGTGTTTCCGTGTTTTAAGCTTTTTTATATTTACCAAAAAAAAAGTATTTAAAAATAAAAAAGACCAATGGAGAAATGTAAGCTGCATTTTTTAGTTTTTGTAGTTACCTTGTTCTTTCCATAGTTGGCAAGAAAGAAAGACGTATCTCTATATGATTACCTGATGATATCGACTTACTATATTTATGATTATCATTATGCATTATAAATTTCACAAAAATTACCGTAAATATCATGAAAGAAAAATGTCGTAATCCTCTCATAATTATTTTTATATAATACACACACATATATATACACGTAAAAACACATGACACATGCATATGCGTATCATGTGTGTCTTTTGTGTAGAGCTGGAGTCTTGGAGGCTAAAAGTGGACTACGTCACGTAAATTTAACAACATAGCAAACTTAAATTGACCAATCATTAGCACGTACTGAGATGCATATCGTTTTAGAATCAGCTACCATATATAGACAATCCCAAAAAAAAAGAATTAGTAGGATCAAGTTATAGCAACAATGTCGTTTACACACGAGTTTACGTTTGCCTAACCCTAATACGTTTTTGAATATCGATAAAAAAAAAACTACGACAAAAAGTGTGTTGTTAAAAAGTCATATCCGACAAAAAGTGTTTATATACTTTTTAATAATATCCACCTATCGAGCACCGAACTATATTATTTGATCACAATTCATGTGATCCTACAAATTAAGAACACATGTGTCTAAATTATTCACCCTCGTCCTACATATATGGTTCATGTGAATTGAACCAAATGTCTCACTTGCTTTTTTGGTGGAATTGAAGAATAATTAAACATATATATGAGCATATGTAATAACTGACTAAAAAAAAAAAGAAAAAAGAAGAAGAAGATGAATTAACTAACCTCATAATTTACTCTTTTTTTCTAATAATCCAAGTATCTTAACGCTTGCGCTTGGACTAGCCACGTGCACGGCTTAAAGGCACTCCACGTATCGGCTCCTGGAACGTTGCAGTCCATATGTGAAATCCGCAGTAACTAGAGTTCGAAATCGTGATGACGGGTAACTCAGCTGAGAGTCCTTTACAACCAGAACTAGAGGCTCCGGTTAACGTGATTTACTTTTCAAACTCCAGTTTAGTTTCTGTATGATGTATCCAAATTAAGGCCGTGCATGAGGTGACGAAAAGTTAATTAATTCTACTATATATATACATAGCTGCAAAACGTGCACCGACGTAATATTTTGTAGTGTATACGTACGTAACTCAAAAACAATGTGGACCAGAATTTAAATTTTCAGCTTCTTGAATATTTTCGAAACAGTCATAGGATTCTTGACAAGTGAGTTTTATAGGGGACTTGGGGGACTCCACTGCCCTCTAGCTTTGGAACTATTTTAAGAGGTTAGAGAATATCCCAATAATAATGTCTTTCAAGGGCCACATTATTAATAACTAGGTCCAACGTAAACAACTACTTCTCTACAAGACTACAAGTTGACTACAAGTTCAAAAAAAACTTGTATTTATATAATTTAGCTCACAGTTTTGACTCTCTTTTTTTACCTCTTTCAACAGAATCCGAATCCATTTACAAGTTTGATTAAAATATTTTTATGTTCACTATATCAAAATTTTGAGAAAACGCACTGACCCCAATTTGTTTCAATGTGATTTTTGTTTTTAGGAAAATTGCCTCCAGTCAAAACTGTAACGAATAACGATACATCCATTGTTTTTTTTGTTGTTGGGCCAAACAGCCCAAACTAAAAAGAAAATAGGTTAAAGCCTAAAACAATATCACTCAAATTAAATCGATAATGAAAGTGAAGAAAAATTTCATAAGCGACAAGCCCACACTATACTTTTCCTTATTGGATTGGGTATGTTAACCATTTTAGTACATAACCATTTTTTTTCTTTATTGTTTTTCTTTGGTGATATACAAAATTTTATAATTTATTCTGCACATAATCACCTAAACTTTTTTTATTTAAGAAATATTTTTTTTTTTGGGTGAGTTTGTAGTATTTGTAGATGGAAGGAGATAATCAATTATTTTCTTTACTTTATTACCTGACATGCATTTTAGAAAGAATATCACATATTTTTACTCATGAAAACCCAAAATTTTAAAATATTATTGATATCCACATTATACAGACAAAAACCTAACAACAAACACACACAATAACCTTTGACTTTAGAAAGAAAAAAGATCATATACGATACGATCCATAATACAAATCATGTCAAAAGTCAAAACCAAATTTTATGTGAAAAAATATAGATAGCACATAGCAATATTTTTTTTTATATTTTTTTTTTTTTGCAAATTCCGGAAAATAATATTTGCATAACATTCATACCAACTTCCAAGACAAAATTGGACTATAATTAAAAGCGAAAGAGCAAATTCAATAAAATTGTTTGTCCAGATTTTAGTATTTTCTTTTTTTTTTTATAGAGGATTTTAGTATTTTCTCTTTGTTGAGATTCAAGAATGCCTACATCTCATTTTCTTCGAAATGACGATTCTTCATTTCCATAAATGCGATAAATCAATAAAACCTTATAAAATTTCTTCCATTTTTAAATCGGTCAACTTTATAAAAATTATCTCCAAATAAATCTTCTATGTTATATGTTGTTTAGATTTCAGTTCACACAAAGATCCAGTTTATGTCTTGTCATTTATTTATTCTTTTTGTCAACGTATACATACGTAATGTGATTTTCCCACTTTATCTAAATTTATAAATAATTTTAATATATATCAGTCAGGTAGAAATGTCCCTATTAGTTAGTAGTGATGGAGGACGTAATTATCAACATGCAAATACTTTAGTTTATTTTATTTGGTTAGGTGAAGAAAAGAAAGACAAAAACTTTTTAATACATATAAGATCATCCACAATCAAATCCACCGGCACAATAGACAAAACAAAAGTGTACTTGAATCAAATAATTTTTATTCTTATACGTAAGTACTGCTTTTAATATTTTAAGAATAAAAATCATTCTGTAAAATATTAATTTTGTTTCAAACGAAGTAGGAGTACCGCTACTATTTGTTTAAAGAAAAGCCAAAAATATGCTAAAAGATTTATGTTGTGGGTACAGAATGTGAAATCAAATTAGAAAGTAATGATATAAAACAAACTAATAAAGCATATATATAAAGCAAAACAAAAACGAAAAAGGTTTTTAAAAAGAAAACACCACTAATTAATCTCTTTCTTTCTCAGTCTCTACTACTAACCTTTATGCAATAATGCAGCACGTAACGTAAGCCAAATAGTAATATTTTGGGTAACAAGAAAATGGTTAGATTACGTTATGACTTATGAAACGTGGTTGTCCCGTGTGTCCGAGACTAGAAAAAGTCTTAACTTGTTAAATGTGTACATGTCTATTGGACTTGGACATGATCAAAGGTGACAAACTTGTTTTTGTCCTCTGTGGTACATGGCATGTATACAGCTCAACTCATCATGGTCGTCATGCATGGCCGGACCTGCATGGGAGTATGGGACGAATTGCATTGCATGCCAAGTGAAGACTATAGAGTTTTGAGAGTTCATGAACTCAGTTGATGAGAACTAGCTAATAGCGTCAATTACATTCATTTGACGATTCATTTTATATGGTAGCATTAGATTATTTCCAAAAATTACAACACATAACTAATAGTGGTAAACTGTATATATTTTCAATAAATTAGTATGCATAATAAATTATTTATATTAATTAACTTTCTATTAATATATATTTTAGACGATCCGAATGAATATTATCTAGTTTTAAGAAATAGAATAGTTGGTGAATCATTTTTTTTTTTCGGCTTGGTGAATCATTTTACTACCGGTAAAAAACAAAACTTACTAATTCAAGATTTTCAAAAAACAAACATTAACAATTTATTTCCATAAAAAACATGTTTAAAGTAAAATAGAGTGAATTTTAGAGAAAAAAACACCTAGATTGAATAATTTCAGATAACAGATAATAAAATTTTAATTCTTACAGAAATTATTTACTCGAACTTTCGAGAATCCAATGTTGCCTAATTTAGTTTATATATTATTGATCAATACATAACATTACCTTATTTAGTCAATTTATTTTTACAATTTCCAAAATTAATCTTTGCTTAAGTCAAAGACACAAGAGCAATCACACTTTCTCAATCAAAGCCACCTTTCACTGATTTCAATTTTTTTCTTTTTCAAAAAAATAATCTCACGCGCTTTATTCATTCTCTTCTCTTCTCTCTCTCTGTGTCTGAAAAAACAATAAATGGCATAAATAAAGAAATCTTATCAGTTTTTCGTACTACTCTGACAAAGTAATATTGAATCATCACCAATCTAAAACTTCCTCGATTTAGGGGAATCTATAATTTTTTCCGGGTAGACAGATTTCACTTGTGCATCTTCGATCTTTCATTTGATTTGGGTTTCTCGAAATAGGTACAAAGCTCGAGTCTTTCTTGCAAACGCGTGAAACACCACAAAGAAACCGAGTTCGAGTTTCCGCTAATGTGATTTAAAGACAGCTCATCAACTTCTACACATGTTAGTATTAAGTTAACGAAGCAGGTACGACCAAACTTATTACTTTGTCTTGAAAAAAAGAAAGAAAAAAACGCGGATTTATGGGAGTTATCGACGGTTCTCTGCTTTGGCGGCTGATTTGTCTTGGCCTCTGGTGTCTTCTCGGTGGAGGAGTCGCGGTGGTTGTGGCGGAGGATGAGAGGAAAGTAATACATAGAGAGCTTAATCAGACTCCTACTTGGGCTGTTGCTGCTGTTTGTACTTTCTTCATCGTTGTTTCTGTTCTTCTTGAAAAACTACTTCACAAAGTTGGAAAGGTTGGTTCTTTTTTTTGGGGTTTATGCCAAATCTTTGTTCTTTTGGGGTTTTGCGTTGAATTTGAGGGTTTAGTGGACATGGGTTCTCTTTGATTTGTGAAAAGGAACTGTCTTTGTCTGAGATTTTGGAATTTTGTCATAGAGTGAACTTGTTCTTGATTTTAGGTTCTATGGGATCGGCACAAGAGAGCCCTTCTCGATGCCTTGGAGAAGATCAAATCAGGTGAAAGTCGCAATCTTTTTTAATTACTTTGTCAATTTTTCTTCTGTTTGGAAATTTTGGAATTCGGAGTCTTGTCTTGTCCCAAGAGCTTGGTCAAAGTTGTGAATATGAATTGTTTCTTCTCTGTTTCAGAGCTGATGGTTCTTTACCAAAAGCGTTGGGAGAATTTCACTTTGTTAAATTACTCTAGTTGAAGTGCTAATCTTAATTGTTTCCTCTCTGTTGCAGAGCTTATGGTTCTTGGATTCATCTCTTTGCTTTTGACATTTGGACAAAGCTACATTTTGCGGATTTGTATCCCTGCAAATGTTGCTCGTTCGATGCTCCCGTGTCCTGCTCCTAAACATGTGAAAAAGGAAGAAGATGACAATGGTGAAAGTCACAGGAGACTCTTGTGGTTTGACCACAGATTCCTATCAGAAGGTGAAGCATCTCCCACAAAATGCAAAAAGGAGGTGAGAGTTAATTTTTTCGTTCATTTGCATATTTGCCTTGTTGATCTGCAGATTGTAAAATGTGATGCAATGCGTATTAATGTTAATGATGGTGCAGGGTTATGAAGAGCTTATCTCTGCTCAGGCACTTCATCAACTGCACATCCTTATATTTTTCTTGGCCATTTTCCACGTTTTGTACAGCTTCTTAACTATGATGCTTGGAAGGTTGAAGGTACTTAAAAGAAATATGTTTCCAATTTATGGATCAACATCTCAGTTTCGTTCTCCCCGAAAGTTCGGTTGTATGAAAGATTGTTGGTCTTTTCAGATTCGTGGATGGAAGCATTGGGAGATAGAGACATTATCCCATAATTACGAGTTTTCAACAGGTACACTTATGCACATTCTCTGACCTTGAGGCTCCTCTTTCGTTTCTCCTCTTGAGATTTGATCAGTGACTGTGTGTTTGCTGTTCTTTCTTTATATAGATACTTCCAGATTCAGGCTAACTCATGAAACATCTTTTGTAAGAGCGCACACCAGTTTCTGGACTCGGATACCAGTCTTTTTCTATATTGTAAGAGCCATCACCCACTAGCTTCTACTCTACTCTTAGTCAGCTCTAGAAAATGTAGCACACTTACCAAAGTTATTGTTGGGTACGGTTCTTGATATGATTCTCACTTTCTGCAAATACAATGCGTTTCAGGGATGCTTTTTCAGACAGTTTTTCAGATCCGTTGGAAGAACTGACTATTTGACATTGAGAAATGGATTCATCGCTGTGAGTTTTTTTTACTTACGGTCCACTCCAAATTTTGAATTAGTATATAGTATGGTTCTTGCTGAGTCGCTCTGTCATGGTTTATGAAGGTTCATCTAGCTCCTGGAAGTCAATTTAACTTCCAAAAATACATAAAAAGATCGTTGGAGGATGATTTCAAGGTGGTCGTTGGAGTCAGGTAACTTATAAAACTTTCTACGAACATTGGTTTTTATGCCTATAACTTGTAATTAATGATTGTCTCTTATTGCAGTCCTGTCTTGTGGGGATCTTTTGTGTTATTCCTCCTTCTAAATATTGAAGGTGAGTATCTAAGTCACTAAGTGTACAGGATATTGTTGTTCAATGGACGTGTTGTAATCTTCTTGCTTGGTATTTCAGGTTTCAAGATGATGTTCATTGGCACTGCAGTGCCGGTTCTCGTAAGATATCTTTCACTTAACTTGTTGAAATCTTCCAAATGATAATATCCTTAAGGACTCACAGATTTTGACAAACTAGTTTTGTCTTTTTTTTTTTGTTTTCAAGATAATTTTAGCTGTTGGGACAAAGCTTCAAGCGATTATGACAAGGATGGCTCTCGGAATCACTGATAGACATGCGGTAGTTCAAGGAATGCCACTTGTACAAGGCAACGATGAATATTTCTGGTTCAAAAGTCCCCATTTGATCCTCCATCTTATTCATTTCGCCTTGTTTCAGGTACTTAACAAACAGAGAAATCACTCAACACAAACACAAATCCTTTCTTTTATGATTTACTTATCTTCTTAAATCGTTCTTTTTATTTCGCAGAACGCGTTTCAGATCACATATTTCTTCTGGATATGGGTAACAACTTAGTTTTTTTTCCTTTAACTTTTCATATACATTTCCTTCTTTACAAGAGTACCTAATTCTCTGTTTTCCTCGATGTAATGCAGTATTCCTTTGGAAAAGATTCATGCTATCATCCTAATTTCAAGATTGCACTTGTGAAAGTAGCGATCGCGTAAGTGCCTAATCTCAAGAGACGCGTGAAAGATGTTGAACTTGTCTGCAGAATCATGATCATACCACTAATCTTGTTTCCTTTTTCTCTTGCAGTTTAGGAGTATTGTGTCTTTGCAGCTACATCACACTTCCTCTCTACGCACTAGTAACTCAGGTAACTTTCCATTGTTCATGTTTATGCTACTGAAACTGGACATTTCTTTTCAATCTGTAAACTAAGAAGTCTTTGTGATTTAGATGGGTTCGCGGATGAAGAAATCAGTATTCGATGAACAAACATCAAAGGCACTCAAGAAATGGAGAATGGCAGTGAAGAAGAAGAAAGGTGTGAAAACCACCGCTAAGAGACTTGGTGGAGATGGAAGCGCGAGCCCTACAGCATCAACGGTTAGGTCTACTTCGTCTGTCCGATCATTGCAGCGTTTCAAGACCACACCACATTCGATGAGATACGAAGGACTTGACCCTGAGACATCAGATCTGGACACAGACAACGAAGCTTTGACTCCTCCCAGATCTCCTCCAAGCTTCGAGCTTGTTGTGAAAGTTGAACCAGAAAAGCAAGAGACTAAGACTGGTGAGACTAGCCGTGACACTGAAACTGATTCTAAAGAGTTCTCTTTTGTCAAGCCTGCACCGAGTAAAGAACCATCGCAAGACCGGTGAGACTAGCCGTGAATGGTAAAACTGATTCTAAAGAGTTCTTTTCAAGTTAAGCATGGTCCGAGGAAAGAACCATCCGCAGTAAGGAATCAGAATCAGTCAGTGCAGAGGATTGTTATTGGTTTATTTATCTAATACTTTTGTAAATCAAATGCCGTGGTGAAAAAGTAATGTATTGATAACCAAATATTAGTTTAAATTAGGATTTTCTCTTCTTCCATTGCCAATTATATCAGTCCAGATTCTGCCATTGGCTTATGCAAATGAGGGGCAGAGATATTAAGAACCAATTTAGTAATAAAATTCATGAATGTTGTTAAAGCCCAATACAAATTCCAAACCATACAACACAAAGATGAAAGTCTTGGTTTATATCTCTAATGCTTTGTAAAACCATCGTTGTCAATCTTCATTACGATGTTTTCTCTTACGAAGAACCATCCGAATTGAACATAACGTTGGTTTGGTTTTCAGTTTTCTATCTAACCGATTAAACCAAAGTCGAGTTGAGAATGAGTGGTAACACTTGAGCCACAATTTTAGTTTATATGAGTTTATATTATGGTCCACATGATTGAGCACGGTTTTGTTTTTATTTTGTAAACCATCTCGTAAGCTGTTTAAGGTTTTTTGCTGTCTCTCCATCGTCTAAGACAATAATAGATTCATTAAACAAGGGAGCCACTAGTTATTAGCTTGCAGAAGAAGTATTCCACTCATCAAGCAAACACGATCGAGCACATAAACTATTTACAAATAGTTTCAACAGTACTACGTACGTTTTAGGTTAATCATTTTTTTGGGTATATTTCACTTTCATGTGTCTTTGCATAGATAGACGAATTTCAATTAAGCAAATAAAACGAGCATATCAATTTTTTTTTTTTATAAATTAGGAAGAAAAAAAATCTCAAGTAAAGGGCGGGTAGGCTTGACCTTAGAAGAATGGTGAGCGAGCTATAGCGGTAGATGTAATAAATTGTAACGCTTTCACAATGTCAAAATCACAACAAGTCACATTACTCACGAGAAGTCACAAAACCATATGTAAAAAAACTTGTTTTTTGACATTTTCCTAAACTGTCTCTATGTTTAGGTGTATATAAAGATACGAGCGTAATTAATAACCACTTTATAACCAAACCAGGTCCACTCACATGTCCACATATGGAACAAAAGAAAGGTAAAAATTCACTGATGTGGTGAAGTATTTACATAAATGGGAATATTGGGTAAGGAAGCAATATGTGCAACGTTAGGATACAAAAATGATCCCTTTCTATTTAATACACAACAAGGTTCTTCTTAGGGAATAATATAGGAAAACCAAAAACAAATGGGTCCATTCCATCAGCAAAGCAGAGAGAGGCTTCTCTCGGAGAATGGATACTCAGATGATTCCGGCTTCTTCGAAGAATCGAACTGGTGTTTCCGCGGAATGGCCAAGTTGTACGAGATGGGACAAGCTGATCCTCGGAAGGTCTTCTTCGCGGTGAAGATGGGAATGGCTCTCTCTCTTTGCTCTATTGTTATCTTCCTCAAAGAGCCGCTTCATGAAGCTAGTAAATACTCTGTATGGGGGATCCTTACCGTCGTCGTGGTTTTCGAGTATTCCGTAGGTATTTGAATTCGTTCTTGTTCTTGATCTTTCTTGGTTTTGAGCTTTTATGTGTATCTATTTTGATGATGACAATTGCACATGTTCTATAGTCGTTGTTAGATTAGGCAGTTGGTTCATTAATCATTATACTTCCTTCTAGTATACTTTTAACGGGAACTTTAGTGATTCTTTCGAGTATTCCGTAGGTATATTTTATTTAGAAAAATAGAAGTACAAACTTTTACTTCACATATGTTTTGTTTAATGTTTTATTGAATGTATTAATGGTTACAATACTTTCTAGCTGATTACTTTTTGAAATTTATATCTTCTGAAATTTAGCATCCTTGATTTTTCATATGATTGTTTATACATAATTCTCATATATTATATTTTTTGAATGTTTTTTTATTTCGATATTTATATAATTAAGGAATATTTTAATGTAGTTTGAGTATCATTTTAAGTTTGAAATATTTTAAATAAAATTATTTACGAATCATGCTATTTCATATATCTCGTTTTGTCGCTCATATATCTCTTGAGCCGCCTGAGGTCGTTTTGTCGCTCATATATCTATAGTTTGATTTGTAGGAGCAACTCTGGTCAAAGGATTCAACAGAGCTTTAGGCACATTATCAGCTGGGGGACTTGCTCTTGGCATCGCGAGGCTCTCTGTTTTATCAGGAGATTTCAAGGAAGGCATCATAATAGTCTGCATTTTCCTTGCAGGTTCCCCCATTAATTTCATTGTCTCATACATGAGGTTTTGATGAAGATAAATATATTAGTAACATTTTATTTATGACTCTTGATCTATCAGGTTTCATTGCTAGCTATTCAAAACTCTACCCGGCCATGAAGCCTTATGAATACGCATTCAGAGTGTTCTTGTTGACATACTGTATTGTTCTTGTTTCGGGTAACAACACCGGTGACTTCTTCAGCACTGCCTACTACAGGCTTTTGTTTATTGTTGTCGGTGCTACCACTTGTTTGGTTGTGAATATATTCATCTTTCCAATATGGGCCGGGGAAGATCTCCATAAACTTGTGGCCAATAATTTCAAGAGTGTGGCAAATTCACTAGAAGGTGAAACTCACATTATAACTTCAATGGTCCTAATTCAAAACAAAGATGGAAAAATTTAGATAATATATAATTAAGGACCAATCAAATTCGGATAATATGTATATGGATGTATTAATATTTACATTTTTGGATTCTGAACTGACATTTCAGGTTTTGTTTTATTCTTCAATATTTAGGATGTGTTAATGGCTACTTGCAATGTGTGGAATACGAGAGAGTGCCCTCCAAGATTCTCACGTACCAAACCTCTGATGATCCATTATACAGTGGCTACAGGTCAGCTATTCAATCTACAAGTCAAGAAGAATCACTGGTATGCATTTTGAAGTTGTGACAGTAACTAAAAAAAACATTCGATTTATTCTTTAATTAGCATTAATTAAGAACTGCTTCTTTATCCATGCAGCTCGAATTTGCCATATGGGAGCCTCCACATGGACCTTACAAAACGTTTAACCATCCGTGGGAAAACTATGTCAAACTTAGTGGTGCATTAAGGCATTGTGCTTTCACTGTCATGGCAATACATGGTTGTATACTTTCAGAGATACAGGTTCCTTACTTAAATCTTTATTAATACTATTTCATGAAAACTATATAAGATGTTTAAAAGCATACATTGGTGATGTAATGAACTCTGTGATATTGCAGGCAGCTCCAGACAAACGACAAGCTTTTCGTAATGAGCTTCAAAGAGTTGGTAATGAAGGAGCAAAAGTTCTGCGTTTGATTGGAGACAAAGTGGAGAAAATGGAGAAGCTTAGCCCCAAAGAGATTCTAAACGACGTTCAACGTGCAGCAGAGGAGCTACAGATGAAAATAGACTCTAAATCTTACCTTCTTGTCAACTCAGAAAGCTGGGCGGCTACTAAAGAGCAAGCTGAGGCAGCAGCAGAAGAAGAAGAAGCTCACGAGACCAAAGTGATCAAGTCTTTAAGTCAGATATGGGATACCAACAGTAACAGCAACAATCATGATCCAGCTAGTGGTAATGAAGGATCTAATGTATGGATGTCAACAGAGAGTATGATGTTAAGGAACCGAGAGACATGGCCAAGCGTGTCATTCATTGATGGTTCTGTAGTAAATGATACAGTATATAAAGTATACGAAAGCGCGAGTTCTTTGTCTTTAGCTACGTTTGCTTCCCTTCTCATAGAGTTTGTTGCAAGGCTGGAGAACCTTGTAACCGCGTTTGAGGAGCTAAGCACAAAAGGAGATTTCAAAGACCCTGTTTTTAATGTAGTAGATCAAGAGGGGTTATGGAATAGACTCATGAGACTAAGGAGACTTAGGAGATACTTTGGCAGAAGCTAATTTAAAAATGTAATCCTGAGAGGATCATGTGGTAATTTTTAATGTTCATTTTGCATTTTTCATCTTCTATTTGATCATCTAACTGGTCATTGTTATCTTCAGCTCTTCTTCGTAGAGATAAGTTCATAGTTGCAATACTATTTTGTATACAAAACAAATTGTGGACTCTGCTTAGGGTTTATTATGTTATGCTTTTGTAAATCAATGCCTTGGTGAAGAAGTTAAATATGGACTACCATATATAAGCCTTTTAAGAAATTGAATCAGAGTTCACATGCGGGTAGGCCTCTTAATATGTAATCTATACTATCAAAAATGGCCAATTCTCTCCATATGTTTTAGCTTTTGAAAAGTTCAGTCTCTTTTTCATTTTTGATATCGGGTGCTTTCTCACAAAACAACCTTAGGCTTTTTTTTGTGTGTATATATATATATATATATATATATTTCGAATGTGGAAATATAAGAAGTTAAGAACCAAAGAATGTAATGGTAAGAAGGAAAAAACTAACATATTTACAATATTACTCAACTAATAAACAAATCTGTGTGCATAGTGCGGCGGATACTCATGTAGCTGTTATAGTGATGCTAAATAATTGAGAGAGAGTTCGATGGATAAGCTAATACAATGCACAGAGGGGAGCACATGGGAACTATAAAAATATCATAATCATTTGATATCTCTAAAAGATGATAATTAAAAAGTGTTCCTTACAGAAAAATCCCTCTGATTGGTACTTCACAGATAAACTTAAAACTTAAAGACTTATTCACTTTAAACAGAACAACAACAAAATATAAAGTCGAAGCGACAGACAAGCACATGTGCACCCATTTTATCATTAGTAGGTTTTGTATCACTTTTGGATTTTTATATAGTTAGTCATCACACCAATATATACTGCAGTAGTTGTTATTTGTTGTATATAAAGTTTTTGTGATGAATAATGTATATATTAGATGTAATGCAGTTTTTACCAAAAATAAAATAAAATGTAATGAAGTTCTGAATTCGGAACAAACAACACCTTAATGGAATTTCTAACTTTTGCGAAAAAACTAGATTAATTTTTAACGTATTTAAAAAGAAAAAATTATACTAAGGTGATAGTGTTTCTCGTGATTAAATCTGATAAAAGTATAGGTTAGTTTGTAGGTAAGGCATAACTTTTTTCATAAGAAAAAAAAAAGGTCTGTAAGGCATATATAACATTCGAAGTCGAAAACGTTGCAAATACTTTTTTTTTCAAGAGAGCAACATTATCTAATTCAAGACTAAATTTAGCTAAAACCAAAAACTTTGGTTAAACGATTGTTTTTTTCTAATTCATTATTGATTTTTACTTATTTTATTATTGTCTTTTGCTTTGTATTTTAGTAAGATTCACATGTCTTGCATTCATGTAAAGAGACGTTTTTTATCAAAAAAAACAAAAAAAGAAGAAGCTTTTTAGCTAAAAGAGATTCCATTTCGGTATGTCTTTACTTCAAGTTCTACTGTCTTTTTATAAGTTTGTTAAAGACTTAAAGTTGTTTCCCTATTGGGTGTATATATGTTTAATTATTAGCTACCCTAAATGCTAAAAGAAGAGAAGAAAACATTTATCAGTTTATTAACAAGTGACTCCAATGTTAAAATGGCCAATTTATATATCATATATATATAGTAGTATTAGTATAGTATCTAATGTATCATTTTTTCTATATATCAAAACCTATATTTTGTTTTATATTCATTAAAGATAATTTCATCAGGGTCCAATTAATGATAGCAAATTCTTCATGTAGGTGGAGAGTATTGGTGATTTGGTTCTATAAGTGACAATTCAGATAACTTTACACAGTCACACCAATATGATAAAAGAGTCAAGATGGTTTTTGAGGTTTGTTAGACGTGACAAAACCAAAGTTGTAAATTAGTTTGATAATAGACTAGTCGATCTATCTATTGTGGTCAAGGTGTGCTACTTCAAATGTATATAGACGTGTACCTTCGGGGGTTATTGTATATTAATTCCTATACAAATTTTCACATATACGTTACGTGTCAAATTGTAACCTATTCCGATTTATAAATATGTATATATCCCTACCAAATTTATGGACACGTTGATCAATTTTTAAAGATTCTGTTTTGGGTAATTGATTTATTAATTAATCCAGATCCCACCTAGGCTTATACAAAACTTACAAGATCCAAAACATATTACGAAAAAACTATTTCGAGCTTCAAAATTAAACTCGTTTCCCAACAAATGGTCGGTTAATTGGTTGGCAAAATAAATTTGATGCTAAAAAATTATATTACAAAACATAAAAGAATAATTTAATAATCTAATATAAATAACCAACCAATTTTGGCCGGTGTTATTTACAAATACCATTTTATACTCCACACAGTGATCTCTCATTTGTTTGTTTTTGTTCTTCTATTTTTTTTCTTTTATTATTCAAAGATTATAGGTCAAAGTTATTACATTATATCACTTTAGATCCGAAATCAAAACAAGTTATATAGTTTCGTCCTAAACGCTATTCGAATTAATAACTTTTAAATTTTTACCAAAAATCTTTACCATTTAAAATATTAGCACTTGATACAAATTATTATTATTATTAAATCAAATCTTATCCTCTTATTTTATTTAGGGTTATGACATAATCAAAACATATTATTGAATCGCAAGAGAATTTTACAAAAAATAAAATAAAAATAAAAGAGTCTAATCGAAGGTAGGTTTTGCCGTTTAGGTGAGCAAGGAGCTTACTTATACCTTTTGATAATGTGTTTGTCAAAAACTCAACCTATATAATTTCTATAAAGCCAAACCCACCTACCCATCTTTTCTTCTTCTTACTTATTTACTCCAAACGAAATTTCAATAAATATTAGTATCAGTCACCTTCACCTCTCTATCTCCATATTTAATATATCAAAAATAAAAATATCATGAAAAAATTAAATAAGTCTTGATGATCTCAACATCAATTGACTTAGTCATAATACACACACACACAAAAGAAGAAAACACAATTTAGAATTGTGATCTAAGAAGAAGTTGGAGATAGATAGATGCATCTCCTTTTTATAAGCAAAAATGCGAATTGCATGTAAACACTAATTCAGCAATTTAACTTGAAAAAAACCAACCAAAATAATAATACTTACTAATTTTGTTTCTCTTCGTGTATTATTTATAAAGATTTGATTTAAATATTAGAAAATATTTTATTTTTATATGCAATATTATTATATATGTAAACGAAAGATGTGTTTATATGTATATTGTATGTATCCTTTATGTGTCTCTATTAGAACGTGGATCAAGATTCTTTCTTATCTTCATCACTCTTTGTCTTCAAACTCACACAAAAGCTAAAACCAAAAACAAAAAAGAAAAAAAAAAAAATCTCCAAAGCTTAGAAAAAGATGACTCGACCGTCAAGATTACTAGAGACGGCTGCGCCGCCGCCACAACCGTCAGAGGAGATGATAGCAGCGGAATCCGACATGGTGGTGATCTTGTCGGCTCTTCTTTGCGCACTTATATGCGTGGCTGGCCTCGCCGCAGTCGTACGATGCGCTTGGCTAAGGAGGTTCACCGGAGGAGGAGATTCTTCTTCGCCGTCTCCTAACAAAGGGTTGAAAAAGAAAGCTCTACAGTCCCTACCAAGATCCACTTTCACCGCCGCGGAATCCGCTTCCGGCGGCGCTGAAGACGGAGGAGACACGACGGAATGTGCTATTTGTCTAACTGAGTTCGCCGAGGGAGAAGAGATAAGAGTGCTTCCTCTATGTGGCCATTCATTCCACGTGGCGTGTATTGACAAATGGTTGGTATCTAGGTCTTCTTGTCCTTCTTGTCGCCGGATTCTTACGCCGGTGAGATGTGACCGGTGCGGTCACGCTTCCACGGCTGAGATGAAACATCAACATCAACATCAACATCAACAACACTCTTCTTCTTCTACTATTCCTACGTTTCTTCCGTAACACTAAGCTAATTTTGTTTTTTATTATAGCAGTAAATTAATTGCATAATAAAGTTTATGTAAAGTGAGTCTAATTAGGATTATTAGAGATCTCTATAAAAGTTTTTTTTTTCCTTCTTCTTCTTGTTCTTGGTGTTGTAGTAATCTTTAATCCACTGTAGTACTTGATCAAATCTCAGATGGAGTTCAAGTTTTGTTTTAGGGTTTTTTACAAAAATTATTATTACAAGAAGAGTTAAAATAGATTAGAGTACTTATTGATTGGACAGCTAATGGAGTCGGCCATGTGAGCTTATCTGAGAGGGCAAATAAAACCTTCCTCGGTCCCTCCGAAGTTACCAAAGTTCCTTAAAATGAATTTAATTAATTTTTTTTTCTAATTTTCTTACTTTTCAATCTTTTTGGATCAATTACATAAGAACAAAGTTGTGTTTCTTTAATGCTGACATCTTTCATAATTTTTAATTATTACTATTTGGGATATCATTGTTGTACTGTGTACTCCATCTCTTCCATTTTTTTTTTATTAATACTAAAAACACAGAAAAAAAATTATTATTATTCCATTTAAAAAATTTACTACACAAGTGTGAAGTAGTCACAAACAGTTAAACTAATAGTGTACAAAATATACATAATTGTTGGTGATTGGTGTCGATGTTCCAAACCCATTAGATTCAAGCCCAGATAAGTACGTGACTAGACGGGAGATGGGCTTAACGTGAAGGAAGTCATCGACCCATTCGATGGATAAGAGCGTCGCAAGGAAGTCCATTTGGGATGAGGATGAAGTCGTCGGAGCAAATCACAGAGACCCAGTTGAACAGAAAGATTTTAGGTCGTAGTATAAGTAGGCATGAATAGGGTTTTACGAAGCACATTGTAACTTTGTATCAAGAACTTAATACTAATAAGAAATCTATTATCCATTTTGTTGTCGATCTCGATATTCGTTAATCCACGCCAAATAGTCTAACTCAAAGTCCCCATTCAATCTTATCTATATATATAAAGTTAACTTTTTCTCTTTTCTCCTTAAGCCACATCATCATCCACCTCATTTTATTATTTAATTTTTAAAATTAATTATACCATTTTATCATTTAATTTTAATATTTAAACTTATTAAATAAGTTTTTCCAAAAAGAATATGAAAGGTCTTTTTTTATATTATACATTATAAAACTAAAAAAGATAATTGATTAAGAGTTAAAAAAATTTACTAATTATCGATTATACTAACAAATATATAAATAATAGATTATAGTTTTTTAGTGAATGTTTAAAATATATATATGATTATATTTACACAACGTAAACCTAAATATAATGGGATTTAACGGGAATAAAACAAAAAGTAAGAAATTTTGAGAATATAAATCTATCTAATTTATGTCTCAAAATTTTCTCTAACATCAGTGAGATAGGTCGGACCGAAACATGAATTCTTATTTTTTATAAACATATAAAAAGGTAAATATAAAAATAATATTTCTTTAAAAGTTTCCAATATGAATTTAACTATTTGTTCCAATACAACACATATGTTAAACTAATAAACAAAATAAAAAATTAACCATATTTCATAAAATTGAAAATTAAAATACAACATTATTAAATGAAATAAAGTAAATATAAAGTAAATTATACTAATATGTTAAATTTTAAAATTGTTCCATATGAAAAAATATATATATATATATATAAAACATAAAATCAGAAAAAAAAAATATATAATAATATATAAATGATCATTACGAGATATAAAGTACGAAAAATCCAAAAAAGATTAAAACAAAAAATAAGAAATTATGACAATATATAAAGAGATAATGTAAACAATTAAAACTACAACAATCCGCCCGAAACCCACAAATCATGTTCAAATTTCATGCCAACATATAAAAGGGCCCAAAATATTAACATGTAGATCTATATTTGGTAAAAACCTAATAGCACACGTTTCTCAATGATTCTCAACCGCACTTCCATTTACGCCCACACTTCGACTTATACTATACACACTTTATTTCTTAACGACTAATGAAGCTAAAACTCAATAGTTTTTCTATACAAACACAATTTAAGTTTTAAAAAAGTAAAGTATGGTATAGTGAAAAAAATAAGTAGGAAATAAAAAACGAACGAATTACTCATAAACAATATAAAAAACTCCCGCGCGTAGCGCGGGCAACCGACTAGTATATATATAAAGTTAACTTTTTCTCTTTTCTCCTTCCGCCACGTCAGCGCTAAATCATCCACCACATCATCATTTTTTTTTTACTAAATCAAAAAAAATATGGGCTTGAGATCCAACAATTTCACAACAATCTACAAAATCTAAAAAAGCATGGGCCTGAGGTCTAACACATAACAATCAAACCGGTTATAAAAATCAGAAAATATGTGATACACGAGTTTGGAACTGGATGATTAAACGGAACAGGGAAAACATTTTCTAGAACCATCGTTTACAAGAGCGACACATCTGCAACAACGATACCGATTTCAAAATCATTGGCCGGAATACACGGGTTCGAACGTAGGAAAAAACGGGAAACAAGCCAGATCCTAGAATATATCAAACCCAGACACCGGAAACTTTATCTCTCTAATCACATACTTAGTAAAAAGAGAGAATACCGCATAAACTTTCCATCGACCTCTGACGAATACCAAATGATGATAAACATTTCAAATACTAAATTACTATAAAATTGAAAAAATAATCGATATGAAAAATAGAATAACAAAAAATAACAACAGTAAAAAGCCAACAAAACAAACAATGCAAAACAAAAAAAACAACGAAAAATTATAATATAACTAAAAATAAAATAAAAATTTTATAAACCTCCCGCGCGCAGCGCGGGTCAACAACTATATATAATAAAGTAGGGTTCCTCCAAAACTCATGCTCTAAGGAGCTGACACGTGTCATTTCTCCTTGTGACATGTGTTATTTTTTTTTTAAATCAAATATTTCAACACCTATTTTTATAAGTTAAAAAAATCAACAGACTTTGCAATGAATTACTTAATCATTAAAAATTATTTAATTTATTACATATAGCATTCATAAGATATGATATGACATATATTTTACCCTTTTTTATATTTTGGTCTATTCGATAAATAAAATAGCATATTTAATTTCATACATTTTAGCTGTCTTATTTTTCTAATATTTTAATTATGTATATGAAAACTATATTGTTTGAAATCATATATATATAATTAAGATTTTACTCCCTCCTTATTGGTCCTTTTGGTATTTAATTTTTTAAAAATATAATATTTATTCTTAAATAAACAAAAAACATAACACATTTAATCATAAACATTAATTCATACTTTACTACTAAATTGTAACTGAAAATACATAAATTAAAACTTGATTACATAAATCTTATATTTTTACAAAGAATTATTGTCAACTTTGTATGGTTTCAAACCTAATTTAAATTTAATGCATATGTTGTTACATTCATAAGATGTCCATTCAATTTGTATAAATATATATACTATACTGGTTTGAAATCATATATATATATATAATTAAAATTTTACTCCCTCCTTATTGGTCCATTTGGTATTTAATTTTTTAAAAATATAATATTTATTTTTAAATAAACAAAAAACGTAACACATTGAATCATATACATTAATTCATATTTTACTACTAAATTGTAACTGAAAATACCTAAATTAAAACTTGATTACACAAATCGTATATTTTTTAAAAAAATATTGTCAACTTTGTAGGGTTTCAAACCTAATTTAAATTTAATGCATATGTTGTTAAAATAAGATGTCCATTCATTATTAGAAATTATTATATACTATTTCGATTTCACAATTTCAGTATGTGAAGAGTTTTAAAGAAACAATTATATAATTGAATGGAGTTTGTTATATGGTTTCAATATAAAAAATTATAACATTCGATACTAAAGTTTTTTTTATTATATAAACGAGTTAACTAACTTTCAGTACAATATATATTATTATGTCAAATTTGAATTTCAGTTTTTTTTTTCTAGGCCACTAGACATCTGCTTAATTAAAATCTTAATCTTATTTACATATTTATTTAATGCAAGAATTAAATAGTGGAAATAGTGAAGCATTTCAAATTATCAAAACTTATAATCAGTTTAATTTTAAGTGAATTTAGCTATATTAGAACATTTTAATAAATGAATGGTGGAGCATATCAAAGTATTATTATGGTAATGAAATGATATTAACCTAGGTTAGTAAGATATTTTTATATAACTATTTTCGCGATGGAGAATTAAGATATTATAATATTTGTGTGGTGGAGAACATCAACTATATAGTGTTATTTGAAAATTTATTTGTAAGTGTCTTCCTTCCTATTTGTTTTTTTACAAAGGATATTTCATTCATTTGTTTTAAATAAAAGTAAATGTATTCAACAACCCATTTGTCATAATATATATAAGAATTTAACTCTCCTTTAATTGGTCCAATTGATATCTTTTGTTTTAACAAAATTTAAATTGTATTAAGGGATAACAATAAAAATTCACAACTTATGTGTCATGAATTTAACATTTAGACTTCATATTTCTTACTATTCAGTTTTGTTTTGTAATATGTCAAAATTTTCCAATTTGAATTTATGTTCAATATAAATGATTTTCTACTTCTTCCATTCAACTTTGTTTTGTAACATTTCTTCCAACTTATACAATATTAATGTAAAATACTTATGTATTAAAGATGTCTGACGAACAAAAAAAAGTAAGAAAGTTGTCTTATATTGTCTTAGAATTAGTCATTATGCATATAACACAAAAGAAAGTGACATAATTATAAGGAATTTCAAAAATGCCCCATTGCAAGTACCACTTTTTAAAAATACCTCTTCTTTCAAACTTTATCAAAAAGCCACCAAATATTCAAATTTATCCAAATATGTGTACGTATAATCTTATAAATATATGCACGAATTACCTTTATATGAGTGTAATATTTTTTTTGACATTTCATAGATACCTTATAAAAACCTTTTAAAAACCCTGCAACCCTTTTAAAAACCTTGTAAAAACGATTTACAACTTTTTAAAATCTTATAAATTATTTGGATCGAATCTCTCAGTAGTAGTTATTATCTAGAAGTACCTTATAAACCATATAACTCTTCATAACTTTTCATATTTAAAAAATGGTATTTTTGAAACTAGATAGAAAAAGGGTATTTTCAAAAAGGGGTATTCTAAAAAGGGTATTTATCAAAAATTCTCTAATTATAAATACATATTCACTATTCATATATCTTTTGTCTATATCTTATAATCATCATTTTTACAAAAAAATTTAAAATTAATCATTTCTTATGTAACATTTTACATTTATTTCAAAAGTAGTTTGTCATTTTTAATGTATATCTAATCATAAAAGATTGCATAATTTATAAATTTACATTTAACCCACGCATCGCGTGGGACTCTTCCTAGTATATATATAATGGTTGGTTATTTTTTTTAATGTGTCCCTTGGAATTTCTCATGTTTCAGCGGTATAGAGCTCAGATTAAGTCTTTGGAAGAGGTAAAAAAAACAAAACAAGAATGTTGTTAAAAGTTATTTCATTTTGAAAGGATATATATATAGTTGGTATATGTAATGTCTTGTGTCATGTTTCAGAAGAATAGAGCTCAAATGGCTGAGTTGAAAGAATTGAGAATGAAGTTGGACGATCGATCTAATGCGGAAAACATAGGAAGAAACTGAGCTCATGAGTTTTCGTACGAGGAAATGGATCAGAACATATAAACAATATGATTTGGTGGAGAGAAGGATGGTAGAATGTCTATATATGGAGTATTTAAGAACTAAACAGCTCAAGGTTTAATTTGCTGATCCAACCTTACTGCCTTAGTTAACTCTTCTTAATTAACCTACAAAATTTTTGCAGCATTATCGCAGCCAAGGAGATTCGTGGAGATATGTTCGCGTGTTGCTGTCAATGGTGGTTTTGTTGAAAACAGAGCGAGTTCGTTCAAGGGATTTTTGAGCTCTATGATTCTTATAAAGGAGAAATAATATTAATACCGGTAACATCTCTATTGTTAGATCATTCAGCGCTTTGTTGTGGTATAGCAACAAGTGATTTGGGGAAGGGTTTTGGGATAAGCAGAATAATGTTAAAGATTGTTATCAACACATCAAATCTGCTCTAATGCCCTATTTGCTCCAGATTTTACTATTGTGTTTTTGTTATATGAAACTCGTATTTGGGAACAAACAAACCTTAGTGGAACAAATATTGAACTAAGAATTGTAGAGCTCTTCAAGAAATTCTCGAAGGCCCAAGACAAGCTTAAGGCCTAGGAGGGGGTTTGGAAATAGTTTTCAACCAGCAATAGACGCGCCTCGGTTAAGACCTCATTAGCTGTGTCATTGCCCCAAGCGCAAATATGAGTTATATCAAGTGAGAGCCTCCTTATTTATACCCACACAAAGCCCATCAAATCTATATGTGCTCCGATGTGGGACTTTGAATCTAACATAAACAACATTAGTCCGATACCAATTATGCCGATAAGAAGGTAGAGATTAAAATTGTAAACGTGAAAATTAAGACTAAGTATGGTAGGGGCTGCGCGAACGCAAACCCCCTCTGCCACAAATAATGACGTAGGCTCTTCCTCGTGGGAAGACCTTAAGCTAAGCACCCCTCCGTTATGTGCAATGGAGGTCACTAGCCTAGGCCACTCGTCTTCTTGATCACGAGTTGACCCCGTCCAGGTAAGTAATTTGCTCGTACCGTCCGCTTCTCTATTTATATCCCTGGTTCCCCAGGCATTGCTTTGGGTCTGAGCGATGTGGGACATTTGAATATAAACACATCCTGTCGTTTGAAACTTTTGATTTCCAACAACGTGCTGGTTTCTCACAATTGCATGAGTTTTTGTTATGTACACATGGGCCGGATACTCTAGGCCCAATTTAGTGTTAAATGACAAACATTTCTTGGGGTTCTCGAAGTTCCTGGGCCTTTTACAATAAATACAGTCCAACAAGAGATAACCAAACCGAAATAAAATTGTTACGTACTTTCTACAAAACCCGGTTTGCTTCTTCTTCCCTTTTGTTTCCAGCATTTTATGTTAAAAGCAAGGTACTGGTCTACAGGAGATGGAGAAGAACATTTTGCTTGCGTTGCTGTCTTCTCAAGAAAATCGAAGAATATAGCAGCACCATCTCCTGAAACGTATCGTCCATCTCTCGCAAAAGATTACTAGGTCTTGCCCATTTATTTTCTTTCTTACAGAGTCACTGCCGTTTCTCCGTTTCGCTTCTCTTCTGTCTGTTCGATTTTCTGTCAGGGTTTATGTTATGGTGTTTTATAGAGCCCTTTTGACCCATAAGATCGCTAATGCTTGAAAGCTTCTGACTTTTATCATTAAACAACTAAATCAATGCAAAAGCTTCTGACTTTTTTCAATTTGTTGTCAGGGTTTATGTGAAGGTTTTTCTTAGAGCTCTTTTGACATATAAGATTACTATTGCTTGAAAGCTCCTGACTTTTTTTTTCCTTAGGAGGATTTCTGGTTTACTTCTTTATATCGACAAAGAGTTTGTTCTGGTTTGATTGAAATCTGTTTTTGGTATTTAGTTCCCTGTAATGACAATTATGGTGAATTTGTGTTTGATAGCTTATCTCCACCAGTCTACATATATACTGAACAATAAGAGGATCAAGAAGATCATGGTAACACTCTCCTGCTTCTTTTTGATTTTTGTTTTTTTGTATTTGTCTCTTTTCCTTGATCTTGATAAAACCATGAACTGAGAGATTCAAAGGGGAATAATCGCATCATTTGTCTTCTCACCAGAGGAAGGGATTATTTGGAAGAGCTTTTGCGGGAGCACCAATGTTTGCTCTTGGATACTACACAAGTATGTGGCTTTAAAGGATCTTTTAAGTCATTGATTAGTTTATGGTTTTGCTTTTTGGGAAACAAGCTTCATCATTGTGTTTCTTGTCTTTCTTTCAGATGATGCTTTAACCCCTAATACAAATCGCATACTTAACGAAGCCAAACAGGTAAGCAAGAAATGTTTTTTTTTGGCTTGTGTGTGTGTGAAAAGATACTGTTACTGTTAATATCTAATATTTTCATCTGGATTTTCTCACATCAGGCGTTTGCTGAAGCAAATTCCTTAGCAAAGGTAAGCAAGAAATGTTGTTATGCATTTCAAGTTGTTTGATTTTGTGAAGACATAAGGCATGGTTGACATGTAATGTCTTCTCATGTTTCAGGCGCATAATGCTGATCTGGCTAAGGTGATAGAAACGAAAAATATGTTGGAAGATCTAGTGCAGGTAAAAGCAAGAAATGGTGACAATTCATCTCAAGTTTGTTGATTTTGAAAGGGCATATATAGTTATGCTTAACGATCTGTTATGTAAAGAAATAGTCATGGTTGACCTGTAATGTCTTCTCATGTTTCAGAAGTGTATGGATACTATAAGTGAGTTGAAAATAATGGAAAAGACGTTGGACGATCAAGTGAAGGTAAAAGCAAGAAATGGTGTTAATGCATCTAATGTTTGTTGTTTTTCAAAGGACATATAGTTATGCTTGATGACCTCTACTAATGTCTTGTCATGTTTCAGTTGTATAGGAAAGCTCATTAGTTGAGATGGAAGAAATAAAAGAAAACTCCCATGGACGATACGCAGGAAGAAACTGAGTGGAGTTTCATACAAGGAAATGGATCAGGAGAAACTATGTGATATGGTGCAGAGAATGAAGGCAGGATATGAACTCTTTAAAAACTAAGTATGTAGCTCAAGGTTTTAATGATCTGACCTTTATGCTTAATTCTTAACTTCTGAGTTCTTTTAGTAATTGGAATTATATGTAAAATGGTAATGCTTGAATGTGTATCAACTTGTGAGTACATTATCTAGTTTGTTTCGTTGTTAGCAAATCATAAGTATTTAAGGTTTTTACAAATATAATGAAAGTATCCCCAGCACATGGCTAACACAGTAACACAAGGGATCTCATAGTTAAAAACACTATGCTAATAAAAGAAGATAAACACAACTAAAGCTTTGATTTCAGACTCGTGTCTTTTCTCCATGCCTTAACAAAACCCAAAAAAGTACAGAACATCATCAAGGTACCATGACTTCACTCCAAAGGCAGTAGATGATTAAAAAAACTGAAGCATCATAGTTAATTAGGAATTTTTCAAGTCTCTTAGAAATCGAGTATCAAGAACAACGATCTGAAACATAGCATGAGATTTAAAAACTTTTTGCAGTGGTGGTTGTAATCTAATCTAATCTTAGGTTTCCCTGTATCTTTATGTATCTGCTATCTTGTTTTTCTTCCTTTTTGCCTTGATAGCAGGTTGTAATGGGTTTTCCCAAACATTTCATTATATATGATATTTGCGTTTTAGCAAAAACAAAAAAAACAACGATCTGAGATGAACTTTAACTTGAATCTATCTTTGAATACGATCGCTTTTGAGTTTGGGTTTGAGAAACGTAAAGAACGAGAACAAAGAACACACGAATTTGTTACCTAGTTCAGCGTGATCGATGTGATCACACCTACGTCTGGGGCCGAATCAATCCGGCAAATCCACTATCAAAATGAGTAAGAATCAGCTCGAGCTTGAGCTTTACAACAATGGCGGATCTCTCTCTCTAGTCTCTCTCTCTCTCTCGATACAACAGACTTAGAAAGAAGAAAAGAAAACGAAGAAGTGTAACAGATGAAACGATCCGTTTCAGATATATAACAAACTCTCCACTGCAGTTAGAGACTTTGTATTGCTTCTTCTTTATCCGGTTCAATCAACAATCTTCTAAACCGGAGATAACCACCTGATCAATTCTTCTAAGCTTCAATCAAACCAACCAAAGCTAACAGGAGTTGAATCAGACATGAACCTTCAACACTCCACCTTGATTCAATTCCTCTCATTTCATGGACTTGCACTTACATGGATTTAACCTTCAGCAGTGATGATTCTTCATCTCACCTGAGCAACTTTAGAAAGTCTAAAGCTGCTTCAAACTTCTGCACAGGAATGCCTTTAGTAAGCATATCAGCAGGATTCTTTGAAGTGTGAATCTTCAATACCTCAACTTCCCCAGATTCAATGACGTCTCTGATGAAATTGTATTTGACTGCAATATGCTTTGTCCTCTCATGGAACGTGTTGTTCTTTGACAAGCAAATTGCAGACTGTGAATCACACCAAACAGTGACCTTATCTTGCTTAAACCCCATATCCTCCAACAGTCCTTTAAGCCATAACGCTTCTTTTACAGCCTCTGAAAGAGCAACATACTCTGCTTCAGTTGTAGACAAAGCAGCAACAGGTTGCAAATTTGATTTCCAGCTTACAGTGTTTCCACCAACTGTAAAAACATAACCACTGATGGATCTTCTTTTATCAAGGTCTGCAGCATAATCTGAATCACTAAAACCTTGTATATCAAGCTCCTTTCCACAAGTAAATGTCAAATTCAGATCACTAGACCCATTCAGATATCTTAGTAACCATTTGACAGCTTCCCAATGTATTCTCCCAGGTCGACTCATGAATCTACTCACAAGACCAATAGCATGAGCTACATCAGGCCTGGTGCCAACCATAGCATACATTATGCTTCCTATTGCACTAGAATAGGGAACTCTTTCTAAATCCACACACTCATCATCATTCTTAACAGCTGACAACTTAAAGTGTGCACCAATGGGAGTACTTACTGACTTAGAATCAGTCATATTAAACCTCTGCAATACCTTTCTCATGTATTGTGACTGAGACAAATGCAGAGTACCTTCTTCTCTGTTTCGGATTATATCAATTCCTAGAATCCTACTAGCAGCTCCCATATCTTTCATCTCAAATTCCATACTTAAAACTCTCTTGAGTTTATCTATCTCTGCTATACTCCTAGCAGCTATCAACATGTCATCAACATACAAAAGTAAGTAGACAAATTCTTCAGGATTTACCTCTTTCACATATACACAAGAATCATGCTCACTTCTGACAAACTCTTGTTGCATCATGAATGCATTAAACCTCTTGTTCCATTGTCGAGGAGCCTGTTTCAAGCCATACAAAGACTTCTTTAACAAACATACTTGATCTTGTTTAGTATTTACCTCAAAACCTTCAGGCTGTTCCATATACAGCGGCTGATCAAGCTCCCCATGTAAGAATGCTGTCTTAACATCCATTTGCTCCAGCTCTAAATCATCTTTAACAACCAATGACATTAGCACTCTAATAGAGATATGCTTCACAACTGGTGCAAACACTTCTTGATAATCAATACCAACTCTCTGAGTAAATCCTCTGGCAACCAACCTTGCCTTGTATCTTTCAGGCTCCACTCCTGGGATTCCAGGCTTCTTCTTGAACAACCATCTGCAACTGATCACCTTTTGATCTTTAGGGCGATCTACAATAGTCCAAGTACCATTTTTCAACAAAGAATTCATTTCTTCTGTCATGCCTGCATCCCATGCTTCCCAATGCTTGTCTTCTTTAGCTTCATGGTAGCAACTAGGTTCTTCACTTTCTAACTCCTCAGCAGCCATTAAAGCAAAAGCAAACTGAGAGTAATCTGAGAACTTCACTGGAGCCTTGATTTCTCTTCTAACTCTATCCCGAGCTAACTGATAGTTTGATAATCTTCCAGTAGCTTCAGGTAAGTCACCTTCAGGTTCATAATATTCAGAATCAGAATCACTAGAGACAATCTCAACTGCTCCACCTGCATTGGAACTTTCTCCAATCTCTTTACTAGACTTTTCAAGCTCAACTATAAACTTCTCCTTCTGGCTTGAAACTTCAGGTTTGTCATTCTGATCTTTCGCCTTTAAGTCCTTATAAACCATTTCTTCATGAAATACAACATTTCTGTTGATCACACACTTCAATTCTTCAAGTAACCAGACCTTATACCCTTTAGTGCCCTGCGGATAACCAAGAAACACACCTTTCAAAGCTCTTGGCTGTAACTTCCCCTGGTCTTGATGTACATAAGCTATTGAACCAAATCTTCTGAGATGCTTGTATCCTGGCTTTCTGTTCAACCACAACTCCTCAGGTACATTATGATCTATAGCTGATGCAGGTGATCTATTAACAATATATGCAGCAGTTGCTGCAGCTTCAGCCCAGAAATGTTCTTCTAAACCAGATTCATTCAACAAACACCTAACCTTTTCCATAAGTGTCCTATTCATTCTTTCTGCAACACCATTCTGTTGAGGTGTATAAGTGCAAGTTCTATGCCTTTCTATACCATGCTTCTTGCAGAACTCATCAAACCTAGAGTTACAGAACTCTAATCCATTATCAGTCCTGAGAATCTTGACTTTCTTATCAATCTGTTTTTCAACTAACTCTTTCCATTCACAGAACTTATCAAATGTCTCATCTTTTGTTCTGAGAAACATGAGCCAGACCTTCCTAGTTTTATCATCAATGATGGATAGGAAGTACTGCTTACCTGAGAGTGATGGAGTTACATTTGGTGAACCCCATAGATCTGCATGAACATATCCGAGTGCATCTTCTGTGTTGTGCTTCCCAACATTAAAGCTTAGCTTCTTTGACTTTCCCATAACACAATTCTCACAGAATGGCAGCTCCTTGATCTCATTCTTTTGCAGTAACCCTTTACCAGACAAGATCTTCAAACTGTTAAGACTCATGTGACCAAGTCTGCTATGCCACAATACTGTTTTGTCTTTCACACTCTCTGCATTATAGCTTGTACTAACAATTGTCTCACCATCAAGAATATACAGACCATTATTCAATATCCCAGACAATGTTGTTGCATTGTTCTTGTAATATCTCACTTTACCATCTCCACCTTCATGCTTGTAACCAAGCTTGTCAAGAGTACCAGTGGAGATAAGATTTCTTCTCAAATCAGGGACATACTTGACATTATTCAACACCCTAATAGAACCACCATGAGTGTTGATACGGATTGTGCCAATTCCCTGAGATTCCACTGAGTGATTATCACCAAGTAAGATAGTCGTTTTATCATTCTCATCAAAACTACTGAACCAGTCTCTCCTAGCTGTCATGTGTGAAGTACACCCTGAATCTAGAATCCATAAATCCTTGACCAACTGATTATTCACACTTAGAGCTTCTGAAAAAACTAACTTCTCTGTGATAACACCAGCTTCATTTTGACCTTGACCTTCATTCTCCATTTTCCTTTTCCTAGCATAGCAATCCTTTTTAAGATGCCCTTCCTTTTTACAGAACCAGCAGGTAACCTTTGATTTTGAGTTAGACCTGCTTCTGCTTCTTCCTTTAGATCCCTTGTTCTGACTCCTTTCAGCAGGCCTTCCTCTCTCTGAGGTATATACCACAGTAGATGATGATCTTTCAGAACCTTTTTCTTCAGCTAGCTCTCTTTCCAAGGACTTAGCTGAGGACACAACATCTTGAAGAGCTAAAGTCTTGTTTCCATATTTCAATGTGTGCTTGAGTTGACTGTAGCTTGCAGGTAGAGAATTCAACAACAAAATTGCTTGAACTTCTTCTGCGACTTGGATTTCTAAGCTACCTAACTCAGCAACAATCTTCAAGAAGTCATCCACATTCTGATCAATCGTCTGAGACTCAGTCATCTTGAAAGAATAGAAATTCAATTGAACATAGATCCTATTTGGCAGAGAGGTTTCCATGTACAATTTATTCAACAGAGTCCACATTTCAGCTGCAGTTTCACAATGATTCACCTTTCTAAGTACCTTATCACCGATGTGATTGATAATGATGTTAAGAGCCTGCTCGTTCTTATCAATCTTGATCGGATCAGGCACTTCTTTGGTTTGCGGTACATCGGAATCTGAGGGATCTCCTTCTGCTGGTTTCTTCAGCTCACTCTTGGATAGAGGCACAATCTTTGTTAAAGATGAGTCAAGGATGATGCTCTTCAATCCGAGAACACCAAGCTGCGCCAGTATTCTGATCTTCCAAAGCGAGAAATCTGAATCGCCATTGAACGTTTTAATCTCAAACTTTGTCGTCGTCGCCATCGATCGATTCAAGAGCTGAACCTGAGCTCTGATACCAATCTGTTAGAAATCGAGTAACAAGAACAACGATCTGAGATGAACTCTAACTCGAATCTTTCTTTGAATTCAATCGATTTGTGTTTGTGATTGAGAAAAGTAAAGCACGTGAACAACGATCACAAGAATTTGTTACCCAGTTCAGCGTGATCGATGTGATCACACCTACGTCTGGGGCCGAATCAATCCGGCAAATCCACTATCAAAATGAGTAAGAATCAGCTCGAGCTTGAGCTTTACAACAATGGCGGATCTCTCTCTCAAGTGTCTCTCTCTCTCGATACAACAGACTTTTGAAAGAAGAAAGAATGAAGAAGTGTAACAGATGAAACGATCCGTTTCAGATTATAACAAACTCTCCACTGATCAATTCGTATTGCTTCTTCTTTATCCAGATTATAACAAACTCTCCACTGATCAATTCGTATTGCGACTTTGTTGAAGGTTCATGTTTGATTCAACTCTTATTAGCTTTGGTTGGTTTGATTGAAGCTTAGAAGAATTGATCAGGTGGTTATCTCCGGATTCAAATAAATGAGATTTCGTATTGCTTCTTCTTTATCCGGTTCAATCAACAATCTTCTAAACCGGAGATAACCACCTGATCAATTCTTCTAAGCTTCAATCAAACCAACCAAAGCTAATAAGAGTTGAATCAAACATGAACCTTCAACAAAGTCGCATTTATTTGAATCCCATCTCCTCCAAATTAACGATTTCATTGGTATACGCCTTCTACAGTTCTACAACTATAATGGCTTCTAGTTCACTTTGTTATTCTCTCGTCATGATCAAACAAACCAAAGAGATCAAAGTTATGGAAAAGCCAAAACCCTTAGATAAAATATTCACTCGAGAAAACACACTTAAACCCATGTATACTTCCCAATTGCTGTAACAGTGCGTTTTTGTGTGATCTCATAGTTAAAATTTAAGGGTTTGGTCAACGCACTATCTTTTTTATCTTTTGATGTTAAAAAATATAGATATTGTGATTTTTACGGATAAACACATATGTGTATTATAATGCATTCGTAAACATGTTGGATTATAATATAGTTGGTTATATTATACACGTTCTTTTATTTGTTTTATTTAAATGTTGTATTTTATTTCCGAATACACATTTATTCCAAAGAGTTGAAACAAACTATATTTTGAAATAATAATTTTTGATACTAAAATAAACAAAATAATAACACATACGATAAAACACATTAAAAATAAAATAAATTCGAAAACATTCCTCCGCGCTGTGTATATTATAATGCATTCGTAAACTTATAAGAAAAACAGAACAAAGAGGGAAGAAGAAGCAAACCGAAATAAAATTGTAAGTAAAACCGTTTGAAGCTCTTGGTTTCAAACAACATGCCGGTTTGGACAATGAAATAGACGCTATAGGCCCAATTCTCTTGTCTGGTAGCTATTTTTCGTTTCTGTTACTATGGAATGTGTTAAATGACAAACACTTATTGGGCTTCTGAACTTTTAGGGCCTTTCCCAATTCCCCAATAAACACGATCCAACAAGAGAGAAGCAAACCGAAATCAAATGGTAAGTAGAAAGAAAATCCATAAAACCCGGTTTGCTTTTTCTTCCCTCTTGTTTGTTTCCACTTTCCAGTGTTTTATGTTAAAGGAAGGTACTGGTCTATTTGGCGATGGAGAAGAACATTTTGCTTGCGTTGCTCTCTTCTCAAAAAAATCGAAGACTATAACAGCATCATCTCCTGAAACGTACCGTCCATCTCTCGCAAAAGATTACTAGGTCTTTCCCATTGATTTTCTTTCTTACAGAGTCAATGCCGTTTCTCTGTTTTGTTTCTGTCCTATATTGTTGTCAGGTTTATGTTGTTAGAGCCCTTTTGACCCATAAGATAGCTAATGCTCGAAAGCTTCTGACTTTTTTCATTAGACAACTAAATCAATGCAAAAGCTCCTGACTTTTTTCAATTTTGTTGTCAGGGTTTATGTTAAGGTTTTTGTTAAGAGCTCTCTTGACCCATAAAAAATCGCTAATGCTTGAAAGCTTCTGACTTTTTTTCTCCTTAGGAGGATTTCTGGTTTATTTCTTTATATCGACAAAGAGTTTGTTCTGGTTTGATTGAAATCTATTTTTGGTATTTAGTTCCCTGTAATGACAATTATGGTGAATTTGTGTTTGATATCTTATCTCCACCACAGTCTACATATATACTGGAGAATAAGACAATCACTACAAATTTCTCTCTCAGAGGGTTAAGAAGAACATGGTAACATTCTCCTGCTTTTTTTTTGTTTTTGTTTTTTGTATTTGTCTCTTTTGCTTGATCTTGATAAAACCATGAACTGAGAGATTTAAAAGAGGAATCATTTTTTTTCTCACCAGAGGAAGGAATTATTTGGGAGAGCTTTTGCGGGAGCACCAATGTTTGCTCTTGGATACTACACAAGTATGTGGCTCTAAAGGATCTTTTAAGTCATTAATTAGTTTATGGTTTTGGTTTTTGAGAAACAAGCTTCATCAATGTGTTTGTTTTCTTTCTTTCAGATGATGCTTTAACCCCTAATCTAAATCGCATACGTAAAGACGCCAAACAAGTAAGCAATATATGATTTTTTTTTTGGCTTGTGTGTGTGTGAAAGGATATTGTTACTGTTGAATTCTAATATCTTCATCTGATTTTTCTCATGTTTTAGGCGTTGGCTGAAGGAAAGTCCTTGGTAAAGGTGAGCAAGTAATGGTGTGTTATGCATTTCAAGTTTTTAACATTTTGTGAAGATATAAGTCATGGTTGACATGTAATGTCTTCTCATGTTTCAGGAGCGTAAGGCTGCTCTGGCTAAGGTAATAGAAACGAAAAAGATGTTGGACGAGAAAGTGGAGGTAATAACAATAAATGGATTTAATGCATCTCAAGTTTGTTGATTTTGGACTTATATAGTTATGCTTGACAATGTGTTATGTAAAGAGATAGTTATGGTTGACCTGTAATGTCTTCATGTTTCAGAAGGGTATGGATACTCTGATTAAGTTGGAAATAATGAAAAAGACGTTGGAAGATCAAGTGCAGGTAAAAGCAAGAATTGGTGTTAATGCATCTAAAGTTTGTTGATTTTGAAAGGACATATAGTTAAAGCTTGATGACCTCTACTAAAGTCTTGTCATGTTTCAGTTGTATAGGGCTCGATTAGTTGAGATGGAAGAAATAGAAAACTCCCATGGACGATACTCAGGAAGAAACTGAGTGGAGTTTCATACAAGGAAATGGATCAGGAGAAACTGTGTGATATGGTGCAGAGAATGAAGGCAGGATATGAACTCTTTAAAAAACTAAGTATGTAGCTCAAGGTTTTGATGATCTGACCTTTGTGCTTAATTCTTAACTTCTGAGTTTTTCTAGTAATTGGAATTATATTTAAATTGTTAATCCTTGAATGTGTATCAACTTGTGTCTTTTCTCCATACCTTAAAAAAAAAAAAAAACCCCAAAAAAGAACAGAACATCATCAAGGTACCATATGACTTCAGAAAGCAAGTTTTCAAGTCTCATTTATTTGAATCCCATCTCTTCCAAATTAACGATTTCATTGGTATACGCCTTCTACAGTTCTACAACTACAATGGCTTCTAGTTCACTTTGTTATTCTCTCGTCATGACCAAACAAACCAAAGAGATCAAGTTATGGAAAATCGAAAACCCTCGAGAAAATATACTCTCGAGACAACACACACTTCCCAATTGCTTCAACGGTGCGTTTTTGTGTGATCTCATAGTTAAAATTTAAGGGTTTGGTCAAGGCACTATTTCTTTTATCTTATGATTTTGAAACTTGGAACAACAAACCAAATTTAGCCGAGCGTATGTTTAACGTTTCTACCACCGTCTTTTAGATCTTTTGTGTTTACAAAAAAACACATCAGATCGTTTAGTATTTATTGAACTACCCAGTATCTTTCAGTATTTACCAAACTACTCCATGGCTTTTCGTATTTATTAAACCGTCCCTATATCATTTCGTATTTATTAAGATATCCCCTATTTCTTTTCTATTTATTAGACCGTCCCTATTTCTTTTCGTATTTATTAAACCATCCCTAACTCTTTTCGTATTTATTAAACCGTCCTTATTTCTTTACGTATTTATTAAACCATCCCGAAATCTTTTCTTATTTACCAAAGTACCCTATAACTTCTGTAATTTACAGAATTACGTCATATCTTTTGAGATTTACCGAATTACGCCATATATTTTCATATTTACAAGTTACCCCGGATCTTTCCGTATTTTCTTAATTATTCCATTTCTTTCTTCAAATAGATCCCAAATCTTTTGATACTGTCGCAATAGTCCCAAATCTTGAAATTTTTGTACAAATAATATTTTTACTAATAAAGGTATTCACTGTCAAATATTATTTTTACAACGGAACCCAGATATAATATTGTGGAAACATAAAAAAAAATGAATGATCAAGTAATTTACTTTTTATTAATCAAATAAATATGTCTTACAATTTACAACAATGTTTACAAAATTCTCGCACAAGAGAACAACAAAAATATAAATTTATGTATATTAAAAACAACAACAACAAGTAATCATAAAGAAACAAGTATTCAAATGGTAAAACATTTTACATGTAACCATATAGTAAACAATCATATTATATAAATTTCTCGTGGTCGTGGATTCTATAAATTGTTGTTGGGTTACTTTTTTTTCGTTTCTTTGTTTGCGTGTATGTGAATTTTGTGCACGTGAGTTTCTTATTTGCGTGAGTTTTTTTTTCGTGTAAATTGCTTTGCTCTTGTTTTTATTTTGGTGGTGTCGTACGTTTTCGTGAAGTTGTTTTTTGTTTTGGTGGTGTTGTATGTTTTCGTGAAGTTGTTTTTTGTTTTGGTGGTGTTGTATATTTTCGTGAAGTCTTTTTTTGTTTTGGTGGTGTTGTATGTTTTTGTTTTTGTTTTTGCGTGTTGTATGTTTTTGTTTTCGATGTTTTGTTTTTGTGAATTTTTGTCAGGATACAAGAGACATAAGGAGAGAGAAACTTTCACCTTACTCATCACTTACTCTTGGATCTCCAGATTCTTTGTGACATAAGAATGGATACATCTTGTTAGGTAGAAATTCTGAGCAGAGCAAACCATATATTAGACAAGAACATAAACAAAATGCAGAATTGACTACAGCCTCCAACAAAAAAGTGAAACTTACATGTATGTAGAGTGTGTATTCCTGAGCAAAATTGGGCTGCTAGCTCATATCTTTAACCTGAACTAAGTAATTCAAGTCTCCAGCCACAGTTGACACAAATAGTTTAAAAAACCATGAGAACTGTAATGAGTAATATAGGAACCAAAAATACATATTACATGTACGACAAAAGAATACGAAACATTGAAATAGATTACCTTAACGTGAATCATTGAGAAGATATTTGCTATCTCATTTTTTGAAGCCTTTGAGCCTGTCATTTGCACCTTGAAGTTTTCAGCCCAAAACATATATTCAACTAAAAAAATAGAGAGAATACGCACTAGGAAACAAAGAAGTACTCAATGAGACGCATCGAGCTCCACTGTTCTCAAAATCTTTGCAGCTTAAGGATGGATACCTCTTGTTAGGTAGTTAATCTGGACAGAGTAAAGCATACACTAATAGATATATTAGAGAAGACCATAAACTATATACAAAACTGACTGCAGCCTCCAGAAAAAAAAACTTACATGTATGTAAAGTGTGTGTTGGGGCGTTGGACTGCTGTAGCTCATATTTTTAACCTCGACTAATGCAGAGTCTCCGGCAACAATTGACACAAATAGTTTGAAAAGCCATGAGAACTGTAATGAGTAATGTATGGAACCAAAAATACAAATTAAATGTACAACAAAAGAATACGAAACATTGAGATAGATTACCTTAACATGTATCAATCATTAAGACGATATTTCCTATCTCATTTTGTGAAGCCTTTGAGTCTGTCTGTCATTTGCATCTTGAAGTGGTCAGCCCAAAACTTCTAGAAAAGTAGAGAGAATAAGCACCAGAAAACATAAAACTACTTGATTAGACGCAACGAGCTCCACTGTTCTCAAGATATTTGCGGCTTAAGGATGGATAATCTTGTTAAGTATTAAATCTGAATAGAGTAAAGCTTATCACTAATAGATAACTGTACCGTGTCTGCCTCAATTGTACACTCATCAGCGAGCTTAACAACTGACACACGCCCATCCGAACCGGCTACCAAGTTATTTATCGACGCGCCCTGTTCAAAAGAAAGAGAATCTAGAGTTTACTCATTGTGCTTTTGAGATTCCTAGGTTCGCAGGAAAGCAAAGGCTTCAGTTTGAGACTCTAATGCATCGATGTGGGGTATTATCTTACCTTGACAAACTTAACCCATTTTGACGGTATAGTTCTTCATATTTCTGAGCAAGTGATGGAGTGAACAGTCTTTGCAAAAGCTTGTCTTCAGGGAATACAATCTATAGTTCCATAAGGGAAGCCCAAAAGCAGATGTAAATTAGTACGTCTGTTTTGCATATTATTTGAACATCTGGAACCATAAATGTACTAGATCCTACGCATCGACCTCCATTGTTTTCGAAATCTCTAGTAATTCAAATGTTTGATAAACCTACCTTCTTCATTGCTGCTGACTGGATGATTTTCAAACCTTTTTGTTCCTAAATATCTGCTCTTCTGAAACCAAGGAAAACTCAAAATACAAATAAAAGTAAAACCCATAAGAATCTAGAGTAGTGGCTGGCAACATTTGGTTGCTTACTCGTACTTGAGGCATGATAAAGAATATTATTACCTTAGCAAAAATTACTGAGGAATTATATTGGCTGTCTCATGTTTATGAGATTCTCCAAGGTGTTTGCGACAATCTCTCTACAAGAGTCAGAAAAATGTTATACAACTCACATTATATATGCAATCATTTAGTGATGTTTTAGCTCATAGTGACACTGATAAGAAACCTGAGGCAACTAACAGAATCAAAGCCGTAAAGCCTAATCAATGCCTAATTAGAAAACAGTTACACATATCTAAAAGAAAGCAAAACTTACTCTCCAGAATAGACTAACGCTGAACTTGACACTGAAACCCCTAGGTTTACAAAAATCATGTTATCAGAAGCCCGAAACTTAATTGTCATTTAATTCAGATAACTACTATATAAACCACATACCTTGCAAAATATGTAGTGTGGTTGAATTTTGCTTTGACAGTAGTTGCACATGATCAACAAAAAGAAAATCGAGGTTACACACTTGACTTAAATTTAAAAGTAAATAAAGTTGTCTAACTATTGAGAAACAACCACATAAAAATAGATGCTTTAAAGTTTAAGAAAAAACAATGAGCTCAAAGCAAAATTCACCACAGTGAATATGTAAGTGAATGTGTTTTGTTTGTCTTATGTTTCTATTTGAATTTGAGGCGTTTATATGTGTGTTAGTGTCTTACTTTTCTGTGTTTGAATTACGTTTGAGCGTGTTTTGTTTGTCTTATGTTTTCTATTTGAATTTGTGTTTAGATGTGTCATGTGTGTTTGAATTGTGTTTGAGCGTGTTTGTCTTGTGTTTAGATGTGTCATGTGTGTTTGAATTGTGTTTGAGCGTGTTTTGTTTGTCTTGTGTTTAGATGTGTCATGTGTGTTTGAATTATGTTTGAGCATGCTTTGATTGTCTTGTGTTTTCTGTTTGAATTTGTGTGTAGATGTATCTGAATTACGTTTGAGCGTGTTGTGTTTTGTGCTTTTAGGATCATATCTAATAAGAATTGACGAGGCTAAACATGTTAAATATTTGCAGAACAAGCCAGAACAGAGGACTTGTCTATCTCATTTTTGTGGAGAGAGAGAGAGAGAGAGAACAAGAAATCTTACTTTTATTTGTTATTATTGCCTAGTGAATGGATCTCCAAAAAATTTGTTTTTAGAGCTTCGGGATCCGGTCCTTTCGCTTGAAAGCAAAAAAATAAACAAAAAATTTATTAGTAACAAAGAGAGAGTTTAAACATAGTGTGAATAACATACAAAGAAACCAACAATAAACTGGATCATTTGACTAACTTATGAACCCAATGTATATAGATAGGTGTTGTTCTCTTCAAACAAACACATTCAGCAATCAAATATAGTTATTTCTACAATTTACACATAACTTGAACACTTATACATAAAAGATTATTGAAACATAACCCACTAAGTGAATAACTTATTAACTGATGACAGTGAATGATAAACCTGAGTCAAAGAACACACTCATATTCAGAAGACGCAAACACGCATAACACTGAAATTACACACGACAACACCCAAAACACAAATATAAACTCACATTAATAATATGGTACCTGAAATTATGATTTGCAGAAACTAGAGAGAATATGCACTAGGAAGCATAGAAGTACTCGATCAGACGCATCAGCTCCACTCTCAAAATCTATGCAGCTTAAGGATGGATACATCAAGTGGCATCAGTTGAGAAAGAAAAAAGTGAAGCTAAACTACACATATACCTTGTCTGCCTCAAATTTACACCCATCAGCGAGCTTAACAGCTTAACAGCTGATACGCACCCATACGAACCGCCTTCCAAGTTATTTATCGAAGCTCCCTGTTCAAAAGAAAGAGAAACTTAAGTTTACTCACAGTGCTTTTGAAATTCTTAGGTTCGCAGGAAAGCAAATGCACTAGGAAGCATAGAAGTACTCGATCAGACGCATCAAGCTCCATTGTTCTCAAAATATGTGTAGCTTAAGGATTGATACATCAAGTGGCATCGGTTGAGAAAGAAAAAAGTGAAGCTAAACTACAACTATACCTTGTCTACCTCAATTGTACACCCATTAGCGAGCTTAACAGCTGATACACAACCATCCGAACCGGCTTCCAAGTTATTTATCGAAGCTCCCTGTGCCAACGAGAGAGAAACTTAAGTTTACTCACTGTGCTTTTGAAATTCTTAGGTTCGCAGGAAAGCAAATGCTTCAGTGTAAGACTCTAATGCATCGATGTGGGTTAATATCTTACCTTGACAAACTTAACCCCATTTTGACGGTATAGTTCTTCATATTTCTGAGCAAGCGATGGAGTGAACAGTCTTTGCAAAAGCTGATCTTCAGGGAATACACTCTGTTGTTCCACAAGGGAAGCCCAAAAGCATATGTAAATTAGTACGTCTGTTTTGCATATTATTTGAACATCTGGAACCATAAAAGTACTACATCATACGCATCGACCTCCACTGTTCTCAAAATTTCTAGTAATTCACATGTTTGATAAACCTGGTTAACCTTTTCATTGTTGCTGACTGGATGGTCTTCAAACCTTTTTGTTCCTAAATATATGTTCTTCTGAAACCAAGGAAAACTCAAAATACAATAAAAAATAAAACCCATAAGCATCTTGAGTAGTGGCTGGCACCGTTTAGTTGCTTACTCGTACTTGTTATTTTGATGAGGTTACATGCATGATGCCCTCCAACTTCACCAAACCTGAGGCAACTAACTGAATCAAAGCCGAAAAGCCAAATCCATGCCTAACTAGAAAACAATTACACATATCTAAAAACAAAAGAGAAAGCCAAACTTACTCTCCAGAATAGACTAAGGCTGAACTTGACACTGAAACCCCTAGGTTAACAAAAATCATGTTATTAGAAAAACTTGTATACATCAGAAGCCCAAAACAACTTAATTGTGATTTAATTCAGATAACTACTATATAAACCACATACCTTGCAAAATATGTAGTCTGGTTGAATTTTGCTTTGCAGTAGTTGCACATGATCAACAAAAAGAAAATCAAGGTTACACACTTAACTTAAATTGAAAAGTAAATAAAGTGTCTAACTATTGAGAAACAATTACATAAAAATAGATGCTTTAAAATTTAAGAGAAAACAACGAGCTCAAAGCAAAATTCTCTTGACAGTGAATATGTAAATGAATGTGTCTTGTTTGTCTTATGTTTCTATTTGAATTTGAGGCGTTTAGATGTGTGTTTGTGTCTTGCTTTTCTGTGTTTAAGCGTGTTTTGTTTGTAGTATGTTTTCTGTTTGAGTTTGTGTTTAGACGTGTCATATGTGTTTGAGCGTGTTTTGTTTGTCTTATGTTTTCTGTTTGAGTTTGTGTTTAGACGTGTCATGTGTGTTTGAGCGTGTTTTGTTTGTCTTATGTTTTCTGTTTGAGCGTGTTTTGTTTGTCTTGTGTTTTATGTTTGAATTTGTGTGTAGATGTGTATCTGAATTACGTTTGAGCGTGTTGTGTTTTGTGCTTTTAGGATCATATCTAACAAGAAGTAACAACCTGCTAAACATGTTAAATATTTGCAGAACAAGCCAAAATAGAGGACTTGTCTGTCTCTATTTTTTTGGAAAAAGAGAGAGAGAACAAGAAATCTTACTTCTTATTTCTGAATGGATCTCCAGAAAAATTGTTTTATAGAGCTTCAGGATCCATTCCTTCGCTTGAAAGCAAAACAAAAAACAAAAAAATCATCAGTAACAAAGAGAGAGTTTAAACATAGTGTGAATAACATACAAAGAAACCAACTGGATCATTTGACTAACTTATGGACCCAATGTATATAGTTATTATCAGTAACTTGAACACTTATACATACAAAATTATTGAAACATAAATTAACTAAGTGAATAACTAATTAAGATTAGCAAAGAAAGAACACATTCAGATTCAGAAGACACAAACACTCATAACACTGAGGAAACAAAAGAACTTAATACAAGTCCAAAATAAGTTCAACACAGAGACTTTTCACGACAACACCCAAACACACAAAATATAAACTCACATTCCTTAATAATATGAGTTTGAAGCAACGGTTCTTTTGAAAGTGGAGATGAACCCAGAGAGAGAGAAAGAGAGACTTGATTTTTTTTTTGAATTTTTTTTTCTTCTGAACAAGGCAAGTATTTGATTTATATTGTGACTACCTTGTTTAATTAATCTTCCACCCGTTAAATCTTCCACCCGTTACAAAATCATAACTCTTAAAATTCAAATCATTACCTATCATGTTTTGACACGTGGAGAGTTTATAAAAAAGAAACAAGATTTTAAAGCATTCCCAAGATCGTTTTATAATTCTGAAAAACAAATCAAAAATAAATTAGAGGATTACAGACCGGAAAAATAAGAGTTTGAAAAAAAAAAAAGTTATGTATAAACTTACCTTTCAAAATAAACAAAACACGATTATTAAGTGATTAATTTCTAGATAGATATGATTAGATATAAAGCAAATAAATCTAAATTTTCAGCTTTTCTTATGGCATTCTTCGGTTTCTTAGAAATAACATTTGTAAATTTCATATATAAATGTCATAATCCTAAGGTGTTTTGTCGTAAAATGTCATAATCTTGTTCATGTTTCTCGGAATGGAGCAAATGTTTTACATTGTTTAAATTCCTATTGATCAAGAAGTAGTTGACTATTGTATCACTGAAGTTTACATTAACTAGTTGCATCAGTAATCACATAGAGATTAACAGATTGAATTACATTGTCTTTATGATCCAGTCCTGATCGAGAGGTATAAACAAACACCAGTATACAAAGAGTGATTTGAAACAACTGTGTGAAGAACATGTGATTGTGAATAAATGAATGAATGATGAAGTGTCGGGTACACGGCAGGACTCTTCTGTCCTGCCATCGGCTATAACAGAGTTTACCTGAAACATGAAAATCTACCTGATGATGACAAAAGGTCAGATTTTTTCAGAGTGGTTTAGAGGATTGCCATGCTGCTCTGTTTTCTCTATTTGGTGGACTTGCAGAAGAAGCAAATACTGTTAATCCAGCTCTTTTTCGGTTTAGTTCTTTGAGATTTGGTGTTTCTCGCCTCTACGAGATCATTCATGAATTGAACCACTGCCTGAGATGATAGCAAAGAGCTTGAATCAATCATCCATGACTGACACAAACAACAAACTCCAGACAAAAATAACTGAGTGAAGAAAGAACCTGTGCGCCCTTTTCGGTTATATCTCTTGGAAGTTCTTCAAGGGGGTTTTGCTGCGTGTGAAGAATGCGCAGCTGTGAAAGCGTTTTGAAAGAATATGGAAGGAAGCGGATCTGGTTATTGCTCATATCAAGCTCTTCTAGCATCTCAAGGTTGCCTATCAACCCTGGGAGTGATCTTAGGTTGGCAAAATTGTTCCCAATGTTGAGCTTAACAAGTGTTTTGGCATGACATAAGCTCTCTGGTACTGATTCAAGCTCGTTGAAACTCACATCTAGCTCTTTGAGGTTAGCCATGGAGGACATTGTTGTGGGTAGCTGCCGAATGTTGTTGTAACGGACAGTCAGAATCTCTAAGGTAGATAACTTCCCAACAGCTTCAGGAAGAGCTTTAAGTCTGTTGTAATCTGCACGGAGTTCTTTCAAGGAAGAACAACCAGAGATATTATGCGGAATCTCTTCGATATTATTTGTTTCAACATCGAGCTTCTTGAGGCTCACAAGAGAACCGATAGATTCAGGGAGAGTGGAGAGGCTGTTAGAGCTCAGATCAAGTTCCTCGAGATGTATCAATCTACTAAATGCTGATGGAAGAGATGATAACTGGTTTCCACTAAGATTCAGGTTGACCAAGTATACCAAATCTCCTATAGACTCAGGGAGCTGACCAATTCTATTTGAATGCAAATCGAGCTTCGTCAAGGACAAAAGCCCTCCTATGGTTGCCGGTAGTACCATGATGCAATTCTCAGACAAATCTAGCCTAACCAGACTCAATAACTTGCCTATAGAATCTGGAAGCCATCCAAGCTGATCCATCAGCTTGTGCTGCAGATTAAGCTCCTGAGTAGCTTTCTTGGCCGATACTTCAATCAAACTAGCAAGCTTAATGAGACTCAACTTCTCCCCTCCATGGCCTGCACATATATAATAAGGATTCCACTACAATTAGAGAAAAACACACTCCATTGGAAAACATTCTAAACACATGAATCTCAAAGCTTTGATTCTATCAAAAAGTTAAAACGTATCAAGTCCAAAACTTTCATGTGCTACAAATATAATGGTCCCAATGCAATTACAAACAATGGAAAAGCAAACAAGTCACATGAAAACACTATCGAAATCTTAACTTTAGTTTCTATCAAAAAGTTAAAACATTTTCAAGTCCAAACACTTTTCCATGGCCTACATTATAAGACCATCATTATCCATAGTCTCTTAATGATTACAGTTTAAAAAATCTCCATTGGGAAAAGCAAACTAAACCCACATGAAAACACTATGGATCTCAAAAGTCAAAACCTTTCATGGTCTACAACACATATAATGATGATTCCATTGGTAAACAAACGAATCATGAAAACGTTCTATACGAATCTCAACATCAGATTTAAAATATAAAAGACATTTGAAATAAAACTTGAAATAAAACTCACCGGTGACTTTCTTAGCCATAAGTGTTGAATCCAAAACCTGAGGCTTCCGAGGAGCCAACAACCCATCATTATAAAACGAAGATCTCTCTTTCTTCACAAACATATCATCACGTGTTAACATCTCCTTTGACTTGACAAGACCCTGATCAGAAGAAACAACCGACGCCGGCACAGGAACCGGAACAGACCGAGGCACAGAAATGGTAGTGGTGGTCATGCCATTAGGAGAAGCAATACAATTCGAAGCTCTCTGAATCAATTCGTCGAACACAACGTGTACAGATTCCAGATCAAGAATTTTATTCGCTTCTCTCCTCTGTTCTTTGCTCTGGAAATGAACAAGACTTCTCCTCATCTCCTTCAACACATTGAAAAGCTCCTTAGGAACACCAGAGTTTTGAATCATCTTGTGTTCATCATCAATGGCTTCTAAGCGAATTCGATCTTCTTCCTCAACGTTATGAACCAGAGAAGTTGCGGTCTCGACGTCTTCGATCTCTGGTCTAGATGGAAGAGATCTGTGAATCTTCATGATCTCTTCCACAACCTTGTCTTTGGAATCAAAACGTTTCTCCATGGTTTCTCTACAAAAAGATTTGATTTTTTTATGAAGAAACAGAGATATTATTCATGGGTTTCCATATTTTGTTCGTTTTCTCTTTCTTTCGTCTTCTTCTTCGTCTTCTCATTCTTTCTTCTTCGTCAGTTCTTTTCTTCTTCTTCGTCGTCTCTCTCTCTCTCTCTCTCTCTGACTCAAACTGCATTAAAATAATCGAATTAAATAATTCGAAAATATATTATTATGATTAGTCTAATTGAGAAGGTCACTATCATCTCTCTCTAACATCAACTCGCGTCCTTGTCTTGTCTGTTTAGGTTAATGATAATTTTGTTTAATGTTAAAAGATGGACGTAAACAATAATTAAGTATTGACAGATGTGAAAAAAAAAGTTAAGTATTGACATGATCCACTAATGTATTTATTTATTGATTTATTTATTTATTTATTTATATATTTATTTATGGATTCGAATCCAAATAGTAAAATTTACCAAAAACATATATGGATCCGAATATCTTGATTATAGTGTCTGATCTAGATATAAATTTAATTATATTAATAATTTTGAAATATATTGGGATTTTAATAAAATTTTACCTTTTAAAAATATTTTGAATTATTGTGATAAAAATCACTTTTTCTGTAAATGAAGTTCTCTATTTTCACTTTTATCCAAAAATATGAGAAATATTTATTTTGGAATTGGAAATAAAGAATGATTACATCAATTTTTAAAAGACCTACCAAATCCAGCACTTCCGTGGCCTACACATGTAATAATTCTGATGGTCTATATTGAATGGTGGTAGCGGTTGAAACGGACAAAACCGCAGATGGAATAAAACGTTTTTTATTTACCATTTATCGATTATGTACCGCAGTAGTGCAGATTAAAAAATTAAAAGAAAATCATTGCGGACCAATCATGGATCATTTTTGTATACAAATAGAGCCCGTCCGTAGTGGTCTATAATCCACCTTAAAAATAGAGCGGTCTGATGTGCTGATGGATTTGTCCACTATGACCATAGTAACCATTCAGACCCAATCAAAAAAATCTTCTATGACCATTGTTCCGGTGGCATGAAACCATTGGAACAGGCATAAAAATTCTCAAATTCTCTCTCAAGATATTGGATATTATGAAGATATTTTGTACAAGGAAAGTTAACATTTATGTATCTTTTTATTGTTAAACAAATAGATGATCTATTCTTATATTGTAAAATAACTTGTTAGTCAAGTTATGAAAGAACTCTTAAGCATGGTATAAAACATTATAAAAAACACTTCTACGACCATTGTTTTCTGATCAAAATACAAGTTAGTAAACGAAACCGTTTCGTGCTAACTTTGAAGTGTATATAACAAAAGCTAAGAAAGCAGCTAGCTAAGAGTGGTGGAATTGAATCTCGTGTGTTGTTGAATATCATCCTAATCTACCCCAGCTGCTTCAAGATCAGACGACATTTCTTCGTCTTCTTCATCTTCTTGCTTAAAGTATTTAACGTTAGAAGAGTGACCAGTGGTCTTGGAACGGTGAAGAGTGGTTGCAAAAGAAGAGGATGAGAGGCTGAAACTCTCTGAACTACCAAGTGTTTTGCTTGGGAGCTTCCTCGCTTTGCCTTTCTTCAGTTTGATGTCTTTGTGCCAATTCTTCAATGCCTTTGCCATTTGCTCATCAAACACTGCTTTCTTCATGTGTGAACCCATCTGCTCCACGCACCATTTCATCAGTTCTTTATTTACTTTTCTTCAACAGATCATTTGGATAGGGTTTTGAAAACTAAGGTTTACAAGTTACCTGAGTAATGAGGGCGTACAAAGGGAGAGTAATGTAGCTGCATAAGATCAAAGCTCCTAGGCTGCACATACCATACATATGTTCTTAATACTTCTTCTCCATAATACTAATTAGGAACATAATAAACGACTTTTTACCATAGGAAGAGTTTGGTGACCACAAGATTAAAATCTTTATGGAAGCATGATTTTAACCCAAAAGAATACTGCAAATGCCAAATGCCAAATATATATATGTTACTAAGTGGTAACACTCTAACATGTTGAATTTATAAGAAGCTCATTGCTTTTACCCATATCCAGAAGAAGTGTGTTATCTGGAAAGCATTCTGCATAACACAAAGTATTGAGAGAGAGAAACTATTATTAATAGAAGACATAATCAGCAAAAACATGCTAGCTCAAGATAAAATCAAGAAGAAGATGCTATAATATTAACGTTATTACCTGAACAAAGAAAAGTGGATAAGATGAAGAAGCAGTTGAGGATAATCGAACCAAAAGTATCGATCTGAGCCTCGCACTAGAGGCATCCCCTGAACTATTGCATGTGTCTCTACGATTTCTAGCGCCATTGTTGCCATAATCGCTTGAAGCTTTGTTCCAACAGCTAGAATTATCTGCAAAAGGACTTATTGTTCATCAAGAAACTTCCAAGAAGCTTTGTATATTATAGAGAATCAGATTGTCTTACGAGCACTGGAGGTATCGATGCCCAAAACAATGTTCTCCAGCCTGGAAGTTGCATAGAAAGATCTCAGTATATGAACTGAAAATGAATTTAAAGATAGTTCAATAGCTCACCATTAACATTAAGCAGCAAGAAGATCACAAATGATGCCCAAAGAACTGGACTGCAGAGCAAAAACAAATTTTAGAAACAGTTATATAAGACCAGATTAGGAAGCACTGTTTCATTTGCATTTGATTGTGATGTAACCTTATTCCAACTACCAACTTGAAATCGTCCTCGAGAGATCTTTTGATGTATCTCTGGAAGTTAAACTTTCTTCCCGGGGCTAAATGGGCCTGAAGCAGAACACTATTAGTATATCAAGATTATGAGGGAATGAAATGGAAAGATGAAAGATTATAAAACTCACAGAGATGAATCCATGGCGCAGAGTTAAGTACTCGGTTCTTCCCACAGATACAAAGAACTGTCTTAAGAAGCATCCCTGTAACCAAAAGATCTCAGACTAATCAAATCAAGAACGTTTTGATGCATTTTGGAAGAGAGATAAAGAAGCTAGGAGAGAAATGGTTTCTTTACGACGTAAAAGAAGAAGGGAACTGTTGTCCAGAAACTTGTATGTTCTCTCACAAAAGAAGTCTCATGAGTGAGCCTAAGTCTTGATTGATCTACACCACAAAAACTAACAAATGTAAGTCTGTAAAATAGAATATAACTTTAAGGGATTCGAAAGTACCAATAGAGAACTCATAGTCATGAGATAATGTCTCTTGCTCCCATTTTTTCCATCCACGAATCTACCACAAAAGCCAATACAAAATGAAACATTCATTAACTCAATCAAACACAGTTTCTATCGATCAGAACTAGATCTATCACGTACCTTGAGCCTGCTAAGCATCACGGTGATTAAACTATAGAGGATATGAAAGATGGCCAAGAAGAACAACAATATGTGAAGTTGGTGCAAGCCTTTCAATGTTATGAGTGGGTCTGATCCTTGTTTACAACTCACAGGTGTATCGCCAGCAGCCGAAAGACGTATACTAAGAGATGGAGCAAGATTTTGGAAAAGCTCTGCGTCTTCAGATGAACAAGGTAACATAGAAAGAGCAGCCTTTCGAGAAACACAGATCTTGAGAATATATGTTTCTCCAAAAGTGAGTAATAATGAAATGAATCCAAGGATCATCAGCTCTGTAGAATCAATCACCATTTCAGAAACCAACAAACCAAAATGCTTTTAGACAAGACAACCAAACCAAAATGCTTTTTAGACAAGACAACCAAACCATTTCAAAAACCAAACCAATAAGCTTTTAAGACAAGACAACTAATGATATATATGTTTACTTACCGGCTTTGACTTTCTCTAAGGCTTCAAGGAGAGAGTTTTTTTGCTTCTTCCATAGCCACTGAGAAGAAACAATTAAAAGATGTTTCAGACAAAGGAGTGTTTGAACAAGAAGACTTGTAAGAAAAGGAAGAAGATCAAAGAAAGCAGACGTTGGCGAGTCTTTGAAGACCCTTTTCAAGAAGATGAGAAATGAGGATGAGAAAGGTGCAGACGATGGCAACAGCCCAAGTAGGCGTCTGAGAGAGCTGTTTCCCGCCGGAGGGAGGTTCAGTGGTGGCTGTAGCTCCGCCGTGGAACATTAGAAACCATAACAAAGATCTTTGACACTTGCTTCGTGTGATCATGAGTGAAGGGAGAGAGGTATGAAACAAATTAAAGAAGATACTAACGTAGCGATCATCAAACTTAAGTTGGTGCTTCTTAATTAATTACTATGTTGTACAACGTAAGTTAATAGACAAAAGAATTGTTTTTTTTTTTTTTTAATTGGACTATATTTATTGTGAGATTAATCAAAACCACGAGTACACTATAAACTTATTCTGAAAATTACGTACATAAATTGTGTGATATATGATATATGCATTCACAATTTCACATGGTGAAGTTCATTGTTGACCAAGAAAAAAATCTTAAGTGTAATTCAGTTATTTATGTAACTCATCTCACTTAAGTCAATGAAAGTTAATTAGAAAAGTTAATTATCGTATTAAGACATTTGACTACAAATTTGCAAAAAGACAAACGAGTGATGATGAAACTGCTAATCTACAAAATAGAAAAAGAAGGTTTGACGTTATTATTCGCAAGACAGCGACACTGACGTTATTATCAACTTATATATTGTGATATTATTAAATTCTTTTTGTGGTTAATCATATACCATATGTAATTTTAATAATAATAAAACTTTCTTTTATATTCAATTTATTTAAAATATAATTATATTTATGTGTGGTACAATATTATTATTAAAATATTTATATAGATACGGTTATTTAATAATCTTTTAAACACCAAAAATAAAAATTATAGATTATTTTGTGGATTAATTATTATACATTTCAAATAGTAAATTATGTCGAATGCAATTTCAAATATGTGGAACAAATGATAAATGTTTAGAATCAAATTTTCAAACATTTAGGTTTGAAGATTCGAAGACTTCACGAATCTAAATTTTTAAATTTTTTCCATCTTATCATATTTACACTATCTCATCATTTACATTTAAGTCACCGTGTGTTATAAAATTCATAACTCGTTACATCATATAACTCATGTCACATTTAATCCGCTTTTTGCTAAAATATCTTAATTATATATGGTTTTGAAAATCAAATTAGAGTATTCATGTAACAACCCCTCCGGTGGGAATCCCTGCCACATGGCACACCCCGCCACATGACAGCTACAAGCGCTGCAGCGCATCGACCCTAACCTCTCTCCTATGGGTCCAAACTCTGCATGTAGGCACTCTCCTAGTCCATATGCACTCCTGGCCCACCAGGTAGGTTATTGGTGCGTCTGGCGTTCCTCGAACCCAAGTCCTTACCCTTTAACAACTTTTCCATCGGACAAGCAGCTAACGAGGGTGTGACATTTGTAAACAAATTATAAAGATTGTCGTTCCAAATTTTTTAAAATAAAATTGTAATATATAGATCAAGAGACTATACATAGCTTATTACAAATTTCGAGATGTATATCTCCAAATCCAGTTACGAAACCAAAAAACTAAAGTTTTGAAACTAAACACCGAAATATCTTTAGAGAGCAATGTATGGACGCAATCATGTCTTCCTTTTGGCTACAATGTTTACATACAATAGTGTAAAACCTATTCTTGTTTTGGTATTGTGGGAGAGAGTAGTCAGGATCAAACTCGGTTCTCATAGTGAAAGGTAATGACGTTGCCAACTGATGTCATTATGAGAACCAAGTTTGATCTTAACTACTCTTTTCGGTGGTATCTTTACGACAGTTGGCACGGTATGTTCGTCTCCTTTTGCAATTAATGATTCATGTTCCATCAACTCTAAGAAATCAAGAACTGGGAGGGTTGAGACATCATCTCCATGGGAAGACATAACGACATGCAAATCATCATCTATGTCCATAGAGTCTTCAGAAATATTAATATTTTTTTAGGGTTAGGGAGTTAGATTTGTGAATTATGAATCGATTTTGAGATTTAGTTTCTTCAGTTTGTTAAACAACGTCGTTTTGTGGTTTAAAACGGAAGCAACTCACGGATAGTTAACCATGTCTTTGCAATTTTAAGAGAAACTAAACGTAGTGTTTAAATTGGTTAAGTCAACAAAACTTAGCTATTTTACGGAAAAGTCAACAAAACTTTGTGATTAAAATAACTTCTTTAAAGTTCGGGATTAAATCGTCCCAAATTTGAAAATTCGGGATTTTTATGATATTTTTCCCTGAGAAAAAGTATGTTGTAGACCAAATTTTCTTCATTTGTATAGCAACATAGATTTACAAATTATTTGCATGGGAAGAAGATCATTTCTCTCGGACCTACAATTTTACACATGCCGTATCTTGTACTTGTATGTATATAGGTTTCAAGGATAAAAAATAGTATTTTAAATATAGATTCGAAGCCTGAAAGTTTCAGTTCTGTTTTATGGTATTTTGGAACATGATAATATTTTCGAGAATTGCCTTAAATTATGAAATCTGAACGAAAAATAAGAAGAGTAGGGAGAGCTGCAAATCGATAAGATTCGAAGAACATAATCACATGGTTATGTGTCTAAACAATCGAATTTTTTTTATCCATTGAAGACTAGTCTCCATGGATAAGAGCGACATTGCTTTCCTGACAAGGGAATTGTCAATTTCATAGATTCAGTCTCTTCTTATTCTATGATCCCACTTCGATGCGAAACTCAAATTACAATTTCATATAAACCTTAAAACCATTGAAGCCAAAGACATCATAAAAGTCCTCTCGCTTGAGGAACATATAATTGGTCCAAAGCTATGAAAATTTAAGAGTTTACAGCTTGGCATGAAATCCAACTGCAAACAAACGCAAATAACTCTACTCAAATCTTCAATCTTCTTTTATTGGTTTTGAAAATGACAAAGCAAATAAGGGGAGAGGGCGAGAAACTTATAAATGGATTCTTTCTCCTACACCTTCTCTAATCACTCTTACCCTCCTGAGATCCAATCTCCTGTAAGTAATGCTCTGCATCCAATGCCGCCATGCACCCTGCACCATCCATTCTTTGTTTATTAAACTTGTTCTTTCTTATTCATGAAACCATACAAAAAGATAAGAAACATTTGAAGGTAAATCATTCTCTGGAATGGTTTTGCAAAATGGGTTTCACGTAAACACGCAATCACTTTAGATAGGTGAGAGTTCAAAGACCACACACCATGCCGTGTAAATAGCAAAATATGTCAGGTTTTTTTCATCGTAGCAAGAGAACATTCATATAACAGATCTTAATGATCGGTATACTTGAAACAATTTAACTTCTCTTGCATGCTATCAAAACACCTCCTTAGTTAATGACCACTTCTAGTCTTCTAAAGACTATTTAATGTTTGAGAATACAAAACATGGGACTGGAGAACATTAAAGGGTTCAAATGAAGCTATTGACTTCCAAAAACCTGACTCCTTTCGAACAGATCAATCAAACAATTACGCTAAACAGATAAACAATAGTTCACTTAACTACCAAATACTAGACACCAACTAAGTACAATTAATGAGCAGTACTAGTCTTCTACAGAGAATGAGATAAAAGGTCAATCTTTAACAGCAAACACAAGACCACTCAATAGCAAACACAAATCCACCAAACGCATTTCTCTACTACTTTGTTATGTAATCAAATGATATACAAAGCAAACCACTTAAGACTTCATCATAAAAAGGCAATGACTTTTAAAAACTGACTCCTATTAACAGATCAATCAAACAAGTATCATAAACAGATAAACAATTGTTCACTTAACGATATACGGTATACCTAACTACTCCTTATCACATTAGGCTATAAGGCATCAAGTAATATCTGATAGATTCCAGTCATGATTTCAAAGAAGAGCTAACTCATTTTGCAGAAATGTAGAAAGAAAAAAGTTGGAGAACGAACCAGTTCCTGCAGCAGTGATGGCCTGTCTATACTTCTTGTCTTGAACATCTCCAGCAGCGAAGACACCGACCACGCTGGTCTTTGTAGTACCAGGCTTGGTCACAACATAACCATCTTCATCAAGCTCAAGCTGCCCATCCAAAAACTTCGTCGCTGGCTCATGACCAATAGCAAAGAATAATCCAGACACCTTAAGATCAGAAACCTCTCCACTAACAACGTTCTTCACCTTCAATCCACCAAGAATACGTCCACTTTCATCTCCATACGCTTCCACCACAGCAGAGTTCCAAATCACTTCAATCTTAGGGTTAGACAAAGCTCTCTGCTGCATAATCTTAGACGCCCTAAACGTATCCCTTCTATGGATAATATAAACCTTGGATCCATACTTAGTGAGGAAATTAGCTTCCTCCATAGCCGAATCACCACCACCAATAACCACAAGAGGCTTATTCCTAAAAATCGGAGCAGCTCCGTCGCAAACAGCACAAGCAGAGATACCACGATTCCAAAAACCACCATCACCTTCACCAGATCCAGTGAAGCTAAGACGTTTCGCCACAGCTCCAGTCGAAATGATCACAGCGTCAGCGAGAACAGTTCTCGAATCAGAGAATATCTTAAACGGCTTCGATGAGAAATCAACTTTGTGAACCGTTTCGGTGAAAATCTCAGTACCGAACCTCTCCGATTGCTTCCTGAATTTCTCAACGATCTCAGCACCGAGGATACCTTCAGGGAACCCAGGGAAGTTCTCGACGTCGGTGGTTGTAGTTAACTGACCTCCGGGAGCGATATCGTTAGCCATCCATCCTTCGAAGAGAAGAGGCTTAAGCTCCGCCCTAGCTGCATAAATCGCCGCCGTGTGTGCAGCTGGACCACTTCCGACGATGCAAACCTTGGTTTTGAGAGTTGTCATATCGACGGCGGCGGCGGCGGCGGCGGCGGAGGAGGAAGACGCGGTGGCTAGAGAAGGAGGATTAGAGAGAACAGATCCAAGTAAGAAACCTCCTCCGACGCTGCTTAATAAAGACTTTATTATGAACCTTGACTGGCTCATTGAGATCCAACACATGTTAAAACGATTTGAATAATATCAGACCACTTTATTTGAATTTCGATGAGATTTTTTTAATATTTTATGAATATGAAAGCCCATATGTCAAAATTATTATTGGTCTCATTATTTATATATTCAAGGCTTTGGAGTTTGGAATATTAACAGTAACAAGATTAGAATCACTTCCAAATTCCAATATTAAAACAGTGGATTACATTTCCTTACAAGCCAAAATTGATTCTTTCAAAAATTGACACATAAAATAAAAAGGCTAAATTAATTACTTAGTCTTATATGATGTGTAATGTAAAATTATAAAAAATGTTTTTGATTTTTAGAAAAAACTTACACCTTAATTTTAAATCCAAAATCATAATCTAACCCACTAAATCCTAAAACACTAAACTATTTAAAATAAAATAAAAACGTTTCCATAACACCTAAACAAACATTAAAAATATAATACCACTAGCCTACTTGTCTTTTTCTAATTATACCACTAAGTACCAAATTAAGATGCAATCTTGAGAATTGAGCTAAATTTTAAGATGATAATATTAAAAAAATACACTGCCACAGATATCCACTGATTAACTATTAAAAAAAAAAAGTTGTAGATTTGGTTGTTCCTAATAGAAAGAGTTTTTTTATAACAAGATGTTTGTGCTACAACAAATCAATAGTGATGATACTTAGAAGAATCTAATCAAAAGAGAGGAGAGAGAGAGACCATAAACTAGATGGCCTAATTAAAGGATTCCTAAACTGGCTCTTCTTCTCAGACTCAGGGCTCTGTTATGCTCTCATAATATACAGACAAAATACTCTCAACAACAACTACTTCTAACAATCTTCTTCTCTCTTTTCAGATCTTCAAAGGCTTTTTTTGTTAAAATGTTTCTAATCCAATTGCTCCAGAGGCACACGGACGAATAGCTGCCCGTTTAAGGTTACCACAGCCGATGTGTGATGCGGATCGATTCTCGTTGGCAAACTTACCACCTGCAGTTCCGATGAAGGTATGAAAATGTCATTCGACATTCTATGTATAAGCTGAAAAATCGCGTAATGAGCAATTACCTTTTTGAAAGGAGTAGCTCCCCAGGGATTCATAGGGTTCTCGGGTTCGCCGCTTATTACCAGACGCCCAGCTGGATCTGATTGGACCCGGACCTGTATTATAGTTGCCAAGACAAAAACTGAGTGCTAAACTCAATCTTAGGATCCATATGTAAACAAAACAGAGTGTTTCAAATTTGAGAGCTAACCTCTTCACGGACTAGTCCTGGGACTAATGCATAGACCTCAAAGCAATCTTGCTGCGGATAATGGAAGAGATTATTAATACCAGAACGTTATAGCTGAGACCTTAAGAAAGGGGCAACTGATTTTACCGTCCTCTGTACGTTAATCTTGACCCAGTCAGCTGGTGGTCCAACATCAACAACTGTCACATCCAACCTAGGAAACACAACAACTGGAATCAGAATTCAGATGTGATTATCACCCATTGAAAACCAGACCACAAAGCTAAAAACCATACATAGGTTTAGAAACTTGGATGGCATTTTTTGCACCATGTTCAGCAGGCCTCTTCCGTTTGAGCAAACCTGATGACATTGCCAGGTGTAAGTAATAACCCGAGTCAAAGTTCCACTAACATATTTATGAGGACAACAGTTCTTCATCAAACAGAACTCATACCAGGGGAGGTCCCAATCTGTTTTTCACGCTTTTGATGAATAACCAAGTTCTTATCCTACCAATAACAAAACAGCATGTTCGGTCAGACTATGACAACAAAGATATAAAGTGAACCTGTAAAGGTAAAATCAAACATATGTTTGGTAACAAGATTTAACCGAACCTTGATTGCAGGGTCACTAACTTCACCGTTACCATTAAGACGCTGTGAATGCCAACCTTGCATAGCACGTGCTGCAGCATCTCTCCTCGCTCTACCTGATCCAGACGCCTAGTGTAGAAACAAGGCAGCGGTTTAAGTTGAAACACAAACATTAACCATAAGAAGAGGACCGAACAAAAACTACAGACACATGACATGATATTCTCAATCTTACCTGATTATCAGTATTCATTGGTTCTAACTCCAACGGAAGGGGTATCTGAAGTTCACCTCCACTAACTTTATGCCGCTCATATTCAAGAAGGGCCTGAAAAATTAAGAAACTATAATGTTACTAGATGTTACTATGTCTAAAGGAAAGTATAATTTAAGGTTATTCACAATTGTTTTCTATTAAATCATTTAAATTATCTCTCAAAAGGATTGATGCATAGAGTCCCATGCCAGTGTATACAAAAGCCACATGAAAGAAACCAAAAGCAGAGAGTGGAAAAGGTGGTGAATATAATCTCTCACCTTTTCGTAGAAACCTCGGAAAGTCCATGACACTGTTGTACATGTCCTGAACAAAAAATTGACCAATTAGAGGGTAAGTCTTGCAAATTTCCATATGATATCCCTAATAAGAGAAGCATTTTTTTCTTACTTTGGGGGCCTGAAAGACTCTCCCACTTGCCGCCATAATTTGCTTCCAGTAACCTATAAAAAAAAGCATATATTAATCATAGAAAATCATTAAAAGCCACAGTGCTCGGTCATGAACAACAGTATGCATGCAAGTAAGCCAGGAGGGAGAAAAAATGAAAAGCAAAAGCCACATTAGCTCGTCAGAAAAATGCTGTGATATTCATCAGGCATAAACACAGTGACCCATACCTTGTCATACCCGCCCAATCTAGTCACAGCTCTCCATAACCTTGTGCCAAAAAAATTGATTGAATATCAACATTTTCTTTACAATGTATAACACACTTAAGTGACTAAATAATGATGGGAAGCAAGCTTACTTAAGGCAGTTCAGTCCCTCCCCATAAAATTTTGGAGGTTTGAAATCCATGTTTCTCTCTTTAAAAAAGCTATCCAATTCTTTCATAAAAGCAGATTGATCCTCTTCCGTTCCAGATTCATTACCATCAGACGTATCATCCAAAAGGAAAGAGCGCTTTGCGCGCATGGCCCCCTCAACGCCAGGTGGTACCCGAGGATATTTTTGGACTCCATTGTTCAAATCTCCACTACTCCGCATTTCAGACTTTATATTGGAAGATGCAACACAAGGATGACCAGGTTCACGTGTCACTGGTGCACTTTCATTATCTGCATCATTTATCACAAGTGCTCTAGAAGTATCTTGCTTTTCAGTATTAGCCTCAACATTGACATCCTTGTTATTAGTGGAGTCAATAGTAGCATCAGTAACCATTTTAGAATCTGGAAGGTCAAGTTCCATGTCTTCTGTAGTTTGAGCATCAGCTATAATCATTCCTTCATCATGATCAGAGGAAGTTTGAGTAGCGGGCAAGCCAGACAACCCTTTGTCACTGCCTCCTGAAACTCTAACTGCCAACACATCAGAGTTTTTGTCATTGTCTGTCACATTTTCAGTGGTAGGCAAGTCTAGTTCTTTTTCCACATTCATTGAGGTTTCTAAGAGAGGCTCAGATGGATGATCCTCCAGTTTTGATATGGTCTCAGACCCAGGCCCCTCTAGCCCTTTGTCAAGATCCCTTGTGGTCCCGTGATCATGATCAACTGGTCCACTTTCATCGCCAGCCAAGTTCATATTTTTAGCCTCACTGTCATCCATAATGTCATTTTTCTCCTCAACAACTTCAGTATCAGGATTGGCTGGAAATTCCTTATGGTCCCCGGAGGATATGATCTCATGTTCTTCTGCAGATTTTTCCTGCTCCATCACAGTATTAGCATGAATATGCAGTGATCCTTTTTCTTCCGAGTGTTTGTTATCAGGATTGACTGGAAATTCGTCGTGGTCTCCTGAGGCTATCATGTCATGTTCTTCTGCAGCTTTTTCCTGCTCCATCACAATATCAGCATTATGATGCGGTGATTCTGTGTCCTCCTCTGAGAGTTTGGAGTCAGGTATTATGGCCGTTTCTTCATGGACCACTGCATTATCTTTGTCAACCTTGACAGCATCTCCCTCATCTTTCAAGATTTCTGAACTTACTTCGCAAGACCCTATGTTCTGTCCTGCAGTGTCTTCTACATTAGGGTTGATTAACCCTTCGTCAGTTTCTAAAGCTACTGATGGAGATGGACTTCGGTGCAGGATTGTTTCTAACTGGGCATTGTTCTCATCAAGGGTTTTCTCATCATCAATCTTCGGCGGATCATCATCATTGGTCTCCCTCTCAAGGGTAGAATTCTCCTCATGCGAAGCAAGTGAAGTACCCTTTTCAAGGACCATGGGACATGGAGAATCTTTCTGTTCCTTGACGGGAGCTTCCTCTCCTACTGTCTCTCCTGGATTTTCATTCTCTGTTTCCTTCACATCACCCTGCCTTTGCTCTCCACTTTCAATTTCCTTATCAGTGCCCTGTTCAACTCCCTCACTCTCCATTTCCGTTACATTCTCCATTGTTGGTTCCACTTCCGTTAAATTCTCCATTGTTGACTCCACTTCCGCTAAATTCTCCATTGTTGATTCCACTTCGGTTAAATTCTCCATTGTTGATTCCATCTAAACAGCATTCCTATACAAATTCATCCATACAAGAAAATATTAATCAATTATAGGAATTGCAGAAAACAAATGAAATGACCACATACTTCACTGAAGCTCACATATTCAGAAAAACCCCAAAAACACCAAAAAAACAGCTTAAAGGTTTGTGAGGGAGCTATAGGGATTTGAGAGAGTTATGACTTATGAGAATTTTTCAATAAATCTCCAAGTTATATTTGGTTCTTTCTTCTTAAGAGTTTAGTTCAGTGTTCTAAATTATCAACTACACACACACAAACTGAAAGCAAAAAACCGTTTCTTGAGATTCATAAACAGTAATTCACAAGCAGAAAAAAATACCCCAAAGGTGAGACTTATAAGACATCAAATCGAGAGATTCATATTCTCCAAATTACGAATTCAATTAAAGATTCAAATCAAAACAGAAGACACGATTTACAAAAACCTCTCACGAGTAGCTAACATTTAGTCGTAAATTCCAAATTCCGAAAACCATAAAGCGATGCAAAAATCGAAAAAAACGAACCTTTGGGGTTGGTTGGTAGAGACGAAGCAGAACGTAGATAGGGAGAAGACGGCAAGGGGGATGAATTGGTTTGGGAGCTTCTTTGAAGAGCAGTGACTGAAACACTCTTATTTGTCTCTCTTTCGTCGTCCTCCTCCTCAAAATTTTACCCACCGATCGAAATTGGAGAGAAATGAAATCGAGGGTTTGCGATTTGAACCGGGTTTTCTCTACACTTTTTTTGGGCTCACGGGCTTTTTGACCTAATCTTGGCCCGATCAACATCACGCGTATCAGATCTTGTCGGAAGTCTTAATTTTCCTTTTCTTTTTTTTTTCTGGCGAAGGCTAATAATGATATTTTTCGTATTAAATATAAATATAAAGTAATATTGAAACTGAAACATAGTACTTTTGATAACAACAAAAGTTACAAAACAATTAAAAATTTTCCTTATATTTTATTATTATTATTATTATTATTATTATTTTTTTATCTTTATTTTTTTTTTATTTTTTTTATTTTTAATTTTATTTTTTATTTTTGTTTTTATTTTTAATTTAATTTAATTTTTATTTCTATTTAGGTAAACAATGTTCTTCACAACTCAATTTTGGGATTTTCTTGTAGCAAATGAGAGAAACAGATCTAGAGTGAAAAGAGAAGACCAATTCAAGAAAAAGAAAGAAAAAAGTTCATTACAAAACCACAATGAACATGTTTATTTTTCTATCTTTTCCTTTTTCCAGATTTAATGATGAAATAAACCCACAGAAGACAAGCTTGCAATCAGACTCTGTGACACTATTACAGGACACAGGAGAAGAGACAGATCCCTCCTCAGAGGAAAGCGTCCTTCTCAAGCAGTTTCACCACATCGAGCTGATTGTTAAGCTTGGCCACATCAATGGGAGTTTTACTGTCCATGTTTTGCAGAGTACTGCAAACAAACAATGAAACAACAACACTTGTCATATAGAACCATTTTTTTTTTTGAACTTGTTTGAAATAGAATGTGTTGTTATTGCAAACTTACACTGCAGCACCATTCTCTAGGAGAAGGCTTACACACTCTTTCCTCCCATAACCAGCAGCATAATGCAATGGCGTATTCTTGTTTTTGTCAACCGCATTCACGTTTGCTCCAGCATCCAGAAGAACTTGAGCACATTTCATCTACAAACAAACTCAACCAATGTCAGTTGGGTTCAAACCTGCGATTAACCTTCTATAACGGCATGTAATCGTAAATACATCAATGATAATTCATAATTGTGTGGCATTCTACTAAGTGAGGAAGAAGCTGCTAATCCACCAAGTTCATGATAATAAAGATTCATAGTATAAATTAGTCTTCAGTTTTCGCAATTATGTGATAGTGACATTACGACAGGTTTTTTGTTGTGACGGTTTTGTCATACCTCGCCATATCCACATGCAAAATGCAATGCTGTCCTTCCCTCAGAGTCTTCTTCATCTTTGCTACCACCAGACGCCAATGCAGCTTTCAAACCCTGATTGGTTCAGGAAATCAATGAACAAAGAGTTTAAAAGCTAACCTCGATCAATGATCCCAATTTAAGGATGAAGTTCAGACTGTTAAAGATTGGTTCAGGATGAAGTGTGCTAATCAGTTTACCTCCACATCACCGAGACTAGCAGTTTGGTGAACAATAGACTCTTCCTCTTCCCCTTCTTCGGCCTCCTCGGGTTCAGGTACAACACTCTGGTCTGCTCCAACAGCTATACCCATTGCTTCACCCAGCTTTGCCAATACATCTTTATCATTCCAGTACCTAGCACCAGAAATAAATCACTTATCCATACATAGAAAGTAAACCTAGTAAATTCTAACGAACGATGTAGATTTTTTTAATAACATACTTCATCATAGCAGAAGGACCACCAGCATCAATCTCAGCTAGTATAGGTTTCAATTCAGGATCTTCTTTCATTTGTGCCATACGCTCAGCAAACTGCTCTGTTGCTTCAGGGTTACCGAGAGCCTCCAAAAAGGGAGACATTTGCGGATCCTAAAAGCCAAACAGAGAGATTCAATGCTATGCTTACATAAACCTCAAGTAATGATTAAAAATAATAGAAACAAGAACGGGAACAACAGATTGTATATAGGTACCTGCACCAAAGCGCTACCGAGACGCTCAGCCATTGTCCTAAACTCAGGATTCTCCATAACCTGTTGCATGGTTTGCATATACTGTTGTGGATCAAAGTTCGGTAAACCTCCTTCATGCGACGCTGTTGGAACAGATCTCTGAAGCTGCTCAGCTAACTGGTTAAAGGAAGGATCTTTAGCTATTTGCTCAGCTAATTCCTTGATACTTGGATCCTGATTTACAAAAAAACCATCAACAAACGAAAAATCCAACCTTTGACTTATTACTAATCAACCCACACAAAAAAAGGAGACTTACATTGAGAATACCAGCCATGCCTGAGAAATCAAAAGCACTGAAATCAAGACCAGGATCAGTCACTGGAGGTGAAGGTGAAGGTGAAGCTCCTGAGCTTGATTCTGGTTTAGTACTCTTACTCTCTTCCTTGGTCTCGTTTCTCTCATCTGCGGAAGCATGGAATACAATTTAGTCAATAACAACAACAACCACCAAATCTGATCAAACAAAAGCAATCGAATCAAAAATACAACGATTCTAATCGAGAGATTTAACATAAATACCTGAAGGAGGAAGAGTTGTCTTCTCTGAACTTGAAGCCATCGGAAAATTACTAAAACCCAATAAAAAAAATTACAGAGATTTATTCAGAAATTGAATCAAAGAAGATTTCCCAGATTGGAATTGATACATGATCAGAAAAAAATCGAAAGTATGGTGAAGAAGAGTAGAAGACGATACCTATCGAAGCTGAGAAGAGCAAAATTATGAAAACCCCAAAACGAAAATGTTTGTGGCAAAGAAAACGGATATTCTTTCCCTCATTTTTTCATTTAATTAAAAAAAAAAAAGTTAATTTCGATTTTATATTTGGAAAGATGAATTATTATCATTTATTAATTACCATATGTTTGGACAAATAAGTTAAGAGGCCTCAGGCCCAAAAGCCCATAACTTTAAGTTTCTTTCTTCTTGAAATTTTGACATGTCCAGAATAGCTATATAATTTTGACATGTCCATTATAATTTCTTCAGATTTATCTGCATTGCGTAAAATTGGGTTTTTCTTTTTTTTTTTTTTTTTTTTTTTTGGCAACAGAGTTGAATATTGTTTTAAAACGTAAAATATGTGAAGAAAATTTATAAAATCCATCACACTATGGATTACGCAAAAATCAGTAACAGTCACCACAACTAAACCCACAACGATGGGTACTTCTTTTCTAATCAGTCAAAACAAACACATGGAGATGGCGCAAACAAGGTGTGTGATTCAGTCGAGAAATCATCGGAAGATAAGGAGATAATCATTTACGATTGTTTCAACTTTCAACTGCGTGAGAGCAGATCAGAAAGAGACTACTGATATTTTCAGGTTCTTTTTACTTGGTTGCCTGGGCAATTATATTGCTTATGGAACTCGCCTCCTCTTTCGCAGCTTCCACCAATTGATCCTTCAAAGACCATTATAACACACATCATTAACACAATCCTGAAGGACTAATTCTATTGTCTCAGTGGGGACTAGGATTAAGAAACCATACCTGGGCTGATATTATCCTCGCAACTGTTTTCTTGCTCGACTCTTGGAGTTCACCGGCGATCAACAGCTCATCCAGTATGTAATACGCCTAGAACAAAACAACCAGTTTCGAAAATTTCATAATGAAGTCAAATTACAGAGAGTGGATAATCTTTGATCCTGTAGAGTTGTGTATGAGTATACCTTGTGGAAGTTGAAAATCAAATCGAGTTCACACACCTGAATATCATAAAATAAACAGCTCTTAATCAAAATCTATATATTTTGTGAGATTATGATAGAGTGGAGGAAAGCCTTTTGGGTAAGTGTTTACTCACACTGCCAAAGTAACGGTCAAGAATCTCGACATAGTGATGAATTATCTCCAGTACCTCTAACTCGTTATCCGCCTCATCAATGCACATGCAGAAGTACAAACTTGCATATCTGCACAAATACACAACAATCATGTTTTGTAACCAGTAGTTAAGGAGCCCAAGAATACACTGCGTATGTAGATATCAACTCAATGTTTTTTACCTTTTGTAGACAACCTTGTATCCTCTCCATTCGATAAAATTGCAGAGCTTGGGACCACGGTTCAGAATCACGCCACTGAGTTCACGTATGACCTGTCAAGATCATGTTTCCAAATGTAAAGATCAAAAGCAAGCAAAGCATAACCCGAGATTAACTCAATAACACCTAAGCTGTACATACCTTAGATCTTTCCTTCTGTGTATAAGGCGAATACCATTTGGTGAGCCTTACTTTTCCTTGCCGACTAACTAGAAGCACAAAGTGTATCTGGAAACACAAACATCACCACAAAGAGCCACCTTAGACATTTTCTTTTCTTGTCAGGAACATCTCACTTAAAGCTATTCCTTAATAAGAAAACTAACAATTCAAGAAACCATTACTCTTGATGATATTCACTAACTAAAATCATTATGAACGAAAATCTACAGCACAGAATCAGTTTTTCTTTTTTCATGTATCCTCTCGCCTGTGGGAAGTTATCAAGCACAAGAAACTTCTACATCACAACCAAAAAAAAAAAAAAAAAATTTATAAACTACAGCTACAAGAGAATTTGCAAAATACGAGGTAGCTTTTAAGTAAACAAGCCTTACAACAAGGACCAGCAGTAAAGATTTGAAACGCACACAAATGATAAGGCAATTGTGAGAGATCAAGTACCCAGAACTTGAAATCTATCTACCTACCATCATTCACCTAAACCAGCATTTTAAGCAAAATTGAGTTTCCGAAACAACACAGAAGAAAGCAAGAGATATCAAGATGTACAGATCTACAAGCTTCTTTTGCCAATTCAGAAACAGAGGCACACGATTCATTACCAAATCAAAATCAAAATTCAGAGTCAAAAGTTGTTGTTTAAACTACGAGCAGCATCAGCAGTACTCAAGATACAAAATCGAAGGCAGATCCAAAATCGAAACACATAACAAAGTCAAAGAAACGCAAAAGAAGAGTACAGATTGTTACCATTTTCGTTAATCCAAAAACTCAAGATTGAACGAATCTGTAAAAGCTCAGCTCGATTCGCAGAAGAGATCTCTCTTTCTCTCTAAAAGCTGATGATCGTCGAAGTCGAAACTCAAAAGAATCCTTCCGGGTACACACAATAGAACGGCAGGGGTATAATTGTAATATAAGCTCCTTTCTTTTAAATGGATCTTGTTCCGGGTCGGATCCTTTTTATTTATAACACCCTCTCAAGTCTTGAGTCTCTCTATCCCCTTTTGCGCTCTTTGCGTAGCTGAGCTCATCTCAACGCTTTGTCGACGATCGTCTTAAGACACAAAAGGAGACTCCTCCTTCTTATCTCCTCTGTCGTCTTCAATTGATGTAAGTGATTCAGTTTTGATTTAGTTTGTTAAGAAGTTTTGGGAATTTTATAAAATTTAGGGATTTGATATGAGAAATTTGTTGTTTGGATATGCACATTTGGTTGGTAATGAGACGATTATGTTTTTGCATTCGTCTTTAAGAGTTTGATGTTGATGAATTGCGTTGAATCTTAGGTAGACGTAGACCTAATCAAATCTTAGATAGATCTAATTGGAAGTTGCAGAGAAATTGTATAACTGAGTAAGATTAAGACAACTGGTATAAAGAAGAGGTTATAGAACAATCGGTAATAACAAGAGATTATAAGACAATTGGTATAGCTTGCACAAATGAGACGTTATAGGACAATTTGTATGACTGGTACAACTTCTGATTCATAATCGTCTTTTATTTGGTTATATTTCCAGCCAGACGATGAAAAAGAACATCAACACAAGCTTACATTTTGACTATGGAGGACACTATTCAGAAGAGTATGAGTGGACTTCAAGAAATTCATTATATGCTATATTGTTTCAGACCTCATCTGTGGAGGAGATAACTTTTTCGGTCTTAGTGGATAAGATATGGAAGAAGATCAAGATAGATAGAGCCACATGCAACCTGAAATTGAGTTACAGTCTATCTAAATCTCGGAGAGAGGCATATATTGTAGATGACGAGGACGTATGTGTATTTCTAACCTCATTGGATACTGAGGGGCTTATACCAGTTTTACGTGTGGAGTTATTAAAGGATACAGAAAATAATCAGCGGGTCGAGCAATTTTCAAGAGAGGAGCGAAGAAGTTCAGTTGGTGTGAATTATGGGGAGGTTGATTCTAATGGGATAGTTTATGATGTAGATACTGCTGGAATGTTTACTGTTTTTGGAGAGGGAGAAACATCACAACAACAGAAAGAGTCGATCAATGTACAGCCGATTATTGAAGAGGCAATGGAAAATGCTGAAAATGCTGGTAATAAAGATTGTGAGAATATGGATGATGAGGAGGAGGATGCTAGTCATGAATATGTTGAGCTTCCAGGTCATGTAAAAGAACATCAATATTTAAAAGAATGGGAAGATGGTACGGGTCTTGAGAAAGATCAAGAGTTTAGTTCAAAGGATGCAGTGTGGGATTTGGTTCACAGAGCTACAAATTTGAACTGCTTTGGTGTGAAAACAGTTAAATCTGACCCGACGCGACTTATGGTAGAATGCAGCCAAGCTTCAAAAGGTTGTAAGTGGTATTTACGAGTTACGAAAATTCAGAAATCAGATTTTTGGAGTGTCAGAGTACATAGAAAGATGCATACATGCTCTCGAGCTGTTCATATTACTAGCAATAGTAAACAGAGAGGCACATCACGATTAGTAGCATCTGTTTTGCATGAAGTCTATCCAGGTCAGTCTGATACACCAAGTCCTAAAAAGATCATGAATATTGTGCAAGGAAGACTTGGTTTGCTTTGTTCCTACTCTTCCGCCTTGCGAGGGAAAAAACAACATGTTAAAGATGTGCAAGAGTCTATGCTAACTAAGAAGATGAAGGGAGATGGGGCTAGTGAACTTATGAAGAATATGAATAAGACTGGCGTTGGAGAATTATCGAAGTCGACGAAGGAAACCAATTGAGGATAATCGAAGTCAACAAGGAGACCAGTCGCCGTGGAAGAGAGGAGAAGAAACGAAGTCAGCGGAGTCACCGTTTCAGTTTATTCTCTTCAATTTCTGTAATTTGATTTTACAATGATTTAGGTTAAAATCGGAGATCATTAGGTCGGAGAGTGTGATTAGATCGGTAATCTCTCGAGTCCTAGTGATATACGTTCAAATGCTGCTTTTGGGGGTTTAAGTTTGTAGGATTCGTTTTGGGTAAATCGGTTTTTCCCAAATCTAGTTGGACTTTAGTTTTACTATTGGCTTGTAACATTGATGCAATCAAGCATCAAGTAGCTAACAATTAGAAACTACAAGCAAAAGGAACCTTTGCCTTGTTCTTGTTGATCCAAGCCTCAAGAAGCGCATCAACACCAGTCCCACCAAGTATAAAACTTCCATTATAAGCAAGAGCCTTTGGCCAAGGTTTATGATAGACGAAGTAAGCAAGAGCCTCGAGATTTGTTTTCTCCCCCTTGTTTAGCCTCTGCAGTTGGCTTCTGATTCTGATTCTCAATGCGCCACTCTTCTAGCACTTTTCTGATTTTTGTAAATGTGAAGTGAGACTTAGTCAGTCTCTATGAAATTTCCAAAAAATATAATACAAGCGATAGAGGGAAGGACAAAAAATGACTTTACATAAATTAAGACCATTTGGAGACTTAAAGAGTACAAACAGATAGAAAAGAGATCGATGGAGGAAGAAAATCAAAATGAGGTTAAAATTACATCAATCTAAGTTTGGGTTTTTTTGTTTTATTATCATCTGTCTCATCGTGCTCCAAATATCATCTGTTGACTTGAGACGAAGGGCCAATGTCTCTGCTGGATCTGTTGTATTTCATGTGGCTCTTCACAAGCTGTCCAGCTGCAATAGCAGACATTAGTGAAAGCTCTCCTGCAAGTACCGTACCAGCCACTATTCTTGCCAATTGCTGTGCGTTTGAGCCAGGCGCCTCCTTGTTTGATCCTTTCACACCGAGCAGATTCAAACAAGCTGATTGTGATGCAAGTTGTGTCCCACCTCCAACAGTACCAACCTGAAACCACAAATCATTAAAATAAGTTCATGACTTGGATACAACATGCATTATTCAAAATACCAACGGCTTTGTCTTCTCCGCAATTATTTGTGTAATTACTAATAGAACATGCATTATACCTCAATGCAAGGCATTGTGACAGAGATGTGAAGGTCGTCGCCATCGGCAAGAAGCATGGTGATACAGTGTGAGCTTTCCACGTTTTGAGCTGGGTCTTGGCCAGTGGCGATGAACACAGCGCTGACAATATTGCTTGCATGAGCATTGAACCCACCAAGAGAACCAGCCATGGCTGAACCAGCAAGGTTCTTGAGCATGTTAAGCTCTACAAGAGCCTCAACGCTAGTCTTCAACACTTTCTCCACAATCTCACCCTTAATAACAGCTTCACATACAACATGCTTACCGCGTCCTTCGATCCAGTTTACAGCTGAAGCTTTCTTGTCCGAACAGTAATTCCCTGAACACCATAACACCAATTAATATAAAAAGAGCTAGACTTTTGATTCGAAAATGGAGACAATAATAAAGATAGAAAAAAGAATTTACCTGAGATGCCAATAACATCCATGTCAGGAAACTCGCTCTTTATGAAATCCAAGACATTCTGAACACCTTTGGAGACCATGTTCATCCCCATAGCATCACCAGTACTACACGAAAACCTCGGATAGAGATTCCTCCCAGCAATCGTGCATTTAATACTCTGAAGCCTAGCAAATCTACTCGATCTATACACATATACAATAACAAAAAAACAAAATCAAATCACCATCCTAGCACTAAGTAGAAGATACAAAGTTTCTCAAACTCACTTGTTGAACATGAGAGACAATCTCTCAAAATTAGCAGGATCTTGCAGATAAAACATGACAAGAGCAGCTCTTCTTGCAGAAGGGAATCTAACAACTGGAGCTCTAGTCATTGCATCTTTCAAGAGAACACTAGAAGCACCTCCAGACAAGTTAATAGCTTTACAACCTCTGTTTGTACTAGCAACCAAACAACCTTCTGTTGTAGCCATTGGCACTGAATACTCAACCCCATCGAGCAACAAAGGTCCAGCAATCCCCACAGGGATCTGAACATACCCAACTGGCATCTCACAGCATTGCCCCAAAATCGAATCGTAATCGAAACCTTCCAATGGAAGACCGGTTAAGGATTTTCCGGTTATCCTCTGAACCGCTTCTCTTCTAATCGCTGCAGCTCGTTTACAATCTCCGAGCTTCGCCTCCAATGAGTAAGATGGGATGGTTCCTTCAATCACCGATTTAACAATCTCTTCATCTTCCACTGAATCAAGACCAGAAACAGGGGAATGATCAATAGAACTAGGTTTAACAGAACAATCTAGGGACTGATCACATGGAACCGTCCTCCGGAAATCTTCATCGTTAACCCAAACATCATCATCGGAAGAAGATCGGGAAATGAGATCGATACCGCAGAAACCAAGGAGGTAGATAAACGAAGCAACGAAGCCAATGAGAGCACAGATCTCAGAGAGGTCAACGACGTGAAGAGGCGTGGAGTTACGGATCTTCTCACGCCATCGGCTGAGAAGGAAATAAACCGTAGCGAAGAAGAGGGCAAGGAAGAAAGTGTTTGTTAGGTACAACGGAAGAGGAAGCGCGTCAGAGGCTTTACGAGGAGGAGAGACGGCGACATTGGAGATATCTCCGTCGTTGTCTTTGTTTTTGGTCGGGAATCTACGACGGAGATCCTCCATTGACGCCGAGACAAAAAAAGCTTGGATTTTTTTTGATGGGTGTGAGAGTTTTTTGGGCTCCAAAGTCTGAGAGATGGCAAAAATAGGAGAAGAGGGTTTATTTATAGTGGTGGTGTGGTGACATCGAGATCAACGTCAATGGAGAAGAAGAACAGAGAAGATGGTTTTGTCTCCGTCACAATCTATAACTACTTCTTTTATTTATTTCCACTTTTGGGGATGATTTGATTTAGGGTTAAAAAGTTTTGTTATTTTTGTTTGTGTCTTTTTTTCCAGTCATATTCATATATATTTTTTATAATAATATTCTACAGATGAGACGTTTTTTGTGAACTTTTTTTTTTCTGAAATTTTGGGATCAAATATTTAAAATTCAAAGCTTTTACTTGTTTTTTTAAATAGAAAATAGTTTTTAGGAAACTTAAATTATAAACTTAAGAAAAGTAAGAAATATATATTACATTCACAGCTAAATATTGAATGGATATAATTGATTTAAATATTATTTTTGGCTTTTAAAATGTTCTATAAGTTTTAATTTAAACCTTTAACTTTTGGTTTTTAAAAATAATATTATATATTTAATTTAAACATTATTAAATTTTTGTCTTTTAAAAATATCTTTAAATTTAAACCTTATTAAAATTTCCCAAGCCTATTCTTATTTTGCTAGATTTTCTTATACTTTGTTAACTTGCAATGTAAAAGTCCACCACAACCAATTCACATCACATGACATGTTTTAAATACTTGCAACAACCCAAATTAAAATACATTAACGATTATCAACTATAAAAAAAAATACTATATAGCACGAGATATTGATTGTAAATGATGACTATTATAATGATCAATCCAGAGCTTAAAATAGTGCACATCATGCAAATGCATGCATTGCGATGGATACATATGTTTTAAAAATACCTGAACTTGAGTGTAGTATTTGCATACTTGCATTTCCGAGGCACTTTCGTTCTACATTGACGTCAGTGTCATTTTTGTTGTTATCTTCTTCTTATATTTGGGGAGAGATTTTTTGTTTGACCAAACCAAGTCAGCAAGGACAAGAATCTTTGAGCATCTGAAATATACGATTCTACAAGATTTTACACTCACTATCACGTGAACTTTAGACATAGTAACGATATAATAACCATTGCTGGAGTCTGGAGTAATCTTTTAAAGTAGACACGTAGGTTCGAGCACCAACATCAATGCAAGAAAGTCTTCAGCATACACCTAACCTTGTTTCCCACACCAAAATAAGACATCGAGATCGGAAAATATGAAAAATTAATCGGTATTTGACATGATGTTTATATGAGAAATTTCTCTTATCTTATAGTTTTTCAAAAACTGTGCAAGGATAAGGCAAGGTTGAAGTCTTAAATCGTAAAGTAATATCACAAAAGGTCCAAAAAATAACTCATAAAAATCCCATAAGATAAGTTTTGAAACAGAGATAAACTCAATTAAAATGATGCAAACTAAAGCAGAGTTTGTTCTGAAAATTGGGAAACAGAGTAAAGTATTAAGCAGATTGCTGAGCAGAAAGTCTCTTCCTGGCTTCCTCAATGATGGTCAACTTAATACCTTTACCCTTTGGCAGAGACACCCATGGCTTTGTTCCTTTCCCGAGAGTGAACACATTTCCCAACCTTGTAGCAAACTCATGTCCTGTTGAGTCTTGAATGTGGATGGTTTCGAAGCTTCCCTTGTGCTTCTCACGGTTCTTAATCACACCAACACGCCCTCTGTTTCTTCCTCCGGTGACCATAACTACATTGCCCACATCGAACTTGATGAACTCCACAATCTTGTTTTCTTCAAGGTCAAGCTTGATGGTGTCGTTAGGTTTGATGAGCGGGTCGGGGTAACGGATTGTGCGACCATCGTATGTGTTCAAGTAAGGAATGCCCTTCTGACCAAACTGGATAGATCTCACCTTGCAAAGCTTGAACTGCACAGCAACAAACGAGGATACTTGTTGGAACATATTACAAACCAGTCATCAACAAATAGATTTTATCAGACCTCCAATGTAAGACAAACCAGTAATCAACGAATAGATTTTATTGGACCTCCAGTGTGAGACTAGAGCAATGAATATACAGACTTGACTTAGTTTCAAATGATTCTGGCAATGTAAGGGATTTAGGAGAACAAACCTTAGCTTCCTCATCCTTGATGGAGTGGAGACGGAAACGTCCCTTGGTGTCATACAAAAGACGGAAGTTTTCATTTGTCTTAGGAATAGACACAACATCTGCGAATAAGTATGCATCTTTCGTTAGATCATTCATCAAAGAAGCAGAGACAACAGGGCATTTAGAACAAGCAACAAAAACAACCACAGCCAAAACTCACCCATGAAACCAGCAGGGTAAGTCTTGTCAGTCCTCACTTTCCCATCAACTTGAATATGCCTTTGCATCAAGATCGAAATCACTTCTCTGTAAGTCAAAGCATACTTCAACCTGTTCCTGATGATAAGGACAAGAGGTAAACACTCCCTAGACTTGTGTGGTCCAGAAGACGGCTTGGGGGCCTGGAACAGAAACATCAATTATAAGACACCAAATCAAATGAAAACTACGCTCTAATAAGATTCAATACAACACAAGTGACTTACAAAAGCACCACCAAGTTTGTCAAGCATCCAATGCTTAGGAGCATTGAGCCTCTTCAAATGCTTCTTCAAACCTCTTGCCTACAGAAAACATAACAAATATAAACATCAAAACACATTACAAAGAGATCTCAACAACGATAGTTTAAGAATCGTTACCGAACCCATTATTACAATTCGCACAAAGAGATTAACTTTACGAAACAAAGCTCAATCACTAAAAGTCCCACCATTCTCAAGACCTCAACTCAAAGGATAATAACGCCTGTGATAATCGAATCCTATCTTTTGGGATCTCAACAACGCCAGTTTCAGAATCGTTACCGAACCCATTATTACAAATCCCACAAAGAGATTAACTTTACAAAACACTAACAAGAACCCATGATTACATCGAAATGCTATCAATCTAGTTAGACGGAGACAAACTATCCAACCAAAAAAGAACACATGACGCAGTTCACAAATGAATCTGAGACTTAGAGAGACAAAGATTACGAACCATTTTTGCAGCGAATGACTTCTGGTTCCTCCGCGGCTAAAGCAAGCCAGTCTTGTCTATTTCTTCTAGGGTTTGGAGGAGCGTAACACAAAACCCTAATCTAAAAATGTTTTGCCACACGTGTGACCAATGTTTTGCTTATTAAGGCCCATTAAAGGCCCAATAATAGCCCATTTATTTTCTCTCTTTTTATTATTTTTCCCTCTCAAGAAGATTAGAAGGGAAACAAAAAAATAAAAACAAAAGGTCGTGAATGTCTCTGTCCCTCCTCAGTTCTCACGCAATCTCGGAATCTCGCCGCCGGTGAAGCTCCGCCGTAATTCGAAGAAGCGGTTTTTGGAAAGAAAGAGATTCTATTGATGTCTTGAAGCGGTTAGTGTGAGGAAAGAGGAGATTTTTATGTAGTTAGAATCTGTGAAGGAGACGATGTCGCTGAGGATTAAATTAGTGGTGGATAAGTTTGTGGAGGAGCTAAAACAAGCACTTGATGCTGATATACAAGATCGGATCATGAAGGACAGAGAGATGCAGAGTTATATCGAAGAGCGTGAGCGTGAAGTCGCTGAGCGAGAAGCTGCCTGGAAAGCTGAGCTCTCTCGCCGTGAGGTACGTTTTCTTAAAAAAAATTTGATTTTTAGGGGTTTTGAGAAATCTATGTGGAGATACTGATTTTTGTTTCTATAGACGGAGATCGCTAGACAAGAAGCGAGGTTGAAGATGGAGAGAGAGAATCTGGAGAAGGAGAAAAGCGTTCTCATGGGGACTGCGTCGAATCAAGATAATCAAGACGGTGCTCTTGAAATTACTGTGAGTGGTGAGAAGTATCGGTGTCTTAGATTCTCTAAGGCCAAGAAATGAGTTGTGGAAATTGGATTAGGGTTCATAACGTAGGGCACAAAAAGGGTAATGCTTTATGCTCCTTTGAATCTCGATATCTTGCGATTCGATAAGGGGAAGATTTGTTCTTCGTTTATGATGGATGAAATGGGAACTTGGTTTTGTGTAAATTATTAAATTCAAAGAAGAAGGTATTGTGTTTTCTTGAAAGAGAGTTTGTCTGGATCAGTCTAAGGTGCTTGCTTCCTTGCTCTGTTCAAACTTTTGTTGATTGCTGTGTTGTCATACTGATATGTAGGAATTGAGGTATTTAGAACATGTTCTGTCTGAATGATGGATGTAGTTTGGTTAGTATAGATTGTTGTAGGAAAGACAGTGGCAAAGGTTTTTTCAGGTAGTTTTGTTTTAATGTGCCAGCATCGTAAGGTGTGAAAGAGAGCCAAAGATGCAAGGATGAATGAGTTAGAGTGAACAGTGTGATCAGTGGTGTTAGGGAGATAAAGGCACTTACGCTTAACTCATAGAATCCCTTCTCCTGTTCTTGTATGCAAATGTTGTAACTTGGTTCTTGTAACTTGGTATGCTGAAAAACCAGCACCCAGTAGTAGGGTTAGGCCTAAGAGGTTTCAGAACTTAGAGAAGAAGTAGAAGGTTGTGTTAAGGTAAAATGTGATCTTGCTAGTGTTCAAGCTGATATCCATACAAATGAGCTAGGTTCCATTATCCTAGGTTACTGTCTTGCAGCTACATACATGATGAAAGATGAATTTGCATATGTTATGTTCCGAAAGATGAATTCTTTCCTGGACCTGTTAGAATTGCTTGACATGGAGAAATATGTCCAACATCAGTATCTATCTAAAGGTAAGAGGAACCACATGCGTTCATTTACTTTGCACATTCTCTCTCTGAAGCGAATCTACAAAACAAACTGACGGGTATATCTATCCAATGCACTTATGCAAGCATCAGATCTTGTGATTGGCTTAAATTTAGATCAGTGACAAACAAACCCGAACCGTGAGAGCTCTCTTTGTTTGTCAAGGTGTTCACTTGGACTGATGGAACCAATTCAGCCAGAACGACAACTCATGTCTCTGACCACCTCATGTCTTTGAAGCACAAAGATGACTGTTTTGTATTGAACAAAAACCATAACTAGTTTCCAAACAAACTCCCGATGGCCTTTTTTAGCCACAAGCAGAAACAAACACTAAAAAGTTTGAAACTTGGCTACTATCTAACAATGAGTCCCTGTAACTAAATACAAACCGAACCTGAAGCGTGTGGTGTTGTTAAACGCCCAATGGGAATCCTTGACCCATACCCGACCCGGTTCTAGATACTTATACACTCTGGTTCTTCATCGTCATCAATCATTTTCTGAAGATCACAAGCAAGGAAATGGAGAGCGATTCAGAGATGGTTCCGTTTCCTCAGTTACCGACGCCAATAGAAACAAGCTACAGGGCCTGCACCATTCCTTATAGATTCCCTTCTGATGATCCCAGTAAAGCAACTCCTACTGAAATCTCCTGGATCAACGTCTTCGCCAATTCCATCCCTTCTTTCAAGTAATCAAGCTACTTCTCTTCCCTCTGCTTCTCTCGTGCACCTTTAGTTTCTAAGACCAGATTTTGATTCAGATTCTGTTAATGGGTCGGATCAAGTTTTGATTTTGTTACTAGATATTGCTTCTCTTAGGCTCATATATCAATAAGCTCAGTAGAATTGTAGTTCTTCAGCTTAATTCGACTAATGTCTTTGGTAGTGTTTTGTGTTGACTTTAGGAAGCTATAGTAGTTTATGGCTGGGATCTTGTAGGAAACAGTTGCAATCATGATTTAACAGGAAATTCCCATAATCTCAATGTTCTGAATCTGTTTCAATTGTAGGAAACGTGCAGAGAGTGATACAACGGTTCCAGATGCTCCTGCTAGAGCTGAAAAATTTGCAGAAAGGTACATATTATGCATTGTTGGTGGTTTTTTTCGAGGTTTTGGTGGGTGATCTTTTGCCAATATCATCTTCATAAACTGAAACAAATGGTGTGCCCTGTAGTTTGCGTTTTTTCATTACTTTTAGAAGGGCCTTTAAATTATATATTAGGCAAGATAGTGTTTTAGCCTTTGGATTTGCTTTTAATATGTTTAAACTTGAATCTGGAAGATATGCTGGAATTCTTGAAGACCTGAAGAAAGATCCTGAGAGCCATGGAGGACCACCAGATGGCATTGTAAGTCAAAAACACCACATGATATCTTTTCGTCTGGTGTAGTGAGTTTTGTTTTCATGGATTCTTTTGGCTTATTTTCAGCTGTTATGCCGTCTTCGTGAGCAAGTACTCAGAGAATTAGGATTTAGAGACATATTCAAGAAAGTGAAGGTGCGAATGTCCTTTCAAAGGCTCTTGAGGTTTTCAGATAGCGAAGCACTAATTCTTTCTGATTACATTCAATGCATAGGATGAGGAGAATGCAAAGGCTATATCACTATTTCCCGAAGTTGTCAGTCTGAGTGATGCTATTGAAGATGACGGAAAACGGTTAGAGAATTTGGTGAGAGGAATATTTGCTGGAAACATCTTTGATTTGGGTTCTGCGCAGGTATCTTTCGATCGCCTCTCTTTGGTATCTACCACAGGAAGCATGTCCTAATTTATGGGCTCTTTTCTTTTCCCGTCTTGAAGCTTGCCGAAGTTTTCTCAAAGGATGGTATGTCTTTCTTGGCTAGCTGTGAAAATTTGGTTCCGCGACCATGGGTCATTGATGACTTGGAAACCTTCCAAAGGAAATGGATCAAAAAGTCTTGGAAGAAGGTAACTCATTTGGTTTTCTCTTTCTCTAATGCTTTGTTCAGACTTCAGTGGTTAACCGCTTGACCAAAACAATTGTTTATCTTCGCTTTTTCATGACAGGCAGTGATTTTTGTTGATAATTCTGGTGCAGACATAATTTTAGGCATTTTGCCATTTGCAAGAGAGTTGCTCCGACGAGGAACTCAGGTACCTTTGACTATAACAGAGTCTTTTAATCCATACTCTCTTGAGTATACTCTGAGTTGTTCATCCTCTTCATCTTTTGCCCTTGAAGGTGGTTCTCGCTGCTAATGAGCTGCCATCTATCAATGACATAACATATACCGAGCTTACAGAGATCCTGTCACAGGTAAATTAGGTGATGAATAAGTAATTATTGATATTCACAGCTTTGAAAAGTGAATCTGAATATTTTGTCTTAATTTACCAGTTGAAGGATGAAAATGGCCAATTGATAGGCGTTGATACCTCGAAGCTTCTGATTGCAAATTCAGGGAATGACTTACCAGTAAGACATTAGAAGCTCCCTGAAAGATAAATGGTTTTATTCATTGATTTCTTACTTTTTTTTCTCACTCCCCAATTTTTTTTCCAGGTTATTGATCTCTCAAGAGTATCACAGGAGCTTGCTTACCTTTCATCTGATGCTGACTTAGTCATAGTAGAAGGCATGGTAAGTGTCATTTACATTGTGAAAGTGAAACTCAAGCAAACTATACAACTAGTCTTGGTTTTGTAAACTAACTTCTTGGCTGGTCTAATCAGGGTCGTGGGATTGAGACAAACCTTTATGCTCAGTTCAAGTGTGATTCTCTAAAGATTGGAATGGTAGTAGCTAGTTTCACTAATTCATATTACTCTCTTTTGTTTTCATCGGATTAATGAAAAGAAATGTTGTGTTGATTACTTTATTTCTGATTTCACATGTTCCATCCTTTTGTTATGCAGGTGAAGCATCTTGAAGTAGCAGAGTTTCTTGGAGGACGGCTTTATGACTGTGTTATCAAATACAATGAAGTTCAGAGCTAACTATATTTCAGTAGTCTCCAGTCTCACTTCTCCCCTACTGTCATTTTTTACTGAATCGGGTACAAACTACAAAGAGTAATGCTTTATGCTCCTTTCCATCTTGATATGGTAAGGTGTTTCTAGAACCGAAGGGAAGAAGTAAAAGATTGTGTTTGTTCGACAAACAAATTTGTTTTTAAGATAACTTTTGTATCATTTACACAAGTTTTATTAATCCAAATTTTTTCATAAAAGGTTTTTTAAAGTTAATTTACACGTAAAGTCCCTATGCTAACTAGTAACTAGTTTCTTCTAACTAGTAAATAAGGAATATGTTATATGTAAATGTATATAGTAAGTAATTTATACTACGTATACGTAGTTTTGTATGACAACATTATTATATGACTAGGAATTTAAAAGAAAAAGCTAGTGTAGAATGTGAAGAACATATTATGAGGTTTTGAGTTGAGATTTGAATAGAATATAAAACAAATCCAGACGCCATCGTTTTGCTTCAATCGTTATCGAAATCTGATACAAAACCGGTCTAACACTCCAGCGGCATCATTGTCCACTCAAGCAGCCCGCAGACAATGATCTGAAGTTTAGACATAAGGGGCCTCTCTTCCATGACGTAGGTCCATTGGGAAAATAGCGAAAATCAACTCTGACTATTTGCTAGCGGTATTTTTTATACCCAAATTATGATACCCGACAAATAATAATTTAAATTCGTAAAAAATTCAAATTTTCAACTTAAATTATACGTTGATTGTGGCTGATTTTATATAGTTTAGGTTAGAAATTTGATTTTTTTGTGAGTTTATGTTGCTATTTACTGGGTATCGTAGTTTGGATATAAAAATACCGCCAACAACTAGTTTGGGTTGATTTTCGCTATTTTCCCTAAGTCCGTATTTATGATTTGTGCATGGACGCATGACGGCTGAGAGAGAGAGAGATTATTATTATTTGTAGGTCAATAATTACACAGTAAACCACCAACTTGTAGGAAATAGCAATAATATAGCTAGTGGTGTCTTGTTGTTGTCTTAGTTGTAAAATATGGACTCTCGATTTCTTTGGATGAAAAGTCCAACTAGGCATGAATCTGGATGATGCAGACTGTCGTTTATTAGGGACAGTCTTTGTAATGTAGCTATAACATGAGTATATATATATGAGTCATATAATACAATCTTTGTTCATATCAATCATTTGTTTCCTAGAAATATATCACAAAGAGAGCAAAGATAGAAATGAAGAACGTTTTAGGAATGGTCCCGTTTCCTCAGTTACCAACACCGATAGAAACCAGCTACACCGCTTGCACCATTCCTTTTAGATTCCCTTGTGATGATCCAAGAAAAACAACTCCTACTGAACTCTCTTGGATCAGTGTCTTCGCCAGTTCCATCCCTTCTTTCAAGTTACTTCTCTTCTCCCTCACTTAGACCTTTATAAATCTCCAATCCTCTCAATGTTTCTGAAGCTGTTTTTATTTGTAGGAAACGTGCAGAGAGGGATACAACTGTTCCAGATGCTCCTGCTAGAGCTGAGAATTTTGCACAAAGGTATTCATATATTGTGCATTGTTGTTGGTGGTTATTAATTTGTCAAGATTTTTTGTGTGTGGGAGATCTTTTACCAATGTGTCACCTTAGGATTATGGTGATTTATTCAACACTATTTCTTTACCTTTTAACATTCCACATCACTCTCTTGCGCATCATAATTCGACACTCACTCAAATATATTTATCTATACAGTAGTTTTGTTTAATAAAATTACAACATCTACCCTAATATAATTGTTTCATTTTTTTCACTTTTTTGTATGCTTTAATTTTTCAGGAGGATTTATTGACTTTATTTTCCCATAATAATATGGCTTAGATACCATATTAAATTAGGGTTTATATGAGCTTTTAACTCAGAAACTAATCGATAATAAGTCAGTTTATATAGAATATATAAATTATTTAAGTCTCATCATATAAATTTTTTTTTCCCTGTATCCAAATTAAATAAAATAAGTTCTTATAAAAATATTACTTTTAGTGTAACTCTATAGAATAATTGATGTTAAATGATTGAGGAGGAAAAAACAAATCCATAAGTTGTACATCTAATCAGTATGCTTCACCTATCCCAATCTATATCGTTACCCCAAAAAGATATATGTAACTCACCAATAATTTATTTTGGCCCATCAAAACATGTCATGTCATGCAAGAAGAACTCATGTTTTCCTATTCACTGTGTTGAATTTTATAACACACTAATAATTTACTTACCATCTCACTGTTACTTGTTTTCAACAAACCATTGCAAGTTGTAGAGAACAAATGAAGTTTTCATAAGGGCATTTGAATTATACATTATGCAAGATGGTGTTTTAGCCCTTTTGATTTGCGTTTAATATGTTTAACCTTGGATATTAAAGATTTGCGGGAATTCTTGAAGACTTGAAGAAAGATCCTGAGAGCCATGGAGGACCACCAGATGGCATTGTAAGTCAAAAAACACCACATATATGATATATTTTTCTCTGATAGTGTAGTGAGTTTTGTTCTCATGTGTTAATATTTTGGCTTATTTTCAGCTGCTATGCCGCCTTCGTGAGGAAGTACTTAGAGAATCAGGATTTAAGGACATATTCAAGAAAGTGAAGGTGTGCATTTTTCTTTCAAGGACTCTTAGGTTTTGAGATAGTTAAGCACTAATGTTTCCATCACTAATCACTCAATGAATAGGATGAGGAGAATGCGAAGGCTATATCATTATTTCCTGAAGTTGTCAGTTTGAGTGATGCCATTGAAGATGAGGTAGAACGGTTAGAGAATTTGGTGAGAGGGATATTTGCTGGAAACATCTTTGATCTCGGTTCTGTGCAGGTATCTTTCAGTCTCCTCTCTTTTGTATTCTACCGCAAGAAGCTTGTTTTAATATATGGGTTTATTTCTTTTCATATTTTTGAAGCTTGCTGAAGCTTACTCAAGGGATGGTATGTCTTTCTTGGCAAGCTGTAAGAAATTGGTTCCACGACCATGGGTCATTGATGACTTGAAAAACTTCCAAGAAAAATGGATCAAGAAGTCTTGGAAGAAGGTCTTTCATTTGTTTTGCTCTTTCTCTAATGCTTTGGTTCAGACTTCAATGGTTAACCGCTTGACAAAAGTTATTGTTTATGTTCTTTTCTTTTTCTTGACAGGCAGTGATTTTTGTTGATAATGCTGGTGCAGACATAATTTTGGGTATTTTGCCGTTTGCAAGAGAGTTGCTGCGTCGAGGAACTCAGGTACCTTTGAGTATGCTTCAGTTTATACACTCTTGAGTGAGCTTGAGTCGTATACTCTGAATTGTTCACCCTCTTCATCTTTTACCCTTGAAGGTGGTGATTGCTGCTAATGAGCTGCCAGCTATCAATGACATAACATATACCGAGCTTACAGAGATCTTGTCACAGGTGAACTAGGTGATGAATGAGTAGTTCTCGATATTCTTAGCTTTGATAAGTGAATCTGAATATTTTGTATGTATTTTACCAGTTGAAGGATGAAAATGGCGAATTGATAGGCGTTGATACTTCGAAGCTTCTGATTGTTAATTCAGGAAACGACTTACCAGTAAGACATTTGAAGCTCTCTGAAAGATAAATATGGTCTTATTCATTGATTTCTTACAATTTTTTTATCTCCCTCCACAATTTTTCTTTCAGGTTCTTGATCTATCAAGAGTATCTCAAGAGCTTGCTTACCTTGCAGCTGATGCCGACTTAGTTATCCTAGAAGGCATGGTAAGTCTCATTTATAGTGTGAAAGTGAAACGTAACTATATATAACTAGTCTTGGTTTTGTTAGCTGACTTCTTGGTTGTTCTAATCAGGGTCGTGGAATTGGAACAAACCTTTATGCTCAGTTCAAGTGTGATTCTCTCAAGATCGGAATGGTAGTATATATTTTTCACTATTTCCTGTTAATTACTCTCTGTTGTATTTTTGCTTATTTCTGATTTCTCATGTTCTATTCTTTTGTTATGCAGGTGAAGTATCTTGAAGTAGCAAAGTTTCTTGGAGGACGGCTTTATGACTGCGTCATCAAATACAATGAAGTTCAGAGCTAATTATATTTCAGTAAACCTTCAGATTAATATGATATGCTCCTTTCCATCTTGATTTGGTAATTGAGTAAGCAAAAGATTTGTTCTTTGTTTGTGAAGGATAAGTGGAAAGGGACTTGTTGACATTGTACTTGGATTGGATTGTCTTAATATGTCTATTGAATTTTAATGAAGAAAGTATATTTATATTCTGCAAACCGAGTTTTATGATCATTCATCGTGTTTAATTTCCTCACAATATTTATTCTTTTACGGTTCTTGATCCCGACATGTAGAAGTTTAGGTATTTGGATCATGGCCGCTCTGAATGATGCCTCTCTCCCTTTGGCTTGAATCTACAAAACAAAGTCTATATATTCAGTGGATTTATTCAAGCATTAGTTTTGTTACTGCAAAGTGCAAACAAACAAACGCACAAACACCACAAAGTTTGGAACTTGGTTGGCTACTATTTAAACCAAATACAATCCGAACGCTCACACATACGACATTTGTGACCCGTACCCGACCCGTTTCTATAGACGCTCGTCCTTGGTCCTCGTGAATTGGGAGATGATTCCGTTTCCTCTATTACCGACGCCGATAGAAACAAGCTACAGGGCTTGCACCATTCCTTACAGATTCCCTCGTGATAATCCCAAGATAGCTACTCCTACTGAAATCTCCTGGATCAACGTCTTTGCTAATTCCATCCCTTCTTTCAAGTTACTTTTCTTACTCTTCGACACCTTTGGTTTCTCTTTACTTTGACTACATTAGATACTCTTCATGAATCATGGGTTCGGATAAAGCTTTGATTTGTGGCTTCTCTTTACTTTGACCACATTTAGATACTCTTCATGGATCATGGGTTCGGATAAAGCTTTGATTTTTGTTATCAAATTTGCTTCTTTTAGGCTCGTAGTCCAGTAGTTTGTGGTCTCTCTTTAGTTTGACCACATTTAGATACTGTTCATGAATCATGGGTCGGATAAAGCTTTGATTTTTATCATCAATTTTTGCTTCTTTTAGGCTCTTATTCCAATTGTTTGCTTGAATTGGACGCGTGTTGTTGATTTGTTGCGAATTCTTTCAAAATTTAGAAAACTTTGAGCCCTTCAGCTATTGTCGTGGCTAGCTGTTGCTTTTGACTCTACTGAGTTTTCATGGTGTTTTACTTAGTAACATCACGAGGTTGTTTATAGGAAACAGTTGGGATCCTGATTTTAATAAGAATATTTTTCCTTAGTTCTCCATGTTCTAAAGCTGTATCATTTGCAGGAAACGTGCAGAGAGCGATACCACTGTTCTAGATGCTCCTGCTAGAGCTGAAATATTTGCAAAAAGGTAAGTCTTTTGTGTATGTATTGATTTGGTAATTCTCAAGGGTTTGGTTTGTTGGAAATCTTTTGGCAATGTCACCTTCATAAACTAGACGAGTTTTGTGTCCTGCTGTTTGCGTTTGATATGTCTTACTTTGAATCTGGAAGATATGCGGGAATTCTTGAAGACTGGAAGAAAGATCCAGAGAGCAATGGTGGACCACCAGATGGCATTGTAAGTCAAAACACCTCATGATATGTTTTCCTCTGGTGTATTGATTGTTGTTTTCATGGATTATTTTTGGCTTGTTTTCAGATTCTTGGCAGAGTTCGTGAGCATTTACTTAGAGAGTTAGGATTCATGGACATATTTAAGAAAGTCAAGGTTTGAATTTTCTTTCAAGGACTCGTGAGGTTTCAGATACTCTTTCTCTCTGTGATTAGATGATTTCACATTCATTGATGAAACTGAAATAGGATGAGGAAAATGCAAAGGCTATATCACTATTTCCTGAAGTTGTCAGCCTGAGTGATGCTATTGAAGATGATAGAGAACGGTTAGAGAATTTGGTGAGAGGGATATTTGCTGGAAACATCTTTGATTTGGGTTCTGCACAGGTAATTCTATTACTTGAACATCGTCGGTTTCTTCAGTTGCCTCTCTTTGGTATCTTCCACAGGAAGCTTGTCCTAAATTCCTAATTACGGGTTCTTTTCTTTTCGCATCTTGAAGCTTGCTGAGGTTTTTTCAAGGGATGGCATATCTTTCTTGTCTAGCTGTCAAAACTTGGTTCCACGACCATGGGTCATTGATGACTTGGACAACTTCCAAACCAAATGGATCAAGAGGCCTTGGAAGAAGGTCACTCGTTTGTTTTGTTCTTTATCTAATGCTTTGTTCAGACTTCAGAGGTCAACCAAGTTCATTGTTTATATTTTCGTTCTCATGACAGGCAGTGATTTTTGTTGATAATTCTGGTGCAGACATAATTTTGGGCATTTTGCCGTTTGCAAGAGAGTTGCTCCGTCGAGGAACTCAGGTAGGTACCTTTGACAATGACTGAGTCTTTTTCATAATCTCCTGAGTGATGCAGAGTATAGTATAAGTTCTTCTCTCTCTTAATCTTTCACCATGAAGGTGGTGCTAGCTGCTAACGAGCAGCCAGCTATCAACGATGTAACATATACAGAGCTTACAGATATCGTGTTGCAGGTGATGAATGAAGTAATTCTTGATATTAACTAATTCCAAGAAAAGTGAATCTGATTTATTAGCCTTAATTTTACCAGTTGAAGGATGAAAATGGCCAATTGTTAGGTGTTGATACTTCAAAGCTTCTGATTGCAAATTCAGGGAACGACTTAGCGGTAAGACACATTAGAAGCTCGCAGAGAGAAAAATGGGTTTGTTCATTAGATTCTTACGATTTTTTCTCACTTGCCAATTTTTTTTTCCAGGTTATTGATCTCTCAAGAGTATCACAGGAGCTTGCTTACATTTCATCTGATGCAGACTTGGTCATCCTAGAAGGCATGGTAAGGCCCTTATAGTGAAGCGAAATTTAACAAGTATTTAACTAGTCTTTGTTTTGTTAACTAAGAAAGTAGCCGCTCTATTCAGGGCCGTGGAATCGAGACAAACCTTTATGCTCAGTTCAAGTGTGATTCTCTCAATATCGGCATGGTAGTGTACTTCTTCTCTTAGTCACGTTTCTCTCCTTCTTTCTACGTCGGATTAAATGAAAAGAAATGTTCTGCATTTAAAGGCTTCTTTCTGACTTGTCATGAACATCTATTTGTTATGCAGGTGAAGCATATTGAAGTAGCACAGTTTCTTGGAGGACGACTTTACGACTGCGTCTTTAAATACAACGAAGTTCAGAGTTGATTATATTTTAATAATCTTCACTCTTGACTTCTCCCCAACTACAATTTTGTACTGAATCATCCATTCAATATAAATTCCAAATAAAACCAAAACAAAAAGACTTGCAGTTCACTCAATAGGACTGCTAAAATAAAGGAAGCGGGATCAAACTGGGAGTAGAAACACAGTGACAATATTGACCTATTTGAATCTTCTTGCACAGATCTTCCCTCTCAATATAGATGCAAGCCGCATCATATTGACTGCCGCCACAACACATGAAAAGAGTCTTATCGTGGATGAAGTAACTAATGAGATTTACCTTCCAACAGAGAATTGGCACTTGAGTTGTTGGCAAAGTCATCAACTTTATCCACACTACTTCCTCTTCTTCTCTATCAATATTTTTCTTGGTTACCCAAATATCAATCTTCAATGTTTTACAACATTGCTTTAACAAGGAAAAACGATCTCCCTCGTAAACCGCGAGGATAGACATATCGTAAAAATGGTTCTCCCGAGTGGGAAGGATACAAAAAGGTTTGAAAATCTCCATCGAGAAATCAAAGCTTCGAATGAATAACTCATCACTAGTATAACAAATCCAGTAGAGGTTTCCATTTAAGGAAACGTTTAGTCGTCCAGCTGTTTCAGATGTATCAATAATTCTGAACACGTGTGATGCACAATCATAGATGGCAACTCTCGGCTTGTGATCATCTTGGTCTTGGTCTTTCCAAGAAAAATATCCCAAGACCTTGTAAACCTTTTGGGGTCTACTACTATCGTATCCAAAGCCGGAAATACAAAATACTTTATCCTCGTAGTACTCTTCGTACTCGATAAATTTGACCTGACTCAGCCACGGATTCCACAGCGCTGTCCCATTCTGATTCCAAAACTCATACTTACAAAACAGGAACCCATCACATGTAGTGGTGTTCGTGTAATTCATTGTATCCTTGTATGGAACAATATTATCAGTATCAGAGGTGGCAGGTAGCTCACGCAAGTTTATCGTTGGTTCGATGATGTTGTGATTGATGATGTCTACTGAAAAATTCTCGCATCTATGGTTCTGGAAGATGAACTGAGGACGTGAGCGAGACAAGTGCTTGGTTAGGAAAAACTTGTCGTTGAAAAGAGAGTTCCATCGTTTACATACGGTTTTGAGTCGAACAAGATAATGAGGTTGGAGACGTGAGAGTATTTCTTCCTCCAACTCCCATGGAAGCTTCGACGGCTTCAACGGCTGCTCTTCGATCACTCGAGCTGGTCGACACAAGCACTGTCCCATGTTTAGCTTGCAACCCTCGAGCTACTTTGCAACAACTCCGGCGGAGCTATATAATATAGTTAGGTCTTTTGCTTTCAATTTTGTTACTAAATCCAAATTTGATCTCTAACGATAAATTAGGAGAGGATAAACATTATTTCAGATAATATTTACACTGTCAAAATCTTTTCAATATATAAATACATATATGTATTTATGGCGTAGTCACTTGAGTCTTCAGTTATAGAATAAGATTAGACGACCTAGCTTGTCATGAATTAGTTACTTACTTGACACGCTTTATGTATCAGATTTTATATATGTAATTGAGTAACCAGTTCTTGGTTTGGTTATCGAACGGTTGCATCGCTTTTAGTTTCTATAACAACAAAAAACAAAGTTAAGATTCGAAATATCGAATGTCAATGCAAAATTAGAAAATTGATGATTCCCTTAATTTGTTTTTTAAGGTTAAAAGATACGCATTTTTTGTTTTCAGATTTATTAATTATTACAAATTATGAGAATTGTTACAACGATTTTACCATAGACAAGTCTAGCCAACTCTATTAGATTCGCGATTGACAACACTTATACTACATAACTCTTCTCATTTGATACCTAAAATCACAATCTTCTATGAACTTGTATCTATAAAATCATAATCTTCTATGAACTTGTATCTATTAATCTGCGTAATTATTAATACATCGTATTATCTGGAACGCGAACTTCAAAATTTTCAAGTGTATAAACACACTTAACCCTTGGACAAGTATTCGGCCAAAGAGGTTTCCACTAGTCTTTTTAATTTAAATGTGTGTTTTTGTGTTCTTTTATTTTTTAATATAATTTTTTGTTCCCTATGTATATGTTAAGTCTCACAATGAGTCTAGTTTAGGATTCACATCATTGGATGTTGGATGAATTATTTATAATTGTTAATCACTTTTAATACTTCTAATTATCGCCGGTTAACAGAACAAACAAAAACCTTAAACATTCCAAAATGATTTTAAGTTTTTAATAACACAAAAAAAAAACAAATGACAAGAAAAAGAGATGATAAAAGTTGACTTGCAGTTCACTCAATCTAATTTCTTAAATAAAGGAAGCGATATAAAATTGGGAGTGTAAACACAGTGAGAACACTTATCAGAACCTATTTGAAACTCCTTGCACAGATCTTTCCTCACAATATAGATGCAAGCAACTTTACTTCCACATCCGCCACAACACATGAATATGGTCTTGTCATAGACGAAGTAACTAATGCAATCAGACATAAAAAAGACCCTTGATGGCAAGTTATCTGTTGGCAAAGTCATCAAGTGTATCCACACCACTTCCTCTTCACATCTCTCGATATTTTTCTTCGTTACCAAAATCTCAATATTCCTAGTTTTGTAGCATCCCTTTAACAAGGAAAACCGATCTCGCTTATAAACCGCGAGGATAAGCTGATCGCTTATATCTTTCCGTAGACATGGACGGAGACAAAAAGGCTTGAAAACTTCCCTAGAGAAATCAAAGCTTAAGATAAAGTACTCATAAGGAGTCTGGTGATTATAACTAACCCAATAGAGATTCCCATTCAAGAACACACTTCGTCGCGTAACTGTGTGAGCTATGGACAAGTCCTCGTCAGGTATATCTAGAAACTTGAACGTGTTAGTTGCACAGTAGTATATCGCAACTCTCTCCTGGTAACCTCTCTGGACATTATTGCGACAACGAAACACGCCTAACATCTTGTAAACCTTTTCACGACTAGTATTATCGTATCCGAAGCCGGACACTAAGAATGGTTCGAACTCGATCCTTATAACTTGTCTCAACCACGGATTCCAGAGCGCTGTCTCCTTGTTCCAGTAATTACACATAGAAATCAGGAACTCATCACACGTGGCGACTGTGTAATCCATTTTTTCATCGTACGGAAGATCAGAGGAAGGTAGCTCCCGTAACTCTATCCTTGGATCGATGCTGTTAGGACCGACCATGTCTATCGAATAAGTCTTGGTATTGGTATGGAAGATGAAGTGGGGACGTGAGTGAGACAAGTGGTTGGTTAGGAAAAACTTGTCGTTGGAAAGAGCGTTCCATCGTTTACATACGGTTTTGAATCGAAGGAGAGAGTGAGGTGGGAGACGTGAGAGTATTTCTTCTTCCAACTCCCACGGAAGCTTCACCCGTGGCTGCTGCTCGATCACCCGAGCTTGTAGACACAAGCACTGTCCCATGCTTAAGTTGCTGCTACCAACACTGCTGGCGGCGGAGCTATAGTTAGGTCTACTTATATAGTTTCAGCTAGCTCTGACGTAAATATAATTAGGAGTGGATAATATAGGAGATTAGATAATATCTATATCGTTCAGTTGTGTTAGCGACTTAACGTATATACCTTAGAATATCGCTTCTACAACCTTCTCCTCCTCTTGTATATATATAGATGTAACTATGTCGATCATTATCGTCAATCTAATATAGATAAACTCTAGTTCAGATTTTCAAAAAGTTGTTAATATATGACACATTATCAAAATCTTGTTAATATATTTGTCCTGATCTCCTGAGCTCTATAATAGATTATATCAAGCTTTTCATCAATAATTAATTACCACACAAGCTATATATACCAAGCTTGTTCATATATGTTTTACTTAGTTCATTATTTAGATTTTCCATCATATATATCAATTGAATTATACATGCAAGTAGATATAATGGCTTTTGGTCCGTGGGCAAGCTCGCTTTGATCTACGGAAGAATGTGATAATGATTTTTTTTTTAAAATGAACGTAACATATGCATGGTAAAGTAAAAATAATTTTTTTTATCTAACTGTATTTATAGGATTTTAAGCAGGAAAATACCTTATTTTTTTAAATGGTCCTATATTCATAATTTCTACAGCATAATATAGAAAAAGCGATATGTAAACCACTTATTTCATAGAAAAAACTATTATAAAGTGAAACTACCACTCTATATATGTCTATAACATCATCATCTGAAAAGCTTTTATGTTTTTGATAAGATGATGTTTAGGTTGAATTGAATTACCTAATTAAGTGGTACTTTAATCTTCTCAAAAACCCTAAGTGGTATAATTACAAAATTAACATCACAAGTTCACAAACTAAGTGTTTTTAATCTTATATAATAATACAAGGTTTCTTTTTAACTTTGCCTCACAATGCGACATTTGTCACTCTATACTTCTGACATGTGTCATTTCTATTTAATTCTAATCTAACATTTCAAATTATTTTCTTTATGATATTGTGTGGTAAGTTATATGTTATATGTATAGTTTACTTTTTAAAAAGTGTCATTGTTGCAAAAAATAGGGTTTTCCTAATTTTTATTTATTTCTAATCTAACATTTCAAAACAATATTTTCTTTATGATATTGTGTGGTAAGTTATATGTTATATGTATAGTTTGCTTTTTAAAAAGTGTCACTGTTGCAAAAAAATATTTATCCTAATTTTAGTTTCTAACTAAATTAAATATCATATAAGCTAAACATAAAATAGAGTTATTATAATTTTTTATTCAAAGAAAATTGCTATGAATTTTTTTCCTTCTCCTTTAAAGATACCTTTTTAAAGTTATTAATGTAGGTAATAACTTATTAATAACATTTTTTTAATTTTAAAAAGTTAATTTATAAGAGAAGAATTAAAGAGATTTTTTTTAGTATGGTCAAATCTATGATAAATACTGAAATTAGAGAAAGCTTTATTGTTTTTCAGTATAATAAATCAGTAGATCTTATATAAAATTTGGATAAAAAATATTTTTAAGATAATTATTTCTATGTAACTATTTAACCAACAAAATTTATTTAATTTTCTATTATCAAACAGTTGAGAATATAATATAATGAATTTAAATCAAAGAATAACTATCATATTATATAACTTTAAAAAATATTATATATATGATTCACACTTTAATATAAAATTGAAAAAAACAAATAAACCACAAAACACATTTAATCATATACATTAAACTCACACTTTAATATAAAAACTGAAATAATATAAATTTGCATTAACTATATTTTCCATTCAATTTTTGCAACATACAATCAATTATAATTGACTCCCATAATTGTTTTATGAAATTGTAACTCCCATCACTTCTCTTCCTATATATACTCATTTTCTCATTATATCATTCTCTCATTCTCTCATTATATCATTCTCTCATCCTCTTATTTATGAAATTTGTTTGCTTTGTTTTTTTTTGTTGTATGAGTTTTAAAAAAAAATATTATTATATAAAATTTCAACTCTAGAAACTTTTAGAGACTATATGATATATGGATATACATCTTACCTTACTATAATTTTTGTTTTTTTTTTAATTCATCTCTATTTTCTATATACATTCACTCTCTCTCTTCCATTATATTCATGTATCTTTAATATTATTTTTTTCTATTTTTATGTTCTTATATGACATAAAAATCAATAAAATTATCATTTTAAGAATTTGATATAAATATCTTTAGAAAGTATGATACAAATCTATCATAGTATCTTATATTAGTTCCAATCATCGTACAACAAGAGAATTAAGTTATAAAGATCCATTTTTATATATGCATTTTTTTTTTGATTATGAAATATCTAATTAAATATTTTATTGTAACACAGTTTCCAAATATTATATTCTTACCTCTCTCTTATTCATATAATTTATTTTGTAACATAATTATTTTCATTGTCACAATCACCTTTGCATCAACTATATTTTTCTACTCAATTTTATTTAACACACTATAAATTAGAATTAGGTCGCACAATTTGTTTTTTCTAATTTTTAACTCCCATCATTTCATATCTTATAAATACTCATTTTCTCATCCTCTTCTACTTTATCTTAAACCTAGCTTATGTATTTTTGTTTGTTTTCTTTTGTGTTTTTTTTCCTTTGTTGTTTGTTATTTGTTGTATGAGTTAAAATATATATATATATATATATATATATATATTTAGTAACATTGTAAAATTTTAATCAAATTTTTCATTTTACACTATATGAATATATGAAATGTCTCTTCAAATTTTTTTTTTTTGAAGATTCATCTCTATTGTCTGTTTTACATTATCACCTTATAAGTAATGCTTCTCTCATTCTCAGCCACTATATTCATGTATCTTAAATATTTTACTACTTTTATGTTGTTATATGGATTGAGAGTCAATGAAAATATCATTTTAAGAATTTGATCTAAATTTATTTTAGAAAGTATGGTATATATTTTATAAAGTTTCAATTTTTTTATATTTCTAACGCCGTATTATACTTATATTTTAATACTTATGAATAAATAAAATATGATATAACACATATGTAAAATAACAGTTTTGATTGCTATATAAATAAAAGTTTCGATTTAAAACATTTATCAATTTCTTATTTTTTAATCTCAAATAGTTTTTGTAATTCATTTCAATATATGTATCATTATATTTAGTTTTTGTGATCAAATAGACTATTATATTAAAAATAAGAGAATTTTTGAGAAATACCATTTTTGGTTTACCCCTTTTTAAAAATACCCCTCTTTTCTATCCATTTTCAAAAATACCCCTTTTCAAATATGAAAAATTATAAAAATTTATATGGTTGATAAGGTACATCAAGATCATAATTACTACTGGGAGACTAAATCCAAATATTTATAAGGTTTTAAAAGGTTTTAAACGGCATTTATAAGGTTTTTAAAAGGTTTACAAAGTTTTTATAAGGTTTTTAAATCATTTTTAAAAGGTATTTATACGGTATTTATAAAATATATATATAAATTTAGACACATATAAAGATAATTTGTGTATATAAGTATAAGCTTACACATAGTTTTTTGATAAATTTCAAATTTTATAGTGACTTTTTGAGAAAATTTGAAAGAGGTGTATTTTTAAAAAGTGGTATTGGAAAAGGTGTATTTTTGAAATTCCCCCAATAAAATTATACAACAATCAAAACTGTTATTTGTAGTCAAAGTATTAAAAATATATATATATATATATATACTTGCTTACAAAAAAATTGGTCCTTAAATTTTGTTAAAGATCATACATTTTATGAAAGTTAAATTTAATTTAATTCATTAATTAAACTAAATCCACTAAAATCCTATTAAATTATGATAATTGATTACATATTAACTACACATAATTTCATACCCCACTCTACACTCTTAGTAACTTAACCATATTTGTTAGAAATAAATAATAATTTATATATTCATAATAATTTAAATACCTACCCAAGCTATTTTCCTAAAGAGACCGAACATAAAATCGATTTGGCATAAGTAGTTCAATATTGTTGTCATGTACATATAATAGATAGATATCGTCGTTCATCTTCTTTGTTAATGTTGAACACTCTACACTCTTAGTAATTTAACCTCATTTGTTATAAATAAATAATAACTTGTCTTTTCATAATAATAAAAATATCTATCCTAAGTTATTTTTTCCTAGAGAGACCAAACATAAAATCGATTTATTATAAGCAGTTCAGAATTGTTGTCATGTACATATAATAGATTGATGTTGTTGTTCATCTTCTTTGTTAATTTTGATGTAAACATGTTATGCTATTTTAGTTTGGATTCATTTATTTAGCTTTTATAGTAATGTAAATCTTCATGCATGTTTGTTTTTAACAAATTTAGTAGTAATTTTAAAACTAAACTAATGCTACATTAAAAAGTCTATATATATTTCCTTTTACTTCCTATGTGAGCTTCTTATACAATCAAATAGAATAAAAAAAATATCAAAGTTTTTCTTCTCATGTAATCTCCTTCTGTTTATTTGGCTTATGATCTCTCTTTTTAGGTTTTACATAACTATAGTTTAAATGCTTTTATAAACATATAAATAAATATAAACATATTATGTTGTTTTAAAATTAAAACATATATTAACATTTACACACTATATATAACTTAATATAATTTTTAATTAATAGTTCATATATAACTCACGCATCGCGTGGGCAACTTTCTAGTAAGCTGATATGTTTAGGTTGAATCACTAAACTAAAATTTCAAATAAAATAAAAGTGGTACGCTAAGAAGGGAATTCGTATTATCTAAGTGTACGTTGGACGTGTAAATGTTGTGAAAAACAAAAATTATAACATTTTCATGTATAAATTTTTTAAATATATTAGACTATGCAATCATATTTTGTTATTTTAATTATATTTTGCAACATACTGTTCGAGAATCAGAAACTAATTAAATAACACCTAAATTATTTTCTTTTTGTTTTAGTTATACAAAAAAAACTGACGTGAAATATATATAGATTTTTTTTTGTCTTCTATATTTTTCATTTATTGATGTCTCAGCTCCTCGATATATTAAAATTATAGTGTTGTTGATTAAGAGAATTTAAGATGTAAAAGTAAACAAATCAGCCAATAAGGAAACGGGTTGGAACAACTAATAATTTAAGCTGGGAGGGAAGTCGTGTTTATATCAACTTCCTCTATTTAAGCTGCATCAAACATTTCTTTTACTGCAGATCCAAGAAATAAATAAAAGAGTTGACGAAATTAAATTATAACCAAAAAAAAAATGCAAGTAGGATTTTTTATTAGGAGGGAAGACGAAGACTTTCATTTGGTCTTATAATAACAATTCCTTTTCTTAATATTTTTGAGATCATAATATAATACATTGTTGATTATGGGTGTAACAGTCGTATATAATAATATAATTATACATTTGTATGATTAGACAAAGCTTGGTTTATAAAAGACACCTTCATCGTTTACCTTATGGATCGGCATAGCACTTTATGTTCATCATCTCTTTCTCATTCTACCACCATCATAGGTCAGCTCTCCTATCTCTTTATCTCTATGCATATTTGCTTTTATTATAGGCCAATGTTTGAGCACCATATTCTTATATACATAATTGTAATTGTAATTGTGATGAGCATAGTATTGACAATTCTCTAGAGCATATAAAATCTTCTAATTGTAAATTTGAGATATTTGTTGGAGCTTCTCCCTTTCTGCTACTAGCTATGTTCTTCCTTGGATGTAGATCTTGTTTGATTCTTGACTTGAAATGGTTTTTATCTTTTAGAAAATCCCAACACAAAGAAACACATGTTTATGTTAATACCAACTATCTATATATTGACTAAGCAAACATAACACTTTGATGTCTAAAGAGTAATAGAATCTATCCGAGATGACACAAAAGTTGGAAGCGGAAGGGAAAAAGTATCCAGATATCCAATATAAATGGGATGATGGATCGGATCATGAAGGTGTAACCAAGATATATGTACGAGTTGATCGTGAAGGCATACAGTTCATCAAGTTTGACTATGTCGGGAATGGACAACTTATAGATGAATCATTCCATGGTTTCTCAAATCAAGGTTGCACACAAATGGTATATATGACTTCCCTTTTTGAAATATTCTTATTAAGTTCCATTTATGATCTAGCTGTTCATGACAATTATTTTGAGCAAATGTTTTTTTGCAGTTTGAGATTGATCATCTAAAAGGTGAATATCTTGTATCTGTTGAGGGTTACCACAACTCCGAGGTGATTCAAGGACTTCAATTCAAAACAAACTTGAAGGTCTCTGAAATGATGGGATATGAGTATTCTACTAATAAATTCACACTAGCCTTGTATGGCAAGAAAATCATTGGGTTTCACGGATCTGCTATGTCAAACCTCAACACTCTTGGAGCATATGTTACAAGCATTACTCCAACTAAAATGGAAGCAAAAGGAGGAAAGGGAGGCAAGGAGTGGAATGATGGAGGAGACTATGAAGCTATAACAAACATTCATGTACGAATTACTACAAAAGGTATAAAGAACATCCAATTCGATTATGTGGACAAGGATGGACATCCGAAAGTGTTAGTCCATGGTTCTACCACGGGTGGAGGCACGTTGGAGCCGGTAAATAAAACTAAACTTCATTTACATTTGGTGACTTGCTAATGGGAGTTGTAAATAAGAAAATGGAACCAAGTGCTAATAACTCAACTGGTAAAGATCTCAGGCAAATGTCTAGAAGTCGCCGGTTCGAGTAGCGCTTAGGACGAGCCCATATAACATGCTCTGGTCTCGGACCTGAGGAGATGTATGGGTTTCGGCTCAGAACCTCTTAATTATTCAAAAAAAAAAAACGAATATCAAATGAAGTAATGAATGCTAATGTAATGTATATCTACCATTTTTTTGGTGTAGTTTGAGATTAACCATGCTGACAACGAATATCTACTGTCTATTGACGGTTACTACAACGAGACATCCGGTGTGATTCAAGCTATTCAATTCAAAACCAACATGAAGATTTCGGAAATGATGGGAGGCAAGGACGACGACGACGATGATGATGATGAAGGCGAAATGGGTACAAAATTTTCAGTAGGATGTCCCGGCAATAAGATCATTGGATTTCATGGATATGCTGACAAGAAGCTACACTCTCTTGGAGCATATTTAACATCACTTCCTATAACTAAAATGGAATACAAAGATAGTGCTAAAGGAAAACTAACCGATGATGGTGATTCAGGCACCCTTTGGGATGATGGTACTTTCCAAGGAGTAAGAAAGGTGTACGTTTACTATGATGGTTATTATATAAGGTGTGTCAGGTTCGAGTACGATAATGGTGGCAAAGTGGAGTCTCGTGAGCACGGGTCAAAACCTACAGCTGATAGGGTACAAGAAAAAGAGGTCATAATTCCTAACACTTAATATTTTTCAACCATATATATCTTTCTATGTGTGTTCTTGAATAGGGGCTTATATATGAAGCTTTTTTCATTATTGTAGTTCGTCCTGGACTATCCAAATGAATTTCTCATGTCCGTGAAGGGAACTAGCACAGTAGCTTATATTGAAGGTTATCGTTCGTTGATTACATCGTTGAGTTTCAAAACATCAAAAGGGAGGACCTCTCAGACATTTGGAAATGAGTTTTGTAGCAGTCCTGTTGAATTCGAGCTTGAAAAGAAAGGTTGTGCTATTGTTGGGTTCCATGGACGGTCTCGTTATTATGTTCTTCATGCTCTTGGAGCATATTTTTTTCCGATTCCTCCTGCTCAATAAGTTCTCACTGATGATGGGGGAAAAAGGTGGTAATGATCATGTTCTTTATTTGTCTTTCTATATATGTTGTACCTTTTGTTTTAAACTACTTCTTCACCAGAAAGTTTTGGACCACGGTCCATAGACCATAGTCTTCTTGGACCGAGGTCTAGAGCTTGGTTAATTAAACTTATAAGTCAAATAATTTGAATTGAACTTCACAAGCTTTCAAAGTCACCTACATCACATTAGGCTTCTATTTCTCATTCAGAACAACTCCAATTTTTGACAAGTCAATACACTACCTTACCTTGTAGTGCACAAAGCGGTTTTGCAAAGTTGATTAACGCTCGTTGATATGACAGCTTACTTGAGGAATTATTCTTCAAGCCATATCGATTCCAAAATATTCATTTCACCACAATGATTTTACGTAAGAGCCATCGTACCATCACAATTCTAAGAACTCATGCATCTCATATGATTGTTTACGTAAGAGCTCATGCATCTTCATAGCTAAGAAGACACATGCACAATGCATAATAAGATTACACCTAGCTTGTCATAAATTAATTAATTCATGACAAATTATCAGTTTATTTATCTTTTAATTCATTCGATACCAAATTGAGAGCAACACTTCGATTCATTTCTATATTTTTAGAGAAAAACTTGTTTAATTAACTGTCTTTGTACAACTCTATACTCATTTTTTAATCATCGGGTTCGCTTGAACCTCAATATTACATAAAAGTTCAGAAGGAGTAAACGAAGAAGAAAATACTAAAAGAAGAAGCAACTCCAAATATCATCAGATGAAAAGAAGACTTATAATTATAAATTACTAGATTAGGATACATGCAATAATAGATTACCAAATTTTATTTAATAAGATACTTGCAATACACCAAACTTTATATACTAAGATACTTGCAATACACACAACAATTTAACCTCCAAATAAAGGAAGCGACATCAAATTGGGTGTATAAACACAGTGACAACACCTAACAATCCGAGCACCTATTTGAATCTTCTTGCACAGATCTTCCCTCACAATATAGATGCAAGCCACTCCAGTTTCATCATCGCCACGACACATGACTAAGGTCTTCTCATAGATGAAGTAACTAGCGCGATAAACGTGCTCAGCAACAAGCTTTGGCAAGTTAGTTGCTGACAAGGTCATCAACTTTATCCACACTACGCCCTCTCCACCTTCCCCAATCCTCTCCTTAGTTACCCATATCCCAATCTCCCTTGTTACACGGTATTGTTCTAACAACGAGAACCGATCTCCTTTATACACCGCGAGGATAACTTCATTAATATGATGGTTCTTTTGACCCGGAAAGAGTGGACAGAATGGTTTGAATTTCTCCGTCGAGAAATCAAACATTCGGATGTAGTACTCATTAGTATGAGAATTACTCGAAGCAAGCCAGTAGATATTTCCATTCAGGGAAACATTTGATAGTTTAGCAATTTCAGATAAGGGGTACTCGTCATACTTAGGTCTATCAATAAACCTCAACAAGTTAGAAGCACACTCGTAGATTCCAACTGTCTGATTCCTCAAGATTTTACCGTGACAAAACAAATAGCCTAGGATCTTGTATGCTTTATCCGGTCTAGTATTATCGTATCCCAACCCGAAAACACAGAACTCTTTGTCCCCATACTCGATCCATTTAACCTGTCTTAACCATGGATTCCAGAGAGCTGTCTTGCTCCCCACAAACCGATAGTTACAAAACAAGAGCTCATCGCAAGTAGTGACGATGGTTTTGTTATTGTAATTTGTTTCTCGGTTTGGAATATTAGAAAAGGAGGGTAGCTCACGAACCTCTATCGTTGGATCGATGTGGTTGAGATCAATGATGTCTATAGAATAGATCTTGGAAGTGGTCAAGAGTATGAACTGGGGAAGGGAGCGAGACAAGTGATTCTTGATGAAAGTCTTGTCGTTGAAAAGAGAGTTGAATTTGTTAGATACGGTCCTGAACCGAACGAGAGATTGAGGTGGAAGATGAGATAATATATCGTCTTCTAATAACTCCCACGGAAGCTTCACCAGCGGAGCCATGAGGTCTTGTGTTTTTAGTTTTTTTTTTTTGAGGTATAGCTATGATGAAATAAGAGAAGAGATGAAACTGTATTTATATATCCTGTGCTAGGTAAAGTAAGTTTTGTGATCTTTTATTTTGTGTAGAAAAAGTTATTATTAAATGCAAAGTAAAAAAAAATCTTATAACATTGAATATATGTGTTTGTATACATGTGTAACTAACGTAGGATTTTTTTTTTTTTTTGTTGACTTGTATATTAGTAAAGTGGAAATATATTTTACATTATTTCTAAATTATTTAGACAAAAAGACTTTTAAAAAGTGTATAGAACAAATCAAAAACAATTAAGTGCAAAGCTTTTTAACGGGAAGATAATTTTCTTTTAACGTTTATGTATTTTGTGACTTTGTTTATTACAACAAAGCTGAAAATGAAATTGTAACGGTAGGAGAAGGACAAAATAAAGTATTACATGCAATGCATCTAGGAATAAAGGGTGAATTAATCTACGTAACAAGTAACCATTAATTTTATTATCTTTTAATTTGTGTATATATAGTTTTTTGAGGTGAGAGATCATCATATTCTTTCCTCATTTTTGTATAGCTTAAATTCATTGTATAATAACTAGGTTTACCACATGCATTTCATCTTCTTGATTGCTTTAATGTTTTAGGTACAATCAAGTTATTCGATAAGGTGGCTCTTTTAAGTGCTTTGCAAACACAAGCTCATTTATAAAACAGAAGAATGACTCACAGAAGAGTAAAAAAAAATCGCTGTTTATGATTAAAAAGGACTCATCCTCAATGAGATAAAGGAAGTAAAAACCAATCCCAAAATCGATAACTTGTCGGACAAGAAAAATTCTATGACCTATATAAAGCCCTAACGAGTGATAATAACGTGCGATGCATCTAGAATGAGGTGTTACGTCTTCAAAAAGTAAGAGATAATATTGTTATTGCCTGTCTAAACCTTAATATCATGGACCGTCATATTCAAGAAAAAGAAAATCTAGATGCATTGGACAATACAATGCTTATATATAACTTTTTTTTTTGTAATATACCAATAAACCCTACCCAACCAACTTTATTGCGAAGACGAAGATCATTTATTTTTCATCTTGCGTAGGCAGATATGTATTGTGTAGTTTCGACTAAACTCTAATGAAAATTTCATAGCAAAATCAATATCTCATATATTTGGATATTTTTTAGTTTTGCGTAGGAAGACTGTAGTTGCTTAACAGTTAGTTTAAAGAGATTTCATGTGCGTAGAAGATGATAGACAAGTCACAATAAGAGCACTAACTAATTGAGATTGGTATCCTCCATGCAAACGATCAGCAACTTCTCCAAACTACGCATTGTATAAAGCTTCTGCTCATGAGGAACGTCACTTGTGGATTCAACTATCCTCTTTTGGGTGGATCTCTATACGATCGAGTCCTATTTTTTCCCATGACTATGTTTTTATCGTCATATGTGTATGCTTAATTAAGGATCAACCAGTATGACCTGTTCAAGGATCAAAAAAAAAAAAAAAAACTTAGAAACAGACAATTAAATTAGTAAATATAAAATATGTTTAATTAATTTTCCAGTTTCTTAAGAAAATAAATGATTAACAAGTGTTATGATCTCAACGATGAATTTGATATGTGTCACAATCATTGTAATTAGTAGATTTGAAAAGTAAGCTTCATATAGTAAAATATAATTGAAATTAGTAATACATATCCAAATGGAAAAAAACTGAAAAATAATCAACCCGTTTTGGTAGCACAATATCACATTCAAATATATATAAGCAAACAAAACTATAAATGGAATTGAATAAAATCTTTCTGTGAAGATAAAAAAGCTGAATCAAATTAATTAGAAAATTAAAAAAACAAAAATGTATTATATTTAATTTTTGTTAAATATCATATTGTAAATAGTGGATATTAGACATATACTTAAACTTTAAAAACCAAACCAAAACGAGTACAAGTCTGAAAACCAAGGAAAGTAACTTTTCATTTCTTTGTTATCAATTGTTTTTCTAACAATCCAAAATATGAAAATAATAAACATAAACAACTGTAGCAATTGATCGAAATAAAACATTGAAATACACTGTAGCAAATTGAAATAAAACAAAAAGTGAAAAGAACCACTCAACGAGTACACTTTTCACTAGGAAATGCTTCGATCAAGCACTGTTTAGAGTAATCCTCAAATTCTTTGAAGCTTTCTTGAAATTCTTCTGAACCTCCTCGACTCCAGCCATCACCAAACTCTTCTTGTTAGGGTTCAATCCCTTTGCCTCGTAAAGGTCAACTCGTTCCAGCACACACCCGGTACGAATCAGATACTGAAGCACCTGAAGCTCGTTGAAGCTTCCAGTGAAGTGCTTGACCTTCACAACCTTAAGCGTTTTCTCCAAACACTTGTAAGCTTTGCTAGTAAGCCAATAAGTTTTCGGATCTTTCGTTGTTGGCGATGGAGCTATCTGCATAATCCAATCAAAGTTAAGCGCTTTACCAAATAGCAAGACAATATGAGATGTAATAATGTCTTGATCCATGTTAAAGATTCAAGATAACAAACACTTACTCCGACACGACAAGTCGTAACCAAATCAAAAGTGAGAGATTCCAGTTTCGGACAGCTACTGAGAAATATACTGATTCCCCCTAATTCTCTAGGGTGCAGATTTGTCATCATCACCAAATGTTGAGTTTTCATCGGATCGTGCAAAGCCAAAGGATGGTCACAATCTTGGATCGCCTTCGTTCAAGAAAAAGAGATGTTAGGTCTCCTAAGAGAAAAAAACTCTTCAAAAATCGAAAACAATTTAAAAAGAATTTAGATATTATGAATCTTAGATTAGTAGAGTGAAATAAAATAAGTTACGTCAAGGAAAAAAGTGCAAACCGTTAAACTTTTAACATATATCAGACTGAAAAAGAGACGAGAAACATCTAGTTCGTTCTTATGGCATCTGAGTAGATAATCTCTGATGACTTCACTTCTGGTTCTATGGATAGGTTCAGCTGAGAAATTAAGAACTAAGTTCTTGACATGTCGGGAGGTGGAAAATTCTATGAGAGACATTAGCTCCGCCTCGAAACCAATCGGCTGGGAGAGATGAATCTCGAAGTTTTGGATAGCTGTACCCGTAAACTTCGAGACCCATCGGAGCATTACACCAACAAAGAAAGCCCTATCATCACGACTTGTGGGTACTCCAAGAACCAAAGGTGTCACGAAGTCGGATTCCTTAAAAACAAGACTGGTCGTCTCCCGACAGAGATTTCTCCATCTCCTGGAAACAAAACTCTTGCGTACCAATTCTTTGAATGGTAGCATCGAGAGTATCACAATCAGGAGCGAATCATGGAGTAAGGAAGAGAGATCTGGTGTTTGTGTCGAAACCATTGTTGACTAAATGGTGATCTCTCAGAAAGAAAATGAAAAAAAAAAACAAATATGATATAGCTAGAGAGGAGATGGTTTGTGAGGCTTTGAGACTTCACAGAGTTATCTATTTATAAGATGTTAAAAGTCTTAGATATTTTTTTTTTTTGGTTTATGATATTTTTGTAACCCCTATTTAGCCTTTTTCATTAAATATTTATCTTTTTAGGTTTGTGAGGCTTTGAGACTTCAGAGAGTAATCTATTATGTTTTTCTAGAATCTATCTAGTTAAGATAAGAAGGAAGTAAATTCTAGTATTTAATATGCTTTTAAAATTATATTTTTATTTGTGTAATTGTTTTAATGGAAATGATAAAATTAAGATTTTTTTCTTTTTGGGTGTGATTTGTTACCCTCTTAAGTAGATTTGGTCAACAGCACTTTATATTAATCATATACCTATTATGCCTTTCATTATAACTTTCCCACAAATGTTCAAACCTCTTATTGGCAGAGAAGCTTCAATTGAGAAAATGGGTAATATTTTTGTTTCTTGAAGGACTTAATGGGCTTAATCTCTCGTAGACCTAATATTTGTAAGCAATTTTTTTGGAAATAATCCATTGGGTATATATGATTGGTTTTTTAAAATGGATACAAAATTATATTCAACTCAAAAATAACATGTTTTACATTAAAGTGTATCCGTCAGTAGAAAATACGGTTTTTAGTGAAACTTGCATGATAGATTGACACATTCTTAAATTTGGGATTCAAAACCTAATTTACTAAAATTAGTCAAGTTTTACATAAGAAATCAATGAAATTTTTTTTTGAGTCAATCTTTGTGTGTGGTTTGACTTCCCCTTAAATTTATATTGTGGGTCTTGTATTCTTATTCGGTTTACCACTTATCATATCATATCCACCAAATCAAAACTTTTGCGACCTTACTCGTCTCATCATTGTAGCACCAATGCGTGTATCATTGACTTGTCAAGAGGCAATAAATTCAGTCAGAAACATGATATCTCCCTCAAAATAACAGTTGTGAGAAATAAAGTTTAAATCTTTTGATTGCTTACCGGTAAACCTTGATATACATTCATGTTGGATGTGATCAAGTCTTCATGTTATTTTATTATCTTACGAAAGTCATATATTATATAATTTAGTTACTGGTTTATGTATAATCTATCCGTATCACATACCGAAGAGATACGATACGAGTATAAAAAACAATAAAACAGTCACACATGTGTGTTTGTGTCTTTACTGGGTATTTTCTAGAGACGTGTCCCTTAGTCAAAGTGTGTCATATAAACCTATAAATACAATTTATGTATCTAACAAAAGTGTGTGGTTTTTGTTTATACAAAAGAGAGTCAGTTGAGTGTCTATGTCTAACAAGAAAAGCGAGACATAGCAGAGTAAAATCTGTGTTGTCCGATCCTTAATAACTTTGAGAGTTCAAAGTTCTACAGTTCATGCATATTAAGAACAAAAAGATCCTAACAACTCTTACAGTTTCTCTTTATGGAAGACATATTTTTCCATGGATTCCTCGAAAATGAGGCTCACGATAACTTTTACTTTTACATAGTTTAGAAAAAACACAATGACTTATCTCTACAGATTCTTTGAAATGACAACATATAGAAATGATCAAAACTAAAAGGTAATTAGGTCAAACAAGTTTGATTTTTTCGTCAGAAATTTGTCTGAAAAAACTTATTTATAAATAAAATGGCTTTCCTTTTTATTTTTGGTCAAAAATACACAACTTCAAACGGCTATAAACTAAATTAGCGGATTTTTTCCTGACAAATTACAAATGTTTTATCGTATAGAATTCGGAAAGATTGAGTTACATCTGTCATAAACAACTAATATATCTAAACAAATCCATTTCCAAATAAAAATGTGGTCAAATTAAATTTTGTGTTGATATATCTTTACATTATTATAAATATTGTTGAGAATCTATTATAACATTATCAAGTGAGCAATTTCATTTATTGTGTTTTTTCTAGTATTTTTCCTTGAAATATACTTTTAAATTCTTTTTTTTTACATGCTTTAGTTTGAGGCAACAATGGGTAAATGCATTCAATCAATTTTGACATTTGTATTAGTTTTCTTTACAGTAATAAGTTTCTATTGGTGTAATTGTTTTAAAGGAAAAAAAAAGAAATTAAATACGTTTTTTTTTGCTTTTTTGGGGGGTGATGTTTACCTTTTGTTAGTTAGATTTGATGAACTATGCTTTATAGTTTGTATTAATCAAAAGCCTATTATGCCTTTCATTTTAAGTTTTCCAGAAATGATAAACCTCTAATTAATTGCGAGGCTTCAGTTGAGAAAATGAGAGATAATTTTGTTTTCTCGAGAGTTTAATGGAGTTAATAGGCCATTCTTTAGACGTTTTGCTGGTTTTCAACGGGACGAGGCAACTGTAATGACGTGAGAGAAGTCTAAAGTATGGTTTTTATTTTATTTTTAAAATGAATTTAAAATTATATATGTTCGATCCAAAAAAACAGGTTTTATATCAAATGCATCCCTTAATAGAATGCAATTTTGAAAAGTTTACATTAAGATATGAGTTTATTATCTTGGGCCAAACCAAAAATGTAGACTAAAGTATTGTTTCTAGCGAACGTTGCATTATAGATGCATACATTCTAAAACGTTAGCCTATTTCGATGGAATCAGTCAAGTCTTACATAAGACATCAGTAACTGCTAACCATAGTCGGAGTCTCTCTACTCAATTTTAATAAAATTTACTAAGTAAGTGGCAAATACAATATGGCGTTAGATTACAGTATTATTATTGTTAGTTACGAGAAGATTTGATTAACAAATTAGTTTTTATATTTATTTACTAGTTTTATTTAATACTCTTAAAATTTGTATCTATGACATTTTCTATTATTCATATATGTCAAAACTGAACAAAGCTAAAACTATATATATATATATAAGTATCTTGATTTTGAAATCATCGAAGTATATTAATTTTGTCTCTATCATTTACTTTAAAGTATTTTAGTTCCATGTTTTATTGGATTAAAGTGTAATAAATTTATTTGGTTTTCATTTTTTCTTTAAATTAAGTTATTTTTAATAAATATTGATAAGTTATTTAAAATTTAATACATTATTTTATAGTATACCTTTAAATATTGTTTTTTAAAACTATTATGAACTTACAAGTTGATTTATTACCCGTAAGTAAAGCCCATAAAACCCGAAAAGTTATGTAACCCTGTTAGGGCCAGGCCGGACTTTGAAATATAAGTTCGGATATTTTTTGGTCTGGGCCGAGCCGGGCTCAAATATATGAGAGCTTTACGGGTTTCGGGCTGGACCGGAGAGGACCAACCCGATTGATTTATATATATATATATATATATATATATCTAATATAATTAGTCAAATATAACTATTTTTTTTTCTAACCATTAATTTTGGTATTTTTTGGACATGGATCAACGAACAAATTGTGGTCGAGCCGATCATAATCGAGTTGAAAAAACATTTAATAAAGAAAAAACGGATTCTAATAGTGCTATAATCAATTTGTTATGACTTATATGAATGCGTTGGCTCATCATCTCATATGTTATTACTTATATACAAGTGGGCTGTGGGCGCACATGATTATTTTGTTCATGTTCCAATATAGCATATTGAGGCCAATGTATGATTGATTGGTTCGAACAACCTGAGTTTTGGATTTAATACATCACTTTAATTACAATGTTGGGACTTTCTAACTCAACATATTCCACAACTACAACACTTATTTCTCTTTTCATATCTACATATTTATGTCCTTCAAATATGCTCGGATGTAACTATTAAAAAAAGAAAAAAAAAAGAACATGGTTTTTTAATTTGTACTATAGTTGTTTGTGTTGGTATCATCATGATATAAGTTTATTTTTAATTTGGATTAATTATAGACGACTATACGCAATGTATAGTTTTCTAACAATATATTTATTTTTGAAAGAAAAAGAAAAAAACATAAATTACACACTGTACCACCAACTTTGCGGCAAATCATACTATTAGAAAGAACTGGCATGTAGAATTATTGGCAAAGGAATAAAAAATGAATGATGTCCACAACATACATAATATATACACTCTGTGTCAAAAGCTTTCTTCACAATCTCTCTCTCACTTTATTCTCTCTAAAGCAAACCTCTCATCCCCTCTCGACCTCCTCTCTTTCTTGGCCATGAGCTGCTCAATTATGAAAACCCTTCAGATTCGTAAACCCACTTCTCTCCCTATCTCTTCCACCACAACAGATGAGCCGGGGCTTATCCGCCGACGTCTCTCTTCTCTCTCTCTAAATCTCTCACGTAACGAACCTTCCAGTACCGTGCCAAGATCCAAGTCGGTCTCAAGCATGGGAGAGCAAGGAGGCAGCTCCGTGAAAGAATGGTGGGAATGGAGTTGGTCATTGGTTCTTTTCAAGAAGTTACCAATCTTTTTCACGGATCTTGAACTTAGCAAGAACGAAACCAAACCATCATTGATGGGGAATCAACAAAGAGGTAGTAGCTTTATTGCCGTCTTCTTTAAACTCCGATCTGAGATCCGTCGCCTCCTACGTCCTTCCTCCGACTCTCTTCCTCTATCTTACAAACATGGACAGCGATGACGTTACAGCCTTCTCTCGTTTGAGGTTTTGAAGACTTTTTCATGTGTGGCGTTACTTTCATTCATATAAATTCTCTTATTTCATTTCTTAATTACAATGTTATAATCTGTTTGAATTTGTTATTAGAATTTGTTATTTATTTATTTTTGGTCAAATGTAATGTATAATTATTTCACTTATTTTAGAAGTTGTGTATGTAATTGTACGCCTTTATAAACAATTCTTTCATTATATTTATTAACGAGCCAAATTCATTTACAAGGGTGATTAATGAACGAAGAACGTTATTACACAAAACAAGCCAAACTCAAATTATAACATTTGAATATGCCAACTAAAAGTCCAAATATTAGAGCTTGATAGAATTTTCCAATGTTCTTTTGTCCTTGCGCAAAATTAGGCAGAAACAGCTGTTGACGTGTTGTTACAAGAAGAAAAAAAAAAGTTATGTCCGAAACGTCGGCTACAAACAAGGTGGCCATTACCTTTTTTGGTCGGTGGGGACAAGAATAATCCATTGGGTGGCGCAATTTCATTATCAAATAGTAGCATTTGTAACTAATAAGCTCTTAAACTCACACTAATCAATAAGCCTGTGAAAACATTTTTTTAAGATTACAATTGAATTCCAAGCCAGAACCGTAATATAAATTTGATTTGTTGTAATGGTTGAGACGGTTAATCAATTTGTGGATTAGACAATTGCTTTTAAATGTCCGTAAACTTTGTCCACAGAATTTGATCAATACATTACTTCGAACTTCGGAAGATGGTTTACAGTAGATTGTTGTCTTCTTTAAAAATAGAGTTAACTAGACCACGGATTGTTCTATTGAACCGAAAACCAAAACATAGTTAAAAGTTAAAAATCTTATGTGGATGGTTAGAGGTTCATTAGAACTTTATAATAAAAATTCAAAAGTTAACATTAAAACTAAATATATAAAAAGTGTGAAGACAAAGATTGATTTGCTCATGTACTTTTTTTATATTTAGTTTTAATGTTAAGACAGAAATATTTTATTTTATTAAAAAGTGTGGTTCTTGATAAACGAAATGTGAAATATTTTCTTCTGATTTGCAATAATAAAAGATTAGTTGCAAGAGGAAATAGAGAAAATATCAATGGGTGTTCGATCTATGCCTGCAACGGAACAAGAACAGCATTGAAATCTCGCTGCTCTGATCTCTCAAAGGCAATTTCACATGTAATTAAACAGTAATTAATAAAAAAAAATATATATGGGAAAACACCTCAGTAAGCCAGCGTTTTTCACATCAAAGAGTAAAAAAACTCAGACGGTAATTCCATATTTTAGCAATAATCATCATCGGTAAATTTAACCTTCCCAATATATAATCCAAAAAAAAAAAAATTCAAAATAATGTAATCGCCGAAATGGCTCCGTAGATCGTATAATAATAAAAAGATCCACAGGTTCCTATCAGTAAGCGAAACACGTACATTTGTATATGTCCAATGTAGCATCGAGGATCATAGCTATAAAAAGCTACCGTCGACGTGGCATCGGACATGTTCATCATAACTAGTTTGGTATATATTAAAAAAAAACCCTCAGCGAACCCTTGTCAAATCACCCACACAACGGACACAGAACGGTTGAGAAAGTACGGTAGTAACCCGACCATAACGGCCGAGAACAAAACTGATCGGGGGATGGGTAACTACCGGAAGCAATCCTAGCTAGTTCAGTCACGCTGTTGTGTAAAGTGTCATACGGCACTTCCTATCTTATGGGATTGCTTCTTCATCGGAGATAAACAAATACTAGTAAGTGTGAAGGGACATTGGAGAATCAAATACTGAAACATAGATGTTGTTAGGCTACAGAGGTGTGTGTATATGAAGATATTAGAGAGACAAGAGTGAGCGTGGTTTATTTATATAGGTAGGAGTAGGAGGCGGCTCTATATATTAACTCAAAACCCTAATCTCCTATACAACTATGGTTCTCATCTATTGTTTATTTATTTATTTTTAATTTTACAAACCTAGTAACGTTCAATTTTTACGAAAGTAAAAGAAACTATATTATATATGGTCAAAACTCAAAAGAAGAAAAAAGGAAAAAAAGAAAAAAAAATATTATTAACAATGAATTTATAAAGGAATAACTTATCCCTTTTGAGTTAATTCAAATGTATTCAAAATATCCTAATTGCAATTCGGTGCATATAGTTGTTTGATCTCGAGGTAAGATCTCATAAGATAGTTCTCGTACATCTCTTGATCATGTACTCCTAGTTTCTTAACCGTTTGTTGTCCAACCACAGCTCCACAGTCTTGATCCGGACTTGAGATTATGGTAAGGATTTCTTCTAGTGAGTATAAATTTTTCTCGAGATACTCTCTCCTTTAACTTTTACAGATTTTATGAGAACAAAAAGTCGTGGAGTTTGAAATGATTATGATCATCTTCATACTAAACATATTCAACTTCACCATCACCCTCACCCTCACCTTCGACATCTTCAACATCACAAACCTCGCCTTCACCTTCGACATCTTTAACATCACCCTCACCCTCACCTTCGACATCTTCAATATCATCCTCATCCTCACTCTCACCCTCTCCCTCACCTTCACCTTGTTACTCAAGCTGGTGGAGATCCAGTTGGACAACAAATGATTGAGAAACTAAGAGTACATGATCAAGAGATGTATAGTAATTATATTATGAGATCTTACCTTCGAGATCAAACAACTTCATGCACCGAATTGCAATTAAGAAATTTTTGAGCATATAAGAATTTACTCAAAAGAGATAAGTTCTTCCTTTATGAAATGCATTGTTTCATATTTTTAATATAATAAGTAGGGATTTCAAGAAGTGTAAGCTAATCTTCAAAGCTTATGAAACATCATATTCTTGGCATTAAAACATTTATAGTTAAACATCGTGATTAAAATCATATAAATAATATGTAAAATAGTTTCTCTTAACATCATGATAAGTTTTTGACCATATATAAATTGGTTTCTTTTACTTGGTAAAGATTCAACGTTACTAAATAATATTTCAGGAAAAAGAAAAAGAAAAAATAAGGAAAAAAGGGGAAAAAAATATTATTAACAATGAATTTATAAAGGAATAACTTATCCCTTTTGAGTTAATTCATATGTACTCAAAATATCCTAATTGCAATTCGGTGCATATAGTTGTTTGATTTCGAGGTAAGATCTCATAAGATAGTTCTCATACATCTCTTAATCATGTACTCCTAGTTTCTTAACCGTTTGTTGTCCAACCACAGCTCCACAATCTTGATCCAGACTTGAGATTATGGTAAGGGTTTCTTCTAGTGAGTATAAATTTTTCTCGAGATACTTTCTCCTTTAACTTGTACAGATTTTGTGAGAACAAAAAGTCGTGGAGTTTGAAATGATTATAATCATCTTCATACTAAACATATTCAACTTCACCATCACCCTCACCCTCACCTTCGACATCTTCAACATCACAAACCTCGCCTTCACCTTCGACATCTTTAACATCACCCTCACCCTCACCTTCGACATCTTCGATATCATCCTCATCCTCACTCTCACCCTCTCCCTCACCTTCACCTTGTTACTCAAGATGGTGGAGATCCAATTGGACAACAAATGATTGAGAAACTAGGAGTACATGATCAAGAGATGTAAAATAATTATATTATGAGATCTTACCTTCGAGATCAAACAACTTCATGCACCTAATTGCAATTAATAGATAACTAAATTTCCCCACTTCGAAGGAAAAAAGTCGAACTAAGTCATGGGATTTTGAATCTAGGACGACGCTAATTTGTTTGCTAGTTAAGATATTAGATTTTTTAAAATATACATAATTTTTTTTTCTGACATCATTACAAATTATAAAACTCTCTTTGAAAGGGACCGGACTCGAACCCGAATCTGGTGAGAAGACACCAGAGGTGAGAATCACTAGCCCACTTGCTCCTTCTCAAATATACATAATTTTTTTTTAAATGGTTTAATTATGCATGTGCTGTGGAGAGTATACATATAATAAGCATAGATATAAATAAGTGGGAGCACATGGTTTCCCTGTCATGTTCCAAACCACCATATTGGGGCCATTGTGTGAGATTGATTGTTCCGAACAACCTTAAGTTTGGTTCCAAGTCTTTACTTTTATTTACATGATTGAGACTAGTGGACATAAACTTGTAACGATCGACAACAAAAATGGTGGAAGATTTTGTCACACAACTCATACCTTTGTACTCTATTGGCAAAGATGATTGATCTTTCAAAACCCCCAAAAGGGGTCAAAGCTTTCAATGATGGGAGATGAAACAAAAAGCTCACCAAACTTTACCAATTGTTACAAACAAAACAAACAAAACAGAGAGAAAAATGGAAACAGAACGAAACACTTTTTGTTCATCCATCATTTTTAAATCATACAGTAGTTTTTAACATTTTTAAACTCGAACCTTCAACGATTTAGCTGGTTCACCTGTAGCTAAGAATCTGGTTTCTCTTCCTCCTTTCTCTGTGATTAAAGATTTCAAATGTTGGCTCCATGGAAACATTTGAAGCCTCACCGAGTAAACGGTATAAGAACATTGTGCTTATGTGCCTACACATCTCTCATGCTGATGTTTAGGCTATTTTTCATTGTTCTTCTCCCAACACCAGCATTTCCCTTTTGCATCATCGCAACAAATTCTTCATAGTCTATCCGACCATCCTGTATGAGAAAGAGGACACCAAAACTTTCATATCAGCAAAAAAGAAAATGGTGAAGAGCAGAAGAACCATGTCTTGAGGCAAAACTTACATTGTCTTGATCTACTTCTTTGATTACGTCTTCAAGAAAAACATCGGTCATACCATGTTCAACGCAAGATTGTTGCAGCTCATCAATGGTGATGTAACCACTTCCATCTTTGTCAAAGTACTGAAATGCAGAGACAAGATGCTCTTCTCTCTCGAGTTTATTCAGATGGATCGTCGCTGCAATAAACTCGCTGTAATCTATTGTACCGCTGTTGTCCACATCAGCCTGAAATACAATACACATAATAAGGTTACTGTCATCTATATAGCAAGATGAAATCGTATATTTCTCATAAGCATGCATTTTTTACCGCTTCCATAAGATCTCGGATCTCTGTGTCTTTCAAGGTTGAACCATATCTTCTCAAGCCAGCTTTGAGTTCATCAAAAGTGATAGCACCACTGTTATCCGTATCCATTGCCTCAAACATTGCTCTCAAACCCGCAATCTCTTCTTCTGAGAGGCTCTCAGCTATCACCTGATCATTCCATAATTAAGTAATTTTGAGTAAACGTATAGCAAACGAATGTGATGCATAGACACTTGAACATAGAGTATAACTTCAAACTGACCTTTAAAGCCATCTTTTTTAATTTATTCATTGCAGAAAACTGTTTTAGACGAGACAAAACAGCCGGATCAAGTGCTCTATCCGGTGCAACTCCGTTCTCACTGATCCATGGATGGCCTGAAGAAAAGAGATACCAGAGAATATAAAGTCTAATGTTGCCAAATGTAACCATTTATTTTAAGTGTATATAAATCACGTACGCAAGACTTCATGAGCAGTCAAGCGTTCAGACGGACTGGAGCATAACATCTTCCGGATCAGATCTTTAGCACTGTCGGATATGACGGGCCACGGGTCTGAATCAAAGTCGATATATCCCTTCAACACAGCATCAAATATTCCTTGCTGTGTTTCTGATTTCAAAAACAAAAACAAACATTAGGAAACCTTGTCAATGGCATTAAGAGAACGCGATGAAACGGCTATATGCCATCGCGAATACCTGCCCAAAAAGGCGGTACACCACTTAGTAGAATGTAGAGTATAACACCAGCAGTCCACACATCAGCTTCTGGACCATAATGTTTAAGAAGAACCTCAGGAGCAACATAGTACGGACTTCCAACAACATCTTTGAATATTTGGCCTATGAGAGTAGTGTTACAAATTTGCATTAGGCAAATCAGATGAAGCTCGCAGACTAATGGATTCTTTAGAACCAAATCAAGCTCTATGATTCTCCTAAGATGCTAAAACACTAAACTAGAAATCACATTACCTGGTTTGAAGAAAACAGAGAGACAAAATCAATGGCCTTAAGAGAGAAATCATCATCCTTATTAACCAACAAGAAATTCTCAGGCTTCAAGTCTCTATGCATAACACCAAGCGAATGACACGCCTCAACAACACCGACAATGATCTTGGTCAACTCGGCGGCTTTCCTCTCGCTGTAATGCCCTCTCTGAATAATCCTATCAAACAACTCACCACCAGCACAAAGCTCCATAACAATGTGAACATACAAAGGATCCTCATAAGCTCCTTTAATAGTAACAATATTCTTGTGACCAGCTAAATGGTGCATTATCTGAATCTCCCTCCTAACATCCTCAACATCTTCTTTAGATATCAACTTCCTCTTGGATATAGACTTACAAGCATAATCAACACCCGTGGCAACATCGGTACACAGATACGTCGTCCCGAATTGTCCTTGTCCTAGCTTACGGCTCAAGGTGTAAAGATCACGGATGTTAGGAGTCTTGTGACCAAGAACATAGTAAGCTTGGTTGTCCACGTTACGCCGCATAATTGGTTCTTTAACAGGAATCACAAGACCTGGATTGTTGCTATTGTTGTCCTGTTTCTGAGCTTCTTTGTACAAATCTTGTTCTGTAGCGGTAGGAGAATGATCAGAGGAAACAGTGGTGACGGATTTGGAATTCTCCTCGGGCCTATTAGTATTGCCCTCGTAGATTTTGTCCTTAAAAGAACCACGGCATGAATTGCCCATGAAACAACTCTCTCTATTTCCACACACAAAAAGTTTCTCACTTTCTTCTTCTCCTCATCCAACGATACTGTTTGATGACAAAAGAATCAAATCAGACAAAAAAGTATTAAACTTTGAAACGAAATCAGAGAACCCACATCAGATCAAGCTTCAAAAAAAAAAAAGAAAAACATAGTTTGTAAATTTAAACAAAAAGACAAGACAGGAGCTCCTAAAAAGTCGTTGTCTTTTAAGGATTATTCAGGAGAAGTTTCATTAAATGTTCATCTGATCATATTATTACTACAAAATATTATAGATAGATCCCACAAAGACAAAGAATCAAATCAAATGGTAAATAAAGAAACATGAGAAAACAGAGGATCTAGTACCGGAATAGCCAGAAGAGACGATGCAAATTGAGATTAGGATTCAAATTTCTGGGAGATGAAGAAGAAGAAGAAAGATAAATATTATTCGTAGATTAGTTTTGTTTTTAAAGTCAATAACAAAAGAAATGGTTTCTTTCTATCGTTTTAAAGAAATATATATATATATATATATCTTTGTGAGTTGCTGTTTCTGGTTGGGTGTAATTGGATTCGTTGAATCATATAATATCAAAGAGAGTAAAAAAGATTGATTCTTTTGTGGATTTGTAAAATGATGAGAGAGGAGAGGAGAGGATGGTGCAGAGAAGAGAAGAAAGGTCTTACGCGGTTTCGTCTCACCTTCTTCATTCGTTAATTGCTCAATTAACTATTTTATTTGATTAATCATATTCTTTTACTGGTGTTAATGATGATGATGATTAATGCAACTAGCTAGTATAAAATTGATTAATGTTTCTGTTTAGGATAAACTTTACCATATTTTTTAAGAGAATGATTATAAGCCTAACGTTCTAGTATTAGCTTTTTCTCAAGAGTTGGAGTTGGATGTGCTTTTTTTAGCTTAATAATTAACAAACTGTAATTTATTATTAGATGCTTATAGTTAAAGAGTTATGACTTTGATTAACAGAACAAAACAGTGGACAACATAACTGGTTTTCAAACAAAAATAGTTTGACTGTTCACATTGGTTCATCAAAGATTTGTTCATTCTTTTCTTCTCTTTTTTTTTTTTGGTAGCATCTAGACTTTTGTATGTAAAATTCAGGTTTGTGTACGTTGAATCGATAATTATAACTTTTCAGCATTGGAAAATTTTGGTTATAAGTAATTAGTAATGAATCTATTATTACTGTAAAACTTTCATCAATGATGAAGAAGAAAAATAAAATCAGTTTTTATTACAAGAAATATAAAAAGGGCGTGAGACATGTCATTGTCGGTTTGTGAGTAAGATCGCAGACTACATTTGTCTTCGCACGTGCTATAAATTTAGTTTTGTACTTTTCTTTTTTTTTTTTCATTTTGACATCATAATTTTAGTTTGTACTTCCACATTGTATTTTCAATTAATAAATTTACAATCATCATCATTCTTTTTTTCTTTTTTTTCTTTTTTTTGTAAAAACAGTTGTCTTTCAGGAAACACACAAATGAAAAAACAGTCATCTATATGTAAAATCTGAATATATATAGTAGAAACTATGATGAACATTAAGCTTTGATCTACTTCCATTATAAAACATGTTAAAAGAATTCAGATTTTCTAAATAAAATAACTCAACACCAAAAGACAAACCCAATAGTTAAATAAAAAGTAAAACTGAGTGTAGTAGTTTTTGGAACTTTCTCTTTGTGTTTACAGAAATGCTCGGCCATAAGAAAAGTCATTATACAGCTGCCATATAATAATAGTCCAATATATTTTCTTCTAAATAACAAAATTCAAAACACAAGAGACAAAAATATGAACTTGTCACAAAAACACAAACTGGTGGAGTAAAATTTTTTCTCTAAAACAGTTGGTAAACATCAAATCCAATTACTTGGGAGCTTTTGATCAATCTAAAAACATAACAACAACATCTCATGATCAGTCGTCTTCTCTTCTCAGACAAGATGGTCCACAACATACATAACAACAAGTATCTATACCTAAACACTTCGCTTTTGCCTCAACCACTTAAAAGATCATTGTTTCAATACACTTACTTACAAGCCAGTTCCAGGAATTGAACTAATGTATTTGCCCGCGGAACGAATATGAATGCGCTCACAAGACTCGGTATCTCCTACTTGATCTTACATAATAATATGTTATAAGTTTCTAGTTCTGATGATGATAGATATAAATCTACTCATATAAGCTTCACACTCATAATTTTTAGTTGCATCTACCAGTTTCTCCACTCATCCACTAGTAGGACAATTATTTTCACAATTGTAATTTGTATATATAAACATTGCTTGGATGAGAAATGGAGCAGAAAGATTAAAAGATACCACCAAATTTTGGGGTAATAACAATCATAATCAGTAGAATTAATGTGGCAGCAGAGTCAACCTACATACCAATATTTCACAGATGTTCATCAATAACTGAAAACGTCAAATTCTAGTCCAATGGAAGAATCATTGTAATTTATTCTTTATAAAATGAAATAATTATCTCAGAAACTTGTGCTCTCTCTTACTCTTGAGCCGTTTAGGCACTTGGATGATCAAGTCCTTGAGGAACCTTCCCAGGATAGTTTGTGGTCTCTACAGAATCAGTCCCTAGGTTCCTACACACACAACAACAACATAATAAATAATCCAACACATAGTCAAATCTTATTACTCTTCTGTCACAACTTATTGCCATATTTTTTTGCTTACCCTTGATCAACGATGACCACTGAGCGAAGCTCACAGTTTTTGAAACTGAACAAAGTTAGAGATTTTGGATTAGTAAACAGTTAACTGCATTCTTGAAGTTATACAAAAGGTTGGTGCTTGTAGACAGAAAGTTTGTGTTTAAGCTCTTACTGTATAGAGAGTTCTTTCTTTATGTCATCGACACAATCCTTCCCGAAAGAGTTTAACATACCGTGCAAGAAGCCGCTGTGAGATACAACAGCGATCTCCTTCTCTTTCCGCGTCCATAGCCTTCACAAAGCAAGAGATTCAGCTATACTTTTTTTTACATATCTCCATGGGAAAATTAGTATTAAGAAAAATGAAACTCACCATTTGATGAACTCTACACCTCTGGCTGCAACTTCTTCAAGGGTCTCTCTTGGACTTGGCTTCCACAAAACATCCTTGTCGCTTTCAATCTAAAACCATAGAGAAAACTAGCATAAGAGACTTGCCACACATTTCCACAGAAATAGAAATTGAACCAAAATAAGATTATCTTTATTTACAATTGAGAAATCGATTGCGGGAAAGAGAGCCTTGTACTCTGTGACGCTTCTTCGCCTGTCACAAGGATGATCACCCTGCATTCATAAAAATAAATCTTTAACAATGTCAATCTTCACACATCAATACTAACACCCTCCTTAATTACTTCTTTACCATAGTTTCCCTGCATAGCTCAACAGCAAGAAAAGGTGGGCTATTTAAGCTTGAAATCGCAGGGCGATCGCTGCTCCCAGCGTTGGCCACCATTAGTGGTGTTGCATCAGCTCCATTAGTATCTTCTTCACCTCCAAAAGCACCAACAGCTGTTTGTATTGTTCTACATTTTAAAAACAATCATAAAAACTGAGTCTTTATAGCTAACTGTTTCATTTTACTGCATAACCAAAAAAGCGCAAAGAGAAACTTAGAATCTATTTAAGGGCACAAAGTAGTGACATAGTGAAACTTTTTTTTACCTAAGCAAAGGTGAAATAATAACAAGTTCAACCTTGTTTAAGAGCTGAGTTTCTCTAACATGGCTCCTTAGATTATCAACCTGTGCCATAGAGAGATGATGATGTTGATGGACGACAAGATCATTACAAGAACATTAAGATCCATACCAGAAAAGGCCAGAACAGAACAGAACAGAGATCATAGATATACATACTTGTTGCCAACCAAGAGGGGTGAGATGAGCATCAAAGTAATCCTCAGAAGAGTAAGCACTGTGATCTTTTTCACCAGCCACGTTATGAATCCCTTGAGCATGTCTCACCTACCAAAAAAAAAAAAAACAAAACAAAACCCGTATCAGAAACATGGGAGAGAGAGACAGACAGAGAGAACAGGAACCACACATTTATCTCTGGTTTGTACGAACGAACGAACCAGGTGAATAGTTTTGCAACGGTGAAGAGGGTAAAGACCAATGCTTTCGTTGCTCATGACTACAACAGTATCTTCTTCAAATCAAGATCAGAAAGGTGTGAAAATCTCAAAATGTTTTTTGGGGAAGTGTCGTTGAGAAAGAGGAGAGATCCTAAACCGCCGCATGTGCCACACTCTCTCTAATCTATATTATATTTTTTGACCATTTTTGAAAAAAACAAGTAAAGAGACGTGTGCGATTGAGAAAGGGCCATTGTTAACCAGCCCAATATGTATTGATGATGGCCGACGTAATTCACTTTTTTGTTCCACGCGGTATCATTATAGTATATTCTTTTTGTTTGTTTGTTTGTTTTGCCATACCAATTACAAAACACAAAGAATCTATGAACTGTAAATTAGCAAAACTGGCGAACCCTCAAGACTCAAGAGAGTTGATATAAGTCATTAGAACTTGAACAGTGGAAATGTGGAATGATAAAAGTTAGGATGCAATGAACCTGCTATGTAGAAATGGAAGGTGAATGGGTTTTCACTGTTTTACTTTTAAGAAAGTTATGTGAATGTGAATAAAGTTACAGTGGAGAGATTCTTTCCTTCATGGTTTTCTTAGTCATGATTAGCTTCCATATAGAAGAAATTATGAAGTCACAAAAAGTTTTTAGCTAAAAGCCTAAAACCAACCACTTGGGATCTGTATTGAGCAATCATGAAACAGCAATATCTCAGTATTCTCTTCTCAGGCAAAAATGATCCTTAACAAAGATAAAACCAGACACTTTCCTTTCTACCTCATTGAGTTAAAAGATTATTTTGTTTCTGTTTACAAGACATATAGCTAATTAGCACTTTACTTACAATCAAATCTTCGGCAGGGGTTGGACAAACAAATGCATTTGTCCATGAAACTAAAATATCAAAATGCTCATTCCAACCGCTACACAACATTTGGGTATCTATCTACTTGCAAGAGAATCTTACATGATAGTATGTTTTGAGTTCCTGGTTCTGGCTTTGATATAGGTAGATCTACTCTTCTAAGCTTCACACTGATAATTTAGTTGCCTCCACTGGTTTCCTCACTCCTCCACTTGTAGGGCTATATTTTTTTACAATTGTATAATCAAGCTGGTTAGATGAGAATTGGAGCATTTGCTAAGGAAAGTTGGAGAGGTGTCTACTTACAATCCACTTAAGACTTTGATGGCATCGTAAAAGAACCATTGTAAGGTAATGACAGGTCCAACAATCGTGATCCGAACAGGGAGACTTCTCGTGAAAAGACCAACAAACCCAATATTCCTCACAGCCTGAAGATTAAGCAAAAAAAGAACATCAATCAGGAACACTTTACTTTACGGAATAGTGAATGGATTTCAAAAAACTAATTCGCTGATGATGGTTAAGACTTAAGAGTACCTGCAATACACTCTTGGCTTTGTTGTTGTAGAGAGACGAAAGAACCACATCTGCGGGGTTAGAGATGATTGTACCTACAGCTCCAGCAGTATAGCCAGCAAGACATGTGACACCGAGCTGTTGAGCTTTAGAGCAATCTTGCTTCCTTTTGTGGATAACCTTTTGATATATAAGCTCAACTGACTGCTCAAACGTTGAGAACATCACCATTGCAACTGAAACAACACATATAACATCGAAATCAACAAGATATGGTTTTGGCAGAGAACACAACCAACGCTACGAAAAGGCTAATGTGGAGCAACAGTTCAGGTATTTATTTCATATCCTTGATGCTAAGGCCTAAATCTGAATGATTTGATTACATAACTGACAGTTTGTGCAATCATAATAGATAGATTAAGATCAAACTGATGCAGAGAAATGATGATGTTCAGTGAAAATGAAGCAGTAATATTACATGGAAGATTACGACACCAGAGCGGAAAAAGTCCCCTGTGGAAGCTGCATTATGGAGAGATAAAGACTCAAAAACAATTGTTAAGTGAGACAGCCAAGCAGAACGATTCTGAGAAAAAGGGCATACCCGGCAAGACCTTCACTTCTATATACTCTTGGAAATCCATCAAGCAAACCTTTTGCGAACTGAGGCTGTGTCTGAACTCTAACTTTTATGGCTTCAAAAGGACACAAAGCCATATCGGCAAATACCTGAGCAGAAGCGCTGCTGAGAAAATATATGGAAGTTCTGTTATGATTAGGTAACACATTGCTGTAGAGTGTCTTGAAGTACTCATAGAGTCCGAATCTGCATCCACCTTGAACACCATAGCCTAATAGCTTCCCTGACCAACCTCTCCAAAGATAGGAATAGCCATGCTCTCTTAATAAAGTGGAGAAACCGGAAGGAATGCTATTGTACTTAACTGGATTCACCTACAAGAGAGAGAGTGATCGATCCTCAATTCCTCATTTGACTGAATCAATCCTAAAGATCCAATTTAAGCACAGAGAAGAGCCAAAAAGATCCTAAATTTAGCAGTTCTATCCATCATTATACATCCTAACAAAGACAAGTAAGTTAAAGAAAGAACCAAGATTAAAGATTTGAAGCATATAACAAAGATGGAATCAAGAAACAGAGGAAAGAAACAAAACCTGCATATTGACTTTGAGGACATCAAGAGGAGTTATAGCCAAATGGGTAGTTCCTGCACTAAGCATTCCTCCCATGGTACAAACAGTATAGAACCAAGGAGACGACAGATCATCATCTAGTTTGGTCTTGACTCTTGTCATCTTATAACAAAACCGTTTCAAATCCCGATAAACCCTAATCCGTCAGAAAACAAAAGTTGTTCTTTGGCGTTTTCTCTGGTAAAACCCAAAACCCAGAGAAGGAAGAAACACGTCAGGGGAAAGCTATGATGGAAGAGAGGCAAAGAGTTTGTACGTGGAAGAAAGGGTTCTCATTTTCTGATGGAGATCGCTCGTCCACGTCTCACGGACAAAGACAAGGCTCAGAACTAAACACAAGGCTCTCTCTCTTTTACTTTTTCCCCTAATAAAGTTCCAAGCTTTCTGGAAGAACGAGTTGGCGGAAAAATCGAATCTTTTGGTAAAACACACAAAAAAATGGTAAATTTCAATTTAGGTTTCATGCCGGCGGATTACCGTTACCGGAATATATATGAGTCTTCTTCTTTCGAATTGGGCTTTCATGGGCCTTCTAGTTTTGGCTCTTTACATTTTCTTTAGTGTCTTTGGTTTGCCTGAAGTTTAATTGAAGTCAATAGGATTTGGTTTATCTTGCTTAACCGAAGCTTGTCTGTTTCCTTCTCTTTCGTGGCTGTGTATTTAATATTTATGTCTAAGGTAGGTTTGCTCCACACTGATCAGTTACTATTTTTATTAGCTTGCTTTCACGTCTTCTACTAACAAAAACCTAATATGAGTGGTTGGGTAACATTTGCTAGTTTTGTTACGATTGTGATTGTGTTGAAACTAAGGAGAGTGATCCTTAAGTGAAACCAAAGTTTGCTGAGTGTTTTACTCTCAAACTCAAAATCCAAGAAAACAAAGACAGACTAAACAAAACTCAGGTTACATTGTCCTTTATTTGTGTAGAAACAAGCAACTTTTATTATCATCTAGAAATTACAGTACAGAGAAAGATTTGTTCCAATCAGAAAATCACCTGGAAATGCTGTTGACAAGCCTAGCACCAATCTTATCAAGCTTCTTCACAGATGCAACAGATTTCAAATGTCCAACTTTCCAAAACGCTTCCACCATCTTCTCTCCGATCACTTGACCCATCTCCTCTGAATCAATCACCGCAACCGCTGTTGGTCCAGCTCCGCTTATCGTACATCCATAAGCTCCAGCTTCCAAAGCCGCCTTCTTCACAGCTTCCATTCCAGGAATCAAGGGCGCTCTCGTTGGCTCGACAATCTTATCAGACGACAACGCCTTCCCAAGCATCATCGCGTCCCCCTCTAGCACCGCAGCAACTAAAGCAGCTGCTTGGCTACTGTTCCAAACATGGTGAACCATAGGAATCTCTGTAGGCAATGCAGCTCTCATTTTCTTAGTTGGAGCTTCAAAATCAGGGCTCACTAAGACAAAGAAGAGATCTTTATCTGATGGGAACCTCAATGGTTTCAAATCAAGAGGTTCGTAGTTTCTAATCAAAACAAATCCACCCATGATCGCTGGTGCGATGTTATCAGCGTGATAACCGGAAACTTTAGCTTCCGATTCTAAACCGGCTAAAACCAATTCCTCACTTCCTAATTTCCGGCCAAAGATCTCATTAACCGCCACAGCTGCTGCGGCGGCGCTAGCTGCACTAGAACCTAAACCGCTACCTAAAGGTAAGCCTTTGTGCAAATCTAATGACAAACCAACCGATCTAATCCCCAACATCTTCATCGTGGCAATGGCGGCGATTCCAGCACAGTTCCGGAGAGGATTCGTGCTGAGCTTTGTTGTGGTTCCGGTGATCTCTGAGATTGAGATCTCACCGGCTCGTACCGAAGGATCTACACGGAGAGTCACGTGGTCACCGAGACCATCGACGGCGCATCCTAAGAAATCAAACCCTGGCCCCAAATTAGCGACGGTGGCTGGCGCAAAAGTCTTGACGGAGACGAAAACTGGCTCCGGCTCAACGGCGACGAGTGTTTGTACGGAAGCTTTGCATCGAAAGACGGAGACTTTCGCGAATAACGGCGGCGATGGATTCAATTTAGGTTGGAAATATGAAATGGGTTTAGAAGGAGACTGGAAATAGAGGCTCGCCATTAGAGAACAACAGTAATGAGATCACCAAAGCAAGAATGAACAAAGACGAAAACTTTAAACAAATATATAAGACAGAGAGAGAGAGAGAGATGAACAAACGTGACCACCTAACCTAATACTTTCTCCATTAAAGCTGATTACTTTTTTAAGTGGAGTGAGTGAGAGATCAGATTCAGATGGGCTCCTGAGTTCTGACCATTGAAATTAACGGTTTAACTACAAACCGACCTAAACCGGACCGGGAAGCTTGTTCACTTCAGTTTGGCTCTTGCAAGCACTTTTGAGTTTCAAGTTCCTTTATGCTTCAGTTTAGATGATTGTAAATGTATATATATAACTTATCCATATCTGCATATAAACAAAATCTCATTTTGGTTGCAAATGAGGTGTGTTAAAATGTACAGATTAACAAAACCATTAAGAACAGTCTTCTGTTTCTTCATATTGATCTTCTAGATAAGCTCCTTGAGATACTACTTGCATTCATTGAAAGGTCGTTGTTTCTTTTGCGCTTGACCCTTCGCTTTGTTTCTTCTTCCTTTTCATCAACAAATGCTAGAAAAGTCTGCAGTTTTGTTAACGGTGAACTTTTTGGTGAAGCTATAGCTTCTTCTTCTACTTCAGGTGTCTGTTTGCAGAAGTTGCGGATTATTTTAAAGAAGTGGATAAAGAGAGCGACGAGACAGGCGATCCCAACCACAAGGAACATGCCCCAGAAGCTATGCACGTTAAGCTGTTCTGAGTCCCCTGACTGAGACCCGTGCGGGCTGCTGCAGTTGGATTTGGAAAGCCATCGGTCATGGATCTTCTGAAGCTCGCCAGTTTCGGATAGCCCAAGAATCGCGGTTGACATGTCAACTGCTAAAGGAGAGTCTCTTGGAAATGCCTATTTTTAACAGAAAATGCAAAAATGTGATCAGAATTATGTTTGAACATGCTGGTAAAGAGAGAAGAAATTCAGAAGATGACTCACAAATCCCCAACCGCATCTAGTGAATTCTTGACCTCTGATGGCAAATTTACAGTAATCTGAGAGAAAGAGATCAATATAAGGACGTTCATCAACAATTGCAGCAACAGTGCCATTTTGAAGCGCATTAGCATATTCTTCAGGAGAGGCAAGAGCCACAAGCCTGGATCTTGCAATGTTAAGCTCCTCGGTCATGTAGTTTTCAGCAAAAGAACCAACCTGGAAGCCAATACGACCAGTGCTACTGATGAGTGTATCTACTCCTTTTATAGGTGAATTAAGCTGTTGAACTGTAAGTATTGATGTGAGACTCGCTGTGTAGCTAGATGTAATGATCAGAACCACAAAAAGCCATATCAGAAGCACCATACGACCAAGCGTGCTCACAGTAGTCTCTCCTACGAGTTTGATTTCATAAAGATGTTAAGAGCTTCACACAGGAAAATTGCAGTAATTAGCTTGAGGGGGTTTCGACACTTACTGTGGGAGAAAAACATTGTCGAAAAGGTGAACCTGCATGGTAATAAAAGAGTAATGCTTGCATTAGAGCTATAGTAATCATCCTTTTTATACAGAAAAATTAGATAACTCTTGTGTACTAACCAGAGAATGGTAATAATCTGTCTCCTTGGCGTACCACGAAACTCATCATTAATACGATGTTCAAGAATCCAAATTGCAGCTCCCACAATAATGAAAAAAGATGCTGTTACTGCCCACATAGGAAGAGTAAACGGGCGTAAAAAGGCCCAAGGATTTTCGTTAAGTCTCGTGACAGGAGCAACAACAACAAGGCCTGACTCAATGTATGGCTGGGTGAAATCTACAATCTTGGTTCGTTTGGTAACAATAGCTATGTCACCTACAACAGCATCGAAGTCAACCCCAGTGGTGACCTTGTTAACTAGCTCATTGTAGTTTGGACTCCTTAGACCATCTCCAAAAAAGATAAACTCATGAGGAACCGGATAAGAAAGCAGTTTCACCGCAGCTTCAAATACATCAATGCAATATCCTTGTACTTCGTTGCTACTTCCATTGACCCTTGAGACAAAGTCCTTGAAGCTTCCTCTATCAGGAACACCGATTCTCAACCGCCTTCCATTGTTACGAAAAACCCATCCACGAGGTGTAATTGAAGTCCCACCAGGCCAAGTTACAGAGTTCAGATGTTGGTTTGAGCTAGAACGGTTAGGAGTTTTGGTGTAAAATGATTCAGGCGGTACAATAGAAAGACCAGAATAGTTAGACCAGTAACCTATTTGATGAACCCTGTCATTAACCAAATTGATAATATCATATGAAGGGTGCAACATTGATCTGTCTAGATGAAATTGAACCGGACCAGTTAGACCAGACATCTTTGTATGCACAATATAATCAAGAAGTTGTGATCCTTGATCAAATCTGCTTAATGCACTTAGATTCAATGCCTCACCTTTCAAGCTGCCTAACTGTGCATGATTGGAGAAGGAAAGATTACCTCCAGCTTCCAGAAGTGCCTTAACGGCTCGAGCAATGATCCAGACAGTATCATAAGCATACAGACCATAGACATTCAACCCAATAGTCTTGTTATTACTCAACTTGTTCTTCCACCGTGCTGCAAAGTCCCTTTTCTTTCTCGAATCTGGCGTGTGAAGACGCAGTGTTAGAACTCCACTGAACAATTTTTTATCCAAAGGAAAATTTGAATCTAGCAGAGAAGACAACCAAGTTGTAGCTATCCAAACATAGCCTTTCTCCATCATCCCTAATCTCTGTGCTTCCTTAAAGATCAGCGTGCCTGTATTTGGGAAAGTGTTCACAACAATTACTCGAGATTCCATTCCCCGGATCTTAATCAACTCCTCTATAATCTCAACTGGACTAGAAATCACAACATCCAGGGGAAGTATTGCCTTGTAAGAAATCCTGCAACGCCTCTCTTCAAGCTCATCGCCTAAAGCTGTAACGCCATTTCTGCTGTTATCATCATCGTTATATAACGCCACCACATCCGACCATCCATAGTATGTGATCATCTCTGCAACGGCACGCATCAGAAACAGATCACTAGGTGCTGTTTGGACAAAGAATGGAAATTGGAGTGGAGAGAGGGTAGGATCAAGCGCCGTAAACGACAACATCGGAACAGTAAGCTCATTGGCAAGATGAGACAATACATGAGCCATTATTGATGTCTGTGGACCAATTATAGCCACTGCATCAGTCTCCATGAATTGCAATGCTGCAACAACAAATGACAAGTAAAGTAAGTTCTTTTATCCAAACGCAATCAAGAAAATGGATACAATGACACAAAGATAGGATTTTTAAGTCTTCTTGAACCTCCCATGATGCTGAGGAATCCACTACGCTTAGCATCATTGATCATAATCCGCAATTTCGATCCACCTAGGAAGCTAGGATCAGAATTTACATCTTCCTCAGCAGCTTTGAAAGCGATACTCGCAGTTTCACCGTACATGGAGTTTATACCAAATATAGCACCAACTTTAATAACAGGAGGCCTAGAACTAGAAGCTCCCTCAGAAAGTAACAAGCCACCACCAAGAACAATGATGAAGCTCAATAAAACCCAATTCATTGAGCTTAACATTGAACAAAAAAAGATAAGACCTTTGAGTTAAAACCCAAACCAGATTTCACAAGCAGAGAGAATCAAAAGCAAGTAGCTTTCAGTGTCACGGGAAATTTAAAACATTTTACCACAAAAAGGAGGTGGAGATAAAATAGAAGCAGAGATTATACCAAACCCAAAAAACAAAACATCCTTAAAGAAGTAGGAAAAGCTTAGATTAATGAACTAAAAAGGGAAGACATGATGAACAAGCAAGAGAAAGGGGGGAAGGGAATATAAATCGTGGGTATGTTTGTAAGATTTTTTGAGAAAGGTACAAACTTTACTTTTGATGGGTTTTTGAAACAGTGTCCATGGAGGAGACGACTACTCAGCTTCAGGAGAGAACAGAGAGAAGCTTTTGATGAAGGAAAGGAAACGTGGGAAATGACATGGACAACAACGACAGTAGTGGTCACTGAAACAAAGATCTCCATTAGGAGAAATTTGTCAAACCACTGAAACTAAACCATTTTCTTTCCAAACCCCAAAAGAGAAAAAACAATGAAGAGTTTTTTTCAGCTCCCTTTGTTTTCTTAACTTAAAATTAATCTTTTTTTAGAGAGGAAAAATAAATTATGGAAAGAGAAATTGTGTGAGATAATAATGTAGTTTAATTTTGCTAAAAAGGGTTTTGTTGGAGTATATGAAAACAGATTCAGGTTTCTTGAAATTTGTGAATACTGAATACCACCATTTTATAGACAACAAAAAAAAAGATTATCTCTATAATTTTATTTTTCTTGGGGCTTATTTTCTGCTCTTTTTGTTTAAAGAAAAAACTATATATATATATATATATATATATATAAGTAGGTCTTGAAATATGGTTTTAATTAATTTTTTACTACAAAACTCATTATGATTTTAAAATAATATTTAAAGTTTATATTTCTCCAATGAAATATGAGAGACATATAGTTCATCATATAAGTTTAAATTTTAATATAAAGTTATATTATGATTAATTAATTTAAAATATTTTAGTATCAATTAAATTTATATATTTACTGTTGAATGTTTTAAGTCTTCGCATATGATATGAGTATTTCTTTCAGGCTTTCCTAAGAGTGTTAATCTTATGAATCATATTTATGATATACAGTAATATGTTTTTCAGGGTTCGGTTTAAAGATCATTAGTCATTGCATACCGTTGCATGAAAGTAAATTTGAGGAAGCTATCAAGATTCAAGAAGAAGTGCAACAAGAGGAAAATGTTGGAAACAACGAATTTTATCATACCGACAAAACCAATTTTTATCTCTCATTCCTCTTAAATTATGGTATTTGTATATGTTTCTCTTGAATTATGGTGTTTTTATTATTGTATGGGTTTATACTTAGAAGTAATCTGTACACCACTTTTGAGTGTTACGTTTGATGAAAGTGAGCTAGGTAAAGTTTCAACAAATTTTATAAAATGGACACAACTAATATAGAAAACGATATATAATGCAAAGTGGTGTTGTGCGTGCCTAGTGTAGTAGTGTTGATTTGCACAACCAATTACAATATTGTGCACGATGAAAAGATTGTAATGATGAACGAAAGGAAACTGAGAATACTAATATCTGGAATGAGGTGAAGCTAAGTGTAATGGCCAAGAAAGATCCTATTCCAATTGGAATAGATATGATTGGGATTTGTGTTTTAATCTCCACCAAAATTGGACCATACACTAATGAAAATCTTATTAAAGTACCAAAGATCCTCTTTAATTCCCATTTGCCTAATGACCGAACAAAATATACCTCATTGTAGTGCTTTGCACACGGTGCCCTCGAAACTCATATTCATGGGCTGTAAATTTCTTGTTTTTTTTTAATCAAAAACAGTCTGAAAAATAAAAATACGGCCAGGGTTGACACGTTTAACGTTACATTTCAGTATCAAAACTAATTCTTGATCGATCAAAACTACAAAATTTGTCAACACAAGCCTTTGAATAACCCGCAGTTTAGTTTCATGGGTTGGCTACTCTTTCAAAATCAGCATTTTACTTCCTCTTTCGGAATGGCGAATGTCCACCCCGGAAAATCTGAATCCTCAAACAGAGATGTTGGAATCGATTTGTAAAACGCTACAGGAACTTGCTTTACCCTTCTCCGAATCTGCCAATTTTAAGATCTCCACGGTTAAATAGGAAACCAAAATCGAGTGATCTTTTATTAACAAAAGAGTTGATATCATTTTGAACCAGAGCTACATTACCTCGTCCCCAAATATGGTGGCGTACGAGCCAGAGCTATAATCTTCAATTTTCATTTCAGCTGTTTTCGCTCTCTTGGTTAGATCAGTTTCTAGAGATGAGATAAACCTAGAAAAGTGAAATATAGGAATCAAGGAAATGACCAAATGTAAAAATATTTTCGGATATAATCATTTGGTGAGCATATATACCTTGAAACTGGTGGGCAGTAATGATGGCGCAAAGTGTCAATCTCCCAAAGAGAACTTTCTGTAACAAGTTTGGTGGTTTCCAGTAAAACGAATATCATCAGTTCTCTTACAATTTGTCTTAACAAGATAACAACTTACAGAAAGCAAAACAACACATAGTTCTCGAAATTTCAAAAAGGGAAAAACTATACTTTGTGACATTATCTATGAATCTAGAGAACCCGGGAATTCTCATAAAACTAATACATGCTACAAAGCCGCTAAAGTACAAGTCAGGAAATCTGAAAGCACACACATCATCGTTTTTTGCTGGATGAATCTTAGAGGTCTAAGTAATTCTGTGCTAGTGGTGTGGAAAGTAGAAAATCAAAATATAAGACTGGGAATAGAATGATAATGACTTACTCAAGGCACCAGATTTCTTGGGATCACTCTCCTGGTTGTTGAAATAGTCAATACCAAGCTTTCGCTTTTTGGTCTTTGGTTGGCTGTCGTTGTGTTCATCAGCCTCTGTGTTGGATTCATTGGCAGTTTCAACAGTTTCCTGAACACGAGTGGCCCATTATAAGTCCATGCTTTTCATAAATTCTTTTGTTCAGTTGTGAGGGATATTATACAGAGGTCCATTTTCCATCTAAAAATATGTAATTTGCATTTTCAAGAACAAAGAAAGATAGGTCGTACCTGCACAAGATGGTTGATTGTAGGATGTCTTCGTAAAAGGTTGAAGATCAAAGCTGTTATGACCAACGATCCCGCGGGGGGAATGGAAAGTGACAATCTGCTTAATTTCTTTGTGAATGACGCTGCCAGATATGCTGGAAGCATTGACGATTTTAGGCAAGCATCAAGAAGCTGCAGAAATCATTTCAGATATAGAGGGAAGAAGAATAGATTATCAAGTAATCTGTAAATCATCAGTTACACAAATAAGGCAATACCTGAAGAAATTTTGCTCGGTGCTTTGCAACAAAAACAGAAGGAACCAGTAACGCATACAGTTTGTCATAAAAGTTCGGATACTCCAAACCATGTTGGGTCATGAGGATGAAGAGACTGCTAAGAGCCATCACACTGACAACTCCCCCAATGTCATATGATTTTGTTAAGAAATCGCTGCAAAGTATGGTGAAACATATGTAAGCGCTTATTCAAGGACAATGACATATAAAGAAAAGAAAGAAGCTTTGGTAAATATTCCCACCATAACATTGTAGGATTAGATAGATGGGGAATGACTGTCTGGTGAATACTAGCAAGAACCTGGATATTAGAAGATAACATATTGGTAAGTCTTCGTCCATGCAGATTTTAGACAAATGGCTAGTTATGAAAGTAAATTGGCTTACCTCCTTGTAAACATCAAGGGGAAGAGGTAGTCTTAGAAATGAAATCCATGCTTTAGTGAACTTCAACTTCATCCTCTTGCTAATCGTCGTTGGAGAAAGGAGCTGGAGTTTTTAAGAGGAAAAATTAAGAGGCAAAAAGTAAGCAATTACATGCCAAGAAGAAAATTTATTCACTGATTTAGTGTATATTTAGCAAACTTGCAAAACTCACAGCACTGTCTCGTTCCTCAGATTTTTTCTTTTTGTCTTTCGGTTTCTCACTACTGCTTTCATCTGGAAATACCAATAACTCTTATTAGCAAATCTAAACACATATGGAGTCCTCTCCACCAAATTAGAAAACATATAGTCAAAAGCTCGGAAACAATCACCTGACCCACTCCACATCTCGTGGTGAGACTTTTCAGCTTGTTTCTCAGGTGGTGGAATTTGAGATAAAACTTGATAGATCTTGCGAACAGAGAGTTCTAGGCTACAATCAACGATTTTTCCAGATCATCCACAACACAATTAACAACAACAACAAACAGCTTAAAGATAACATTCAAACAGACTGGAAGAAAGAACAACAAATATAATACTGATACTAACCTTTCTTTTGGATCATTCTCAGCCTCACTATTCTCGGTCGCCACTGTATCACCTAAGAGTAACACACCAAAATAAAACCTTACATTATGCATCAAGATGATTAAAAAAAAAGCATGTCAAGAATGAAAATGCACCAAAAAAACGCACCAGACAGGACTGACGCTTCCAATGTTTTCACAAACTTTTCCATGCTGATGTAGGTAAAATAGCTGGCATAAATCGATATCGAGAGTCAAAATCTCAGATGAGCAGACGATAGAACATGGAGTATATACATATATGAAGCAAAGGGTTATTAACATACCGGACATCAATGTATTTGAAGTACTTCGATGTAAGTATATCCATGAATATCTCAACATCAACTGCAGAGTGAATCTACAGAGACAATAGTAAAAACATTAAGCACTGCAAAAAAAGTAAGTAAAGAAGAAGAGTACTTCAATACTAAGCCTGAGACAAAACTTACAATAGCATGAAGTAATTTCTGGTAGATTGAAGAATGAAACCTTCCAACATTCAAAAGCTTTACAAACTCCATCAATGTTCCCAACACAATTCCCTAAATCAACCAATGCAACCAAAAACATTCAGATAACAAAACAAACAACGCTATGTAAAACCACAAGATAAGTACTGCAGAGAAGTTTACCCTTAGCTCATCTTCTGACTGTTGAGAGACAAGAACATCAAGTAAAAGCTTGACGAATTCGTCAAATTTTGATCTGAGCCAAGCTTTAAAAACAACTTCAGGGTCATCGTCTTCAGAACGAGGGCGTTTGGTTTTGGTTGAGGAAGGAGACGAAGGGAGCTGAGAGAGGAGAGGAGTGAAAAAGGATTGGAGTGAGAGGAGCGATTCCACGACGAACTGCGGCGGCGATTCAGGTGAGACGAAGGTGAGAAGGAGAGGAAGGTTGTTGATGTGGGATCGAGAAGTGAGTAAGTCATTGCCTAGTGATTTGAGCTCTTTCAACGTGTATTTCTCTTTCTTCTTCTGCTTCTTCGAGAGGATTGACGCCATTGTTGAGCTTTTCTCTGGTTCTGTGGCGCGGAGACAGAAGAAGAAGATGAATTTAGCAAAGAGAGAGGAACAACACAAAAAAACCTAACGATGTAATTGCAAACAAGACGGCGTCGTATTTACTACCCAGGAAAGACTAAACTATGTTTATATCCCAAATTATGTAACATATCAAAATTTGGCCCTTATACAGTATTTTCGTTTACTCAATTAGAACCACTAAAGTATGGTTGTTACTTGTGATGCTCTATTTTTCAACATATGTACAAAGAAAGGATCGAAATTTCAATAGGATAGCTTCTGAACTTGTGGCATTACACAAATATAATACAAGAACACGAGTATGAGATTAAATCTAGCAACTAAATGTGAGAAAAGATTGATTCTATCTCCTCCTCCAAAACACTACAAAAGTTGAAACAAAAAAGGCTCTCTTCGATCGGTCTCACTCGATGTTTCCATCTTTGTCTTTCCTCCAACCAAAAATCTATTGCTGCTTCTCGGGTTGTTCCTCTTCTTCTTGGTCTGGGTTTTCTTCTTCCTCTTCTTTCTTCTCTTCCTCTTCTTCATCTTCTTCCGGAGGATCATAAGGCATAGGCGGTGGCAATGGTGTCTTCATAGGGCTAAACTTGGGGAAAATGTCAGGTCTCCTCCCAGGTTTAGGTCTCTCCCACTCCTAACAGTAGATCACAACAAAATTAAAACCCGAGAATCGTAAAGAACATGCCTTTTCTATTCAGGAAGTGTTTGTTTTCTATAAGGAGTATTATAATCCAATGCCTTGATGACAACCAAAAGAACATGTCCTTTACATCGAACATGTATTCAAACAAGAATTTTAAGAGATTTGAGTTTTATTGAGATTTTAAATGATTTTGAGGATTTTAGGGAAGTTCATATGACTTTTGTAAATTCTTTTCAAATCTCACCAAAAACCATGGGATTTTGATTTCTGTATTTTTAACTAAGGAAATCCTCTCAAATCCTCTGAAATCCTTCAAAATCATTAAAAGCCAAATAACAGTGGATTTTAAAGTGGATTTTGAAATCATTAGTTCAATATCAGTGAATTTGATGAGAGTTTTTAAAATCCACGTTTGAATAACACTGGATTTATAAGTTCTACACAAATCTCTTAAAATTCTTGTTTGAATACACCCCCTAAGTAGATTCTTGCGTAGTCTATAAAGAAACAATGAACACTAATTCCCTCCTAATGCAAATAGAACACATGATGAGCAACCAAATCAAACCTAAGTAGATTCTTGAATAGTCTATAAAGAAACAATGAACACTAATCCCTTCCTAATACAAACAGAACACATAACGAGCTACCACCAAATCACACTTTTGGAGTCATAAAGAGAGAAGCTTTTCTCTAGACTTGTATCAATTGAACTAACTGTTAACACATTCAGGTAGATTCATAGACAAAGCATAACCAATTGCTTCCAATTCTTAATGTAATTTTCTACCACCAATCAAGGATAAGCCATGAAAGACGAAGAAACATCGAAAATGGCGACCAAATCACGGACTCTGCCACAACAACTTGACTAATAGCTACTTTAAACCAAACCCTTATCCTCAAATCAGACCCGACTCGGCTCGGGGGAACTTACAATTGGGAAATCGAGAGGGTTGCGACGAGTGAGCTTTTCTTCCTCAGGAGCCATAGCCACAACTTGAAGCTGATTCCGATTGCGACGCGAAGAGCGGTGAACGGAAGAGAAACCAAAGACACGCGAGCGCGAGTCGGAGGAAATCCTCGTCTTTCCTAAAACATCGATCGATGGAGAAGGAAGCAATCTCGCTGAGCAAAGCGACGCCATGGACGGAGCTAAAATCGCTTATCCACCAACCAAGAATTATCGGGACAGCTTCTAAAACAGTTTTATGGCTGCGTCTGCGTTTCGATAGTGGGCTTTTATTGGATTGGTCCATAAATAAATATTAAAGCTTAGACCAAATAAGCCCAAATCAATCCAAACTATGTATTTGTCAAATATTTTTCCATAGCTAAAAAAAAATGAACATATCTTGCGTATATAATAAACTTAATCCAACGAAAAAGTTGAATTCAAAATTAGAAACATGTGTTCATTGCCGAATTCTACATAAACCTGTATTCAAAAAAACCGTTGGTTAATTATGATTGAACTACATGTAATTAGTAATAAATATTCACAATAACGTTGTTAATCTATGTAAATACGAAAAATAGTTATATTTCATCCCCTATATAGTAAAAGAGAAGTACACTTTCTCTTCCAAAAAAAATAATTGTAAAATTACCAAAAACCTTCAATTATGAATACCCTTTGTTATTTCATTAAGGGTACAAAAGACAAAAGACACGAATCGGGTCGGGTTATTTTAAGAATGTACAACCCGAAAATTTTAATTGGATAGTAGCCACAAAGACATCTTTAATGACCAAATCTGTTGGCCTACGATGAAAAAGGCCTTCGAATTCAAAATCAGTAGCCACTATATGGTGAGAAACAAGGCTGATGGGCTACAATATCAAATGGGCTTCGAATACCAACAATTTATTGACATATCCATTATCCACCAATGTTTCTTCTCTTTTGGCAATAATCTGCATATGGAAAAAAATCAATTTATTTCAAATTATGTTTTCGACATATTTAAAATCTGGACACAAAATAAATAATTTTGTAACTGTGGAAAACTTTTAAAAATTTTGATTTACAATAAAACATTACAAATTAAGCATTAGTTTAAAAATAAAATCGGAATGACTCATAATATAATAGACAAACATATTTTTATAAATATAAATTAAAAATTTATAAATTAAGGGATATTCATCTGTTAAATCAACAACCGTTTGCTTACAATGATAACTTACAGTATTATCAACATCTACGATGGTCCAGATAATATAAAATGAGTACGAATTTTTTTTTGACATAAAATGAGTACGTATATTTTCACTTATTAGTTAGGCCTGGACATTCGGGTTTTCGGATCAGGTTCGGATAGATCCCGTTCGGGTATTTAGATATAAATCTAATTGATATACTCAAAATTATAATTATAATATTGGATAACTAAATGCTAATAATGTTAATTATTAATAATATTTTAGATATTTGTATATTGTTAGGGTTTTGTGGATACCCGTTCGGGTAACGGTTATTACCCTAACCCTAACCCGAATCCACATGTTTATTAATATAAATCCTAATAGGGTTATTTAGACATACCCGTACTCTACCCGAACCAATTTTTTTGGGTCGAGTATTCGGGTTCGGTTTTTTTGCCCAGCCCTTATACACATTAATAACTACTGCAAAAAAAATCACTGATAGGGTAAACTAATTAATTTGAGAACTACTAACATAACCAATAATAAAATTTAATACCTCCCACAAATTTTAGATTAAAATATGCAAAAATTAAAACTTTCCCCCGCGATGTAGCGCGGGTGCGATCCTAGTTATATACAAATTTTACAAACTCGCAGATTTTTTATGATCCGATACAAATTTCACCAACTCACAAAAAGGCAGCAAATATGGTATTATTATATGACTTAAATTGAATCATAAGTGCACCAAAAAAAAATTGAGTCATTTAAGTTTAATATTTGATATATGAGTTTTTATAGATCTGGAATTTTCTATTTCAAAAACATACAATAATTATTTCTATTTCATTAGTATTTTTGGAGCGCCTATGAATACAAATAAGCGCTCTGAGTTGTAAATATTATCGTCTTTGGCGCTATCTGTTGTAAATATTATCATTTTTAGCGTCACTCCTTGGTACGTTTGATTTCTTTCTGATCGACCTCCCTTGACTAAAAAGTTTTACAAGTACTAACAAAATTATATTTATACCCTTTCTCTCATGTCATGCAATCATCTCAAAATTCATACCTCATATGCCATATGCCCATATCATAGATTCAAGGTACTTGGGAGAGAATGTGATTATTAAATAATTATTCTTCTATAAATGATCAAATTAAAATTATATAGACTACGTTTACAAAATGCTCATTATTACAATTAAAAAAAAACATTTAGCATATAGACTATGTTTTGCTTACTCGTTGAACAAATTTTACACATACTTATGCCAAAAAAAAAAGTCAGATAAATTTTGTTCATTTGATAACGACAGACACTGTAACATTTTTTAAATTTATATCCTTATACAAAAAGTAATAATATAAATATGTGATTCGAATGATTTGTGTTGCTTATATATTTATAAAGCAACCTGATAATATGATTTTTACAAATTGATTATCATTGCACCTGATAATATGATTTGTGTTGCTTATATATTTATAAAGCAACTCTATTAAATTTGGATAACTACATGGAGATATTGTGCAATGATAATCAATTTGCAACATACAACTTGAGAGGGTACATGGTTAATTGATAGTGGTGGCGTTGGTGGTGAAATTTTGTTTCATGTAATTAACTAATATACATAAATAAAATTGTGTCTAATGAATATTCATAAGTTCTCTCCGATATAATTGGTTTGAATTAAATTAAAACTATATATTTTCTATTGAAATGTATTATATATGTCGAGTTGCATCAGCTTGATACTGGTTTATCTGCTTAATAGGAAAACAAATGAAATTTGGGCATAATCATAATCCTAATTTCTTTTCTTAAAAACTAGGCTTATTAGCCAGTAATGATAATGAATGTATATGACACTTAAGTTAGGAGGGAACTAGTAAAAACTTGGATTACGGCGTTGTGGTAAGCAAACATAACAAGGAACCAAGTAGCTGTCCTATGCATTCTAACATCTTACATAGTTGGCAAAGGGAAACAATTCTAAAATCGTGTGCCAAGTTTTGATTGTATACGTATGTTTGCGTGATTATATATCTCTATATTAGTAAAAGAGAAGTACAAAATAGAATACGGGTCGGATCAAAATTAAAAATTTAACCCGATTTTAACAATTGGATACTTCAAAATTGAATATTAAATTGGGTTTGGATACATACATCGAATACTTTCCATATCTAATTTTAGGATTGTATTATTTCCATAGATAATTTTAGGATTTCCTAATATTACTCTAACTAATTTAATATAATCTATTAAAAATTATTATTCTTCTTTCACTTTTATTTGATCTTATTTTTAATTTATGATATTATACTATATAATATAAATATTTCATAAAAATTTCAATTTTTTTTGCATGTGTTGCAATTTGAATTTTTCAAAACGGACATATAATACTCAACTACACTCGGTTAAATATTTTGGACAATAATTTAATCATTGTAAGTATGACCAATATTAAAACTATTGTTACATGAGCATATTTAAATTTTCAAAAAGTTTCAAAATATTATAATTAAAAGGTTCAAATATATAAAATTTTTAGAATTTAAAATATTGATTTTTTTTTTGGTGACATAATTTTGTTGATAAAGTATATTATATATCAAACTATGTAAATTTTAGATAGTTTACGGGTAGTTTGTTAAAATCACAATTATAATGATAAAGCGTGTTATGAATAATGTTTTTTACGAAATGAATTTTGTTACGGGTCGATCCTTCAAAAAAATATATTGTAAATATGTAATTTTTACATATATTCATGCTTCTACTACAAAAATGGTCAAAATGAATAATTTATCGACAAATATTATTTCGTGCTGGTAAACTTTTACCGTGTTTTCAATTGCACCAAAACTCAATATATGATTATTTACTCACTTTTTCATTATTTTATTTAAATTTATTATACAAATATATGATTCACCGTAATCGATTGTACTACAATAAAATTAAAATGCATCATATTCTAATCGATTGCACTACAATAAAATTAAAATGCATCATATTCTAGTCTGTTAAATTTTATATATATGTAATTATTTACCCCGCTCTGTAGCACGGGTCCGAATCTAGTACTTACATATAATATGATTTGAATGTAGTAAAAGAACCATACACAATTATGGACCACCATTCAAAAAGGCTAAATTATTACCAACATATAATCTACGGCTCAAATTTAATGTTGGCATTTCTCACTTTATTTGAAGTCTTCAAAAAAATGTATTTATCGAATTCCTAGAGCAGAATAACTATAGCACTAAGGGGGGGTTATTGGTTTATGGATTTGTAAATCCAAGTAGAATTTGTGAATCCTTATTATTTTTGAAATCAAAATACATGGATTTTGAAATAACATGTTTTATCCTTGGATTTGAATCCTTCTATTTTACACTATCAAATCCTTTCAAATCCATTTAAAACATACTGCGGATTTTAAAATCCAAAAACAAATCACTAAATGAATAACATAGGATTTTAACTAGTATTTATAAATTATACAACCAATAAGACATGATTTTGATAGTTATTTTAAAATCAATGATTGAATAACATAGGACTTTTGTTTGGATTTCCAAATCCATCAAAATCAATGATCCAATAACCCCCCTAAGAAATCCAAGTTTTTTTTTAGTTCTTCTATTTCTTCAAACTATTATTATAACAAATTAACAAAATAAATTCAGATCTAAGGGGGGGTTATTGGTTTATGAATTTGTAAATTCACCTAGAATTTGTGAATAATTATTATTTTTGAAATCAAAATACATGGATTTTGAAATAACATGTTTTATCTTTGGATTTGAATCCTTTTATTTTACACTATCAAATCCTTTCAAATCCATTTAAAACATACTGCGGATTTTAAAATCCAAAAACAAATCACTAAACGAATAACATAGGATTTTAACTAGTATTTATAAATCATACAACCAATAAGACATGATTTTGATAGTTATTTTAAAATCAATGATTGAATAACATAGAACTTTTGTTTGGATTTCTAAATCCATCAAAATCAATGATCCAATAACCCCCCCTAAGTTTTGTTCGGACCAAAGTCTATCTTTTTTATAGTTTGCGAATTTCTGAGATACTGGAAATAATAGCGACATGCTTTCTAAATCTTTTTATGAAACATCCATAATCTCTGATATTTTCAACTTTAATATATGTTACTGGAACAAAACATAAATGAATACAACCCTAGTATATAGTTTTTGACATAGTTTTAAATTATGCTTAAATTAAGATAGGAAATTTCTATTACTAGAACAAAACATAAATCAATGATCCTTGTATTACTAAAAACTGTTTCTTAATTATTTATCAAGGATACTAACTATGTCATTCCTCTAGAAAAATACCGCACTATAAAACTGCACCGCAACAGTGTTGTAACAGTGTCAAAATATCTGCATATACATATATATTCATATATTTTCGTTACTATTTGAACCGCACCACACTTCTCTCGCAGTGAAAAACGCAGTTACCACTTGGAGCCTAACCATTAACCATACATATGATCTAGCTTTGGAAGAAAACAAGAAACTATATTGATAATTATAAGAAAATTAGATAAAGAAAAAAGATATGCATCAAGACTTAAAAAAAAAGGAATTTTGCAGCTATAACACACAAAAAACTATAATTAAATGAGTAACCAAACTAACCACTAATAAACTTTATATTCTTTATATTTTCTACAATATATACAATTTTACCCTTATCACCACCACCCCCTTTATCATCCACACCACTACCCCATACCTCTTTACCACCACCCTACCTCCTTACAACCACTCTACCATCACCATCACCGGCCACCACCTCCGGCCGCCACCTCCGGCTGCCACCCCCGGCCGCCACCACCGGCCACTGACATCCACTGCAACCACTACCACTAAACACCAAAATAGTAATTTTTCTTACCCCTCCTCCTATTTTCCTAATTTTTTTGAATATAGTGCTATATTTTTAGTTACATTATTGATTTTGGTTATTCAGCTAATTGACCCTAAAAAAAAGTCTCAAAAAAGAAAATCTTAGGATATTTTTCTCAGTCCACAGACCACAATAAAATTTGCCTTTAATTTCAATATAGTCAGTGACAAAAAGAGAAGCCAACATTTGCGTTTAAGTAGTAAGATATTTTAATTCGAAAAAGAGTAAAGAGGAGAAGATATTTTTCTTTACTCTTTTTGCTGCTACTATTCAAAGATAACACAAGATTTAAAACATTGGAACAAATCAAATACATGTAATCAAACATTTGCCTTACTATCCTTTTCAATACATTAGTAATCTCGTAAACAAAGTTCGTGACTATTCAATATTCATACATAATAAGATTAAGAGACCACTTGTCTCTTGTAACGATCATATCCAGCTCTTTGATAACTGTTTTATATAATGTGACGTTTTTCTCCATGAAATGAATACAACAAATTCTTATTTTCTTTTTTTCCGCCAAAATTGTACCTATAAATTACACTGAACCTGTTCGTTTGGTCACCGCATGTACCTACGGCTGCAGCGAACGCAGGTTTTATTGTTCGTTTGGTCGCCGCAAGTTGCCGCAGCGGCGAACGCAACGTCCTGCGATTAATAATTTTGAACGTCGATTTGATTCAGCGATCAAAAACATTGCGTCTGCCGCACCGCTACCGCTGCCGCCGCCGCAGCCGCCTGCGGTGACTAAACGAACACGCTCATTGACTACAATTAACGCCACTTGATAAAAAACAAAAACAAAATAATAAAGTAATTAATAACAAGAGATTTATTAATTACCCATTTACCATTCCATTGCAAATATTTTTAATTTATTATTCTTTATCACTTCAAAATCTAAAATTTATGTAAAATATATACTATTTCATAACAAATATTGCATTCAAACAAAAAAAATAACACAAAAAAAAACTCAAATATAATAGTTAAAATTATGTTCTTAAATCTTGATAAACCATACGATGTTAGAGAAAATGACAAAAATTCATATCACTAAGACTAATAACTTTATCGTAATAAGTTCTTAATAACAATGATATTGTGCAGAGAAACTTACTCTCTAATCATCGATTTAAACAAATATTATGTTTGGCAATCACATTCTTAAATTAAACTCCAAAATACATACTATTATGAGTAATACCACTATAATACAAAGTAAAGTATACTGCTTTCTGATTTTTAATACAAAGTAAAGTATACTGCTTTCTTAATAAAATCAATAAAACAATATCAAAAAACTATACAAAAATAGTTTTACCTAATATTTTATACCGTTTTAATTTTTTTTACCAGTGATACCACTAACACATTCATGTACAGTCTTTAATAATCAAGAAACATATATTATAAACTAAATTTACTCTATTGGAATATAAAAGAAAATTTATAACTTTATTTTCTGTATACAACTATACATCACTTAAAAAAAAAAAAAAAAAAGTGACGCAAACTCCAAAAAGAAAAGTGAAGAAAAATCCCATCCCACCACCATATACTAATGTCATCCATAGAAAGACACACAAACACCAAACTGAGCGCGTGATAACCCACGCGCACTGCAGCTGGCAACAGCCACTTTCCCTCTCATTCATTCTCTCCTTTAAAACATCTCTCTCCCTTCTTCTTCTTCTTCCTCCTCACTTAACTCTCTCAATCCCACACTTTAACCTAAACCCATCAACAACAACAACAATGTCGTCTCCGGCGACTACTTCTCCCACCACCTCCCTCTTCTTCTTCACCATTCTCTCCTTCTCCTTCTTCTACATCTCCTCTTCTCTTAAACACTCCTCCACTCTCAATTCCTTAACCATCCCCTCCGCCGCCGCCTCAATCGAAGTAATTAACCCTAAGCTCCCGCCGCGGAGTCTCACTCTCACCTCCTCAAAAAAATTCGAAGGATCCTCCGATCTAATCCACCTCCGTTACCACATGGGACCTGTCCTCTCCTCATCACCAATCAACATCTACGTTATCTGGTACGGTCACTGGACACACCCACACAAATCCCTAATCAGAGACTTCCTCAACTCAATCTCCGACGATAAATCACCTTCCCCTTCCGTTTCCCAATGGTGGCGCACGGCCTCTCTCTACACTGACCAAACCGGAGCTAACGTCTCCAGATCCGTTTTAATCGCCGGAGAATACTCCGATTCTAACTACTCCCACGGTAACCACCTCACCCGTCTCACAATCCAAGACGTTATCGCCTCCGCCTCCAGATCCGCTTCTTTCCCTGTAGATCACAAAAACGGCATGTACTTAGTTCTGACGTCACACGACGTCACTATGCAAGACTTTTGCCGCGCGGTTTGTGGATTTCATTATTTCACTTTCCCGTCGATGGTTGGTTACACTATGCCTTACGCTTGGGTTGGTCAGTCGGGGAAACAATGCCCCGAGGTTTGCGCTTACCCTTTCGCTTTACCGGGGTATATGGGACACGGCGGACCTGGTGAGCTCCGGCCACCGAACGGGGAGACCGGAGTTGATGGGATGGTTAGTGTGATTGGTCATGAGTTAGCGGAAGTTGTATCGAATCCTTTGATTAACGCTTGGTACGCCGGAGAAGATCCGACGGCGCCGACGGAGATTGGGGATTTGTGTGAAGGGTTGTACGGAAGCGGCGGAGGAGGAGGGTATATTGGTGAAGTGATGAGAGATAGAGAAGGGAAGACTTTTAATATGAATGGTAAAGGAGGAAGGAAGTTTTTGGTTCAATGGATTTGGAACCCTAATTTGAAAGCTTGCTCTGGTCCTAACTCTGTCGACTAAAGATGATTAAGAAGAAGGTTAATGATGGTGATTATTAAGATTATTATGAAATAACTCGTTTCTTTAGTAAGAATTTTTTAGGTTAGTATTTTGTAGTAACATTTTACTTTTTTTTTTGATATTCTATATATATATATATAATTTTATTTTTTGTGTTATTATACTTTCTTGAATTTCACATTCACTTTTTTTTTTATGTTTTGTTTATTTCAATCACTTTGGGAAATGAAAAAGTTTGAATTCAAATTCTTGTAGATATTTGTTTCTCTGAATTATTTATTAATTCGGTGTTTCAATAAATGTAAGTGTACGATAACAGAAACTTTAGTTGGAGAGTATATAAAGTGTTTATGGAAAAGACAAAATAATGTTATTTAAAAAGGGTTGTTGGATTGAGATTTGAGAGAACTGAACTGACAAGATATGTGAGAAAAACGAATCTTAAAAAAAACTCTTACAAGATTCTTAATTAATCATTTTAGTTGTGTAATTAGATTTAGTTGTCGGATAATCTAGCAGGCAATTTCCATCTTTATATATGGACGGAGTATAATAGTGACACAATTTTTCTTTCTTTTTTAGTATTTTAAAACTAAATATTCCCTACATTTTATAAAAATCATATTTAAAAAAAAATAATCAAATATATAAGGTTTACAAGTTTCTATGCCAGTATAGATTAATAATAGTACTGAAAAAAAAAACATAAGTTTAGTTAAATGGATTATTCAAATGTTTGTATAGTTTAAAAGCCATCATTCTATTTGATAATAAATAAGAAAGCAGTTTAATTTGTTATTATTGCCTCTTTTAAGAAAATGGTATAGGGACCAGGACTATATTATATGGACATTCGAACAATTTTGTTTTGCTATTTAATAAAAAATTTTGTTTTTTTTTTTTAGGGTCTACTTAAAAAAATAAAAAAATTCATGTGTCTATTTACATGAATGTTTTTTTCCCTTTTAATAAAAAAATTTGTTAAGGACTTTTTATATAACTTAGATTGGACTCCTCCCATACATTTGTGAGGCTCTGCTTCTCTTACAAATCAATTATGTATAAAATACTAAAGAACTAATTTGTTTTGCAATTGTAATACTAATAAAGGTGAAGGAAAAAGACTTTGAAGACAATTATGTGTTTGCTAGTGGTAAGAGACAATATTGAGAGAGTGTTTGTGAACAACAGCTAAGGAAAAGGACCCTCCATTTTGATTACCAAATGTCAATGGAAACTCCATTTATTACTTCAACCCTTTTTTCATGTTTTTCACCTCATTTTTAGCTAATCCATCTCATAATATGTTGGTATGAATCATTGACATTTGTAGATAAATTGATTCGGGCAACTCTCATGTTGAAATGTTTTTTTTTTTTTTTTTTATCATTCCATTTTAGCGCTAAAGAGTCTTTGACTTACGCATGTAAAAAGTGGGACAAAGCGTGCGGATATGGTTTCATCCGTCTAGCTGCGGACGTCTACAATTTAACATCTACAAGCCTTACGAGCTGAGTTTTAATAATATTAAATATTTTAAAGCTCATCATATAAAATAGATTGTAGAATTAAAGATTCACACAACAAATTTGTTTAAAGGGAGACCTTAACAATTTCTTTTGATGATTCGATTCAAAATTTGAATAGAATTTCTTGAAGAACAAGGTATGTTTTTCTCAAGAACAATTGAAGAATGAAGGTTTTTTGTATTAATTCTCGGATTTTTTGGAGGCATCCTAGGTAAAAATTTGTTCACAAATCCATTTAACAGGCCTTATCCGAGATTCCCTGGTTTAATCGAATTCTAAAATTTACTTGGTTTGTTCTTGGTTTAAGTCGGTTTATCGTGGGTGCTAATTTATGCAGCAAAATGAATTTTTTCTTTGCTTTGTTTCTTAGTTTGATGTTACTATTTTCTCAACTATAGAGGAAGAAGAGGAAAATGAAAATGAATGGTTTTACTGTTTTCTTGTAATTCACTCCAAAATCTAGGCGCAATACAAATATTCACCACCAACTATTGGGCCTATTGACTGAAATGTTTTTGCTTCTTGGACATGAACTGAGAAATAGGCCCAATAATTGTTTCTGACCCACTTGTTGAAACTGGATCGTTTCTTCACAACGGTAGTTATGGAATTTAGTTAGAAAAATACACAAGAAGAAAAAAAAAGAAACAAGAATCAAGAATCTTCTTATTCTTCTGTTTATACTATTTGTAGCACATCAACTTTTAATTTTTAGTTCTTTTAAATTGTTTCCACAGAAAAAATCATGATCCTTTGACCGAAGCATTACGCGTGAGAGATGGCTGCTCATGCTTTACATTAGTGTTAGTCGTGTTCATATTATATTATTAGTAATGCGCATATGATTTGTTTGCAACTTAATTATCCTTTAATTTATTTCTTTTTATTTTAGAAATTAATACTAACCTTAATTTGTGAAATTAGATGCGTACACGTGCACGTTTATTTTGTATTTATGTTGTTCTTTCTTTTTTTTTTTTTTTTTTTTCCTTTCTTTGGTAGGCTTTTTTTTGTGTGTGCATATTGTTCATTTAGAAATTATACCATGCATCTACATTGCATTATATTACATTTTTCTGGTAGGTGATGTAAACTTGAGAAATGGATTGAATCCACACAAATGGTTATAAATACTTTTAAAAAGTTGGAGGAATTTCAAAAATACACTTTTTCAAATACCACATTTAAAAAATACTATTCTTTCTAATTTTATCAAAAAGTCACTATAAAATTTAAAATTTATCAAAAAAATATGTATAAGTTTATATTTATAGACACAAATTATCTTTATATGTATGTAAATTTACATATATATTTCATAAATAACATATAAATACCTTTTAAAAACCTTTCAAAAATCATTTAAAACCTTATAAAACTTTATAAACCTTTTAAAAATCTTATAAATGCCGTTTAGAACCTTTTAAAACCTTATAAATATTTGGATTTAGTCTCCCAGTAGTAATGATGATATTGATGTACCTTATCAACCATATAAAAGTTTATAATTTTTTATCTTGAAAAATGTATTTTTGAAAATGGATAAAAAGAGGGATATTTATAAAAATGGGTACGCCAAAAGAGGCATTTCGAAAAAATTCTCTAAAAAGTTAAACTCTTTACTTTACTTTAAAGATTTTTCGTTTTGGTCGTTAGTTTTTTCTTTCTTTATTGTAGAGCTTGTAATCTTTCCAATTACACTAAATGGAGTCTCTCATCGAGTTTTTGAGATTTTCGTGTTTCGATTTCTCTAGGCTTTCTTTGTAATATTGTTTCTTACTTTTGTTTCTAATTTATTCTCTTTTAGAGTTTGTTTACGCATTTTTTACCATGTTATCTTGTATTTCTCTTTTATTTGGATCATAATTTTTAATTGAATCTAAGATTTAGTAGAAATGGCAATTTGATCAAAAAAAAAAACTCTTTACTTTTAAAATTTGATTTGCAAGATTCATATCAAACAATGACTCTAAAACTTATACATGAATTCGCAGTAGAAACATTAAACCCTCAATCTCAAGTTTTTTAGTCCAAAAGAAAAGAAAATAAACACTATAAGATGAAAGACACTAAACCCTTACACACAACAAAACCAGTGACTCAAGTTTTCAGTTTTCACAATCACATCAAAATCACTACTTCAAAATGCCAACATTACGTCTATGAACAATTGACAAATATTTGTTTTTTTCTTATTTATTCTTATGCAACCGACATATTCAGTCTGGAGTCATGATCCTACGATTTACCAAAAGGTTGCCGTGAAAGAAAAATCCTAAAAACTAGATTAACAAACTCTTTTTTTTATTCATGAAAAGAGCTATTTATCTTTTAATAATATTGGAAATTTTACCATCTTACATTTTTTATATCTATACAAAGAAATTAAGTTGATATCATCGAGTGGAAAAGCTCATAATTGAATTTACATCATCAAATACAAACAAATATTGTTTTTGACTATTATTTCAACAAAATGAATATCTTTTCTTTTCTTATAATTTCACAATTTAGAATATATTATATAATAAGAAAAATTAATATTAATATTATATGAAATCTTGAGTAAGTTAAAAGGTGAAAAGTAAACTAAATTTCAAAGAGATAGTGACCTTGTTGAAAAGTAAAAACAAAGTTTGAAAATGAAGAAGAAAAAAAAAATACATAGGATAGATAATTAATAATTTGTTTTTTTCTCAATATTTGGTAGTCTCATCATGGAAACATTTTGTCTTTAGAGTTGACTTAAGACCTTAAAACTAAAATAATAAAACCTCTCTTTCTTCCTCAAATCCTTGCACCATTACCATTCTTTTTTAAAGACTTAGTCGTCTCTCTCATCTATCAATGCCCATGATAACAAGTAACAACAAAACTCTCTCACCACAAAATTCTATAACAATAAATATATTTGTCAGAGAAGAAATTTCCTCGAATTGACAGAAGAAGAAGAAGAAACAAAAGCTAATCTTTTTTTTCTTTCTAATCATTCACACCCAATTCAAACGATACTTGTCCGACGATCTCTATCCAATCTCTTTTTTTCCTTTTTCCATCAATATTGTATTCTTTTCCTTGTAAAGTACTCTGTTATAGCTTCACACGCCATTTTTTTTTCTTTCTTTGACTTCCATTAAAACCATGCCTGACAAAGAATTGTATTTGATTGTTTAAGACAGCTTGTATTTGTTTTTGAAAGAGGGTTTGGCTTTAAATTTTTTTTCTTTTGTTGGGATGGGACTTTGTTGGGGTTCTCTCTCTGATTCTCCTCCTACAACAACAACACCTTCCTCTACTGGTAACATCAGTTCAGGTTTGTTCTCTCAATCTACTGAATTTTCCCATCTGGGTTTGGCTTAAACTTGTGTCGTACGTTGTGATTTACCTGCAAAAAACTAGTGTAGTTTTATGTACTTGTTTGGTAGATGCATAAAGGTTACGTTTTTACATCTCTTTGTATGGTTTTAGCCTTGGTTAATTGGATTGAAACTCTTCTTTTGGTGTTTTCTCATATGGGTTCTCTGAAAGTTTCGACCTTTGCTTAAAAAGACTGTGTTTTTTTTTTGTGGTCTGTTATGTGACTTTGTGTTTTGAGCTTGACTTGGTTTTTCCTATGGTTCTAATTGAAAGCAGGGACTTTTAAGTCATCAAACAACACGACGACTACAGGAGCATCAAGGGGAAGTAACATCTCTAGCAATAGTGGGTTCTCTGTGGCAAGTGGTGAAGATGCTTATCCTGAGGGTCAGATACTTCCCATTCCGAATTTGAGGATATTCACCTTAGCAGAACTTAGAGCTGCAACAAGGAATTTCAAGACTGAGAATGTTCTTGGGGAGGGAGGATTTGGGAAAGTCTTTAAAGGCTGGCTTGAAGACAAGACGTCTGGGAAACAAAGCAATGTTGGAACCGTGATTGCTGTTAAGAAACTGAATGCCGAAAGCTTCCAAGGATTCGAGGAATGGCAAGTGAGTACAATCAGCTTATCGAATGAATCATGGGATAGTAGTTTTCTTTGGTATGCAATGTGGAGGTTTTGTTTTGTTTTCTGGATGGATTCTTACTTGGTTTTTGCGCAGTGTGAGGTAAATTTTCTTGGAAGAGTCTCTCATCCGAACCTCGTGAAACTATTGGGGTACTGCTTGGAGGGTGAAGAGTTGCTTCTTGTGTACGAGTATATGCAGAAAGGGAGTTTAGAGAATCATCTCTTCCGAAGTAGGAACTTTCTTTAATCAGAATCTTGTTTATACTCATCTCAACGGGATGATTCCCCATTCCGCATGGTTTGAAATTGCTTAATTTGCCTTTATGTTTCCAGAGGGGTCATCTGCTCAGCCGCTCACATGGGAGATAAGGCTTAAGATCGCAATAGGAGCGGCTAAAGGATTAGCATTCTTGCATGCTTCAGAGAAGCAAGTAATTTATAGAGACTTCAAAGCTTCAAACATTCTACTTGATGGGGTAAGTATATAAGGATTGCTTATGGATTTGATGTAGCATCATCAAGCATGGTATCCAACTGGTTTGTTCTTGATGCAGTCATTTAACGCAAAGATATCAGATTTTGGATTGGCGAAATTAGGTCCTTCCGCTAGTCAATCTCATATCACAACACGGGTAATGGGTACACAGGGTTACGCAGCTCCAGAGTATGTTGCTACAGGTACTACAATATCTTGTCGTCTTGGTTCTTTTGGTTTTCATTACAACACGGGTTATCTGAACATCTTGGTTGGTTCTAACAGGTCACTTGTATGTAAAGAGTGATGTTTACGGGTTTGGCGTTGTTTTGGCTGAGATCTTAACTAGTTTACATGCGCTTGATCCTACTCGTCCTTCCGGGCAACACAATCTAACCGAATGGATCAAGCCTCATCTATCCGAAAGAAGAAAACTAAGGAGCATAATGGACCCTCGTCTAGAAGGAAAGTACCCTTTTAAATCCGCTTTCCGAGTTGCTCAACTGGCTCTGAAATGCCTTGGACCCGAACCCAAGGACCGTCCATCGATGAAAGAAGTGGTGGAATCTCTCGAACTCATTGAAGCTGCTAATGAGAAACCGTTGGAGCGAAGGAGTACTAAAGCTCCCCCATCCGTCCGTCAACAACAAGGCCATTATCGTCCGCAACACCTCTCTTCATTTCGTCCTAGGCATACCATGGCTCGAGCTCGCTAGTGTTGTTTTGAAAGACACGAGATTCTTTTTATAATCAGAACCCATTCGTATGTATTACTACATGGAATACCCAACATAGAGAAAACATAACATATGTTGTACCTGTATTAGTGTGTAACGTTTGCTGTGTAATATAAAAGCCATTTTTCACACAACTCTGCTGTGAAAGCTTCAAACTTTAAAGTGTAGTTTGGAGTATGGTAATGGGATCACACCTGTGTTCAAAACTAGAAGCTTTGTCTTCAAAGATTAAGCAAGCTTCCGTTAATGGAAGATGGCGGGAAGTGGTCACTGGGTATTTAGAGATACAGAGAGCTGGAATTCAATTTAACGATCCTTTTGTTTTCCCCATCGTTTTCAAAGCTTGTGGTAAGCTCTCATGGCTGTTTCAAGGTAGATGCATCCAAGCGAGTCTGTTAAAGAGAGGCTTTGAGTCTTTTGCTTCTGTGGGGAACTCAATTGCTGATTTCTACATGAAATGTGGAGACTTGTGTTCTGCGATACGAGAATTTGATTGTATGACGTCGAGAGATTCGGTTTCTTGGAACGTTATTGTTTTTGGGCTTCTCGATCATGGTTTTGAAGAAGAAGGGTTATGGTGGTTTTCGAAGTCGAGAGTTTGGGGTTGTGAGCCTAATGTATCAACATTGATTCTTGTGATTCACGCGTGTCGTAGTTTACGAGCGTATGCTGATGGAGAGAAGATTCATAGCTACGTGATCCGTAGTGGGTTTTGTGGGATTGCGTCTGTTCAAAATTCGATCTTGTGTATGTATTCGGAGTGTGATTCTCTTAGTGCACGTAGACTGTTCGATGAAATGTCTGAAAGAGATGTTATTTCATGGAGTGTGGTAATTAAAAGTTATGTGCAAAGCCAGGAACCTGTTTTGGGTTTGAAGTTGTTTAAAGATATGGTTAGTGAGGCGAAAACAGAGCCTGATTGTGTAACTATAACAAGTGTTCTCAAGGCTTGTGCGGTTTTGGAGGATCTTGATTTGGGAAGATCAGTTCATGGATTTTCAATATTTAAAGGCCTTGATTTGGTAGATGTGTTTGTGCGTAATTCACTTATTGATATGTATTCCAAAGGATTTGATGTTGATTCAGCATTTAGAGTATTTGATGAGACCACTTGTCGAAACATTGTTTCATGGAATTCGATTTCGGCTGGGTTTGTACATAACCAAAGGTGCGATGAGGCTCTTGAGATGTTTCGTTTGATGGGAAAAGAGTCGATTGAAGCAGATGAAGTTACTCTTGTGATGCTTCTCCAAGTTTGCAAGTTCTTTGAGCAGCCATTGCCTTGCAAGTCAATACATTGCATGATAATCCGGCATGGATACGAGTCCAACGAAGTGGCTTTGAGTTCTTTGATTGATGCATATACAAGCTGCAGTCTTGTTGATGATGCAGGAACCGTGCTTGATTCAATGACATACAAGGATGTGGTGTCATGTAGCACGATGATTTCTGGATTAGCCTGTTCTGGCCAACCGGATGAAGCAATCTCAATCTTCTGTCAGATGAGGGAGAAGCCCAACGCCATCACCGTCATAAGTCTTCTTAGCGCATGCTCAGTTTCTGCAGATTTGAGAAAATCCAAATGGGCTCATGGGATTGCTATCCGGAGAGGTTTAGCCATCAATGACATCTCAGTTGATACCTCTATTGTTGACGCATACGCAAAGTGTGGTGCCATAGAAATGGCGAGAAGGACATTCGATCAAATCACTGGGAAAAATGTTGTCTCTTGGACCGTAATCATATCAGCATACGCCATGAACGGTTTACCAGTTATAGCATTAGCATTGTTCGAGGAAATGAAACAAAAAGGTTACACACCAAACGCTGTGACATATCTGGCAGCTTTATCAGCGTGTAATCATGGAGGATTGGTAAAGAAAGGTCTCATGATCTTCAAATCAATGGTAGAAAATGATCACAAACCTTTGTTGCAACACTACTCTTGCATTGTGGACATGCTTAGCCGAGCTGGAGAGATTGATACAGCCATGGAATTAATCAAGAACCTTCCAGAAGACGTTAAAGCCGGGGCTAGTACTTGGGGAGCGATTCTTAGCGGTTGCAGAAACCGTTTGAAAAATGGAACCATTACCTCAGAGGTAGTAGCTGAGGTTCTTGAACTCTCACCCTTGTGTTCTTCAGGGTATTTGCTTGCATCAAGCGTGTTTGCTGCAGAGAAATCGTGGGATGATGTAGCCATGATGAGGAGGTTGGTGAAGGAGAGAAAGGTTCGAGTCGTTGCGGGTTATAGCATGGTTCTTGAAGGAAGCATAGCTAGGAGGTTTTTGGCTGGAGACAAGTTAAGCCAGAGTGATTCTGAGCTAAACGATGTCGTTCTACGTCTTCATAGATGCATGAGCTTAGAGTTAGACGATACAATAGATAAGGTAACATAGGCCCAATGGGCCTTAGCGAAGAAGACAAATGGTAGTATATATGACGCCTTACGTCTTTGTGGATCCGGGTGACCTGACTCGAGTGAATCCGACCCGACCCGGTTCGAGTCGATTCATTTTCTGAAGCAGAAGTCTTTTGTTTCGTTCTCGTCGTATCTGCTGGGTTATATCCTTTTCCTCAAGAAATCTACCGAACCGTCTTAGAGCTTCGAGTATTCTCAATCGTCGTTGAATTTTTCTAGGGTTAGGGCTCCTGATCGATTTCACGAGCTCTGCGATTTGTTGAATTATAGGATCCGAAATTAGAAATGGGTGGAGAGGGAGATTCGAGTCAGCCGCAGACTGGTGAAGGAGGAGCTGTGACTGTGAACATCAGGTGCTCGAATGGTTCGAAATTTAGTGTTTATACGAGTCTTGATTCGACGGTGGAGTCTTTCAAAGAGTTGGTGGCTCAGAGCAGCGATGTACCAGCCAATCAACAGCGCTTGATTTATAAAGGTCGGATCCTCAAGGACGATCAGACGCTCCTCAGCTATGGTAATTTTCTGACTATTCATGTTGGTGTTTCTCTTCTTCTGTGGATCTAATTGATTGAAAGCTCATAGGGTTGCTTGGTTGGAAAGATAAAATTGGATTTATGTTAAGGTTTTTGTTATGGTGATACTGATTGCAGAAGCATGATAGATAATATCTCCACCTAGCTATGGTGTTGCTAATGGAAATGCTAGTGATACAATGAATGATACATACATTTTTATATTTGATTCTCAAGTAAACGGGAAACAGATGTTCTCAAGATTCTATGCATTTTCTTCTGCAATGACTGCGAATCTCGTTGACGGATTTTTACCTGGATAGTATGTCTAGTATCTGTTACATTGATTATTGATGCAAAGTGAATTAACTTTCATACTGTAATTTCGTTTAATTGGATAGTTTTCCAAGTATTATTGTTTTGCATCACGAGCATTAATGTTTCTATTCTCTGTGGACCATTTTATATCTAGGTTTGCAGGCTGATCATACTATTCATATGGTTCGAGGCTCTGCACCTTCTTCAGCACCACCTTCTGCTCCTGCTGCAAACGCTGGAAACCAAACCACTGCACCTAGTGTTACTAGAGGGGTGGGTTCAGACAATAGCTCGAATCTAGGAGGAGCGAATCCTGGGGAATCTTTGTTCCCTGGGCTTGGATTCAATCCTTTGGGTAGTGGAAATGCTATGTCTGGGTTATTTGGAGCTGGTCTTCCAGATCTTGAACAGGCACAACAACAACTAGCTCAAAACCCTACCATGATTAGAGATATGATGAATACACCAGCCATTCAGAATCTGATGAACAACCCAGAATTTATGAGGAATATGATTATGAGTAATCCTCAAATGCGTGAGCTTGTAGATCGCAATCCTGAGCTTGGTCATGTGCTCAATGACCCAAGCATCCTTCGACAAACTTTAGAGGCGGCGAGAAATCCAGAGCTTATGCGTGAAATGATGCGGAATACAGATAGGGCTATGAGTAATATTGAGTCTATGCCTGAAGGATTTAACATGCTTAGGCGTATGTATGAAAATGTCCAAGAACCATTTTTGAATGCTACTACTATGTCGGGGAATGCTGGAAGCAATACAGGCTCTAATCCGTTTGCTGCTCTCCTGGGAAACCAGGGGGTTACTACTCAAGGAAGTGATGCTTCTAATAATTCTTCTACACCAAATGCTGAAACGGGGACAGGGAATAGTATTCCGAACGCAAATCCACTTCCTAATCCTTGGGGTGCTGCGGGTGGTACGTAACTGCATTCTCATCTTTTTAATTCCCTGTGGAATTTTACTCGCTTGAAGCATGCAAATTATTTAATTATAGTAAGAGTAACTTATACATAGCCTACTTATACATATATAAGAAACTGGATGTTTCTGTTTACCACACTGGTTCAGGAACAATATTGTTTATACTAAATTGATGAGTTCATGTAGTTCTTGCAATTTGTTGTTGAGCAGTTTGTGTAGGAATAATCTTGGCTGCTCTTTTCTAGTTAAACTTTTACTCGCAATGTACTAAACATTGTTGAACATATTGTTGGGACTACTTGATAGGCCAGACAACTGCACCTGGAAGGACAAATTCTGGTGGGGATGCGAGAAGCCCTGGTCTAGGTGGTCTTGGTGGCCTTGGTGGTCTTGGAGGCCTTGGTGGACTTGGAATGCTTGGAGCGGACTCCCCTCTTGGTGCCACTCCAGATGCTTCTCAATTGAACCAGCTATTGCAAAACCCAGCCATGTCGCAGATGATGCAAAGCATTCTTTCCAATCCACAATACATGAATCAGGTAGCGCCTAGAATAATCTTAACGTCCGACACTTTTGCTATTGTGAACATGTATTTGATGTTTTCCCTTGATCCCAGCTTATGAATCTCAACCCACAACTCCGAAGCATGCTAGATTCAAATCCTCAGTTGCGGGAAATGATGCAGAACCCAGATTTCCTTCGTCAGTTTAGTTCTCCGGAGATGATGCAGGTCAGTTGGTCCTCTAATGTCTTTATGCATGTGAATTTTAAAGATGCCGTCTCTCCAAAGAAGCATTTCTGTATCGCTAAGCTATTTTTCATGTAATGAAGTTTCTTAAACCTGATGTTTGTATTAATTTTTGGTCTCCAGCAAATGACGACTCTACAGCAATCACTTATGTCTCAGAATAGGAACACGACCAGCCAGTAAGTTTGGTTACCCTTCGCTGTTTTGTTTTGTTTAAACTTTGTTGAGGAGTTACATGACTATTATATATGTTAATTTTATTTTGGGTAATTTCGTATTTAGACAATAGTGTTAATTAAACAGACAGTTCTATTGGTGGTGAAAGATCTCTATATCAAGTAAGAAAAGGATTCAATCATGAATGCAGCAACTCTTGAATGATATATATTGGGCTGATTTTTTTTTTTTTTTTTTTTTTTTTTTTTTTTTTTTTCATCTGATATATTGGGCTGATCATTTGTAACCTTTATCTTTTTTGTTTATTTTTGGTTTTGCATTTTTAACATAAGATATCAGTGTGTTGAATGATCTTTGTGTCTTGACTTTCATTAAACCGTATTAATCTCCTCAAACCTTTCTTCTCTGTAGGGATGCGGGGCAAACTGGTGCTGCCACAGGTACTCTTAAAGATATTATCTGTATCTGAAGTATTAAGGCGTTAGTTATGTCACTTAGTAGAGTAGATACTCTTTTTGGTACTCCTTGTTCTCATGATTGTTTTATTTTGGCACATAGATCTCATCATATATCATCTTCGTTTACTGAGTGAATTATTACAGTAGGGACAGGCAACAACGCTGGGATGGATTTATTGATGAATATGTTTGGTGGTCTTGGTGCTGGCGGCCTGAGTGGCACAAACCAATCCAATGGTTTGATTTTCTTTGGACTACCTTTTTGAAATCTTACATATCTGTAAAGATGGTTCCATTGAAACATGTCTATTTGATTCCAGTTCCACCTGAGGAGCGTTTTGCTACGCAGTTGCAACAGTTGCAGGAAATGGGATTCTACGACAGAGCAGAGAACATAAGAGCTTTGCTTGCAACCAATGGTAACGTTAACGCTGCTGTAGAACGACTCTTAGGGAGTATTGGTCAGTAGCACACAGGTTCGTGAACTGAGGTCTCTCCATCTAACTTCCCAGATATAGAATAAACAGCTTGCTTGATGTGTTATTCAGTAATAGTATTACTTACGCAATTCTTATATATGATAGGGTGGTGAACTTGTGGATAGAGAAGCCGCATCGATACGGTATTTGTTTCAGTGGTCATCTTCTTCTTCGTCTTTAACCATCCCTGAACCTTTTCATATCATTTGAGTCGTTGTTATCTTCCAGAATTTATTTGAAGTTGTTACAACATACATCTGTAAGAGTTGGTCTCAGAATCTGGTATGGTTACATATATACGTTATCGTATATCAATTTGTTTATAGATGGGTATTGTAACTTCAAGAGGTTTCATTTCAATATCATTAGTTTAGGATTAGAAAAGTGCGTGGTGGCCACGTGCTGCTCTGATGACATCAAAGTGAACCGAACTCAAGGATAAAAATATTGGTTCCTTCCAGAAATTTAGAAATCAAATCCGGTTCAAAGTTCAAACCAAATCGCATACCCAATTCTTGATTGATCTTTGGTTAATTTCAATTCAACTTCCATGTTTCAATTCAATCGCCTCACCAAATGACTCAATTTGGACCAGGTATTGGGATTGATCCGAGCCGGTTCGACCCAAACTTACCTGGTACGACCCAATCTTACCCGGTTCGAGTTCGATACGTTCTCTCAAGCGCAAGTCTTTTTTTCTTCCAATTCTCATTTAATTGGCCAACAAAATAAGTCCTTCTCTCTCTTTAATTCAGCAGTCTCATTTTTGTTATTCGACCAAAAAGTTTTTCTTATATCCCTTTCCTCAAGAAATCTACAAAAACCGACTTAATAGCTTTCGAGTCTCTCCATCGTCTTCATTGAATTTTTCTAGGGTTAGAGCTTCTTGAGTCTCTCGATCGATTTCGCGAGCTCTGCGATTTCATTGAACTAGGATCTGAAAATTAGAAATGGGTGGAGATGCAGATTCGAGTCAGCCGCTGACTGCTGAAGGAGGAGTCGGAGGAGAAGCTGTCGCCGTCAACGTCAGGTGCTCGAATGGCACGAAATTTAGTGTTACGACGAGCCTCGATTCGACGGTCGAGTCTTTCAAAGAGTTGATTGCGCAGAACAGCGATGTGCCAGCTAATCAGCAGCGATTGATTTATAAAGGTCGGATCCTCAAGGACGATCAGACGCTCCTCAGCTACGGTAACTCATCTTCTTCTCTGGTTTCGTGGATTTTACTATTGTTATGTGGACTGAAATGCTCGATATCTCGTAGGATTGCTTGGTTAGAAAGATAAAATTTGGATTTATGCAAGGGTTTTTGTGGGGGCGTGATACTCATTGCAGAAGCATGGATGATTTTATGTTTCTCTTTCGGTGTGAATTGTGATATATGCTCAATTCTGCTATGGGAAGAATATGGCGATTTAGTTAGTGGTTAAAGTGTTAATGATCCATACAACTTTTAGGGTTTCTAATGTTCTTACCGATTGGTTTATCCTCTTGGCATGTATATTTAATGGCTGTTATATATTACATTGATATGGTTGTGTTTGATAGTCTCCAGGTTTTATTGTTTTGCGTCACAAGCCTTAATATATTCATTTTCTGTGGACCATTTTATATATAGGTTTGCAGGCTGATCACACCGTTCATATGGTTAGAGGCTTTGTACCTTCTTCAGCACCTCCTTCTGCACCCGCTGCAAACGCTGGAAACCAAACCACTTCTCCAGCTGTTGGTTCAAATAATAGCTCTAATCTCGGAGGAACGAGTCCTGGGGAATCTTTGTTCCCTGGGCTTGGATTTAATCCTTTGGGTGGGGGAAATGCTATGGCTGGATTATTTGGTTCTGGTCTTCCGGATCTTGAGCAGGCACAGCAACAACTAGCTCAAAACCCTAACATGATGAGAGATATGATGAATACACCAGCCTTCCAGAATATAATGAATAACCCAGAATTTATGAGGAGTATGATTATGAATAACCCTCAAATGCGTGAGCTTGTAGATCGGAATCCTGAGCTTGGTCATGTGCTCAATGACCCAAGCATCCTTCGCCAAACTTTAGAGGCTGCGAGAAACCCTGAGCTTATGCGTGAAATGATGCGGAATACCGATAGGGCGATGAGTAACATTGAGTCTATGCCTGAGGGATTTAATATGCTTAGGCGTATGTATGAAAACGTCCAGGAACCATTAATGAATGCTACAACTATGTCTGGTAATGCTGGAAGCAATACAGGCTCTAATCCATTTGCTGCTCTTCTGGGAAACCAGGGAGTCGCTACACAAGGAAGTGATGCTACTAATAATTCTTCAACACCGAGTGCTGAAACCGGTACAGGGAATAGTATTCCAAATGCAAATCCACTTCCTAATCCTTGGGGTGCTACGGCTGGTATGAAACTGCTTTCTCATCCTCCTATTTTAATATGGTATTTACTAAACGTTTAAGGATGCTATATTCTTTTATAACAGCAATAGTGGCTTGTTTGTAAGAAATGGTAGTTTATGTTTACCACAACTGGCTCATGAAATTGTCTATTATAAAAATTGGTGAGTTCATGTAGTTCTCACAGTTCATAGATCTGATTAGTATGTGTATTGACTAAGTTTGCTGATTGCTTCATCTTGAACTTTTCTTCGAAATGCGCTAAACATTTAAGAACATATTGTGGGGCTACTTGACAGGCCAGACAACTGCCCCTGGAAGGACAAATTCTGGTGGGGACGCAAGAAGTCCTGGACTTGGTGGTCTTGGTGGCCTTGGTGGTCTTGGTGGACTTGGTGGATTCGGAGGCCTCGGTATGCTTGGAGCGGATTCACCTCTAGGTGCGACTCCAGATGCTTCTCAATTGAACCAAATACTGCAAAACCCAGCTATGTCGCAGATGATGCAAAGCGTACTTTCCAACCCACAATACATGAATCAGGTAGCGCCTAAGATAATCTGAGTTTAAGACATTTTTGGTATTGTGAATGTGTTCTTAATGTTTTCCCTTGATTCCAGCTTATGAGTCTCAACCCCCAACTCCGAAGCATGCTAGATTCAAATCCTCAGTTGAGGGAAATGATGCAGAACCCTGAGTTCCTTCGCCAGTTTAGCTCTCCAGAGATGATGCAGGTCAGTTGGGCCCATGTTGTCTTTATGCATGTGAATTTTATAACATGTGGTCTCTCCAAAGAAATAATTTTGTATCTCCAAGTAATAAAAATTTTTTAACCTAATGTTTTGAAATTTTTTTCTGTCTTTTTCAGCAAATGATGACTCTACAGCAATCACTTTTCTCTCAAAATAGGACCACGGCCGGCCAGTAAGTTTTAATACCCTCTTTCTGTTTTCTTTAGTTGAGTACTTAAGGTTATATATATCATAATTAGATTTTGGTTTGAACTGTGTTTAGAAAATAGTGTGACTAGGTAAATAGATAATTCTAGCGGTGGTGAACTATCTTTAAGTAAGTAATGGATTGATACATTAGAAATGCAGCAACTCTTGTGGTTTTTACTGGGAAGATCATTAGTAACCTCTATCAAGGGTTGTTATATAACATATGATATCAATGTGTTGATCTTTGTATCTTGATTTCCATCTACCTCTATTCATGTTTCCAATCATCTTCTTTGTAGGGATCCGGGTCAAACTGGTGCTGCGACAGGTACTTGTTAAAATATTATCTGTAGTTGAAGTATAAAGGCTATAGTTATTAAAGTAGTATACTAGTTGCTCCGTTTGTTCTATTTTACCATACTTTTATGGTATATTTGCACGTCTCTTATTGAGTAAATCACTAATTCACTAATTCTCTTATGGAAATATTTACAGGGACGGCCAATAATGGGGGGATGGATTTTTTGATGAATATGTTTGGAAGTCTTGGTGCTGGCGGCTTGAGTGGCACAAACCAACCCAACGGTTAGATTCACTGGGACTATACTTTATTTTCTTATGTATCTGTTGAGATGGTTTTACTGAGACACGTCTGTTTGATTCCAGTTCCACCTGAGGAGCGTTTTGCTACACAATTGCAACAGTTGCAGGAAATGGGATTCTACGACAGAGCAGAGAACATAAGGGCGTTGCTTGCAACCAATGGTAACGTTAACGCTGCTGTAGAACGACTCTTGGGGGGTATTGGCCAGTAGAGCACAGGTTCGTCAACTGAGATCTCTCTATCTCGGTAATAGAATAAACAGCTTGAATGAAATCTATGGAATCCTTATAGTTACATTTATGATAGGAGCGTGAACTTGTGGATAGAAAAGCCGCCCATCGAATACGGTATTTGTTTTCAGTGCTCAGTCAAATCTTCTTCCTGCCTCTTTTTACCCAATTGCCAAAAACCTTCTTTTTTTCTTTTTTACATATTTTGGATCGTCTGCTATGTTTCAGATTCTATTTGAAGTTGTTACAACGTACATCTGTAGAAGTTGGTTTCGGACCTTTCGGAATGTGGAATGGATAGTGCATTTACGTTATCTTATTAAAGTTGTAGTTGTAACGTTGATAAATTTGTGATAGAGATCTCAAAGACCTTAAGATGAATATTTCTTTTTAACCAATGAGATTGTTTTAGAAAAAATAAAAACGTTAAGTCCAAAAAAAATAGGGACATGTAACAAAAAAGAAAAAAACACAATTCGACAAGTAACTGCTAAAAGAAACCGTAAAGGCGACTCTCCACAAATGAAAACTAACTTCTTCTATAAACCAATCACAACTCCCACTCTTTCACTTTTTTCTTTTTTTCTCCTGTTTTGTTCTTCTACTTGTTCGTTCTCTCTGAAGCCATAACAATGACGAACACTTCAAACTCCGATCCAAGTTTCGATATCCCATTTGCTTCCTCCAATGTAACTCTTCCTAGTTACAGTCAAAACCCAAGAAGAAAACGTACTAAACTCACCAACAACGAAACCGGTTCTTCTTCTTCTTCTCCTGCAAGGCCTAAACCGGTCAAGAAACCGCTGGACCCTAACGCTCCTCCACAAATCGCAAGACCATGTATTGAATGTGGTAAACAATTCGGGTCACTGAAGGCACTCTTTGGTCACATGAGATGTCACCCTGAACGTCAGTGGCGTGTTATCATCCCTCCTCCTAACCACAAACGTGTGACTAACGCAACCGCCGCTTCATCATCCTCTAGCAGTTTGAATCTTGTTTCTGAAGAAGAGATAGCCTCTTACTTACTACTGTTGGCTAATGGTGCTGTCACGACCGGTACAAGTGGAGTTGAGGGACGGTTCGAGTGTGGTGGTTGTAAGAAAGTGTTTGGGTCACATCAAGCGTTAGGCGGACATAGAGCAACACATAAACACGTGAAAGGATGTTTCGCCATTACAAACTCAACTGAAGATCCTTCTCCTCCTCCTCCTCCTCCTCCTCCTCCTCCTCCTCCTCCTCCTCCTCCTCAAGAGATCGTTGATCAAGACAAAGGTAAGAGTATCAAGTTGGTCTCAGGGATGATTCATCGATGTAACATCTGTTTCAGAGTCTTCTCGAGTGGTCAAGCGTTAGGTGGTCACATGAGATGCCACTGGGAGAAAGATCAGGAAGAGAACCAAGTCAGTGCGATCGATCTTAATGTTCCTGCAGCGACATCTCCAGACACATCCATAGGTTGTTCTTTAGATCTTAGGTTAGGTCTTTGATCATATATAATAAACATATGTGTTTTTGGTTTTTCTTCTCTAATTATAATAACTCTCTCCCTTTCTCTCTGTATATGTGTGATGGATTTGTATTATGAACTTATAGGATTGGGTATTGTATTCTGTATAAACGATTTGATTGATCAAATGCAAAAAAGGTTATTTAATAAATGAAATCCATTTCTTGAATTTTGTTTATTTCTGTATGTAAAAACTGTATATTGTTATATATGTATCACACTAGAGATGAAATCACAAAAGAAGAAACAGGTTCAACTTTGTTTATGAATCTTAGTTCAGAAAACACACAAGATGCTTCAATCAGAAACAAACCAAAGTATATAGTTCAACAAATAAACTCTTCTTCCCTAACCATGTTGTTTCAACGAAGCAACTCTCTCAGCTATATGATTTGCCACTCAGGGTGCAAGTTGTTGAGGTTGACTCGAAGATGATGCCTCCTCCTCTTGTGGCTTTGGCATTTCAGAAGATGGAACCTGCTGCAAGCACAAAACGATTGGCTTTATTGCAAAACAAATCATGAAACTGTTTCATCAAATTTCATCCTAACCTAGCTGATGGAAAGCACCGAAATTTCGGAACGTCATCAAGCTTGAGTACACCAGACGTAGTCAGTATCTCCTAGTTTGAAACACTAGCTGTTACTGTAATTGATCTCTCTGTGCAATTTCACAAGTTAGTTTGGGTAGAATTAGAGTAGATTACACTAACAATCCATGCCGTTTTCCTTTTTTTGAGAGATTTTTCAAACGGCACGCAGTTCAGTTAAATCGGATTTAGCAATTACCAATTTTGGGGTCGTCAGGTGTAATTGTCGTTTCGTGTATAATATTTTGAACAAAAACCAGTTCTTGTGTTATCATTTTGTGTTCTTTTTTTATATGACAAGCAGAGTTTGGCACCAAAGTAAACAATTTTCTTCCTCTCTTTCTTTCTTTGTCTTTTATAGATTTTGAGTTTAATCAATGAAGGGATGATAAACTCATTGCACTTTCAGTTCATCTGACTTTTGGTTCACTTTGTTCAATGAGCTTTGCTTTTTGGTTTTATGTGGTACAGTTTGGATAGGTTCACATCTATTTATAGGCAAATTTTGAATGTAAAATTGTGTCCTTCGCTGTTAACAAAATTTTGTTACCATGACAATATTGTATCACTTTTTCAAAACTTATGACCGCCCTGGTAATAATTACTCATTTGGCATTGAGATTATGTGCCCAGAAGAATTACGGAGTAATAATATTTTTTAAATACGTAATTTTTTATATTTTGTATTTTAAAAAATTCATATTGTTTTCCTCAGCCATGTAATACATTATTTTTAAAAAAAAATTTTATGTTTATTTGCGTTGTTTATATAAACTTCTTTACAAATGACTTTATTTGTATTTAACATCATATTTTGGATTGATGTTAATTTGAAAAAAATTTAAAAACTTAAAGTTATTTTTTTTTTATAGAAAATGATAATAATCATGTTTTTAAGGATAATTGCTGATGCAGCGCATCTCATGAGTTTTGGGCCTTACAACTACGTTGCTTGGGCCTCACGTTTTTACCTCGTCATTTGCACTTTTAAGACTTCATTGGTATTTTGTTTCGCTTAGGATAATTTAGGATCCTTGGGTTATCTAACGCTCCAAGTACATTCATGCGGGTGATGAATCAAGCTCTTCGTCCGTTTATAGGCAAGTTTGTGGTTGTCTATTTCGACGACATTCTCATCTTCAGTACTACCAAAGTCGATCATGCTGCTCACATCCGTGAAGTACTTCTCGTGTTACGGAACGAGAAACTGTTTGCTGCGCGTCACAAATGTGAATTTGGCTCATCTACAGTCCAATTTTTGGGGTACGTCATTTCAGATAAGGGATTATCAGTGGACAATGCTAAGGTTGAAGCCATTCGATCGTGGCCACTTCCTAAGACAGTCACGGAGGTTCGTAGTTTCCACGGGTTAGCCTCTTTCTATAGACGATTTGTGCATCATTTTAGCACCATTATGGCACCCATAACGAATTGCATGACCAAAGGGAAGTTTGAGTGGACGCCCGAGGCAACCACTGCGTTCGAACTCATTAAGAGCAAGCTCACGACCGCGCCCATTTTGATACTTCCCGACTTCTCTCTCACCTTTGAGGTACACAGCGACGCCTCCAAAGTTGGGACTGGCGCTGTCCTTAGCCAACAAGGGAAACCAGTTGCCTATTACAGTGAAAAATTAAATGGAGCTCGCGAACGCTATAGCACGTACGATGTGGAGTTCTATGCGATTGTACAAGCTATTAAACATTGGAGACATTATTTGGTCCATCGTGACTTTGTCCTCTTTACCGACCACGACGCATTACGACATTTGGATAGCCAGGCCAAAGATTCGTCTCGACACGCTTCATGGATTGCATATCTCCAGCAGTTTACATTTTCGATTCGTCACAAGGCAGGAAGTCTGAACCGCGTAGCTGACGCACTTAGTCGACGCCACACTTTACTCGCTACCATTCACACCACCGTGCCCGGGTTTGCTACTTTTGCTGAACTATATCCGATTGATCCATATTTTGCCACTATCTTCCGAGACACGGAACAAGGATTACGAGATGATTTTTCTATTCACGAGGGATTCTTATTTAAAGATCTACGTCTTTGTGTGCCGTCATGTAGCCTTCGCGAGAAAATTATAAGTGAGCTACACAAAGAAGGGCATGTGGGACGTGACCGAACACTCCAACTCGTGGTTGCCTCGTATTTTTGGCCGTCTTTACGGCGAGATGTTTCGCGGTTTGTGGAACGATGTCGAATTTGCCAACAGTCTAAGGGACGGGCCTCAAATGCTGGTCTTTATCTCCCATTACCCGTGCCCACTCAGCCATGGTCCGACGTTAGTATGGATTTCGTTTTGGGACTTCCGCGTACTCAACGTGGTTTTGATTCTATCTTTGTTGTGGTGGATCGATTTTCTAAAATGGCGCACTTCATTCCTTGTAAGAAGACGACGGATGCCTTGAGTGTAGCTACACTTTTTTTCCGTGAGATTTATCGCCTCCACGGTCTTCCATTGTCTATTGTGTCAGACCGTGATACGCGCTTTTTGAGTCATTTTTGGCGTTCATTGTGGAAGTTGTTGCATACTAATTTGGATATGAGCTCTGCCTATCATCCTCAAAGTGATGGCCAAACGGAGGTGACAAATCGGGCTCTCGGTGATTTGCTGCGTTGTCTTCTGGGGGATAACATTAAGAGCTGGGATTCCAAACTTTGTCAAGCCGAATTCGCTCATAACCATGCCGTCAACAGAAGCTTGGGTTTTGCTCCTTTTCGTGTGGTGTATGGGATTATACCTCGTGGCCCGCTAGACCTTACGACGTTACCAGGTCTCGTTTCCAAGGTCAAGCTATTGACTTTGTTAATGATGTGCAGGCAGTTCATCGGCAAGCAAAGAGTAATTTAGAAGCCGCGGCGGTGAAGTATAAAGAGGCTGCTGATGTTAAGCGACGAGAATTGGTTTTCCATCCGGTTGATCTAGTGTGGGTATTGATTACTAAAGATCGTCTTCCGGCACGAGAGTATAACAAGTTGAAGTCTAGAAAGATTGGCCCCATTGAAGTGTTGGAACGTATCAATGCTAATGCCTATCGTCTTCGTCTTCCGGATCACATGCGTACTTCCAACGTTTTCAACGTCAAATTCTTATCCCCTTACCGTGGCGATAATAACCCGCTCGATTCGAGGTCGAATCCTCTCCCACCCGAGGGAACCTGATGCAGCGCATCTCATGAGTTTTGGGCCTTACAACTACGTTGCTTGGGCCTCACGTTTTTACCTCGTCATTTGCACTTTTAAGACTTCATTGGTATTTTGTTTCGCTTAGGATAATTTAGGATCCTTGGTTTTGTTAGCTTTCGTTATTTGGTGTTATCTCTTTATTTCTTATAAGTAGGATCTAGGATGCATCTTTGTAATTCAGTCTTCGTTTTCTTAAAAAAATAAAAAAAAAAAACCAAAAGAGGAAGTTTAAACTTCTCAAACAAAGAGCTTTGTTACGAGCCCTGCAAGGAGGACTTGCATCGAAAGTTGTTGTCGAATCCATCTTCGACTTCCACCTTTCAACCCCTTTTTACTCCTTTTGTTCTCAAACGTCACTCTTCTTCCTCGTCCTCTGTTTTCTGCTTCAAAAACAGAGTATCGGCGCCGCCTCCTTCGTTTTGTAGCTTCCGCCCGTCACCAATTGCTAAATTAAGTTTTCTAATATTTTTGGCAATATTATTGTGAGTGCAAGAAACCACTAACTGAATTTAGAATATAAGAAGAAGATTTGGGGGACAAGGGCTAGTAACTCCGGCTAGGCTATCAAGAAACGTCGAGATCAATATCAGAAATAAGCTTATTTTTATTAATAATTATGCTTGCTTGTTTAGATAACAGTGTCGTGTCGTACGAATGATCGATCTGCTCTTATTTATACAAAACTAAGATTCTACCAGCTTCCTACGAAATCGTCGTCATCTTCATCCCGTTTTACTCTCAACTTCTTCCTCAATTTCCTCTAAACTTCAGTATCGGACCGGTGCAATCTCGCTGATGGGCCATCGTCGAGCCATCCTTCAGATCCTCTACTTAATGGGCTAGGGAAGTGGGCCTTCTCATGGTGAATCCCGGGTCCAACAATTATGAACAATGTTGTATAGCTGGTAATCTTTTTGGTGATTGAAAATTGAACATTACAATATTTTTATAATACATGTTTAATAACAAATTTTAAGTGTATATACGTATATTAGTTTGTTCATACAAAAAATAAAATCTCCTTACTAATTAATTTTTTCTCTAATTCTTCTAAAGCTTTGGATATTTTTTTCTAATAAGTTATAATAAATTTTTAATTTTAATTTTATTCTAAACAAACATAACACAGGTACTAATCTAGTTAACTTAAGGATTGTTTGGATACATAAACAAAACTATTTTTTAATTCCATATTTACCTTTAATGAGCTTCTAACAAAACAAATATTACTCTGCAGAAAATGTAATTCTAAAGTAAAGTATAGATAGATTCATGAACATTGTTACAAAAATCTAAGATTCAGAGTTCATCGTGCATGCGTTGTTGTGGAGGCATGACAACATCTCCTACACCATTTGCTGCTTTTCCAGCTAATTGAGATTTAATAGCAGCAGTAGCCATTCGTTGCAGTTTCAGAATCCCGATACGTTTTGAAACAACGTAAGCAACAGCAAGGACAAAGAGAGAAAATCCAACTATGAGGATTATCCTGTTTGATAGTGCCAAAAGAACCACCAAGAAACAAAGAAGTTTAGTTGTTATTTTCTATTCACCTATAGAATGGTTTGGTTAAACAGAGTCTAATCTTTTAAAAATACCTGTCAATTACATCTTGACGCTGCATTGTCGAAAGCAGATTTCGGGTCCTCGACAACAGAGACCTATGCCCTTTGTATTCACTCTCGGCTTGTTTAAGTACTCCAGTTGATTCATCTTCAAATGTACACATGGATAATATAACATAAGTTTGATATCTGAACCTGTTTTCACTAAATACTTTAATTATGAATGACATACCAAAAGTCAGGAGAGTGTTTGTACTTCTTTCAACCTCCTGTAATCCAACAAGTCAAGAGAGATCATTTGATCAGACAATATAACCTTTATAAATATAAATTAATGAGCCAAACATGTAAACCAGGTGTAAATGCACAATCCATTCATAATAGTTATTTTTTCTGACCTGAACCATTAGCTGCCGTGTACGCCTGAGGCTTTCAGTTATGCTTTCAGCATTCGACGTCACACCAGCATTTGCTCTACAAACAACCCAAAAATGTTAGATTCACTAGAAACTAACACTGAACTCTTTTGCTAGTGTGGCATTTATCAATAAACAAAAGCACAATACAAGTTAAACATTTTCAACAGGCAACACAACTGAATGACTAGGTTTAGTAGGAGAGATATAGCCAAGAAGAACATACTGTCGTTTACGTCTGAGAACAGTTGACTCTGTTCCACCACCGAGGAGAAGCTCTCTCTACAATTATTGTAAGCACTCTTTATATACAAATTTCAAAGGATATGGCTGGTAAAAAAAGCGGGTGAAAAAAAGGCTTATGCCATGAGACTTTACCTCTTCTTGAGCTGCTTTCCTCATGTTATCCTTAGCTTGCAAATTAGCACTTCTCAGATTTACCCTCAAACTGACCACAAACACAATGACTCAGATGTCTTTCAAACACAATAATAATACCTCTGCTGCTACTGTGAACAATATTATCCATACCCTGTATTTGATAAATGCTCGACAGAATTGTAGGATAAGCAACACTCAAATTAGTTTCCCCCATTTTACCTTTCCCTGAACTCATACTTTGATTCTCTTGTTCTACCCGAAGTCTAAGTGACTGAGATCAAACTCAAGCTCAAGGGCATACTTCAAAAATTTCATATAGCATTGAGAAAGCTATATAACATTCCCCTTGTTCTTACAAACTACTACAACGATGGACTCAAGTGTACCCCTAAGCCAAGGTTAAACGCCCACTATCACATAGATTGAAATGACGCAAACTGCCTAAAGACGACCATCATTGTACAAAAGCAAGGTTCCTTTATTCTATTTCTTAATGTTGTAGATTCCACACGCAGACAGTAAGCCAAATTTCAAACAAGTACCTGTGATATTGATTATTCCAGGTTTCAAGCAGTGACAGAGTGGACTGAACCTGATCATCAGAAGGAAGCTGAGGCGCGAGAAGATCCAAGTTGAATTGCAAAGAATTAAGAAGAGAGAGACCATCCTGAGCCAATCCGTTGAGTCTCTGTAGCGACCTCTTCTCCTCTCCTCCTTCTCCTCCTCGCCTTGGTTTGCCATACTCTTGAATCGCCATGATATGTTCAATCGTCTTCTCATAAGCATCATCCCATTCTCTCTTCGTCTTCTCCACTTCAACAACAACCTCATCCATGTCTCAACTGCAAATTATATTAAAACACAAAACTGCAATTCAATCTACTACAAAGCTCTCTACACAGCCAATTCAAATGATGCGGTGTAAGGGACACGAAACTTACATTGGTTGAACGAGAGAGAAGAACACTGGAGAAAGAGAGAGAACGAAATCGGATCTCTTTGGATAAGAGAATTGAAGAAACAAAGATACAAGGTTGAAGAAGAGAACCAAACTGACGAAGAAGATCGGTGAACCAGCGAGAGAGTGTCGGAGATCAAAACTGATCGGAGGAGATCTCAAAATTCGATTCTGGGCAAAGAAGAAGCAAAGAGAAAATATCGATTTTGAAAAACTTCTTAGTAACCTTCGATAAACTAAGAAGAAATTAATCGAAAAATCCCTTTTGTCAAGCTCAATTATCCCTTGTTTTTTTTTTTTTTTTAGAACTCTCTTTCTCACTCATAAAAACAAGAGAATTGTATCAAAATTTAAATAATAAGTATTATACTAACATTATGCAAAACTTATTTTAAAATTATTCAAAAGAGTATAATTATTTTAAATATACAATTCAATTGAAAAGAAAGTAATATTTCATCAAAAACTATTTAAATATAAAAGAAATATATTTAATTATAATTTTTTTATCCATATATGAAGGAAAAATATTGAACAGGTGCAAAGAAAGTTAATGACTACATAATTAGTATCACATAAATTAGCATTACATCTAAAATTTTATATGGTGCACTTGCATTCTCTATAACGAAGGAACATACATCCGTCCATACATGTAACCGAAGAATAGTCTAATCAAAATAAGAAAATGAGTAATTTAATCTTACTACTGTTAAAAGAGAAATACACATTTAACATCTCAAAATTATGGCAAAAAATTCTCAAATTACCTTTCAATTAATGAGAAAGGAGAACCTTTATTGAAATTAGGAAGGGTAATTTGAGTCAATATGTCAATTAAAATTGAAATTCTTCCCGAAGAAGGAATCCGCGCGTCTACCCGTTTCACAAACGGGTCCTCGAGACTCACGTTCGATCCCTCACAAAAAAATATTTGTGGGCAAAAAATCTGTCGAGTCCATGATGAAACAGTTTTACAGCACCGAAAATTGATGGAAACTGGAAAGCACCGAAATTTGATGGAAAGCACCGAAATTTCGTGCTTATGATAATGATACTTTAGATCTTAGGTTAGGTCTTTGATCATATATAATAAACATATGTGTTTTTGGTTTTTCTTCTCTAATTATAATAACTCTCTCCCTTTCTCTCTGTATATGTGTGATGGATTTGTATTATGAACTTATAGGATTGGGTATTGTATTCTGTATAAACGATTTGATTGATCAAATGCAAAAAAGGTTATTTAATAAATGAAATCCATTTCTTGAATTTTGTTTATTTCTGTATGTAAAAACTGTATATTGTTATATATGTATCACACTAGAGATGAAATCACAAAAGAAGAAACAGGTTCAACTTTGTTTATGAATCTTAGTTCAGAAAACACACAAGATGCTTCAATCAGAAACAAACCAAAGTATATAGTTCAACAAATAAACTCTTCTTCCCTAACCATGTTGTTTCAACGAAGCAAATCTCTCAGCTATATGATTTGCCACTCAGGGTGCAAGTTGTTGAGGTTGACTCGAAGATGATGCCTCCTCCTCTTGTGGCTTTGGCATTTCAGAAGATGGAACCTGCTGCAAGCACAAAACGATTGGCTTTATTGCAAAACAAATCATGAAACTGTTTCATCAAATTTCATCCTAACCTAGCTGATGGAAAGCACCGAAATTTCGGAACGTCATCAAGCTTGAGTACACCAGACGTAGTCAGTATCTCCTAGTTTGAAACACTAGCTGTTACTGTAATTGATCTCTCTGTGCAATTTCACAAGTTAGTTTGGGTAGAATTAGAGTAGATTACACTAACAATCCATGCCGTTTTCCTTTTTTTGAGAGATTTTTCAAACGGCACGCAGTTCAGTTAAATCGGATTTAGCAATTACCAATTACCAATCGGATTGGCTTTATTGCAAAACAAATCATGAAGAAAAAGTTAACAGTTACTGCAGCATCCTTACTTCATTTTTAGCTTGCAAGGCTTCAAGCATTGAAAAAACATCTTTTGGGATGAAACTTGCGTCATCATTGTCACATTTCAAACATTCAGAGGCGAGTGTTAAGACTATGGTAGCTTCTTGTTTAGAATACTCTCCCTTTAGATTTGGATCAATCAGCTCAGTAATACTCTTTCCATTGATCAACTCAGAAGCCTTAAACACATGAGAATAACAACAAACTCAGTCATAAGTAGCTTGCGTTGCAAGAAATTCACAATAATGATTAGAATCACAATGTCATCAAGTGAGAAAGCAAGAGACTACATTGAACAGAATCACTTACTTGGCTTGGAGAAATTTGCATTCCAGTTAGAAGATTCACAAGGATAACACCAAATCTGTATGGCACATTCCCAGTTTCAACATTTCCTACAGTGAGAATATAAAAACATCACATTCTGATATAAAATGGAATGTAGAGATCACAAAGCTCGCTAACCGATTACCTTCTTCTCTTCGGTTATAACTGATGATCGCCCTTACTAAACCGAAACTCGAAAGACAGGTCTCACCATTCTGCACCACATCCATTTTAAGCAATGAAACACAGTTTAGTATCCTTGAAAGATCACACGAGAGAAGGCATATATAGGCATGTATAAAATGTAGTGTTTGACATACCATATCAAAAAGAACAGAGTTAGCAGTTAGATTATCGTATGAGTAACAACGTGCAGTTTTGCAGTAATCCAATACTTCGGCTATATGACACGCCACTCGAACCCTCATTGACCATTCCATGTCTTTCTCTGTGAATCACACAACAACCAAACAAACAACTTCAAAAAAACAGAGTATATACTACTAACAAGTTCTGTTTCAACCGTTCCTACGAGCAAATACACTTATACAGATCTATTCACTACTCTAGTCTTGAAAAGTTTCCATCTTTTAAGAACCTAATGCAAAATCATGTCACATAAACCAAAAAAGGCAGCTTCTTTAACCTAATATTGACCAATGTTTAATGTGAATGACACAAGAGAAGGAACATTACGATGGAACAAACGCTTAGCGAGAGTATCATTAGGCATGAGCTCTGAAACAAGAAGCCCTTCTCCTTCATCTACATCGCAGCAATATCCCAACAACTTGACGAGTCTCTTGTGCTTTAGCTCCCCAATTCTTTTTGCACTTACCTGAAGAAAGTTCAAAGAAAACAGAATCGAAACCCATCAAAACAGATCCAATGAAACGTTCCCATATTGGATAAGCTTCAATGGTAAAGAGAAGAGTACCATTAAGTAGTCAGGATCATCCCAAGGCGTGTTCTTGAATCTCTTGATAGCGACGAAGCCAAGATTCTCTGATAAAAGACCCTTGTAGACGACATTGGAAGATTCTTCTGCGTTCTCTGATATGATCTCGTCGGGGCTGAAGTCATTGGTCGCCTTCGTGAGATCGGAGAGGAAGAACACTGTGAAAGGCCACTTGGAGAATCCTTCGTTCTTGATTTGTTCGTTCTTGCGTTCGTCGTTCTGAGTCTGTGGCTCTTCCGGGGCTGGATCGTACTCGAGAGGCGTCGAGGTGCAACAACCATCCATGGTTTCGTGTTCGCCGGAAAAAACAGAGTATCCAAAGCGTTCTTTGCAAGAGAAACAGAGTGAGAGAGAGAGAGAGATGAAGAGAGAGAGACCGTTGCGTTGGGTTTATGATTATGATTCCAACTTTTTATAACAGAGTCTCACTAAAATCTTTTCTTTTTTTTTGAGAAGTTTGCATTGCATTGTGGTGGTGACACGTGGATTTGCAAAGGTCTAATGATATTTTGTTTTGTTAATTAGACTTGTGTTTTGTTTGTATTTATTTGTATTTTACAATGTTCAACGTTTTACATTGGCACTAGCACCAAACTTTACCAAGTAAATCATAAGTCACATATATAATCATATGCTTTATTGGAATTTATACAATTTTAGACAAGTGATTATGAAACTCTTAGAAACAATTGTAGTAGTCCCAAGATTTAACATAAACTCAAGATTCTTATTCTCTTAACCTATGTTGCTATAGATCTCTCTGCTTCGAGTCTCGAGAAGAGTTTGATTTGTTGACTCTATTAGAAGATTCAGTGTTCAAGTTGTTATTGTTGACAAGAAGATGATGCCTCCTCGTTCTGCGAAGAAGTTGGAATCTGCAAACAAAAGGTTCGGTTAAGAATAAGCTTCCTTCTTACTTCTTGCAAGAGTTCAACATACTGTATGCTACTCCAACCTCATGCTGCTTTGCTAGTTCAAGCATTTGAATATATGGAATCTGCATGCAAGCAAAAAAGATGGGTTTCAGAACATAGAATGAGGATAAATGTGATTACAGTTACAGTAAAGCTTCCTTACTTGTGTTTTAGATTGCAAGGCTTTTAAGTGTTGCAACAAGCTCTTTTGTGATGAGACTCTTTCTAGCTTCGCACTGCAAACATTCAGCGGCGAGTTTCAAAACTGTGGCAGCTTCTTCTTTAGAATGCTTTCCCTTCAGACTTGGATCCATCAGCTCAGTTACATGCTTTCCGTTTATCATCTCAGGAACCTAGAATACAACTAATCTAATTAGCTTCTACATGTGGCTTGTGTTGCAAGTAATTGGCAATGACAGATTCTCTAAGATTGATGAGTAAGCTACTAAACAAGCGAGAGAGGACTTGGAACATAATCACTTACATTGCTTGGAGGAGTTTGCCTTCCAGTTAACAGATTCACAAGGATAGTACCAAATCTATATGTCACACTTTTAGTGTTCACTTTTTCTACAATGAGAATATAAACATCACATTCTGATTTATGAATAATCTGAAGAGAACAGCGCGAATTCGATTTACCTCTGGCTCTCTGACTTCGATCATATCTTATCGCTTTTATCAAGCCGAAACTTGAAAGACAAGCATCACCATCCTTCAACATATCCATTTAAGCAATGAAAAATAAAGTTTAGCATCCTTAGATCATTAAGAAGCTATAGGCATGAAAGTGTTGTTTACTATGTACCTTATCAAACAGAACCGAGTAAGCACTCAAGTTACTGTATGATACAAAACCTTCACTATTGCAATATTCCAATGCTTCTGCTATATGATACGCTACTCGCAACCTCATTGACCACTCCATGGCTTGACTTTTCTCTGTGACATCACACCATCATGTCAAATATAACTAACAATGCTTGCAGACTCATTAACCTCAGACACACCAAATTCTAACACATACGATGGAACAAACGATGAGCAAGAGTATCATTAGGCATGAACTCTGAAACAAGAAGCCTTTCATCTTCATCGGAGCAATATCCAAACAGATTCACGAGTCTCTTGTGCTTTAGCTCCCCAAGTGATTTTGCGTCTTCCTGAAGAAACAGAACCAAACCCATCAAAAGAGATCATCAACCATCTCAAAATTTATAAGATTTCTTAGGAAACTACCGCAAACTCTTCATGATCAGGCCAATCTGAATTCTTGAATCTCTTGACAGCAACGAAGCCAAGATTCTCTGAGAAAAGACCCTTATAGACAACATTCGAGGAGTCTTGTGCGTTCTCTGATATGATCTCCTCGGAACTGAAGTTCTTGGTCGCTGTCTTAAGATCGGAGAGGAAGAACTCTGTGAAAGGCCAGTCACAGTCGAGCGGCGTAGAGAAGCAACAACCACCCATGATTTCGTTTTCGCCGGAAAAAGCAGAGTATCTAAAACGTTCTTTGCAAGAAAGAGAGGGAGAGAGATGAAGAGAGACCGTTGCCTATATGATAATGATAAAACTATATTAACAGAGTCTCACTAATGATCTAAACTTTTATTGCTAATTCATATTTTAGAACTTTGCATTGCATTTAGTGACTATGAAATCGCAAGTTCTATGATATTTGTTTTTGGTAATAATTTTAAAATTGGGTTTATTAATAACTTAATATAATTCTATTATAGTTTTGCTAGTGTTTTTAATAAGAGAAACTTATTTGTACTCTATAATATAAATTGACTCCAATAATATTCAACGTTTCTATTCATATGGTTTCTATTGTAATTGTTGTTTTTGAAATTATATCTTTTGATTTTTCTTTTTGTATAAAATGTTCGTGTTGTATTGTGTGCATAGTGTGACAAAAAAAATGTTCAACATATGGTTTTCTATTGTGCATGCAACAAAATAAACTTGTTGACGTTGTTATAAAACACACAAACCAACAAAGAATATGTCAAAACTATATAGCTCACTAATTTTTATCCTAAATTTAGTTCTACAAGTTCAAGATTCTTATGATCCCTAAACCATGTTGATTTGAGAAGAGTTCCTATCTTTGAAGATTCAGTGATCAAGTTGTTGCTGTTGACTCGAAGATGATGCCTCCTCATGCTGCTTTGTTACTTCAGGCATTTCAGAAGATGGAACCTGCAAGCACAAAAAGATCGGTTTTTATAAAACATGAATGCTAAACATCATGAAGAAACACAATTACTATGTTACAGTAAGAATCCTTACTTCTTTCTTAGCTTGCAAGGCTTCAAGTGTTGCAACAACCTCTTCAGTAATGAGACTCTCTCTATCCGTCCATTGCAAACATTCAGATGCGAGATTTAAAATCACTGCAGCTTCTTCTTTAGAGAACTTCCCCTTCAGATTTGGATCCATCAAGTCCGTAACATCCTTTCCATTTATCATCTCAGGAACCTAGAACACATGAGAATGTATAACAACTCAGTAAATATGTTGGCTTGTCTTGCAAGGAATTGACAAATTGCAGAGAATCAAGAGAGGACTTGAACAGAACCACTTACATGGCTTGGAGGAGTTTCCATTCCAGTTAACAGGTTCACAAGGATGGTACCAAATCTGTATGTCACACTCTCAGTAAGAACACTTCCTACAATGAGAATACAAACATCACATTTCTGATATGAATCATCTAAAGAGAAAAGTTCAAATTGAGTTACCTGTTGTTCTCTTATCATAATCAATGATCTCTCTCACTAAACCGAAACATGAAAGACATGCATCATCATCCTTCAACATATCCATCAAGCAATACAAACAGTTTAGTCTCCTTAGATCACACCAGAAGGCCATGCATGAAAAATGTTGTTATATATATACCTTATCAAACAGAATCGTGGAAGCACTTAAGTTATCGTACTTAGCAAAACCTGCACTAGTGCAATATTCCAATGCTTCAGCTATATGATACGCCACTCGCAACCTCATTGACCATTCCATGTTCTTCTCTGTGAATTACAACAGTACAAGAACATCAAAACCAGAGAATACTAAAGCAGAGCCATGTCACTTAAAAACAATGCAGCCTCTCTATGTCTTCATATTCAAAACAGAGAATGCTAACAAGTTCTGATACGTTAACACAATCTTTAGCACAAATCATGTCACATAAACCAAACAATGAAGCCTCTTTTACATCAGGATTCACAAAAGAAGAGATGAAGAGAAGGAGGATTCATACGATGGAACAAACGGTGAGCAAGATTATCATTAGGCATGAACTCTGCAACAAGAATCCTTTCATCTTCATGGAAGCAATATCCCAACAACTTGACGAGTCTCTTGTGCTTTAGCTCCCCAGCTTCTATTGCCTCTACCTGCAAAAAGATCGAAGAAACAGAATCCAACCCATCAAAACAGAGCAATGTTTTGAGAGCAAACGTTAAATGTGTTTTCTTGAAGTGTACCTCAATGTCCTCATGATCAGGCCAAGGCATATTCTTGAATCTTTTGACAGCGACGAAGCCAAGATTCTCTGGTAAAATACCCTTGTAGACAACATTGGAAGAGTCTTCTGATATGATCTCGTCGGAGCTGAAGTTCTTGGTCGCCGTGGTGATATCGGAGAAGAAGAACTCTGTGAATGGCCAGTTGATGAATCCTTCGTTCTTGACTTCCTCCTCCTTCTTACCTTCATCGTTCTTGCGTTCTTCGTGCTGAGTCTGTGACTCTTCTGGTTCCGGAGTTTGATCGTACTCGAGAGGCGTCGAGGTGCAACAACCACCCATGGTTTCGTTCTCGCCGGAACCGGAAAATACAGAGTATCCAAAGCGTTCTTTAATTTGCGAGAGAAACAGAGAGAGAGAGAGACCGTTGGGTTTATGTTATGATTTAACCTTTTATAACAAAAATATTAAATGTTAACCTCAAGATTAATTACGCATCTTTTTTTTTTTGTTTATTCTTTTTTTTTTATAGCTTTGGTTGTATAGTTTTTCACTGATGGGTCAAATTATTTTCTCATTTGAAGACTTTGCATTGCATGATGTATGAACTTAGTTTTTGGTATTGTTGTTAATAAGAGAATTTATTTGCAACGTATAATAATACTAAAAGGTTTACACACAAGATATGTTGCGTAATTTTGGTACTCCAATTTTGATAATTATATATATTTGCTTTTTGCCATAGGGTTTTGGCACAATTGCTTCTATACCTATCAATCCTCGAGATCAGATCGTTTGACATAACATAACTTGATATATCACACACCCGAAGATCAATGATACTGATCTTATGATATCAAAACCTTAAGTAGTCCAAACGAAGATTATATTATTGTTTCCTATAAAGCAACATGTAGTAGGCACTGCCGGATCACTCAAAACGAAAAAAAAAAATAAGAAATATAGGAAAGGGAGATGTGGTGCACAATTATATAAATTTTGTCTTGATATGATATTTTGTGATTTACACGAGGATTCAACTATTTGCATTTTATATAATTTTTCTTATATTTTTAAGGAAGTGAAGTGTAATCAAAGAGTTTTAAGGACCTTTGGTTTGGTCATGTCCCGGACGCGGCTAATGGAGAGAATCGGATGATACGGCTCCCCAAATCATTGAGAGCCGTTTTACTTATTTAAGTTAAAAGCTTAATTAACCCTGCCTCTTTGGAGATTATGTGTGATTGATATCGACGTTCATCTATATATATATATATACTAGAAAATTGCCCACGCGATGCGTGGATTATATATGAATATTAATTTGAAATATTAATTAAAAACTATATTAAGTTACATTATATATAGTGTATAAGTGTTAATATATGTCTTGAAACATATGATATATTATTTTAAACCTAATTTAGAGAAGATTTTCCAGTTTAGATTATAAAAGCATTTAAACTATAGTTATGTAAAAACTAAAAAGAGAGATCATAAGCCAAATAAACAGAAGAAGATTACATGAAGAGAAGAACTTTGATATTTTTTTATTCTATTTGATTGTAAAAGAAGCTGACATAGGAACGTTGATGAGAATATATATAGACTTTTTAGTGCAACATTAGTTTAGTTTTAAAAGTACTACTAAATTTTTTTAAACAAACTAAATAAATGAATCCAAAAAAAAATATACACGTTTACATCAAAATTAACAAAGAAGATGAACAACGGCATCTATCTATTATATGTACATGAAAACAATTCTGAATTATTTATAACAAATCGATTTTATGTTTAGTCTCTCTAGGAAAAAATAAATTAGGGTAGGTATTTATATTGTTATGAAAAGACAAGTTATTATTTATTTATAACAAATAAGGTTAAGTTACTAAGAGTGTAGACTGAGCTATGATATTATTGTGTAACTCATACATTATTTATCATAATTTAATGGGATTTTAGTGGTGAACATTAACAAAGAAGATGAACGACGATATCTATCTATTATATGTACATGACAACAATACTTAACTACTTATGAGAAATCGATTTTATGTTCGGTCTCTCTAGGAAAAATAACTTGGGTAGGTATTTGTATTATTATGAATATAAAAATTATTATTTATTTCTAGCAAATGAGGTTAAGTTACTAAGAGTGTAGAGTGGGATATGATATTATCGTGTAATTAATATGTTATTAATTATCATAATTAAATAGGATTTTAATGGATTTAGTTTAATAAATGAATTACATTAAATTAACTTTCATAAAATGTATGATCTTTAAAAGAAAAAAATTAAGGACCAATTTTTTTGTAAGCAATTATATATATTTTAACACTTTGACTGAGAATTTTAAATAAACTAAATATTATAAATTTTTTATATAATAGTCTATTTGATCAAAAAAAAAACTAAAGATAATGATACATATATTGAAATGAATTACAAAAACTATTTGAGATTAAAAAATAAGAAAACATGATTTGATAAATGTTGAAAATCAAAACTTTTATTTATATAGCAATCAAAACTGCTATTTTACATATGTGTTATATCGTATTTTCTTGATTCATAAGTATGAAAATATAAGTACAATAAGGCGTTAGAAATTAAAAAAATTGAAACTTTATAAGATATATACCATACTATCTAAAATAAATTTAGATCAAATTCTTAAAATGATATTTTCATTGACTCTCAATCCATATAACAACATAAAAGTAGTAAAATATTTAAGATATATGAATATAGTGGCTAAGAATGAAAGAAGCATTACTTATAAGATGATAATGTAAAACAGACAATAGAGATGAATCTTATGAAAAATAAAATTTAGAGATATTTCATATATTCATATAGTGTAAAATGAAAATTTTGATTAAACTTTTACAATGTTATTAAATATATATATATATATATATATATATATATATTTAACTCATACAACAAATAACAAACAACAATGGAAAAAGGGTAATTTCAAAAATACCCCTTTTCCAATACCACTTTTTATAAATACCTTTTCAAAACCTTTTAAAAATCATTTAAAAACCTTATAAAAACTTTGTAAACCTTTTAAAAACCTTTTAAAAACCTTATAAATGCCGTTTAGAACCTTTTAGAACCTTTTATAACCTTATAAATATTTGGATTTAGTCTCCCAGTAGTAATGATGATCTTGATGTACCTTATCAACCACATAAAAGTTTATAATTTTTCATATTTGAAAAGGGGTATTTTTGAAAATGGATAGAAAAGAGGGGTATTTTTAAAAAGAGGTACACCAAAAGGGGCATTTCTCAAAAATTCTCAAAAAAAAACACAAAACAAAACAAACAAAAATATATAAGATTTAAGATAAAGTTGAACACGATGAGAGAATGAGTATTTATAAGATAAGAACTGATGGGAGTTACAAATTAAAAGAAACTAATTGTGCGAGCTAATTCTAATTTCTTGAAATATTAATTAAAAACATAGTTAATGCAAAAATATAGGAATATAGTTAATACAAATTTATATTATTTCAGTTTTTATATTAAAGTGTGAGTTAAGAATTAATTGAATAAGAGAGAGGTAGGAATATATTATTTGGAAATTGTGTTACAATAAAATATTTAATTAGATATTTCATAATCAAAAAATAAAATGCATATATAAAAATGGATCTTTATAACTTAATTCTCTTGTTGTACGATGATTGGAACTAATATATGATACTATGTTAGATTTGCATCATACTTTCTAAAGATTTTTATATCAAATTCTTAAAATGATTATTTCATTGATTTTTATGTCATATAAGAACATAAAAAACAGGAAAAATATATGAAAAGATACATGAATATAATGGAAGAGAGGGAGTGAATGTACTTATATGTTGATAATCAAAAATAGAAAATAGAGATGAATTTTCAAAAAAAAAAATTAATAACGTAAGATGTATATCAATATATCATATAGTCTCTAAAATTTTCTACCGTTGAAATTATATGTAATAATATTTAAATTGTTTTTAAAAACTCATACAACAAAAAAAAGCAAACAAATTTCATAAAGAAGACAATGAGAGAATGATATAATGAGAGAATGATATAATGAGAAAATGAGTATATATAGGAAGAGAAGTGATAGGAGTTACAATTTCATAAAAAAATTATGGGAGTCAATTATAATTGATTGTGTGTTGAAAAAATTGAATGGACAATATAGTTAATGCAAATTTATATTATTTCAGTTTTTATATTAAAGTGTGACTTTAATGTATATGATTAAATGTGTTTTGTGGTTTATTTGTTTTTTCAGTTTTATATTAAAGTGTGAATCAAATATGTAATATTTTTTAAAGTTACATGCCAAGTGGACCAATAAGAAGATAGTAAAACCTTATATATATATATATATGTGTGTGATTTGTGAATAATATGATAGTTATTCTTTGATTAAAATTCATTATATTATTTTCTCAACTGTTTGATAATAGATAATTAAATAAAGATTGTTGTTTAAATAGTTACATAGAAACAGTTATCTTATAAATATTTTTATCCAAATTTTATATAAGATCTACTGATTTATTATACTGAAAAACAATCAAATTTTCTCTAATTTAATTAGAAACTAAAATTAGGAAAAACATATTTTTGCAACAATGAAACTTTTTAAAAATCAAACTATACATAAAACATATAACTTAGAACACAATATGAAAAAGAAAATAATTTTGAAATGATAGATTAGAAATTAATAAAAATGACACATGTCAGAAGCATAGCGCGACAAATGTCGCATTGTGAGGCAAAGTTAAGAAGAAACCTTGTCTTATTATATAAGATACAAGTTTAACCACTAAAATTTGGTTGAGTGATGATGGTATTGATATGTGTTATTTGCATCGTTGCTCAATTTTGGTAAATCCAACTAGAATTTGTGAATCCTTATTATTTTTGAAATCAAAATACATGGATTTTGAAATAACATGTTTTATCCTTGGATTTGAATCCTTCTATTTTACACTATCAAATCCTTTCAAATCCATTTAAAACATACTGCGGATTTTAAAATCCAAAAGCAAATCACTAAATGAATAACATAGGATTTGAACTAGTATTTATAAATCATACAACCAATAAGACATGATTTTGATAGTTATTTTAAAATCAATGATTGAATAACATAGGACTTTTGTTTGGATTTCCAAATCCATCAAAATCAATGATCCAATAACCCCCCTTAATCACTTTAATGACAAGAGAAAAAGATGAGTTAGTTCAATTTGGCTTTTTCTCGTTTATTGCAAATTCAAGATAAATATGTAACATTGGGATGTTCACAAGTCACAACCTGTCTTAGTTAGCACCCAACATATAAGTTTACCTGAATAGTTGTCTTGTAGAGAAGATATGTCTTAGCAAAAACTGTTTTATAAGCAAATCTGTTAAGAGAGGCTCTTATCTTAACAAATCTTAAGCTAAGATTTACTTATAAAACCCTCATAATGATGCCCTAAACTTGTAAAGGTCAAACTATTTAACCTTTTATAAAAGGTTAAACTATGTAACGAAGGAACCTATTCAACATGAAAGACATGTCTTCTCTACAAGAATCTTGCTTCGACCGATTCATTCATTTGAAACAGCCTAATAAGTTCTTAATTCTATCTAGAGCCGAATAAAACAAAGTACCGACGAAATTAAAACAAAGTACGCATACGTAATCACCCACAAATGATTAACAATAATAATAATCTTATACTAGTACTATCATTAATATAAATACTACTATTACATTAATTAATCATTAATCTAGCCATCTAGGGACAACAAAGTGAGCAAGACACCAACCACACGATTTAAGAAGAACATTTTTTATCGTCCTTCTGTGATCTTTCTTGGAGAAGAAAGAAAAAATTGATTTGTCTTTGAGAAACCAAGAGAACTGTTTTTACTTTCTGTTCTTTCTAAAATCAGGTACGGACAAAGTTGTGTGATTAGAACAGTGGATGCTCTTATCACGGGTCCACTTGTCATCCTCGGGAAAGAATCTTCAAAGCTCCCCATACATAATCATATCATCAGTCACATGGTTTTGAGAGATTAAAAATTGTCTAATCATTATTGCCTTCACCAGGTACATATACTTGTGTCCGGAACAAGAAAAAAAAAAAACCATTTCTACAAAGAGAGAAGCTTTGTGATAAGCACTTCCACAGGTTTCTTTCTTTTCTTTTGTTTCTATATTTATATTCCATTCCAAGATTTGATTTTGCTTAATGCTTATTATTTATGTGGTGGCTGTTTTGTTTATGAAGATACAGAGAGACCCAACAACTTCTTTTTTTTTTTACCAAAACCAAATCTGTGTTTCTTCTTCTTGTCAGTGCTTTCTCTTAAGTGTTCTTGGGTTTTGGTTATAAACCCAAAGTGAAGCTTTTTATGTCTCTCTGTGGAACAAATCTTGATAAAGTTAGTAACTTTTTGTGGAAATCCAAGTCTCTTTTAAGTTTCTGTTGGGGGTTTTGATTTATAATGATTTCTGGGTGTGTTCTATCTGAAATCTTACACTTTCATACGACAATCAGATTTGTATTTCGTTTTCCATTATCTCTATGCTAGTAATCTTCATTTGTATTGTTTGTTAAAGAGCTTCAGTGATTATCCTCTTTTAGATTTCCATGTCCATAGGGGAGGATCTTGTACTTGAAATTGATGGCACTCTACTTTGATTGATACCATCTTAAGTCAACTCTCTCCATTGAAAGCGAAGCTGCTTATATAAAATACTTTTTATTGCATCTTCTATGATTTCATCCTTTGGAAAAAGCACTTATAATATTGAAATTTGGGATAACAGCAGTTTGATTCTTCTGTTCTCTTGTTCTTTAGTTGGGTCGCTGATTATGTTTTTGTAACTTTTTGATTTTCAGATTGGGATTTAACATTACAAAGGAGAGGACTTTGTCTTGTGTCTATTCATCTTTAAGACGTTTATCCTTGTCTGGTCGATGAAGAAGAACAGCTAAGCACAGTCTCTGAGTACTTGTGGATTTGGTAGTAGCTGTTGAATGCTAAGATTGAAAGAATAATAATAAAAAAAATAGGAATCTTTAGACATGGAAGATGATGGTGGTGGCGATGGGGGAGAAGGAAATGGTGGGTTTTCACCTAATTCTAGCTTTGGGGCATTCCCTGACACAGCCATGGATTTGGATTTTATGGATGAGCTTTTGTTTGATGGATGTTGGCTAGAGACAACAGATAGTAAGAGCTTGAAGCAGACAGAGCAATCTAGTTTAGCTTCTACTGCTATGAATGACAATAGCACTTTCCTCTGCTTTGGTGAGAACCCATCCCAAGATAATTTCTCTCATGAAGAAACAGAGAACAACAAATCAATGAATCAAGAACCTTTTGACCAGGCTGAAAAGTTTCTCCTCGAAGAAGCTGAGGTGGGAAAAAGTTGGTGGATTGCTCCAAGAGCAAGTGAAGGTGCTTCTTCATCTGTGAAGGAGAGACTATTGCAAGCTATTAGCGGTCTTAATGAGGCGGTGCAAGATAAGGACTTCCTGGTACAGATCTGGGTGCCAGTTCAGCAGGAAGGAAAGAGCTTTCTGACCACTTGGGCTCAGCCACATTTATTCAACCAAGAATACTCCAGCCTTGCAGAATACAGACATGTTTCAGAGACTTATAATTTCCCGGCTGATGAGGGTTTGAACGATTTTGTGGGTCTTCCAGGTCGTGTTTTCTTGCAGAAGTTGCCTGAGTGGACTCCTGATGTGCGTTTCTTTAGAAGAGATGAATATCCACGAATTAAAGAAGCTCGGAAGTGTGATGTTCGAGGGTCACTTGCCCTTCCTGTGTTCGAAAGAGGTAGTGGGATTTGTTTGGGTGTTGTTGAGATCGTCACAACAACTCAGAAGATGAATTACCGGCAAGAACTTGAGAAGATGTGTAAAGCTCTTGAGGTTTCTCTCTTCCTCTTGGTTTTTGCCTCTACCTCAAATTATGTAGATCCTGGAAACCTTACCACACATGTCTAGATATATACAACCATTAAACCTTCTTTACCTTGAATATCTCTTTCACTGGACGGATTTTTGTTTCCTCGTTATTCCAATTCTTCATATTTTGTCCAGTTTTTTTGTTTTTTTGTTTTTGTTTTTGTGCTCTTTACCGTCCAGCAGCAGGATGTCCAGTTAAGTTCTGCATATGTTTGAACTGTGATTGTTCTGCTTCTATCAATCTTTAGTCATAGTATTCCTTTCTTAATGTCTATGTGACGGTAGTGAGAAGTTTCGTTAGTATCACACAACAGCCTAAAGACATTGCTATTTTTGCAGGCTGTTGATCTAAGGAGTTCAAGTAACTTGAACACTCCAAGCTCTGAGGTGCATTAACTGGACTCTTAGTTCATTCAGCACCTAGAAACAACGATATGCATTGCTAAGGTCATACCTCGTGTTTCAGTTTCTGCAGGTCTATAGTGATTTCTACTGTGCTGCATTACCTGAAATAAAAGATTTCTTGGCCACAGTCTGCAGATCATATGATTTGCCTCTAGCTTTGTCATGGGCCCCGTGTGCACCACAAGGGAAACATGGTTCCCGTCATTCTGATGAGAACTTCTCTCAGTGTGTTTCAACTACCGATTCTGCATGCTCTGTCCTCGATGAAGAGAGCAAAAGTTTTTGGGAGGCATGCTCTGAACACCATCTGTTCCAGGGGGAAGGCATTGTTGGGAAAGCATTCAAGGCCACCAAGCTGTTTTTTGTGCCAGAAGTGACCACATTTAGCAAGACTAACTACCCTCTTGCACACCATGCCAAGATATCTGGACTACATGCTGCGTTAGCAGTCCCATTAAAGAGCAAATCTGGTTTAGTTGAGTTTGTGTTGGAATTTTTCTTTCCAAAAGCCTGCCTTGATACGGAGGCGCAACAGGAAATGCTCAAGTCACTATCTGTGACGCTGCAGCAAGATTTCAGGAGTTCAAATCTTGTCATTGACAAAGATCTAGAGTTAGAAGTCGTATTGCCTGTTAGAGAGACAATGCTCTTCTCAGAAAACCCACAAAGTGGAGCAGAAACCACAGAGACTTTGACTGAAATTGAAATGCAAGAATCCTCATGGATCTCCCACATGATAAAGGCAAACGAGAAGGGTAAAGGTGTATCACTCTCTTGGGAGTACCAGAAAGAAGATCCTAAAGAGCTCTCATCTGGTCGGGAGAACACTCAAATCGATCCAAGCCCCAATAATGTTCCTTTAGAAGCTGAGAAACTTCAGCAAGCATCAACTTCAGGACTCAGAGTTGACAGCGGTGCTAAATCACCTTCGACTGGTGGGGGAAATATGTTAGGCAGTAGGAGACCTGGGGATAAAAGAAGAACAAAAACAGAAAAGACCATTGGCTTGGAGGTTCTTCGACAACACTTTGCTGGAAGCCTCAAGGATGCAGCCAAGAGCATTGGTGGTAAGAAATTGTTGTACACTGCTGGAGAGATAGCTCCACTCTTTATGAATTTTGATTTTTTTTTTTGTATCATGGGAAAAGCATAACCAATACCTTCCTATAGTCCACCCCAAAACATCCCAAATGAATATTGAATTATGTAAAAAAAATACAAGCTTGAGGATATGTATAATTCCATGGCCATTATAGACACACAATTGTCTTACATTCGATCTATATGGCAGTGGATCAGCATGTTCTAAAAACGTTTTCATCATGCCTATTAATCCTTCTCTCAGACAGTGATGTGATAAGGTTTCGTTTTTATGTTGCAGTTTGTCCAACTACCTTGAAAAGGATATGCAGGCAGCACGGAATAATGCGATGGCCCTCCCGGAAAATCAAGAAGGTTGGGCATTCGTTGAAGAAACTCCAGCTTGTTATGGACTCTGTTCAAGGTGCGCAGGGCTCTATCCAACTTGATTCATTCTATACAAGCTTCCCAGAATTGAACTCCCCAAATATGTCCAGTAATGTCCCTTCCTTGAAGAGTAATGAACAGTCAAGTCATTTGAAAGCTCAAAGCGAAAACGGTATGGCTGAGGAAAACACAGCACCAAGGTCACCATCATCTTCTTGCAGTAAGAGCTCTGGTTCAAGCAACAATAATGAGAACACTGCAAATATTCTAGTTTCTGAGGATGCTAATGCAGCCTTAGAGAGAGATCATAGTGAAGCGGAATTGCATCAAGTGAATCAGGAGGAAACAAAATTTCCTGCTAGAACCCAGAGCCATAATACATATGAGCCTCCTGTTCTTGAAAATTCACCTTTGATACCAGGTAGTAGCAAAGAGAGCTTAAGAGGAGGTGCCATAAAAGTGAAAGCAACATTTGGCGAGGCCAGAATACGGTTTACCTTGCTCCCGAGTTCTGGCTTCAGAGAACTGCAGCAAGAGATTGCTCGGCGTTTCAACATAGATGACATTTCCTTGTTTGATCTTAAGTACCTGGATGATGATGAGGAGTGGGTTCTTCTGACCTGTGAAGCGGATCTTGAGGAATGTATCGACATATATCGATTAACACAGACCCAAACAATTAGAATAAGTCTGAACGAAGCTTTTCAAGTCAAGCTGGGTGGTTCTTTTGGCAGCACTGGTCCTTCCTGATGACCAATCAAAGAAGGTTGCAACTGCAAAGCACCAGAAAGACTACTGATTTTTAGGTTTTGTAGAAATCTCACTTACCTTTTCCGCCTGGGAATCCTGTGTAAACAACTAAACATATATCCAGCGCCCTGAATACCATTTTGGAAGTGGCAATAGTAACTGGTCTCCTGTATCGCCCCTGCAGATTTTTGTAGAAAAGGCGATGCATTTCCAGAAACTTGTATTTTATGCCTGTATAATCATTTTTTATCCTGCTTCTTAAGTTTTGCAAGACTGCAACTATGGCAATTGAAATATTCTGTATTTTCAGTTATTTTTATTTGGGACATGTCTGTACAGGAATCTAATCCCTGATTGCATTGATATAAAAGGAACATGAAGAGAATGTGCCAGAATACTAGAATATCCATTTCATTATATTGATTATGATATTAAACACTTAAACTGATCTGGTAAAAGAGGAAAAGACAGTCTGTATGTCTGTGGTTAAGAAGAATTCTACTTCCAATAAACCAGCTAACACTTCATATCACTACGAAATCCTATTGTTCCCAAACCAGATAATGTGCACACCAAAAGAACAAGAATAGGCTTACATTTCAAAGTAGGCTTCAAATTCATTATTAAAAGCAGGCAGCTCTTTTCCCTATTTTCTCCACCAGCTTGTTCTTGCCGCTTATGTGTGCTCGCCAAAATCATCTGTTTCCCTGACTTCAAATGCACACCCTCAAGTCATGTTTCCTTTGAAAACCCTTGGGAACGTCTTTCTTATAAGCATATCTGTTCCCAACCATGTCATCTGGTCTGCTTCTACCAGCTTAGCTGCAAAGACAGAAAGAAGAATGTGAAAGTCCAGCTCTAAAATAGAATGGATTCATAAACATTATCCGTGATACTTTTACCACAGGGTTTTATTAGCTTCGTTACAGATCTCTCAAACTGTACATCACAAGCTACTATAATAATAAGTTATTAGACATGAGCATGAAGATAATAATGAAAAGAGTTGGTTACACGATGCTTATTCGATTGCAAAATTACATACTACTGTTGAAAGGAGCAGAATGAAATTTAGTTCTGTAAGCCCATTCCTGATTATAAATTTAATAGAGAATTTTAATAGAGAATTTTTTTTGTCATTCAATATATTAGACGTCTCTACATCATAAGGCTTGTACTAGAAGAACTTTATTACTGAGAAAATTATTCCATTGTCCTTTACTCCTTTTTGTTAGTTTATTTTCAGTCCTAGTTTCTTAACGTTTACCTGCCATCCTTGGTGAGCTGCACCTCAAAAACGTGCTTGACTCCCATCTAAACTTCCCATAATAAAGAAAACAGAGTCACGGAATATCCTTAACCATCATCCTCCCAGTAGTCTAAGTAGTCAACTCTCTGAGGCTGAAAGCTTGATATATCCCCTTGACCCCATCCTTTTTTAACCCTTGATAGAGTTTTTAGTGCAATTCCACTACCGTCATCTCTGCAATATAGCAATTGATAGAAAACACATTTGTTAGGTTTCCAAAAAGACATTTATAACGAGTCTCTCAATGTGCACTCACTGTAAACGAATGAGTCTACTGCTTAATCATATACACAAACGTCTAATCCAATCTGGTAACTTTTCCCTTCCTCAAAAAAACCAAAACTTCAAAGGAAAAAGCAAAAAAAGTACGAAGTCTCCAGTAAAAGCATCTTCCAGTACCTAATAAAATGGCACCTATAACAGGATAAACAATAAAAGGTGACAAACTAGAAGGAGAAAATGGCATCCATACCTGTGTAATATATTCTGCCAGTTGTTTCCACCATGCCTAGTATGCTTTTTCTGGTGTAATTCCCTTACATTTGGATCGACTTTGTTTGCTACTTCACCAACTGAAGCCATTTCCATCATCTTTTCAGCAAAATTATTTGCTTCTTTCTTGTTTCCCATCTTACCTAACCCATCTATCACAGGCATCAATGCTGCAGGGTCAAACCCATATCCTTTGTCTATCATCTTATGCAAAATTTCACTAGCGACTTCTAGCTCATCCTTCTTACATAAGCTCTCAATAAGATCTTTATAAAGAAAAGTCCCCAACTCAAAACCCCTATCTAAAACAACTTCAAGCAATTCTGTAGCCTTTAAGAGTTGCCTTGCAGTTACCAACTCATTAAATATCAAGCTGTAAAGGGCTTCCTTTTGTCCACATATACTTACAGCAGTCTCAAAGACTTCTTGAGCCATGTCAAAATCAGGGACCTTACAGAACGCTTCAATTAAATATTTGAAGGAAAATACATTAGGGGATACATTCTTTTGCATCATTTCATCTAAGAGGTTAGTTGCATCTTCAACTTTTCCTCCCTCACAGAGATACTTAATTGCAGTATTGTAGGTGCAAATATTAGGTAAAATGCCCTTTTCTTTCATCTCATCCATCAGTCCATGAATTTCAAATATCTGATTTTTTATGCCTAAGCCCAGGATCAGAGAGTTATAAGTCTCTAGGCTCTTATGACAACCTTTCTTCTCCATGTCTTTAAGAACGCGAAATGCAGATGATAGTTTACCGTGTTTGCAGAAATGATGGATGAAAATGTTGTATGCAACAGAGTCCGGTTGCAGTTTCTCTCCCATCATCTCAGAAAACAAGTGTTTTGCTTCACCAAACCTTCCAGCTTTGCACAAACCATTAAGTAAAGTTGAATACGTGATAAGGTCAGGCAAACAATTGTTCTCGATCAAGCTATCATCCACCAGTCCGATATATGAATTGCCTAGGTTTCCAAGAGCGGCACTTCCATGCACCCGCATTCCCTTAACTATCTCAATAGCTTTATCTAATTCCCCGCTTTCACAAAGTCCATCAATGATTATGTTGCAGGTGACAGTATCTAGCCCATAACCTTTTTCATTCATCTTTCGCAGCAACTCTTCTGCTTCAGATATTCTCCCCATCTTCCAAAGACTATGGAGCAAAATATTGCAAGTGTAAGCATTTGGTAAGCAATTATTCCTCATCATCTCCTGCAACAAGCTTTTAGCTGCGTCAACTTTCCCAACACTGCAATAACCATGTAGAAGGCAGCCATATGTTACAGCATCTGGGAACACACCATTTTGTTTCATTAAACCAAATATAGTTTTTGCATCGGATAACATGCCTAATTTGCACAATCCATCCATCAAGATATTGTAAGAGAAAATACTTGGCCCTATTCCCTTATCAATCATTTGCTTTAAGACTGTTTCAGCCTCTACGAACTTCCCATGTCTGACCAAACCCTGCAGCCAAATATTGTAACTCTGCAAACTAGTGAGATCATCATTTGTCCTAATCGACTCAAAGAGGGTCTTGGCATCCTCCAGAAACCCTACCTTGCAGAATCCTTTCAGCATCAAGTTATATGTTATACTATTGGGACGAGGAAGACCAAGATACTCATCTAGCTCCATATCCCTGAAAATTCTAGACGCATCCAAAACCTTTCCTTCTTTACATAGCGCTGATATCCTAGAGTTAAAAGTTACAATATCAGGCACCAAACCTTCCTCTCGCATCTTTTCCACCAGCTTCTCGGATTCATCGTTCCTACCTTCCCTACAGAAGCTCGAGACGATGGTATTATACACAACTTTATTGGGCAAAATCCCAAAACTTTCCATTGAATTCAACAGCTCTAATCCTTTATCAGACATACCAGCTTTACAATACCCACGAATCAAAATCCCAAAAGTAAACTCATTTGGCTTACAACCTTTCTCAGGCATTTCGTCGAACAACTCCCGAGCAGCATCCACACAACTTGAATCACACAAAGCACGGATCAAAAGATTAAACGTATAAGTCTGTGGAGCAATCCCACACAAAACCATATCTTTATACAACCACGAAACGAACTCCACACGTCTTTCCCTTATACAACTTTCAAGCAACACATTATACAAATAAATCCCAGGTTTTTTCTCAGGAAACCTCGACCGTACTAATTGAAACTGCGGAAACGCCTTATCAATGTAATTCGATTTCGCGAAGATCGAGACAACGGAGAGAAGAGATGATAGTCTCGTCTTTTCGACTGACGAAGAGAGTATAAGATTGTGAAGGTCTTCGATTTCTTCGTGCATTTTGGCTCGAACGAGTATACGAGCAATCGTCGGAGCCGCTGCTAAAGAGATTACATGGCTCTCTTCTGAAGGAGACGAAGATGTTCTCTTGAAGATACTCCATGCTAATCTCGGATTGTTCGTGTTCTTCAACAAAGCTTTCACAAGTGTACTAGACTGTTCCATGGAACTACAGAACTGAAAAATACAATTTTTTTCAAATTGGTCTTATAAGCAAATATTAAATTAAATACGGGTCAAAACGTATAAAATTAAGAATTCGAGGGTTTAATGTAAATAACAAAACAAAGTTTTCAAAATTGGTCTCATACTTAAAAATCAAATTATATACGGACCAAACGTAATAGTGAAGAAATATTTGGGGCTACTATGTAAATAACATAAGTTATAGACTGAAAAAGTAAACGCTTTACTTCTTCTTCTTTCGTCGTCCTAAAAGTCGCAACTTTTCATTTCTCGATCATCTTCTGAAGAATCTGATTCCGATCAAAATTTTCAGAAGAAGATGTCTCGCCGATCGATTTCACTACTGAAGAATCTTCGTAACATCACAAATGGTTCCAAAATTCAAACTCGATCCGTGACTTACATGCCCAGACCCGGCGACGGGAAACCACGTCCGGTGACTCTAATCCCCGGCGACGGAGTTGGACCGTTGGTTACAAACGCGGTTGAACAAGTGATGGAAGCGATGCACGCTCCGGTTTACTTCGAACCGTTCGAAGTTCACGGAGATATGAAGAGCTTACCTGAAGGATTGTTGGATTCGATTAAGAAGAACAAAGTTTGTTTGAAAGGTGGACTTAAGACTCCATTACCTGTAGGTGGTGGTGTGAGCTCTCTCAATGTTAGTTTGAGGAAGGAGCTTGATCTCTTTGCTTCTTTGGTCAACTGTTTCAATTTGCCTGGTTTAGCTTCTCGTCATGAGAACGTTGATATTGTTGTCATTAGAGAGAACACTGAAGGTGAATATGCAGGGCTTGAACATGAAGTTGTTCCTGGTGTTGTTGAGAGCCTTAAGGTGAAATTTTCTCACTTTTTGATGAATGTTTTGGTTGCAAATGTAATTTGATTTGATGAATGTTTTGGAATTTAGAAGAGCTTGATCAATGTTAGATTTTTGTGGCATTTGATGCACATTGGTGAATTATGTGTTATGGTGGGAATGCTGCGTATGAGAGTGGTACTTGTCTTATTTAAGATGTCTCTGATGCTAATGTTATGCTAGGTGATCACAAAGTTTTGCTCGGAGCGTATTGCAAAGTATGCGTTTGAGTATGCTTACTTGAACAACAGGAAGAAAGTTACGGCAGTGCACAAGGCCAACATTATGAAACTGGCTGATGGTTTATTCTTGGAGTCTTGTCAAGAGGTTGCTAAGAAGTATCCAAGTATCGCTTACAATGAAATCATTGTTGATAACTGCTGTATGCAACTTGTAGCAAGACCAGAGCAATTTGACGTCATGGTAAATGTTTAAGAACTTACGATTGTATTTGTTTCCCAAATCCTCTCGTGTTGATGCTTGGACTAGCTCCCTTCAATCTGGCTTATAATTGCATTGTTCTGCTTTGCAGGTAACTCCCAATCTCTATGGCAATCTAGTTGCAAATACTGCTGCTGGTATTGCTGGAGGCACTGGAGTCATGCCTGGAGGTAATAATAGTCTGCACTAAAATTCACAATAGAGAAGTGATTCTCTTACTTATTAGATTGCTTATGCTCTGAAATGCTCTTCAGGAAATGTTGGGGCGGAGTATGCAGTCTTTGAGCAAGGTGCATCAGCAGGAAACGTAGGGAAGGACACAACAGAAGAGCAAAAGAATGCAAACCCTGTGGCTTTGCTGCTCTCATCAGCAATGATGCTTAGACACCTTCAGTTCCCTTCTTTTGCTGACAGGCTTGAAACCGCCGTGAAGCGTGTTATCTCTGAAGGAAAGTGCCGGACTGAAGATCTAGGCGGAAACAGTACTACCCAAGAGGTCGTTAACGCAGTTATTGCCAATTTGGATTGACTTGACAATTTTCAACTTCCCCTGTGTAATCATCACACGTTGGTATGATTGACACTTACCGGAAAATACCTCTAGTGTTCCACATTCTTTCGAGATAAACTCGAATTGGGATTTAAAATTTCAAGAGAAAATAACATTGTTTTCTGTTTTGTTTTCGTTGAAAAGTTTCGTTTTTTTGTTCTTTGTGTTCATGTAATATGCAAATTGCAAACTGCATCAGAGCAGTACTTTTTGAATAATGAAAATTACGGTTAACTTCTCATCAATCCTCTTATTATTTTCTAGTTGGTAATACATGTATCACCAAGTGCAATGTTTCCAACATAATAATGGTACAAGGACATGATGCTTCAAGTGAAACAATGTCTTTATTTCAATCCGAACTGTACTTAGATTCACACTCATAAACACAATAACAAAACATTTACTAGAGAAGACAAAGACAAAGCAGAGCACACTGAATCAAAACCATCACGATATTGAAACTTGAGCTGAACGTTGATGCATAGTTACCACTACCAGGACTAGCAGAATCTGTATATCAGAGAATAACCAGGTTATAAAGTCATTCATCGCCACTATGCAATAACCAGATCAACAGAAACGTGGATCAAACTAACCTGGACAAGTTGGGGTAAGCACGGTGAAAATGGTCTGGTTGGAGTAACCAGCATAGGCACAAGTACGAGGTCCACAAGAGCCACTAGTCGAACTAGTCGTGTTGCCTAGAAACAAACTCTCTGCTCCTTCACATCGTGAAGGCGGGCAAGTAGGCCATGTCGAATTCGAGGGCTTAATCTGAGACGGTTCACAGCTTAAACTGATAACAAAGGACAAAACCAAAACCATCAGAATCTAACTAAATACCGCAAATTTATCTTATGGGACAAACACAACTCCAAGAGTCCATCACTTACGTCCAATTCTTCGTAGCGTCACAGGAACACTTGATGCAAGTGTTTGCAGTGAAGGCGTATGAATTGTTAGACAGAAGCAGAGGAGCATCCAACGAGTCCTTCCTCACAGAAGAGGTACAAGCTGCAAAATAAAGTTTAAAGTTCATAACTTTCTTTCATCTAAACTACAAACCAATGAATCTGCTAAAGTCAAAACACTTTTCACTAATAAAAATCGTTTCTTTCCTACCAAACTCATAAAGTCCCAAACTTTCAAATCAAAAAGATCCAAACTTTATAGTTTTAAAACCTTTGAGAGGAACGTTGAGAGGATAATCAGCAAAAAGCTGAGTATCGCCGGAGATTCCATTGATCTGAGCCAACGTCGTGTTATCCGTTCCGAACTGAGCAGCGATCTCAAGGAGAGAGCTCCCTAGTTTAACCACATGTGCTAAGTGAACAACATCTTCACCTTTCAATTGATCACAGCTACAAGGCAAAGGGATCCAAAACTTCTGACCGATTTCGATTTTATCCGCGTCGACGATTTTGTTCACCTCACTGATCTTCTGGTACGTAACAAGCCCTCCGTAAATCTCAGTTGCGATTAAAGAGAGCGTGTCGTCTTTCTTGACTGTGTATTCGATTCCCCTGTTCGATACACCTGTTCCGTTGGAGCAAGAGCAATGGATTGGGATACGTACGACTTGATTCGGGTTCACTGGCTGGTCACGTTTGGTGTCGAGTGGGAGATTGTTAGCTCCGAGGATCGAACGGAGGTTCTTGACGGCGAAAAGGGTTTGGATATTGCGCAACGTTGTTGCGTTCTTGCTTGAGTAACCAACGAGAGAGACACACGTGGTGGTTTTGCCGCTGCATTTGAAGTCTCCGGTCATTTGGGCGGAGAGAGAGAGGAAGAAGGAGAGGGAGAGTAGAAGGAGAGGGAAGGTTAAACGGAAAGTTTCCATTTTTAGGTCGTCGGAGAGCTTCTTTTCTCAGATGGGTTTTGTGTTTTAAGGATTAAAAACAGAGTTGTGTGAATATGAGGACAAAGAAGAACGTTGACTGAGAGAAGACTCACTGTTCGAATTTGACTTTTGGACAATAAATGAGAGAACACAACAACCAGAACAGTCTGTTTTCAGTTCACATTGTGTTTTTTCTTTGTTTTATATTGAAAGTGTTGGCATTTACACGCTTACTTGTCGAGAAGATTAAAATTGACTAGTAAGGTAATCATAGTCTTCTTAACACTTTGGAATATAAATTAGTGATTAAGATTATGATGGTATAGACTCCTCCACCATTAGAGTTATTTAATTTATGTAATGATGGTTTAAGACTCATTTGATCACCATTTGAGTTGTTCACTTGAGTAGCCGTATTGGGAATGTAATATATATATCAGACTTTTGAGCTTATTAGTAACATGTTGATAGAGGTAGTTTGCATACATAACTTGTTGTCTTCTGTTTTTTTTCTCACTTCAAAAGGAGAGTGACCACTTTAACTGAACTCGCAAGTCACAAAAATACAACTTTGAAATTTGTTTGCACAATGCACCATTCATTTGGCACGACATGGCGCATGTGTATGTGGTATTGCATAATGGTCTTAAACACTTCTACACCAATGTAGGTTGTTCGCTCATTTTTGATACTTGGTAATATTATAAAAAATTTCTAAGCTTTTTATGATATCTATTTTAGATCCTTATTTCTCGTTCAAAATAACTTTGATTTTTGATATGTCATGTGAGTTTTCAGTTTTATGATGTTATGGAGGTAAATTTTTCCTTTTTTGTGTGTTGTAAATATGTTGTTTATAATTTTAAAAGTAAATAATTTAAGTAAGTTGACTCTACACAGAGTCAATTATTGCGTGACATAACTCATTATAAAACTCATTCATGTGTATTATTACGTTACAACCTCATATTCATAACTGACATTTTTTTATATCGTCCAACGACCGAATCAAAATAAGAATCAACTTCAATGAATTAGTCTAAGACGGCGTTACAAAATAATCAAACCACTACTACTAATACACACATGAATCACCCAAATTATTATTATTAAGGTTAATAAAAACTGTCTTTTGAAACGGAAAAAAAAAATAGTAAATTCATCAGTGCTACTGCTGGCAAAGATTCCTCTTTTCTCTTTTCTTCTTCACTTTAAAGTTTTAAAGTTCAAAATTTTTCTCGAGAAAAATACAATCTTTACCTTCTTTGCCCAAATTAAGCTTTACTTTTCTCATCCCTCTGACCAAACTTCTCAAAGTCTCATCCTTTTTAACTTTAATAATTTTTGTACGAACGAACAATCATCTCTGATTCTTCGAATCTCAAAGAATCTCTCAAAAAAACTTAATTTTTTTTTGATTTGATGGGTTGTACAACTTCAAAGCTCGACGATCTCCCAGCAGTAGCGCTTTGTCGTGACCGTTGCGGTTTCTTAGAAGCAGCGATTCATCAACGTTACGCTTTAGCCGAAGCTCACGTCGCATACACACAAGCCCTTAAAGGAATAGCTCAGCCTCTTCACAAATTCATCAATCACCACCACCTTGAAGATGACGACGATGGTTCGGATTCACCCAAGAAAGCTAAACCCAAGATGGGTTCTTCTGGGTCGGGTCATCTCGAGTTCGATTCGGATTCTGATGACGATGATACTGATTCTTTGCATTCATCTCCTCTGCATCATCATTTAGACGAAGACCCGAATCCCAAATCGTATTTGCATATGAATTATATGAAGAATAGTTCTATGCCTCCTTCTGTGGTTTATGAGCAGAGACCTTCGAGTCCTCAGAGAGTTTATTTCGGCGAGTCATCATCATCCTCTGGCTATAATCCGAGATACTCGAACTACGGACCTGAATCTTCATCGAAGTTGCCTCCGCCGCCACAGTCGCCGCCGAGGGAAAAGGTTTGGGATTTCTTAAACCCTTTTGATACTTATTACACTCGGTACAGTCCTAGTCGTGATTCGAGGGAATTGAGAGAGGAATTGGATATTCCGGATTTGGAAGAAGACGATGAGGTTGTGAAGGAAGTACATGGGAAACAGAAATTTGTGGATGTGACTTCTGTGGAAGAGCCTGTAAGTGACTCTGGTGGTGCTAGCACTAGTGGTGGAGGAGGTCAGGCTTTTTTGTATCAGACTAGGCCAAGTGTGTCAGTTGAGAAAGAAGATATGGAGAAAGAGGTTCATGTCGTGGAGAAGAAAGTTGTTGAGGATGGTGGTAATGGGGGAGAGGCGCGGAGGAGTAATGCTGCAGCTGCGGCTGCACATGGCAGTCGGGGACGCCGTGGGGTGTCTGAGGTTGCGAAAGAGATAGAAGCTCAGTTCTTGAGAGCTGCAGAGTCAGGAAGTGAGATTGCAGTGATGCTTGAAGTGGGCAAGCATCCTTATGGTCGCAAACATGGTAGGTTTCATAATCATTTGCTAAATCTCTTGTTTTACTTTGTGTCTGCTTTTATTGATGCTGTTGCCAAAAGTTTGCTTCTTTGTGGAGATCAAGTAAATGTTTATGGTTTTGTGTCAATATATGATTCTCTTGACACTATTGTCAGTGAAAAGAAAGTTACATTTGCTGCTTGCTTGTATTTGAACTATTCTTTGATTCCTGAAATATAGACTGTGTGCCTGTATTGGAGCAGTTTCGTCAAAGAAGTTGCACGAGGTTACCCCATCACCGTCTGTGGTTTCGCCAGCTCAATCATCAACCTCCAAGAAAACTAAAGCTGAAGCCTCTTCTCCAGTTGCTGCTCCTACTTACGCAGACATTGAGGCAGAGCTTGCTTTAAGATCTCGTAATCTTTCTTCGACATTGCACAAGCTTCATCTATGGGAGAAGAAGCTTTACGAGGAAGTCAAGGTATATTATTCATAAAGAACTTGTCTCTCTTAGGATAGTCAAATGTGATAACTTTAGTTAGCTCTCTTTAGTCAAGGTTTGAACACATTTTTGTGCATGTAGGCTGAGGAAAAACTTCGTGTAACCCATGAGAAAAAGTTAAGGAAGCTGAAGCGATTAGATGAAAGAGGTGCCGAGGATCTAAAAGTAGACTCAACACGAAAGTTAGTGAGAAGTTTATCCTCAAAGATAAGGATTGCAATTCAAGTCGTTGACAAAATATCCGTGACTATTAACAAGATAAGAGACGAAGAGCTATGGCTGCAACTGAATGAATTGATCCAAGGGTACACAGGATGAAGTTTTCATGCAATCGTATTTTACTATTTTTATTTTATTTTATACTGGTTTCTCATTAGATGCCAACTCCCTCTTTCAGGCTTAGTAGAATGTGGAAATCCATGCTTGAGTGCCATAGAAGTCAGTTTGAGGCTATTAAGGAAGCCAGAGGTTTAGGCCCCATTAGAGTGAGCAAAAAACTCGGTGACGATCATCTAGAAGCTACAAGGATGCTTGGGCATGAACTTATAAATTGGATTGTTGGGTTCTCGAGCTGGGTTAGTGCGCAAAAAGGTTTTGTTAGAGAACTGAATAGCTGGCTTATGAAGTGTCTTTTCTATGAACCTGAGGAAACTCCTGATGGGTTCGTTCCTTTTTCTCCTGGTCGTATTGGGGCTCCATTGATTTTCGTGATCTGTAACCAGTGGGAACAAGCTCTGGATAGAATATCAGAGAAGGAAGTTATCGAGGCTATACGCCGTTTTACAACAAGTGTGCTGCATCTGTGGGAAAAAGATAGGTCAGAAACCCGGGAGAGGATGACGGGGCAGGGTGATCCAAGGAATATGGACCGAGAGGAACAAAGAATACAGAAAGAGATTCAAGAACTGGAGAGGAAAATGGTTCTGGTTGGTCCTGGCGAGGATAACATTGTCTACCAAAGCGACACTGGTAACGATAGTTTACAGGGCAGTCTTCAGCGCATATTTGAAGCTATGGAGAGATTTACAGAGGAATCTATGACTGCGTATGAGGATCTCTTGCATCGTGCTGAAGAAGAATGCGGCTCTCGGGAAACAGATGAAGACTAATGATAAACTATGGAGAAAAACATACCTTGAGCAAAATTATCATAGACTTGTGAGTTGATTCACCTGCTATAGACAGCTAAGTTATAATTGGCCATGATGATGCATGATCCAACATGACTCAGCTCCGTAGTCTGTAGACTGGAGCACCAGACCATATTCATATATACGGATGGTATCTAAGGCACCGGGAAGTTAATGTGTCATCTTCCTCGGACATGCTCAAGAACTGCTCTGCGGGAGAAATGGATCAATGTTCGGTTAATGGATGTGGTCATTTGCTGTGTGCCCTATTTTAGAAGGGGATGGTTGGTTGATTCCATGGTTGAGAAAAAATGTAAGATACTTTGGCACATGTGAATTACCCAATTTTGTATGTCTTTATCTGTTCTTAAAACGTTGCTATGCTCCACAATCCATGTCCACAATAATTTCAGACTTCGATTAAAAATCTGGACAGTTTATCTATGTATTTGATCCCATTCCATATTACAAAAGGCCAATGCTTCATCTGTGCAATTTGAAATGAGCAGCACAGTTGCGTGTAGCATATTCATACTGTATAGCTGAAGCATCGGACCATTGTAATTTGTAATATTGTTGTAGATCGAAAAAAAAATCTAATGTAATATTTTTGATTTAAATTTTAAAAACCTTCTTGCTTAGCTTAATTTGATACCAAATATTTATTTCAAACAAAAAGCAATACTAAAAGAGGTTTTAATTCAATGGGAAGAAAAGCTAGGCTCATGGATTCTTAGTAAATCAATCAAATTAAATAAATTAATAAATTACGAAAAAGATTAAGCATGATTTTTAAACTCGAAACACAAAGATAAAATCTACCAGTTTTCGCTGCGATGATTATCTAAGCATAAAACTAGAATCTCAAATCTCTTTGCAAATTCTAAAGGATTAAAGTAGCATTAAAATTCAAGTTCGATATGTTCACAAAATTCTTAAACCAAATCTCTTTGCGAATAAGTATTTTGCTCACCCTAGGTTCTTTTAAGTAATTAATCATACTCTCATGTCAAACAAATTAACCTAAGATCTAGATTTTAGGTGATCAATCTAAAAGTAGGATTAATTAGAACAACTTATGGTGAAGAAATAATTAAGGTTATGAATCCTAATCTAACAAATTCACCTAACAAGTCATGAAATCCCTAATGAGAATCCATAAACCTAACAAATAAACTACTCAGACATCATGTAAGAAACAAACATCATAAACTGAATAACATAAATTAAAAAAATATAGTAAAGAAGTAAGGGAGTTCAAAATCTTCTCTCTACAATGAGTTCTGATTCCTCTCTTCAAAAGCTCTCAAAAGTTTGCAATAGAATAAAGCATAAGCATCACAAAACCCTAAAAACTCAATATATATGTCTAAAATACGAACTGAGCTTAATTGCAAAAAAGAAAAAATTCTGGGCAAAATCTGTAATTCTTCAAAACTTCGAAAAGACGTGAAATCTAATTACCGTCAGATATTGGTGTGGATCCACACCAGATGTTGTGTCGATCGACACGCATACCAAATATGTTCTCCAAGTGTGTTTCTTCAGCCCAGTTTCTCCATTCGCTCCAATGTTCTCCAAAATCTCAAAATAAGTCCAAAACATACCTAAACGTGAAAAAACTCTAAAACACTCTAAAATTCTATAAAAAAAAATCTATGAATAAGACTTATATCATGGCCAAAAATCTATAAAAACCATGATATATCACTCATCAAAATATTTGGTTATATACAAAAAGGGATGTTGAAGTTGAATCATCAAAATTTAGGAAACATACTAATTTAGTTTTTTTTTTTTTGGTAAAACAAAGGGAGAAGAACCTCCCAAATTATTAAAATGAAAACAAACTAAACACAGACTCTTCGTGGAACCGCAACTCTGCGAGCATCTGCATCCAAAATCCTGGCCCCTCAACGCACTTAGGAACAAAATCCAAAAAATAAAGTCCCAAATCAAAGAACAAAAGAATAGTTAGCTAATTCGTTTATAAGACGGTTAACTTCCTATACACGTGAGTTATACGAACAATCCAGTCTCTCGATATGAAACCATGGCACAAACGTCTCTTGACTCTATGTTTTATTATTCTTCTTGGTAAATTAGGGAAACTTAATAACAAGAAAATAATAATTTAAATATATTAACACTTTTGATAATCAAAAGTTGACTAAAGGAATTAGGAAATACGGTAACTAGTATTCTCTTACCCTTTTGGTAACTATTATTAATTAGTTTCTGACTCTTTTTATTTTCCTTAACAGAAGTCGACGTTTTTATCAAATACTGAATGTAGGAAACTGAGTAAAAACATTTTGCACGTATGTATTATTAGGAAAGAGAGTTACTGAAAAATAAATATACGTTGAATTATATATATTAATAGAATTACATATTCGTGTAACACATCTTAAAATAATTAAGCTGATATACGGAATATTGGAAGAGAACCTCCCTAGATTACGCCTCAAGACCTCGGCTTTGGTACCTTCTAGCTTCAAGCCTTCAACAATGGTTTGCGTTTCATCATCTTCTTTTTTTTTTTAATTAATTTAAAATTAATTATATTAAAAAAAATTTAACGTTTTTACAACAAGTGCAACGATAATTTGAAAGTTAAAAGCTTAAAAAACACATTTTTTAAACACCGGTTGATTGACGCGATTGGAGCCACCGTTGGTAGCCATCGTTATATCTTTGATCTCCGCCCTTTTAAATTGCTTGTGTTTTCATCTTCGATAACGAGAAACAATCGATATTGGCTCGTCTTCATATACTATGTTTTTACTTATTGTTGCTTAAGTTTGCTAGTGATTGTTATCAACCATTCATCAATAGGTTATATCTACCTTCAAAGATAATATAGAGATGAGTCATGGACATGTCCACTTTTTCTTCAAGTAGCCATGTAAAAAACCTTTACTGAATTAGAAAATGTGTACACCATAAAGCTCTATATATACAAGTTTCTAAACAACGAAATAACCCAAACTGTACAATTGAATTAACTGATACTAAACCAAAGATATAATTCTGCGAGGCTTTTAACTTTTAGTACTATAGAACACAAAAGTACTTTTGTGTTCACTTTGTAATAAAGTTAAGTACTCAAAATAATTAGTAACCATAATATGCTTCAAAAAAAGAAAAGTGGTAAAATCCACCGGAATAGTTCGGTTCCTACCAGAATTTGAACCATACAAAAATGCTTAAAACATATGTACATGAACATAATTAGGATAGGAAGAACTTTAATACACCATTTGATTAGAGGAAATTTACATATTTAATTGTTGCCCTATCTCATGCAACAATTTGCGTGTACTCTTTATTACTCGTCTATCACTTCATTTATTGATTTCATATCATGATCATTCTGAAAACCCTAATTTTTTTTTCTGGAGAAGGTAATGTTATATTATTCTTTTTTTCCTATATAACACAAAATGGAGATAGTATTAAAGGTAATGTTATATTATTCTTTTTTTCCTGTATAACACAACATGTAATTCTGTATTCTTTATATCAATATTATTATATAAGTAAATAAACTAAAAATTTCAAATATTTAATCGTATAACTGTGAAACTAAATCTTAAGATCATAAAATTAGACCCTGACTCTAAATTGTTTTTTTTTTAATATTTTTACATTTATAAAGCTAACTTTTAGTATTTTTAACGAATTTTTTTTTTCATTCTTTACATTTATAATATTACCTTATTTGTTAAAAAATTTCTAATCCTGTTGACTAGAATTTTGAATGACTTTCAAAGTTTTAGTTGCAATTCTATATTATGTTCATTATTTGTCAAAAGGCAACATATTAAAACAAGAACATCTTCAAGTCAACCTAATAAAAAAAGTTATAGTCGAAATGCATACAAAGTATATAAAAAATTGTAAATACTTATAGAAATTTAGTTAAAATATTCTAAGATAAAAAGTTTTAAAGTAAAAATTAACGAGCAGATATATTTTAAAAAGAAAAAATTGGCGCGTATGGCACGGATTCTCATCTAGTAAAAAACATGAATCGAAAAAAAAAAAACAAAAAAAAAAACCCTTGAGTGACAAAAAAGAAAGAAGGTCTCTTCTTCTAATGGTAATAATGCTATAAAATCAGTCTCGGCAACAAAGAGACACTGAAGCTTTAGAGTCAAACGTCACCAAAGACCAAACAAGGAATCAAATAAAACATAGGAATAGCTTTGAATCTCTTCTTCCCTTTGTCCGCTGAAGAGTCATGGGTTGTTGTTACTCCTTGCCATCAACAGTAGATCCTGTTCAAGACAAGACGACCGATGCATCTCCCGAGCCGGCCAGAAACGGCGGAGGAGAAGATCCACCGTTGATAAAGTTCTCTTTCTACGATCTCAAGATGGCCACCAGACATTTTTGTCCTACTAACATCGTTTCGGAACATGGCTTCGATATTGTCTTCAAGGGCTATCTGCCAAACGGTGGCATCGTCGCGGTCAAGATATATAATAGCATGGTTTGGTCTGATCCCAACCAGTTTGTGGTACGTACCCTTACTTTTGTCTGAAAATGCTTATTTCGTGACGGTTGTTGATTGAATCTCTTGGTTTCTGTTTTGTCTAAACGTTTTCAGGAAGAGGCACGAAGAGTTGGGAGGTTAAGACATAAGAGACTTGTCGATTTGATCGGTTATTGCTGTGATGGAGACAAAAGACTTCTTGTCGCAGATTATATGCCTTATGATAATCTTGCTAAGCGTTTATCTCAGCGTATGATTCATTTCTCTTCATATCTTATGTTATTCATAACATTTTTAGGTTTTGTGGATCTGAAGATATATAGAGAGGTTTTCATCGTTGGTTTTATTTGACATGATCATGTGTGTGGTATCAATGTATATTGCTTGTAGAAACGTAAGGGATTGATGAATCTGATAGAACTTGCTAGCATTTTTATTGTTTTGGATCACAGGGAAAACTCATAAGATGAATTGGTATACGAGGTTGAGAATAGCTTGCTGCGTAGCCGATGCATTGGATTATTGCAACACAGCAGGGTTTGCTTATTACAATAATTTAAGTGCTTACAAGGTTTTGTTTGATGAGGTATAACATATAGTTAAGAAGACAAACATTCTCATACATATATATGTTCCTCTTCTCGTGTGGTCTAAGTATTATATAATGGTGTAATTGAAGGATGGTGATGCATGTCTTTCCTGTTTCGGCTTGGTGAAGGGGATCATCAGTGATGATCAAAGTACAACAGGTAATAAAAAATACGCATTTCTCTTTCATTATTACTATTATTATTATCAAAATGTGATGTTTTACAAAATGAAAATGTGATGTTTAATAATATTCTCATTTCAGGAAGTGTAAGCCCTCAAAATGTGACATACAGATATGGTACTCTTCTTCTGATTTTGCTAAGTGGAAAGCAAATTCCTCCAAGCCATGTAAGTGATTATATATGTTCAAGTCATCTCTTGCTTTCTTAGTTGTTTGAAATCAACCATTCATTTTGATTTTTGTGATTGTAATCAACCATTCATCAATAGGTTATATCTACCATTGTCAATTTCTTGCAACACAAGCCACATATAAGCAAATTAATTAGTTTGTTATTTGTTTTTTTGCTTCTAGGTTCCTGAGATGATACATGGGAAGACTGTTGTTCAGGTGATGGATCCATATCTGAAAGGGAGGTTCCCCATGGATCAAGCTACCGCAGTTTTCAATCTCGCCATTCTATGTTTACAGGACGAGGATCAAGAGAGTCTCAACACAAGAGAGATTGTTGCAATGCTTGAAACCTTGCAAACTAGAACTGAAGTAATGAGCTTATTGTTACTTGTAGTTTCATTCTTGGTTCTTTTTCTTTCTCACATTCTAAGTTAAAGTTGATCTTCCTCCTTCCAGGTTCCATCTCATGAAGTAATTGAGATGACAATGCCGCATAACGAGGCATCATCGTCAACTCATCTCTCCTCAACTCATATATCCTCAACTCATCTTTCACCAACTCATCTTTCACCAAGTCATCTTTCCTCAACTCATCATTCACCAACTCATCTCTCCTCAACTCATCTTTCCTCAACTCATCTTTCACCAAGTCATCTTTCACCAAGTCATCTTTCGTCAACTCACCTTTCGCCAACTCGCCTTTCGCCAACTCATCTTTCGCCGTTAGGAGAGGCTTGCTCGAAAATAGACCTCGCATCTATTCATAAAATCATGGTGTCAACGGCATATGAAGATGACAAGGATTTCATCGAGGTAACCAAACTCATCAACTTAAACATGACTTTACGACTAATTTGACATCAAAGAGGTTAACTATTCTTGTATTTTTTTCATGAGTTAAGGTATCTTTCGAAGAATGGATACAAGAAGTGAAAGAACTTCAAGATGTACGAAAACAAGGTGATCAAGCCTTCGCAGAGCAAGACTTTAAAACCGCCATCGCCTGTTATTCTCAGGTAGTTAACATTCTCTGCCTTTCTAGCATGCATAGTAGTTCAATCTCTATGTTTTAAAAATCTGTTTCTGTTTCTGGCCACAGTTCATTGAGGGTAGGACAACGGTGTACCCAAGTGTTTATGCGAGGCGTAGTCTATGCCGTCTATTCTGCAATGAGCTAGATGATGCCCTCCTTGATGGTATGGCTGCACAAAGTGTGTTCCCTGATTGGCCAACCGCCTTATACTTGCAGTCTGTGGCCTTAGCCAAACTCAATATGAACACTGACTCTGCTGATACTTTGAAAGAAGCATCTATTCTTGAAGAAAAGAAACTGCAACAATGAGAAAGAACCTTGGTTTTGCTTTTGTCATGTCTTTTTTATATCTTCTGAGTTAAGAATTAAAACAAGTTAAAACCTTTTTTTTATGTGAAACCTTCTTTATCTTCATCTCTTGTAGTGACCAATTTTAAGACTGTCTTTGGGTATATAGAGAAAGAAAGTCTTATTGCATTAAGTTTCCATGTTTCTTTGTGTAAAGATCCAATGTTTGGCTATGGAGATTGTACAGAGGCTGCTTAGCTTAAATGTATAATTAACATTAATCATGCATGAAACTAGAAAAGACAACAGCAACGATGTTTGCAACCGTCTTGTCTTGGATTTAGATAATATCTATTACTAAAATTCAAGAATATGAACTCACAAGTGTGACAAGAAGTTGATGAGTTAAAGTTTGTCACATATAACAAAGATCTCATGTCTTGTTCTCATGTCTCTGTACTCTGTACTCATACGTATTGTGGTTGCCGAGAGGAAAAGGAGACATACAAGATCCGAGTTTAGAATATAGAGAGGTTATATTTTGAGAGTTTTTGTAATCTTCTCCAACCATCCCTCTATACAGCTCATTGTACTCCTTAAAAAAAAAGTGTTTTAGTTCAGACACATAAGAGACATGTCTTAATTGTCACTCGTGCAAAAAATGGAATAAGAGACATGTCTTAATTGTAAATGGAGTGTTGAGCTGTAATGATGGTTAGAGAGAGACATAATACTACTATGACGGAGATCTTGATCCATTACTTTTATATTACATAAGATACCTCTTGTCACCTAGTGAAAGGTGTATTGCACAAACATTTTACTAATGATATGAATATTTTAAGCACCAAGAGTTTCCTCTTCTATATCTTCACTTGTGGTAGTATATATATAAGGCTTGTGAGGCAATGAGAAGGCAAAACAAACATCTTAAGCTCTCTTAAGAAAAAAAAAAACTAAACAAAAACAAAAAAATGGCTGTTTCTTTCCATGTTCGCTCTAACAGTTTCCCTTCAAGACCTCATCCACAAGCTGCTCATGTCGATGAGCAGTTGGCTCGTTTGAGATCTTCTGAGGAAACTTCAACCTCTTCCAGCTATTCTATCTGCAAAAGACTTGACAACCTTCAGGATTTACATGAGTCTCTTGACAAGCTTATTCGTTTACCCGCTACCCAACAGTCTCTAGGTCAAGAGCAGAACAAGAAAGCCGTGGAGCAGCTTCTTGATGGATCCCTTAGGATCTTGGAGGTGTGCAACATTTCCAAGGAAGCTTTGTCACAGATGAAAGAAGGTCTCATGGAGATCCAATCGATTCTAAGAAGAAAGCGCGGAGATCTATCAGGAGAGGTGAAGCAATACTTGGCCTCAAGAAAGTCCTTCAAAAAGACATTCCAGAAAGTACAAAAGTCTCTTAAGGTTGCACAAGCCGAAGACAACAACGACGAAACTTTGGCTGTCTTTGGAGAAGCAGAAGCTATTACAGTTGCTCTTTTCGATTCTCTCTTCAGCTACATGTCAGGATCAAAGGCTTGTAGCAAATGGTCAGTCGTCTCAAAGCTAATGAACAAGAAGAAAGCCACATGTGAAACACAAGAAAACGAATTCACAAAGGTTGATTCCGAATTCCAATCCGAAAAGACCTTGAAGATGGAAGATGTTCAGATCCTAGAGTCATGCATTCAAGATCTTGAAGATGGACTTGAATCACTTTCAAAGTCATTGATTAAATACAGAGTCTCATTCCTTAACATCTTAGGCCACTAATGAAATGCCTACAACAGTTTTGTATATATCAAGTTAATGTAAAAAAGATATTAACAACAACTAATACAATTACTTAATTCTTTGTTACATCTCTTCATCTCTCTCCCCTACAAAAGAACCAAATCATCTCAATCTTGTTAGCTTAATCATAAGAGTTCTCTAACGGTTAAAACCAATAAACATGTGCTTGCTTACACATAACATGTGGCATATACACGTTTGTTCAAAAAATTTGTAAAGATCCACCAAGTTTTTATTAGGTGGATGTGTTCATGCACATGCCGTGATCTACGGATATGGATCTTGCCCCTACTTCATCATCTATATCACAGTTGTTCGAATGTGCTTTCCTTTGATTAGTATAATCATATGATGCATTTGCAAGCGTGTGCGATACTGGAAACAGGTTATGTATAGCTCACACGGAGAAAGTTATTAATATTCACAAAAACAAAATCCTGAGGGAGGAGGAGACAAAGCCAAGCTGGAACTGACAGAATCTATTGAGAGTGCTCGTGTGGTTAGACATTTTGTAAGATAACAAAACTTCACAAATCAAAGCATAGTTTTATTTAATTCCTTGAAGACAACACCCACACGTTTTGTTTTACATGCCATTATCTACGGATAGGGATCTTGCCGCTCACTCCACCAAATCACTATTATTATGATATTATCATATGAAGATTTTAATATAATTCACATTAAAAAAAACATTATGCAAGCGTGTAACATCATGAAAAACTACAATTTTAAATGAAGATTACATTTAAAAGAATATATATTTCTTCTTACATTAACATGGGAAAAAACTATAATTTTCTTGAGCAAGTTTATTAAAATGACTAATTTGGTTTATTGATATTTCATGTAAAGTAACTTACTTCATGTTGTATTATAACATGCATGGCAAAAACTACTTTTCTTGAGCAAGTGTATAAAGGACTAAAATGACTTATTTGGTTTATTGATGTTTTCATGTAATGTAACTTCATGTAATTCTATTTACTGATTTGCTCATGACTATTTCTTTGCGGTTGCATCTATGTTTACATTTTAAAAGAGTAACAATTATTATTGCAAGTTTACAGGACAAAGATAAGGGTGACTTTCAATAGCAGACAAGCCAGCTATGTTTGTAAAATAGTCGCTCGTGCAATGGAACTCAACTCAGTGCATTAAGTAAATAAGAGAATTGAGCTGTGAGGGATGGTTGGAGAGAGACATAGAACTGATATGGTGGAGATCTTGATCCATTATTTTTATCTTTCATATCTGATCATGAGATGCTTATTGTTTAACCACCACGAGATTCGTCTCGCCTCTCTTTCCTGATGGTGTATATATGTATTGACCTAGAGAGGTATTGAGAAGACAGAACAAACCTCTTTAGCTCTCTCAACATATTCTTCTTGATCAATAAAAATGGCTGTCTCTTTCCATGTTCGCTCTAACAGTTACCCTTCGATTCCTCACCCACAAGCCGCTCATGTCGATGAGCAGTTGGCCCGGTTAAGATCTTCTGAGGAAGCCTCAACATCTTCAAGCTCTTTTATCTGTCAAAGACTTGACAACCTTCAAGAATTACATGAGTCTCTTGACAAGCTTATCCGGCTACCCGTTACACAACACGCTCTAGGTCAAGAGCAGAACAAGAAAGCTGTTGAACAGCTTCTTGATGGATCTCTTAGGATCTTGGATGTGTGCAACATTTCCAAGGATGCTTTGTCGCATATGAAAGAAAGTCTCATGGAGATCCAATCAATTCTAAGAAGAAAGCGCGGAGATCTATCAGGAGAAGTTAAAAAATACTTAGCTTCAAGAAAGTCCTTCAAGAAGACATTCCAAAGAGTACAAAAGTCTCTCAAAATTTCACAAACCGAAGACAACAACGACAAATCTTTGGCTGTCTTTGGAGAAGCAGAAGCTGTTACAATTGCTCTTTTTGATTCTCTTTTTAGCTACATGTCTGGATCAAAGACTTGTAGCAAATGGTCAGTCGTCTCAAAGCTAATGAACAAGAAGAAAATTACATGTGATGCGCAAACGAACGAATTCACAAAGGTTGACTCGGATTTCCAATCCGAGAAGACTTTGAAAATAGAGGATGTTCAGATGCTAGAGTCATGCATACAAGATCTTGAAGATGGACTTGAGTCATTATCTAAATCTCTGATCAAATACAGAGTTTCAATTCTCAATAGCTTTGGCCATTAAAGCCTATAAATTTTGTACATATAAGAAAAATTAATAGTAACTAATTCAAGTCTCAATTCCAAACATCTTATTCCTTTTATCTTTGACTCTTTAAACATCAAATAACAAGTTCATCACAAATAAATCAGAATCTTGAACTTACAAATTAAAGTTCATAGTTTAAACTTCATGGTAAAACTAATTAATTACGTGAACTACTTTTCAATCCACCTAATTAACGCTGTCTCGACTCATTATAAATGATGAAGTTTTTCGAATTTCACATGTTATTTGCAATAATAACTTTGTTCATGTCTGTATGGTGGGAAACATTTGAAAGTGATTCAAGAAACCATAATTAAGAAAAGAAACTCTAAAGTCTTCGCGAGTATTCACATGTCGAAAAATCGTCGAATAAGGATCTTGTCTGTATAATATCCTTGAGAAAGTTGTGTTAAATATGAAACAATGTTTTCTTAAACTCTGTGTGCGTGAGGGTTAACCTTTTATATGCAAAAATAGTTGTTTGTTTGGTTTTCGGACTTGTAAATAAAAAATACAAAATAAACAGAGATTAAACTTATGAATTAAAACATTGGGTCATATGGGATTTCAGAGATCAATGAGAAATGGAAATATATGGCTCTAAAACAATGTGTCATATTTATGCAAGTCTGTTTTTCAAGAATATAATACAGACAAGATCCTAATTTATTGGTTTTGACATGTGAAATCGCATAGTGTACTTATTTTTATGTTGAATTATATTTACATTGTCTCCCACCATTTAAACATGAACAGATCATCTATTATTGCTGAAAACGTGTGAAATCAGAGATGCTTGTAGTATTATAATGAGGAACCTTGGCGCTTAATTTTGGTTAATACAAGTTAACTTGTTACCGCACGAAGATTAAACTGTAAATTTTTTGGAGGGTTTAATAATCAATGGCAGAATCTTGTTTTCTTGATTCAAGACTGAAATTGTGGGTTGATGATAATAGAATCAAATTATGAAACACAAAATTATATGAGAAATCATCATGAATTAATTTTGTTTTGGTTATATATTTACAAAATGTATAGCCATTAGTGGCCTAAAATGTTAAGAATTGAGACTCTATATTTGATCATTGACTTGGAAAGAGATTCAAGTCCATCTTCAAGATCTTGAATGCATGACTCTAGGATCTGAACATCCTCTATCTTCAAAGTCTTCTCGGATTGGAATTCAGAGTCAACCCTTGTGAATTCATTTGCTTGTGTCTCACTTGAAACCTTCTTCTTGTTCATTAGCTTTGAGACGAGAGACCATTTGTCACAAGTCTTTGATCCAGACATGAAGCAGAACAGAGAATCAAAAAGGGTCATTGTAACAGCTTCAGCTTCTCCAAACATAGTAAGAGACTTGTCGTTGCACTCTTGATCTTGTTTGATTTTCAAACTCTTGAGAACCTTTTGGAATGACTTCTTGAGGGATCTTCTTGTGGCTAAGTATTTCTTGACCTCTCCAGATAGATCTCCGCGCTTTCTTCGAAGAATTGATTGGATCTCCATGAGACCCTCTTTCATCTGCGACAATGCATTCTTGGACATGTTGCACAAATCCAAGATCCTGAGAGATCCATCAAGAAGTTGCTCGACGGTTTTCTTATTCTGCTCTTGAGCTAAAGCTTGTTGGGTCACTGGTAGGCAGATAAGCTTGTCGAGAGACTCGTGTAGCTCTTGAATGTTGTCAAGTCTTTTACAGATAGAAGAGCTGGAAGATGTTGAGGCTTCTTCAGAAGATCTCAAACGAGATAACTGCTCATCGACATGAGAAGCTTGTGGGTGAGGTCTAGAAGGGAAACTGTTAGAGCGAACGTGGAAAGATGCAGCCATTTTTTCTTAATCTTAAACTCTTTGTTGTTGATCAAAGAGATATGCTGAGAGCTAAGATGTTTCTTATGGTTTCTCATTGCCTCTTAGCTCATTACTTATATAAACACCATCAAGAAAGAGAGACATATGAGGAATCTCTTGCTGCATATAGAATTATTATCTTGAATCATGAACATTAATGTCTGTGCAATGTTCCCTCTATGCAATAAAGAATATTTAGCTCAGATCTCAAAAAATGAATGTGCACAGTCGACTTTGTAACGCGTTAGCATAGTTTACGGAAAAGCCAGTGTGGCTTGTCTCAATGGGAAAAGATGATAACAGCACTATTCTTGCATATATTCACTCTCCATTATGCAAGATCAACCATGGCAAAAACCTTGGATCTTGTCTGCCTTCTACACAACAGTCACATGCTGTTACACGGTTACTACAGAGTTGAGTAGATAAATACAAAAAAAAAAAAGTAAAGACACCTTGTGGTTATAAAATGCCTTGTGAGCTATACATGAATTATAGTTTTTGCCATGTGCTTCTGTAATATATTATTTCAGTCTTTCATACTAACTTTAATATAGTAATTAAAGAAACAATTGTGAGCAAATTAGTTTGTTGTCATGTCGACACATCCGAGAAACTATTGTTCTTTAGTTACCGTTAGGCCATGAGTTTCAATGTGACAAAAGCCATAACATATTCAAGTATACTATCACTTGCAGTTTCTTGAAACTTGTTCGTAGCTATTACGCAAAGGTGCTTTTGTGATGTATTCTTGGAAACCCTAGCGGGTATAAACCTACAAGTCATTATTGGGCAGAACAAGAGCAAACTTGAATCAACACCCAAGAAAAAAAACCTAACTCTTTGTCTTCCCCAAACAAACCACAAGCAAGGAACTAATACATGCAGCATTTTGTTTTGACCCATCTTCAAGATCTTGAATGGGTGACTCAGAATCATTTCTAATATCTGCACATCATCTATCTTCAAAGAGCAAAGGATTGTAACATTGAGCGAAACTGTTCGTTTCTACAGCTTTTTCCCTTGAAATAAAACTCTCCATCACTGGTTTATCAACTCAGAGATTAATGACTTTGAACCTCACAACATGAAAAACAGAGTACCAAACAGAGGAACAATAGTTATGGCCTTCTGCTTCTCCTTAACGTAGCCAAAGACGTTTAGTTCATTCATGAGAAACATAAACACTTCTCCACCTCATTGTCTTCTTTTAGAGGCACTAAAAAAAACCTTTTGTTTTGTTATCAACCATAGTTGCCACCTTTTTCTCTCTTTTTCTTTTCCTTTCTCTGATTTTGTGATCAACAAAAGACCTTAGAGAACTCAAGATGCTTCATGAACCATTTTGTTCAATACATATATACCATGAGAACTATATCATCATTTGCCATCTTTATTGTTATGTTGGCACCAAAAGACTCCGATGTTTATGCAGTGTTCCCCTTCTAGCCGAAGTCCCATATGCACAATCCTCAATGGTTGTCTCCTTGGAAGGAGATAATAAAAGCCATATTTCATGTATTTTTTCACTCTCAAAACCACATGAGTCTATAAGAAAATTCCGAGAAATCGGAATTTTGCAGGGAAGGAGACAGGCAAGATCCGGAATGAACATGAGGAAATTCAAGTTGGATGACAAATTTGCTAGGGTGGCTATATTAGTTTGAAAGATTATGCATGTGATAATATCTGAATCATATCTTTCTTTCATATATGTTATGAGTCATGGAATGTGTTTGGAGGGAGACATTGCATAAACATCGGTCTATATGATCACAATGATTCCACATGTTTTTCTTCCTTGATCGATGGTTGTATATATGCAGGGGCGAGAGCCGCAAGAAAGCATAACAAACAATCTTCTCTCAATATAAACTTAAACTTAAAAATAAAAGCTATGTAAAAATGGCAGTCTCATTCCATATTCGCTAATCGATTCTTAGAAGAAAGCGTGGAGATTTGTCGAGCGAAGTGAATAAATATTTAGCCTTAAGAAGATCAGTACAAAAGTTATAAGAAAAGACTCTTATAGAACAAGATCACTACAAAGACTTTGGCTGTCTTAGAAACTGTCACAATTGCTCTGTTTTATTCTATGATATGCTACATATCTTCATCAAAATCTTGTGACAAATGGTCATTGGTCTGAGAGCTAATGAAAGAGAAAAATGTCTCATACGAAGCGCAAACAAACGAATTCACAAGGGTAGATTCTAAATTTCAGTCCGCGAAGACGACTGGAGATGGATGATTTTTGGATCGTAGAGTCATGTATTCAAGATCTTGAAGATGTCATTCAGGATTAGGCCTGGAAACTTTTGTACATAAAACAAATATCAATACAAATGAATACAAGATTTATTCGTTCATTTCACTATGTTATCTACTTTTCTTTCATATTTTGAGTATGTGTCATTTACCATGAAAGAACTAAGACGTTTCAAGAAACAAAAACATATAATCTGAAATATTTTGCTAATTCACATGGCATGATCGTTTGATCTGAATGCTCGTAATATATCAAAGAAAAAGAAACCCATCTTCTAGGCATATTTCCAGACTTTAAAAAAAAAAAAAAAAAAAACCAATATAGTCTTTCTCTGTTTAGTAATCTTGGTTCAAACATAATGAGCAATCTTAGCGCTGAAGTTTGGTGGACTCAAGCTAAAAACATAACTACGTAAACTATGAAATTTGGGATTTATTCAAAAGACAATGGTAAATGTGTTATTTAAAATTGCTGTTGTTTTCTTGATTCTGGATTAAACTTGTTCTTGGATGATAAATTGATAATAGAATAAACTTAAGAATAAATAACACAAAAGCATATCAAAGTGCGGAATGAGATCCTTGCTTTTGTTTCAAGTTCCCAGTTGGACCGCATAGAGGGATTCCTTGCTCACACCATTTGGCGGGAGAGAAAGTCGTCGCCATGGTGAAAGCCCGCACACTACAGCCAACTTGATAAGGTTGGTTGATCGACAGGTCCGCAATCAGCTCACGACAATTCAACGTATGGGCGATAGAAGATACGAGAAAGGGTTACAAGTTTGGTTTCTTTCTAGGCGTTAAGTCTTTTTTGTTAAAAAAATTTCAGGTTTTCTTCGACTACACGATGCACTAGTTGTAAAAACGATATTTTTTCTTTGAATATAATTTAACATTAGATTTTAAAAAAAAATAACACAAAAGCATAGGAGAAATCTTGAATTAGTTTCTATTAAATTTTCTTTAGTATGTGTACAAAATTTATAGGCATTAATGGCCTAAGATGTTAAGGATTGAGACTCTGTATTTAATCAAGGACTTAGAGAGAGATTCAAGTCCATCTTCATGATCTTGAATGCATGACTCTAGGATCTGAACATCTTCCATCTTCAAGGTATTTTCCGATTGGAATTCGGAGTCAACCCTTGCGAATTCGTTTGCTCGTGCTTCACATGAGACCTTCTTCTGGTTTATTAGCTTTGAGACCAATGACCATTTTCCACAAGCCTTTGATCCAGACATGAAGGAGAAGAGAGAATCAAAAAGGTTCATTGTAATAGCTTCAGCTTCTCCAAAAATTGCCAAAGATTCGTCGTTACATTCTTGTTCTTGCTTGACCTTCAAGCTCTTGAGGACCTTTTGGAATGACTTCTTGAGGGATCTTCTTGAGGCTAAGTATTTCTTGACCTCTCCAGATAGATCTCCGCGCTTTCTTCTTAGAATCGATTGGATCTCCATGAGACCCTCTTTCATCTGAGACAAAGCATCCTTGGAAATGTTGCACAAATCCAAGATCCTGAGAGATCCATCAAGAAGCTGCTCAACGGCTTTCTTGTTCTGCTCTTGGCTTAGAGCATGTTGTGTAACAGGTAGACGAATAAGCTTGTCAAGAGACTCGTGTATATCCTGAAGGTTGTCAAGTTTCTGGCATATAGAAGAGCTGGAAGATGTTGAGGCTTCCTCACAAGATCTTAATCGAGCCAACTGCTCATCGACATGAGCAGCTTGTGGGTGAAGTCTAGAGGGAAAGCTGTTAGATCGAACATGGAAAGAGACTGCCATTTTTGTTGGTCTTTTAACTTCTCTATTGTTTATCAAAGAGAAGATGTTGAGAGTGCTTTAAGATGTTTGTTCTGCCTTCTCAATACTTCTCCTAACAGTACTTATATACACCATCATGAGAGAGCTATACAAGGTTACAAAAATTGAAAACATTAATGCAAATGTTCCCCTTCAAAGATGGCAAAAAGCATCTTATCTAATACATAAATAAAATATCAACTTTCAAATTTCCTAAGGCATTGAGATGCGCAACGTTGCATGAACGAGAGCTGGCTTTGTCTGCTATTGAACGGCCATGCCATTCGTGCAGATTATAAAAGAGAAGCGTCAATCGATTCAGCCAAAACCTTGTTTAGAACCACATGCTTCTAAAACCAATGTTATAAATCAAGACAACAAGCCCAACAACAAGCCCAACAACACTCAAATGGTTCAGCCTACCAAGTCCACCATTCAACAGTCATCTCTGCAATCTCTGCAATCTCTGCAATTCACTAAAGACAAAAATAAACAAATTGCAGAAGAAGCTTCAGGAAACAGTACGATCAATATGATAGAGACAAGGAACAAATTTGATGCTCTTAGCCCTCTACAGGATGATGACATGTGTTAAGGGAACTAGGGTTTTACCAAAGTATAAATAAGAGGCTCAGCCTCATGTAATAATTAAGAGAGTATTATCAATAAAGTAAAGAACTTTCTTCTCTATTTTTCATGGTATCAGAGCAATGGCACAGTCCTTGGCTCTCTACTCACAACCTGTATTAAATATCACAAACTGTGTTACCATCAAACTAACTGAGAGAAATTACATTCTTTGGAAATCACAGTTTGAATGCTTCCTCTCAGGGCAGGGCTTGCTTGGTTTTATCAACGGTTCATTTCCACCACCTATCATTACTCTTCTGCGTGCTCCCAATGAAGATCCGGCCTGTCCTACAGCGAATCCGGAATACCTTACTTGGCTTCGTTCTGACCAAGTCGTGAGATCCTGGATTCTGGGCTCACTTTCTGAAGATATCCTTGCTGAGGTCATCAACACCAAAACGGCTCAAGAGGTATGGCATGCTCTTGCTCAACACTTTAATCGGGCTTCTGCTTCTCGCTTGTTTGAGTTACAAAGAAAGCTACAAAATACAGAGAAGAAAGATAGTTCTATGGCGGACTACTTAAAAGAGCTAAAAAGCGTTTGTGAGCAACTTGCCTCTGTAGGTCATCCTGTTAGCGAACAAATGAAAATATTTGCTGTGTTGAATGGTCTTGGTAGGGAGTATGAGCCGATTAGAACTTCTATGGAAGGCTCTGTGGACTCATCTCCTTTTCTCACTCTAGAAGATGTGATTCCCAAGCTCACTGGTTATGATGATCGTTTATTGGCCTATGATAATACCTCAAGTGTCACTCCTCATTTGGCTTTTAACGTTCAACGTTTTGAGTCTTCTGGAAACTACAATAACAGAGGTAGAGGAGGTTATTCTCAGAAGACAGAGGCAGAGGTGCCTACTCCACAAGAGGACGGGGATTTCATCAACAAATTTCTCCTGCTTCTAGCTCATCCTCCTCTTCCACAGCCTCGGGCTACTCCGGCGATGGTCGCCCAGTTTGTCAGATTTGCGGTAAGGTTGGACATCCAGCTTTGAAGTGTTGGCATAGGTTTGACAACACCTACCAATACGAAGACGTGCCAACTGCTCTTGCTGCTCTACGGATCACCGACGTCACTGACTCTGCTGGTCATGAATGGGTTACTGACAGCGGCTCCACGGCTCATGTCACAAACTCTCAGAATCATCTACAACACTCAAAGCAGTACTCAGGATCTGACATGGTTATGATGGGAGATGGCAATTTCTTGCCTATCACACACACTGGTTCTGGTTTTTTGCCAACAGTCACAGGTACGTTACCTCTTCATGATGTTTTGGTTGTCCCTGGTATTGCAAAAAATTTGTTATCTGTTTCAAAGCTTACAACAGATTACCCTTGTTCAATTGAATTTGATGCTAATGAGGTTCTTATAAAGGACAAGGCAACAAAGAAGCATCTCACTCAGGGTCAAAACAGTAAGGGGCTGTATGTTATTAAGGATCCACATGCTCATCCTTATCATCTCAACATTTCTTTAAAGAGAAGAATAATTAATTTACCCTCGTTTGTAGTGTTACTTCAAGAACACAATGTGGCAAAAGACAAGGCATAGACAATGCTGATTCAAGAATGTGATGATTCCCAAGTATTAAAATCACGTTGAAAATGCCGTAGTTTATCAAGAAACCATGTTATGTGATTTAATGCAAAAGTGTTAGAAGAAATATTATAATGTTACTCTTAATCTTTAATCTTGTAAAATACTTATTGATCCACATGAGTTTGCCATATGATCTACACGCGTGCACTATGCTTATAACTTAATCAAGAAATATATATTAAAACAACTATGTTAATAATGGCGGTTTCTGGTGGAGTAAAGATCCATACCATACCCGTAGATAAAGGCATGTGAACAAATGTGGATGTTAAGAGATAGAGAGGTTAATTAAACATGAATATGCAAAACAAGTAAGTTTTTTTGTTTCCGTTGTCGTAAAATATATATGGTTCATCTATATAAGATTAAACTGTAAATTTCAAGGGTCAAAAGATGTTTGATGTTTGTTCTATGTGTCAAGGGTCAAGTAAATTTCAATTTAGAACTAGTAAAAACACTCAAGGTCTTATGTCTTCTCTTGTCCAAGTCTTTACCGGTGAAAATTATAGCCATTCAAGATTTTATAAAAATTAGGTTTCCTAAAAAAAATAGGGAATATTTGAGAGACACTTTTAGGGGGAGTTATTGGATCATTGATTTTGATGGATTTGGAAATCCAAACAAAAGTCCTATGTTATTCAATCATTAATTTTAAAATAACTATCAAAATCATGTCTTATTGGTTGTATGATTTATAAATACTAGTTAAAATCCTATGTTATTCGTTTAGTGATTTGTTTTTGGATTTTAAAATCCGCAGTATGTTTTAAATGGATTTGAAAGGATTTGATAGTGTAAAATAGAAGGATTCAAATCCAAGGATAAAACATGTTATTTCAAAATCCATGTATTTTGATTTCAAAAATAATAAGGATTCACAAATTCTAGGTGGATTTACAAATCCATAAACCAATAAACCCCCCTTATATTAGTTTCTTTAGTTATTTTTTTTTTTGGCGAAAAGTTTCTTTAGTTATCTACAGTAGTAACAAATAAGAGATTGATTTTAAAAATAAAATATGTATAGAAAACAAATAAAGAAATTTTTTAAAAATTGAGGTGGAAATGGAAGGCTGAATTTTGAAAGATAAAAATTTTAATATTCGTCATTATTTTTATTTTTGGCTGGAATTAGTAAAGTGTCAAATTTCAAAACATTTTGGTTCAATGAAAAATTTCCATAATAGTTTCATTACATTTATCTTGGGAAAAAGAGAGTAAACTATACTCCATTAATTTCTTTTTAAGTAATGTTTAAACTTGTTACACACTGATTAAATACAATTTTTTCTTTCTATAAAAATTAAAGAGAGACATATAATTTTTTCTTTCTATAAAAATAACATTAAATACAATGAATTCAACCAATAAGAAAATGGGAGAATTTCAAAAATACCCCTTTTCAAATACCACTTTTTAAAAATACCCTCATTTCAAACTTTATAAAAAAACCACTAAAAATGCTGAAATGTATCCAAATATGTGTGTGAACTTATAAATATACACATAAATTTCCTTTATATATGAATAAACTTTTATATATCTTTCATAAATAGCGTAAAAATAACTTATAAATATCTTTTAAAAACCTTTTAAAAGCCTTATAAACCCTTTAAAAAAACCATTTAAAAACCTAATAAAACTTGTAAAACCGATTTAAAACCTTTTAAAACATTATAAAATATTTGTATCAAATCTCCAAGTAGTAGTTATTATATAGAAGTACCTTATAAACCATATAAAACATTATAATTTTTCATATTTAAACATGAGTATTTTTGAAAATGAATAGATAAAGATAGTATTTTTGAAAAGAGGTATACCAAAAGGGGTATTTCTCAAAAATTCTCTAAGAAAATATGATGTATGATATGAATGGTTAAAATTTATTAAATACATTTAGTATTTGTTTTGAAAATTAAAAATATCATTTAAAATGAAATAAATATTTTGGGCTAAAACATTACTTGAAAAGAAAGGAAGAGTAGTTATTTAGTGAAATCGTGCTATCACCTTTTCTAAAAATTTAACATGATTAATGTGTAGTGTATTCCCATATGTCACACATCTTCTCAACAGTCCCACCGATAATTAAAAATTAAAATGATCAATAATGAAGTTGACGACCAATTCAAAATTAAAATTCACTACAAGATCCTTATTTTATTCATCGATTATGACAAGTGAATATGCACACGAAGACTTTAGGTCTATTGCTAAAATTTCTTGTAGTACCATTTATATTATTTCCCACTATATATTCAAAATTATGTGATTCATGTTTCTTATTTGACACACAGCTTTCTCTGTCTGACTGTCTCAAAGATATTTTCAGACAGACAAGTTTAACAATTATTATTAACGTAACTTTGTTTTAATCATGAAGTTATTATAAACTGTTAAATGAAGAAGACTTGAATATATTTCAGTTAATAGTTCCTTTTCGTACTAATTAAACTTTGTAGGGCATTAGTGGCCTAAGATGTTAAGGTTTAAGACTCTGTATTTGATCAAAGACTTAGAAAGAGACTCAAGTCTATATATCTTCAAGATCTTGAATAAATGACCTCTAGGATCTGAACATCCTCCATCTTCAAAGTCTTTTCAGATTGGAATCCCAAGTCAACCATTGTGAATTTGTTTGCTTGTGCATCAGTCAGCACATGTAAATTTCTTCTTGTTCAATATTAGCTTTGAGACGACTGACCATTTGTTACACGTCTTTGATGTAGACATAGAGAATCAAGTTAACAGAGCAATTGTGGCAGCTTCTGCTTCTCCAAATACTAACAAGGATATGTCACTGCACTCCTTGTCTTGTTTGACTTTCAGGATCTTTTGCAATGACTTCTTGATAGATCTTCTTGAGGCTAAGTATTTCTTGACCTCTCCTGATAGATCACTGCGCTTTCTTCGTAGAATCGATTGAATCTCCATGAAACTCTCTTTCATCTGAGACAATATGTATCCTTGGGAATGTTGCACAAATCCAAGATCCTGATAGATCCATCAAGAAGCTGCTTATGTCTTATATTGAAGGCAATATAATGTACACTCGTGTACATCTCAAGCCTAATGTTAAAGGAATGTGCCATATAATTAAGTCTCTCCGTGTGGTAACTGGTAAGCTTTTTCCAGTAGCTTACACGTTTGCATTATGATTATACAAATAAAAAGAAAATCCTATTTAGCTAGACAACGGTTATATGATCACTAATGGTTTGGATCATGTAAGTAGCGGCAAGATCCGTATCCGTAGATCATCGCATGTTAAACAAATACACAACGGAATTGTTTAACTCTTATTATTTCATACAACCGTGTGGAATGTTCAGAGATGTCACATGCATGATATGTCGACAAGTAAAACGTTATTTTCCATGGTCTAAAATGTTTCACTGCAATGATAGAAAATGTGAAATTTGAAGGTAAATAGAATGCAGTTTGGTTCTTCAATGATCATTTATGAAATATATATATCACAAGAACAGATTTATATGAAAAAAAAGAATTTTGTATTCGTTATATATCTATGTTCCTTTTCTTACAAGTGATTGTATTTATTTTGTTTCCACAAAATTTGTAGGTTTAGTGACCTAAGCTATTAAAAATTGAGACTCTTGATCAGTGACTTTTGAAAGTCATTGAAGTCCATCTTCAAGGTCTTGAATGTATGACTCAAGGATCTGAACATCCATCCGTCGTCAAGGTCTTCTCGGAATAGAATTCAACCCTTGAGACTTCGTTTGCTTCCGCTTCGCGTGTAATGTTCTTCTTCTTCATATCTTTGAGATGACTGACCATCTGCTAAAACCTTATGATCCAGACAAAGAAACTGTAGCAGCTTAAGTTTGTCCAAAGATAGCCAAAGTCTCTTCGCGCTGCTGCAACCTTCATAGACTTTTCTTCTTTTGTTGAATGTCTCCTTCAAGAAATGTCTTAGGGCTAAGTATTTCTTCACCTCTACTAAGAGCTCTCCGCGCCTTTCTTCTTTGAATAGGATTAGATCCCCAAAAGACTCTCTTTTATCTGCCTTCTCAAAGCCTCTCTAGTCATTTACTTATATACACCATCATGAAAGAGAGATCATGATGCATCTCTTGGTGATGATAAGGTTATAATATCAAATTATTCACATTGATGTCTATGCAATGTTCCCCTCCATAACACATTTCCCTTATTTGATATATATATGTGACTAGCAACTTTGCAACGCGTAAGTATAGTTCTATATATGGCCAATCCATCATGGATGGGTTGTCTCCTTAGAGAAGATGATAACAGCACAATTCTTGCATGAATCTATAATCACTTCCGGATCTTGTCTGTATTCTGCACAGCAACCACACTCCATTACACATTGATTACAGAGTTGCAGAAACAAAACCCTAAAAAGAAGCCAACTCCACATTATGTTAAATGCAAATAAAGGATAACTTCCTTATAGTTAAATTGTTCGTTCTTCTCTTGTAGGCTTGTAGCCATGCAGAAGTCATAACTGAAAAATATTAAGTTTGCAAGGTCTCTATTTGATTGAATTCTAGGTGTGAACTTGTATAGTGCTCTATTCTCTAATGGATGCAGAACATAACTTCACATCCTCCACCAGAAGTTTCTCTAACGCTTTATTTTAAAATCATGTTTTGTGATCTAAGAAATCTGGGACCAAAACTATACCATATTACAAACAACTGCAAAAAGACAAATTCTTTAAAGAAGATGAGAACATTTTGTCATCATCAATCTCAAACCACTAAGAATCTTGAAAAGTCGACAACAAAGACACTCCAAATTATGTTTCTGTGTTCACCAGTTGCCATTTCACACAAAACAATCCATAAAGATCATCCCAATTTAATGGTCCGGCCGATTCGGATGGAAGCTAGACAAGGACCTTCCCGAGTGAGTCAGCCACATTGAGCAAATTACTCAAAAGAAGAAGAAGAAGATGAACAAATTAATGAGTCTATGGGTCAATGGTGGGATCATCCCTTCAAAGGTCCCACTAAGTCTGTGTAAGGACCAGACATGATACTTTGCCGATTAGGACAAGAGCTATGCTCAAAGTTTCCACATATAGGTAATGATGTTACATAGTTATTTTCTTTCTTCTTGGAAACTCCATTGATTTTGAAATGCACTCAAAAATGTATACTTGAGAGAAATGATCGTCCACTTGATTCAATGTTAAGGTTCTTTTTATTTTGAATGGTATAGTCAAAATATGACTAGCAATAGTGTTACATGGAATCTTCTTATGTTACAAATAACAAACTTACAAAAAGATACATTAAAGTTGAGTAAATAGTATTATTTGTTACAAGCTCTGTTTTTTTCTTACAGAGTTACATTGAAGAATAGTTAAATGTGTTTATTTCTTTTTTTACATATATATATATATATTACCAATTTAATAGGTTAACTATTGGTGTAAGATTCTGTAGCCATGGGCTTATACTTAGAAGCTGGTCAGGTCCCCATTCTACTCCTTGTTTAGGTAGTTGTAGCTCTGGTAAGCTTCCAAAAGGAAGCTTAAGTGATGAAGAAGTGTCTCTGGTCTCTGTCTCTCTTTGTTTCTCTTGGTTTTTCGCGTTTTCTTGAAGCGTTAGGAGCTTGTTTGCTTCTTCCATGGCTATCTCTTGAGGAGCACGGAACGAAGCCATCATCGAGTTATCTTCTTTTCCAATGAATGAGATTGTCTCGGATGATGAGAGAGGAGAGTTAGGACATGTTTGATTCATCTTAGCTTCCATTTCTGCTCTTTGCTCCAATACTTTCAATGAAGTGGCTTTTCTATATATCTTACATAACACAACGTCCTGCAAAAATTGATCAGAATTAAGATTAGCAAACAAAGTTGTTTTCTTGATTCTTATACTGGTCTTGACACAAGAGCTTGCTTTTGTTTCAAGGTACCTTTGGTAAGGTGCAATTATCAGGCATCCTAAACTCATTCATGACCCAATCAGTCTTGCTTCCTCCTGGTGCTCTTCCTCTGTAAAACACAAGCGTCTTCTTTAACCCAATCACACGTTTTGGCTCAGACAAGCTAATGATTTTACGATCGGATCCAGTTGCTTTCCAATATCCTTTCTCAGTTGTCCTGCTTGGTCTCCCTCCGTTCCCATGCTTCCTTTCCCTTGGCACAAAGAAGTACCATTCTCTTTCTCCAAGGATTCTTGATAACCCTGTGGTCAAAACACAAGACATTTAATACAACCTAGAGACAAAAAAAAAAGAGCTTTAGGGTATTAGAAGGTATTACTACTTGTAACATACCAGGTAAGTCCCATGGATCATGACGATAGATGTTGAGGAAACTAATGACTTCAACACTCGATCTTTTACCATAAACCATGTTCTTGAGGTAGAAATCAAGAAGCTCTTCCTCGGTAGGATGGAACCTAATACCCGGGAGCTCAGTCTCTTTTCCCATATCTCTATCTTTCTCACTAATGTCCCTAACAAAAAAAGTGAGTTTGGTTCTTTTTTAAGAAAGCTGTGTAAGTAGTGAGAAAAAGGTTGTTGTTGGTGGTGGTTTAATTTAGCACTTAGGGTGATGCAATGCACATTTATATACAAACTAGGACCCTTTTGTGTTTGTGTTAGATTTGATTTGTGTGATGGGGCATTATTTTGATGGTGCAGACTAAGTCAAGAGTTAGAAAAATAAAATAAAAAAAGATATAGGTGGATGAATAATGATTTAACATATTGAATATTGAAAGTTTTTATTTTCTTTCAAACTTTTGTTTTTTTCTTTAGAGGTTTTGTGATGTGTTTACTTGGAAAGAAGAAGAAGGGTCTTGATCAAAGGTGGATGGAACCCCACACGCTTTTATCTTAAGAAATGGTCTTTACTTCTAAGAGGATTGGACCAAAGAGAGCTTTGGTTTGAGTTTGGTTCTTCTGTTCTTTTTCACTTTTTTATTTTCTTATTATGAATAAGAATTAAGAATGAATTACTTTTTTGTCATATTATTATAAATTTTCTGATTGTGGGACTTCCACCAATTTGTTTAATCTTGAGATTGACTTGAGAAGTCTCCTCCAAAGACTTGAAGTCTTTTTTTTCTTTGTGGGACAAGAATCTTTAAACTATTTGCCCTTTTAGTTTTCTTACTACTAGACTATGATTATTTGCTTACATAACTAAAATTTTAAACATAAGTTAAATACAAAAGTGTAGAGGTAAAATTAGTTTTTTACTTTAATTCTTTCTTATAGTCATAGAATTACTAATTTTTTTATATATTTCTTATAGTCTAAAAAGACAAATAATATGTTGTTACTTTTTTTTGTTTTCTTCTCATGAATAATATGATTGGAGAAAACCTATTATTGAAGCTTTTAAAAATAATCTAAATTTTTTTCAGTTTAGGTTTTAGATAAGAAGCTAGCCTTTGAGTAATCATGTGTAATAATATAATCTTACACGAATTTTTACGAGGTCGTGTGTAATTCATTTTAGGCAGATCTTGTATTATCAATATAAGTTCGGTGTATTTTGATACAAAACATATTTTGTGTTCATCTAATACGGTGGACAATGCATATAATGAACTAGTTTTAATCTTTGAACGATTATAAATCATACATTTCGTGCGATCATAGTAAAGGTCAATTAGTGGTATGGAGTTTCTATTTTCTAAGACTTGTGAAATTCTTTGGAAAACCTTAACAAGTTCTGCCGGATAGATCATAAATTCCCTTTGGCTCGACATAGGACTATGTCCTCGTCTATCATCAAGCGACTCTATATACTTCCAACTGTATAGAAACTCTAGTGCTATTGCAGTATTTGAGGGGTACCCCTCCACCAATATACAATGATGAACATCATAATTTTTAACAATCAATAGTTTACATTTATATATATTTTTTTAAAAAATTACATGGTTTTCACTTTTCAACAATAAGAGTAAAACATAATCTAAATTTGCGTTGAAATTATTAATTATCATATTACAATAAGTTTTGCACTATCTATGTTAGCCTACTACTAGTTTTGAATCTTCGGATTTTCTTTTTCTAAATGAATGTAAATTCACGATTAAAAAAAAAAAAAAACTAAAATTGTTACAACAAGTGCATTAATTATAAAGAGATTTAAGAGTGTTATTTGATTTTACAACTTAAATTTCAGTAGAAACCCAAAATTAAAAAAGCATTTTAAGAACTCAACACACCACTCAAACCTCAATTTCATGGTAGAAACACAAAAACAAAAGAACCAAAAATCTCGAATAGTTCTGGTATTTTCCGATGAATCTACATCAGTAGATCTTTGTAGATATTAAATTTATAAAAAAAAAAAAAAAAAAATCTTTTTCCTTGTTACCAAAAGACCAAACAACACAAGTGAGTTTGACACTTCGACTAGTGGGGCTATGAAGGATTTATACATATAATATGGACAAACGAATGAAAGTTTCTCGGAAACTGCTTAAAAGCTTACTTTATTTTCTAGCTTTTGTCTTCAAATGCCAAACATTATTCAATAAACAGAACACATCACAACACAATCTCAACGAAACTTCCCAAATACAGTAAGAAGCATCTAATCTATTACAATTATTTTAACCATATCATATCATATGTACTCTTCTCTACATCTTGATCTTGTTCTGATTCATGAATGTGTGAGATTGTATTCTATCAAGCGGACTAAGAACTTGTGAACTCCTATGATTAAAGTCACAGTTATGAACTTCATTTGCAGAGCCATTCTTTTACATTTTTCCCTTTGGCAATAAAACTACCAATGTTCTTCCGGTCAATTCTCATCGGGCTTTTGGTACGCGCCATTATCTTTTTAACCATCGCTTTAACCGGTGACTCTCCTCTTACGTTGCTGTGCTTTCCTGATCCATAAACAACTACAATCTCTGCAGGAACCACACACTTCTTGTCTTCACTAAATCTAAGTCTAATCTCATCCATCCATTGTAGCATTATCAGATACGATGCGCTCAAGTGCATACCATGTAAATCCAACTTACCTTCTACCGCGTTCCACTCAATTGCTTCGTCTAAAACTAATGACTGAGTCAATTCGCGGACCAGAAGCGCTTCGTCCTCATTCAGAATAGTAAGCAGTTCGGAAAGAGAAAGCGGACAGCTATCCAAGTCTTTCAACAGTGAGATAATTGTAGGACAAGAATTCAATACCGAGTTATACGTCCTTATTGATAAAGGAACATTAAACCCCTTCAGTTTCTGTAACCAAGATCCCATTTGGGGAAGAGCATCATGAGCTCCATAGGAAGAAAGAACCATATTTGAACAAACTGTGTCGATTCTGTGACCTTCTGTTTCCATTCTGTGCACTATTCTGTTCATGTCATCAAACAATCCTAATCTTCCATATCCATATAGAACAGACTTATACTCAAACGACCCCGGCTTTATTGTTTCCATTTTCATCTCCTCGATAACTCTTTCCGCATCAAGAGGTTTGTCCATGTTGCATAATCCAGAAACCATAGACTTGTAAGCTTGAGTTTTGACATACACTGATGACGATCTTTGGATTATGTCCCTCAAACGTAAACAAGCGTCACTGAATCCTTGTATAGATCCTTGTTTAGAATTTGATTCAACTAAATTGCATAGGAAGAGAGCAAAGCCTCGTTCATTTGACTCCAGCCTTGAAACCGCAGTAGAAAGTAAAGTTTCCGATTCAACAAATCTTTCTTGTTTATTGAGCAGAGAAACAAGTTCAGCAATGAGTTTAGGATTCCAATCGAACCACGACGCTTCAGTAATTTCCAAATACAACTGAGGAGCAAAGTAGGAGAGATGAGGATGGGAAGTGTTATCCGAGAGGAGATGAGAGAGGACATTGAGAGCCACTGATTTGGGAGAAGCAGCCACAAACTTCTTAATATGTCGGTTTGTCGCTGATGGATCTCCAGCTAAGGCTGGTGACGACAATGAGGAGAGAAACTGGTGGCCTTGTTTCATCAGAGGCACTGCTCCTGCCTTGCACCGAATCTCCATTTTCGTTCTGTAAGTCCATGACACATTGCTTAGCTCACCTCCCCAGTAACAGATACCTTGGCTTAGCCTCTGAGGCAAAACAACAAGGAACTGTCTGTTATGGCTGCTTATCATCTGGTTCTGATGTATATGTCTGGACACAAAGGTAGTAGGATAAGCAAGAGACAACGTTCTGGTAACAACCACACCTGCATAGTATACTGTAAACACTTAATGCCACAATGCTCAATTCAATTCCAATCAATTAGAGTAACTAATAATACTATACAGAGAAGCCAAAGATTTTGTTTTTATCAGTTCTAGTCTTCTCGTTACTACTAAACAATAACTGGTAATCAGAAAAGGGGAAAACTTTCAAACCCTAGTTATGAAAATCGAAAGAATCATAGAAGACAAAGAGAGTTTACAAGTCGGGCTTACCCACCATGGACGGTCTGGACCAAAGCCGCCATTTTCAATTCGTAACGAGTTTGCTTCTGTTTCGCCGTAAATCCTTTCTCCAACATCCACTCACTAAGAGCGTGAACACACCAAATCGCTGAATACCGGCTTTCGGTTTAGAGATTTGGTACCCGGTTTATTCCATGCCATGACCATTTTTGTTTTGGTTTAGCTCTGTCGTCACATCATCATGACATCATCAAATTCAAGTTATAGAATTTGTTATACTGATTTTCACACACATGATTAGATTCGAAACTAATAATTTACTTAGGAAAAGATGTATATGAATTTACAAAGTAAGTTTGTCCTGTCACAAACATATCATTCCTTGGTAAAAGATTACAAAGAAAGGTTCTTTATGTACGCCAAGCTATAGTGAAAAGCTTGGAAAAGAGATAAAAACATAAACATGTGATTCAAGTTGTAGTAGTCTCTATGGGTTCTCAATCTCACTAGTGTTCAGAAAGATTAACCTCCGCAACCATAGCATCTCCAAGGTCGGAAGGTCCTAAACTCCGGATTATAGAAAAGTGTTTCAAGATTCCGATGATGTTTCCCCAGTATGATCCTGGGCACGCTGAGACGGTAAACGTTTCACATATTAGGAATGAACACATATTTAAACATAATTGAATGAGACTAACGTGGAAAAAAATGGATAAAAGATGCATTTCACAGTCCCAACCAATGTTGCGTTTAGAGACAAGCAGCAGTTATGAAACTGACAAGAAACCAATGTGTTTTCAAATACCATTGCAAAGTCAAGAGATGCAGAGGGATACATGCATAATGTCACAGAGTTTCCATAGCCACAAGATGCAAATGTAGGGTAGTGTATACACAACTATAAGCAAACGATCCTCGAAAAAAGGCACTTCAGGAGTTAAGAGATTCAAAACTACTAACCTCATGAGAAGTAATCCAAGGAGGTGGAGGCCAAAACAGCTTGGCATAATCAGGGATTTTTTGCACCAGCTCTATTTTCCCACTGTTGAAATCAAAGACTCCCAAATCTCGATCTTGCATCGCGCCCAAGTCTTCCCCATTGAAGACATTACCGTTGAAGAACACGGAGCTTCCCTCACATAGAGGCAAAATATCAAAAGCTGAAGCGGAAAAGGTGGAGTCATCACCAAGGAACAACATCTTATCCTCAAGATCGTAAACATCAACCCAACTCTTCTCACTTTCCACAAACTCAAAGACTTTAAATTTAACCGTTCTCTCATTCATATAAAACGCAGGGTGCTCAAAGATCTCCTCTATGAATCCAGGATCCCCATCAGCTGCCTCTAAACTCAAATACATATCGACAAGCAACATTACGCCACAAGATTCAACCAGAAACTTCTTATCACCACCAAACACAGGACTTGCAACCAAGGTCAATTTCAAAGAGCTGTAATCCACAGTCACAGCCCTGCCATTGTTATCAACAGCAAAGAAACGTCCATCGAACAAAAACACATCATCATAAGGAGAAGGCATGTCATCAATCACAGTCCATGCTCGATCCCAAGACCTATACACAGCTAACTTCCCAGAAACATGAATCGTAAGCAACACAAACTTATACTCCACATCACAATCAAGATACTTGACAACTGCTTTCTCCAAGTATAAACTGTCTACAATATCACCAACGGTATTGAAATAATGAAGCTTGAATTCACAACCCAATTCGCGAACCTTAAACTTGGACATATCGAGAACACGAGGGAAATGCTCAGGGATTGGGTTTCTTATATCACTCAACGGATCTAAAAGCGTCACCTTACGAGGAACATTAAGGTCTTCCTCGACTTTGATCAGCCACCCAAACGAATCCGCCTCGCTCTGCGGTTCAAGAGGCTTGATAAGTAAGATACTCCGGTGCGAGAGACGGAACCCTACGGCGGAGTCAGGGAAGAGACTACCACCGTTATCGGGGAGGATCGGGAGGTGATGTGTCGGGAGAGGACGTTTCGGCTCGGCGGCGGATCGCCATGAAGAACATACGGAACGGAATTGGTCGAGATCAAAGGACGAGTCTAGGGATTTTGAAATTAGGTCTAAGAGATCCTTCGGGAGTGTAGACCAATCCACCATCGATCATCGATGAAATTGAAATGCCTGAGAAAATACACAAATTTGGAATTATCAACGATGAGATTTGACCCGACCCGGATCTGTTACGGATCGAATAACCCATCATCTCGGGTCAAGTATCAGCATTATCTTTAAAATTGGGTTTTAAGGATTCTCTTTTCAATGAGAATCATAGCATACTTCATATGGAAAATGGCGTTTAAGGATGATGAAATTGATAAGGCTAAACGCTTTCTCCCCTTACGGCTAATGTGTAGGATATAGAAAAGCAAGAATGGTATGGTGTTCAATCGTAAAACGATAGACAGAAAAGAGACGGTTGAACAAACATTCATCGATACGATTGTACGAATGAATGGCTGGATGATACAGTGGGTACATAGAGTCAACCAGGCGAATCCCATCAGCGACAATCCGATAGACTCAAAAGAGACGGTTGAACAACGTTCATCGATACGATTACACAAATGAATGGCTGGATAATACAACGGGTGCAGAGAGTCGACCAGGCGAATCCCATCAGGTACAATGTTGAGATGCTAAATGGATCAAATCTTTGAGGGGTTGAACACAATGTAACTATGATGCTTCACACCAATGCAGGGCGACAATGCTTCCGGACTAGGATGGAGAATAATACTCGTTATTAGTGTTTTTACTATCCATTTCTAATAGTAGCAGAGAGAAAAAATAGACAGACTTCATACAGTCAGTTCACTTACGTATAAGTTCACTACACACAACACACAAGAAAGCATCGTCTACAAATCCCTCATGAAAACCAAACACACAACATTGTGTTTCTGTTTTCATTATTATTTTTAGCTAGACATCATCACATTGTCAATAGATTGGAGGGCTTGATTTGCGAAAAACCGCACATCAACGTCTGGGTCTTCACTTAGCTCCACCAAGCATGGCCATATCATGCTCTCTACAACCTTTTCACAACCAAAAAAAAGTAACAAAAATATTAGATACATGGACGTTTTGATTCCCTAATGAGGACAATGTGTAATCATAAGGTCTTTCTCTACTTGTGAGAACCAAAAAAAAAAGACAATGATGTGTGAAGGGTAACTAACCGATTGGTCAACTATTGGAATGAGAGATTGCATCATTTTGGCGACGTTAAATTTGATGTTTGGAACTCTGATAAGAGGAGAGAGTTGACTTTTAGTTAGCCATTGGGACTTGAGAGTAATGGATTGAGTCAATGATATTTTATGTTCTCAGAGAGAGCGAGAGAGACTTGCCTGTCTTTAGATGCGGTTATTACCGCCGGCAAGAGTTTGGAACATGTGATCTCGGATCCCATTACTGGAGCGAGAAGCGATACTGCACGAAGAATTGTCATCCGGTATAGATAGTGTGGATTGTTAATCATCTCTAGAACCTGCACAAGTAAATATAGTTATATAAACAATTGCGAAATGATCGAGTTGGATTAAAGTGAAGAAAAAAATATACCATACGCTTAAGATTTCTAGACAAACCTGAGGAACTATATGCTGCATTGCCCATTCAGGACCAAACTCTTCAGCAAGACGCTTAAGATTGTTCGCAGCAGCTTCGCGGATTGAGTGCACCTGCACAATAGAAAGTTACCAAAAATTTTAAATTGTAGAAAATACGGATTTAATTATCTGATGATTCAATGGAGGTAGAGAATGAAGGACCTTGTCTTGTAACCATTGCATGCAAAGAGCACCAAGCTTATCGTCAAAGAAGCCTACACCTAATTGGCTGGCCAACAAGGGAATATACTCAATTATAGCCAGGCGTACTCTCCAGTGCCTGTCTTCAGCAAGTTCTACAATGGCTGGCAGTAAAGATTGTGATAGTAGATCAATCCCAATAACCTGCCAATTGAAAAGGACAAAAGAAAGTGCATCATCATCTGAAAATGATGGACAAAGAAGTTGTAGTTAAGTAGTCTTTGACTTGACCAAAACATGATATCTTGAATTCAATGTTATGCAGAAAGATAAGTAACTTGATCATAACAAACCTGGTTCACTTGGTCAAGTTTGCTGATAATGTTTAACCGTACATCAGGAAATTCGTCTTTCAATAGAGAAAGAAAGATTGGAAGAAGATGCTCAATTGTTGCATCCTGCAATGAATATCAAAGCCAAGTTAAAACATACAAAGTCAAACTAACATATCTTATATAGAAAAATATAGTTAGCTCTATCGTTTACTAATAGATTATGGCTACGGGCTACTTCCAGTCAAAGTAAACATGACAGTGACAAAGGAAAAGAAGATATATACATGGTTTCAAACAAAAGAAATAATCGTTATCTTAAAGATGCGAAAGTTGCTTATACTATGGGCATTTTGACTCCAAACTATACAGCCGAATGCAATTTTGTATAGATGACAGTATTTATGGTAGGAGAGCCGCACTGTATCGATTTTTAATTCTGCTTACCTTACCCAAGACTGGGGCCATCCCCATTATAACTGAGGCCAATGCAGATCTGACGTGCTGAGAAGAGTCTGATGATAATTCCTGCGGGTAGATATAACGATAAGCTAATAATAATAAGAAAAATCCAACGATCTATTGGTCCTTTGCACAATGTGATCAATGAACTACTCCTAAGCATGTACCTTTACACAAGGAAGGATGTGTTGGATAGCGAGTTCAGGGTTTAAAATGCGACAAAACTTAGTAACTTTTCCAGCAGCTGCTATCCGAACTTCAGCCTCATTATCACGAAGTAGACGAACATATGCAGGCACCAAATCCGTCCTTTATACGCAAGGCACATAAGAAAGAAATATAAACAAAAATTAGGAAAACAATCAAGATAACTCAACAAACATAAACTTCCAGTACCACCTCTGAAGCCAGTAATATAAAATTTGATATAGATTTGTAGAAATAGAGGTAAACAAAGACATCAATAAAACATTAAACCATAGCTAAGCTCAACCATCATTGCTTACTTAGTTGGCTCTGGTCCTACAGCTTCACAAAGTTCATAGAGCTGATTTGCAACCATATAACGCACACGCCAGGACTTATCCTGCTTAGATACAAAATATCAAGATAAAGCAGCACATACATATCTGCCTTACAGCTTTCTAATAAAGCTCATCAGCGGAAAATCTTATCCTAATCACACATTTACTCACCTGCGAGAAATTGACAATTACAGGAAGAATGTGTGTCACACAGTCCTGGGGCTCCAACAATTTCCCAAGAGCAGCACAACCCTCAACAGCCAATAATCTAACTGAATCTTGATCTGATATTGATGTCCATAAGATCGTTAAAAGCTATATGATCATACAAATAAGACACCGATACTTATATGTGGACAAAAATAGTGCTGCGTAGCTTCAGCTAATGCTCAGTGTTCAATGCAGTAACCCTATTACTAGCCTTTATTTACATTAGCCAACCCCATAAACAGACATGATGAAATTTTTAAGAGGTATATGCTGGCAAAATGAAACCATATTAAGTTGGAAAACATACCATCTTGTGTAAGATCATCAAACATGGACATAATCTCTGTCTTCAAATGAGCTGAATCAATTGTAGCAGCAAACTTCCCCAAATTCGTTGCTGCTGCTCTGCGCACCATTGGCATGTCATCTTGACAAAGCTGACTGTATATTGATCTTAGCTCTGCCTTTTGCAGATCTGGAGCACTTGGGTATGCAATATGGAAAATTCCACATGCAGATACTCTGGCTGTGAACCACTCACCAGCTGCAAGTCGCTGTTAAACATTGACGTGTTCAGTAAGCTTAAGTTGGTTGCACATTACGAGTATAGCAATCATTTTGGTTCCTATACGGTCCCAAACAAAACCACAAACACAACCCAAAAGAACGCTATGGAAGAAAAAAAATTGATGGTGTTCTCTTGGATCAACCAAAATAGATGTAAACAACTACAACCTACCGATTCCCCAAAACAACTTAAAAGGTAAATACTAAAACAAAAAGGCAAAAGCATATTTCCAAACTTTGGATAGCGAAGGACCCAAAAAAATCTATGTTCTTTTGCTTTGAGTGTAGCTCAAATTCACAAGGCTGATTAAGTTACACAGAGCATGGAAAGAGATATTAAAATTAACCAAAGAGATTAATAACAGGAGTAATTGCCATTATCTAACCTTTGCCAGAGGAAAGAAATGCTCAACCAAGTCATTCTCCCTCATCTGAGAACCAATTCTGCAAAGTGACTCTACAGCTTTTTCCCTCACGCAAGTTTCCTCAACAGTCGAGAGTGTCTCCAGCGGTGGAAGCAAAACATGAGCATGCTCAACACCTCCTACGTAAGGAATAAAAACACCCAACTCTTCCGCCATGGCGAGAAGCACCTCATCATCATCGTCATTGTTTTCACTAAGAAACGGGATCAACTCTTTTCTAGTCCTCTCCTCTCCAAGAGCACGGGCAATAATAGAAAGCCGTCTAATGGAGTTCAATCTAAGCTGAATATCATCGTTTTTTAGCTCGTCTATTAGGACGGCAATCGGGTATAAAGGCTCATCAACCGTAGACATCCTCACTAATATACTCAAATCACACCCTACCTTCTTCAGTTAATCCTAACCAAACCAAACACGATGTACACAAATAGTCAGAATAAAACACAATGCATATACACACCATCAATACAAAAGACGATAAAGTTACAAACTTTAAACTCAATTTTGCCTCTGAGATAATTCAAAGGTAAGCCATTTCACCTCAAACAAAAAAGGGTCGCATCAGAATCAAACACGGAGAGAAGAAGACCTAGAGAGACTACAACCATTAATTGATAATCTAAACAAAACAATTAGGATTTTGAGATTCTCAAACACATTCGAAATTGTTTCTAATTGAAGAAATGATCGAGATTTTTACCGATTACGCTGTTTTCCCCCAAGTTCCGAGCGATCTATGAATCAGAACAGAAGAAGGAACGAGAATGAGAGAGAACCGGAGCTCTTTCTCAGCAGCTACCCATCTCAAGGCTGTGTCCATATAATTGGGCCTGTCAAGGATAAAACTAAGTGGGCTTAGATTTGATACATAAAGGCCCATATGTTTAATGATACGGTGACGTTCCTATTGTCCAAATAAACTTTCCATGACGCCATTTTTGCAACTTTATCCTCCAAATCCAGAAATTGTAAATTTTAATCATGTAAAGTCAAAATAAATATGTAACATAACCCATTTCCGATGTTTGTAAACAATTTAAAAATAATATATCAAATTGAAGCCCTCATAATTAGAAATTCAAATATACCTAAAGAATTTTAAAAAATAAATGTATGTGACCGTAAAGTCGTTTACAAAAATAAAGTTACCTGGTATAAAAGCTGTATTGCGTATAAATTCTTGACGTCGTATGCTTGTTTTGCATTTTTTGATATAGAGGGTAGAGTTGCAAAAATTGACAACTTGAATGTTTTATTTACACAAAAGCCTTATTTTGTGTATGCTTGTTAAATTTTTTTTTTTATTATTGTAGTTAGTAAGTTTTTCAAATTTTACAGTACTCATTCGAAGATTACAAGAATGATTTCTGAATGAATAATATGCATTATCATGTGATGATGTTTGTCTTATATCATGGCTTGAAGACGAATAGTAGTAAAAATTTCATTTTGTGCCTTAATTATTAATATCAAATAGTTCATATAGCATATCACCTTACGAGAAAGGTGAGAAAGAAGAAGTGGTTTCATAAGAGATAGTTTAAGAGGAAGACAACAAAGAGTTTGATAAAGTACCCAATGGGCATATTTGTAGTATAAGAAGGTAAAAAGGCCAATTGTCTCACATCTTGAAATGGGGTAATGGAAGAGTATCGATCACTACTGATGATCTGAACATGTTTGAGAACTCGGTGAGGGTTATGTCTCTATACTTGGCAGGGTTTTGTTCTGATAGAAGCTCTTTGATAGGTCCATACACTTGAGGATTCTCCTTCATGAAAGTACTAAAGAAACAAATTATCGAAATCCGCGGTTTAATTGATCTATTTGCAAACACCCTATGCTCCACACTAATGAACTTGTCATTGGTCATAAGCTGCAAAACATTAAGAAAAAAAAAATATTGGTCAAGAGCTCCGGGAACATGCCTTCTTAATTCATGGACAACATGTTCTTCTTTAGTACCTGAAGAAGATCTCCAATGTTAATGACAAGAGCTCCGGGAACATGAGGAACATCAATCCAGTATTGGTCGTGGAGAACTTGAAGCCCTCCAATCTTGTCTTGAAGAAGAATGGTGATAAAGGAAAAGTCGGTGTGCTTGTATATACCTAGAGTAAGGTTAGGCTCAGGACAAGGTGGGTAATATTGGCCAAACATCACTTGAAATTTGGCGCAGTCCATGTCCTTTAGGTGATTAGGACTTAACCCTAATGCCTCTGATAGAAGCTCAAAGAGCACTTCACCTAAATTCATCATTTGCTTTGAATACTCCATCATAATTTCCCTACCACGTATTAAAATAACAATAAAGTTTCAATAATACATTATGTTGTTGCATTTGCACGTCGCCCTACATTTTTCTCCCCCAGCCCTCTACCTCACTTAAATTATTTATTATTACAATCTAAGAAAAATATTATACCTACAAGTCAACGCAACATATAATATTTACAATCATATAATCTAGCTAGTAACACAAACTTCTTTTTACAAGATTTAATTAATGATTTTATAGACAGCCTTAAGTTTAAATTTGTTGTCATAAAAGCTTTAAGGTAATAACGAATACCAAAAATACACTTCAAAACCTAGCTAGACTAAATCGTCTAAATTAGTATAGAAACCTTACCCGAAAATGGGAGGTAGTTCATCCAAACTAGGAGGATCTGGTGCAGTGTAACAAGTCAGTGAGTCTCTCCAGCCTCCGGGAGAAGTGAGGACATCGAAATTACTCGTGTAATGAAACTTTCTAGCGTAATCACGAGTGTAGAACTTTTTCTTAGCTTCAGGGTCTTGCTCATGAAACCCACGAGTTCCTTTGATCATCCTCTCCAACACGTCCTCGGCGATACCATGATTAACCACTTGGAAAAAACCCCATTTCTCAGCTGCTTCTCCGATCTTCTCCACCACGTTTCGACGTTTGGTCATGTCAACGCTTACTCCTTTCAGATCAATGGTGGGGATCGTGAGCTGCTGATGAGGAGGAGGTGGTGGTGCTTGCATGCTTGCTAGAGTAACCGGAGATGCATGGAACATCGATGGAATCTTTGTGATACCCGAATCCATTAGCCCTTTCACGCCAGTTTTCGTCTCGTCGAAAGCTTTTGCTTGAGTTGAACGATCAGTTGATGACTCCATCGGTGTTTTACTTTCTTTTTTTGTTGTTGCCTCTTTAGAGTTTTTGCACTGCTCAGATCTTTATATAATAGTTACTACATTATTTAGCATTCGTTTTTTTAAAAAATCGACTCCTTTGGGTCTCTATTGTTGCATTTATTGGAAACACGTTTTTTTGTGTTTGAATAATACTATATATATAATGCATAACGACGAAAGAAGTGTTATTATACCGAAACTTGTTAACCAAAATACACATAGATAGATGGAGCTCTCATACTTATACAAGGGGAAGAACAAATCTAGATCTTTTCTTAATGATCAGATCTGATTACACTTGTCAAGCATCTAGCCACTCTCTGCTGCAACAATAGGACCAAACCGGTTTGATAGTACGATTGTCGGAGAACCAGCTGGGAGTGACGTCTTCACCTTTCTTACACTCTGCATATTTGTGTCTTTGTGTTACAGAGAAGAGTTCTGTTCTTTTTGCCGGTCTTTTGCTGGTGAGAAGAACTTTCATTATTACAATGGTGGGCTGAGGCCAAGACCAACATTATTGGTGGGATTTTAACAAGTATCTTAGTTTAAGATACTTGTTAAGATCACAACAATAGTGTTGCCCTACTTTCATACATGTCCCATTGTGAAATTTACTTATGTGAAGTTAAATCGTGAATAATACAGTATTATGGGTGGGCGTTGTAACTTGTACGTAAGAGATAAAAGTGATACCAATTGGGAAAAATGTAGTTTGTGTTTGTGTTTATCCATCCACTAAATAATATTCAAGACTGGTCATGCATGCATGATTTAAGAAAGGTATATAGAGGTCAAATCTTTAAATCTTCCATCGGTTTACTAAGACAAATATTGACTAGTATAAATGAAAAGAATCACATTTCTATACTCGTACATACACATATTTGCATCGTAAAAACTAAAAAGACCCATTTCAAGCACATATATACTTATAGTCGTGTCTATAGGCTTTAAAAGTCAAAACTATATTTTGTCGGTACCTTACTACATAATCAGGATGTTGGCAGTTCATGCAGCCACACATCTCGTAGCTAACGTAAATTCCATATTTTCTTTATCTTCAAATCTTCAAATCTTCAAATCTTATAATTTTTGATATTTGTAACTATACTCAAAGTCAAAAGACATGTCATTCAAATCATATCTTCAATTGCAGGTTGCCATTAAAACATTTTGTTAATGAATATAAAATTATATTTAATAAAAAAACGTGTTTAGAATAAATAAATGCTTTGATAAAAAAAAAGAATAAATAAATTCAACAATAGGTAAAAAAAGAGTTTTTAGACAGGGACTACTCCTTCTATTTCACAAAAAATGTTATTGTAGCATTTTTCACACAAATTAAGAAAAATAAACCAATTTCATTTTAACCTTTATTAATACACTATATATTATTCCCTCTCTAATTAATAAGCCAAACTAATAAAGATAAAAAGAGATAAGTCATTAAAACTGTACTGGAAACACAAAACGATAGTCTTTTTGAAATAAGATGAAAACCTTAACACGGCTCTTTTTATGAAACGAAAAGAATATAATTTTAGAAACAATAACGTAATTAAACTCTTTTTTTACTGGTTATGAACGTTCTTATCAATTATAAGCTTGGTGAGTTTATAATCAAAGAAAAGTTTGGTGAGTTTTGGCTCTCCATAATGACGGCCATTACCTTAATAGAGATCTGAAAAACATATTGATTACAAATCACCCCTCTATATATGTTCCATGCGTTCTCGTTAATCTGACAAACTCCTTCCTACAAATCATTCTTCTTTGTTCCTCATATACTTTTAGTTTGCTCCAAAACGATAATTTGAAAAATTTATCCAAACAATGATAATAAAGAACGACCGACTTTATTAAATCGAAACTGAATTTGAAATACAATAATACTAATACATCTAGGTAACTTGTTAACGAGTAAAAATCTATTGTAACGAATTAATACATCTTATAAATGCATTTTTTTACCGTTTTTTTTTTGGTATACATCTTGTATATATTAACATTTTTGAAGTACGTTTAGTGTTCTACCCTTTTATTTTGTGATATTTTCATAATTAACCCCTTGCCATTTGATTAAATAGAAAAAGTTTAAGATAAATTTATAATTAAATCATAATAAAATTGCAAAACTAGAAATCAATATTTATTACATTTAATAAATTTTCTAAAATCTCTCCCTAATAAATCAAATATTTCTCCAACATTTTTTTATGATCTTATTTGTTTTTAAATTTATATTAATACATAAACATATGTATGATAAAAATATTTTTCTTTTTTTGCATATGTTGCAATTTGAATTTTTAGAAACAGATGTATATTACTCAAACGAACAAAAATGGATGTACTAAAGTATTATTGATAATTGAATAGCACGGGTCATGTGATGGAACGAATTATAATTTACATAATTATGATTATAGTTTTTTTACGGGTGGTCTACTATAGTATAACTCACAAAATATTTTAATATGAAATTATACTATGTAAACGAATATTATGTCAATATCATTTCATTATTTTAAATATTATACTTATTTAATTAATTTGATCAAATTACGATTATATAAAGAATAAATTATCATATAATATTATACGGGTTAAATCATAGAATTAACAATCAAATATAGTTGTACACTCTTATATACCAAACAAAATTATTAAAAAAATACATTTTAGGAATATCGTCCCGCGATGTACCACGGGTTAAAATCTAGTTATATACTTATTTACTAATCATTTTTGCAAATAATCTACATTTTCTCTTCTTTCTTCATTATTTGTACTAGGTTTTGCCCACAAAAAACTCTCAAAATCGTCATTTTTGCAGTTTTACTATTCATCTCCAACAAAAAACAGATTAAACATATGAATTAAAAGAATTATACGCAATAATCGTAGTAAATGTCTTCAAAACGTTTATATTTTCTATACTGTCAAATGATTTGAAAAAATTTAAATGTGGATTTGGTATCTTTATAGGCAGGTTTTGATTTAATATATTGTTTATCAACATTTTAAACATTTAACTATGATAACGATGGATTATATTGCGTATTATTTTTGAGTTCTCGAAATGTTTTTGTACTTTTTGAAGTTAGAAGATAAAGCTGCAAAAAATTATGACTTAGAGAGATTATTTCACGAAATCTTTTGTATTGTACTCTAATTAATAGAAAAGTATACGTTTTTAGAAGAAAAAACAAATATAATTAAACTATACTAAAATTAATCTATTGTTTAATTTACTTTTGATTTCTACTAAGTCGAAACCAAAACCAAATCAAATAAACCGAACTCAAACCGAAACTAAGGTTCGGTTTTAATTTGGAACTTGTTTCTCACAACCAGAAAACAACGAACATGAGTCAACCGAAAAACATTGAATGTAAACCATGCCTATGCCTCAATAAAACGCTGCCGTTTTTTTTCTATATATTAATACTTATTTTATTGTCCTTAAAAAATGGATCGAGCCACTGAGGAGGAAAGCATTTGGAATGTACAAAAAACTTCAGATAAATAATGAGATCAGACACACAACGAGATCGCCACAGTTTCCGCAAATTTATTTTCTCGAATATGAATTGAAATCTCCGTGATATAGATCAGGGAAGAGAGAGAAAGCTCCGTTTATGGCTACCACCACCACCACCGTCGTGTGCGGCGATGCTGAAGGTTGCGATGACGAGAGAAGAAGCCTGGATCTGTTACCAGCGGCTCTCTTGGAGACTATCATGACGAAACTCGATGTTGCGTCTCTCTGTTCGTTGGCTTCTACTTGCAAAACTCTTAAGAGCTGTGTCACTCGTGTCCTCACCTTTACTCCTAACTTCCACGTCTTCGTAAGTCATCAGTGATTGCTTTAAGGGTTTGATTTGGATTTGAAATTTAGACTGAACTTGTGTAAAAAGTTTCGATTTTTAAATCTCTGCTGCTGATTTGAGACTGGATATGTATTAAAGGTTTTGTCTTTATGATCTCTGTTGCTGTGGTTTTTGGGTTTCACAATGTTTCATACGGTTTGGTTGATTTGGATTTGAATTTTCGACTGAACTTGTGTAAAAAGTTTTGATTTTTAATCTCTGCTGCTGATTTGAGACTGGATATGTATTAAAGGTTTAGTCTTTGTGATCTCTGTTGCTATGGTTTTTGGGTTTCAGAATGTTTCATTGTCAATGGAAACTGTTAGGCCATTGTTGTTACCGAATCAACAACTTTCAAGCCTCAAGCTTGATTGTGGAAGACTTGGTAATTCAGCTATTGACATATTGGTACGCCCTTCTCTGCGGGAGATGTCTCTTCACAATTGTAGAGATTTCAGTGGCGATCTTATTTCTGAAATCGGTAGGAAATGCAAGGATTTGAGGTATGTATGTAAGTGTTTGTTCAAATTTTTGATGTTTCTGAATCTTTTCAACTGTTGTGTTTGACGAAATTGGTCATTGTTCTTGAAACTTTAGGCTTCTCTGTTTGGGTTCAGTAGCAGAGAAAGTTGGTAGAAGCATTAGCCGTTGTGCTTTGGAAGATTTACTTAATGGCTGCTCCCATTTAGAGGTTTGATTCCTTAATCAACCTTTTGCTTCATTTCTTTTATATCTTTTGATACTTGAATGATATAACTGTATCATTTTTCGTGCTTTGGGTGTCTGTGTAATGGTTCTGTGCCATATATGTTGTCTTGGTAGGTTTTAGCACTCATGTTTGACCTCTCATTGTATCTACGTCCTGGTGATGGTCGCATTTTTGGGTTGGTATCTGATAAGCTCACTCATCTAGAGCTAGGACACATCTCGTCAAGGATGATGACTCAACTACTCACTCCAACTTCAATGTCGGGGGAAGACAGCAACCAAGTTACATCTACTGTGCTACAAAATGTCCAGCAGTTGCGTCTCTCAGTAGATTGTATTAATGATGCTGTGGTTAAGGCAATATCGAGATCTCTTACGTCGTTGATAGATTTGGACATAAGAGATGCGCCCCTTGAGGATCCAAGGCAATTGTCAGACCTCACGGATTTTGGGCTTCATGAGATCAATCAAAACGGTAAGCTGAAGCACCTCTCTCTAATCCGTAGCCAGGAGTTTCACCCTACTTATTTCCGGCGAGTTAGTGATCAAGGAATGCTTTTTCTTGCTGACAAATGTTTGGGCATGGAAAGCATATGTCTTGGTGGCTTTTGTCGGGTAACAGATGCTGGTTTCAAGACTATTCTGCACTCTTGCGCTAGTCTTTCTAAGTTTAGCGTATATCATGGAACTAAGTTGACGGATTTGGTCTTCCATGACATCTTAGCAACTACTCTATTGCTTAGTCATGTTAGCTTAAGAAGGTGCCATCTTCTTACGGACCATGCGATTCAAAAGCTAGCGTCAAGTCTCAAGCTGGAGAATCTTGATCTAAGAGGGTGCAGAAACCTGAGGGATGAAACCTTAAAAGCCGTATCTTGTCTGCCAAAACTGAAGGTTTTACTTCTTGATGGTACTGATATAACCGACACAGGGCTTTCGTACCTGAAAGAGGGAGTTTTGGCCTCCCTGGTTTCTTTATCTGTCAGAGGTTGCATAAATCTAACAGACAAATTCATGTCTACCTTATTTGATGGATCCTCAAAACTCGCGATGCGGGAACTCGACTTGTCTAATCTTCCTAATTTAACAGATGCAGCCATTTTTGCTTTAGCCAAATCTGGAGCCCCAATCACAAAACTGCAACTAAGAGAGTGCAGATTCATAGGTGATCCGTCGGTTATGGCTCTTGCATCGACTCGGGTTTACGAAGACGAATGTCCTGGAAGTAGCTTATCCCTATTAGATCTTTACGACTGTGGCAGCATCACTCAACTCTCATTCAAATGGCTAAAGAAACCGTTTTTCCCGAAGCTGAAATGGTTAGGGATCACAGGAAGTGTGAACAGAGATATCGTAGATGCTTTGGCAAGGAGACGACCACAATTGCAAGTCTCTTGCCGCGGAGAAGAGCTGGGAAATGATGGGGAAGACGACTGGGACTCTGCTGACATACACCAACACATAGACGCACAAGAGGACGAACTTGTACAGTGGATCTTAGGAGACGAAGGTGATATTGAAATGGACGATGCAGAAGACGAGAGTGAAGATGACGAGAGTGAAGAAGACTGATTAAAATACTCAAAGTATATGTGTAAGTGTAACAACAACTCTCTTCCTCTTTCTAACATAAAGATTGAGATCTATGTTATCATTCTAAATTGGTCATCTTTTGTTCATGCTCACAGTTGCATGAGGACGCGTCTAGACACTTGTAAACCAAACTATAAGCTTAACTGCAGATCAAGTCGTAGAGTCAGACTGCGGATGAAAGGTTCGGAACAGGACATGAATGAGTCAAAAGCTCTGTTTTATCTTCTCAAGTGTTAGATAGGATGTTATTGTTTCGCTTATATTACCAGAGAGATTCGATTCTGTTAATATTGTTTGTATGATCATTGATTTAAGAGGGGAAGAAAACAGTGTTACGAGGATATTCTCTACTTGTACACTCTTGTTAATTCCCCCAATCAAAACATTTATAAACCTCATTGTTGAAGTTCATAAACCTTGATCTTATACATTGTCGGAACGCATTAACCCTTGGTATCAACACCATATCACCAAATCTTTTAAACGTTTTCAAGATAACTCCATTTGCAGAGGTAAAAATCTATACGATAGGTTTCTTGCCCGCAAGCGTCGCGATCATCCTCTAGGATCCTGTGTGAGTAAATCAATCCCCCTCTCTCTCTGTCTTCTTTTTTTTTCTTTTTAATTTCATATGTTTGCCTTTGGCAGTAGACTGGTGATATCTACGGAGACATGCTCCCGTCACCGGAGGAGCGTTACCGTCTGTGGTCTACCTTGTCAAGGAAAGAATTATCAGAAACAATGAAAACGTATATGCAAGAACGTCTTCGTAAGCGACATTGATTTGGTTTGTTAGACCACATTGAGGCTGTTGTCTTTTTCATTTTGATAATAAAACTCAAATCATGCTCTTCAAAATCGAAACAAGCCATCATCATTCTGCACCCATGAATTGAACCCATCTTGCTCCAGTAGATAATTGGTTCCTTGAGTTTTCTTTTTCCCTCGCCTGCCAACAACTAACACATAAGGCTTTAAAAATCTTCCGATGGCCATTTCAGTCTTGGCTAAAGATATCTACATCCATGTGATGATAGAGTCAAGACATTCATGTGATGTATGCTATAACATGTTCTACCAATTAAAACTAAGCTTACTTACGCTACGTATCACTTATGGTATAGTGGTATCTCTAAATATATCATGTTGATGTCTTTATATAGTCTATGACTCATCTATGTTTCTCTTTGGTAAATATGAACAAGATATATGTAGAGAAACTGCAACGTATTTACTAACAGAATGAGTGAATATTCCTAACAGTTAGTTGAAAACGATCGATATAAAAGTGATACTTTAATTGGACGGGAAAACCAGAGTTATAAATATCTACAAAATGTTATTTGAATACTAATCTTTATGCTTCGTGTTATTCATCATCATATAATTTTTAATTCCTCTTTGTGTAGTGCTTATTTAGAAAGCTAGATAAAAAAATTCTACAGCGTTGTCTAACCTTACTTCATCTTTTAAATCAGTTATTTAAGTTTATTTGTTTTATTCTTGATTTTGGTAAATTTGGAAATAACTTTTTTTCTTCTAATTATTACCTTTGCTAATTATTGAAGATGATCAAATAAAAGAAGTTAAGTTGGACTTTAAATATGGAAATAATGGAAATATTCTGTAAACTTAAAATATCATGCGGCACCAATAAATAATTATATAAGTATGTAGCTTGGAAAACATCGACAACTCCCATTGAATAACACAAATCAGTATGGACCATAAAGAGAGTTCGATGCTAGGTCCGGTTTGTTTTCATTTAAATTTAACACTTATATTTTTAAAAAATAAAAACATTTTGTATGTTGTTGTTCAAAATCAAAACTTTACTTCAAATTTATAACTTTACTTAAATTATAAAAAACCTTAAAACTTAAGCGTTAAATTTTTTACAATACGTGATAACATGTTGAACTTATACACCACTAACGGACCACAAAGGGACTGGATGCTCGGCCCAGTTTGTTTTCAACGTATTAAAATTTAACACTTAGATTTAACCCCAAAAAATGATCATTTTGATTTATTAAAAATCAAAACTACTTTTACTTGAAGTTTGCTTTTAAAAACCTTAATATTTAGTTGTAAATCAGGAAATTAGAAATGAAAATCATAAAATATTTTTTTTTTTATGTATATTTTTATATCAAAATCAATTGTTCATAATTTTAATTTTTTTAAAATAAAAGATTGAAAAGTTGAAATATACCTGTTATATTTAAGTATCCTGAGGGATGAGGTGACTCAGTCCGTGGTCGTGTCTGAATTTTGCTACACATAATACAAAAACAAACCCATCAGCGATTTCATAATCGTCAAAAATTCAACTATTTTGATAACACTAAAGACAACTATTACGAACCTGCTAAGTGCTAATACCTCTGTTCCTCTCTTTAATATATATAAAATCCTCTTATAAATATTGTCCTAGTCTCTAATGACTGAAGAAAACAGAGGATCGATGGAGATCATCATAAAGACATTCATCGAGTCTTGACTACCGAATACACAAAATCATACACTCAGTTCAAAACAAAGAGATGAATAATATATATAAAATACGTGAATCACAAAGGCTAACATGTTTGATGAACTAAAAAGTACACAAAATGGCTTGTATTTGCATCAATCCAAAATCGTATATGCATATACACACACCTATGAGATTCAGTTCTGTAAGTTGCAGACAGGTAATAATAATTCTATATGTGGTCGAGAAGCAACATGAGCTCAGTAGTAATAAAATAAAACAAATGCCAATGAATCTCGCAAATCAGATCAGTAAACCTCGGTTATAAATGTAGTAATGCTGATGCTACATGATCATCAAATCTTCATGATAATAGAGAACAACATCAAAGACCAGCAAAGACAATATACATATATATACTAATAACTAAAATCAAAAACAAGAGAACAACAACAACAGAGAAGTAGAAACTAATAGCTCACCAAGAACAAACATACCTCCTCCTATCAAAGGTCTGAAACCTTGTCTGCATATTAATGGATTTGTAATAGTTAAGCAAAAGAGGAATTCTAACACTGGAATACACAAAAAATCATATAAGAAGGGAGATATAAAAGAGACAAGAGAGAACCACGAATACTCATTACAAAACCAAAGAGAGGAAGACTAACCAGATACGTGAATCATAAGACCAACATGATTGATGAACTGAATAGTATCACACATTGGCTTGCATCAATCGTATATACATACATATACGCTTATGAGATTGTGAAACCAAACAAACTGTATCAATCGTATATACATTGTACACAAATCAAATCAAATAAAATCAATTGTAATTCCAAAAGGCAAAAGGATGATGATTGCTATAATAATAAACTCCTAAAAAAATTGGATAAAAGTTCTCAACTTCTAAGACACAAGACATCAAAAACAAGACCATATGCAGACAGAGGAACAAGAAGAGATAGAGCGGTACCGTGAAGGGAAAAGAGGAAGCAAGAGCACCACCATGAGGACAAAGCAGAGGTTAGATCCCAAGACGAAGCAGAAGAAGAGGAATCAAAAGCCTGGATCACCACCACCACGTCTCAAGCCTCAGCACCGTATATGATCGCCGTGTTGCATATCTCAATCATCAAACCGAATCTCACAACAACAAATCAACCAGAGGAAATCTATAAAGGTAGAAGCTTTACACCAACGATGAAAGGAAATCTATAAAGGTAGAAGCTTTACACCGACGATGAATCAGAGAATCGAAGAAGAAGAAGAAGAGAATTTTGATTTCTCGATGAAAAGGAAGAGCGGAGAAGAAGCGTTGAGTTGAGAGAAAGAGTAAATTTGTAATACTTAAAAGGAAAATTAATTTAGAGGTTAATTAAAAGAAAAGGAAATTGATAATTATCTCAATCATAACGGTTATATTAATATGAGTTTAAGGAAATCTATACGAGATTTTGTTTCTGTTAATTTTTCTTCTATCACAACGGTAACAACTTAATTTAAATTTTTAAAACAAATGAAGCTCAATAATTACATTGCGAAGAGAACATATACAAACAGGAATTGAGTTAAAATTTGAACAAGTCACAGAGAAAGAAAATCTTTATTGAAATTGGGCTGCAAAGGAAGCCTATGTGACTGTGATGTTGTGGAGTTTAGCCTATGTGACCGTGATGTTGTGGAGTTTATGTGAACGTGGAGTTTATTTTTGCATTTTTGTTTTGTTTTGGATGTGTTTTTACGTAAACATGACGTGAAGTTGTGGATAGAGTTTATTTTTGCATTTTTGTTTTGGTTGTGTGTTTTATGTGACGTTGTGGGTGGAGTTTATTTTTACATTTTTGTTTTGGTTGTGTTTTATGTTATGTGAACATGACGTTGTGGAGATTACTTGTTTTGGTTGTGTTTTATGTTTTCGTGCGTTTAATGTTTTGATGAGAGAGCCAAAGAAGTCAAACTCACTAAACCAAAACCGACATTCCCAGACGAGGTTGCTTCTTCTCATTCATACTTTGAAGTGTTAAACCTGGACAATGTTTCACATTCGTCAAACAAGCTTCAGAAAATGGTTGAGACAGTTTGTATTAAAAAAAAAAAAAAAAGTTAACTATGTTAGCTCTGAAATGAAGCAATAGACAAAAAAAAACTACTAGAAAATCAAGCAATCTCAGGGATACATTTCTAAGTTTTTACTATTCCAAAACAGATTCTACTCAAAACGCCAACATTAGATAAACAAAAACTAGCTTCTACAGAGCTTACTTTTTTTAAGAGAATCTTGAACAGTTTTATCTGTGTACGCTAATGAAATAGGTCGATCAACAACAATTATGTCCTGCAAGTTACAAAAAAGAAGTTAAAACACTTATACATACACCTAAGAAAATATACAAACCTCTTAACGAGACAAATCACTTTATATTGTCTGTTCCAATAGTTCGATCAGTATGATTATGCTCACTGAAACAAACAACCACACAGGAAAGTAGAGATGAGTCAAAACTAAGTGTTGTTGTGTCAGAATTCGAGGAACGTGTATGTGAAGTTTTTTGTTGCTAGTGTTGAGTTTTACTTTTTGTATTGGAGTTTTGCGTGAATTGTGTTATTGGAGTTTTTGCGTGAATTAATGTTTTTGGTTATGCGTTTGGAAGTGTGTTTGTGTTTAGATTTTGTTGTGTGTCTAAACTTCGTTTGAGCGTTTTGTGTAGAATCTGTTTTGGGATAGTGCAAGCCTCTATCCCACGTGTTAGCTTACTAATAGTTGGCAAGACAGAACATGCGGAACAAGCCAGACTAGGGGACTAGTCTGTCCACTAATTGGTAAGAGAGAGAGAGAGAGAGAGAGAGAGAGAGAGAGAGAGAGAGAGAGAGAGAGATACTTCTTCACCTTAACCCTTGTATGGTAGTGAATGGTCTCCAAACTTGTCTTTTCAGCTTAAAGATTCCTTCTCTTGAAATCGAAGCACCTTATCAATAAAGTGTGTAACAATGAGTAAACCAAAAACAACAACAGAGCCAACTTTCAAGTGTTAACCTGGACAAAGTTTCACATTCGTCAAAAAATTAACAAGCGTTAGAAAATGGTAGAGACACAATTTGTATTTAAAAAAAAGTTAACTATGTTTCCGTGGTTTTGACAAGAAAATGTACCTCAGTGGCAGTGCAAGTCCACCAGCCATGGTTGTTTATTTAACAAACCCAATCAAGTTATTTCCTTTCAAGTTCCTGTGACACAAATAATTGTCAGAGACAAATTCATTATCAAATGTCTGTCAAACGTAAAGCCTCACTATATGCTTACAATGACTCAAGAAGGGAGAGATGTCTACATGAGAAAGCTATTGGTTCCTTCACAAGGGAATGGTCTTGCAGAACTCGGATCACCAGTCCAAACCTTTTCACTTTCTAGTTATGGCGTCAACTTCATATTAACAGAGAACATGGATAACTGTGAGTTTCAGTATGAATCAAGATTCTGAATACACAGTAGAGATGAAAACATAACACACCGCCTTGAATGGTGGTGGAAACTTCATAAGAGATTGTGCAGTGAATGTCTAGATTTTTCTGTTTGCATTCCTCTTGAGATTTTCAAATTCTGCAAAATAAAAATGAAAAGAGATTCTGTCAACAGCACAAACCATAATTCTTGATCAGTGAAACCAGAATCATAAATCAAATAGAAAATTTATAAATTTGGTCGCTGATCAAATTTGCTAGCCTCCTGGTTTTAGGACTGTAAAGTTCTACTATATATTATTACAAAAGTTTACCTCTTTAAACCTCTTTATTAACTCCTTAGAGATACACCAACAAGCACACATAAGGTTATTGCTGCAAGTTACACACCAAGTAAGCCGATTTAAAGGACATTATACACAAAATCATAAACAAAAGAACAATGTCTACATCAAACATACAAAACCACACATCTTATCACTTAATTAACAAGACTGAAAATAAAATGAAAAGAGAGATTCTCTCAAAAAGACAGGAACCATAATTTTTGGTCATAAAAACAAGTACCTGGTCAGTGGTCAAATTTGGTAGCATCACAAATCTTGCTCTTTCTTATGAAAACCCGGTTTTAACTTGAAACCATCCTCATCTACGAGAAAGCATTTTGCAGTTCAATTGAAGAAGACGACAAGTTAATGCATGTTATATTAGTAAGTCAACAACAAAGAGAGTAGCATAGAGCGAAGAAATAAAAACAAGGCATTAAACTAAAACAACAAAAAAAAGATACAGAATCGTACAGTTTTAACATCTTAACCGTTATGCACAAGTGTTGTTGTTTGCTTTGAAATGGAGAAATAGACAAAACACTATTTAGAAATCCAAGTAATCTCAGAGACACTAAACACTACATGTACCAACTCCTTCTCACTTCCACAACGTCACTCAACAGCCATATATTTCTAAACTTGTAGCCAACATCTGAAGACCATTCAGTAGCTAAACAAATACTAGCTTCTACAGAGCTTACCTTTAAGAGAATCTTGAACAATTGTATCTGTGTCCGCTAATGAAATAGGCCGATCAACAAGATTTATGTCCTGCAAGTTACAAAAAAGAAGTTAAACACTTATACATACACTTAATGAATTATACAAACCTCTTAACGAGACAAATCTCTTTATGTTGTCTGCTCCAATAGTTCGATAAGTATGATTATGTTCCCCTGCAACTGAAACGAACAACCACACAAGAAAGTAGAGATGATTTAAAAGTAAGTGTTGTTGTGTCGGAACTCGTGGAACGTGTACGTGAAGTTTTTTGTTCCTAGTGTTGAGTTTCACTATTAGTGTTGGAGTTTTTTTGCGTGAATTATGTTTTTGGTTATGCGTTTGGAAGTGTGTTTGTGCTTAGATTTTGTTGAGTGTCTAAATTTCGTTTGAGTGTTTTGGGATAGCGCAAGCGGCCTCTATCCCAAGTCATGTGTTAGCTTAATAATAGTTTGCAGAACACAGATGTGGAACAAGCCAGACTAGAGGACTAGTCTGTCCACAAAATTTGTAAGATAGGAAGAGAAAAAAAGAGAGAGAGTTAGAGATACTTCTTCACCTTAACCCTTGTATGGTCTCCAAACTTGTCTTTGCAGCTTTAAGATTCCTTCTTTTGAATTCGAAACACCTTATCAATAAAGTCTGTACAAAGAGCAAATAAGATTACAAAACTAAGTAAACCAAAAACAACAATTTGTATTTTTTTAAAAGTTAACTATGTTTCCGTGGTTTTGACAAGAAAATGTACCTTAGTGGCAGTGCAAGTCCACCAGCCATTGTTGTTTATTTAACAAACCCAATCAAGTTATTTCCTTTCAAGTTCCTGTGACACAAATAATTGTCAGAGACAAATTCATTATCAAATGTCTGTCAAACGTAAAGCCTCACTATATGCTTACAATGACTCAAGAAGGGAGAGATGTCTACATGAGAAAGCTATTGGTCTTTGTAACCCACTTGAACTAAGATTCATTCTCACAGCAACAAGCTCGCTCATCAACAAAATTATCCTTCAGGGAAATTACATAAATGAGTTCTTATTGTCTGGTTGAGAAAAATGACTTACAGGGACTTGATTTGATAATTTTAGGTACCTTCACAAGGGAATGGTCTTGGAGAACTAGGATCAGCAGTCCAAACCTTTTCACTTTCTAGTTATGGCGTCAACTGCATATTAACAGAGAACATGTATAACTGTGAGTTTCAGTATGAATCAAGATTCTGAATACACAGTAGAGATGAAAACATAACACACCGCCTTTAATGGTGGTGGAAAATTCATCAGAGATTGTGCGGTGAATGTCTAGATTTTTCTGTTTGCATTCCTCTTGAGATTTCCAAATTCTGCAAAATAAAAATGAAAAGAGAGATTCTCTCAAAAAGACAGGAACCGTAATTTTTGATCATAAAAACAAGTACCTAGTCAGTGGTCAAATTTGGTAGCATCACAAACCTTTGCTCTTTCTTATGGAAAACCTGGTTTTAACTTGAAACCATCCTCATCTACGGGAAAGCATTTTCAACTACATAGCATATTGGCATTTCCATTGAAGAAGAAGACAAGTTAATGCATGTTATACTGGCAATGACCTATATTGGTAAGTCAACAACAAACAGAGTAGCATAGAGCGAAGAAATAAAAACAAGGCTTTAAACTAAAACAACAAAAAAAGATACAGAAACGTACAGTTTAACACCTTAACCGTTATGCACAAGTGCTGTTGTTAGCTCTGAAATGAAACAATAGACAAAACACTATTAGAAAATAAAGCAATCTCAGGGACACTAAACACTACATGTACCAACCCTCCTCACTTCCACAACGTCACTCAACAACCATATACTTCTACATTTTTAGCCAACATCTGAAGACCATTCAGTAGCTAAACAAATACTAGCTTCTATAGAGCTTACCTTTAAGAGAATCTTGAAAAATTGTATCTGTGTACGCTAATGAAATAGGCCGATCAACAAGATTTATGTCCTGCAAGTTACAAAAAAGAAGTTAAACACTTATACATACACTTAATGAATTATACAAACCTCTTAACGAGACAAATCTCTTTATGTTGTCCGCTCCAATAGTTCGATAAGTATGATTATGTTCCCCTGCAACTGAAACGAACAACCACACAAGAAAGTAGAGATGATTTAAAAGTAAGTGTTGTTGTGTCGGAACTCGTGGAACGTGTACGTGAAGTTTTTTGTTCCTAGTGTTGAGTTTCACTATTTGTGTTGGAGTTTTTGCGTGAATTATGTTTTTGGTTATGCGTTTGGAAGTGTGTTTGTGCTTAGATTTTGTTGAGTGTCTAAATTTCGTTTGAGCGTTTTGGGATAGTGCAAGCCTCTATCCCAAGTCATGTGTTAGCTTAATAATAGTTTGCAGAACACAGATGCGGAACAAGCCAGACTAGAGGACTAGTCTGTCCACAAAATTTGTAAGATAGGAAGAGAAAAAAAGAGAGAGAGTTAGAGATACTTCTTCACCTTAACCCTTGTATGGTCTCCAAACTTGTCTTTGCAGCTTTAAGATTCCTTCTTTTGAATTCGAAACACCTTATCAATAAAGTCTGTACAAAGAGCAAATAAGATTACAAAACTAAGTTAACTAAAAACAACAACAAAAGGAATCGTCTAGTCCATTCACAATACTCTACTGAGATGAAGAACGTAACATGTTAATATCAAGTCTTAGAACTTTTCGTGTTTATGAAATTGAGACAAAAGAACTGAACCACAAAACTTATACACAATTCCATCGATCGTCTTTCTAACAAAGAAACAGAGAAAATTCATCACAAACAATTCTAAATCGCTAGATTTTTCGTAATCAAAAACCCTAACTCGGTTGAAACAAGATAGAGACAACACGAAGATCATCATCATCATCAAAATACTTGTAATATCTATTACCTGAATTGTTCTGCGTAATCGGATCCAATCGTCACCAGACTTCACGGCGACAAAAGTTTTTTGTTTTCTCCCAAATTGCGATCCTCTCCATCAGATTCATCACCGGCTGGAAACAAATCTGGTTGCAACTGATGGAAACAGTCACATTTCTTCCGATCAGATTAAATGAATCGCGAAATAAGTTTCCGATCAGATGAAGAAACCGTTTTGAGTTTTGAGTCGGTGATGGAATGAGAAAAAGAAAACTTTGTATCTATTTGTACTGGTTTAGGCCAATTACTGTGTAATTACGAAAATACCCTGGTATAGTTCCGTTAATATGGATTTTAAAATTCAAATTACAAGCTACGTATTTCATATCAAACGGACAGATTAGAATTATATCTTGGTTTAACTAATATACTTTATTGTGAAATAACCGAGTTTGATTTCCGGTTCCTTCGTAAACCGAAATTTTTAAAATTGTGTAAACGCGGATGCTATGCTATGGTCTGCCATTTTATTTTGTTAACTCACTCCTTGATATTTCCTGTATTTATTATATAACTATGTATCTTCATTTTTTTCAATTTAACACCAAACTTTTTCAACTTATCTATAAAGATTTTAAATCTCATATACCAATATTAATCATCGTAAACAAAAGACAAGAAAATAATGTAAAAACTAGATTAGTAGTACCCGGGCACGAATTGTATTTCATAATATACAAAATTATATATATATATATATATATATATATATATATATGTCACTTAAATTTTTTGATATGTAATATTAATTTATATCTCGCAATTTTATCTATATTTATAGATATTCTCGTCATATGATAAAAAACTCATTCTAGTATATTATACATTACAGTTAACTTGCCGCCTGCAATAAATATTTTAAATATATCTAAAATATCAAATTAGAGTATTTGTAATTTTTATTTGTAATTTTTCTTTTTATTTTTATGATATATTTTTTTAAATATCAAGTTAAAATATATTTACATGTTTCAATTTAAAATATTTAACATTTTTATTGCATTATACAAAACTATATAATTTATTTAAAATGTGACCTGTTACTTAGTTAAAACTTTTGTTGGATATATTTTTGCATAAAATAAATATATTACACAAATTTGAACTTGTGACCTGATATAATTTTTTCTTTATAAATTAAACATATTTTTTTTATTTTTAAAAATGCAAATCATGGAATATCTAAAAAACAAATCTACATTTTTATTATTATATAAATGATGTGATGAGTTATTTGTTTCACACAAATATAAGCATATATAAGATGAAAGGTGAAATATAATAATTAATAACAAATTAATATGATAAGTTAGACATCAAACCTTCTATGTGTATGATGAGTTATCTATTTTGCTTATGTTCCATGCAGATTACACGTAACACTACTTACTAATTAACGTAATTAGTTTTTTTTTTTTTTTTGTGCCATGCATCACAACAATCGGCGAAGTTTTTGTTTCTTTCTAAAAATTCGTAATTTTGTTAGGCAAAACTATTTTTTTTTTCTAGATTTAATAAAATTATGTTGAAATGGATTTCAGAAACTCGTTCAAATCGCATCATAGCTCATACAAACAAATTAAAAGCCCCGGAGATCAAAGCGACGCAAGCCCTGAACATCTTCCGATCCTCCACGATCACGATCATCATTCCGGCATGGTAAATAACACCAAACCAGAGAGCAACCGTTCTAGCCTCGACGACGACGGACGTAACGCGCCGGTGGAGCGTGATGCAAGCTACAAGTTCTGGCAAGACAACACAGCAGCAACGACCTCTTCCTTGGATCACACGTCATCTAGGGTTAGTGCTAAAGATCCGATTGCTATCAATAGAAAAAGCGATAGGTTAAGCGGTAGTTTCGATTTCGCGCATGGCGGTGGTGGAAAGCCGATAATAGAAGAGTCTCCGACGAAGATGGTGGCGGCTGGAGGAGAGTCTATGAATCGTTGGAGAGTGAGGAATGATCATGAGATCACACTTGATGTGGATCAAGATAATGATGACGTTAGTCACCAGACAATGCCTACGCCTACGTCAACGGCTCGTACATCGTTTGATGCGTCTAGAGAGTTGCGAGTCTCGTTTAACGTTCGTAGAGCCGGTACTGGTACGTATGTTGCTGGTTCGGTTCCTTCTTCGTCTTCTCATTCGAGTACTTCTTCGTCCGCGACAATGCGGACGAATCAGGATCAGCCTCAGCAGCAGGAGGATGAGGTTGTGAGATGTACATCGAACGTGTCGTTTCAGAGGAAATCAGAGATTATATCTAGAGTGAAGACAAGATCTAGGCTTCAAGATCCGCCACGAGAGGAGGAAACGCCTTTTTCGGGTTGGAGATCGGGTCAGTTGAAATCCGGGTTACTTGGTGATATAGATGAAGAAGATGATCCATTAGCTGAGGAAGATGTACCAGATGAGTATAAAAGAGGGAAGCTTGATGCAATAACGTTGCTACAGTGGCTTAGTTTAGTCGCGATTATAGCTGCATTGGCGTGTAGCTTGTCGATTCGGTCTTGGAAGAAAGTTAGAGTTTGGAACCTTCATTTATGGAAATGGGAAGTGTTCTTGCTTGTTCTTATATGTGGTAGGTTGGTTTCGGGTTGGGGAATCCGAATCGTTGTCTTTTTTATCGAAAGAAACTTCCTTTTGCGGAAGCGGGTTCTTTACTTCGTGTATGGTGTGCGTAGAGCTGTTCAGAACTGTCTTTGGCTTGGCTTAGTCCTTCTCGCTTGGCATTTCTTGTTTGACAAGAAAGTACAAAGGGAGACAAAGAGCAAGTTTCTTCCTTACGTAACTAAGATCTTGGTGTGTTTCTTGTTGAGCACTATCTTGTGGTTGATCAAGACACTAGTGGTTAAAGTCCTGGCCTCTTCGTTCCACGTCAGTACTTACTTTGACCGGATTCAAGAAGCCTTGTTTAACCAGTATGTGATCGAGACCTTGTCCGGTCCTCCAATGATTGAGATGAGCAGGATTGAGGAAGAGGAAGAGAAGGCACAAGATGAAATCTTCAAGATGCAGAACGCGGGTGCAAATTTACCACCTGATCTTTGCGCGGCTGCATTTCCACCGGGAAAGAGCGGGAGAGTGATGAATCCGAAGCTCTCCCCGATCATCCCGAAAACAACAACTGATAACGGAATCAGCATGGAACACCTTCACAGGATGAATCACAAGAATATCTCAGCTTGGAACATGAAGAGGCTAATGAAGATTGTGAGAAATGTTTCTCTCACCACATTGGACGAGCAGATGCTTGAAAGCGCATACGAAGATGAATCCACCCGACAGATACGGAGCGAAAAAGAAGCTAAAGCAGCTGCAAGAAAGATTTTCAAGAACGTAGCTCAGCGTGGTGCAAAGTGAGCCAACGTCTCTTTAATTTCCTTCTTCATTAGCATCAATATTGTTTCCCTAACAAACTCATATCTGAATGACAAAAAAGGTACATTTACTTGGAGAATTTGATGAGATATTTGCGGGAAGACGAGGCGATAAAGACCATGGGCCTCTTCGAAGGTGCACCGGAGAACAAAAAGATTACCAAATCAGCCTTGAAGAACTGGCTGGTAATTGTTAATTTTCTGCAAAGACATTACTAGAATAAGATTCATCAGATTAAATTCTTTTCTGTATATATATCACTCCGTTGTTGACTTTGATTAGGTCAATGCTTTCAGAGAGCGAAGAGCTCTTGCCCTGACACTCAACGACACCAAGACAGCGGTGAACAAGCTCCATCACATGATTAACATTGTCACTGCCATTGTCATTGTAGTCATATGGCTTGTCCTTCTTGAAATTGCATCCTCCAAGGTACTTCTCTTTGTAAGTTCACAAGTTGTACTCTTGGCTTTCATTTTTGGGAACACTGTCAAGACCGTCTTCGAATCAATCATCTTCTTATTCATCGTGCACCCTTACGATGTTGGTGATCGCTGTGAGATTGACAATGTACAGGTATGTGCCTTCGCCTTTGCAATGTAACACTCAAGAATCTTATTGATTGGCTAACAAAAAGGCTAATTAAATTTAAATCCAGTTGGTGGTGGAAGAGATGAACATACTCACTACCGTGTTCTTGAGATACGACAATCTCAAGATTATGTATCCGAATAGTCTTCTATGGCAGAAATCAATCAACAACTACTACCGCAGTCCAGACATGGGAGATGCAATAGAGTTCTGTGTCCACATTACTACTCCCCTTGAAAAGATCGATGTGATAAAACAGAGAATATCAAAGTAAGACTAATCCTTTTAATGGTTTATGCGCATTCTCATACCGTATTTTGCTGATCAATTTTTGTTTACTATTTAATCACAATGCAGCTACATAGACAACAAGCCAGAGTATTGGTACCCACAAGCCAAAATCGTAGTAAAAGATGTGGAAGAATTGCACATAGTAAGGCTAGCGATATGGCCATTTCATAGGATTAATCACAACGACATGCTTGAAAGATGGTCAAGAAGAGGCGTCTTAGTCGAAGAAGTGATCAAGATCCTCCTCGAACTCGACATTCAACACCGGTTTTATCCGCTCGATATCAACATCCGAACAATGCCTACAGTAGTCTCTAACAGAACTCCACCAGGCTGGTCACAAATCCCACCTGCCTGAAAATATTTTTGAACAGCCAAACAAGGTTGATGTCTATTTCTTTCTTGTCTCAAACGAGTCAACAATTTTGTAACCAAACAAAACATTAATCTAATTAATTAGTCCATATAACCACAATTTTGACATTTTAAGATTCAAGACTTCTACACCAATCAACAATCTAGTACTCTACTCTTACATTGCATGTGCTTAGTTAGGAGTAAGGAATAACTATAATCTCTATATTAATCTTCCCTTGTTCAAACTTAAGCCTAACCTCATCTACCCATTGAATCGTAACTCAATAACCAAGTTAGTTCTAGCCTATTGGTCAGAGCTTTAAGCCTAGAAACGATCTTAAGTAACCTCTAAATAAATACAAATAAGGAAAATAATAAAAATCTAAGTTTAACCTTGTTATTGCTGACGATAGGAATAAGAGAAAACAGAACAATACGGGCATGCACGCAAGGTGTTTTGTTGGGTGTTGTTAATGACTTAATGTTAATTAATATGCCCACTCTATAACGAAAACTATCAAAGACCAAACTTAGAACATGAGATGTGTAGAAAAACACAAATTCATTAAATTTAGTGATCGTTTTATCAAAAATGACGAATTAATTACTATATTAAGTCTTTATCCAACTCATGGTGGTTTAAATAAAAAAACTCCTAAACCAATTACAATTGTTAGTAAGTTAAGTAACAAAGAACAAAAAAAAAAAATACATACACCTAAACTTGTAACTCCTATTGAAAACTATAACGTAACCTTTGTTTGTTAATGAATCATCATCTTCTTCACAGCTTCTGTTTCATTTTCTAAAGAGTTTTGTGTATATTTTGCATCTTTTGTTGTTGTTATGATTCATTGATGGATTTTCGAAAACCCTTTAAGTCTCATAGTTCGTATAAACAGATTATAAGCACGGGAGATCAAACCGAGAAGACGAAGAAGAAGAAGAAACATCAGGTTCTTGATGATGGTTCTGGTTCTAGCTTCAGCGTTCATAAAGCAGCCATGGAAAGAGATCCCAGCTACATGTTCTGGCAAGATAATTCAACGGATGATCATGTTAAGAGTGGGAGTTTCGATTTTTCGCAGTGCCGTGAGGAGATCACACTCGATGTGAATGACGAAACAGAGGAAACAGAGGAGATTAGTAACAGCAACAATATGTTTGGTTCGAAAGAAATGAGAGTGTCTTTCAAGATCAACAGTTCAGGAACCAACAATTTGTCCAGTTCTGTCCGTTCTTGTGCGTCGTCGACTTCTTTTTCCTCGGCGACGATGCGGATGAATTTAGAGCAGCAAGAAGATGAAGGAGAGGTAGTTGTAAGATGTTCTTCGATGAGGAAAACAGAGCTTGTTTCGAGGGCGAAGGCGAGATCAAGACTGATTGATCCACCACAAGAAGAGGAACAACAGTACACGAGTTGGATGGGAACATCAGAGCAGTTAAGATCAGGTTTACTTGGGAGACAGTCTGATGATATTGAGGAAGAAGATGATTCATTGGCTGAGGAAGATGTTCCAGAGGAATATCGAAGATTGAAAATGGACGCGGTAACGTTGCTTCAGTGGCTGAGCTTGATCGCGCTCGTAGTTGCGTTAGTGCTGAGTCTTGCGTTTCATACGTGGAGAAATGCAACTCTTTGGAGCCTTCAATTGTGGAAATGGGAAGTGGTCTTGCTGGTTCTCATTTGCGGGAGGCTAGTTTCGGGGTGCGGAATCCGAATCATCGTCTTTTTTATCGAAAGAAACTTCCTATTGAGGAAACGGGTCCTCTATTTTGTATATGGAGTGAAGACTCCTGTTCAGAACTGTCTCTGGCTCGGCCTCGTGCTTCTCGCTTGGCATTTCTTGTTCGACAAGAAAGTAGAAAGGGAAACACATAGCGATGTTCTTTTTCTCGTGTCCAAAATCTTGGTGTGTTTCTTGTTAAGCACTGTCTTGTGGCTGATCAAGACACTTGTGGTTAAAGTTCTAGCTTCTTCGTTCCACGTTAGTACCTACTTCGATCGGATTCAAGAAGCTCTGTTTCATCATTACTTGATCGAGACGTTATCTGGACCTCCAATGCTTGAGCTAAGCAGGATTGAGGAAGAGGAAGAGCGCGCGCAAGAAGAGATCTTCAAGATGCAGAAAGGAGGAGCTGATTTATCACCCGAGCTTTGTTCCGCAGCGTTCCCTCAGGAAAAAAGCGGGAGTACAGTGAACATAAAGTTATCTCCAATCATCCCAAAGACGGGAAGTGATAACGGAATTACAATGGAGGATTTGCACAAGATGAATCAGAAGAACGTTTCAGCTTGGAACATGAAAAGGCTAATGAAGATTGTGAGAAATGTTTCGTTGACTACGTTGGACGAGCAAGCGCTTCAAAACACATCTGAAGATGAATCCACCCGACAGATACGGAGCGAAAAAGAAGCTAAAGCAGCCGCAAGGAAGATCTTCAAGAACGTGGCTCAACCTGGCACAAAGTGAGTCTTCTTGATCACTACATAATTTATCTTCTTTCTTTAACAAAAAAATATCTTTCTTACAACCTAATTAACAAACCTCATATGACAAAAAGGCACATTTACTTGGAGGATTTGATGAGATTTTTGCCAGTAGACGAGGCGATGAAAACGATGAGCCTCTTCGAAGGAGCATTAGTGACCAAAAAGATCACAAAATCAGCCTTGAAGAACTGGCTGGTAAAATTAATAAGAGTTTTTGTTCTTGAGCTTATGTATATATATGTCACTAATTATGTTGTTGACTCTGCTTAATTAGGTAAATGCTTTCAGAGAGCGAAGAGCACTTGCTTTGACACTCAATGACACCAAGACAGCAGTGAATAAACTCCATCAAATGATTAGTTTTCTCACTGCCATAGTCATTGTAGTCATATGGCTAATCCTTCTTGAAATCGCCACGTCCAAGTACCTTCTCTTTTTAACTTCACAAGTTGTACTCTTGGCCTTCATGTTTGGGAACTCTCTCAAGACCGTCTTCGAGTCAATCATCTTCCTCTTTATCATTCACCCTTATGATGTTGGTGATCGGCTGGTCATCGACACTGTAGAGGTACTAAGAATCTAAAAATATGTTTTAGAGTCTATTTAGTAAATCTTGTAGGGTACAATAATTAACAAGATCAAAATTGCAGATGGTGGTGGAGGAAATGAACATTCTCACAACAGTGTTCTTGAGAGCTGACAATCTAAAGATTGTGTATCCGAATATTCTTCTATGGCAGAAAGCAATCCACAATTACCATCGTAGTCCGGACATGGGAGAAGAAGTCACATGTTGTGTCCACATTACTACTCCTCCTGAAAAAATAGTTGCAATCAAACAAAGAATATCAAGGTAAAGATTCTCACACTTGTGCTATAATGTCTTAAGTTGATATATTATGAAGGGATGATAATGATCTTTTTCGCTAAAAACCCGCAGCTACATCGATAGCAAACCCGAGTATTGGTATCCAAAAGCTGATATTATTGTCAAAGATGTGGAAGATTTGAACATTGTGAGGTTAGCAATATGGGCGTGTCATAAAATTAACCACCAAAACATGGGTGAGAGGTACACAAGAAGAGCCTTGTTGGTCGAGGAAGTAATCAAAATCCTCCTCGAACTCGATGTTCAGTATAGGTTTCATCCACTTGACATCAATGTCAAAACAATGCCCACGGTTGTCTCCAGCAGAGTTCCACCTGGCTGGTCTCAAATCCCTGATTCAGGGTGATATAGATGTGTCTGCTTATTCCTTTTTTTAGTCGATATAACATTTTGAGTGTTATCTAAAGTGCATCAGATAAAGCAAATTATGTTTTAGTAATGAGGGTGTTGTACATATATGAATGAAGGTGAAAGCAAATAAGTGTTATCTAAACTTTATGAAATAGAAACTAATTATATTTTTAGTATTCACTTGTGTCTTCTTCTTCTTTCTAATTTATTTTCTTTGAATGTTAATCATTAAATCATTAGTTTATGTAACTAATATATATATATATATATATATATATATATTTCTTTTGTCTACATTTGTGATCATATTTAGAAGAAACAAGTGATAATATTTTTAATATATCAATCTAAATAATTTTTTTATCATATACTACAAAGCTATATATATACACTCTTCTCTTATATATAAACTTGATGAGTTCTTGTAATCACACTTCCTCTTCTGAGATCTTGTTGATTGCTTTGTTCAATGGTGGAGTTAGAACATCATTAATCAATAGACTTTGAAAGAACCCGATCAACTGCATGAGCACGCAGACCATCTTAGTCCATCATAAATTCATATAAAATTAATCAAATCAAAGTTATCCTTGATGGGATATATGAATAGCTAGCCACACGTACCGAGGACAAGGAGATGCAAAGAAGGCTGAATCCAGGGAAATAGAACGGTGCATTGTCCGAAAGAAACAATGCTTTATATATACATGAAACCAATATTTCAAATGTGTCAAAAGACATGAATGAAACTTCGTTAGTAGTAGTTTGTGTTCTTAGGACCTTATAAAGTTACAAACCTGTCAATGGACTGAATACAAATGGTGCCACAACTTTGCCAAAGGACCTAACTCCAGATATGCATCCTTGCACCTTTCCCTACATCAGTTCACACAATACTTTGTGTTCTTATGTTTTTGTTTTGAATGCTGATGCAACAGATATAGATATATACAACCCTTATTAGCTTTTTACCTGTTCACCAGATCCGACCTGTCTTGAAGCAATACCACAAACCTGCATCCCAAAATGTTTCAAACCTTTAATTTTATAGAATTTAAATTAAAAACCATATGGATGTGAGATATTATTCCTAGTACCCTATATATTACTTAAAGTATTGTTCCATTTATGATATAAGATAACATTCACAAAATTTGCTATATATTGACTAATTACTAACTATCTCAAACAAAAAAATATATCTTACTGAGGGCATCACAAACAAGGCTCCAGGTACAAAGACAGTGGTGAGATAAGGAACCTGCAAAAAATCGATATCGAAAAATAAAAATTAACCAAAGCAAACTAAATTGAGATGTGACATTGAATAAGTCCCCTAGTTTTGACTAACTCACCCATGGTGCCCAAGAAATGCTGACAATGGCCATCTGCATCACAAACCCAAATATGCACCATTTCATTACTTCAATAACAAGGTTGGTTATTATAATGTCAATAGAATCCTAAGTAAGAAGATAAGTATGCTTACATTTATAAATTCCATGAAAAGCCCTGTTGATAAAAGCTTGCGTTCTCCAATGGCAGATGCAAATCTTGGCAGAACAAATAGCTGAGAACACACACATAACACATTTAGCAAAATCAATTTAACGTTCAAAATATATTCAAATATTAAAGTATAATTGCTATGTTTATACAATACTATCTACAATATAATCACACGTAATGTATTTACTTGAGAGATAGATCCAACGATGGTAATCAAGAGCAAGAGATCAGCAAACTGTTTCTTGTCAAATCCAAAACGTGCTTTCAGAAAATACTGCATAGACAATAAAATCATACGTAAACTATGCAACATGAAAAATTGACATTATAAAGAAAAACTCAATAACATGTAAAAGAAAGAGTAATAAATAATAATATGAGCTAAACCAAGAAAGCTGACTCCATTCCACTATCTGAGAAACTGCTGAAGAATGTAACAACCAATGCTTGTACGAATATTGTGCTGCATTATATATAAAACCCATATCCATCATTTAGAATTATAATACATGAATACATAAATATATATAAAATGCACATAAATAAACACACCTAGTCTTCATCAAGCTGATGGTATCTTTCAAAGAAGAATACTTCTTGTGAAACACACGTGCTTTAATGGGTCTGTCGTTAAGAATCGGCTCTTCTAACATTCCCACATCATTACTACCATGATCATCTTGATCATACGTACCATGATGATGATCATCTTCATCATCGTTTAGCCTTTCCTTTAAGAAAACTCTCATGTAGACAAGGCCAACGAGAAATGCTAAAGCAGAAACCTAAATTAATCCAAAACAAAAACGATCTTAGACTTTGGATTATATGAGAATTTGATTAACACTCTCATATAGTCATGATAAAATGTACCTGAAAAGTTAAAGCTATGGGTAGGAAACGAGCAACTAGTGTACCAAAAAGTCCAGCGATTGTTTTGATACCAGCTAAAATACCAAATGCTGATATTCTTCTACTTCCGTGAATATTTTCTGCCTGAACAAAATCTTTTTAAGTGATCTGATAGAAATGTGTTAAGTGTATATTTTGTTATAATGATAGTTTATTAAAAATGTACCACATAAGCATAAGCGAGGCAGTCGACGGTGCCTTCGCATACCATAGAGGTCAGAATCTTGCTTATATAAAACACGTAGAAGAATTTTGTATCCCTTCTGTACCCTAAAATTACTGTCAAAATAAACTATAAAATTATTTTCTTTTGATAACATGAGACAGTATTACTAAAAAGTAAGAATATAAAGAGAAATTTTATGGAAAATTTAATTTCTTTGGGTTAGTAGTATAAGGACTAGACATAAGATATATAAGAGCTATTAAAATGGGCGGATTGTCTATGGTCAGTTTTTGTCTAATACTTTATGGGCCGGTTATAGATAAACCCATATATAAAACGGATTAAAATGGTCTATGTCCAATTTCATTCATGGATAAAACGGGTTTGACAATATGAATACTGGACAGTCCATATAACCGAAAAGTTTAGGTCAAAATCGATTTGAGGATAAACTTAGAACTCATTTTAATTTCTCAATTTTTTTTTTTTAAATTATCTTTTAACTATTATTTTCTAAATAATAGAGATACCTATGAACAGCCTATTTGGATATAATCGTTTTAATGGGCAGAGTCATTAATAGACACAGTTGTTAATGAATTAGATCAAAATAACCAACCTTGGAAGGATAAAATAGATAGAGATAATTTTATCTTCACAGCTTTATAACCTTTAAATTTGAGATGTTTTTGTTTTACTCGACCCGCAGATAACGAGTATTGTACTTGAGATTCAAAACCGTTAATTTCTGGTAGTTTATTTACAATTGTAAGATTGAAAAAACATTTCTAATGTCGTTAAAAAAGTTAAACTAAAAATGCTCTAAATCGATTTGTTTTTTTTCTTTCTTTTGTTAATGTTGGCATTAAAGAAGTGGTACATTGTGTGAGTTGGGAACACTAGTAGTAGTGGTGGTGGAGGAAATGACGAAACATGGGCATGCATGCGTGTATTGAAAGTGGGGTAAAAGGCTTCTTTAACTTCCACCTCCACGTAATACTTTCCAAAATAAAGAATATTACATTGACGTACACATCAAAAGAAAAATATCTTATTGCTTTTTTTCTTTTTCTTTATGTTGATTTTGTAAAGTTAAAATAGCTATAGTGAGTTCTTTTACTTTTGCGTCGGTGTGATTCCCATGAATTGAAAAAAAGCAACAAAAGAAAGAAATAAGAATAGAGACAAAACAAAACGAACCAGGAGGAACAATGGAGAGACACATAGGAAGTGTGAGGATTGTTTTAATCCCATATCTGTCTGATAAGTTCCCGATCACTGGCATCATTATCATCGTCCCCATCCCTATTACCTTCATTCAATAGTTCTCATTATTACCACAATTTACACAATAAATGTCATGATCAAGATTATAACATTTAATATTCAAAAAAAAAAAAACTTTGATCTCTCTTTTTATAAGACTATTTGAAATAAAAACATATTAATTACAATACTATTAATTTAAATTATTTGGTGGTGTTTGTTTTTGGTATAAATGTAACTAAAGATATAAGAAATTTAATTAAATAAGGGGAAAATGTTTTACTTTGTATAAAAAATATTTTAAGTTTTTATCAGCTGAATTTTTTTTTTTAATTACGAGATTTGAAAACATAGATGAATTAATGCAGAGTGGAATGAATTTAGAAAGAAAAATTACTCTATTATTAATTATAAGTAACTAAACAACCAGTCAAAGCCATAGTTTCAAATATGAAAGATAATAAATTCTTTAGAAATATTTAGCTTGAAAAAGAGAAAAAAACTCAAAACCTATGATCATGTTCATAAAGAACATACATTTAGATGCATATAGGTCATGGTCAGTTTTAAGCAAAGAAGAACCAAATCTTTAACAATCAAGAAATGAAGATCAAAGAGATGAGACTAAAGAAAACAAAAATGTGTGTGAGTAAAGGTTAGTACCACTTGTTGGAAACCAGTGAGGTAAACAGCCAGAGAACATGAGTCATCTGGACCGGAGCACACGGCGGCGACGGTGACGTCGGTAATCACCGGTACTACCATGAATCCGGCGAAGCCAGAAAGGAAGACCGTCGTCAACATATGTCTCAACCCTCCAATTCCATCCTCCATAACATTTACCGATCACTTGTTGTTTCAAAAGAGAGAAAAAAACAGAAAACAACAGTGTTTCAGAATTTTGTTTGGATTTTGTTTTTGGACCAAACAAAAAAAAAGGAAAGCTTATTATTATTTTGTAATGTTTTCATCAGATATTTCTTTTTTCTGTCAATTCTTTATTATAAAAATTCGATTGATGCATATATGAGATCACCATCAGACTTTTGGAGGATATTTTGGTATTTTCTGGCCGACTTGATTAAATTAGTCATTATCTCTCTTGATGAGTATTTCTTTTAGTTACACATTACTAATTATGTGACATGTTCTGATAACTACGATCGACATGAAGTTAAAAGGCTATGCGAAAATATTGGTAGTGCCCGTTTCAATCTACATTAAAGAAAATGTATATATATCTAGACCATTACGAAATAAAACAAACCATAAATCTAGTTTAGAAGTTTTGTATCATGCACGACAAGTAAACGAGGGCATGTAACAAATTATCTCTCGAAACAAGTTGAATAAATTGTGAAGCTGATTATTTTTAATTGCAAGTTTTTTTAACAATTAGCTACATGCTCGTTGTAAATGAATACCTTTGAAGTAAAAAATGTTACAACATTGAGTTGCATTTGCTTCTTGTTATATCTCTTACTCTCTCACTTTCACAAAAAGTTTCATTGTAACACAATTTATACAGATTAAGAAAAGAGAAAATTATACATATTTCTCTCTATTTAATAAGTGATAAATGATTTAAATTCAATAAATGAACTTTGGATGTTCGGCAAAGAAAAAAACTTTGGGTTAAAAGGTAAATTAATAAATTTAGTGTAAAAGATACATTGGAATTGTAGAGTGACACTCTTTGTAAAACATGAAAAATTTTCTAGAATAATCACACTATTTGTGAAACAGAGAGAGTATCAAACTTCTGATTTTGAAGGGTTGTTGATTCTGATGTTTACTTACGGCAGAGAAGAATGGTCTTTAATCAGAAGACTTTGAATGAATCCAATCATCTGTGCACATATAAGGCAATGTCATTATGTTAGGCATTAATTATTAAAAGTTCTAAATAATTAACAGACTTGTGATAATTAACATGGTTGTAGTTCTAAAGATTACCACAGAGAAAGCGATGCATAGAAGGCTGAATCCAGGGAAATAGAACGGTGCATTATCCGAGAGAAACAACGCTATGATATCAAATCCAAAATGAAATATTTATTAAACGCAATAGAACTTTGTTTTCCAAGTAATAATTGTGTGTTTTTTTAATTAAGGATATGATTAATGAATTGTGTAAACTGTTTATTTTCTTGTGTTCACGTACCTGTCAATGGGCTATATACAAATGGAGCCATAACTCCAGCAAAAGCCTTTACCCCTGATATACATCCTTGGACCTTTCCCTATAACGAGATGGAAAGGATAAATGAATACATTATGTTGTTTAAATTAAAACTGTGATGTGTAAAACTATAAATTTATGAATGTATATAACACTTAATCTTCTTTGTCTTTACTATCTTAACTATCAACCAAAATAGATGGTGCAATTTTGGGTGTGATTGGTATATATATATCTCTTAAAAATTGTACCATTTACTAATTAGATTAGTGGAACTTCATATATTACTAGATGGTGTAATTTTGGGTATGATTGGTATATATAATATATATATATATCTTTATTTGTTAATTTTTCATTCCTTAGACCTAATTTTTATTTATAATTTTATTTTATAATTACTATCATTTTCCTTTAGAATTACTACTAAGTAATTGTTAAATTTCTTGAATTTTTATTTTATTCTTTCTATTTTGTAAATATTCTTTTTTTGAAAAATAATTTATATAACTTCTTACCACTAATTATCTGACACGTGTTAACATCTTATCAATTCAATTAATACGTGTCACGATCTTTTTAATGTCTAACTTTGAAAACCCAACTTTATATAATAAGAGATATTATGTTTTTAGTGTCTTTTGATTCTTGTTTTAAGTTCGTTTTTAAATTGTACCATTTACTCTAGATACATTTTTATTTTTTAAAACTTCTTTGAAGGCGTTAATTAACCCAAAAAAAAACATGGGAAAAGAAAATAACTTTTACGATTTTACCTGTTCACTGGATCCAACTTGTTTTGAGGCAATACCACAAACCTATAACCAAATCCAAGATGTGTTTATTAGGAAAATATGAACTAAAAGGCTCCATTACATATGGACAACATATATGAAGCCATAATATCTTACAGATGGCATTACGAACATTGCTCCGGGTACAAGCACGGTTGTGGCATAAGGAACCTATATGCGAGCAAAACAAACAATCATCTCTCGATAAAGAATGAACAACCAGGGCCAGCTCAATAATACTATGAACAATGTTTAACTTTCAAATTATGGATCTTATTTGTATATAATTTATATATCATAAAAAAAATTGTTTTTAAAATATCTATATATTTTTGTTGTTAAAAATTATTCTCAATGCACTCACCCAAGCTGACCACGCAACACTTAGACAAGCTGCCTACACCATAAACACAAAAAAAAAAAAAAATTTAGGTTTACACAGATATATCAGTATTAAGGACATCAATTTATTTGGTATGTCACAGAAATAGAAAATGAATAGTTGTAAAATATTTACATTGAAAAATTCCATAAGAAGCCCGGTTGATAACACTTTACGTTCTCCAATGGCAGAAACCAATATTGGCAATATAAACAGCTGAAGAAATATATAACTTTAGCAGCATGCATCGATGAACAATATCTATATAATATAATGTAATACATTTTGAAATATTTACCTGAGAGATGGAGCCAATGATGGTAACCAACAGCAAGAGCTCAGCAAAGTCATTTTTTGTGAACCCAAATCGGGCTTTTAGAAAATACTGTGTCAATTACAAAAGTTTAGTACATTTTTTTGTTTTAACTAATAGATGCATGTAAAAGTGTGGAGATGAGATAAACCAAGAAAGCTGAGTGCATTCCACTTTGCGAAAAGGTAGCAAAGAATGTAACAACCAATGCTTGAATGAGTATGGTGCTGTGTTATACAAAATCATATAGATCATTTAGGATTACATATATGTCACATATCTGTACGTACATAACACAACACATGCATGTATTGTATATATGTGCGTGTGTGTGTGTGTGAAACGTACCTATTTTTTATCAAGCTGATCATGTCTTTTAGAGAAGAGTACTTAGTGTCGAAGACATGTGATTTAGTTGGTTCTCTTTGATTCGGCTCAACTACCATCTTTAGATCAACACTATCATCTTCGTCATAGTAATCGTCATCATTATTGCAGTGTAATCTCTCTTTTAGGAAAATTCTCATGTACACTAGACCAACAAATAGTGATATAGCTGAAACCTAATAATTTACAAATTTTCTTATATATATATATATATATTACAAGATAAAGGTATATGCAAAATAAAATAAAAAAATGCAAATCTTCATGACATGCCAAGGTTTTTGTGCATTTCCAATTGAAAAAATTATATTTATAACTTAGTTATAATCTTCTGGTTCCGCTGTATATTTTATTAGCTAATATCAAAACTTATGGAAAAAAAAAATCTTAAGAAACTGATTGTATATGATTGAATCTTCTTTTGAGATTAACTTTTGATTTTGTCATTTTTGTTAGCATGTATGATTTATACAATACCTGAAAAGCCGAAGATATGGGTAAGAAACGAGCTGAGAATGTCGCACAAACACCTGAAACTGTTCTGACGCCGGCTAAAACTCCAAACATTGATATTCTTTTCCTGCCATGAACATTTTTCGCCTGAAAAAATATAAGTAAACGAAATGATAATCTCGTATATATAGATTAATATTATGAGTGTTTATCGTGGTAAAAAGAAAACAAAAGTTACCACTTACGACATAAGCATGAGCAAGACAGTCAACGGTGCCTTCGCATACCATATCAAAGAGAGTCTTGGTTATATAATATGCATAGAAGAAATTGGTATCTCTTCTATACCCTAATATCACTACAAAAGTTTTAAGATTTTATGAATGTTCTGTATTAAATAAGAACAAAACTTGTTGATGATATAATTAGTGTTAACGAAAAAAGAAGAAGGAACCTGGAGGGAGAATAGAGAGGCACATAGGAATAGTGAGCAATGCTTTGGTTCCATATCTGTCTGATAGGTTCCCAATCACTGGCATCATTACCATTGTCCCTAGTCCTACCGTCTTGTTTTCACCATATATGTTCACCGGATCATAACAAAAGCTTACATTAGTTGTCTTAAAATTCTTATAATATTGCACTTGTTCTAAACACACCACCACAAAAACAACCGAAGATATTTAATTCGGTAGAATCAAACCAATGTCTAATATACAACAAAAAAAAAATATTATTGGAGGACCTATGCATTTTATTAGAGAATTTAGACAGTTTATAAAACACTAGCTAGTCTGATACTAAAATGCCTAAAAAAAATCAATAAACTTCAAGGACTTTCTAAAGAAACAGAAATTAAACGCATTGTTAAAACTTATGAAAATATTTAATTATAAGCTAAACTATAGATTCTTAATTCACAATATATACCCTTATCTTTACAACTAGAATCGATTATATTATTTGTTATAATTAGTTGTCAAATTTGAACTCATTGAAGATTTTTTGGAAGCATTTGTTCTGACCATAAGATGAAAGAGTCATAAAAAAAAAAAAAAGAGAGACCAGAGAGTGAAAAACAAAGACCAATACCCATCGATAGATATGTATATGTGTAAACTATTAGTAGAGGTGGTTACCACTTGTTGTACTCCGGTGAGGTACACGGCGAGAGAACATGAATCTTTTAAGCCGGAGCAAACCGCGGCGACGGTGACATCAGTCATCACTGGCTTCAGCAAGATGTCGGCGAATCCCGATAGGAAAACTGTCGTCAGAATGTGTCTCATCTCTCCAAGTCTATAGTCATCCATCTCACTCCTCAGCTCTCTTAACCTTCACTTCAAAATTCTAAAGCTATACAATGTCTCACAGAATTGTATGTCTCTCATACAAATATCCTCAAGACAAGATATTAATATTGTGAAGCCACATAAATTATCCTAGAGACAACATTTATAGTTAGGCCGTCGGTAACACCTTGGTGGATTTCATGGTCCTTTTGACGTTTTGAAAAAAAGAGAGTGAGAAATTAATGGTCATGGCCCCTTAGATCTGTTCCACCGGTCCCTACCCGGCTCCCCTCGGACCACAAAAATGTATGTGTTTCATTAATTATTGTCCTCTATAAGACTGTAAAATCCATTAAGATTAATATTGTAGAATCCGTGACATTTTACATATGGATTCTTATTGAAAGGTATTCTTTTAGAATGTATAATTTGTCTATAACAATTTCTGTTTTTTATTTTACTGGAAAAAAATAATAAAAATACAGTTTACGTTTTCTTTTTACTTTAAACGTTTGATTCGATATAACTTTAGAAGCAAGAGTACCCAACAAGTAAAAACAAAATCGCTCTCTAAAAATTACAAAGATTGTTTTAGAACTATCTCATCTTTGTAATGTTCCCACCATCACCTTTCTCATGGCTCCATGCCCATTATGATCTATGGACATACCACTCTTAGTAGGCCTACGTCGAATTTCAGTGGGGCCACCAATATCTGACGACCAATTTATTACGTCCAAAAGGTTTTAAAAACTTGTTTATCGACCTACATAGCACCACATGATATTTTCATATGTTTTTTCTTCACTCACCTATCCTGAAACAACTACAGCTCAAGCACGCTTAATTGTTGAGTTCTCTCATGACGTTTAACCGAAAATATAAGTTCACTTTGCTGATATAGGTGGCCAAATCAAATTCTTTTAAACCTCTCTGCATGCACCACCATATTTTCTGAAATCATGGTGTCATAATTCATCTCCACTAAAAAATCGCAATATTCTCGTTGCGCACCAAAACCGTCACCCCGTGAGCCCTCTTGACTCCACTCACGTTTGGATTCGACTCTGATACCACTTGCAACATCTCGACCGTAAACTCTCTTAGTATGAGCCATCTTTTTATTAGGCCCGGTCTATAGGCCCACTGATCGAATATCGATGGGTCTACGGACCAGACCCATATTTAGTTCTCATTCACACTTCCGATAATCACTTCATTTTTGGTTTTGCTCAATTTTATGTATTGTTTTCTTAATTATTTCTTATTTACTGGTCATTTTTTTGTTTCGACTATGTTTTTTTACTTGTCATTTTTTAGATGTTACTTTTTCTAAAATAATTAAAAATATAGCCAGCAATCTTTATATGAGAAAGAAGGGAAAAACATAATCATAGCCAAAGAAACATAATCAATGCTTGACCTAAGCTTCTTCCACGAAATATATGTCCTCAGTTTTCATAGAGAATAGCACCAAGCGTAGTCATATAGGTATAGGAGCCTCATTTTTGTAACTCCTAGCTACATGCAATTCAAGTGCCAACTAGTTTCTTTGGCCAGATTTGAAAAGACAGAATCTGGTGGTGATTCGTTGGCCACAATTACAATGACAAAACCGAGGCGCTCTAACCAAATGTTGTTTACTTTTGGAGCAAACCAAGATTCAGGTTGCCTTTGCTTTATGAGGTATCTCTAATGAAGCTTCCGTTTTAGCTGTGTTGTTGATTGTTTTATTCACTACTGGAGAAGAAAGATCTTTTAAAAGAAGACTCTGAATGAATCCAATCATCTGTGTGAAAGTAAAGCAATATCACGTTAGTCATTAACTATTACCAGTATTATAACAATCAACATATATTGTTGTTATGATCGGTGTAAACAATACCAAGGAGAAGGCGATACATAGAAGGCTGAATCCAGGAAAATAGAACGGTGCATTTTCAGAGAGAAACAATGCTATATCAAAACAAACATTATATAAGTTTTTTCATCAGTCTCCATAATAATTAATGTTACACAAGATAGTATAGAATGAAGTTCATTGTAATGTACATGTTCATGCACGTACGTACCTGTTAAAGGACTAAATACACATGGAGCTAAGACTCTAGCCAGGGACTGTACCCCAGCTATGCATCCTTGGACCTTCCCCTATATCGAGATGGAAGTCAGACATCAAAACATCATCATATATCATTCGGTTTTTAGCGGTTTTACCTGTTCATTGGATCCAACTTGTCTTGAGGCAATACCACAAACCTATAACCAAATCCAAGATATGTTTAAGTAAGTAAAAGTCTCCATTACTAAAGACCATGATGCATGCTATTAAAGTCTTACAGATGGCATGACAAACATGGCTCCGGGTACAAGCAAGGTCGTGGCATAAGGAACCTATATTGTTCAATCAAAACAAACTTATAAGGGCCCTTTGAATTTTCAATCCTTTTAAAACTTTAATCAATCATCTCACACTCTCTTTGACCAAAGATCTCCATATAAGGGATACTTTAAGAATATGGATGTTATAAATTTGTAAAATATAGATTTCATTGTAAAGAATGCTCAGCTAACTCACCCATGCGGACCACGCAACACTTAGACAAGCTGCCTGCAAGACAAGAACATGATTAGCTCTATATACATATATCATGAGGACATCAATATATTTCTTGATGTCATAGATTAGCTAAGAGTGAAATGAAGCAATTTTTTTAGCTTAAATGTTTACATTTAAAAATTCCATAAGAAGTCCTGTTGATATCACCCAACGTTCTCCAATGCCAGATACCAATATCGGCAATATAAACAGCTGAGAAAATAAGTTTAACACAAAAATATCATTGAACATTTTTATTTATTTATTTATTTAACTATAAACTAGAACTACATATACTTTACAAAATATACCTGGGAGGTGGAGCCAATGATGTTGTCTAGTAGAAAAAGCTCAGCAAAGTCATTTTTGTTGAACCCAAAACGAGCTTTCATAAAATACTGTTATTATAAAACGATCAATACATTTTTGTGTTAATTAATAGTCGTCTTTTCAATTTTAACAAAAATAAGGAATGTAAAAGTGTGGAGATGAGAGAAACCATGAAAGCAGACACCATTCCACTGCGAGATAAGGTTACGAAGAATGTAACAACCAATGTTTGAACAAGTATGGTGCTGTTTTATAAGAACCCATATAAACTATTTAGCGTTATGTATAAGTCATATATACGTACGTAGATGAAACCATGCATACGTACATTGTATGTATATGTATGGATATGAAACATACCTATTTCTTATGAAGCTGACCATATCTTTCAAAGAGGAAGAGTTAGTGTTGAAGACATGTTTCTTAGTTTGTGCGTCTCTTAGATCACCACCATCATCAGGATTGTTGTTATCTTCATCGTGTAATCTCTCTTTAAGGAAAACTCTCATGTACACCAGACCAATGAATAATGATATAGCTGCCACCTAATCAATTATAATTTGTTTATATATACTCTTATATATATGTTCGAGTTACATTTTTGAGTAAAAATATAAATATTTAAATTATAAAAAATATTATTTTTTTAAAACTATCAAATCCCTCCTTCAAAAGTTTCAACTTAAGTTTTATTGAAAAAAAAAAAGTTTTACTATATCATTTAATATATCCATTTAGTCCTCAGATTTTTTTTTTTTTGAATAACCAATATACAAAGTTATGGAAAAAAAAACTTAGGAAATTGATTGTATATATGGATATTTTGATCATCTTTCAAAATTTTCTCGTAAAATTTTCATCTTTCTTTTTTGTTTGTATGTATTTATGATTCATGTACGATGAAACCATACCTGAAAAATCGAAGCTATAGGGTAGAACATATGAATTTTTAAAACTATCAAATCCCTCCATTAAAAGTTTATACTTAAGTTTTATTATATATATCTATTTAGTCCTTAGATATATATTTTTTTTGAATAACCAATATACAAAGTTATGGGAAAAAAACTTAGGAATTGATTGTATATATGGATATTTTGATCATCTTTCAAAATTTTCTCGTAAAATTTTCATATTTCTTTTTTTTGTATGAATTTATGATTCATGTATGATGAAATTATACCTGAAAAATCGAAGCTATAGGTAGAAAACGAGCTGCAAATGTTGCAAAAACTCCAGAAATTGTTTTGACACCGGCAAAAACTCCAAACATTGATATTCTTTTCTTTCCATGAACGTTTTTGGCCTTAAAAAAATAAACAAAATGACATCTTATAATGTTATAAATATGTTATTATAAGACAGAAATATCATATAATTATATCATGGTGACTTGGTAAGGAAGAGAGTACCACATAAGCTTGAGCGAGACAGTCAACGGTGCCTTGGCAGACCATATCAAACAGAGTCTTTGTTATATAAAATGCGTAGAAGAAATTTGTATCTCTTCTATACCCTAATATCGCTGCATAAAGTTACAAAATTCAGTAGCTAGTAACCAACTTTAATTCACCATTTTTGTTTCGCTCATTGAGGTAATAACATTTTCTTGTATAAAAAAAGATAACATTAAACCATAACTTGAATAGTATAACAATAACAATAATAATAACAATAACCAAAAACATGGTGATGTAGTGTAGTAATATGATTTTCGATATCGAAAGAGATTATAGATAAAAAGTTCCAAAATTGGATTTATTTAAGTTGCTATAGAATATGACAAGAGTGTTTCAAACCGAAAGACCGGTTTACGTTGACTGGCACTCTTGTCGATCTCGTGAGGTGTCATATCAAATAAATAGATAAATAATATAATTTTATGTATATTTTTTTATTATATGTATATTTTATTTATTTTTGTTGTTTAAACATATTTCGTGGTACACGTGATATATATATTAAAAAAATATATTTTTCTAACAAAAATATTTTATAAGAAATTTTGCCTTTAATTTGGTTGGTATATGGTAAGAAACATAATAGTGTAATGATGTTTTTAATACCATTATACAAAAATATTACCTATCAAAAATCTGTAGAATCGAATTAAAAAAAATGAAATATGGAATATTCGAGCTTTTGCCTAAAAATAGGAAAATAATCATTTATAATGAAATTTATAATATTTAAATTATACAATTTTATATCCACTTATCTACATTTTGTATATTAGATATTAGTATAAATTACTGATATAATTTTACATTTTTTCATTTCGTAAAAAGCATTCAAAACCAAGTGCTAATAGCTCAATTGGTAAAGATCTCTGGCAAAAGCTCAAAAGTCGCCGATTCGAGTAGTGTTTGGGACGAAACCATATAACATGTTTTGGTTTCGGACTTAAGAGAATGTATGGGTTTTGGCCGAAAACTTTTTTGATTATAAAAAAAAAAAAAAGCATTCAATACGAACACTTTTGCTAAAGTAAGTTCCTAATACAGTTGTTATTCTATAAATTTTTGTTTATAGTTTTTTTATTCTGTAATTTATGTTATTTATCTATTATATATCGTTATCGATCCGAACAAGAAAATAAAAATAGGAACCTGGAGGAAGAATAGAGAGGCACATGGGAAGAGTGAGCAATGCTTTGATTCCATATCTGTCTGATAGATTCCCAATCACTGGCATCATTACCATTGTCCCTAGTCCTACTGCCTAGTTTTTACCGTCAGTAAAATGTTTACATAAATCAGTTTAACTTTCTGAAGATTCTTATAATAAAGAAGCAACAACAACAACAAATTGAAAATATTTTGATTTAGTTAAAACAAGCAAACTCCAATTCATATACAAAACAAACTTTTCAATTAAAATTAATAATATACTGATTTTATTAGAAAATTCGGTGAGTTTTTATACTGAAATAAAGAAAACACTATTTCTTAATCTTTTTCTTGGTAAAAAAGAAAACACTAATTGATACCAAAAGAAAACACTAATTGAAACTGCCATTTATTCACCCAAAAGTTTTGTATTTTGGTCATATTTAAGAAACAATACATTTAGGGTTTTTATATATAAAGTACATACTTAATAACAAACACTAAAAATTCAAAAAATTGGAACATGAAAAACTTAAACATTACTTGTAAAATTCTCTTTTAAGATTTTTTTGATTTTTTTTTTGCAGTTTCTGGTAAATTCATAAAATCAAAATTAATTGCAAAACAATTCTGATTTAGTTTTGTTTTGAGCTAGATCCAATTTATATCATGCACCAAGAATAATCAAATTATGTCATAGTTGATTACAATCTCAAATCCTCAGTAAATAATGTTGTAAATCTCAAATTAACTTCAGTTTAATTTACAGTAAATACAATAACACATGGCCGTTCTTGAACTTTCAAGGCTTTACTATAATTACCAAACCAAAAAGAAGTTAAAATGTAAAGTTTATGCATTGATATAAGTAGAGAGTTTAGTACCACTTGTTGTACTCCGGTGAGGTAAACGGCGAGAGAACATGAATCATTTATGCCGGAGCAAACGGCGGCGACGGTGACATCAGTCATCACCGGCCTCACCAAGAAACCAGCAAATCCGGAGAGGAACACCGTCGTGAGCATATGTCTCAACTCTCCAATTCTATAATTTGCCATCTCTCCTCTCTTCTCTATTGATCTCCCCTAAGCTCACTTTTTAATTCTTGCAGAAAATAATGTATATCTTATCTATCAACGCGACAAGATTCATATATTAATTATTATGTTATTATTCATTATATATGCCAAAAAAAAATTATTCATTATAGTCAATGCGTGTATAGAGTATAATATTATTGGTCATTGTCTCAGAAAAAAGAAAACTTTAATCAATAAAATAGAGTAACAAAGGCTAGCTAGTATAATATTATTTTCTTCAACACCATTTCTTAATATTTTAATATTCTACTAATCTTATCATTTCTTCACCTAATTCAAAATCTATTTAATATGTTCCATATACTTTCACATCATATGCATATCTCACTATTTTTTGTTCAATACGTTTATATTAGAAGTTAAATATTTTTTTTAACGCCTAGTTAATTTTTTAAATAATTGAATGTCAAAAGGGTTATTGTTAGGATCTGCTTCACTAAAAAATGATTTTTATTTGTGTCAGTATGAAATGAAAATATATATATATATATATATATATATTGTAACAATCCGTCCCGTGGAATCCTCCGCCATGTGGCACACCCCGTCACATGGCAACCTTACAGTTATCCAGTGCATCGATCCTAATCTCTCTCCTGTGGGTCCAAACTACGCAGCTTCTGGCCCGCATTTCTGTGGCCCACCAGGTAGGTTATTGGTGCGCTTAGCGTTCCTCGAACCCAAGACCTCACCCTTTAACAATCTTCCCATTGGACAAGCTGTTACCAACTGATCTGTATGTCAATTGGTAATAATTTCCACGGTGAGAAGGTTGTTAAAGTGTGAGAACCTAGGTTCGAGAAACGACAGACGCACCAATAACCTACCTGATAGCTCAGGAGGGCATGTGGGCCAGGAGAATGCCTACATGCCAGATTGGGCTCACAAGAGAGAGGTTATGGTCGATGCGCTGCAGCGCTTGTAGCTGCCATGTGGCAAGGTGTGCCATGTGGTAGGGGGTTTTAAAGGATGGGTTGTTACATATATATATATATATATATATATATATTTATTTATAATGTATGAAAATGATGAATTTTCCTATAAAATAAAATTAATTAATTTATTATGAGTTAAAGGACCCTATAAAAATAAAAATAAAATTCAAGTTACATTTGCTTCATGATATCTCTTATCAAATCTCTGCTTTTCAAGGGTTGATGATTGCTATGATCTTCACTTTTGGCAAAGAAGGATGCTCTTTTATCAGAAGACTTTGAAGGAATCCAATCATCTGTGCATGTAAGGTAATGTCATTATTATAAAAATATATTTTTTTATATATTTTTGATAAGTGATATGATCGCAAATATAAAGACTACCACAGAGAAAACGATGCATAGAAGGCTGAATCCAGGGAAATAGAACGGTGCATTATCCGATAGAAACAACGCTATAATATCAAATCCAAAATCAAATATTTGTTAAACGCAATAGAAAGTTATTTTCTAAGTAATAGTTATGTGTTTTTTTAATTAAGGATATGATTAATGAATTGACAATTGTGTAAACTGTTTATTTTCATGTATTAACGTACATGTCAATGGACTATATACAAATGGAGCCAAAACTCCAGCAAAAGCCTTCACCCCTGATATACATCCTTGGACCTTCCCCTAGAATCATATGGAAAAAATAAATAAATACATTATCTATAGATTATTCTAGATACATTCTTTAAGAACATTAAAAAAAAAAACATGAAAAGTTGGGAGAAAAATCTTTTACGATTAATTTACCTGTTCGCTAGATCCAACTTGTCTTGAGGCAATTCCACAAACCTATAACCAAATTCAATATGTGTTTAGGCAATACGAAGTTAAGAGCTCCATTACGTATGGACCATATATATGTGAAGCCATTAAAATCTTACTGATGGCATCACGAACATGGCTCCCGGTACAAGTACGGTCGTGGCATAAGGAACCTATATGCGAGCAAAACAAACTAGACTGTTGAACTATGTTGGACCAAAGATGTAACAAGGATGACCATCTCAATAATACTTAAAATTACTATGTGCCATGTTTAACTTTAAATGCTATGGATCTTATTTTTAGAATTTTCAATGAACTCACCCATGCTGACCATGCAACACTGAGACAAGCTGCCTGCACCACAAACCCAACCAAAATTCTTAGTTTTACATATATGTATATTATAGTTAAGGACATCAATTTATTTAGGATGTCACATAATAGTTAGAAGAAAATGAAAGTATAAAAATAGTTTTTAGCTAAAATTTTACATTGAAAAATTCCATAAGAAGCCCTGTTGATAACACCTTATGTTCTCCAATGGCAGAAACTAATATCGGCAATATAAACAGCTGTAAAAATAGATTTTAATTAGCAGCATGTATCAATGAAAAATATTTATTTCATGTAAATTTTTTTACAATATGTACCTGAGAGATGGAGCCAATGATGGTAACCAACAACAAGAGCTCAGCAAAGTCATTTTTGGTGAACCCAAAACGAGCTTTCAGAAAATACTAGTATGTTCCCACCAAAAAATTAGTATACGTTTTTGTTTTAATTAATAGATACATGTAAAAGTGTGGAGATGAGATGAACCATGAAAGCAGACTGCATTCCAGTTTGCGAGAAGGTAGCAAAGAATGTAACAACCAATGCTTGAATAAGTATGGTGCTGTGTTACAAACCATATCGATCATTTAGGGTTATGTATAATTATAGTCACATATTTTTATGAAACGTACCTATTCTTTATCAAGCTGATCATATCTTTAAAAGAGGAATACTTAGTGTTGAAGACATGTGTGTTAGATGGTGCATCTCTTAGAATTGGCTCTGCTAATATCTTTAGATAAGCACCGTCATGAACATCTTCATAATTTCTACCACTACCATTATCTTCATCACAATCGTCGTCATCGTTATTGTGTAATCTCTCTTTTAGAAAAATTCTCATGTACACTAGCCCAACCAATAGTGACATAGCTGAAACCTAATAGATTACAAAAATATATATATATACGTGGTAAAGGTATATATATATATATATATATGCAAAATAAAACTTCGTATAAGTATGAATCTTCTCAACACACCCATTTTCTCAAAAGTTTGGTGAATTTGCAATTGAAAATCATTCTAATTTCTAGTAAAAAAAAACATATAGCCACTTTCATGTTCGCGGCTGCGCCTTAATGTTTGTGGCTATAAAACGATTTAGCCAAAAAAAAACCACGAATTATTTAAGCTACGACACTATAGCCACGAATATTAAATCGTAGCCGCAAAAACTCAAGTGACTATAGGAATTATTTTTACTAGTTATAATCTATTAGTTCTGTATATTTTGTTAGATCACCAATACTCTCTCCGTTTCAATTTAAGTGATGTTTAAGGTTTTGATACACCAATTAATAAAACATATAATTTACCCATTTTCCATTTAAACATCATTAACTAATATGAATTCAACCAATAACAAAATATGATGTAAAATATTATTTTTCAAAAAATATTAAATAAATTAAATTTTTGCATAAAAAATTGAAAACATCACTTATAACGAAAGAAAAAAGATTGGCTAAAACATCATTTAAAATGAAAAGAGGGAGCTATGGGTAAAAAAGTTATGAAAAAATATCTTAAGAAATGAAATGTATATATGTTGAGATCTTTTTTTTTTTATTTGATTTCTTAATTTCGTCAGTTTTTGTTTGCATGTATGATGATATGATACCTGAAAAGTGGAAGCTATGGGTAAGAAACGAGCTGCGAGTGTCGAACAAACTCCTGAAATTGTTCTCACACCAGCTAAAACTCCAAACATTGATATTCTTTTTCTGCCATGAACATTTTTTGCCTGAAAAATATAATGAAATGAAATGATCATATCCTCGTAAATTTTATGAGTACTTTTGATGATATCAAAATAAAAATATCATATACTATGACCATGGTAAAAAGAGAACATTTACCACATAAGCATGAGCAAGACAGTCAACAGTTCCTTCGCAGACCATATCGAATAGAGTCTTGATTATATAATATGCATAGAAGAAACTGGTATCCCTTCTATACCCTAATATTGCTGCAAAAGATTACTATATATTTTAGCATTATTTGAACATGTTGGAGATACAATAATAAAAGTATTAATAATAATAATAATTTATTATTTTGTTACAAAAAAGGAAAACAATAATAATTTATTTCTCTTAAATTACTTAAAAAAAAATTACTTAAAATATAATATTGAACTATCACATCAAGTTTTGGGGAGGTGCAACCCACAAAAAGTTTTTCTTTTTCCGGATATCAAATGGGCCAAAATCAATAACATATATCCATATAATCACATCTATGAAAAATTTGGCCAAAATTAACATGACAACTCTTCTACCATTAACCCACTACCACGTGGTTTAGACAATCCATAGAATAACCTTTTTATAAGATATATGAATAAACAGCTCTATAGAAGATATATGAATCATCTTATTTACTTTGGGAAAAAAAAATCATGTATTTGATTACTTCTTTTTTTTTTTTTTTAAGTAGTAAACAATAATAGGAGATAAACAGCAAAAGAAAAAGCCAAATGAAAGTGACGTGGAAAACGAGATTTACGTGGTGAAGCATCTCATACTTTTTAACGTTGGCACTATACACTCATGGAATCGTTAGGTGTCCACGATCAAATATAAAATCAAGGTATCTTTTGTTTTGGTAGTTTGGTACTCGTGCTTCTAGTTTTTAAAACGTTAGCAATTATCAGTGTATATTAATGTATATAACTTATGATTGGCTTTGCATTTTTACATTTTTTTTAACTCAATGAGAATTAAAACAACTTATAAATTCTTAGTTAATATGGTTAAAAAAAAATGAGCACAACTTGTTGATGGTAAAGAACCTGGAGGAAGAATAGAGAGGCACATAGGAATAGTGAGCAATGCTTTGATTCCATATCTGTCGGATAGGTTCCCAATCACTGGCATCATGACCATTGTCCCTAGTCCTATTGTCTTTTTTACACAGCCATAACAAAAAATAATAATTAGTAATTAAAATTAACTGATTTAATCTTGTTAAGATTCTTATAACATTGAACTTGTTTTGTGTAACTAAATTTTAGTAAAAATAAAAACAAGATTAAACTTTTATAAGAAACTTTATCCAAATTACTATAAATTTATACTGAAAATGACAAAACATTACTTAAATACCAAAACGCCTGATTAAAAAGTGAATATGTGTTAGGACTAATCCTAGAAGAGAAAACTTAAAATGCATTACTAAAAATTATAAAAATATTATTTATAGACAAAATTTGACGCAAAAGTATGATGAATTCATGGAATTATTTCATCGCGAAGAAATATTTCAATTTAGTTCAGAGATTAATTTAGCATTAAATTAAATTATTCTAAGAGTGGTAGTCACTTCTCAAATTATCTTCAATTTAATATACTCTAAATGTGATAACATGTAACCATTTGTAGGTAATCAAACTTGAAGCCATTGAAGAATTTTAGTAAACATTTGTTCTGACTTCTGAGCAAAAGAATAAAGAGTCATTAACCCAAACAGAGAGAGACTTAAGGAGTAAAATCAAAGACAATAGATTTGTGTGTGTGTGTATATGAGTAGAGGTGGTTACCACTTGTTGTACTCCGGTGAGGTACACGGCGAGAGAACATGAATCTTTTAGGCCGGAGCAAACCGCGGCGACGGTGACGTCAGTCATCACTGGCCTCAGGACGTTCTCCGCGAACCCCGACAAGAAAACCGTCGTCAGGATGTGACTCAGCACTCCAAGTGATCTATAGTCATCCATCTCTTTCCTCTCCTAAACTCTCACTTCCAATTCTAAAGCTATACAATACAATGTCTTGCAGAAATGTATTATCTTAATACAAATATCCCCGTGCCGATATTCATTATAAATATTTGTGAAACCATATATTATAATCATTGAGATATCATTATATTAATAATTAGGCCGTCGGTAACACCACCTTGGTGGGATGCGTGGTCCTTATTCATTTTATAATGCAATTTAAATTGATTATAGTCAATAAAAGATGATAAAGGTTACTGTAGAGTGATTAGAGTCTTGTCCCCTTGAGCTTTGATTCATAAAACAAAATTGTTTATGATACTTTTTTGACATTATATAAGTATTTTCATTTTTTTTTTTCATTATTATTGTTTCCATGATGTAATATTCTCTATGATGTAAGATTTCTTCTTATATATGCGTTTTACTCTTTTATTCTTTTATATGTGTTTTACTTTAGTTAAACGTACTTAAACTATTTCTTACATTCGCTGTTGTAATGTGGTCTGTGGATCTCATTTTTTTTTGTACATTTGGTTGCATCGACGCTCAAGAATAAACAAGAAAAAGATAAAGCTATCTCCTTGCATGCATCTACATGAAACGGACCTAAGTAATCTGAAGAGCATGTGGCCAGGCCCTAAGTATCTTTGGCAGCAGCTTCATGGCTCTGGCCATTAGTTGTCAAGTTTACAAGTTTATATATAACCCCATGTGGTAGGTGATTCGTAAAGTGGGTTTTGTATGTAGAATGAGCGAATGTGTTGTCTTCCAGTAGTAGATCGATAATAATGTTAAGTTGTTAACAATGGGTATGTATTTTGACATGATTCATGTGTTTGCTAACTTAGTTCCCATATGGCCATCAAGCATGATGACCACTTCTTTTTTTTACAAATAGTATAGGCCATAATATAAGTTTCTGATTATAACACATAAAACTAAATAATTAAACAGTTTCATCTGGTGCATAACAAGTCGCAGTCTCACAGAGCGCTACCAATATAAGCTGTGGAGGCTACTAACGCGTCCGATGAGGCCTAGCGAGGAGATCTTTACAAACGGCGCTGGAAAAGAAACGTAACACCACAATGTTCATACCCAGTAAAGTTAGGGAAACTATGGTATTCCGGTTGATATATAGCCATCACAACATACAGCCGACGACCTCCCATGTAACCTCTACCGAGTTTCAAGGCCTTTTCTTCATCATATGTCTGTAAAAGGTCTATCTTCACTAACCAAACGGTACCAGTCTTCCAATCAAACGGGTCAAATTACAAGGTTTCAATTCGCAAAATGGAAACCAAAAATCTCTTCAGAATCAAAGGTCTCCTGTTTGATTTCACATATCCAACTCAGAATTTACACCAAGGCAACATAACTTTAACAAACTGTAATTTACTTTAGAGTTTAACTAATCTGGTTCACGGTTCAAACCATTTTCTATGTAACTCGGATCAACAGGACAACCATTATGAACACACAGGTCATGGCGAAGATCAGTAGCCACTGGAAGCAACTCGTCTTTGAGCTTTGTGAATATATCTTAGTGGCTCTTGTGGTTGCGTGTCCTGTGCTCGCTAAGCTTTGCTCAATGGCCTCCTCGGTGGAGTCAAGTATCTTTCGTTAATGAATCCACAACAAAAGAAAGAAAGATTAAAGTTAGGACCAATGAAGCCAGTTAAAAGAACATATGAACCAAATTCTTTTCTTATTCCATTGTTGTTGATAAAGAGTAAGAATAAAATGGGGTATTGTGAGTGCATCTCACCTTCTCTGTATTTTGCACAGATTGGCTTATCGCTTGACTTCTCTCCTTGAGTTGTCTTGCCAGTCCCACCATTTCATCGGTTAGATCCTCTTGAAGCTTTCTGTCATCAAATGAATCACCAATGGGACATGAGGTGGCAAATTCAACTTAAAATTTTTTTAGAAAACAAAGCTTTACTCTTTGCGATAATTTTTGTTCTATCGATGAATTGAGTTCCTAGTTCCTCTTGGTGATCTATGAAACTACCTGTGCTTCTCAATGTGCGCTTGAGCTGCAGTGTCTAGTTTTATTTGTTTCGATGAATCAGCATCAACAGCATCAAAGCTTTGCTCCTTGGAACTTGCAGGCCTACCTCAATCAAAGAAGCTGATAAGTGACAAAGAAGAAGAATTTACAACTTGAGAAGGATGTGAATCTAAGTATTCCACTTACACGATTCTTCTTCTCAGCTGCGGAGAAGTAGGGCTTCGAGGATCATCTTCTATTTTGGGTGAGCTTCCACTAGTCGAATCTTTGGCAAAGGGTTCATCAGATATCTCTGTGTCAGGCTGTAAGTTTAGCAAAAATCAATAATTTGGTATTAGTTACAGAACGTAAAACTTGAAATTCTTGCAACTAAAACAATGTCTATACGCAGGAACAAACCAATAATATGTGTTCCTGAACTGAAACTAACCCAAGTGGAAACAATTCCACAAACCAAAACAATTCCTAATGGCCTAGTTATATAAATGCAAAGAAGAGTCCTTTTTCAAGTTCAGGGTGACATACCACTTGAGAAACTATCTTCGAAGCAACAGCTTCAATCTTGTCATAATACTCATTAACCTTAGCCTTTGTAACTCTGGAAAAAGAAATCAAAGGAGAAAATAAGCAACCAGCCATTCTCAAAATGTTTCCACCAAAAACATGAACTTCAGAACAGATATAACATAAAGCAATGCAATTTCAAAAAACTATCTTCAAAGCAAAGCTTCAATCTTTTCATATAACTCATTTACCATAGCCTTTGTAACTCTGGACAAAGAGAATAAAGGAGAATATAAGTAACCAACAATTCTCAAAATAGTTCCACCAAAAACATGAACTTTATGAACAGATATAACACAAAGCAATGCAATTTCAAATATCTAACCTCTAATCATAAGATATTCTCAAAATTCAAATACCAAAGCAGGAATCTAATGCTGAATCAATAAAAGAGAGAGAGTAACCTGGGAAGCCCTTCAGGGGTCTTCTCTTCCGAGAGTTGTTCTAATAGTTCCCTCAATGTAGCAACATACTGCACAATGATTTGTTTCATCATCAATACAATAATAACAACACATGAAGAAGATCCAAACAAACGTACATGAATAAGCTTCGACTGATTCTGCTGATTAGGTGCAGCGGAAAGCAATCTCCGGAAATTGATCTCCGTTTTGCTTATCCCCATCGTCAAATATCTCAATCACAGAGACCCAAAAGTTACAGAATCAATCAAAACTCCCAATTCGAGATTCTAAGAGCAACAAAAGAAGAAAAAAATAGATCAATCACTGTGTGTAGCTCCTCCGGGAGATAAAAACGGCGTCGTACTGAAGATACAGTGATCCGGCGAGGTTAGATTCTCATAATTAAACCAACTTATCTAATTTCTCGATCATAGAGAAGATCTTCTTATTGGAATCTCATCTTTGATAAATCCTTCACAAAGAATCGAGCATGAGAAGAAGAAGAAGAAGAAGAAGAAGAAGAAGATGAAGAAGAAGAAGGAACGAAGAAGAGTAAAACGAAGAGAAAGAAGAAAGCGTGACCGTGTGAAAGTCTATTGGGCCAGATTGACTAATTAAGACCCAACTAGTTAAGTGGGTTTGTTTCGTGTTAAGGCCTTCAATGTTAGTAGATTTTGGATTTTTATTTTATTTTACGAAATTAGTTAATTAGCCATAGATTTCCTTTAAAAACATATAGGGAAACTAGCTATTAAGAAATTTTGATTTTTTGTTCATAGAATAAAAAACCCCAAAAAAATATACAAGTTACCGTTCAAGATATTGCATAAACTAAAATCTACACCGAAAATCAAAAAACTAAAAAACTTCATAATATTCATGGCCTAAGTGAAAAACGATCAAGGGCTTAAGAAGGTTAAACGGTAGAAATAGTATAATAATATGCTTGTAATGAATTTTTTAAAAATAAGGAGAATTAGGTTTTAGCTGTATACATTTATATTCAGTCTGACATTAATCATATAACTTGTTAAAAGTATATATGTAATGTATAAACACAATATATTATTACCAACTTGGCACAAAAGTGAAGATTAATGAATGTAAGAACAATGGAGGGAAAACAATGGTGGGGGAAACAATGGTGGGAGAAACAATGGTGGGAAAAATATGAAGCAAATAATCATATTGATAATACTAAGTATAAGACTACCTTGTGCATATATGATTCATAACCTTGAATTTACGAGGTAAAATTTAATGAATCTCGTGTATTTTGTTTTTGATTTTAGTCAAAGGTTCGATTTTTATACTAATCAAATCTCGGTTTGTGCGAAATTTGTGGTGATTCCTATTTTGATTAGATTTTGCCTTGTATCTATATATATATATATATATATATACATTTTTAGTATATTTTTGAAAAAAAACCTTGAAGGTTTGAACTTGTTTACAATCATATGCCTTTGGCATTTATCATTCAATTAAGAAAATTAGAAAAAAATAATTGTCACATTTAACAAATATCCTAAAATCTCTCCCTAATAAATACAAAATACCATTTTCAGATTTTTCAATTTCCCTCTCTCAAATATTTGTCAATATTATTTGTTTTTCAAATTTATTCTATTATATAAAACATAACTTATAATAAAAATGCAAAAAAAAAAATTTCAGATATGTTGTATTTTGAATTTTTGAACATAAACGTATATTACTTAATCAAAAAAGTTCAACGGTCCACATATGACATAATTTTTCGACAATGGTTCTGCCCTTTATAAATTTGACCAATCTACTTTCAACTACAAATAAGCAAGAATCTTGATTTCTCAGACGTGCAAATTTTAAAATATAATATTTGAATTAATCTGAATTTTTTATTTAAGTAAATTAAAAAATTTTAAAAGTTTTAAAATATTATAATATTTGTACTTATTCTTGGTTGATTTCGAAGAAACGCCGTTAGCCCTGGATCATATGTTTATCGGCCATATAGCCAGACTCTCTTTTTAAAGCAAATATATATAGCTAAGCGTCCCTTCAAAATGATATATTGAAATAAACCAATTCAAGATTTAAGATACATTTGGTTTTCATGCGATATCTCATTGTGATCAAGCTTCCTCGTTTTCAATTGTTATTGATGCTTTGTTCATTGACGTAGAAGGAACATCTTTTATCAGAAGACTCAGAAGGAACCCTATCAACTGTGCATGTTAACCAATGGTTAGTCATGCATAATTATACATAGAAATGAGATGGTTGCAACTTGCAAGTGTGATGATTATTACCAAGGAGAGTGCAACGCATAGAATGCTGAATCCAGGAAAGTAAAACGGTGCGTTTTCGGATAGAAACAATGCTATAATATATATCATACAAAAATTAGTTATCTGAACGTTAAATGGCTATTAGAAATATTATGTTTACTCGATAATATTTGCTTCAGAACTTAAGAATGAGTAATGTTCAAAGTCTACCTGTGAGTGGACTATATATCAATGGAGCCACGACTCCAGAAAATGACTTGACCCCGGATATGTATCCTTGGACCTTTCCCTATACAAAATACGATATTGAAACGATCAAGTTTACTAATTAGGTCTGATTTGATTAATTTGATTCATGTTGGAATACGATATGTTTTTTTCTTTCTAATACTATGTTAATTTGTATAAACGTTTGTATAGTTATATTAAAAACTAATTGACGAAAATATATAGATTAATGTTTACAATAATTCCTCTTTTATTTTTTAGATGAAATTTCTGACTCTTTTTTAACACGTTGATATTAACAAGAGATTTGCTCCAAGGAGAATTTGTTAATTTACTCGGTACTCTTACCTGTTCACCGGCTCCTACTTGTCTTGAAGCAATACCACAAACCTATAAAAAAAAAACATTTTAGTTTTGTTTAAGCGACACTACGTAAAAAGCATTATTCGTATATAGAGACCACATGAAAGCGAGTAAATCTTACAGAAGGCATAACGAACATTGCTACTGGTACAAGCACGGTTGTGGCATAAGGAACCTACATTGTTCGAACAAAACAAACCTATCGAATTTGTAATATCTTTCACAGGTTTGATCGCTCGTGACCTCTCTTGGACCAAAGATTTCGATTTCGAAGGAAGTTGCAACTTTCAACCAAGGTAATTAAGTTCAATGATACTTTTAAAATTCATGCTAAACTTTTAAAATAAGAATTTTGTTTTTTTGGTTAATATAAAAGTATGAATGATGTATGTAAATAACTCTAAAAATCAATAAAAATGGATTTAAAAATAGATATGATTTTTTTAGTAATATATAGGTTGTAGATGAACTCACCCATGCTGACCACGAAATACTAAGACAAGCTGCCTGCACCCACAAGCACATAAACAAAACCAAAACCATTAGTTGTATATACTAGGTTTTGAACCCACGCTACGCGTGGGTATATTCGATACAGTTTTGTAAAAATTATTTATGATTGACGATCAATGAATTAACTACTCAAAAAAAACATCGTCCATCTAAAATTTAAAATTCGAAATTATATGCTTTTCTACCATAACTTAGTTTTATGTTTCAAAAATACTCATACCAAATTTCATAATAAAAAACAAACAAAGTAACTAACCAAGATATCAATAAATAATAAACAAACAAATAAAGATATCAAATTGTGATTTTTACCTTAGCATCATCGGCCTAACATCATCTCCAGTTACAATATTTTAAGAACTTCCCGATCAGAGATCCCAATATAGACAATACTTCTATTACATAAACCATAAAAAAAAAGAAAAAGTTAGAATTGCACTAAACAATTAAAATACAGAAAAATAACACAACAGTATTAAAAACACAAATATAATCTCGAATGGAGTAAATAAAACATTAACAAATGATAAAAAAATTCAAATCATACAAACAATTCAAAAAAACAAAACATACAAAGAAAATCATATTATAAAAATATGAGCTATATTTATAGTAGTAATATAGAGGTCGATACTTTATATTTATAGTTGAATTGATAGGGCTAACTGTCCTAATTATCCAACTTAGTTTTACTTTTTAAAAATAGAAAATTTTACTCAAACACAATATTCAAAATAAATTTTGAAATATTTTAACATAAAAATTAACAAAAAATTAAGTATTTTCGTTTTTAAAATTAATAAAATTCAAATATATATATTGGTTAGTTTTATATCATTTATTTTTTATGAGCTATATTTATAGTAGTAATATAGAGGTCGATACTTTATATTTATAGTTGAATTGATAGGGCTAACTGTCCTAATTATCCAACTTAGTTTTACTTTTTAAAAATAGAAAATTTTACTCAAACACAATATTCAAAATAAATTTTGAAATATTTTAACATAAAAATTAACAAAAAATTAAGTATTTTCGTTTTTAAAATTAATAAAAATTCAATTATATATTTTGGTTAGTTTTATATCATTTATTTTTTATAATTGACGATTAATGAGTTAAGTACTTGAAAAAACGTCGTCCATCTAAACTCGTAAACTCAAAGTTAGATGCCTTTCTAACATAACTTAGTTTTATGTTTTAAAAATACTCATACCAAATTTCATAAACAAGAGACAACTAACTAACCAAGATATCAATAAACAATAAACAAACAAACAAACAAATAAATATATCTTCCTAGCATCATCTCCAATTTCTTCAGTAATAAAACATTCCCGATCGAATATCCCAATATAGACAATACTCCTTACATAAACCATTTAAAAAGTTAGAATTGCAATAAACAATCAAAACACGGCAAAATAATACAACATTAAAACACAATTATAACCTCGAATAGAATTACAAACTCATAAATGGGTGATAAGCAACTCGAATAATAGAAACTATTTGAAAAAACGCAAATACAAAGAAAATCATATTATCAAAATATGAACTACACCCAAAAAAAAAGAATTAAAAAAAGTCATAACTACGAAACTAATGGAACGAAGTATTAATTTAGAGGTCGAGACTCTATATTTTATAGTTGAACTGTTAAGGCTAACCAGTATAATTATCCAACTCGACTTTACTTTTTAAAATATAAATTTACTCAAACACAATATTCACAATAAATTATTAGGTAATTTAATAACAAAAATCAATATTTTCGTTTTTAAATTTAACAAAAATTAAATTTTTGCACTTTCATTATTTTTATATCATTTATTTATTATGAAAATGAAATATTAAATTTAGAAATATCTCCATATTTTATAATATATCTTTTATGTCCATAATCTTATTATTTTCCTTTTTACATTAAAAACTTAATAAAGAAATTATCATAATTTAAAAAATGTTAAATATTGAAATGTCTAATCTCGATTGGTCGTTTAAAATCCTATGTGGACGGTTTCAAAAGCTTATAGCCTCAACTTTTATATAGTATAGATTTATATAGAATTTCATAGATTCAATGGAGGAAACTGAAGACAAGAAAATTAGAAAAATGTTTACATTGAAAGTTTCCATAAGAAGCCCTGTTGATAAAACCCTACGTTCTCCAATAGCAGAAACCAATATCGGTAATATAAATAGCTGAAAAATATATATATACTATGTTTCAGCACGTATTAAAAAGTTAATTCTGTAAATGATAATTACATAGCTTTAACAATGCTTACCTGGGAGATGGAACCAATGATTGTTATCAACAATATGAGCTCAGCAAAGTCGTTTTTGTTGAACCCAAAACGAGCTTTTAGAAAATACTGTGTTATTAAAAAAGTATAATCATTTTGTGTTAATATTAATAGATTTTTATAAGTAAAATATAGAATGTGAAAGTGTGGAGATGAGATAAACCAAGAAAGCAGACTGCATTCCACTTTGTGCAAAGGTAGCAAAGAAAGTCACAACCAATGTTTGAACGAGTATAGTGCTGTTTTATAAAAACACATTTTGACAATTTATAATTTTATATAAATATGTATGTAAATACTACACGCATATATTATAAATTATATATATGTATGTATATGTAAGTGTACCTATTTTTTAACAAGCTGACCATATCTTGCAAAGACGAATATGTAGTGTTATAGACGGGTGTGTTAGTTGGTGCATCTCTTAGAATGGGCTCTTCTAACATCTTTAGATTACCACGATCATGAACCTCTTGGTAATTTCTACCGCCATCATACTCATCATAGTCATCGTTATGATCATCATCATGTAATCTCTCTTTCAAGAAAATTCTCATGTACACCAAGCCAGCAAAGAATGATATAGCTGAAACCTAATATATATATAGTTATGAAAACAAAACTTCAGAAAAATGAGAAATTAATTGTATATGATTCGATCATTTTTTCGAGTTTGTCTATTAATTTTTTCATTCATGGTTAGTTTGTATGTGATTACATACCTGAAAAGTCGAAGCTATGGGTAAAAAACGAGTTGAAAATGTTGCACAAACTGCTGAAATTGATCTAACACCGGCTAAAACTCCAAACGTTGATATTCTTTGTCTTTCATGAACATTTTTCGCCTGAAAATTAATATAATTAAACAAAATGGTCTCAAATTAATGTTATGAGCTATTTAAAAATATAAAATAAAAAGATCATAGTGAAAGAAAGAAAAAAAAAAACATTTACCACATAAGCATGAGCGAGACAATCAACAGTGCCTTGGCAGACCATATCGAATAGAATCTTGGTTATATAAAATGTGTAGAAGAAATTTGTATCTCTTCTATATAAGTGTTGTGAATGTAATGCTTTATTATAATACAGAGAGTAACTATTTATACAAGATGATGAGAGACCTAGGGTATTACAGAGACTTAAATGAGAATATATACTATACATAATCATGTCCTTAACATTAGCAATCAGTGATATTATCGTATCATTGATAATATCCTTATACGCCCCCTCAAGACGGAGGGACTGAAGTCACACCGATCTTGGAACACGCCCGTTGGAAGGAACCTCGAGGCAACGCCTTGGTGAGAACATCAGCTAACTGATCATGTGTAGAGACGTGCGACACACGAAGAACACCAGCTTGAATTAGATTCCGAATAAAGTGATAGTCAAGCGCAATATGTTTCATGCGAGAATGAAATACCGGGTTAGCACAAAGATAAGTGGCACCAATATTATCACAATAGATAACTGGTATGGTAGCGAGGTTGAGACGCAGTTCAGAGAGTAGGGAACATAACCACCGTACTTCGGACGCGGTGTATGCAACCGAGCGGTATTCCGCCTCTGTCGAAGAACGTGAAACACCCTTCTGCTTCTTAGAGGACCAAGAGATAGGATTACGACCCATGTAGATAACATAAGCATGCGTGGAAGTGTAGTCATCCGTGTCACCTGCCCAGTCCGCATCGGAGAATGCATGAAGAGCCAAAGGAGAGTTTTTGTTGAGAAAGATACCATGACTTTGAGTTCCAACTAGATATCGAAGAACACGCTTCGCTGCTTGCCAATGATCTGTGGTTGGTCGATGCATGAATTGCGATAAACGGTTGACAGCGAATGATATATCCGGTCTGGTGAATGCAAGGTATTGAAGGCTTCCAACAACAGACCTGTATTGTGAACCATCGTCAAGGGCAACACCACTGTTTAGCGTGAGTTTTGGAGATTGTGGAAGCGGTGTAGCTACAGGTTTCGCGTCAAGCATATTATTCTTGGAAAGAAGATCCCTAATATACTTGCGTTGCATTAAGTGGAGACCTTGACTTGTGCGTTTTGCTTCAATGCCAAGGAAGTAGTGGAGATCAACAGGATCTTTAATGGAGAATCGTTCGGCAAAGGCTTTGAGAACACGAGCAACACCAGCAGGATTGTTACCTGTGACAATGATAACGTCAACGTAAACAAGAACATAGATAAGAGTGGACCCAATTGACTGCACAAACAAAGAAGCATCGGCCAAGGAATTCTGAAAACCAGTCTCGAGAAGATGACGTTTAAGAGACATATACCATGCTCTCGGTGCTTGTTTAAGACCGTATATCGGCTTACGGAGACGACAGACATGATGTGGTCGATCTTTGTCGATGAACCCAGCTGGTTGATGCATATAGACCTCTTCGGTAAGATCGCCTTGAAGAAAGGCATTATTGACATCAAGTTGCTTTAGCGGCCAGGAGAGCTTCACCGCAACCTCAAGAACAAGACGTATAGTTGTCGATTTTATCACGGGACTGAAGGTTTCTGAGTAATCGATCCCGTATTGCTGTGTGAAGCCTTTAGCTACTAAGCGTGCTTTGTAGCGATCAAGGTCCCCGTTTGGTAAATATTTCGTTGGAAAAACCCATTTGCAGCCAATAACATTATGATGCGGACGGGGAGGCTCCAAATCCCATGTATGATTAGCCGTATGAGCATCGTACTCCAAGGACATCGCACGTCGCCAAGATTCATGTTTTAGTGCTTGAGTCACCGTTGTAGGTTCAGATTTTGAATTTTTGGTAGTAATAGCAAGGGAAAATTTCATGTTTGGTTTGAAAATATTGTTTTTCGCTCTAGTTTTCATTTTGTGGGTGTTTTGTGGTGGTGGAATAACAGGATTATTTTGTGGTTCAATGGTTTGTGTCGACTGGCTAGAGGTGAAAGAAGAGGACGACGATGTGGTGGAGTTATTTCTGAGTTCGGGCTGGACTGGGGGTTGCAGTCCATTATGTGGTGGAGCAGTGGGCTCATTGGGCCTTGGGATTAGCTGGGCCGAGGTTTGCGGCCCATTTTGAGTAGTGGGCTGTTCAGAGGAAGAAGAAGAAGAAGAAGAAGACGAAGAAGAAGAGGACAGAGGCGATACCTGAGAGTTGTCGTGGGACTGAGACTGAGAGGAAGGAGGCGACGGAGGGTGAAGAATCGCTGGCGGGGGTCCATTGCTCAAGCCGGAGATCGACGACAGTGGTACTAGAGTGACGTGAGGCGCACAAACCGACAGCGAGGGGTCTTCATTGACGATAGGCGAAACACAAGTTTCAGAAAAAGGGTATACGGTCTCATCAAATTGGACATGACGAGACGTGTAAATCCGACGGGTTGGAACATGGAGGCATAGATACGCACTCTGAGTAGTAGAGTATCCAATGAAAACACACCGTTTAGAGCGATCCTCAAGTTTGTGACTATTGTACGGTCTCAGCCACGGGAAACACAAGCAGCCAAACACCTTCAGTTTCTCATAGTTCGGAGCAGTAGCAAACAAAACTTCAAAAGGAGAGTGCATTCCAAGAACAGGAGTAGGAAGACGGTTGATAAGATAAACCGCCGTAGCAAAAGCAAACGGCCAATACTCTTTGGGCACCGACGCGGTAGAGAGTAGCGTCAGTCCGGTTTCAACTATGTGTCTGTGCTTACGTTTGGATACGCCATTATGTTCCGGTGTGTGAGGAGGCGATGTTAAATGTGTGATACCATGCTCAGAGAGGAAGCTTCGTAATGCAATAAACTCGCCCCCATTGTCGGAAAATAAAGTGCCAACGCGCGTCTGAAATTTATTTTCTACCAAGGCCTTGAATGCAATGAACACCTCTTTGACTTGATATTTTTGTTTAAGAGGATATAGCCATGTATATCTTGAGTAATGATCAACTAAGACCAAGTAATATTTGAATTGATCAATGGAGAGTATTGGTGAGGACCAAACATCGCTAAAAATATATTCAAGAGGTCTTGTGGAAATAATAGAAGTTTGAGAAAAAGGCAATTTGTGGCTTTTATTAAGTAAGCATTCAGAACATGAATTGTGTTTATTCGAAGGAGAAACATGAAGCAAAAACTTTGAGAAAATAGTGTTTAAAATAGAAGAAGAGGGATGGCCAAGCCGAGAGTGCCACAAATTGGTAGTAGTTTTGGAACCAGTTGACGTAAACATAGCTGTCGCCCTTGGTAACGAGACCGGCCACTCATAGAGCTCTTTTCTAGTCTTGCCGTGGAGCAATGGGACCCCCGTCTTGAGATCCTTCACCTGAAATGAAGCCGGGAAAAATTCAACAGAGACTCGGTTAACATTGCATAGACGATAGACGGAGATAAGATTCTTATCAATATTAGGTACACACAAAATATTATTCAATGCCAAAGGACGAGTAGAGGAAGGTAATAAGGTGGAACCAGTGTGAGATATTGCAAGGTTGGAGCCATCAGCAATCACCACATTATCACCACCTTGGTATGGCTGGTGAAGAGCCAAATTGTTCAAGTCAGAGGTGATATGGTGTGTCGCACCAGAATCAAGAAGCCACGGGTTCGCTGCATAAGGAGAGTTAACAACGAGATTGGCGCGCGGCTGCCATGGACGGAACGGACTTTGTTGGGGCTGAGGCATCATTTGTGTGAAAGCTTGCAACTGAGGACAACGCTTAGCACTGTGACCTTGAGTGTAGCACAGTTGACATTTCCCCAAATACGGCTTAGACACACGAGTGTCCGGTCTCTGCACTTGCTGCCAAGGAGTATTGTTGTTGGCACGGGTGTTGTTGGTGTTGTTACGGTTGTTGTTGGTGTTGTTCTGGTGGCGATGGTGAACAGCATTTGCAGAGATCGGAGAAACAGAGGAGACGTGACTCGCAGCAGACAGCAGCTTATCTTCATGGTTAAGGAAGCGCTCATGCACCTCCGTGAGAGTTGGTGGAGAGTCCTTTCCTTCAATCTGGTCAACGACCGACTTGTACTCCTCTGGAAGGCCAGCGAGGAGTAATTCAACTTGATCTTCATGATCCATGGGCTTGCCAAGGAGAGCGAGTTGGTCCATCTTAGTCGTAACACCTTGAACGTACTCGTCAATCGTCATAGTGCCTTTAGTGAAGGACTTGAGTTGTGCCTTCAATTGTTTGATGTGACCACGGCTAGGCTTAGCGTAGGTGGAAGCAAGTTTCGTCCAGATCTCGGCGGCAGTGGTAGCCCGAGACAAGACCGGCTGAAGCGGAGTTGAAATAGCCCCAATGAGTGCGCTAAAAATCAACTTGTCCTGACGTTGCCAACGAACAAAGTCAGGATTCTCAGAGGTGGTTGTACCAACAGTGACCGTAGAGGTCGGAACAACCATAGAGCCATCAAGATGGCCAGATAAGCCATGCCCATCGAGGAGAGCATGAACTTGGAGACTCCACATCAGATAGTTGATGCTGGAGAGTTTGGTGACACTTGCCATGTTAATCTGGAGAACAGTGGCGGTGTTGATCGGGATTGGTTCAGTGGTAGCCGGAGGACCATTAGGAACAGTGGCGGCCATTGTGAAAAAAAGAAGAGATTAAAAAAATGAGAGAAAATTTTTAGGTTTTTAAGAGCGTAAGCTCTGATACCATATAAGTGTTGTGAATGTAATGCTTTATTATAATACAGAGAGTAACTATTTATACAAGATGATGAGAGACCTAGGGTATTACAGAGACTTAAATGAGAATATATACTATACATAATCATGTCCTTAACATTAGCAATCAGTGATATTATCGTATCATTGATAATATCCTTATATTCTATACCCTAATATCGCTGCAAAAAAAACAATTACTAAGTTTTATCAAAACATATGACAAAAGTTGCTTTCAAAATTGTTATATGATGATAGTGAATTAAGAAGAAACAACATAACTGTACATGTACGTGACTCTTCATCATTATATATGGCTCAAATTAATTGCTAATTTGTTTATAAGATTATTATTAATCACCATAAATTTGAGAATAAAATTAGGTATTTCTCTCATTCCACCAACATCAAATAATTAAGTCTACTTCATCGTCTACTTCTATGTTTTCTCGTTGAGCTTGTGCACACATTCCTACGTACCGTTCATTAGCCTTTTGTATTGCAAGTAGGCCAAACAGTTGCAATTTGATAGTGTTTCTTAGTTTTTGTCTTCACATTTTACAATTTATACAATTTTTATTCTAGTAGAGAAAGCGTAGTCCTATAAAAATAACACTTGACAAAAACAAATAGTACTTTCCAAAAATAGTAGTTATTTACGTTGACACTATTCTATACTCATGGAATTGTGAGGTGTCCACGATCAAATAAACAACTAAATAGTAGAGGCATCTTAGGTTTGAATGATTCGTGATTTAAAGTGGCTAGTTTCTTAAACGATATTAACTCTACAATTATTGGTAGTTGGTACATATAAAACTAAACTAGTGATTGGCTAGCTTTGCATATAAATTTTTCTACCATCCATTTTTTTTGGAGTCTTTTAATATTGTAGAAACACTAGAACTATACATAGTGTAAAAGCATTTTTTTTTAATGATTAATGAGTTTTCGAAAAAGGAACCTGGAGGAAGAATAGAGAGGCACATAGGAAGAATGAGCAATGCTTTGATTCCATATCTATCGGATAGGTTCCCAATCACTGGCATCATTACCATTGTCCCTAGTCCTACCGTCTTTATTTACCATTTTCACCGTTAGAAAAAAGTTTACATTAATCAGTTTAACCTTTTTAAGATTCTTACAATAAAGAAGCAAAAAAAACAACTTGAAAGTATTTGATTCACAGTTAATATACAAGCAAATTAACTCCAATCAGAACAAAAACAAAATAAATCAATATATAGGTAGAAGTTGATACCACTTGTTCTATTCCGGTGAGATAGACGGCGAGAGAACATGTATTGTTTAGGCCGGAGCAAAGCGCGGCAACGGTGACATCAGTCATCACTGGCCTGAGTAAGAACTCGGCGAATCCCGACAGGAAAACCGTCGTCAGAATGTGTCTAAGATCTCCATCTTCTGCCATCTCTCTCCTTTCCTAAACTCTCACTTCTAATTCTTGATTATCAATTTATCTTATGTAGATATATCCATAAACGTGCCAATATTAATATAGTGATTACTCTATTTGGTAAATCATATAATAGTTTTTGATAGAGTATTTTTAGTTGAGCTGAGTCACTGAGTGTAACACCCTGGCCATTGTCTTTTTACAATGTAATTTAAATTAATTAATCTAAAAAAGATGATATGATTTTATTTTTAAAAAATAAATGATGACTTTTGGAATAGTAATGAATTTGCATGCATAGTAAGATAGTATTATACAAGATACTTTGAATATTAACTCATATTGAAAGGTGCTTTCTAAATTCGTATATTATGTATACTGGTAACCTATCTCCTTATGCAAATATCTTCTAGTTTGATTGATTTCATTTTTCATGTCTAGTGCTAAAGACAATATTTAGACTACAATATTTTAAGTCACAAAATAGAATTTTTACTGATCATACCTAAGTTGTATATATGTGATTTTGTATGTTGTGCCATTGTATTTCGTTAATGAGAGATAAATTTATAATTAGCATTGCACAAAAGAGGAAAACAATAACTACAAAGAAAACATGAGTCTGAATATTTCTTAATTTATACTTATTTGTGTTTGTTTTGATAATTTAACTCTTTTACACTTGTGATCAACTTACTATAGGATTGTTTAGCTTATACACTTATAAATCATTACAATATATATAAAAAAGACGACATCTTGAAACGAACGTGCCATAAACTAATTGTAACAACTTATATGAGTTTCCATTGGTTCAGAACGTTGCTAATAAGAACCAATGTCAATTTTTGCGAGACTGTCTGAAAAGACTAAAAATAATTTTAGTCTATAAAATACAAAAGTTGCTGTAATGTAAAGACATAAAAATACAAAAGTCAAATACACCCTGTTGCATGAAAAAAATCAATCACCAATGAGTATTTAATTTCAATATATATACATACAAATTCGTTAACACTAATGATTACCATCGGTCAAATACATTAATAATCGAATTAGATCAATTATTAGCCAGCCATTTCTGATTATAACACGCTAAATCCGGTGTATTAGACCATATAAATCATAGTATATATAGTCATGTACGTGCGTGACCCTAACAGATATCTCCAAAACCCATTGCAAAAATCATATTATAGATATGGAGCTAAAGAGAACGTTGCTATCGAAGAGAGGAATATTCCGGGCGGTGAGTTTGGTAAAGGACCTCCGGAGCAAGCGGCTGGTGAAGGACAACTTGATCGGAGCATTAGAGCTGGCGAAGCGAAACGGTGTCGTTTACGAACAAACTAAGGTGAATGGAGTGATCAGGATTAGAATGTTGGTAAAGAAATGTGACATGGAGAAGCTTATTTACAAAGGTGACGATGGAGTTGGATACGACGACGTTTTAAGACCGTCGTCGTTGGTTGAACAAAGATTGATACAACTACGAAGAAAACACCATGCCAAGGTGGTGGAGAAGAAAGGGGCATCATGTTGGACTCCTGCGTTACGAAGTATTCCTGAAGAGTTTTAATTTATTTAGTTTTTGTTCATTTATTTTAATTTTTTCATGAGATATCTTTTTTTCTGATTATATGCCAGTTTTGGCTGGAATTCAGATTTTAATTAATTTATTTATTTAATAAAGACTTTGACCTTTTTGAAATAATTCACTAATTACTAATAATTAAAAAATCAATTACGAAAAAAAAAAATCACTTTGTTTAGTATGGTATTTGTGGATTTTTCTATTTTTGTTAAAATCTTTTATGATGATCATATTTCAATATTTAAAATACAATTAATATATTATGTTTAAGTTTTTTTTTTGTTCCATATTATTTTAAGGTTTAGTATTTGTTACGAAATATGTGTTCTAGCAAAAAAAAAAATTGAAAATGTTTAGTTTTAAAGTTGTAAGAATGGCAAATCTAAAATATTTTCAACAAAATGGTAGATCCAAAAAATGTGAGCAAAACATAGCAAATCATGTAATAATCCTAAAAGAAAAGCTATGATATTTGTTCTTTTAAAATAACTTGATTGAAAAATTTATCATTGGTCCAATTAGTTTGTGAATAAATCATGGATCCAAATCCAAATCCAAATGTAACATAATGTAATTTTAAAATATAAATGCAACTGATGAAACACCTTTTGCTCAAAGTCTATGAATATGTATTTGTTGTTTGCAATGAGAATAAACCAATGCTGCTCTCTCATGAGTTGAGATGACTAATCGATGATCATCAATGTCACATTGGATACCACCTCATAAGCATTTCCTTATAATTAGGATCCAGATCAGCTATAACATCAGCCCAGTCTCTTCCAAGCATCTGAACACAAAAGAGTATAAACAAAAGACATTAATCATTTGACATCACATTACTTCTAATGAACACTAACAGGCGCTTGAGGATCTATAGTAATGATATATGAAAGTTAAACTCAGCATAATCTTACGCTTTTGTAGCCGTTCAGCACACGGATGAATTCGTCTTGGAGGTCCTTGTTTTCTATTTCCTATGAAAAAAATTTGCCATTTAATTTGTGTATTAGCCAAATGTTCCAAAGCTTAGTGAAAATATCGAATTGAGCGAGCTAGGAGAGTCATCAAATTTTAAATTTTATTTTCACTTACTTCCCAGCTTCCAAAGGCTAAGCATATGTAAGCAACTGAGCTGGCTCCTACTGATGGATTTGCTCTAATCTGATATATGGAGAACACTTGTAACATCTCATACTTTATTCAAATGTTATAACAAAGTGAAAAGTAGAGAAAATTACCATTTTACATAACCCTCTAAAAGCAGTTTCTTTAGTAGAGTCATCCTCTAACCTGAAAAGAAAGCATGAAAAGAAATTGTTTTATGGAAGTGTAAAAAGACTCCAAATCAAAGAAAAATAAAAACCAAGGTTCACTAACGTTGCCAATGTCTTGCACCAAGACTTCATAAAGGACTTCATGTGTCTTGGAAGGAGATTTGGACGAATCAATGCTAATATTCCCAATGTAATGGCACTGTTAACAGCTAGGTCAATTTCTTTTTGTATAGATAGTGTAATAGCACTCCTCTCAAGATGTGCCTTATTCACCAAAAGAAAAAAAAAAGAATAGTTAGATATTGCCAATAATATATTAAATCTAAAAGACTGGTAATTAGAGTCACCTCTCCATATCGAATAATTAAACCCAAGGAGGAGACAATATCGGTTACAAATGGTGAAACTTCCTGAGCAAACTGAAACATATGTTAAGTTCTTATCATTCACGAGTTTGTACTAAACCGAAACTTCATACATCGAGAATAAATAATATATTGGTGTTACCTCGGATGCCAATTCTCCAATGGCTTTACTAGCACTGTTTGCAGAAGCCATGTTTTCTCCGGTAAAGTTTCCGCTCTATACAAATAATGAATACAATCAATTACAGTATATAGAGCAAGAGAAAATGCATAATAGCATTATAATATGGATACCAACCAGTTTTTGGCTAGCGATGTCGAGGAACTCATGCATGCGGGGTAGTAGACAAGCCGGGGATTCCTGTTACCAAAACAACATGATTGTTTTAACACATGTAGCTATCACTCTCCTTGATATCTAATTAAGTTAAAGGAAAATAGTTTGATGAATAAAAAATAAATCTTACCGTTGCAAAATCACACATTAGGTCAAAAGCAGTATTTCTAATAGCGGGAGTTTCATCCATGCAAAGCTTGAGAAGCAAGTCCATAAGATTACTTTGTGAAACCTGCGTAAGAGCGATGATGCATGTGAGTATACATCCGGTTTTGACAATAGACATTGGTCATGTTATAAAACTACAACTTTAATATGAGAGAAACTAATATTGAGTAGTTCACTAAATGATCATCAGAACTTATGAACATAAAACCGCGTGAACAAGACATTAGGAACAGCCATACCAGAGACTCTATCTCACTGCCCATCCCTTCCAAAAGTGCAGCAAGAAGTTCAAGAGAACTAACAATGATACATTTGCTGTCGTCTTTCCCCTTAGGAAAAGCATGGTGAACCTAAAAACAACACAAGTACACTATAATTAAACAACAAACAAATTAAAAGGATGCAATAGCTAGTCTGAAATAAAATGAATTTATAGAATTCTAAAGCTGAACCGTATCAAGTTCTTGTTGCATGAAATTCAGACACGTCCAGAAAACAGACTGAGAAAATGGAGACAATCCTACTTCTATAGCCTGAAACATGGAAACAAAACTTGTCATAAATAGATAGTTCATGCTACAAAAACATTTTAATATTTTGTTAAGATGAACTTGTCTAACATTGTTCACAAATCTTCTACTAGTAGTAGAAATATTAATAGGCTTCCAAACTAATGGAGAACTTTGAAACACCATATTAATCAAAAAAAGCTACCAAAATTTTCAATTACTAGGATAATTTTAAGAACTTTTCACTTTTGTAATAATAGTTCAAAGACCGTACATCTATATTTACCTCACAAAGGGATTTGACGCATTTTAGCAAATGAAATACATTTTTGTCTGAACGTGAAGTTTGATGCAACTTTGAAGACAGTGGGGGCATCAAATTCTCAAGAGGAGGCTGCATAAGGGGGTTAGTATATTTAATTTATTAGGTCGAAAAATGTGATACCCCAGTATTATATTACGTACTCGCCATATAACTAAATTTACAAGAAAAAATTAAACCGTATACATACCTCATCCAACTCGACACTAACTGAATTTGCCAGTCCTCCAATACAAGCATAAACATACTTTAAGTTCTGCCCCTGGATGTATGGAAAAATGTGTTAGGTTGTCACAAATAAAATAATGTAATGTTTGAGATTAATAATATATAGATGACATAGAGATTTATATAGTATGGCAATATAAGTGAACTTTAAGAAGATTTAACGACCTGATAATTATCAAGAGCCCATATCAGATACTGTAGTATGACATCCAGGTGTGGCACTAATTTTTCACCAGCGTCCTGCATTTTGACAGAAAAACAAAATATTATTTCTCACTTAGTTTATAAATGTTAATAAATTATATATATATATATATATATATTAATAAATTATTATTATATATTTATATTATGGGTGTATTCGGATATCGGTTCGGGTTTTGGTTCGGTTTGGGTTCGGGTTTGGATTTTCGGGTTTAGAGATATAGAACCCGTTTGAGTATTTGTAGGTTTCGAGTTCGGGTTCGGATCGGATTTTTTGGATCGGATTTTCGGGTTCGAGTTTTTTGGATCGGGTTTGGATTGGATTTTTGGGTTCGGGTATTTTGCCCAGGCCTACTAGTATTACTTAATAGATCAAAAAGAAAAAAAAAACTGGTTGGGTCGTTTCGGGAACCATCTCTTTAATTCTATACTAATTCAAGCAAGAATACAGAAAACATGACCACCTTAATTATTATTATATCTAAATATTTTTAGTCATATATATCTGATCATTATTGTGTAATTTTCGATATGTTTGGTGTGCTAGTTATATGATTTAAAAATTAGTAATTTAATAGTTAAAAAGTAAATAGTTACCTCTTCAAGAGTTATCAAAGCTAGACATGCAAACTTCTGGACTCGCATGTTTGTATCAAAAAGTTTGGGAAGAAGACTGGTAACAACGTTTTTGAATAGTGCAGAAGACTTCTTATCATCTTCTTTCTGTAAAATAATAGTAACAAATCATAAAAAGATTGTTTAAATAAATAAAAATGAAATCACAAAATATCATGTTCTTAATCATATATTACCTGGATAACAAAATATGTGCTAAATTGAGAAATTGTCCAGCATGATATGCTTCGTATGAGAGGAAACTTATCATTTAAGAGATGAAGAAGCATTTCTAAAATCTGATATAGACAAGACACTCAAGTGTTATTAATAAACTTTGTATTAAAGGTTAAATATCATATTGATAGGAGAATGATAAAAGATCAAAAAAGTGAACTTGCCTCATTCAGATGAGGGTAAAGTAATCTACGGCATCCTTTAGCAATAGCTCCAAGAGCAAAAACAATAGCTTCCCTTTCTTTCCAAGTCTCATCATCACATCTTGATAATTTTACCTAGAAGAACATGTTTTTAGCTAATTGTTTTCAGTTCCATATATACTGAGAAAAACAATTATAATATTTACCTCAACAAGGGGCATGAGCGTTACAAGAACTTCATATTCATATACATTTGAGAGAATGCCAATAAATTTTGCATTGCATGCTCTTACATTCCCCACGTTAAACAAGTAGTCACTATTCTGTGCCTAGAGGACAGTAAAAAAGAAGTTATTTATATAAGTTATGTATTCATATTGTATAACCCATAGTATTATATACAACACAACTTGGGGTTTTTTTATATCAAATGACACAAAATAAATAGATAATGTTTATCTTTATCCATGAGATATGAATGTTACAATTACACAAAATTGTACCTGAACTGGTTCTGATTCATCCTCCTGAAAAAGTAAATTGGTTTTAAACATTTGATATAATTTGAAAAATGTGACAAAATCATATATTGTTAATGGAAAAGAAACCTTTTCATCCAAAAGTGACTCATCACCATCTTCATAAGCCATATCTGAAAGCAAAATCTGTAAAGAATCCAAATGAAATTTTATGTAAGTGTTAAACCACACCCACTTAGAAAATGTTTAATTGTGCACTGTGATGTAGATAGAAAGGATAAATATCAGTATACTGGAATTAATCTTGGCAGTAACTCCTTTAAGTCATTTGGTTGTAGCTTAGCATGATAGTATGCAGACCTAGCAAACAATAATATAGTTTTGAGAAAAAAAATAAAGACAAGGATGTAAAAATCAGGCTAGAAAAGGATTGACAAATAATATAAGAGAAAATCATTTTACCAAAATTTAGATGATGTAAGATATACATCTTCACTAAGAGCTTTTATTACTTGTGCCTTGTATGCCATGGAATCCAAGAGATGATGCTGAAATAGAAAAAATAAGGCCATCTAATTTTTTTTCCTTCTAGCATTAATAAACTGAAATAGATGAATCTAACACCAAGATAGAGTAAAATCTTTGGTTAAAACACTATTTACATAAATGAAATCGTATGAAATTTTACAAATCAAGAAGAAAATAAATCGGAAAGGAAAATAGACTTACCCAAAGTTGGTACTAAAGGAAACAAACAGACGATGAGAGAGAGACTCGACTGGGATACAGAGAGATCCGATTGGGATACAGACTGACGATGCGGTAAGAGACGGAGAGAGAGAGAGAGAAAGAGAGAGCTGACGGCGACTAGTTTAAAGAAAAAAGAAAATGAAAATAAGCTAGGGTTTAGTTTTTATGCTTTATACTTTTGAAAAAAAAAAGTAGTTGGTATGTTTGTAAAAAAAAAAGTTTGAAGGGTAAAATGATAATTTTGAAAATATACTAGAGTTTATCTTGTAAAGAGTGGGTCGTAGATTAAAGCCCATTAAACAAGGGCTTTATGCGCCAAGATATATTAGGTGCAGTATTTTCATACAAAATTTGCTTTATGAAATACTGTAAATATATTTCTCCTTCCCATAAGATCTCAAGTTTGATGATGTCTTCAGGTTTTTTTTTCGGGGGCTTTGTTTTGTTTTTTGAAAAATCTTCATATTGTTGGGTAAGATTTTTATTCGGATGAGTAGTTCACCATGGAGAGTGTGAGTGCTGTCTTTTAAGAAGAAGGATGGAACTTTCCAGTTATGTATCCATTACCGAAAAATTTACCGGATCACTGTGAAGAACAAGTTCCTATGCCTAGGATTGATGAGTTGTTGAATCAGCTGAGAGGGGATACTTGGTTATTTAATATTTACTTAGCGTCGGGTTATCATCAGATCCCGACTGATAAGACGGATGTCCAGAAAACGGCTTTCATGATGAGATATGGACTCTACGGGTTTGTGGTGATACCATCTGAGTTGACGAGTGCACCAACAACTTTTATAATGGAGTTCTCATGGTCCAATATTTGTTTGTGCAAAAATAATGAATCCAAATCCAACAAATCCCATTTTGGATGTAAATGTAAAGGCAACTTAAAAACACTTTTTGCTAAAACACAGTTATTGTTTGCAATGAGTATAAGAGAAGAGCATATCAATCAATGTTACACTTCATATATCGCAAGCCTCTCCTTTACAAGAGGATCCATAAGAAAGAGCCATTGTTTCCATGAGCTGCTTCCCAGCATCTGAACCCAAGAGATTAGTTCAAAGACATTAATCATTTGATATGAAATTACTTTTAATTAACATGAGCCGAAAGTGCTTGATATGGTTAAACACTAAACTTAAAAAATACGCATATATCTTACATTCTTGTAGACGTTCAACACTTCGGAAACTTCTCTTTTCACGTCCTCATTTTTTATTTCCTGTGATTGAAAAATCGAAAGAAGTATCCCAAAAATATCAGTAACGATTGAATTTGAAGGTCATGTCTCGGTTATAAGTTTTATGTGCATGCACTTACATGAAAACTCCCAATGGTTGTGCATATGAAATAAAGTGATTCAGCAACTCCTAATGGATTCAGTTTAACCTGTTTTTGTGTAGACCACTTGTAAAAACTAAAATGTGTTTACATGTTTTATTGGGAGATGGAGAACCGGAGATCGGTTGAGAGATCGACGGTCGAGATGATTGCTCAAGAATATAGAAATTATGAAGATGTGAGAGAATCTAGATCCTCTTATTTAGGACATTTATCTTTATGTAAGAGGATCTAGATTCTCTCACATCTTCATAATTTCTATATTCTTGAGCAATCATCTCGACCGTCGATCTCTCAACCGATCTCCGGTTCTCCATCTCCCAATATGTTTCAAGCAAAAATGTAAAGAGTAGCAAGAAAGATCATACCGCAGCACATAACCCTCTAATTGCATCTTCTTTCTTATTGCTATCATCTAACCTGAAAAATGAAAAAAAAAAAAACATTATTCAATGGAGCAAAATATAGCTAGGAGTGTGAACATTTAAAACAAAGGTTAACGAACATTGACAAATTCATGCACCATGGCTCGATGAAGTGCTCCATGAGCGGAGCGACTAGGTCAGGACGAATACATGCTAGTCTCCCTATGGTAATAGCACTGCTATTAACTAGTGCCATATTGAAACCCTTTATCACAAGAAAATAAAAATTTAGACATGGTCAAGAGAGTCTTAAATTTATAACTGTTTAGAGTTATACCTCTTTATGTCCAAGAATCCAGCTTAGGGAAGAGACAAATTTTACAACAAATGGTGACATTTCTTGACCAATCTGATACATTGAGTTTCTATAAGTCATGAGTCATGCTATTAACTAGAAAATTTAACTTCATTAACAGAAACAGTGTTTTGGTATCATTACCTTGACCGCTAAGTTGCCAATGGCCCAACAAGCATTAGCCGCAACATAAAGGGTTTCGCTAGTAATGTTTTCAATGATCTGTACATATAGTTACATTTAAATACAATAGTTGAATATAGTTGAAAGGTATGGTAGCAGTAAAGTTTGGTTACCAACCAGTTGATGGCTTGCGATTTCGATGAACTCAGGAAGGCGTGGTTGTAGATAGACCGCGAAAACCTATCAGTACGTGGTAAAAAAAAAGCTTTATTACACTGATATATATAGCTAAGGAGAGTCAAAGTTATGACATATAAATCTCAAATAACTTCCCCTTGCTGTTTACGGTAAATGAACATGTGGAAAATTGTGTTTGTAACTTACTCTTGCAAGAGCTCCCATAAGGGCAAAAGCTCTTTCTCTGACGTCAGGAGATTTATCCTTGCAACACTGGATAAGCATATCTCTTAGACTACTTTGTGAAACCTGCATAAGAGTGATGAAAATAATATATAATTCGGATTATACAAATTAACACAATAATGTAACTCTAACAAAATTCCAGAGATACTAAATGAGTTATCCACTAAGGGAGGACTTGTGAGTTCAAAAAAAAAAAAAGTGAATACCAGAGACTCTATTCCACTCTTAAGCCCTCCAACAAGTTCATAAAGAAAATCAAGAGAATGTATGATGAATTCTTTGTCATACTGATCCCCATCAGGAGCCAGGCCAACCTATAGAAACAACAGAAGCAAGTTTTGATCACACGAAAAACCGACAATGTTGCGGTATAGTTATGTACATATATATATATTCCAGTAAAATAAAATATGAACTGTTACTAAGAAATCTTAGAATTGTGAATTAATAGAACCTTGGCGAGCTCTTGGATTAGGATGATATCCATGCATCTCTGGAAAACAGGCAGAGCAAATGGAGTGAATCGGACACCTAAAGGCTGAAACATTGCAACACAATATGTTAGAAATAAAGAGTTCATGCTAGAAAAACAGTCTACCATTTTCAAGACAAGATGAAACTTTTTGAAACCTGAGAAATGGATCCGAAGCATTTTAGCAATGGGAATATATCTTTATCTGATATTGGAAGCTGGTTCAACTTTGCAATGAGTGGGTACATCAGAGTATCAAGATAACCTTGCTGCATAAAGGGATGCATGTTAAGTAGTTAGCACATGAAATATATATATATACACTTCTCAAGTATTCCCTTAGTTTTGAATTCACTTACGTGCCAATTCGCAATGACTTGACATATGAAAAAAAGTGAGCTGCCAACTCCTAATGGATTCATTGTAACCTTAATTTTTGCAGTACACTTGTTACTCTCAAACTTTATTTACATGTTACAAGCACAAATCAAAGAGTAGAGAGTAACTTACCATTGTACATAGCCCTCTAAATGTTTCTTTTTTTTTACTAGCATCATCGATCCTGAAAATATAGTATGATAAAAATTAGAAAAATTCTATGGAGCAAAATTAAGGAATGTGAACACTTTAAATCCACCAGAAAGGTTCACTAACATTGAAAATGACTTGCACCATGGCTCAAAGTAGTGCTCCATTTGAGACGCGACGAGTTCTGGAAAAATCCTCGCTAGTCTCGCAAGGGTTATTGAACAGACCTCAATGAGTGCCTTATTGTCCCACACCTTAGAAGAAAATAAATTTAGGCATAATGCTGCTAATAAACATAGACATGGCCAAGAGAATTTTAAGTATAGAAGTTGGTAGAGAGTTACCTCTCCATGTTGGAGAATTAAGCTTAGGGAAAGGACGACACTGGTCACTATAGGTGATGAGAATTCTTGAAAAAACTGAAAGATTGAGTTCCTATTATTCACAAGATTCCAGAAACTTCAAGCATTATTTAGCATACATAGTATTTGGTATTACCTTGACAGCTAGTTCCCCGATTGCCCGGCAAGCATTAGTCGCGACATTAACGTTTTCTCTAATAACGTCTACACTCTATTCAGAACATAGATACATTTCAATACAATAGAAGATACTAATAGGTATAATAGCAGTAAAATTAGGATAACAAGTTCCAACCATTTGCTTGCTTGCGATTTCGAGGAACTCATGTAGGAGGGGTTGTATATAGACCGGGTGCACCTGTCAATGACCACAAAAAAAGCATTGTTATACACACTAATATATCTAGAACATATCTAGCAAAAGAGGGTCAATATTAGAACATATAATGTATTTCACATAACTTCCCTTGTTGGTTATGTTAAATGAAAAGATTAATTTGTATTTTGCAGCTTACTCTTGCAAGAACACCCATAAGGGCAAAGGCTCTTTCTCTGACATCAGAATCTTTAGCCATGCAATAGTCCAGAAGCATAAGTCTTAAATTACTTTCTTCAACCTGCATAATGGTAATGAAGAACATATATATATCCACCGAGTGTTATTGTTTAATGAGTACAAAACACAATGTGAGCAAGACACAGAGAAAATGTGAGTACCAGATACTCTATCCCACTCCCAATCCATTCAGCAAGGTCATAAAGAAAAACAATAGAGTAGAGGATAGTGTCTTTCTCATACTCAGTCACAGCGAAAAAACCAGCCTACAAACAAGAGAAACAAGTTTTGATCAAAAGCAAAAAAAAAACAAAATTTTGTGGTAGTTATGTTACATTAATGTAATGAATTGTGAAAAATTTAGAAAAAACAAATTTGATTGTCACATAGTTAAGATGGAATCTCATAATGTTACATAGAACCTTAGCCAGCTAGCTTCTTTATATAAATAAACAAGATAATAATAGTACCTTAGCTAGTTTTTGCTTTTCCATGATTTGTATGCATCTCTTGAAAACAGCCTGAGCAAATGGAACGGATCCGGCATCTAAAGCCTTGAAACATAAACACACAATTTATTAGACATAAAGAGTTCCTGCTGCAAAATATTCGAATTATATATAAATTCAAGAGGAACTCGTCCCATACCAAAGAAATTGATGTGAAGCATTCTAGCATTAGATATAAATCTTTATCCGAATTCGAATGTTGTTCCCATTTTGCAACCAGTTGGGGAATCAAAATCCAAAGATTAGCAGGCTGCACAAAGGGATATGAACAAATAGGTTGAAAATGTATATGAAAAAAGAAAAATACTTGTCAAGTATTCAAAAAGTGTGCATAGAAAAACATACAAAATCGATGTTCTAGGAACGGAAAGAGTTACTAAAATGTACAAGAACATATAAACCTTTCACAGAACAAACCATTTTACCTTGGTTATCATCTCTCCTCCAACCAAGTTTGGCATTGTTCTAATTGCATTATAAACAATTCCTATGTTCTCCCTCTGTTTATAAGAAAATAGTATGTTAGGTACACATAAAGAAACAGTTTGTTTGGGAACTGATATATTATAGCTGCCAACAAAGATTTAGTCTGGCAAAGCAGTGAAGTTCAAGAGGACCATTTAATCACCTGAGCCGTTCCAAAAGCACGTATGATATGTTCTAGTATTACTTCCAGGTATAGCACTAAGTCTTCACCAGCATCCTACAAGTTCATAGAATGAAAAAAAAAAAAAAAAAACACTCTTCTCAAGTTCTCAACCACAATCACATGTATAAGAATAAACTTGTTTTTGAATCCTAATTCAATTCTAATGTTTCTTAAAATTATAAATACACCTTCCCTCTACCATTTTCATGCAAGGAAGAAACTTATGGAGTTGGAGTAAGTATCAAATATTTACCAAGTAAGTTACCCAAGAGTTCAACTAGTTATTGTCATTGAGTTTCTGAGGTGTCACGGTTTTTGGGTGGTGTTGACCACCATAGAGGTTTATTTTACACATATGATATCAAAAAAAAAAAAAAAAAAAAGCAAAATGCAAAGCCAAGTTACCTTGACAAGAGTTGTAAAAGCTACACAAGCGGCATTCTGAACTCGTATGTTCACATCCAAGAGTTTGCGAAGAACACCGTCAAGAACTCTCTCAAAATGTTGATAACTCCTATGTCTACTTCCCTAGAAGAAAAAAGTAGCAAATCATCAAAAGATTGTGTATATAAAAAGCATTTAAGCATGAATATATTTGTTCCAATGATACCTTAAGAAGATAAGCGCCATATTGAGAAAGCGTCCAACACGATTTGCTTCGTATGAGAGGGCAATGATCATCCAAAAGAGGAACAAGGATTACTACAAGCTGAAGAAACAAGACACACTAGCATATTAATGAACTTAACTCAACGAAAGAAAGAGCTTTTAATTTAGAAAATGAGAAAAAAGGTCACAAAAGAACTTGCCATAGCCAAGTGACGAGGGTGAAAACTTCTAATGCACCCTTTAGAAACTGTTCCAAGAGCAAAAACGATAGCTTCTCTTTCTTTCCACGTCTCATCATCAAATCTTCTTAGTTTTGCCTACAGTTTTACATAAACATGACTTCAACTAATTGTTTCCATCAGTTGTATATAAACCAAGAGATAGAGAGAGAGAGAGAGAGAGAGAGAGAGAGAGAGAGAGAGAGAGAGAACATAATATTTATACCTGAGCAAGAGACATGAGTATTTGAAACAGTTCATCCCCAAATACATAAGAGAATATGTACACTTTTTCTTGACCCCGTTTCCTTAAACTCCATACGTTAGGCGAATCATCATCACGTACCTAAGAATATAGTCATTAATTAAAGAATTATTTATATATTGTGTATCCTATAACTCATAGTTTCATTTATACGTAATGATTATATCAAATGTAACCAAATAAATAGATTATGTAAACCGTACGTCATCCATAAATGTAAAAATGTTATACGTACGTCACAAGGAAAAACAAATGATCAACATATAGTGTAAATGGACAAAAGAGAAACCTCAGCATCCAAAAGTGTCTCGTCGTTGTTTTTATAAGCCATTTCCTCGAGAAACATCTAACACAAATCCAAATGAAATTTTACAAAAAGAAAATTGTCAAGACTTGAATAAATAAATATTGAAGTGTCTCAAAATTTTACTTAGAAAAAAGGGAGAAGTCGGAGTATACTTGAATTAGAGGAGGCAATAGCATCTTTAAGTCCTCTTCTGGTACGTTAGCTTTACGGCATACATAACGAATCCATTCTCTAAATATGTGTGTCTTGAATTCCATGGATTTAGGAGATGAGACTGAAAAGTGACAAAAGAAGGCTGATTAAGGATAAGATTATCAATTAATGTTAAATTTACCGTTAGTAAATTTGACGAATGTAAATCTAACACAAGATATCATAAAATATTCGTGAAATTATGTTTTTATAAACGAATCTGTACAAGATCTTAAGAATTGGAAGAATAAAATCTCGGAAAAAGGAAAATAAATTTACCCAATGATAATACGAAACGGAAAGTTGAAGAAATGAGAGAGAGAGAGAGAGAGCGAAATAAGGCAGAGACAGAGACAGGCGAAGACGAAACAGAGAAAGACAAAAGATACGGGAAGACAGGGAGAGTGAGGGAGGCAGCGGCGACCAATTAAGAGAGAAAGAAATATAAAATGCAATTAGGGTTTATTTTTATTAGCTTAATATTTTTGGAAAATAAAAATAAAAGGGTATCTTAATTAATAAATTAGTTGCTAAAAAATTTTATGGTATTTTTAAAAATATAGATTTATTTAGTCAAGTGATTTTTACATAAATATTTTTTTCCATTAATGTTAAATTTTCCCTTTAAAATTAATATTTTTGATAAATTGATAATATAATTTTAACAAAAAATAATATAAAATATGTTTGAAAAGACTTTTATATAAACATATTCGTTGAGCAAGTGCAAGTATTTTTATAAAATAAAGAAAATCAATCATATAGTGACATGTGTCAAAGAGTCTCTCATATGTCTCATCAGCATCCTAGTCATGTTCTGTCAGCGTCCATATCATGCTTCATCATCAATTTTTAACTGTTGACTAATGATCAAATTAGTCAATGCATGCTTTAAAACTATTAGTAAGACCATGGGCATTGCAGGTCCCATGGCCAGTCCCCCAGCTTTTTTGGCCAAAAAGGAAAAAAAAATAAAATTTGTGGGTCGTTTCTTTAAACGAGACCGTCCCTCCTCCTTTCGCGGGCCCCACTGACACGTGGCGGCCCGCGATTGGTTACTTTTTGTTTTTTTTTTTGTTTTTTTTTAATAAATAAAAAATTTGGGACTAAAACGGTCCTAGAGATGCCCATGCCCTAAGAGTTCAAGTAGTCAATTTGAATATTGTTAATGATTAAGATTAAAAAATGCATTGTCTTGTTATTTGGGTAGGAAAATACGCAGTTCAAAAAACTTCATTTAGTAGATAGATTTTATGGGGCATGTAGGGGGTGGGTGAGGGGACTCCTTATTGTCTGCTGTACTAAATTGTTCTTATAGAACCCTTAAGTAATTGTTCTCAATGAAACAACCCATCGATATTAGAATATCAAAAGTTCAACAAGGGGACAATCGTTCCAAAAAGAAACTATCTCTTCCCTCTCCTATGGTTTTCTCTCTTTCTCCTTTCAAATATGCTCTTGGTGGCCTTGTGTTTCACTACCTCGAGTTACTGTGGGGATGAAGGGGTGAACTAGATCTTCTTCTCCATCCTCATAAGTGTGGTCTCTCCTCCTTCAAAGTGGGTGCGAATCTGGGATGACGTAAGGAGATCGATGCTACTGATCTTGTCGGTTTGAAGACGCCCGTAAGAAGTAATGGTCGACTCTCGTGGCTCGTCCGTCAAGGCGGCTTAGTATTCACGGCAGAAGTCAATGGAGGAGAAGGAGGGGTTTGTCGAAGCGTCTTGGCGGTTAATGGTAGATCCATTTGGATCTTGAAGGTCGTCGTGAGTTTTGTGTGTTTGGGATTCCGATTGAGCCATCGGCCCCTTTCGCCGCCGTGACTTGCTTCCGTCGGACAGGTGTGAAAAGATCTGATTCGGCAAACTAGAAGAACGCCATATCTGGGAAGAAGAGATTTTGCCTGAAGTTGGAGCTTGCTAGGAACAGGAGCTATCAACAACGTGGTGAGTTGTCAGAGAGTTGTTCATACCAGAAGATCTGTGACAGGCTGGCTGGTTGAAGGTAAAGGAACGGTGGTCGAGAGTTTTATGCTTCCTCCCCGTTTACTAGATACTTCGATCTGTCGCAAAGTTGTGGTACTCGCATCCGCCGAAGTTGATGAGCAGACCCTTTGTTTCACGAGTTTTTTTCTCTAGTGATGGTTACTATTCCGATTTGTTTGTAGCCTATGTTTCCCTTCGTAGTTTCATGGATTTGCCTATTAAGGGGCTCAATAATAAAATGGCCATATTAATCACATATTCTAGTCTCCCTCGGATATGTGATCTTTTCTTTTAATTATGTTGTTGGGTCTCTTGGTATGAGCGGCTAGTGACACTTGTAGGTGAAGCAGTATAATGAGTTCGAGTCCAGTTTTCGATACAGTTATGTGGTTTCGAAACTGAAGTGATGGCAGCTAATACATAAAAATCCCAATCACATCTTTCTTATTTGGAATTCGCAGGTCCAATAGAATAATAGTTCACACAAGCTGAAGCCACAATGAATCTAAACTTTGCTTGGCTCTTTCGGTTTAGACATCTTACCAAAACTGCTCAAACCACCATAACAAGATACAACGTTGCCCGCAAAAGAAAAAAGAAGGGACCAAGAATCGAAGTAGAAATAGAAAAATAATGAAGACCGGAAGTAAAAAAGATTCAACCATGTAATCTGAAGAGCCCACCACAACACACAAACTCTGTACTGTATGCTTTTCTCTTGTGGCCTTTTTGCCCTTCATTCAATCTTGCAAAAAAAAAAAGAAAAAAAATGGTGTCTCAAGCGTCTTGTGCTCAAACTCTCTGAGCCTATGTGTTGTTTGAAATGAATAAGGTAGAACAGATCTCTCTTTTTTTAGACTAACCGGTGTACGATCAATTTTACACTTGATATCTCGCAAGACTTTCCTTTACCGGAGGATCCAAAGCAGATAAACATTCTGCCCATGAGTTTCCCAGCATCTGAACCCAAAAGACGAATTATAAGTTAACATCAGATTACTCCTACAGTATGCGAGCAAGCACAGCACTTTAAATTATATTCCATATAGCTTACGTGTTTATAGCCGCTCAGTACTTGGGAGACTTCGTTCTGTACGTCCTTGCTTCTTATTTCCTGTGACAAAAAAAGAAAAAAGAAAAGGTCATTTGTGTATCCATCAATTGTCCCAAAGCTCGGTATTGATATTTAGTTTAACTAGGAGAGCTACAGTTTGGTTCCTGTTCACTTACATGCCAACTTGCAATGGCTTTACATATGAAAACTAGAGAGCTGACACCTCCTGATGGATTCACTTTAACCTGAATTTGCAGAGAACACTTTTAGATATCAAACTTGTTTTCCATTTTTTGAACACAAACCAAAGAGTACAGAGAACTACCACTGCGCATAATCCTCTAAATGCATCTTCTTTCTCAATGTCATCACGCACCCTGAAAAGAAAGTATGAAAAGAAATTGTTCCATGGAGAAGAGCTTGGTAAGTGTAAAGACTCCAATTTCAACACACAGGTTTACTAACATTGACAATGCCATGCACCATGGCTTCATAAAGTGCTCCATGTGTGGTGCGACGAGGTCGGGACGAATCCATGCTAATCTCCCGAGAGTAATTGCACTGTTCTCAACTAGTGCTTTATTGACACCCTGTTTCAAAAGAAAATAAAATTAGGCATACTCATCAAATACCCCAGTTGAGAGACTTAGATGTGGCAAAGAGAACAATTTATAGGCTGCCAGAGTCACCTCTCCATGTTGAAGAATGAGGCCTAGAGAAGAGACAACGTTGGCCACAATGGGTGAGACTTCTTGACGAACCTGAAAAATCGAGTTCCTATCACAATCATGAGTCTGCTCTTAACCAGAAACTTCAAGCTCTAATAGAGGAAATGTATTTTAGTATTACCTTGACTGCTAATTCTCCAATAGCCCAACAAGCATTATTTGCGACAGAAAGATTTTCTCGAATGAGGTTTGCATTCTGTAGAAAGCATAGATATAATCAGTGCCATACAAGAATAGAATAGCTATAGTAACAATAAAACTTTGATACCAACCAGTTGCTGGCTTGCAATTTCAAGGAACTCAAGCAGGCAGGGTTGTAGATAGACCGGGAACACCTGTTGATTGTAGCCAAAAGCATTATTTCACAAATATTTTTAGCAAAAGAGAGTCGAATTATAAGTGATAATCTCACATAACTACGAGTTGTCACTTCCCATGCTGTTTCTTTATGTTAAAGGAAAATATTTAAAGAATAAAAGAATATGTAGCTTACTCTTGCGAGGTCACCCATTAAGGCAAAAGCACTTTGTCTGACATCAGGAGCTTCATCCATGCAACACTTGAGAAGTAGATCCCTTAGGTTACTTTGTGAAACCTATAAGAACAATGGTAAGAACATATCCGGTTCTGGAAATCAACTCAATTATGTTGTACCAACCATAAATTAGATACATAACCATCCACTTGATCATGTTGTACCAACAACAATGATCACAGCAGTTATAAAAGTTATCGACTGGATGAGAAATTATGAGTAACAAATAGTATGAGCAAGACATCAAGAAATGAAGTACCAGAGACTCTATCCCACTGCCAAGCCCTTCAGCAAGTCCAGAAAGCAAATCAAGAGAACAAACAATGAATTCTCTGTCGTACTGAGCCCCAGCAGATGCAGGATCAACCTAAAACAACAGAAGCAAGCTTTGAAAATCAAACGGAAAACAAAAGCATGCAATAATTAAGAACATGCAAGCTTGTGACTAAGGTACACTGGAAAAAGTCAGTCAATCCTCAAATGAGATGAAATTGCAGAAGTCTGAGTGGAACCTTAGCCAGCTGCTGCAATTGGATGATATCTATGCATCTCTGGAAAACAGGCTGAGCAAATGGAGCGAATCCTACACCTAAAGCCTGTAACATGGAAACACAATTTGTTAGGCATAGAGAGTTCATGCTGCAAACAGTCTTATTTCCAGTCCAGATTTAGGTTTAAAATGGCGTGAGGCGACCCTAGGCACTAAAGGTCTTTGATCTCGCTTTCGCCTAGTGCGCACGCTCGGTCACTTCATTAATGCAAGGTGCTAGTGGAGGTTTTTTCAGTGATCTTGACTCAAGATGAACTTGTCAGACATTCATAACTGTTATTTCCTACAATTAGTAGCACTTTCAGGCTTCCAAAACTAATCTTGATCAAATGCAGGAAATTTTGGGCTTCTAGCTGACCAACAACCCAAGAATACTTTTTCAGTGATCTTAAAACTACCAAAACTATTAACTTCACTGAGTAGGATTACTAAAAACTGTTTCAATCGTGCAACAGATTCAAGACCTTGACAAGTAGCCCATACCTGAGAAATGGATGTGAAGCATTCTAGCAATGGAAATAGATCTTTATCTGAGTTTGAAAGTTGTTGCCACTTTGCAACCAGTGGGGGCATCAGAATCTCAAGATAAGCAGGCTACGTAAGGAAAGAATATTAATTAGGCAAAAAAATTTATACTACAACCAGTATATGAAACTGAAAAGGTAAAGATACTTGTCAAGAAGCTGAGTTTACAAGATCAGATTAACTACCTTGTTCAACTCTCCTCTAACTGAATCTGCCAGTGTTCCAATAGCATCATAAACAATTCTTAAGTTCCGCCTCTGGGTATATGAAAGTTGTATGTTAGTTTGACATATAGAAACAGTGGAAAGTGGATAATAGCCGCCACACAGATTTAGACTGGCAAAGCAGTTTACGTTAAGAGAATTTAATGACCTGATACTTTCCAAAAGCGCACATCAGATGCTGCAGTATTACTCCCAGGTGTGGCACTAACTCTTCAGCAGCATCCTACACGTTCATAAAAGTTTCACATGGTCAACGAACATTGACAAATGATACCAAAAACCACATAGCAAAGCCAATAGGTACCTCTTCAACAGTTGCAAAAGCTGAACAGGCAGCCTCTTGGACCCGCTTGTTCGTATCTAAGAGTCTGCGGAGTAGACCCATAAGAACTTTCTCAAACTGTTCATAACCCTGCGGATTGCCACTTTCCTAGAAAATAGCAGCAGTGAATCATCTAAAGACCGTTTGAAGCAGTTAAAGCCTGAAATATCCTGTTCAAGTCATACCTGGATAAGATACTTCCCAAATCGAGAAAGCGTCCAGCAAGATATGCTTCGTATGAGTGGGAATTTATCATCTAAAAGAGGAAGAAGAAATGATGTGATCTGCAGAAATAAAGCGTTAGCATGATGATGTATATCAACTCAGCAGAGAAAAACCATATATATGAGATGTGTGGATCAAAAACGAACTTGCCTGAGACAAGTGAGGGTAAAGACCATTCATGCAGCCTTCAGCAATAGCACCGAGAGCCAAAACAGCGGCTTCCCTATCTTTCCAAGCCTCATCACCAGAAGCTGATAATTTTACCTGCTTGGAAGAACAGGTTTAGCTAATTGTGTTAAATTCAAAAAGACCAAGAAGAATAACACTTACCTGAATCAGGGGCATGAGTGTTGGAAGGATTTCATCATTAAATACATTAGATAGAACGTCAATAGCTGCTGCGCTACACTTTCTTAAATTCCACACATTAAACGAGTCATCATCCTGTACCCAGAGACAGTCATTAAAGAGGGATCTATAGAATTCATATATATGTATCATATAACAGACGCATTTCTGTACAGATATCAAATGACACAAAAACTAAATCACATACATCATCATCAAAATCCTCTGATCCATGAAGTCTTGATGTATGGAAACGAGGTTTCAAATCCTGTAGGTAAAGGGGAACCAAAATGAATAAAAATTAAAGTGGAAAAATCTATAAGAAAAATCAGAGACACAAGAACAAACAACTGCACCTGATCTCTGTCTGGTTGAGACTCATCTTCCTGAAAAAGTGAGCACTTTTCATATATATAAATGATAATTATATAGGGAAAGGTGACAAAACATATAATATCAACAGAAAAACAACCTCTGCATCCAAAAGTGACTCGTCGTCATCTGCGTAAGCCATGTTTTCGAGCAGCACCTAAAACAGATATATGTTATCGAACATTACAAACTACACCCGCTGGGTATATGATTAAGTGCCCAAAAATCATACTCAAGAAAAGGATTAGTATCACCATACTGGAATTAGGCGTGGCAGAAATTCTTTCAAGTTCTCTGGCGGGAGCTGAGCGTCGCAGTATGCAGACCTACCAAACAACAATACAGCTTTATGTTATCAAATGAGGACAGGGAAGGAACATAAGAGAATACCAGGTATAAAACCATCATCTATAGAAAGAGAATAACATTTTACCAAAATTCACATGCTTCGAGAGACACTTCTTCGTCAGGGTCTTTGTTAACTTGTAACATGTATTCCATGACATTCCTCAGATGCGGCTGAAATAGAAAATAAGGGTAAAAGACAAATCTGAGACGCAGGGTAGAGAATATGATCAAAGTAAACTTATGAAGTACCTCAAAATAGGAACACTTTGGAATAGATTTGAGACAGTGTGAATACTAAAACCACAATGAAAAATACCTCTATGGATGAGGGGAGAACTTCCGTGAGATGCACAAATGCTGCACAGACCTTTTAAGAAAAATAAGAAAAGACATTATTAAGAAGCATAAGAACATCCGAAATGAGATGGGAATCTGAATGAATCATATGGCATCTAAAAAAAAAATTCTTAGAAGTCGATATAACCCTCTCCTGTACTGACAAAAATAAGAAACAATTGACAGAAGCTTAAATAAGACGCGTACCAATTTTCTGACTTCTGCTGCAGGATCATTGGCAAGGACAAACAAGCCCTGAAGGTACTTATCCATGGAATGGTACAAAGCCTGCAAAACGTAGTTTGTTACCATCCCCACCATCCTTTATAACATATAAAACAAAAACGGAATTTTACAAGTCTTCATAATACTTACAGCGGGCATTATTATGATATATTGGTTGACAGAACCCAGGGCAAGCTTCCTCAGTGAAGCATGGGGTGACTGAAAAAACTGCTCAAACAAAAGAGTGGAAATCAATCCTATGACAACCAATCCAACAGGACGAAAAGAAATCAAACTAGAACCTAACAAGTGCTACAACAGAGTTCTGAAATCTATGTACAAATATGAGATGTTTACCTGAAATAGCCTAGGCAAGAAAATGTTGATAGGGCGTTCTGCTAAGCCAGGCACTTCCGAATCCAAGACATGCGGTATATCCTCACAAATCTGATTGATAAGAAATAAACACCTAGATATTACAAAAGAAATGAAAGAAATCCAAATATATGACAACTAACAATCAGAAGTTGGATTACACAGACTTAGGGTTCATAAATCAAGATTTCAACAAAAAGACCAAGAAACAGAAAATCAAACGCATAGCTGCTAATACCTTTGACAATGCATCCATCGCACCATCCATATGATTAAGGTCATTACTATCTAAACAAGTTACAAGAGCTGGCAAAAGCTCTGGCCATCCAGAAACTCCCTCTATATTGACAATAACACTGATGATCGTTCCAACTGTAGTCCGTATATTCCTGTCAGCTGCTCCCAAACAAGGCAACAACTCTGACTTGATATATTTTTGGTTTTCTTGAACCATGGATGGATAAGCACCCCTCAAATTATTTTTCAGAAGCAATCCAGCAGCTTGACGAACCTCAATGGACTTACCCTGATCATCGCACAATTACACATCAGCTAGGAAACAGATTATTCAAATAGAATCCATAAAACTAATCAAACAGCAACAGCAATATAAAGGCAATTAGAGCATGTAGATGTAACCAGAACTGAAAAGAATTGAGTTCTCAAAATTAGAAGACACAACTTACTACTCTCTACCACAGCATTTATATGATAGTAAACTTCAAGTCAATTAAATCACAAAGTTCACTCACAACACATATGATCAAAAGGAGATGAATCCATTAGGGCACAGGACACAGTACACAGATTCTCATAACGAGACACTAATAAATCTAGTCAGGAGAAACTAAAGCAACTCAATTGAAAACGCAAGAGGATCAGCTAAGATAAGCAACAAAGTGAATCCAAAAATTAAATGAAAATTCAACCATCCAAACTCCAAAGAGTCATCGTCTTCAACAAGTAGACTGAGTCAATACAAAACAAAAAAATTCTCAGGAAGAGAAGAGAGATGAGTTGAGGAAAGTTCTAAAACCTCAGCGCGAACGAGGATGAAGACGAGATAGTTGTTGAAATCAGGGAACTGAGAGAAGTGTTGAAGCTGCTGCCAAATCTGAGACTTGTCAACGACGGAGGAAGGAGAAATCTGTTGTTCGAGAAGAGCGCAGATCTCAGCGAGACCATCTTCCCGGGGTTGCCAGACCGCCGCCGTCGCCGCCATGATTGTGTTGTGGCAAAAAGGTAAATTTGACTCGTGTGAGAGGGCAAAAGAATATGATTCTTTGGACCAAAAAAAAGCGCACAGCAAAAGTTTGGAAAAGGACGGAGACTAAGACGAAGAGGAATGAGAAGAGGAGAGATGGAAACGCCTAAGTTTGGGTTTTGTTGGGTTTATAAGTTCTATGTTGAAGTTTCAGTGTTAATGGGCTTTTTATGAGTGTCTTTTTATTTTTAAACTGTTAATAAAAGAAAGAATTTGCAAAATAACGTCTTTTTAATCTTTTGGATAAATATAAGTATATAACAATGAAAACAGTAACCCACCCATAACGTCTAAGGTTACACCTCCATCACAACGAATTCGTGGATTAAGCCCGCCTCTCGACCAACATAATTGTGTGGACAATATTAATCATCGTATAAGATCATTGACTCAAAAGTTATTTCAACATATGTTTTTTTAACTCGAGATGAATTTTATATGGATATATGTCTTTAAAATTTGTTGTTTGTAACGTGGACACAAAATTAGACATTTTTGTCCACTATATTTCTCTGTTGTTTTGAATTAGACATTTTTAATTTTTAATCTTTAATCCATTATAACTAACTCTTTAATTTTTCTAGTATTTTAATAATATCTTGTTTATTTGGTCGAGGTATTTTAATCATTTCTTCAATAAAGTACTAAGTAGTTTAATTTGGTAGTTCAAATTTAATTTTAAATAACCCTTGTCTTTTTGAATATGTAGCATCTATCATGATATCAAAATTTTGAAACTTGGCGGTAGAAATTTTGTACACATCAGATAATATTTTCAATTGTTGTAACAGCATCCCCTGTTTTAGCTTGACTGATTTGTTAGAGTAGTCTGTTGTTTCTAGTTATTGCTTCAGATCTGCTTGTTATACTTGTTTCATTTGTTATAATCGCCCAAAAGTATAGATTTATACGTCCCAAAATTGATTTTTATTCAATTTGTTGGGTTTTTGAGAATTAAATATAATGAATACATTCCATACTTTTAATTTTTTTTGTTATATTTGCGAGATTTCTTTTTGAATATGAAGATTTTATGTTAAAATAAGAGATTTCTATCATATCGAATGTTTTGAATGATTTTAACAAAAAATAATAATTTAATTATTGATTTATCTAAGGTTTTTATTTAAGTACTTTTACATATTTTCTTAAGATTATATAATTTTAAAAAATTTGATGATATAGTTAATTGTATTTTATATTCCATATTTTATAATATGTAGAATTTGATAAGTCGCTTATTTCATAATCTAGCATATTTATTTTCTTTTTATTTTCCGAATATATTATTTTTCTTTTTCCTAAAAATATGATTATTTGTTATATTATATTTATTAAACATAAATTATTATTTTCAAAATATCATAAAATATATAATTCAAATTAAATATGTTTACATATATTAAATTTTGAATTTAATTGTCCACTTTTTTTGGTAAAAAATTGATTTGATTTCTATAAATATAGATAATGTTTGTTTATATTTTTTATTTATTTAATTATATTTTTTGTTGTCTTTTAGTATGTTTGGTAAGTGGTTTAGAATTTCAAGATAATATTTGTTTTTTAGGTCTTTTTGGCAACAAAGATTAGTTTTTCCCTTTTAATATTAACAAGAATAAACCAGATTATATTTTATTCAATTTTTTTTATAAAATAAAACTGTCTTCTCATAGAGTATCTTTTCTCTAGAATAAACCAAATTTGTTTCCCTTTTTCCTGAAATCTCCTATTTAAATTTCAAATAGTTATATTTAATGTAATAAAAAATAAGATATCTGGAGAAACAGAAATTTAGAAAATAAATCTGACTGTCTAGATTTATATTCTAACGAAGTATTTTTTAATTTAAGATTTGAGGAAAAATCCTCTATCCGTATTAGTTTTTGATTGATTATTTAAATTTGTATAGAAAATGTTAAAAGCCGACAGCCATATTATTACGTATCTGATGACAAAAAATTATCTTAAAAATATATAAGGTTAGTTCTAAATTATAAAAAGAAAAAAAGTATCAACAGAAAAATATATAGATTGCCTTATGATTGAGATTAGTTACTTAAAAAGTGTAACGTTATTAAGATAATGTTTTCTTAAAAAATAGGGCTGCCTATATCTGGCCACCTGTAGAATATGGTTTCAACTAGGATCCACCTCTACTTTCACACTCTATCCAATTCCACCTGAACAAATTTTTTCTTCCCAATTCCACCTAAACTACATAATTTCTACATAATTAACCAAAATCAATTAATTTTGTGTTCTTAGAAATGTCTGTGAATTCTAAAATCGAAATTGTGACGTTTTTGTTCTTAGAATTTCCCCAAATCGATTTTAAAGGTTTTGATTCGGATTTTGGTTTTACTAACTAGAATTTGGGTCAAAAAAATATCAATTAAGCTGTTAAAAATGGGATTTTGTGTATCTTAATTCGCGTTACAGTACACGATTAACTGAACCCGAATGAATATTTTTTTGACCCGAATTCTAGTCAATAAAACTCCAATCCGAATCAAAACTTCTAAAATCGATTTAGGGAAATTTCTAAGTACAGAAAAGCCCCAATTTCAATTTTTAGGATTCGCAGAAATTTTTAAGAACACAAATCAATTGATTTTGGTTAATTATGTAGAATTTTATAGTCTAGGTGGAATTGGGAAGATAACTATTTGTTCAGGTGGAATTGGGTAGAGTGCTAAAGTAGAGGTGGATCCTAATTGAAACCATATACTACAGGAGCCAGATATAGGCAGCCCTAAAAAATAATAATTACCTTGTTTTTAACAATTTTTGTCTATTACCTATGTAGTTACAGATCTTGAGTTTTGTTTTACATTCAGGCAAGAAACAGAACTCTCTAAGCTTCTTCCTTGTGATGTTGAACCCACGAAGGTCCATTCTCGTCGTCACAGTTCTTGGACTCTTAACTCTCTTCGTCACAATTCTTGGACTCTTAGGTTATGACTTCGCATGTGCTATGTCTAGCCCACACCATATTCTATTGGACACAGATGTCGACACAGACGATTTCATCGCTCTTCTGTACCTTCTGAAGCAAAACAAAACAGAGTTCGATCTAGTGGTGAGCTTAAGCACATTACTTCGGCCATCATCCCTTAACTTTGTTCTTCAACTTTTCTTTTTTAATGCTCTGTTTTTCTGAAACAGGGGATAACATTGAGTGCCAATGCTTGGACAAACGCAGGACATGGAGTGAATCACATATACGACATTCTATACATGATGGGTCGTGATGATATCGCGGTTGGTGTTGGAGGTGAAGGTGGTATTCTCGACGACGGTTCTATTCTTCCTGACGTCGGTGGTTATCTTCCCATCATCGAACAGGTTTTTTTTTTAAAATCTTGGTTAAATGTTAAGTACATACAATTTCTTCTCTTCTGTCATTTCTAACATTTTTGCATATACAATAGTAATTTTAACATGTACCTAGGGGTGATCACCACAGTAAGTCAGTAACAATATGAATCGAGTATGTAGAAAATATACAAAAATTTGGGGAAAATATGAATATAATCATTTGTATAGTTTTCATAGTTTTAAGATACTTAAAAAAGAAGAAGATTACTTGTTGATTACAGGGGATGACAACAACAGGAGGATGCAGATACAGACAATCCATTCCTAAAGGTCGTAAAGGCCTACTCGACATTGACTCCAATTATGGATTTCGTAAACATTTTCTTCCTCAGGTATTTTATTTTCTTAATATTATCAAGAAAGTTTTATCCAACCAAAAAAATATGATCGACAGCATTAAGGTCTAGAGGCTTTTTTCTACTTAGTTTCTTTTGTATAAAAAATGTTCAATATTTGGCCACATGGTGGAGGAGATAAGTGTTCTGACATATTTTCTATTTCAAAGATGTTTGTTAGTCCAGTGGTTCAACCTATGTTTAGCCATTCATGCATTCGATAAATTTTAATAATTAGAATATTGTAGATAGACGGAAAAATAATAGCTACTGAATTTTGACACATGCAAACTAACTTTACGAACAATTTAAACATAAGCATACTCTCTCTAATATATAACGAGCCAAAATGGGCCTAATTACGCATCCATAATGGGCCTAATGAAACATGGATCTAATCCGTGAAAGCGATAAAAGCGAACCAATTGAGCCCGTTCAAAGTGGTTTGTGGTATTCAACTTCTTAAACAAACCACCAGGGTTCGATTGGTACTCCTCGGCCCGGTCTTGAAAAACCCGTGGCTTAACATTCCTCTTTAACTCCCAGCGTTCCACTCTCTTGAGGTTGTCAAAAAAAAAAAAAAAAAAGCGATAAAAGCGAAAACCCTAATTTGTGGTTCCGTCTGCTCTGTTTAATCTGTTCTCATCATCACTAGGGTATCTTATCTTCTAGGATGGAGTTTGATGAGTATGAGTACTTAGAGAAGACTGTTGAGAATCCCCTCCTGGAGAATGAAGTTGTGAATGGTGGTGATGAGAAAGCCAAATCTGAAGGGAAAGAACGGAGTAGAAGCTCGAGGCATCGGAGTGATGAAGATGAGGATGGTCGGCGTTCTAAGCGGTCTAGATCCCACCACCGTTCACGTTCTAGAGATAGGCATAGGAGTAGCCGGGAGCACAGGGACAAAAATAGGGATAGAGATCATGAGAAGAGTAGATATAAAGAAGAGAGAAACGGGAAAGAGAGAGAGAGAGACAAAGACAGTAAAGGGCGTGACCATGAGCGAGAACGTTCACGGAGAAGTAGAAGTCGATCAGAGCGACATCGGAGTCAGGAAAGAGAGAAGAGCCAGGAAATAGAACCTAAGGAAAGAGAGATCAAGGAACGGGATAGAGATCGCAGGTGCTCCTTCTATCTCGTTTCTTTATTTGCATCAGTATGCATTTCTGTTATAACTGGTTCATACTTCTGAGAGGTATCCGAGTTATTGCCTGCGAGTTCACATTTTAGAATCTGATTCCTGAATTTTATGTATCGTGTTGCTATACAATCTATTTCCGTGTAGAGTTCATCATGGTAATTTCAGAATAGTGTTGGGATCTTGTGACTAAAATTGAGGATGTGGGATCCTAGTGCTTCAAATCTTCTTGATTTGACAACTGAATAAGGAATCCAGATCTCTTCTATGCTACAAAAACTTTGATGTGAGCTATATAAGTGTTAACAGGTTCATACTAATGCTATTAGGTCCACTGGTATTGACTTCTGTACAACTTGATGGGGATCGTTCCGTTTAAGATTATCATTGTAATAGAAGGTAAAATGTTTTTGGTTAGACTTCAGGTTGGTCCCGTGCTAAATTTAAAATGAAAGAAGATCTCTAAGTTTTAATTTATGAGTTTATTGATCATCCGTTGTTGACTTCACATAGTTCCCTGCAGGGCCATCTCGTGCTTCACATGTGTACGCCTATCGGAGAAAAGTTTATCTGTTTTGAATTGTCATAATATTAACATATTGCTGAATACCAGAAGATGGCTTCTGATATGTTGTCACTGGCATATTCGAAAGATGTTGCGACATCTTGTAAAATATGGATGAAATCGTTTCTACTAACAAATTAAACAAGCTTACATGTTTGTTATTATGCAGACGCCATAAAGATAAAAAGGAGGATAAGGTAGAGCCTGAGGCTGATCCTGAGAGAGACCAGAGAACAGTTTTTGCCTATCAGGTATGCCTGTTGTTATAGCTATGGTTCCTTCAAACATTATAACTTGATCAATAATTGATTTTTTCTGTGTACAACAGATTGCTTTGAGGGCAACTGAAAGGGATGTTTATGAGTTCTTTTCCAGAGCTGGAAAGGTTTGTCCACTACTCTGCCGTTTCGTGTTGCCATATAAATGTTGTTCTGGCTGGTTCAATCTAAGATTTTTTAACACGTCGCCTCCTAAATATGGTTTTAGGTACGGGATGTACGGATAATTATGGATCGAATTTCCAGGCGTTCAAGGGGAATCGGGTGAGTTTAGAACTGTTTAAAACTTTGAGACTTACGTGACTACTAGCTAGAACAACTTTTGTTAATGCTTCAGAAATTATTTAATCTCAGCACTGTGATAAGCTTTAAATTGTGCAAATGATATGATGTATCTTGTTTTAGTACTATTTGTTGAATTCTGAACTGGTCCTGCTTGCAGGTATGTGGAGTTTTATGATACAATGTCTGTGCCTATGGCTATTGCTCTATCTGGACAACCTCTTCTTGGTCAGCCTGTTATGGTAAAACCTTCTGAAGCTGAGAAGAATCTTGTTCAGTCAACAACTGCTGCTGCAGGAGCAGGGGGAATGTTGGGCCCCTACTCTGGGGGAGCTAGGCGTCTTTATGTTGGTAACCTCCACATTAACATGTCAGAAGATGATCTGCGAAAGGTAAACTATTACTTTTCCTGGCAACTGCTCTATAGTTAATATAGGGGAAGTGTTATTTGGGTAAATGTCAGAAAACCGTAAGAACAGAGTTATTCCTGTATTGTACAAACCATATGTCTGCTCAATTTCTGATCTTAGTTTCCGTTCAGGCGACATTATAATGCTTTCTTTTGATTTTCCTAGGTTTTTGAACCATTTGGGAGTGTCGAGCTGGTGCAAGTACCTCGTGATGAAACTGGCCTCTGCAAAGGATTTGGTTTTGTTCAGGTAGGTAGAGTCAGTGTCAATGATGGTTTCGCTTTTTGTGCTACTCTACTTTTTTTTATTAACAGAATTCTTTTCTTTTCTGAAACCTTCAAGTTTGCCCGCCTGGAGGATGCTAGAAATGCACTGAATCTAAATGGGCAGTTGGAGATTGCAGGTCGTGCAATAAAGGTAGTGGTTGAACCTTTTTTTTTTTTAATTTTCCACTGATATCAGTAGTATTGAAGGTTGAACAGAGCTTAAACTGTGTTAAGTACTTTCTCGACGGGTTCTTTCTTTGTGGCAAAATTATGATATAATTCCTGAATAGAAATTCATGTTCTTTGTGCTTTAGTGATGGTACATTATTACTTGTATGAAGGCAAATTATATGAGTAGTATGATATGTGAATTATTTTGGCTGGCACTTTTAGCAGTCAACCATCTTATCTCTCTCAAAGGCTTGTAAGCATGCATGTAACACCACATGCGTATTATATCTGCTGATGGTGTAGTTTTATTTTTCATTAGGTGTCAGCTGTAACTGATCAAACTGAAGTCCCAGAAGCTGGACAGACGCAAACCACCGGTGATTTGGATGATGATGATGGAGGAGGCCTGGTTAGTTGTTGTCTTAATCTCGTAGCATAACCTCCAAAAGTAGATATATCCCATGGATCTATAGGGAGAAATCAAGTAACCTGTTTCACATATGTAGGATTTGGTATAGGTCTAATATGAACATAAGTTTGATCAACTTTAACAAAAGGGTGTCAATCGACAGTTTTACTACTTAATCTAGTTCTCTCTAAAAGTTAATAGCTACTATGTTTAAGATTCATGGGGAAGTAAAAAACAATCGGAATTATCTTTCCAACACTGTTGGTAAATACATTTGTTCTCATAGCCGTACCTGGTTACTTATTTTGCAGTCTCTGAATGCACAATCGCGTGCGCTTCTCATGCAAAAGCTTGATCGCAGTGGAACGGCATCAAGGTTTCCCTATTTCCTGTTACTAATTTCTGTTTTTGCAGTTTGTGTAAATTCATTTATATTCCACTAATTCTCCAACCTTCTCTGCAGCACTGGCCTTGCTACAGCTGCATCAATTCACGGTGGAGTTTCTACAATATCTCCGTTGGCAGCTCCTGCTCTTTTACAAGGGTCTTTTCCTGCAGTTGCTGGACTCGCAGGGGCCGGTCTAATACCAGCTGTGCTTGACCCAATTGGTGTCCCCAGCGAATGTCTGCTGCTTAAAAATATGTTTGATCCATCCACAGAGGTCAGTGATCTGCTAAATAGTTTCTTTCGGCTTAACAATTTGTATCTCAAGCTAGCTCTTCTTTACAATTGTATCTGTTTGGCAGACTGAACCTCATTTTGACGAGGATATCAAAGAAGATGTCAAAGAAGAATGCTCTAAGTTTGGAGAGCTGAATCATATCTACGTTGACAAGTGAGTGAGCTTTTAGCATCGTGTAACTTTCTCACTCGAGAAAATATTAGACTGATGTCTGACTATGAATATCTGTTGCTAAAACAGGAACAGCGTTGGTTTTGTCTACCTGAGATTTGAGAATACGCAAGCAGCCATGGGTGCACAACGTGCTCTCCATGGAAGATGGTTTGCTGGAAAGATGATTACTGCCACTTACATGGTATGCAAACAAAAGAAACAGGACTTGGTGATGTTATGTGGTGTCTCACTATCTTCAAACTGTTTTTGATATCATCATCATCATCTACTAACGAATCTTGCTTCTTTCTTTCTTTCTCCTTTGATTTAACAGACTACAGAGGTTTACGAGGCCAAATTCCCCGAGAGTAAGGCCGGTTAAAGGTGCCAAAGACTAAGTTCTTAACATGGCTGAAGCATAAAGAAAAGATAAAAACTACGGTGGTGAAGTTAACTGTCCTAAGAATATTTCAAATCCAATCTTGTGTCAAGGTTTATGTTTATGCTTTTACCCCCTCTTGTATTTTTAAAAGGCTCGGTATTGTGTGTTAACTTTGACACTTTTTAAAAACTTTTAATTCAGTATTTTGTATTATGCAAACATATTTTAGATTTCATAAGAATGTTTTGACTTTTGACTTTTTTATTTGCTTTAGAAAAATCAAAAGCAAGTTAGTTGACCATCTTTTGTGGAATCGGTCTAGTATTTTTAAAAAGGCCAATCAATTGAATAATCTTCCACCGATAACATCTTCTTGGAGATTCCAACACTGTTGTCTCCATGGCGGTGAGCATTTCGCTCTACTCATATGAAGTTAAACTATACTTGAAAGGTGTACATGAACAAGCCCCTATAGTTGTGTGGTGTGCCTTGTCACCACAAAAGACACAAGCAATCATAATTCTTGATTTTTTTTTTTTTTTTTTTTTTTTTTTTTTTTGTAAAGTTATCATAATTCTTGATTGGATTTGGATTTGATTAAGAAAAGTAAAGAGGGCACAATTTATAACAGTTTATTTTCTCTTAAACTTTAAGATATTGTGCGTGATAATAACTTTGATACCTTTCTTCAAAGTCTCAAATTATTTTAGATTTTATAAGAATGTTTTTTTACTTACTTGGCCTAGAAATGAAGAGCAAGTTAACTATATATCTTTTGTCACACTCCTAGTTAAACAGAACATGTCTATCAATCAATGTTTTTAATTATTCGTAAATTGGTTACACTATTTTAACGATTATTATTGTCTTCTCACCTTTCACAATCATTCTCAATAGTTTTTTACATATAACAAATATAATTCACATTCCTTATGCTGTTATGCGACTTGGTAAGCAGATCTAACGGCTGAGATTAAATAATTTAGATCATCGGTGAGTGCTGGTGAAATGTCGTCATTAAAAAAAAAAAAAAAACAAATTAGACATGAAGGTAGATAATGACGAATTTACCCTTGACGCCGCTGAGCTCCTTCCTCCTCCTTCCTTGTTGTTCCTTCTTCAATCTTTCTCCTCAATTTCTCGATTCTTCTTCTTCTTCTTCTTCTTCTGAGAGAGAGAGAGAGAGAGAAACCAAACCCATTTATCAAAACGTAATCGATTTGAAAGCTTTCTCCGATCATCACTGCTTCTCAAAGATTCCAATCCGGTACTACTTACTCCATGGTTTCGAATCTGTTTCATTGGCAGCTCAATGTGATTATATTTTGTGTTTGATGAATCTTAGGTTCCTTTGATTATTATGATTTCATCGGAATGTTCTATGGAGATGTTAGCTTGAATCAATTAAGAAGAAGCTTAAACGTTTCAAAGATTCCAACTTTTTCGTTTTTATCGTCGTCATATACTACTATGTATGTTGTTGTTTCATAGTTTTAGATCCTTTACTCTCTCGTCTTTCGTTGGGTTAAGAATATTTCATTCTCTCATAATGTAAAGTTCTTGGCTTTTGTAGATGGAACATGAGCAAGATGACCCTGGTACATCAACTAATGGTGGGGTTGACTCGCGGCTTGATGATTCAATGAATAAAGACAGCAGTCATATAGATAGGTCTGATGATTCGGTAAGTAACGAGCATCCTAATATTTATCGACAAGATGTTGTCAGAAACAACAGGACGGGTAGTATTGGGATTGTCAGCGAAGTAGCTGGTGATTCTGACTCTGAGAGTGATATTAGTGATGAGGATGATGACGAAGAAGATGATGATGACGACGATGATGATGATGATGGGGATGAAGAGGAAGTGAAAAAAGCTAGGGAAGAAAATGTTGGAGATGGCAATGCTGCTGGAAATCTTGGGGAGAAAAAAGCCGATGGGAATTATAAATGTGGTCCTCTTGAGGGAGATCAGATTCGTGTGCTTTGGATGGATAACACCGAGCCTGTTCAAGATATTAATGATGTTACCGTTGTAGACCGCGGTTTCTTACATGGGGATTATGTTGCTTCAGCTTATGAGCCAACTGGCCAGGTGGGAGTTGTAGTGGATGTTAACATATCAGTAGATTTGTTGGCTCCGGATGGTTCTATCCACAAGGAAATCTCAACCAAGAACTTGAAACGCATAAGGGATTTTGCTGTTGGAGATTATGTGGTTCATGGTCCATGGTTAGGTAGAATTGATGATGTATTGGACAATGTGACTGTCTTGTTTGATGATGGTTCCATGTGTAAAGTTTTACGTGTTGAACCCCTCCGACTAAAACCCATTCCCAAGAATAATCTTGAAGAAGATGCAAATTTTCCTTATTACCCAGGCCAGCGGGTCAAAGCAACCACATCTTCTGTTTTTAAGAATTCTCGGTGGTTATCTGGACTATGGAAGCCCAATCGAATGGAAGGTACTGTGACCAAAGTTACCGCTGGATCTATTTTTGTCTACTGGATTGCCTCAGCTGGCTTTGGTCCAGATTCTTCTGTTTCCCCACCTGAGGAGCAGAACCCAAGTAATTTGACATTGTTGTCATGCTTCACCCATGCCAATTGGCAAGTAGGTGACTGGGGCCTTCTTCCATCGGTGAATCAGTCTGCTACAATTCCCTTACACAAGCATGTGTCTAAATTACGAATATATGATTCCCAGAAAAATGGTGCTGACCGGCAACAGAAAAGTGGGTGCGATTTAGAAAATGTGCAAGATGGAGCAAGCAGAAGAAATGAAAATGTTGGTATTAATGCTCAAGCTTTGCCAAAAGAAACTAGTGAAGATCCTCCACAAAGAAATTCTTCTATTTCAAAAGAGCCTGTTCATGAGCCTTGGCCTCTCCATCGTAAGAAGATGCGCAAACTAGTTATCAGAAAGGACAAAAAGGTAAAGAAAAAAGAGGAAAGCTTTGAACAAGCTCTTTTGATAGTTAATAGCAGAACATGCGTTGATGTAGCCTGGCAGGATGGTACAATAGAATGTAGGCGGGAAGCAACAACATTGATTCCAATTGAGACTCCTGGTGATCATGAATTTGTCTCTGAACAGTATGTGGTGGAAAAGACCTCTGATGATGGTGATACCACAACTGAACCTAGACGTGTTGGCGTTGTAAAAAGTGTCAATGCAAAAGAACGTACCGCTTCTGTGAGATGGCTAAAGCCACTTGAAAAGGTAGAAGCCCGTGAGTTTGAAAAGGAAGAAATTGTTAGTGTGTATGAACTAGATGTCCATCCAGATTATGACTACTGTTATGGGGATGTTGTTGTTCGCTTATCACCTGTAACCGTTGCATTACCAGCATCTTCACCTGGAAACTCTTTAGAGGAGGGAACACAGCAAGACAATGAATACCAAGATTCAGAATCCCTTCAAAAAGCTAAAATCCTTAAGGATAAGGAAGAAAACGATACTAATACGGACCTTTCAAAGCTCTCATGGGTTGGAAATATTACTGGCCTCAAGGATGGTGATATTGAAGTAACATGGGCCGATGGAACAGTATCAACGGTACGTCAACCTCAACTAGTCTATTCACCTTCAATTCCTTACTGGTCTGGTCTCACTATATAATTTGCAATGTATACGGAAACTTGAGTGCTTTTGATACAGTTGCTGTTTCAATTTTAAAAGTGTTCATTGGGGATGCTCAATGTATGTCCAAACCTATTTGGAGCTAGTTTTTTTCTTGTTCTTGTTGCTTTTTATGTAATAGATCGTTAGAGGAAAGGCCAAACTATAAATGGTGTCCCATCCTAGATAGTTTCGCTAAAACGACTGTTGATGCATAAGTTGGAGAAGACTTTTTTACCTATCTAAAGGAATAACTTGGAGGCAGTTGTATTTTTACATTTGAATAACCTGAGAGATATATGCAATTTGTTTGTTATGAGTCTGTTTATGCAAGAAAAACAGTCACAAATCAGTTTACATGTGGACTAGGCTTGGTATTAATTGATAATCTTTTCTTTCTCTTAGGTTGGCCCTTATGCAGTTTATGTAGTTGGACGGGATGATGATGATGAATCGATTGCTGCAGAAAGTGAAGCAAGTGATGCTGCTAGTTGGGAAACCTTAAACGATGATGACAGGGGTGCTCCTGGGATTTCTGAAGAGGTTTATTTCCGTTTATAAAAAATTACCAAATTTGTAATTAGCTAATTGTGTCTCCTTAAACCAAAATGTTATGGCACTGATTTACTTCCTTTTTAGCATAGGCATTGCCATTTTTCTGCAAATTAATAACAAAATGTTTGATTTTCAGGAGCTTGGAAGGAGTAGCTCCATTGAGGGAAACTCGGATGCAGATATCAATGCTGAGACTGATTCTGGGAGGAATGGTGCCCTAGCTCTTCCACTGGCTGCGATCGAATTTGTGACTCGACTGGCTAGTGGAATATTTTCGCGTGCACGGAAATCTGAAGATTCTTCCAGTTCTGAAAACACAGATGAAAATTCATATAAGCAAGCTGAATTGACTAACCCTTCTGATGAAAGAGATTGTTTCCTTGATGACCCTAGTCCACCCAAAGTCAATGTGACTGATAATTGTGAGTCAAAGGAAACTCTAGCAAACACCGAGAATCTTTTGAGTGGGGAAACCTCTAAACTTTTAGAAGATGGAGCATTGGAAACATCAAAGAGTGAAGACGAGCCAGTACCTTCTGAAGGTGATAGTTGTAGTTTCAGACGCTTTGATATATCACAAGATCCTCTGGACCACAATTTTCTTGGCGCAGATGGGCAGGTAGTTCAAGGACTTGCACTTTAGATGACTCATGTCTTGGTTCAAAATACTAAAATATTCAATTCCCATGTCGCGTAAAATATGGTTTTTTTGACATGGTAATTTAAATTGGAAACTTGATTTGAATCTTTATTGTCATTGCAAACTTGCAGAAAACCAAAGAAAGACAGTGGTTCAAGAAAGTTGATCAAGACTGGAAAATACTTCAGAACAATCTTCCGGGTAAGAATGTCTAGCTGTACAGTTAAAACGTTCAGCAATATCTCATAATAGTAACATCTTATTTAAAAAAAAAGTGGTTTAACTTTGACAGATGGAATCTTTGTTCGAGCTTACGAGGATAGAATGGATCTCTTGAGGGCCGTAATAGTCGGGGCATATGGAACACCATACCAAGATGGTCTCTTCTTTTTTGATTTTCACCTTCCATCTGACTACCCTAGTGTGCCACCGGTACGGGTTTCTGATATATTATTATCATAGTGCACAGCCTAATGTCGAATCCAGCTATGAATAATATGAAAATAATGTTCTGTCATGTGCAGTCCGCATATTATCATTCTGGTGGTTGGAGGTTAAACCCCAATCTGTATGAAGAAGGCAAGGTCTGTCTTAGCCTTCTTAATACCTGGTCAGGCAGGGGAAATGAAGTCTGGGATCCCAAATCATCTAGCATCCTTCAAGTTCTTGTTTCACTCCAGGGATTGGTGTTGAATTCAAAGCCTTATTTCAATGAAGCCGGGTATGATAAACAGGTTGGAACTGCGGAAGGAGAAAAAAACTCACTGGGATACAATGAGAACACTTTCTTGCTAAATTGTAAAACCATGATGTATCTTATGCGGAAACCACCAAAGGTAATGGCGAATCTCTGTTGCTAATTTCTTACTTAACTACACATTTCCCTCAACTTTCGTTTCTTAATTTGTGATGAAATCTATAGGGTTTTGAAGAACTCATCAAAGACCATTTCAGAAAACGCGGGTATTACATTTTGAAGGCATGTGACGCCTACATGAAAGGATATCTCATAGGTTCCCTCACCAAAGATGCCTCAGTTATAGATGAACGCAGCAGCGCTAATTCAAATTCGGTTGGTTTCAAAATTATGTTGGCTAAGATAGCACCAAAGCTTTTATCAGCGTTGAGCGAGGTAGGAGCTGACTGCAACGAATTCAAGCATCTCCAGCAGCAATAACACAAGTCTCAAGGAGCTGGATAATCCAATCATTGCCAATGAACAAAGTGAAGGTTTGCGGCTTCTTTACTAGTACAAGTTTCAAATTCAGATTGTGTGTATCAGAGTTACTTTTTGGAGTTATACAAGAATTACGTGTTGCTAAGTTGTAACCTCATCTGCTCCAACAATATTTGGCAAATGAATTTTTTTGGTTGGTCGTATTTTGGAGCCTAAAGTTATAGGGGGGTGCACTTCAGCATTTGTTTCTTTTGTCATGGGTTGTCAATTCCTTCTAACAAAGATTATTTCAGTGAAGTTGTTTTGCTTTAATAGTTTCTGTCCGATCAAATTCTAGAGCAGTTCCGCCTTGATTTATTCCTGGTATTGGATACAAGAAACGTTCTCGAACTGGCATGTCTTATTTATTCTTTCTTCTTCTAATGAAAAGATCTTCAAAGCTTATATGTTTCTTTAACTTGTAGACAATCTGATATGACAACATGTTATAGCTTTGGGAATTGTCCTTATTGGTTGTTGTGGTAATGGTTGATGTGTTGGTGGTGGTGATGATGATGAGCACTTTGATTCATCTGATGATCAAATGGGTGATGATGATGCTGGTGATCATCATAGTGTTGATAATCAACTTCATTCTTTTCGTTTTGCATAGAACCAGTCGCCATCTGATCATCTTGCCATCCTCTAGATGTGTTCCGGGTTATTTCCAGCAACGAGTTCCTTACGTGTTCAGCTTGCACCATCTCGTTATCACTTTTCTGTAACATGGGAATATAGAAACATATAGTATTTGTAGAAAAATTTGTTTTGGTTTTGTTTCTTCATTCCGCAGGTCTTTAGATCGATCATACCTCCACTTTGAAGACATTGGAGACAAGGCTGAGGTAGCGAGTCGTGTTAGCATTTGTGACCTCCAGTCCCAGAGAATCCAGTGCCTCCATTAGCCTTGTGAAGCCTCCTGGTTTGTATTCGCAAATCACCTTTACGAAAAACTCTCTGCCATCTAGCTGAGCCACGTCCACCTGCGGCTGAAACCCCCTCAACCCAACATAAATCGATATCATGAGAATGTGATTTCAGAGTTCAATAGAGAAGAAAGGTGAGAGTTAGTTTCTTCTTATTATGCTCTCACCTCCATTTCTTGCCCTTTATCATTGGAATTATCAAGATCAACATCTTGTTTCACGTTAGGAATATTGGAGTTGCATGAAAGCCCAGGGTGAAACCCAGTAACCACTGTCCCGTTCAGGCTCATCCCTCCTTGTTGCCTATTAGATCCATCCTCAGTCTCTGAGTTCTCTTCAAGCTCGTCTTGAAGCTCCTTTGCCTCGTTCTGCAACTCTTTAACGTAGTTGATCGCGTCACCGAGAATTGACGCCCTATCCAACTTCCATGCCACAAAAACTGGTTTCAGAAAACGCCAAGGAACAAACCCCGAGAGAAAAACTGCAGATATAATATACCTTGGTTATCCTGGGAACAAGTGACCGGAGTGCATAAAGCCTATCGTTTAGCTTTTTCCTCCTCCGTCTCTCAGCCATCAGGTTCTTAGCTTGAGATATTTTGCCTGACTTCTTCTTGTACTTTGGATCATCTTCATCATCAATCTGGTCGCTGCAATCCGACCCTGAATCCAACCTACCGTTCTCATTGATTTCCTTGTCGTTAGCGACTTGCTGTTCGTTCACAAGCAAGCTAGGCTCGCCGATCACTGGAATCCCGTCTTCTGCCATGGTGTTAAATGGGTTCATACCCATCATCTCCTTGTTACCTTTCTCCTGGAGATACCCTAAGGTTTCATGATGATAGTCACTCTTCATCTTCAAGTGCTGTTGGCCCTCGTAATCACTTATCTGAGGCAAGAAATTGAGCAGGATTTGATCAGCAGAGACATCGTACGACGATGGGAGATTCATCATGTCTTCATCCTTGGAACCCTTTTGATTGATTTCACCAGACAACACCCCATACGGCTTCGATTCAACCTCGTCCCCTACCATCATGTTGATTGTTACCGTTTCATCCATCAACATATTGCAATGTCCCATTACAAAATCCACCACGTTCTGATCTTCAGCGACCTATACGTGCAATGCAAAACATCATCACAAACCATCACAGTTTCCAAACCAAAAAAAAAAAAGACATAATTAAGAGACGAAAACATACATGTCTGGTCGCAAAGAGCTCCACTAGTCCTCCTGATATAGGAATCAAAACCCTCGTACAGATTGTTTCCTGAATCCAAGAAAACTGAATATTAAGACTAGTTGTTCATGTATTCATGATTCCTCAAAAATCCAAAAATCCAAAAATCCGATAATTTACCTGCATGAAACTTGGTTCTGAGCTCTCACTCAACCAACCCGTCTGGTTAGTCAGAAGAGTCTCTGCATATATCCTACAGAAAAGTCCATTTTCTTATGAGATATCTCTTCCGAAAGAATACATATATGCGTGTATATGAATATGATCATACCCGGAGTCGAGAGGGATTGAAGAAGGAAGATGGGAAAGAAATTCACAAGATTTGGTCCGAGGATGATGAAACATAACATCCCTACAACTTCCAAAACTAAACTCTTCGGTTCCATTCTCCGCTATGAGTTCTGTCCCACCACAACAACATCCTATCCACTTCACAAACCTGTCTCCTCCAAAACCAAAAATAACAATATATGTGACGAAAGACAAAGAAAGACAGATAGATAAAGAGAGAAACTCTTTAATGGTTAACAACTCATGAAAAATATCAAACCAACCTTTGGTCTTCGTTTAGTCTCCAAAGAACACAATAGTCCCAAGCTCTTGCACCAACAAGAGGCCTCAATTTCTCCAACAAGTTCTGCATATTACTACTCTCCATTCTCTCAAACTGATTACTGCATAAATGAAATAAAAGCCTTTAATGTCGACAGAATCACAAAACTTTGTCATGAGATTGATATATACAGTGGCATATAGACCTAAGGATCTGCTACCTTACCTTGGCTATATACTATCCAAAAATCACTAAAAGGGTCGTCTCTTCAAACACTAACCAATATTGCGTCAATAATTGATAGTTAAAGAATTAAAGAGTCAAAATGTATCATTTCTCATGATTTGAAAACTAAAGTTAGAGCAAAAAATGTCATGAGAAAAATATGCCAAGACAAGAAGTTACTTACACAAGATTCTCGGAAGAAATTAACAAGGCTACTCAAAAATCTTGTGACTGGTGAAAACTTGACAAGAGAAAGCCAAGAAGAGGTGACAAAAGAAGACAAAAGATTGCAAGAAAGAAGAAGAAGTAGAAGAATGATCAATAGGTAGCAGCTAATTACTTCCATACAAGGTTGAGCTTTTTCATGTAAACCAAACGTCACCACATAAACTTTACTTTTATATATGAGTTATGATGTTTTCTTACTTCTCTCTTATGAGAGTTTGTTTATGGCTTTGGTAGGTAAAGTGCAGGACATGCATGACGATCATGTAATATAATATAATATGGAATGTATAAATAAAATACATTAGTATAGGTATTATAAAGTATAGGTTATAAGAAAAAGAAAGAAATTAGAATGATGAAAGGGGCAGATTTGCATGAGCTAAGATAACGTGTAAAACCCTAACTAACTTTGTTGAGAGCTTCTCTCTTAGTTCCGTTTAGGTTATGCATTCTTCTTTCGGTGTCTCAACTACTATTTATTTTCCCTTTTTTCTTCCAAAAACAGAAAAAAAGTTATCTCATAATTTTAACCAAAAAAAAAAGATATGTGTTAACTCATATATATGAACTGAGAACTAAAATTTTTACATAAATAATTGTATGTAGCTTTGGAGCCGCGGATCTTGAATCCGCTGGAATTAGTGATTCGGACTCTTTTACTCCGGTGATCGTCTTCTCTTTTTTCAAAACTGATTTCGATTTCTTCTTTTTGTAACTGGTTTATTGTTGGTCCATCTCATTTCAGAAGTTTAATTGGATTTTAACAAATTTATCAACAGAAAACAAAAACAAAGAATAGTGTGTAGGCATATATCTAATTGAATGACAATAACTATGATGATTTTTACAAAAAAACAAATAATTATAAAAGGAAATTATATTCTTTGTGTGTCACTCGAAGTGATGTTTAAAGACTTTACACACATATTTAAAAAATTAAAAAATAATATACATCTTTTATATAGAAAACAATTAAAATAAATGAATTCAAATAATAAGAAAACATGATGTAGAATAAAATTGGTCAAAATAATTTAAATACATTTAATTTCTATATAGAAAGTTGAAAACATCACTTAAAATGAAACAATTTTTTTTGACTAAAATATTATTTAAAATGAAACGAAAGAGTATTATTTACGTAAATGTTGGTATTTTATTATCGTGGAGCAAGCAAAGCTGAGCTAGTTTTGTCTCCTAATTAATATCCCAAAGTTCCAACTGTCCACCTTTCATGAAGCTAAAATTCCGATTACGTAACAAAACAACTCCCATAGTCCGACGACGTAAGTTTTGTGTATCTGAATTACGTCTACTCGCATGTTCCTCGATCATCATCTTCAATTTTAATATCATATTTTTATAGATTTTGAATTCGATTTCAGAAAGTATGTCATGAGATTTGTAATACAGATCAATTACGAGATTTAAACTTATATAGAGATATGTTCTCTTGAAATTGAAACTCTATATATATATATATATACAACAGAGATGACTTGGTAATTAATACTACGGATTTGCAATATAAGAAATATATTGTTAAGTTTTACTGAGTTACGAATCAAATCTAATAGTAAAAGAATAATTTGACTTTGCTATAATAACGAAGCTGTGCATGTCACCTTAGTCCTTATTAAACCAATAAAAGGAAAAACAAAAATCAATTTTTGTAGTCTTAACATTTATCTTAGTTAGCTAAACCAATATAGTTCAACTATATATTAATCAATTAAACGTTATTAGTTTTATACTTTGTTATATTAGTCTATACATAAAAAAATAGTTCAAGACGAGAAAAGTTTAAAACTTTACTGTCGACAAAAAGAAGTAGTCCGGGACCTTGTGGTAAGGAGACGAGATTGAAGCGCCAACACTTCTCAAGTTCGACTAATATGTTGGGCGAAACTATAACTGATATGAAGTAAAAGTCCCACATCGGTAGTTGGAGAATATATCAAGTAATATATAGGGTTAGGGTCAATCTACTCATAGCCAAATGGTTTTGTGTTAGAAGCCCATGTTAAAAGCCCGAATTTGTTATGGTATCAAAGCCACCCGATTGTTGGGCCACCCCATGGATATCTAGTCCCACATATGTCCACGCTACAAGTAGTCTAAGCGTGAGAGGGTAATATGAACACATCGGTAGTTGGAGAATATATCAAGTGATATATATATAGGGTTAGGGTCAATCTACTCATAGACAATTGGTTTTGTATTATAAGCCCATGTTAAAAGTCCGAATTTGTCAATAACACATTGTTTCAGAACATCGATACGGATATAGATCTTTGCTTTCGGTCTATTTACTCATTTGGAAGAGAGAGTTTATTCGTAAGCTGCACCTTATCCCGATGGATTATTCTTTGGTCCCGACGAAATTTTTTAAAAAAGAAGAAACAAAATTATCATATTTCAGTTTGGGATCAACCCCCATATAGCTTGGAATATAATGGACCATAATATACATAGGCAAGAAGAATCTAATCATAATTTTAACTTAGCAGAACTGTATACTAAAATATTTTTGATCAAGTTTTTTCATATATATATAGCACCTGAATGTAAATCTCATTTGCAGTAGAGCTTGAAATAATAGATTGTGTATCATGTCTGTCATCTACCATGTGGATCAATCATATACTATAAATAGTTAGACCCAGTATTTATTATTTTTGCCGAACTTTTTTTCCCCATTTCATGTAATTTATACAAATCAGCATGTTTTTATTTTTCTGAAATTCTGAAAGTAATATAAAAATTACAAACAACATTGCATTACATATAAATTTATCTGTGTTTTTGATTAAACTTATTATATATATATATATATATATATATATATTGATCAGTTTATATTGCATGTGGATTAGTCTCCGAGTAAAAACTTACGAGCAACATTATATTACATATTAATTTCCGTAACCTTAATTAATCTTTGAATTTCTTGCTACAGGCTAGGCATCTCGAACCCCCGAGTAACGAGTTTTTAACCAAGGATTTAATGTGTTTAGATACATTTTGAAAATAGTGATAAGAAAAATTGTTGACCTATAAAAATGATTGTGTTTTTATTTAGTAGTAAAATAAAAAATCAGTCAAATATTTGTATCATATTACATATTTTTAATTCTTACCATCTAAAATGCATGGTTTATTAAATTTTGTTCTATTAATACATTACATATATTAAAATTGTTAAATCAAATAAACCGCTTAACAGACGTTAATCGGATTGACGGAATCACTAAACTGAAGTTGACGAAATCACTAATCCCTAATGGGTAATTTGCGGTTATCCAAAGACTACATTGTCTTTTGCTATTACCCCAAATCGAATTGGAATCGATAAACCCTAAATTTAGTGTAATTCCATTAACCCATGTTTAGTGATTCCGTCAATCCTATTATCGTTTGTTAGGCGGTTTGTTCGATTCGAAATTTTTTATATAATTGATGTATTAATAGACAAGAAATTAATAAATCATGTATTTTGTTTCCAATCAAATAACATTGGGTATTAAACTTCCAAATTAAAATTAGATGGGGAATTTTTATGGAATTTTCCCCAACTTATATTACTAAACTACAAATAAAACTTAACAATCTTACTAACTGAAAAATATTAAACTTGAAAAGCAAAGAGTAAACAAACTTTAGAAGCTACTAGTGCCACACGTGCCACACGTGAGTAGTGTATTTAAAAAAAAAAAATCGGTTAATAAGCTAGGTGTGAATGAATACAAAGAGAAAGAGAAGTTTCCTTGTACTCGTCTCGCGGCTCCTCGTTTCTAGTTGTCAACTTCTGGAAGCCCTTTGATTGATTGCAACATCTATCTCTATTCTCCTACCATTTATTACCTTCGTTTCAATTTAGTTAAATAATGGTCAATCTCGTCGAATCTTCAACTATTCTCTCTTTATATTCATTTTTAGGAGGTTCCGGTCAAATCAAATATCTAAGGCAAAGACAGATCAAAGACCCTCTTCCTCCTCCTCTTTTCCTTATATACTACAAATCTCTCTGTTTCTCTTCCATCTTCTCTGCTCAAGAACCTTTCTCTTCCACATTCTCCTGGTACCTCTCTCTATACGTCTCTCTGTATACTTTGTGTGTGTATGCATAAAGGGTGAATAAAGTTTGGAGCTTTTCATCGTAAAAATCGGTGCTTTACTCTTATGGTTGCAGAGATTGTTGTGGGTCTCTCATTAAATTGGAAAACGATGTCTCCATATTAAAAAAGTTTATCTTTTTTCGTATTTGTTTGATTCGAGTTATTGTTTGTGGGGGTTGTTTGGTGCCATAGTTTCATTTATGTATATGTTTTGGTAAAGTTGTCTCCTTTTTTGGTGGAAACCAGATTGGAATCCTGGTGTTTGGAGTTGTTGAATTATTTGCAAGTTTGATTTTTATATTTTGCGGTCTAAAGTCTTGACCTTTATTTACATACCCTGAGATTTTTTTGACTTTGTTCAACTTGAAAGGCCACATTTGTTAGTTCTTTTGAGCTTGGCTCTGATATGCTTTCTTGTTTGTGGTTGTTTGTTTCAGTTCTTGCTTCTGATTGAGTCTATATATCGATAAAGCCATGGATGCCAATCGTAAAGCTCACCCGGATTGTCGATATTTTGCAAACCCTTTCCATGAATGTGCTTCTGATTGTTTAGAGAGGATTTCTCAAGGTCGTGGGAAGAAGCATTCAAAGAAGCAAGGTACTTCTTTTGTTCTCACACTATGTTTTGATCTGTTAAATCTATGAGTATGCATTGGCATGCTTTTGTTGTGATGAAACATTTGTTGGAATTGCCTGATTCTGAATGGGTTACTACTACTTGTGGTGTCTGTCATACGTTTTGCTTGTTGATATGTGGATCCAGCTTGTTGAGCCTTTGTGAAATGGATCAAATCTGTCTTTGCCCTTCTTTATGTATGTATTTGCTTCAAGGATAATCCATGGAGGGTTCACAGTTATAACTTGATCAATGCTTTAGCTTTTAATGGTTTGCCAAAGTTGTATCCTTTCTTTTCTTATTCTTGCATTGTTTATTACAGGTTCAACGATTCTTAGCCTCCCGGGAAGTTTCGGTAAGAAAAAGACAGAGTCACAGCCACCGTCACCTCTGAATACAAGGCAATATCAGAACGGTGCTGCCAATTCCCCGAAGGTTCGTCAGTCAAGACCTTCACCAGTAGCAGTGAAGAAGACATCAGTTCCAGAAGCGAACAAATCGTTACACTCTCTATCGTCTGATGAAATTTCTATTGACCTCAATGTTAACGGTCAGCATGATTCTTACAACCGTAAGCCGGAGAAGCCATCACGAACGGTTCCTCTATCCCCAAACAGCATGGTATGTCGTCATTAGCCTCTCTCACTTATCATCTATGTAGTTGTATGATACATTTATGAGAGCTCTGTAGAGTTTTGGATCTCTAGGCCTGAATCTTTGTGAGCTTTTGGATCAAACTTAGGTGGAATCTTACAAGCTTACAGTGTCATCTTACCATGTTCTGTTTTGTTTTGATAATGTTCAGGTTGATCATAGCAAAACTGTATCACCAAAACCTCGAGAACATAAACTCAGTGGCAAGAATGACACAGTCAGTGAGATTAGTGTCTTCAATGTTGTAAGTCCTCCAAGATCATATACCAATGACGACGATGATGATGATGAGGACGGAGTAGAGTTAGACCTTGTATCAGTAATGTCGGACTCGTGTGTTTCAGTTGGAAAATACCGTGTGAACTCAGGCGTTTCCACAATCCTACGATCAATCCTCGACAAACATGGAGACATAGCCGCAAACTGCAGGCTAGAATCAGCATCTATGCGATCACGATACCTAGAGTGTCTATGCTCATTGATGCAAGAACTCAGGTCAACCCCGGTTGGGCAGTTGACCGAACTAAAAGTAAAAGAGATGCTCGCGGTTCTCAAGGACTTGGAGTCTGTGAACATCGACGTTGGATGGATGCGTTCAGTTCTTGAGGAGTTTGCTCAGTATCAAGAAAACACAGACTCAGAGAAAGAGAGGCAAGAAGGATTGGTAAGGTCTAAGAAACAGGAAATGGAGATTCAGGAGGCTGATTTGGCTCGGATTGAGAAGGAAGTAGCGGAAGCGAGGTCGAGAGTCGAGGAGATGAAAGCGGAGCTGGCTGAGCTCGAGGCAGAGCGGTTGAGGATGGAGGATATGGGATCTAAGGTTGAGAAATATAAAGGGAAGTCGTTTCTTGATGAGCTTCTGTGATGTTTGTTAATAATACAAACTACAAAGTAAACCTAATACTCAAGAAGATTAATACAGTGTTTAGTTTATGGTTGATTATAAGATGTTCTTTAATAGTCTAAACCTGATCCGAGTTATATGATGGTGAATTATTCACCAAAGGGTATTATTTTCTTTGTTTAATTCTTTTTGGTGATAATATATTACTTTGTATTTCCAACAAATCAAAAGAAAAAAAATTACTTTGTTCTTATTCACATGTCTTGTAATATTTCTAATATCTAATATATACTAGTAGATATATGAATTTATTGTATGTTTGCTAGAGAAATGAGAGCTTCTTGTTGACATAATTTTGGGTTTGAACAACATTGACTATTATTTTTGGCAGTATTATATAAATATACCATTCACATTGGTATATAGTCACAGGCTTATTTCAAGTTACACACCGTCCCAAGAAAACGAGTAGTGACATTATGCACACATTCAAGAATGCAATTGCTAACTAAGATAACAATTTTCAATAAAACTGTAACATGTTATAATAATTGAGTCAATAAAAAGTAAAGAAACTAAATCTTTTTAGATCTTTTTGTACATGACATGTTCATCTCATTGCACGTGAGTAGGTGCAATGTGTCCTTTCTTCTTTTACATGATTTCTCTTGTTAAATCTTCACTTTCCGACCAAAGATAAATAAGGTAAAAGAAGAAAGTACACATCGAATTAAAAAAGTCAATTCCTTAAAGATCACTATTTATTCCAAAGGTTTAGTTTTTCAACTAAAGCAATTATTAAAGATCGAATAGTAACATGTATTGGACTTATTAGCACTCTTTGGCTACCTCTCTACTCTTGCATAATGTCCTTAGAAGCAAATCCAAATTCTTCCAAGACGAACCAGTTCCTTGGACCAAAGCTGCCTTTGCCATTTTTGAGTACTCTTTCACATTCTTTTCTGCGATTTTTCCGGTTTCTCCTTCGATTAGTTCTTTAACCTGTAAAATTAATAGAAATTAAAACTAAAATCTATCATATCAAATCAAAATGTAAAACGTAAAACGTGGTTAGTTATCATTAATTTTTAATGTAACAACTTTTAGATTCATTAATGAAAATAACAATAAAAACATTATTATTTGTGTCTCGATATATATATATATACCTTTCCACTTAGTTCATGTCTTGTCACAAATCCTTGAACATTCCCATCTTCGGTTTCAACTTTAAGTCCTACCTTTATCTCCTCCACAACCAACTTTGCGTTGAAAGGTTGCTCAGCCATCATCGGCCAAGCCAGCAACGGGACCCCAACGCATATGCTCTCTTGCGCTGAGTTCCAACCACAATGGCTCAAAAATCCTTTGACACTCTCATGAGACAATATCTCCCATTGGTCCACCCAATCTCTCACTATCATCCCACTTTCTTTTATTCTATCTTTGAATCCTTCTCCAAGGATCTCTTCCACATCTTTTCTCGTGACCCACAAAAAATTGACCTGAAATGTATCAAAATACCACATGAAGTGAAAACATGTCGTATACCTTACAATAATTTCTAACGTGTATAGTTTCGCATTCTAGACTAGGCCATGGCCATATATAACTCGAAAATGGACAAAACAAAAAGAGCCAATGCTTCTCGAGGCCGGTTATATATGATGACAGTGGACACTGTAGTGTAGGGTGAAGTAATTGACATGGCTCCCCATATTTCCTAAAATAAATCATTATATATATATATATTATATATATATATAATATGGTAAAAATATCATATAGTAGGATATATTTTCTTCTTAAACGACAGAGGAAACTAAAATTTCGACTAAAAATAATGATTGATAAAACAAACATTTTTTAAATAAATTTTTAATTAACAAAAACAAAGTGTCTAAAAAAAAACCCTCTCTTTCTCTCTCTCAAACCCTAGCCGCCACTGGTCCCTTAGACTCTTTCACCTGAGATTTGCTGCCTCTCCGCCGCCTAAGGCTTTCGCCGGCGGTGTGAGAGGGCTCCGGCTTTCCTTTTCAGCTTTTGTTTTTGGTTTTTGTATTAGGTTGACTCGATCTCTTTTCCGACCGTGCTGAGGAGTGGTTCACCATGGAGAGAGATCTCGGCTCGCTTCTCCTCCGTGAACTTGGTGGCGAGTTTCGAAGCTGTTCCGTGCGGTCTTCTACGCAGCTTAGGGTGACGGATTTGGATAGTTGGGATGCGATCTTCTGCTTCTCCTGTCTCTTCCGCCGGAGTTACCAAATGGTCGGGTTTAAACGGTTGAGTCTAGTCTTAGAGTCCACCGGTTGTTGAGGAAGATTATGGGTTTGACGGTGACCGAGATTTGAGGCTGTCCTCAAAGCCGGCTCTCTCGAAAGCTTCCTCATTTTTCTGGTTCAGTCCGGTTCGAGAGTGAGTCAACAAGGCAGCGATGTGGCCAATCCGAAAATGCACTATGAGGTGAGGATATATTAATATGTGCTCCACTTCATTATCTTAAGCGATTAGTATTCTGGTTTTGCTTGGTTATTTTGGAGAAGGCTCTTGTTATGCTGGTTTGCTTCGCGTCTCTTGCCGGTCCAGTCGGATGTGTTATCCGTTTTTGGTTTTTACGACCGAAATAACGAAAGCCGGGGAAACCAAGATCTTCTATGATGCGCCTTTAGGTGGTGAAGCTATTGGGACAAGTTTTACACTCCGATCATGAGGGCCTAATAGTTTGGGATTGCTCTACTTCAGCATAGGTGATGGTGTTCTCTTTGTAAGTAGTTGTTTTCGTGTCATAGGTTTAATTTAGGTGGTTTAACAGATGATTTCACTCTGAGTTGTGGAGTGTTTTCTATCTCATTGTGGTTTAAAAATGCATTGGTTACTCGATCAGGTAGCGTTGGATCGGCTAGTGTTTCAGGGTGATACTAGATCAAACCACTACATTTGGTCAAATTCTATAGAGGTGAATGTTATGTATCTCGAATTTGGATGTATTCCTTTGGTTAATGAATAGTTGAAGTTGAGCCCAAAAAAAAAAAAATGGGTAACTTTACCCTCCACATCCAAAAAATGTAAAACGATCATACTAAGTCAAGATTAATATGCAATACAACCATTACATGTATTTTTTAAACGTTTTTCCGGTCACATACATTTAATTTTGAAAATTATATAGATATATTTGAACTTTTTGTCACGAGTACTTCGACTTAATATATTATTTTTCGAGTTGGTATATTATTTTAAAAAGTTTATAGTAGCGAAAACAGACTATATTGCTACATATTTTTAACTTTGTAGGATTGACTGAATTTTCTGGATTTAGAGGGTAAAGTTGTAAAAAATGACCCTTTAAAAATTATATTGAAAATAATAATTTGTGGACCAAAAACTCCAGCATTTTTTTGTAACGTTTTGATATTCGATCTCTTCTTTTCTACGTTATTACTATTAAACCTTAAAGAAAACATTGACTAAATTATCATTGCCGACCTTAATTACGTTAACTTAAACATAATTAACACCTAACTAATGTGTGAAAACCAAAAGTTTCTATATATAGATGAACGGTTCAAGGATATATTAATGTACCTTTGAATCTTCCAAGCCTAAAGCTAGTTCCATAAGCTGCTTGTCAGATATCTCTGCCTGCGTTCCAAAGGCCACGTACAAAACCGGACGTCCTTCTTCTTGTTTCCGATCCAACCATTGAATCCAAGCCGGTTTAGCCCTCCCCGATGTAGGAGGGTCTTTGAAACAAAATGGCCCAACACACAACGACTTTGGTGTACCAGAGAGGTTGTTGTTGTAATCAACAAATCCTGGCTCGAGCTCGTAGAAGCTATTAACTAGAGACCCATGGCTTATGGTGGTTGCAATCACTTGGTCTATTAATAGTTCAAGGGCTGGACCTGGATCGGTAGGAATATGATAGAAATCACTCTTTTTAACCTGGATCCATGGAAAGTCCGGTACAGTGACTGGTTCGGTATCAGGTTTAGTTTCCGGTCCGGTAAAGATTTTGTTATGTAAACAAGAGTTCATGACAGCGGAGGCGTAAGAGTTAAAGCCGTAAAAGACCAACCTAGGAATCTTGAACTTAGCTGCAGATTCCGATGTCCACCAGAGGAATCCATCGGAGACCATGAAAGAAACTTGTGGAAGATCATTCTTGAGTGTTTCTTCGAAGAATGGTTGGAGAAGCTTCGTGGCGCGTGTGAATGGGACGAAGAGTGACATGGAAGGGAGCTTGTCCGTGCTCTCGACGCCGGGAGGGATTCCGGAGATGTTTTCAGGGAAAGGGAGAGAGATGACTTTGATCTCCGGTGTGTCAGAGAGGAACTCTGAGATGAAAGGTTGGTTCTTGGGAGTGGTGAAGACGGTGACGGTGACGGAGATGGTTGGTTCATTGCGGCAGTGACGGAGGAGGAGACGACCGAACTGGAGGAGAGGGATGGTGTGGCCTTTTGACATGTAAGGGAAGAGAACCACATGACGATGTGTTGAAACTGCCATGTTTCTTTTAACTTTGTTTGTTTGTGGTATCGTACTATATGTGTTCGGCTCACAAGCCTCTATATATAGAAAGTATACGTAGTATATATTGATTACCTCTTAAATATCACTAGATTTAGTGCATAAATTGATGTGTCCATGTCACAACTCACAAGTCTCATTTTGCACACCTTTTTTGCATGCAAGAATACGAAATTCAGCCATTATTAGTTTTGCGTTATCAATAATAATGACAATTTTATCAAAACACTTTTCAAAAGTCTTAAAAGTGATAATATATATCATGTGCAATAGAACTCAAAAATAGAAAAATGATGATTAACCAAGTGGTGTAGTCGACTTAATTAAATTGAACTTTAATCTTTTAGTTTGAGATTTCTAATGGATCGGAGAATTGAATTCTTAAATATATTTTCGAACAAAAAAAAATTGCTTAGATATTTGCCATGCATGCGGACGCATTTCATACAAATAAATTAGATGAGGAAAAAAAAAGGAGACTCACGAAGATTTTTTTGTTGTATCTGTTGGGTTTTGGGTTTGATTTGGTCTTAGATTGTTTCTAGTTTTTGAATAATCTCCGATGTATAAGGAGTCAATGGGTTGTCCGGGTATTTCGTCTCAGTTAGTCGTGCTTCCTATATTTCTGTTTCAAGTATCTGTAGAAGATTGAGTCTTCATCTGTTGGCTATATATAGCCTTTTTTCTCTTTTGATAATAAGATGATCGAACTATTCAGTTTTCCTTTGTGTTAAGCTTCTGAGAACAACAGTATCTCAATACCTTTCCACTTTAGTTCTTCTCTTGTCAAAAATCCTCTTAGAATCCCATCTTGGGTTTCAACTCTTACTCTAACCTTTATCTCTTCCATAACCATCTTCGCGTTGAGCGATTGCTCATCATCATCGACCAAGCCAGAAACAGGACCCCAATATGCTCTCTTTCACTGAGTTACAACCACAATGGCTCAAGAATCCTTTGAAACCTTCATATGAAAATATCTTTCCATTGGTCCACCCAGTCTCTCACTATCACCCCACTCTCTCTTATTCTATCTTTGAGTCCTTAATTCTTCAAGAATCTCTTCCACATGTTTTCTCGTGACCCACAAAATTATGACCTGAAATTAATCAAAACACGACCTGAAAGTGAAACACTATTGACTAATGACTAGACATGTGCATTTTTACCACGTACCTTACAAATAATAGAGAGTGGGATGCGAAACTATACAAAACGTTACGGTAGGATCATAATACTTCTTTTTATTTTGTCAACTGGAATTATATAAAAAAATTGTTGTGGAACCAATGAAATACGTCCAACGCCTAAAAAAGGAAACTTAAGTCAGCGTACTACAGTAATGTCCCCAGAGTTACTAGCCTTATGTAATGAAGTCTAAAGAAAAACAAAATACAAAATAGAAAATTTGCAACCAAAGACGAAAGGAGATGAAACCTTAAACCAAGAACATAAGCAACCACCAATAAAACCTTCATTCGATACAACAATTTATACTGTCTGAATTAATGCCAGCTGCTTGTGTAGGTCACACTATAAATTAAAGCCATGAAATTATACTAGGCTGACAAAGAATAAGCCCTATGTTACTCAAGGTCATGGTCCAGTCATGGACAGTGGACACTGTAGTGTTAGGTGAAGTAATATGGCTCCCCAATTTCATATTAGTGTTCATTTTATAATTACTAGGTTAGAAATGTAAAATCTACTATTCATCTTTATTCATCTTTAATGAGATGAAGAAATAGAGTAAAATCGGGAAAACAATCTATTTCCCCCTAAGAACTAAGACCATGGACATCGCCCGGACAATCCCAGAAGAAAAAAAGCAAATTTTTTTTTTTTAAGATTTAAAAAAAAAAAAACACAGAGAGACCAATCGCGGGCCGCCACGTGTCAGTGGAGCCCGCGATAAAAGAAGAAAGAGAAGAAGGACGATTCCGATATAAGGTACGTCCGTTACAAATTTTTTTTTTATTATTTTTTTTTTCTTTTTTGTTGAAGGACTGGCATTAGGACAGGGATGTCCATGCCCTAAGGGCAAGGGCATTGGGAGTCCTTGCCCCTGTCCCCCAACCCAAAAAAAAGAAAAAAAATCAAAAACAAAAATGAAAAGGGGAGACGTACGTCCACGGGCGACGGTCCTTCCCTTATTCGCGGGCCCCACTGACATGTGGCGGCCCGCGATTGGTCGTCTAATTTTCTTTTTTTATATATAAAAAATCGTAAAAACAAAAAACAAAAAAAAAAAAAAAAAAATTGGGACCAAAATCGTCCTCCCCAATGCCCATGGCCTAACATACCCAGATGTAGATATCCCCGAAAGAAAATTCTAATTCCTATTTATCTCGAAAATAAAAGTTCTAAACCTAATTTTCTCCTGAACCAAAGTTCAAAATCTAATTATCCCCCGAATCGAGATAATTAGATCTCGAAATTTTGTTCCAGGGAGAATTGATTGATAATTTATTTATGAAATTAAAATTTAACATTAAAACAAGAAATGCAAAAAATAAAAATGACAAATGTTATTATAGATTATTGTTTGATCCCACACCTTCTTTCACCTCTCTCAATTATTTTTTATTTATTTTAATAGAAAGTATCTAGTTTATTGGAAATGGTTTAACTCTCTAAAAATCAAATCTAAGTTCTTCCTCGAAGAACCAGTCCCTTCGACCAAAGCTGCTTTTGCCAATTTTGAGTATTCTTTCACATTCTTTCTTGCGATGTTTCCCGTTTCTTCTTCCATTAGTTCTTTAATCTGTAGTAAAAATTACTTATAAACACTTAAAAAAGAGGTAGAGAAGAAAAAAAGAGCCTAACTATAAACTCAATGTTATTACTTGTTTGTATCACAATACCTTTCCACTTAGTTCCTCTCTTGTCACGAATCCTCGTACACTCCCATCTTCTGTTTCAACTCTTACTCCGACCTTTATCTCCTCCACAACCATCTTCGCATTGAGCGGTTGCTCGGCCATCATCGGCCAAGCCAGCAACGGGACCCCAAGGCATATGCTCTCTTGCGCAGAGTTCCAACCACAATGGCTCAAGAATCCTTTAACACTTTCATGTGACAATATCTCCCATTGGTTTACCCAATCTCTCACTATTATCCCACGCTCTCTTATTCTATCTTTGAATCCTTCTCCAAGAATCTCTTCCACATCTTTTCTCGTGACCCACAGAAAGTTCACCTAAATAATTAAACATGTCATTGATATAATTTATGTCATGCATTTATTATAAAATATCTTACAATTAAATGCCTAAACTGTATCGTGTCGCATTGCAGACTAAAAATCATTGAATTATATCGACCAAAGAGGCATATTGCTATACTATTGAAGCACTGGGACGCCATTAGCTACACCGTCCCCGGCCGTCTTCGAAACGTTTTGGGGACGGACAGACAAATTTATCTTATTAATGGTGAAATAAATATGAATTTTACTTCTAATGAATTCAATGTATAATTTTTATACGATTTTCAAATAAATCACTAACTTTCATTGACTTTATCAAATAAGTCATTAAATAAGGCACGACGACGTTATCAAAATTAGAAAAAAAAAAAAAAAGTTGTTACATTGATTTTCCAAATAATTCAGAAGTTTATGTTTTACTATTTAACAGAATCTATAAATGGTTAACCAAACCGCTAAAAATTCAAGATTTTTTAGATAGCCGAGTAAAATTTATGATTTATTTGGAAATTAAATAAAAGTTAGACACGTAATATACCATAATCAAATAATGCTATATTACTATTTTTCTTCACAACAAAGTTCATGTTTTTCTTTCATGTTACTTTTGTAAGTTCATGCTTTTTAGATATTTTCCCCCATTAATTTAGTGTGTATTTGCCGACAAAAAAAAATAAAAAATAAAAAATTAGAGTGTATTTTTCATACACGTTATAAAATAGAATAAAAACCTTTGACTCGACATGCATTTAGACCATCTCCAATGCATGGTTTTTAACATGTATCTTAGAAATAAAAGGTACAAAATTAAATCAATAATCAATATTAAGGTAAGATACATCTCTTATTTAAGAAGTTTTGTGAAAGTTTGTTAGTGACACTTGTCACTACAAGAGAGATTTTTTTTTTTTTTTATTCTCCAAACAATAATATTTTTCTCTTCCGACCAAACATTTTCTTCCGACCAAAACAAAAAACTCTCCATCTCTCTCTCGTTCTCTGGCAATGAAACACATTCAACGAAACCCAAAACGAGAGAGTTCTTTTTTTAATTTATTCATCATCAATATGATGAGCAATCGAAGTAAAGTTTGTGATCGAACAATGCATCAACAATTAAATTCTGATTTGTTTGAGAATATTTGGCAAAAAATTTGGCAATAATTAAAATATGATTTGTACTATCTGTTTTTATTATGTTTTAATTATGTTTTTATATTATGTGTGTTACAATTTAATAATTTTCATGTTTTATAAAATTTTAGTTTTCATTTTTTTTAAGAACTCCAATTAAGAATTTTACCATTGGAGTGAATAATTCTGATTATTTTCATAAATTTTTTATTTTTAAAATAGTACACAATTTATTATTAAAAAATTACTACAAAATTTTATTAGCATACCCCCATTGGAGGTGCTCTTATAAACTATACCGTAACTAAAGCCAACTTGTATAGTCACACTTTAAAACTAGCTATTTTGAAGTCATGTAATCTAATGTGTCTTGATAAGAGCACCTCCAACCATGGATCTTTATCATAAAGTGTTTATTATTAAAATTATACAAATACTATTATTTAATTTGATAGGTTGCTTATTTAGTGAAAAAACCTTGCAAAAGTCATTTAAATCATTTGTTTAAGCAACTATGAATATAGTTTTTACCTATTTAAACAACTCAAATAATTTTTTATTAATAATTTTTCTTTCTCTAAAAATAAGCAACTTGTGTTAACAACCATCAATGGAGATGGTCTTATATAATTGACATATGGTACGTACCTTTGAATCTTCCAAACCTAAAGCTAGTTCAATAAGCTGCTTGTCCGATAACTCTGCCTGCGTTCCAAAGGCCACGTACAAAACCGGACGCCCTTCCTCTTGCTTCCGATCCAACCAGTTAATCAAAGCCGGTTTAGCATTCCCTGGTTTAGGAGGATCTGTCAAACACAGTGGTCCAACACACCACACATTTTTTCCATGAGAGTTGTTGTAATCAACAAATGCTGACTCGAGCTCGTAGAAGCTATTCACTAAGAACCCATGGCTTGTAGTGGCTGACATTATTTGGTCATTTAGCAGTTCGAGCACGTGACCCTGATCGATAGCACCATAGTCGAAATCACAATTTTTGACCTGGATCCATGGAAAGTCCGGTACAGTAAACGGTTCTGTATTAAATTTAGTTTCCGGTTCGGTAATGAATTTGTGTTTGTGTTTGTAAACAGAAATGGAGACGGCAGAGGCGTAAGAGTTCACGCCGAAAAAGACCAACCTAGGAATCTTGAACTTTGCTGCAGATTCCGATGTCCACCAGAGGAAACCATCCGAGACCATGAAAGATACTTGTGGAAGGTTCTTGAGTGCTTCTTCGAAGAATGGTTGGAGAAGCTTCGTGGCACGCGTGAACGGAACGTAGAGTTTCATGGAAGGGAGCTTGTCCGTGCTCTCGACGCCGGGAGGGATCCCGGAGATGTTTTCCGGGAAAGGGAGAGAGATGACTTTGATCTCCGGTGTGTGGGAGAGGAACTCTGAGACAAAAGGTTGGTTCTTGGGAGTGGTGAAGACGGTGACGGTGATGGAGATGGTTGGTTCTTTGCTGTGGTGGCGGAGGAGGAGACGACCGAACTGGAGGAGAGGGATGATGTGGCCTTTTGACATGTAAGGGAAGAGAACCACATGATGATGTGTTGATTCTGCCATGTTTTTTTTTTTTGTAATTTGTAATGTGTTGAAACTTCTGACGATAGGTTCTGTCCGCAAGCCTACTATATATAGGAAGTGAATCGTGATTGATTAACTAATTATTTTTCTGTTATTATCAAGATAACATTTCAATTCATAAAGATAATATTATATATGTATATATATTTTCAACGACAAAAATTAAAGTAAAACTTGTGTTTGTAAACCTATATATAGTTACATGTTCATTGAATTCATACAAGTGTTTTTGTTTTGGCCTAATTAATTGTTTGTATTCAAATTGAAAGCCACACTTATAAGAATGTAATACAAGAATATAATACATACTTTGATATCACACTTGTGATACTCATTGATTTTAGTTTACAAAATTGGTAATAGTTTATCACTAACTTGCATATTGTCTTAAGATATATTGAGACAATGAGACACATCTATATATGAGAAGAGCAAAAGGCAAAAACCATTATACATTGTTATAGTCCAACATTTATGTACACCATATTAGTATTCATATTATAATGTACTGTATGTATATATTAGAGATTTTGTAATTTGTACCAAAAAAAAAGATTAAAATATAAAATTTAATGTTCATTTGTTACAAATCAGTGAAATCACTTTCCAATTAAATGTCGTGGTACCCAAAAATTAATTAAATGTCATATGCTTACCTTTTCGGCATGCAAGAACCCGACCATGCCATTTAATAGTTTTGATTTTTGAAAGCAATTATGACATTTGTGCAACACTAAAAAAATAGTATAGCCTTTATATTGTATACAAACATTAAAGAAGAGGAACAAATACAAAAACTTATACTTTGAAATTTGTATATATATATATATACTTATCAATGTTATTTTTTATTTGTATCTCAATACCTTTCCACTTAGGGTATGTCCAGTGGAGAGGATAAAGAAGGATACTCAAAAATTAAAATTAATACAAAAGGAAAATTTGGAGAAAGAAAGAAATTGCGCTTAAATGTAAAATACTTGTGAATGGTAAAAAAAAAAAAACAATTCTCCGTTATGCGTATCATCTGCCTTTTTCAAGGTATTAAATATAGTGATAGAAACGGTATCTACACTGTTTTGTACACATGTCCTTTTTATTTACTTTTTGATTCAGAAAAAAAATGAAAAAGAAAATTTATAATTAAAATAAGATATATATACCTTCTTTAGTTGCTCAACCACCGATGGAGTTGGTCTTAGTTCCTCTCTTGTCACGAATCCTAGTACACTCTCATCTTTGGTGTGATCAACTCTTACGCCAACCTTTATCTCCTCCACCACCAACTTTGCGTTGAAAGGTTGTTTGGCCACCATCGGCCAAGTTAGCATCGGGACCCCAACGCATATGCAACGGGACCTTGCGTTGAGTTCCAACTACAATGGCCGGCTCAAGAATCCTTTGACACTTTCATGTGAGGAAATGTCTTTCCATTGGTCCACCCAATCTCTCACTATATCACCCAACTCTCTCTTATTCTATCTTTCAGTCCCTTTTGCAAGAATCTCTCTTCCACATCTTTCTCGTGACCAACAAAATTCTGACCTGAAATGAATCAAAATACGACCTGATAGTGAAGCACTATTGACTAGACATGTGCATTTTTACCACCATCCCTTACCAATAATCGAGAGTGCGGGATGCAAACCTATACGAAACATTACGGTGGAATCAAAATACCTCATCAGTTACAACACTTGTTCATCAACCCTATAGAAAATGAAATGATGAAAGCTATTCATTTTTTTTTTCCATATATATTTTCATCTCATTCATATGAATAATTGCAGTTTACGGCCTTTGTTCATCATTACTAGTTTTACAACCAATAATCATGACCAGTTTGAGCTTGGTTTTTCGAGAGATTAGGCTTCGCTCCTTGTCTTTGCTTTGCAAATCTATTGAGATTTGATTGCGTTTTGAAGACTTCTATCTAGACGTTTATGGACGCTGCCGTCGTCATCGTTGTATCCGGAAGCGTATTCGAGTCTTGCTTGCCGGGTTATGAAGTCTTCTGGTTTCGAGAGATTGGCTCTCATTATGATAGGAGGTAGTTGATGTTATCGTCGGATTGGCCGTGGGCATCCTCGGTAAATCTCGTCTACAAGTGCTTCAAAAGAAGAGGTCTTCTTGTTTCTTGAGACTATTATGTTCTGTAAGGATTAAGCGTAAATGTTCTATCTTTAGTTAAGGGTTCGTTCTCTTTCTTGGTTTAATCTTTCTGCTTTGTAATTTGTCTGGTTTTCTTTTATGTTTTCGGGGATTTTTATTTGTCCGCCGGCTTTGTTTCTCTTGTTTGAGCTTTAGACTCCGGAGAAATCTTTGTCTTCCGCCGGCTTAAGTTGTATTTCACCATGTATCCCTCTTATTTGTATCAATAATATCAGTTGACAAAAAAAAAAAATCATGACCACTTATGCCATTATTTTTTTAAAGTTCTAAAAGTGACAATACAACTCAAAAAAAAAAAAAAATTATTATAACATCATTGACTCTCGTTTGAGAGACCTTTATTACGAAACTCATTTCACACTTGTCTTTTTACCTAAGACATTTTTCAATTAGTATTTATATAATTTGTGTTTAAACTTAAACTTTTGTTGACGGTTAAAGAGAAACTAAAGTAAAATTTTTATCGAGGGTGATACTCTTAGTCTTATTCTTATTTTAATGTATGCATAAAACAATTAAAAGTTTATTAATTATTTTGACATAGTAATTAATAAAACACAAAATATTTCATTTAATTGACCTATTTTACATAAAAATATCATTAGGAAAACTGAATCCAATCAATAAAAAAATATGATGCAAAATCTAATTGGTCAAAAATTATCTAAACTATTTACTTTTTTGCATAAAAAATTGAAAACATTAGTTAAATAAAGTTTTTTCTCTAAAACATCAGTTAAATTGAAACAAACAAATATAAAAATATTAATTTAAACAAAATTGACGGAAAAAAAAAACTAAAACAAATGATTTGATCTGCTCATTTTGAAGTTATGTCCATAATGGCATGTGATATAATGGTCCATCCTTAAAGCCAAAGAGATGTGTTATGTCTAACACATGAACGAGTAACCAAAGAGATAAACTCTGTTTTGTCAAATTTTAAGTTCCCCTTCATTTGCTAAACTATAGATTTAGTGGGTAGTTTATTTCTTCCCGGTCTAAAGCCGGTTAAGTTATCGAATCCTCAAATCACTTCTCTATGCACTAGCACCATTTGACTCTCTACTCTTACATAACTCTTTCAGAATCAAATCTAAGTTCTTCCAAGACGAACCAGTCCCTTCAACCAAAGCTGCTTTTGCCTGTTTCGAGTATTCTTCCACGTTCTTTCTTGCGATTTTTCCAGTTTCTCCTTCCATTAGTTCTTTAATCTGTGACATAAATAAAAATACTAAGAAATACTTCAAAAAAAAAGATTAAAAAAGTCTAACCATGACCATAACTAACTAAACTACAAACTCAATTTAATGTTTATATCTCAATACCTTTCCACTTAGTTCCTCTCTTGTCACAAATCCTCCTCTTACCCTCCCATCTTCGGTTTCAACTCTTACTCCAACCTTTATCTCCTCCACAACCATCTTTGCGTTGAAAGGTTGCTCAGCCATCATCGGCCAAGCTAGCAACGGGACACCAACGCATATGCTCTCTTGTGTTGAGTTCCAACCACAATGGCTCAAAAATCCTTTGACACTCTCATGAGACAATATCTCCCATTGGTCAACCCAATCTCTCACTATCATCCCACTCTCTCTTATTCTATCTTTGAATCCTTCTCCAAGAATCTCTTCCACGTCTTTCCTCGTGACCCACATAAAGTTCACCTAAATAATCAAACACGCCATTAATATAAAACACGTATTTATTACACGACATGCATTTATTATATAATATACCTTACAAGTAATGCATAATTGATAAATTACACAACACAAAAGTCGGATATGTCTATTGTATATATCTCATGGGATCGACTACTTATGTAGAAATCATCGATCTGCCTACTGCGAATACGATTCACTCAAAATCTTTATATAGCAATTGATGAAAAGATGGTACGTACCTTTGAATCTTCCAACCCTAAAGCTAGTTCTATAAGCTGCTTGGTTGATAACTCTGCCTGTGTTCCAAAAGCCACGTACAAAACCGGACGCCCTTCTTCTCGCTTCCGATCCAACCAATGGATCCAAGCCGGTTTAGCACTCTTCTTCGGTTTAGGAGGATCTGCCAAACACAATGGCCCAACACACCACGACTTTTGTCCATTAGAGTTGTTGTAGTCAACGAATTTTGACTCAAGTTCGTAGAAGCTATTCACTAAAACCCCATGGCTTGTAGTGTTCGATATCATTTGGTCCATAGATAATTCGAGCGCTTGATCTGGCTTGTCCGGATCAAGAGCACCATGGTCGAAATCACACTTTTTGACCTGGATCCATGGAAAGTCCGGTAGAGTAACCGGTTCGGTATCAGATTTAGTTGCCGGTTCGGCAAAGATTTGGTGTTTGTGAGAAGAGATGGAGACGGCGGAGGCGTAAGAGTTCATGCCGTAAAAGACCAATCTAGGGATCTTGAACTTAGCTGCAGATTCCGATGTCCACCAGAGGAATCCATCGGAGACCATGAAGGAAACTTGTGGGAGATCATTCTTGAGTGTTTCTTCGAAGAATGGTTGGAGAAGCTTCGTGGCACGCGTGAATGGGACGTAGAGTTTCATGGAAGGGAGCTTGTCGGTGCTCTCGACGCCGGGAGGGATCCCGGAGATGTTTTCAGGGAAAGGGAGAGAGATGACTTTGATCTCCGGTGTGTCGGAGAGGAACTCTGACACGAAAGGTCTGTTCTTGGGAGTGGTGAAGACGGTGACGGTGATGGAGATGGTTGGTTCTTTGCTGTGGTGACGGAGGAGGAGACGACCGAACTGGAGGAGAGGGATGATGTGGCCTTTTGACATGTATGGGAAGAGAACCACGTGATGATGTGTTGATTCTGCCATTTGTTTCGTCTCTTCAAGATATGTTCGGTCCGCACGCAAGCCTACTTTATATATAGGAAGTGAATCGTGAATAATTTAATTTAATTATTTGGCTGTTATCAAAATAGCATGAGTGCATGACAATAGAGTAGGTGCATTAAAAAAATTTAAACTACATATAAACATTTTATTTTTTAAAACCCGAGGGAACCATAATTATAAAGAAATGATCATAGAATATGTGGCGAATAATCAGCTGGCGGATTTTTTTTTTTGGACAAAATAATAAGATAGAAAAAAAGCTTTAAAATAGTAAAACAAGTTGATGACAAAAAAAAAAAAAATATAGTAAAACAAGCCAATCATTCGTAAAAAGAACAGTGACATCTTTGATGTTTAGCAAACAGTGTTCATTATATTGAATTCATACTGTAGTATAAAGTCTCAATTTATTAAAGTCTTTGTATCATCAACAAGACAACAACTATAAACACAAGCATTGGGTAATTTACCAACAAAGTTGTATATCAGTTATAACACCATCGAATGGAGAGAGAGTATCGAGTAGAGCAAATCAAGCGGTTCAAGCATATTAAGCAGATCAAAAGCAGATCTAGCGGATCAAATACTCCAAATCTCCAATGTTTTTACTGTTTAAGGTGTGGTACAATTTTTCTTTTAAATTTTGATTTGCTAGCAAAATAATTATTTTATAGTAATATTTTCTTTTTTGAACTTCATTATATTTATTTTATATTGAATGGTAAATATCCAGAACAGTAGATCCGTTTGGCAGGATAACTGCTTTTTATCTGCTTTCCATTCAAGCCCAAAGATTATTAATGTATATAAACAAATTTAAAATCGGACAAAAACACATTTTTAATATTTTTTTTTTCTGGACCAACATATTTAATATTGTTTATAAACCCTTTTTTGCATGCTAGAATCCAGCCTTTGCTATTTATTAGTTTCCAAAGTAATTACGTCAGTTAAAAGAAAAAGTAATTACGTCAGTTTATACTTTGCGACAACACTATGTAAAATATCACTCATGCATGCGTATGATATATATATATATTTTTTTGGGTCAAAATCATATGGAAAAAAATAAAATCACGAAAGATTTGAACAAGATATGTGTTATGAATCAATTTCTCACGGAAGCAAATACCATATTGGTTCTCTCTAGCTATGTTTCTTCTAGAAACCAACAATCTAGAAAGATAATAATATTCAAAATATGTAAAGATTTCGCATTAATATATCACGACCACTAGCTAGAAAATATTTGTTAAGCTATAAAAGAAATACTAATTTTAAACAAATTACTCTTTTCTCATAATATTAATTAATTTCAGTTACTTCATTTCAAAAATATATTTACTTAAAAGATTATAAATACGTTTTGTTCTTTTAAAAGTAGTAAACATAAGTCTTCCCTTCCTGATTTGACATTTGCTTTATGACTTTTATCAAAAATAAAATAAAAATGAACACAATAATGCAATTGACACTATAATAATGTCTCGCCGTTCGTTTTTTCTCATTTTTCTTTATTTTTGTGTGTTTGTTTTCTATTTGTCCTCTTGCCTTTTAGTCGTATTTAGACTTACCTTTTTTTGCACTACACCTAAATCTTTATGATACTTTTGTTTGTAGATACGTAAATGCAATTACTTCTTCTTCTAGAAATCTACTTTATACTTCTAGAAATTTTATAATGTCGACTTTTCTAAATCCAAATTTACATAGCCAACATAAACTTAAATAAAGGTTAAAATTACATAAGACATTTGCTAGCTATATTGAACCATAAAATTGAGTAAAATTTGGATTTAGAAAAGTATATATACACTCGATATATCAAGTAAAATTGAGTTTCCGATCACAAGTTATATACATACATGTGGCTTTGTTCTCACCTATTTTGCTAGACATTCACTTTAGTCATGTTGGCTTGTTTTTTCGACATTAACAACATAAAATATCTAATGTTTACTTTACTAATTAATTAGTAGACTAAATGTGGTTAAAAAGCTTAATTATTTTGACATTGTCAAGAGTCTTGGGACTAACAAGCTGTCTAAAATCTGGTAGGTCAACATAATTTAATATGTTTTTATTTTCTCACTATAATTTTTAAATAAACTTATGAAGTATATTCATTCTTAGAAAAGAAGCTCACTTGAACTTTGTAGCTAGCCAGTATTTTGATCATCTTATTATATTACAGGTTGGTTGCTAACGGTAATGAACAAATTTTAGAATATTTACTTTAATTCCTTTTTACTTTCAATTTTTTTAATCAATAATAATATTGTGTCTTGTTTTGTTGTTATCGGATTAGGGAATGATTTTCTATGACAATCTCGGATCATCCAACTGGTAAGAAAAATGATAATGTAAATATATTTTGGTGTTAGTTTAGCCATCTTTCAGCATTATTGATGATTGTTGCATCAATAAAAAAAAATTTGGACTATAATCTGTTAGGAACTGAATTATATAATTGAATTTATCATAATGTATTGAACATAAAAAATGGTTGAATGATGTTTAGTATTGATATGTTTTTTTTTCTTGCATATAGTTTATCATATCATGTTTTAAATACATCGCTTACACATAAATCCAGTTCTTATTTTTGAAGTTACACATATGGGATCTGGATGTTTTTAAGATTTAAGAATATAACAAATTTGATAAATTTCTCTTTTCTTGTTCATTTATTGTGGAATATTTATGATAATTGCAACCATCAACTAAAAATTAATGACTAGTATTGGAAGGATGTGATGAACAAAAATTGAACTACAATTTAGTTTTGTAATGTCTTTTTTCTTGGTAGTGTGAATGAACTTATTCTTTTCAAAATAAGAAAAAATATCCATCCTTCATCATGTTTAACTTTAGTAGAAATTAAAATCCAAAATATTAAATATTTTTTCTTCAAAGATGTCCTCATGCAATTACTTTATTTGAGTTACCAAATCACTCATGTGTGATAATCACGTTCAGAAAATGACTACGCAAAATTTGTTCGTCTCATAATTTAGTAATCAAATAAAACTCGCATAATGAGAACTGTAGTTAGTTGCCCATCAAAGTAGCCAAACTCATTTAGTTACTAAAATGCACAAATCTGATCCTTCTCCGTAGAGTTCTTTTTTTTTTTTTTTTGAGAAGTTACATATTTTGTTACAAAAATTTGTTATTTTCATTGTTTTAATTACTATATACTTTTACGGTTAATCAAATCACAAAGAATTTGAAGAAAATATTGAAAGGATAATATCATTAGTTAATAAAAAATATATTTCCTAACCATGTTTGCAATTACCAAATGAACATACACTGTATTTTTTTCTTTCTTGTGGAGAGTTCCACATACCTCTTCTTATTCTCAAGATTCAAAACTAGTACTTTTATATCTAAAAATTTTAGGGGGAGATTTCAAAAATACCCTTTTTCATATACCTCTTTTTAAAAATACCCCATTTTCAAACTTTATCAAAAAAACCACTAAAAATATTGAAATTTATCCAAATATGTGTGTAAGCTTATAAATATATAAACAAATTACCTTTATATGTGTATAAAACTTTATATACCTTTCATAAATAGCGTAAAAATAAATTATAAAAACTTTATAAAAACCGTATAAACCCTTTTAAAAACCTTATAAAACTTATAAAAACGATTTAAAACTATTTAAAACATTTTAAAATATTTGTATCGAATCTCCCAGTAGTAGTTATTATATAAAAGTACCTTATAAACTATATAAAACTTTATGATTTTTTATATTTAAAAAGGGATATTTTTGAAAATAGATAGATAAAAGGGGTATTTTTAAAAAGGGGTACACCAAAAGGGGTATTTCTCAAAAATTCTCAAAATTTTATCGTCAATATAACTGAAATCTTTCCTCTTCTAATTTTCAACATCTAAAATAAATCATACAAACTAAAAAATAATAACCAATTTCTTCATAATCCTGAAACGACAGTGTCCGTTGCGTTTGATTAATCATACAAACCGAGTCTCCAATTTCCGGTTCAGGGTATTCCCGGTTTAGTTTCAGTTTTAGCCATCACAGAGAAAATTGAAAACCTTCATTTTCGTAGCTTCTTCTTCTTCTTCCAAACGATGCAATCAATTCAACTGGTTGTCAACAAAAATGGCGACTTTGAAGCCACCGGAATCTCAATTACTAAAAACCCTAACATCAATCCTCACTTCAGAGAAGACCCATTTGCTCGAAACCCTAAATCCCTACATCCCTCAAATCACACAGCCTCTCCTTACCTCTCTCCTCTCTTCTCCTTCACTCGCTAAGAAACCCGAAACCCTAGTCTCCTTCTACCAATGGGCACAGACTTCAATCCCAGAAGCATTCCCATCGAATTCACCTCTTCCCCTTCTCACCGTAGTCCGTTCTCTTCTCTCCCACCACAAATTCGCTGACGCTAAGTCTCTTCTCGTCTCCTACATACGCACCTCAGATGCATCTCTCTCTCTTTGCAACTCTCTCCTCCACCCGAATCTTCATCTCGCGCCTCATCCCTCTAAGGCTCTGTTCGACATTGCTCTCAGTTCGTATCTTCATGCGGGAAAGCCTCACGTTGCGTTACAGATCTTTCAGAAGATGATTCGATTGAAGCTCAAACCTAATCTGCTCACTTGCAACACTCTTCTCCTTGGTTTAGTTAGGTACCCTTCTACCTTCTCTCTCTCGAGTGCTAGAGAAGTGTTTGATGATATGGTTAAGCTTGGTGTTTCGCTAAATGTGCAAACTTTCAATGTTTTGGTTAATGGGTATTGTTTAGAAGGAAAGCTTGATGATGCTGTAGGAATGTTAGAGAGGATGGTTAGTGAGTTCAGTGTGAATCCTGATAATGTTACTTACAATACGATTCTGAAAGCAATGTCTAAGAAAGGGCGTTTGAATGATGTTAAGACATTGTTGTTGGATATGAAGAAGTTTGGGTTGGTGCCAAATAGGGTTACTTACAATAATTTAGTGTATGGTTACTGTAAGCTGGGTTCGTTGAAAGAAGCATTTCAGATTGTGGAGCTGATGAAGAAAACAAACATATTACCGGATCTTTGGACCTATAACATGTTGATCAATGGGCTGTGCAATGCGGGAAGTATCAGGGAAGCTCTTGAATTAATGGATGAGATGAAGCATTTGAAGTTACAGCCAGATGTGGTTACTTACAATACATTGATTGATGGGTGTTTCGAATTTGGGATTAGTTTGGAGGCTAGGAAGTTAATGGAGCAAATGGAAAATGATGGAGTTAAACCTAACCAAGTGACTCATAATATCTCTCTTAAGTGGCTTTGTAAGGAAGAGAATAGGGAAGAGGTTACTAGAAAGGTTAAGGAATTGGTGGAAGTGCACGGGTTTTCTCCTGACAGAGTAACTTTCCATACCCTAATTAAAGCCTATTTGAAAGTAGGGGATTTGAGTGGTGCCCTTGAAATGATGCGTGAGATGGGGCAAAAAGGCATTAAGATGAATACTATTACCCTTAATACCATTCTTGATGCTCTATGTAAAGAGAGGAAACCTGAGGAAGCTCACAGTTTGCTGAATAATGCACACAAACGAGGTTATATTATTGACGAGGTTAGTTATGGCACATTAATCACAGGATACTTCAGGGAAGAAAAAGTGGAGAAAGCTTTGGAGATGTGGGATGAGATGAAGAAGATAAAGATTACTCCTACCGTGAGCACTTTTAACTCTTTAATTGGAGGTCTCTGTCACCATGGACAAACTGAGCTAGCAATGGAGAAATTCGATGAGCTTGCAGGGAATGGTTTGCTTCCAGATGATAGTACGTTCAATTCAATCATCCTAGGATACTGCAAAGAAGGACGAGTTGAGAAAGCATTTGAGTTTTATAACGAATCGATCAAACACTCTTTCAAGCCTGATAACTATACATGCAACATTCTTCTCAATGGTCTTTGTAAGGAAGGTATGACAGAAAAGGCTATCAATTTCTTCAATACACTTATCAAGGAGAGAGAGGTTGATACAGTTACATACAACACGATGATCTCGGCTTTCTGCAAGGACAAGAAGTTAGAAGAAGCATATGATCTTCTATCAGAAATGGAGGAGAAAGGACTAGAGCCTGATCGGTTCACGTACAACAGTATCATCACTTCACTTATGGAAGATGGTAAGCTGAGTGAAGCAGATGAACTGTTGGAGAAAATTTCTGAAACGTTCGGCTCGATGAAGCAGAATTTGCAGGCAGAAACAGAGAACAAGCCAGCCACAAGTGAATCAAGGGAGGAACATAACACTGAACCTATTATTGCTTACTCAGATGTAATAAACGAACTATGTAGTAGAGGAAGATTAAAGGGCCATTCTAAATCTTACACTGGTTGAAGGAGAACCTTTTTGTTTTCCTAATGTATTTCGATTTTGTTAAATTATACTTTCAAATATTTCCAAAAAGACCTATATAGTTTTCATATGTTTAAAACGATTCAAAAAAAAAAAAAAAACTAACATTTCACAGAGAACCATACATTAATCTTATAGAAACAAATTTAAAAATTGTAAATCAAATAAGAAAAACATAGACTGAATTTATTTACATCTTTCTAGGATTAGTTAAAGTCAGTTCCACTAATTTTATCGGCCCAAATCATATTTTACAGGCCCATCTGTAACCCATCAAGTTATCTCTTTTTTACTGATTTTTATTTTCTGAAATTTTCCTTTTTTTTTAAGATTCTTTCCATCTCTTCTTCTCCACTGAGGAGAAAAGAAAAAATTATTGTCTGCGAAAATTTCTGGTGTTCGTCTCAATCTCATACTTGCGGATTGTTTCTTCACAGGTTGGTTTCTTGATTCGATTTGAGTTAAGATTTATACTTCTCTGTGTTCTTAGGGTTTTGATTTTGTTCTATCGATTTCATTCGTTTGGTTTGAGTAGAGATGGTTTACATATGTGTCCATTGCTCTTAGTGTTTTTGGCAAATTCGTACGCATAAGTTGCGTTTCTCGTACATGGAATCTCGAAATTGATGGTGATTTTTAATGATTTATAAGTTTAGGATTCCACAATGGTTCTTCTCCTGATTTTAGGGTTTGAACAAATTAGAATTTTGTTCATTGAATCCAGTTAAGTTCTCATTGTGTTACATAAAGATGCAAATTTAGGAATTTTCATTGAACCCAGTTGAGATCTAATTTGCATCAGCTTATTGTGTGGATTTAGTTGGTATTTAGGTGCCTCGGTATTGTATAGTTTTGGTATGTAGTATTGTTTACTTGTACCTCTTTGGTTGGTATTCTCAAATCTCAATGCTTTATTGGATAACTCTATTTTTCTATTGTTTTTTTTAGCAGATTTGTAAGCTTGGAAATATGGATAATGCGAGAAGAGTGCATCCGGACTGTATAAACGCTTCAAATCCTTATCATGAGTGTGTTGAGTATTGCTTTAAGAAAATTGCTGAAGTCAAGGCCAGATTGGAGAAGCAGAATGCTGGTTTGTGTTCTTTCTCTGTTCTTGTGGTTTAGCTGTTATCGTCTGTGTTGATTCGTTTCCTGTGATTATGGTTTATGATTTTGATGCATAGCAGTAGTTGTTTGAGGTTTATTGTTTGTTTGCTATGCTATTCGTTTAGAGAGCTGTTAGTGAATTTGCACATTGGGTTGCTAGTGATGCTACAATGCGGCTGAGTTTTGATTATGTGATTTATACACTCTTTGCAGACACAGATATTGACATGTTATTTGTCAATGCGATGTTCTGTCTTATGAGAAAATCGTGTAATTCTGATATAAAGCATGTAGATTCCCATTCTGAGAGTTGTTTTTCTTTTTCATGTGACAAAAGAATTAGCTGAAGCTGTTGGCGTGGGTGCTAAAGTTCATGAGCAAGCAAGGGGTTCACTCGATGATAAAAGAATAGAGGAAGATAGTTCTGAAGAAGAAGAGGAGGAAGAGGATAACCAAGAACCTGAAGTAGACGTGACTCAACTTACCGGGAGGAAGAAGAAGTTGTTCGAGTTGAGACTTAAGATGGTAAGTCCTTTTGTACAGTAACTCTTTAAAAATCCAACAAAGATTTTGCAAATGTAACTCGTCCATTTTTCCTTTACTTTTCTTAGAATGAAGCTAGAAAATCCAATCAGACTGATGTCGGGAGTGAAAAGAAGAAAATGGAAGCACCAAAAGAGTTGAAAGGAATCTCAAAACAGAAATGGTTGGAGGGGAGAAAGAAAAAGATTGGTAAACTTCTCGATGCAAATGGTTTAGATATGACAAAGGCTTATATGCTCGATACTCAAGAAGCAGCAGAATCAAAATACAAAAAATGGGAAAAGGAACCTACGCCTGCTGGTTGGGATGGTACGTGAAATTCTTACTCAATTGTTACTTTGCTCTCTTATCATTTGTTATGTTTTATGTTGAGTATAACTCAATTATTAGGAGGCTTATGTATGAAATATTGCATGTTTCGTCAGTTTTTAACCAGAAGACGTTATACAATGCATATAAGAAACGGACAAAGAACATTCAGGTTGATCTAGAGGAGTATAACAGAATGAGAGCAGCTGATCCTGAGTTCTACCGTGAGGCCTCAAGCTTGCAATATGGGAAGGTTTGTGATTGTCATTTTGGTCAACTTTAGACTCAAATCTATAAAGCAAAGAGTCATAGAAAAGCTCAATCCTTTTGTTAAACTTTTACAGGCTCCGAAAACTTCGCAAGATAAGATAGATAAGATGGCAAAAGAGCTCTTCGACAGAGAGCAAAAGCGACAAGAGTTTAGCAGGAGGAGAAAGTTCCGGGAAGAGAAGGATATCGATTCCATCAACGACAGAAACGAGCATTTCAACAAGAAGATCGAGCGCGCTTTTGGAAAATACACATTGGAGATCAAAAACAACTTGGAACGTGGAACTGCATTACCCGACTAACCTTCTTGAGCTCACATGGTTGGAAACAAGGGAATGGCTATCTGGTTCGAAAAAGTAAACTTCTATGCTGTTGTCTGCTTAATTGTCCTTAAATTATCCTCGAGAGAGAACCAAATTGTAGAATGAACCTTTTCTTTAGCCACTTTTAAATCCAAACAAAATTCTATACCAGTAAATTCTCTTGCTAGAGAGAACAAAACGGTAACAAGAATTGTTTTTTACCCTTTTTACTTCTTTCAGTTACCTTCTCAAAACTAGAATCAGCTGATGTAGAGCCAAAGCTCAGGATTGTGGGTACGAATAGCCTTGGGCATTGGTATTTGGGCCGGGTTTGGGTTTTTCGGAAAGAAGATTTAGGATCCAATAGGTTAAATCTAAAAATTTGGTTTGGTTTTGGTTCCGGTTCACTTGGGTTCGGGTTAGTTCAGGTATAGCTTTTTATAACCGCTAAAAACTCGAAAATTCTCGGGTACACATATACCCGAATACCCGAAAAGTTTCAGATAGATACCTAAATTTTCTGGTAAATACCCGAGATTTCAGCATTTCAGGTAAAAATTCTGATTTTCGGGTATCAATTTGGGTATTCGAGTAAATAATTTGGGTACTCGGATTCTAAATTATTTATATATATTTATATTTCGGGTATTTTCGGGTTTGGGTTTGGGTTTGGATCGAGTCCGGTTTTGGGTTTACGGGTAGAAGAGTTGGGACCCAGTAGGGTAAGTAAAGAATTTTGGATTCGGATATAACTGTTTGGATCGGTTCCGGTTCGGATTTTTGGTTTCGTTTTTTTTGCCCAGGCCTAGGTACGAACTTCATTCTCATCACCTGTGGTTTCCGGATACCACCATGGTTATCACCGTGGTAGACAGATAGGTAACCCGGAAGTTTACGGTTAACCAGCCAAACTGAACGAACCAAGGCATATAAGTCATAACGGCTACATTGTGAAGAGTGAAGAAAGTTGAAGTGTGGAGCATTTGGTGAGGTGGTCCTTTATCTTTTTCCTCTCCATCTTCGTTTGCTTTTTGAACCCTTTTCGAAATTTTTGACCTCTTTATCAAAAGGACCACACCAAATCCTCTCTGTCTCTGCTTTTCTGAAAAGACGAGACGTGTGAGTTGTGAACATTTTCTTATTTGCTAAACTCCATCCTTATTACTACATATCCCAAGGCTTTAAGGCTTTAGCTATATTAGTTTAAATTCCTACTTCTAACTAAGGACGATGTGTCAATATGTGAGTGGTTTGTGATCTGACCATCGGATAAGAAGAATCTAAAGTACCATAAGACAAAAACACAAAGGAATGTTTTAAGTTCGGACTATAATGTAAAGTGAACCATAAGATATTAAGATGTGTCCTACATGAAATAAAGCAACGATGCAAAGATGAATCTCTTAAAAACCAAACTTAACTATATGAAATTGAATAAATCCGCAAAAGACAAAAGATTACACCAAATTAAAAGCTAAAAGACACATACACAACATAGTGCATTTCGATAGTTTCTAAGAAGCTAAGTCTCTCTCATGCATGCATCAGTTGGTTGGGTTGCTGCGGAATGAAGCCAAGGCTTTGATTGCTCCAGCTCTCAAGATGTATTGATGGTATGCTGCTGCTGCTAATGCTCCCACGAACGGTCCAACCCAAAAGATCCACTTCAGTTTTAAAATCCATGAACCCAAAAGTTTAATCAATTATTTATTATTCGACAAAAACTAACTAAAACTGATTGTAAAATGACTAATACTTACATGGTCGTCCCAAGCTTTCTTATCATTGTAGATGACAGCAGCACCAAAGCTTCTAGCTGGATTAATCCCAGTTCCAGTAATGGGAATAGTAGCCAAATGCACCATGAACACAGCGAACCCAATTGGTAAAGGAGCCAAAACCTATAAAACAAAAAAAAAACATTCCATAACATTTTCAACTTTTTTCCATATAAATTACACAACCACATGCTGAAAAGTGGAACTATTTATTACACTAAGCCATTTAATACCTATGGAAAATATTCAAAATATTAAAGTTTATTCCAAATTACACAAACCCATATGACTAGCAAGAATTTTAAAGAAATTATACAAACCCATTATGAAAAACCTATGGAAATTATTCAATGCAAAAAATACAACTTTGTTATAAAATTACACAAATCCATTTTGAGAAAATTATAACATGCAACAACATTCAAAAGATTTCAACTTAAGATGAAAATTGCACCAAAAAAACAGTTTGAAATATTATACTAACCGGGACATGGGAGTCACGGGCACTTCTTTTGGGGTCAGTGGCAGAGAAGACAGTGTAAACCAAGACAAAAGTGCCAATAATCTCAGCACCAAGAGCAGTACCAGTGCTATAGCCATGAGCAACAGTGTTGGCTCCACCTCCGTGACCTTTGTATGGAGTCATCATGAAGGCCTTAACAAGTCCAACTCCACAAATGGCTCCAAGACACTGAGCCACCATATAGGCCACCGCTCTAAGGAGCGAAACCTTACGAGCCAAGAACAAACCAAACGTCACAGCTGGATTGATGTGACCTCCTGCGTTAAAATAACTTGATATTTTCAAGATCTTGAAAATGAAAAATATGTTCTTGTAAAATCTTTAGGACAAGTTTTTGTTGAGGTTAATATTATTACCGGAGATACCGGCAGTGCAATAGACGAGGACAAAGATCATGCCACCAAAGGACCATGCGATGCCGAGTAAACCAACGCCGCCACAAGGACCGGTTTGGTTCTTGTGGCCAATGACTGTAGCTACGGTTACGTAGAGGAAGAGGAGAGTGGCGATAAACTCTGCGATGATAGCTCTGTAGAAAGACCAGAGCTTAAGCTCAGCCATGTCTAGAAGTGGAGCTGGTGGTGGATCCACGTAGTCTTTGCCATGTCTTCCTTCTTCGCTCACTTCTTTCGACATTTTTTTTCTTATCTTAGCTCTCTCTTTCACTATGGAGATTTCTTGCTCTTTTATTATGTGTTGCTTTATAAAAGAGATATATATTTTTTTTTAATATAAATTTTAAAGAGAGAATCTTGCATGTGATTAGATAAAATAAGGGTATATTTGTAATATATATTGTGTTATAAAAAACTTCAGGTTAGGATTACAAAACACATGTTGGTTTGTAGCTTTGCTGTAAAAGATTTTTCCTTGATAAATAAAATTAATGAGAGGTTTGGACTTTGTATGCTTCTAGTTCTATGCATGTCATCTAAATAAAAGAGTCTTAAGACTATATACATTGGTATATTTTACAATTGTAACAAACTCTCTCTAGAATTAATTACGTTTGATTTGGTTGATACGTTGAGTTTTCTGTAATTTTGCAAGCTTTGGTGAAATGGAGTTAGATGGATATAAATGTGTTAGTTTACTCACAGTGATCATCAAAAGCTAACTACATTAATACATATTTGATATCTGCCACACCATTCTACTTGAGAGCCTTTTCTAAGTTCGAATGTAATATCACATAAGTTCTAAGCTCATTTTAAAAATCTTCTGATATTGAAATGTTCATGTTCTCTCCCAAGTAAAATTTAACCACAAAAGTTCAAAAAAGAATCACTAGAACTGAATAAAGTATATTTGTATTAGCTAAACAAAACGATAGAAGATGTCTAAAACAGTCACTTTCCCGGCATAATCCATTTGAGACACTGTCTTGTCAAGTCTAGCTACCTTCTCACCGTCCCCCCCCAAGGTACTTAACATATCTAATTCTTCAGACCTGACATCAAACCTCACAAGCACACATGTATACTCATCAGTCCACGCACAATAATATATATAGTGCTAATATATCTTATATAATAAGACAAGGTTTCTTCTAACTTTGCCTCACAAAACGACATTTGGCGCTCTATATTCATGACATGTGTCATTTTTATTAAATTCTAATTTAACATTTTAAAATTATTTTATTTGTGCTATTGTGTTGTAAGTTATAAGATATGTATTATTTGCTTTTAAAAAAGTGTCATTGTGGCAGAAAAAAAATTTCTCCAATTTTAGTTCTATTTAAATTAAATATCATATAAGCTAAACATAAAATGGAGTAGTTAAAATTTTTTTCTTTGTATTCAAAGAAAATTGGTATGAGTTTTTTTCTTTAAGATTTAAAGTTCAAAAATGACATCAAAATTTCCTCCTCCTTTTAAAGTATTTTTTCCTAAAGTTATTAATATGGGTAATAAATTATTTGTAACATGTTTTTATAATTTTTGAAAAATAAGTTTATAATAAAATAATTAAAGAGAATTGTTTCTTTTTTACTTTAGCATCGTGAAATCTATGGTAAATAATGAAATTAGAGAAATTTAGATTTTTCAGTATAATAAAATAGTACACCTAAAATATTTAGATAAAGTAACTATTTAACCAAAATAATATTCTATTATTTAATTTAGAAGACAAAATTTATTTAATTTACTATTATTAAACAGTTGAGAGAGGAAACACAGTCTAATAGAATAATATATCATGAAATTTAATTAAAGAATAATTATCATATTATTAACAAATCATATATATAAAAATAAAGTTTCACTCTCTTCTTATTGGTTCACTTGGCATGTAACTTAAAAAAAAATATTAGGTATTATCATATATATATATATATTTAATTCACAATTTAATATAAAACTGAAAAACAATTAAACCACAAAACACATTTAGTCATATACATTAAACTCACACTTTAATATAAAAACTGAAATAATATAAATTTGCATTAACTATATTTTACATTGATTTTTTCAGCACACAATAAATTATAATTGATTCCCATAATATTTTTTATGAAATTGTAACTCCCATCACTTCTCTTCCTATATATACTCATTTTCTCAGTTACCATTCACTCATTCTCTCATCCTCCAATTCTCTATCTCAATTATTATATAAAAGAATAGCTTTGTGTTTTTTTGTATGAGTTTTAGAAATCAATTAAAATATCCTTTTATAAAATCTCAATTGTAAAATATATTAGAGACTATATGATATACATCTTATGTTATTATAATATTTGGTTTTTGAAAATTCATCTCTATTTTCTTTTTTAGTTTATCATCATATAGGTAATCATTCCCTCCCCCTATTCCTTTATATTCATGTATCTTTAATATTTTTCTATTTTTATGTTGTTATATGGCATAAAAATCAATGAAATTAACATTTAAGAATTTGATATAAATATTTTTAGAAAGTATAATACAAATCTAACATATTTTTAAATTTAATCGTACTTATAAATTAAGAAAGTATGAAACAACACATGTGTAAAACAAAATATTTTGAAGGCTATAAAAACAAAAACATTGACCACTATTTTTGTACCCAAACATACAAAGAAATCAACAATTTGGTAGATAAATTAGAGAACTTACCTGGTACTAACCTAATATATCTTCTTTAAAATTGTAATATTTTCCATTTCTTCTCTAAAATTTTATTTTTTATTATTTTCACTATTGTTGTATAATTTATTTATGTATAATTCCCATAATATTATTGTTACATTATTTTAATTTTTCATTTAAATTAGAATATATTTTTTCCTCTCGGAAATCGTGGTAGAGAGCAAAGTGGCTATGGTAAATTGTATGTGACTTTTCTTTTTAATTAACATATTTTTAAGAATACATATGGTTTTTTTAATTGTATATGTAATTAATATTAGGCTATTTTGATGCTCTGGACTAATATAAAGTTGTTGACAAAACAAAAATTATTCATGTGTCATTATATAATATTATCCTATATGAAATATTAGAAGATATGATTTTTTGAGAGACCGAAGGAAAAAGTAATCAACATTTCATAAGCAATGATTTTTTTGAAAACAAAAAAAGAAGATGACATAGGGACAAACCTAAAGTAGATTTATATAGATTACAAGTTCAAAGAGTTGTTTGTAGTGATCTAAGACTATAAATCCTACTCTTAGTATCCTAATGTAGTTGAATAAAAAAATATTCTAATGCTTATTTTAATTGATGATGGAATTTGTTGAATACAAATTAAAAATTATTTAACTTTTTGTTTTTTTTTGTAAAAAATATATTATTTATAATGTATTTTAAATAATTTATGCAGTAGATAGCAATCTGCATAATACAAAATAATCATAAAACATATACACTTAGTTTTATATTAAAACTTGGAAACATCAAATAAATATTCTATGAGATAGTGCATAAAAATGAAGAGAATTACTTAATTGCTTCAATCAAATTGATTCAAAAAAATATATTAAAATTATTATAAATATAATATCAAATTTAACTCGCGCATCGCGCGGGTCTACTTCTAGTTAGGAATATGAGGATGGACATCATTCGTAACGCTCTTCCTTTCCCACGAATCACCACCTTCTAGAACATAGACCCAATACTCTTGCCTTAGCTTTCCTATATCCCCTACCAATATTGTGCAGAGTAGTTTATACTGATCGTTTACAGGGTCGTGACCCATATAGTACTGAATGGTATAAGGATCGTTATGAACGTCACGGCCCTCAGCTATGATATCAGATTTTTTATTTATAAAAGGTATGATATAAAGTTGCCTGTACGTAGAGACATGATTATTTGTTAAACATAATCATATAGAGTCGTCCATGAGTACATATACAGATTTCTAGATACATGATGCTCTCACTCATATCCATAAACTCCATGTCAAAATATCTGGTCCTTCCAGTTTTACTATACCAGCTATCTGGTATCCCTTTTATCTCAACTTTTTTCAAATCATTGATATGCAGATCATAGCATAGAAAGTAAAAGGGATTAACCAACCTTTGCGGTACCAAGATAACCTTGCCTTCTAATGATGTACCTTTTGGTCTCAAGTTATTGTCAATGATCAAATGCATCTGAGAAGGCTGCAAAGACAAAGTCTTCCTTGACCATTCCTTCTTCTTATGATCTTCCAAAACCCATAGGTCTATCGTACCTGTCTCTTTAAGAGTGCTGAAGTCAAAAACAGCTACTTTTCCATGATAATTTATTTGAGTCATCCACTTGTCACGTCTATGTGCCACGTCTTCGGGCTTGCGAGGTACTTGGATCATGTTGAACTCTTCAGTCGTAATGTTGAAACTCACAAGCACACAAGTATAAGAACCAGTCCAAGCCACATAATATAAAACTCCGTTCATTGTAAGTTCTAGTGCATTAGAAAGATGATGAGGAAAATCCTTTGCAACCCTTTTCCACGAACCACCAGCTTCTAGTAGGAAGACCCAAAGCTCTGACTTTACCTCTTGCATATCGTCCGATACGACAGCAATCGTACATAGTACTTTGTACTGATCCTTAACATGATCATGGCACATAAAGTAGGAAATGTCATAGCCATCTTCAGCTATACCTATGATATCAGATTCTTTCACGGCAGGTAAGATGACAAGTTGTCTGGTTGTGGGGTTATAGATATGCGCCTTAAAATCAACTGTGAAGCAGATGAAGCCACGAAGAAGGCGCAAAAAGTAACCTCCTATCTTACGGCTGGTCAGATCTTGGTCGAATACTATAGTATTCAGAGACGCGCTTGGAGCGGATGATAAGAGCACAGACTTAGAGTTGTTGTAGCGATTCACTAAAGTCATGTAAAGACGAGGTTGAGGTTGAGATGGGAGCATGAGGAAGCGGTTGCAAAAATATCTAGAGGACAAGAGGGATGACCAAAACTTTGAGACACACTTGAATCTCATCACTGATGTCGGAGGTAACCTCGTCAGAATCTCGATCAGGAGATCCAGAGGAATGTACCGTGCGAGCCAAGTTAACTGCAGATCCTGCATCGCTCTTTGTGTAGTTTTGTTTCTTGTTCTCGACCTCCTCTTCATTCTCTTCTTTTGTTGAACAGCGGCAAGGAGAAAAGAAACTCTCATTGTGTCGCACAACAACAGTCTCCAGTTTCACCACAACTCGGGACAAGAAAACAAGGTTTTGCTTCTTTTTGTTTTTTTTCGATTTTGAGACAAGACAGAGTTGCTCGCCTAAGACTCACGGACAAGAGAAGACAAGTAGCAAATTATTGTTTCCTGAACTCATAGGGAGAGAGAGACAGAGAGGTAGCGACTTGATTTAGGGCTTGTGTCAAGAGGAAAAAGAAAAACGATTTTTCTCCCTTTTTCCTTCTTTTCTTTGGCAACACGGCATCGTAAAATAATTGTATTGAGTGCTTAATAATAACAATTTCCAATATATCTATGATTGTATTGGTTAAACTTAACCATATTTAACCCTTAGAAATTAATCATAGTTTACAACATATTAAAAATTAATTTGATTTTTTAATTTAAATTAATATTTTAGATACAGTTTTAAATGCATACATATATATATATGTTAAATCGACACCCGTTCTCGGAAGACAATTTCAACACCTAGGACGATCCCGATCGTACATACTAAATACATATATTTTTATTGTGTTATATTAATTACTAAATACTAACTGATACTTCCTCTGTTTCTTTTTATTGGATAAACCATTTTAAAACTGATATTACTTACATAACCATTAATAAATTTATTAAACACAAATGTTAATATTAAAAATTTGCAAAACTTAAAATTTCCGGACGGCGCGGATGCAATCCTAGTTTAATTAGTATAAACTAGGTTTTAGACTCACGCGAAGCTGCAATATACTTTTAATATTGTTTTTTTGAATATAAATATAAAAATATAATTTTTAGTTTTTTAAAATTAGAGTAATCATAGACTTGATTGTATAGTTAGTTTGCCATGTTTTGGCTGACTTTTCACTCACATGTATAAAGTCTGCATTTTTTTTGGTAAATTTAGATTTATTATACAAATTTACTATAAGTCTGTATATAGTAGGCAAATTTATGTAAAAGTATGTATATAGTAGGCAGATTTATGTAAAAGTCTGCCAATTATTGGTGGACCTCATAAAATATATTTGTCAAACTTATAGATTAGTCTACAGATTTACGTAGACTTCGGTAAAGTCTACGAAGTTTTGGTAGACTTCGGTAAAGTTTACAAATTTTTTGTAAACTTTGAAAATATATTTATCAGACTTATAGGTTAATTTGCGGATATTAATAAATTTCGGTAAAGTTTACTCATTTTTGGTAAACTTCAAAGATATTTTTTTGAAGACTTATAGTTAGTTTATAGAGATCCATAGATTATGGTTAAGTCTACAACTTTTTTGGTAGACTTTAAAAATAAATTTGTTGTAACAAGATTTTTTTTTTTAATCAACTTTGAGACAGCAAATCCATGTACAATCGATGTACACTTACCAAGGCATCTAATATTAGTAAACAAATTATCTCATTTCTTCATCTTCATTTTCTTCGTTCCACGCTTACCCCATTTCTTCATCTTCCCCAGGAAGATTTCGAATTTTTTCGCTGCTCTCTTATTACTTTATCTAAATACTAAATTTGTTAACGTTTTCTCACTCGCCATAGGTGAGTATATATAATCTCTCAAATGTAATACATTTAAATATCTTAAATAAATCATTCTTCCAATTAAATACGAGTTATCACAGTGGTTACCTTGGCCCTTCCTAGTAAAATGATTTGCATTATAGAAAGTGTATAAAAAAAATTAAATAATAAATATAAACATTATAAAATGTATCAACTTGATGCATCAGATTTAATATATATATTATAAAAATATATAATTTCACGTAAATTCATAATAAACAAAATTTTAATGAATATTTTGCTCCACCCTTTTTGAAATATTTGAATGTCACATATTATTTATTTAAAATTTATCACTGGTTCTTCAGTTTTGTAAATTAAGTCATGAAATCAATTATGTCGCACAAATCATATCTATCCACTTATAATTAATGTGTATAAAAAAATAGTTTCAATCAAAAATGTTATCATGATTTGTGTAGACAATACTCATCTCTGTTCTAATTGATTATCAAAGTTATTTTGGGAGATATTTGATGTGAATCCACATCAAGTAAAAGTTTACAAGTTCAAACCCTAAAACTACTTATTTGTGACATGGAGTTTATGGCCATGGAAGAAATATTTTGACATGGAGTTTATGGCAGATATCATTAAAACTTAGGATTAAGCGATTAAAATTTATTAAGCAATAACTTATAATTGAAATTTGATATTTAAACGAATAAATCTTATAAAATTTGTTTTTAGTGGGCATTGTTTTTAATTTTATTAAGTAATAAATTATAATTAAAATTTATTAAGTAATCAATTATAATTAAAATTTATTAAGTAATAAATTACAATTAAAATTTATTAAGTAATAAATTACAATTAAAATTTATTAATTAATAAATTTTAATTGAAATTTGATATTTAAATGAATAAACCTTATAAAATTTTGTTTTTTTAGTGGACATTGTTTTAAAATTTATTACGAAACTTATTGTACATCGGGGAAAATGTCATTAAATTCATGAATTTAGTCAAAAACGCCAATTAAATAATGAACTTCTAGGCATGCCATTTTAATCATATATGAACATTGACTTACTGTTTAAATCACGAAACCAAAGTTGACCACGCCATTAGGATTTTGAAATCGATTAGAAAAATTAGGGTTTGAAGTTATGAATTGGGGATTTTCGATCTTGTTCGTTTTAATCAAACCATTGCTCAAACGACGTCGTTTTGATCTAACAGAGAAAGATTAACGACATACTAACGCCAGTTAATTGCTCCGTTTAAAGATTTAACGACATGTTCATAACGGCGTGGTCAATTTTCGTTTTGTGGTTTAAACGATAAGTCAATGTTCATATATGATTAAAATGGCATGCCTAGAAGTTCATGATTTAATTGCGTTTTTGACTAAGTTCATGAATTTAATGACATTTTGGTGGTTATAACTGGCATCGAGATTAACATCAATATCAAATAGAGCTTATAATTCATGCTTTACATTTGGCTTCCATTGGTTTGGAAGATTATTGGGAAAACTACTTATCTGTGATGGAATGAAGTACTTATTTCACATTCATTTATCGAAATCAATATATTAGGGTGTGAGAAGGAAAAAAATGGATGAAAAAAATATTCTTAAAATTCACCATTTAAGTTGAAAATGTAAAATATGGTATTTATCTAATATGATCTCCCTAGGATAGAATTCCGATGAAGGCTGAAGAAAGGTGATATGCGACGTGATCTTGTTGATGTCGAGGGACGATGATTTTGAGTGATGATGTGTGAAGATCGAATGATGAAAACAATGGTTCGATGGAGATAGATTTTTAGGTGGTTGTATGGATTGGATCAAGTGAAGAGTTTCTGAATCACAAAGTGTATAGAAACCCGGAAATCTAGAACGCATTCAAGAATTCAAATTGAGAGAAAAAGTGTGACAATACTTATTCATACAACTTCTTCGCTAAAGGAGAAAAGAGGCGTAGCTTTGGGTTTTAAATACCCTAGGGCTCGACACTCCAAACAATAAGAAGTGCAAAACCAAAACAACAAGACGTTTTAAGGAAATAAGAAAAACAGCAAAATGTCTTGACGACCTGTAGTAGTACAGAAGTCGGATGAACTAGTACAGAAGCTTGACGACCTGTAGTAGTACAGAAGTCAGCTGAACTAGTACAAAAGTATATTATTCCCCCTTTGGTAATGACTTCTAGATAACTCGACGTAGTGATCCATTTGCCTCATTAAAAACCATACTGAGAAAACCCATTGGGACAAAACTCAGCTATGGGAAAAAGAGTACAAACTTCTCACCTAAGTTACCTAGTCATCATTACCGGGTGAAGTCTTCAGGTTAGATATATTGAAGACTTGGATCCTTGGTAGGTTGAATGACCCGTCAGCTATGAGTGAGTGTGCTTCCTTGGCCATCTCCTTAGCTCTTGAACGAGTGATCCTTCCCACCATCTCCGGTTTCTCTGTAGCCTCTGGCTCCGTGCTGGCCACGATCATATCATCCTCCCCCTCTTCAAAAAGATTTGTCCTCAAATCGGAATCTGCATAGTAAGGGAGCAAGTCAGAAACATTGAATGTTGATGATATAGTATACTTACCTTGAAGATCAATCTGGTATGCGTTATCATTGATCCTCTTGATGACTTCAAATGGGCCATCAGCTCGTGGTAGAAGCTTGCTCTTCCTCTCTTCTGGGAACCTATCCTTGCGTAAATGAATCCACACTAAGTCTCCTTCTTCAAAAATGAGCTCCTTTCTGCCCTTGTTCGCATGCTTCTCGTACTGCTTGGTTCTTTTCTCTATGTTCTCCTTAGCTTTAGCATGTATCCTCCTGACCTGTTCAGCCTTTTCTCTGCCATCAAAGCTACACTTCACACTTAAAGGTAAAGGAATCAAGTCTAGAGGTGATTGTGGGTTAAAACCATAAACAATTTCAAAAGGAGAGAAGAGAGTAGCAGAATGCTTAGCGTGATTATAGGCAAACTCAACATGTGGTAGACATTCTTCCCATGACTTGAGATTGCTTCTTACTAAGGTCCTGAGGAGTGTAGATAGCGTCCTATTCACCACTTCAGTTTGCCCATCTGTTTGTGGGTGACATGTGGTTGAGAATGATAACTTGGTTCCTAGCTTAGCCCATAACGTCCTCCTGAAGTGTCCTAAAAACTTTGTATCTCGGTTTGAGACGATTACTTGAGGCATTCCATGTAGACGTACTACTTCCCTGAAAAACAAGTTAGCTACAATAACAGCATCGTCCGTCTTGTGACTTGCAATGAATTGAGCCATCTTGCTAAACCTGTCAACCACCACGAAAATCGAGTCTCTACCATTTCTGGTTCGAGGTAAGCCAAGAACAAAATCCATAGAAAGAGGAGTGTACAAGCCGTGGGGTTGTACCTTACCCTTTGCCATTTTGCAGATATGGCACCTAGAACAAACCTTCTCAACCTACCACATAATATGATCTCCCTAGGATAGAACTCCGATGAAGGCTGAAGAAAGGTGATATGCGACGTGATCTTGTTGATGTCGAGGGACGATGATTTTGAGTGATGATGTGTGAAGATCGAATGATGAAAACAATGGTTCGATGGAGATAGATTTTAGGTGGTTGTATGGATTGGATCAAGTGAAGAGTTTCTGAATCACAAAGTGTATAGAAACCCGGAAATCTAGAACGCATTCAAGAATTCAAATTGAGAGAAAAAGTGTGACAATACTTGTTCATACAACTTCTTCGCTAAAGGAGAAAAGAGGCGTAGCTTTGGGTTTTAAATACCCTAGGGCTCGACACTCCAAACAACAAGAAGTGCAAAACCAAAACAACAAGACGTTTTAAGGAAATAAGAAAAACAGCAAAATGTCTTGACGACCTGTAGTAGTACAGAAGTCGGCTGAACTAGTACAGAAGCTTGACGACCTGTAGTAGTACAGAAGTCGGCTGAACTAGTACAGAAGTACATTATTCCCCCTTTGGTAATGACTTCTAGATAACTCGACGTAGTGATCCATTTGCCTCATTAAAAACCATACTGAGAAAACCCATTGGGACAAAACTCAGCTACGGGAAAAAGAGTACAAACTTCTCACCTAAGTTACCTAGTCATCATTACCGGGTGAAGTCTTCAGGTTAGATATGTTGAAGACTTGGATCCTTGCTAGGTTGAATGACCCGTCAGCTATGAGTGAGTGTGCTTACTTGGCCATCTCCTTAGCTCTTGAACGAATGATCCTTCCCACCATCTCCGGTTTCTCTGTAGCCTCTGGCTCCGTGCTGGCCATGATCATATCATTATCTCTGTTTTAATGAGATAAACAAATAAGAGAAAAATGATTAAGTTTGTAAACAATTGTCCTTCAAGTTGGCTCATTTGACTTAGCGGTTTTTTTAATTTGATGACAAAAAAAAAACAAATAAGAGAAAAATAAAACATGTTTTCATCCACTTTACATGAGATAGAACTAAGATGAAAGCTATTCATCTCTAATTTTTCCACCAATTTGTTTTCGTCTCATTCATTTGCAGGGTAACCATTTACACCCTTAGATTATTAAGTACTAAATTTACAAAAGAGTAATATTAGAATGGTGAACAAACTGGGGAGCCAAACACCAAACTTCTATTTGATTAAAAAAAGAAGATTCAGAAACAAGATAAAAATTTGGTTGGTACAGGCAAAAATCTTATATAATAATACTCTAGAGCTACAAATACTGGGAGATGTTTGTCTCAATACAGGCTGAATCCAAAGAACTGGCTGACAATAATTGCCAATCCAAGCCCAATGGCCACAAGAGAAGATGCCCACGTTAGTTTCTCTGTGATCCTAGGAACCTTGTCTTTCAATGCTTCGCTGCATGACCCGATAAACACTGTGTAGCTCCCCATCGCAATCACCGTCCCAATCAAGAACATGATGAGAAATGAAGCACCGGCTAAACGAGAAGGAAGAGCCAGTGCAGGCAATACCATCATCAGAGCATCCGGCTGCAGTCCGTGAACGATCCCAGTAGCAAATGTCGCAAACCCTATCTTTTTCTTCTTCGAGTTTTTCTCATCTGTTTCCCCATTCTCCAAGGTAGCAACACATGGTTCCGGGATCTCTGAAGCCTCTTTGATTCCCATAGCACCAATCACGAGGAGGGTCAAGCCCACGACTCTTGTACCCCAAGTTCTTATGACTTCGATGTGGAGCCTATCTTTTAGAAGCAGAAATATTAAACCAAAGATGAGTTGACCAGCGTCGTGACCACATCCCCAGAGGGCTCCAACTGCAGCACTCTCCATTCTCGTCCGTCCAATCGAAAGTGGAGCCAAAGCAGCAAGGTGATCAGGTCCAGACAAAGTGTGCAAGCAACCAGCAAAGAAACCAGTCCAAGCACTTGTCAATACTTCAGTCCTGAGGAGTTTACCACCAACCGCACTACCAGTAGATTTAGTAGCCGTTTGAAAGCTAGCAAAAGCAGGCGGCACATGAACAGGGTTAAGCAAAAGCACAGCCACAGCAGCGATTAGTATGACTGTTCCAGCGGATAGAGTCTGCAACCAAACACACAGATTTTCATAACAGAGCATTAAACAATCTGAAGGTAAGCACACAAAGAAAAGCCCTTGACCATAACATTTCACAAAGGGTTTAAGCACATTGCTCTCAACATATAGTCACAGAACCAAAAAGCCTAAGTAAACTGAATAAACTACTTCACAAATCCATTGATCCTAGCATCCTTATATCAATGAGTCGAATCTTTGTAATCAGAGATCTCTGATCAAGTATTCAAATTTCACAGCAATGCAGCTATAAAACTGCAGAAAATTTGACCAGAATCCAAACAAATCAAAAGAATCAAGGTTTGCTTGATCACGAAACCCTAAAACTACTAGCCCTCAAAATCCAATAGCTCTTCTCAATCATCTTCTGAAATCAAACCCCAAATCTAAACCAAAGACACACAACGTAATTGCAGAAGATTCATAGTCATGGATATGTAGTTTACCTTGCGCTGCTTAAAACTCCTCACGATCCGTTCGATAAACCCTGGATTAGGTTTCGACTCATCGGATTTAGGAGACGGAAACAAGAAATCTCTACTCTGATTCAGTCCTGGAGACGTACCCGGCGATGGATTCTGGCGGAAGAAGCAGGAAACGGAGCTGACTCGGCGTGACTCGGGACGGCGCGAGGAGGCAAAGGTGAGACTCGGCGAACCGAGTCTGTGGACACGAGGGAGGAACGGAGATGCTCTTGATTGAGAGTTGGAGAGAGTAACGGAGGAAGAAGACGGTGGTTGTAGAAGTTTATCCATGGCGTCTCCTTCTCTTTCGGGAGAGGCTAAAGAGTTAAAAGTTTCTCAGAAGTTGGAAAAAAAAAATAAAGAGAGTGAGGGAGACTGTACTCTCTCTCAATCGGTGAAGATAAAGTTTTAAAAAATTATTTTTGTTTTCGTCGTTTTCCTGTAAATCAATAAGAATAAAAAATGAATAAACTAAATAAAATCTTATATATAAAATGTAAAATATTAATAAAATATTGTTTTTAACATTTTTAGAACCCTTTTAATGAGAACAGTGAAATTATAAGGGGCAACCGAATGCTCCACAAGACTCTTTTGATATGGTGTCTTATGCCACGTGTTTCCTCTTGATAGGTTGATTATATTGTAAAGCAAATGTTTTTTATCTTTTGTCCAAAAAAGAAAATCCCCAAATCGACATTCATCTCTGTCTCTCTCTCTCGTGTTCTCGAACCCTAGAAACCGAAATCGAAAATTTTCACCGTTTGATCTCCTCTTCTTCCCCGATCAAAGTCTCCTCGAAGGAGGACCGTGAACTTTGACTGTGTTGTTCTTCGCCGCTGTCTCGTGGCGACGGTGTTGTCGAAGGCGTCTTCTCCTCTCCCTCCGTCGCCTGCTCAGTATATTCTTCAGCGTGTGGTTCGTGGTGTGTCTCCTTCCCAAATCGACGGCCTACAAGGTAAATGGATGTCTCTTCTGTTCCTTGTTATTCTTTTGTGAAGTTGGTTCTCTGTTTGGTTATATGGCGAAGGTATCGAGTTCGTGTAATGAATTGGGTTTGATACATTCATTATTTGTCTAAACTGGAGTCATTAGTTCATATGTGTTCGTCTGAGGCGATTTTTAGTAATCTCGTTTAATGTATAGGGATGAAAGTACAACTGATCTGTTCTAGGGTTAAGGTCTGATGTTTCGAAAGAGGATTTTTATGTGTGGTTGGTTAGAATCTTTGTTTGGGAGTCGATTCTGCTGCATGTGTATTATTGTTTCGAAAGAGGATTTCTATGTGTGGTTAGTGCTTTCATTATACTGTAAAAATGATCAATGAACTTAACTCTTCTTTTCAACTTTTTGGTGAGGATTGAAGCTGAGTCTTTGCTTGCTAATCTCATTCGTATATTCATCAGCAAGAGGATCTCCAAATTTAGAGGTTAGTCCATCTCTTAAAACTTTATGCAATATATGTTACTGAATGAGAGTTTGTTCGTGTATGTGCTACCCATGGTGTATTGGTTAGTAATTGTTTATTGTTTAGTAATTGTGTATTGAACCAGTGACCAGTGATTGTGTTTTCAAACTGTGATTCTCTATTGAACCAAAAATTACAAAATGAAAAAGTCATTCTATATTGAACCTGTCCCTGTGTTTTGAACCTGTCATTCTCTATTGAAGCTGTCATTGTGTATTGAAAATGTCATTGTTGATCAAGGCAAAACTGTGTTAATAACCCTGTGTTTGAATGCTAGTTTGTTGGTGTATTGGATAGTGAAGGTGTATTGGTTAGTCATAGTGTACTGGTTAGTTATTGTTTATTGTTTAGTCATACTGTATTGAACCAATGAATGTGTATTGAAACTGTCATTCTCTAATGAACCAAAAATAACAAAATGAACATATTATTGAATGCTACTTTGTTGGTGTATTGAACCTGTCCTTCTGTATATAGTCTTATACTCTCTGTTACTTAACTTGTCTAAGTTCATTTCATCCGGTTTAAAAGAATCCTTTTAGCTTTATTGTTTTAGTACTTTCTTAATGGAATGTAACTGAATCCGGTTACATTCTCTTGCTTTTAATCTTTGATCTTGTTACAACAAGATTAGTATTTACTTCAAGTATTGAGAACTACAACCATGTATACTTAATAAGATTACTATTCTGTTTTTGAGAGTTCATTGTGATTTGATTGAAGTAGGTGAGTAATATGCTTTGTAATAACTATTTATGTGCTGTTATCAATTATCGTATTTCATCTCCCTTTTCCCTTTGCTTGATGATCCTCTCTCTTCTTTCCCTTATATCATCTCTCTGGTCTGAACCTTCTTTAATGTATCTCTTCTTTCCCTTATATCATCTCTCTGGTCTGAACCTTCTTTAATGTATCTCTTCTTTCCCTTATATCATCTCTCTGGTCTGAACCTTCTTTAATGTATCTCTTCTTTCCCTTATATCATCTCTCTGGTCTGAACCTTCTTTCATATCTCTGATAGAAGAGGATCTTCAAAGGCTACTTTATATTGGAGAACAACGGGGTTTTCCAGGGATGGTTGGCAGCATCGATTGTATGCATTGGGGGTGGAAAAATTGTCCAACCGCATGGAAAGGTATGTATTCTCGAGGTACCGGAAAACCAACTATTGTTTTGGAGGCGGTTGCTTCACAAGATCTTTGGATATGGCACGCGTTTTTTGGAGCACCAGGTACTTGCAACGATTTAAATGTTCTTGATCATTCACTGGTTTTTAATGACATTATACAAGGTCAAGCGCCCCAATCAAACTACTTTGTCAACGGAAGGGAATATAACATGACTTACTATCTTACGGATGGTATTTACCCCGACTGGGCGACATTTATTCAATCCATCCGACTACCACAAACCCCGAAACATTCTTTGTTTGCAAAACGTCAAGAATCTGCACGGAAAGATGTTGAGCGTGCATTTGGAGTCCTTCAAGCAAGATTCGCCATGGTTAAGAATCCATGTCTTCTATGGGAAAAAGGAAAAATCGCTTATATTATGAGGGCATGTCTCATACTTCATAATATGATTGTTGAAGATGAACGACATTCATACACTCTCTTTGACGAACAAGAATTCCAAGAAGGTGCCCATGATCTTACATTTTCAAACAATATGGCTACAAATCTCGACGGTATAGGTGATCGTCGAAGAAGAATACGTGATAAACAAGCACATCACCAATTGAAAGAGGATTTGATTGAGAATATTTGGACTAAATTTGGACATCTTCCAAATGATTAAAAAGGTTTCTAAACTTTTTTTTATTTAATAATATGTTTTGTGTTGTGTTTCATTTTTATGTTTGCATTTTTTAAAGTTTATGTTTTAAATTAATATGTTTCTATCTTTTATGTTTATAATTTTTATCTTTATTGTCTTTTATTTGTTATTATTTGTTTTATAAAGTTTGTTTGTGTTTTGTTTAAAAAGATTTATAAAGTTTGTTATGTTTTGTTTATAATTATATGTTTCTATCTTTATTGTTCTAATTTATAAGTTTAAATCATTTTATATGTATTCGTTAAATTTACAGAGCAACGATGGCGATGGTAGTGAGGATCGTTCGCGGAGAGTGGAAACAGGACCAGGACGGAAATTTTGAGCATATCTCAGAATACGGAGGGTACTGTTTGGCTATTCGAGTACGGGAGAGGGACAATCTGAAAATGGTCACCGAGGCGGTTCGGACGCGGTTACTTCTGAACCAAGACGTTAGAGTGGATCTTACTTACCAGTGGCCTCAGTGGATGATGGGTCCGGAATGGAAACGAGCTGACCCAATCGAGATCCTCACAGACGAGGACATGACCTTGTTCATGGCAATAAGATCTGACTTAGAGGAGATGTATCTCCGAGTGAAAGTCACCCAGACCACCGGGAGCACAGAAGACGGAGGCGAGCCACAACCAAGGGCTTTCAACACACAGGGACGTACCTCGGCGGAGATTTCTGACAGATACTGGAACAGTTCCGAAACCCAAGCCGTGTGGAGTAGCGTGCTAAGTAAGATGTTACTTGATAAACCGACTGGTGCGGAAGCAGACAAGGGTAAAGAAAAGGACTTGGACCCGCCAGGAAAATACGGCCCACTAAGAAGGCCCACCGAGGGAATAGTCATTAGGGACAAGGAAATGGAGGGGGGTACAACCAATCTCGCGGCTACCGGTGCAACAAATCTCTCGAGACAAGATGTTACCCGCTGTACAACCAATCTCGCGGCTACCGGAACATTGTCGAAGCAACCTACGGCAAAAGAAAAAGGGAAACAGAAGATGCGGATCGATGACATCGTCACGGATGCTGATTACGAGATCTTTAAGAAGCAGTATCAGGCGGAGATGTGGAGAGAAGTATGCGCAACTCAGATAAGCCTGGGAAAAGGCCAGACATGTGCTGATGAGTATGGGATCAGAACATCAAGGGCGTTGGACTTTGGGGAAAGGGCAGCTACCCCGCCGGCACAAGACAACGGCCTAAACCTTAATCTAACTGCAACTGTCGGGTCGAGCAGTCAGCCTAACGTAGTAACGGTTTCATCAAGCGATTCCGTGTTTGGAACACCATCGTCACACACTTCGAGTATGTCTTTCTCGCATGACGATTTAACTTCAGATGAAGATGAAGACGAATTAATGGGTAAGATAATTAAATATTTACTGCCATAACGAAAATATTATGTCGATTCTGACCGATTTACCTAATGTTGCACTTTACAGATGATAGCTTAATAGCCCATTACTACTCGGAATCGGACGGGACTATTTGCGTAACACCTACACAGCCCATCAAGCCTGCAGATAAGGGGAAGGGTATCCTTATTGAATCGGGTACAAACGAAGTTATTCAGGTAACAGGCGGGTTACATGTGGGAGAACCCGTTAGAGCGATAACTCGGGTAAGGGTCCGCGATACACCGATTCCTACAGTATTGTACGACATGGATGCACCACCGTATTTCGACGACCCTGGCGAAGAAGGTAACATAATCGTTAATCTGATAACATTATTTTTATCCAATAATGCTAACAATAGTCGCTAACATATAACATATGCGTCAATAATATATTTATCTATATCGATATGAGTAAGTTTGCCCTAACTAATTGTGGTAAACAAAATACTTTTGCAGACTTACTACAGAGGGCCCTGCGAATGTTCAAGGACAAGGAAGACTGCACTACCAAGCTTGCAATCCATGCAATTAGGAGGAAGTTCCACTTCATTAACACCAAGTCAACCCCAGACAATTTTGCTGCTGTTTGCGTAAGCCACACTTGCCCCTGGAGAGTCTATGCAACCAAACTCACAGACAGTGAGAGATTTGAGGTCCGTACAACTATTCTACAACACACTTGCAGCGTTGATGCAAGAGGAGACTTCCACAAGATGCCTTCTACTGCGGTTATAGGCAAGCTAATGCGCACGAAGTATGTGGGAGTGGGTAGGGGGCCAAGACCTAATGAGTTGAGGAAGATTCTGAGGCAAGAATTCAGCTTAAATGTATCTTACTGGAAGGCATGGAGAGCCAGGGAAATAGCCATAGACAATGCGATGGGGTCTGCAATGGGAAGCTATGCGTTAATACAACCATACTTCAAACTTCTGTTGGAAAGTAACCCGGGCTCCCTCGTTTATTTAGAGACAAGCAAAGACAGCGAAGGCGTGGAGCGCTTCAAATTTCTGTTCGTCGCTATGGCTGCTTCTATTAAGGGCTTTGCATTCATGCGCAAAGTGATAGTTATTGATGGTACACATCTGCGTGGGAGATATGGAGGCTGCCTCATTGCTGCTAGTGCACAGGACGCAAATTTCCAGGTCTTCCCGATTGCTTTTGGGATAGTTAACAGCGAGAACGATGAAGCTTGGACCTGGTTCGTGGAAAGGTTAGCTGAAGCGATACCTGATGACCCAGATCTCGTGATTGTTTCAGATCGCCATTCATCAATCTACACTAGTATCCGTAAGGTAATATTACTTCTTACCATTACTTCTTATGTTAACTATTAAGTGGCACGTTAAATGGAGTTATCCAATATAAGTAGAAGAGACTACTTATACTTCTGTTACAGAAACATGTTCACTGATACTGATAATATCAAGTGTAATCAATATTATGTTTTGTAAGAGATAATCGTTAAGTTAGATGGTAATAGAGTTATCCAGTTTATATGTAATCTTGTGTAAGTATCCGCAAAACTAGTCACAATTTAAATGAGTTAGAGTGTAAATGTTTATTTATTTGTTATTCACAGACAATAATCGTTAACTTGTATTTTAGTGTAAGATACTTCTGGTTCTAACTCAGACTACTTTCAAACGTAGGTCTATCCCATGGCATCTCATGCAGCTTGTGTTGTGCACCTGAAGCGTAACATAGTGGATATCTTCAAATCCGAAACCCTCAGTTGCCTTGTTTCAAGCGCGGCAAGAGCTTACCGGCTGACAGATTTCAACAAGTTATTTGCTGAAATCCGGAAAATGAGTGGACCCTGTGCAGACTACCTCACAGGCATTGGGTTTGAACACTGGACCAGATCACATTTTGTTGGGGAAAGGTACAACGTGATGACCAGCAACATCGCATAATCCCTCAACAACGTCCTCACAATGGCCAGAGACTACCCGGTAATTTCTATCCTTGAAACAATACGCACAACACTAGTGACCTGGTTTGCTTTGAGGAGGGAGGCAGCGAGGGTAGAGGAGAACATTTTACCCCCGAAGGTGAATGAGATGGTCATCGAGAACTACGAGAAAGGTTCAAGTTTCATGGTTATGAAGATAGGAGATGGGCATTATGAGGTCCATGATGATAAAGACTCGGCATTCGTGGTAAACATTTGGGAGAGAACATGCTCTTGTCGCGAGTTCCAGATACTGACGATACCTTGTCCCCATGCGATTGCTGCTGCGATTAAGGAAGGTGTAAGGGTGGACACTTTAGTGGGAGTGTCGCACACCGTGCCAAATCTGAGGTTCGCTTATGTGGACATGATAATGCCAGTCCCCGACATGGCTACACTCGCACCTTCCCCAGGTGATGTAGGTGGTGGAAACTTAGCCCCTCCCTTAGTGAGGAGGCCGCCTGGGCGCCCGAGAAAGAGACGTCTATTCTCTCGTGGAGAAATAAGGGTAAGGAAACTTCGTCAAAATGTCTGTTATCATATAATAATTAGGTTATACAATAAATTATGCTTAACCCTGTAACTATATGCAGAGAACAACCAGGAGAAGATGCACGAGATGCCGTTCCCTCGGTCACAACAGGGCAACGTGCCGTGGTCCGGTCCAGGTAACATTGATTAGTTATAAATGTATGTTTAAGTTGTACATCATATCACTAACTATATCAAAAACAGGGACCGTAGGTGGAACAATCAAGTTTTTTGGCGGCGGGTAGACCAAGCAGCGTGTTTTAAGTTATGAAGCAAAAGTGATGAAGGGGAGACGGTGGTAACAGTAATTTTTATTGTATATAGAACCAACTCTGTTACCGGATAAATGTATAATTATCGGTTTTTATCCCCGAAGTGGGCAAGTACTTTAGTTCTATGTTTAGCTAAACAATGTTCCGTATGAGAACATTGTTTCGTTAAACAGATGTGTACTTATTAATTAATGAAGAAGCTTGGTCCCCAAATCATTGTTATTATTTTTATATACGCTTTGATGGACTAAATGATAAACCAGTAATCAATGGGATATAGATTGTAAAAATATAATAGAACCAGAAAACATAGGGTTTAAAACAGTACGAAAAAGATTAATAACGAGTAAGAATTGGGATATTTACTGGGACCCAGTAAATTGAATAGGAATTATAAACACGGTTAAAGAAATGATTTAAAGGTAGAGAGGTTTGCTAGCATGCTTGATTGAAAGAATTAGATAATTTCTCCTGTAATGTGCTAAAGATTATGTAAGCGCAATAAGAAAGGTATTATCAAAACAATTAATAATTATCAATGTTTTACATGTTTTATGTTATAACAAACTTCAGAGTAAGCATTTAAAAAAATTCCTAATTAACACCAATAAATATTAGCCTTGTTAAACCATACCTAATTAACAAACGCTAAACCGTACCACTTATTAGGTCAACCCTTACCTAACTAGCCAGTATTATGTAACAAATCAGGATATTTAACTAGCATATAGTGTATAATTTAATTTATAAGTTAGCCGATAACACTGTAACTAGCGGATAACAAAAAATAATCATATCACTATTATATAGGGTCGCCTAATGACCCATAATCAAAACTATCCCCTACTCACTCAACCCAAACATAAAAATAAGTTTACATTGAATAATTATAAAAGCTAAACCCTAACACCAAATAGATCAACCCAGACCCAAATATAAATGGACTTTGTAAAAAAATTATTTACGACATGCTCCAAAAAATTTACATAGAAACTGATTTAAGCGCAAACAATAAACAAGCCCTAGAAAACCAAAACCTAAATATAAACTCTTGTCGCTACTGAAACATTAATATACGCACAATTAATTACAATGGCAAAACCCAAAATACTACTTACTAATCCCTAATATAAATATATATATATATATATATGTTAACCGATAACAATATAACTAAACGATAAAATTAAGTATATCAAGATATGTAGAAGTTAAATTGATAAGAAGTAAATGGAATATTGGAAATGTGAAAATGGTATAGGGATAACAATTGGGCTTTAGAAGTTAACCCTTACGAAAATTTATAAGTTTGCGGATAACACTATAACTAGCAGATATTATATAACATATCATGATATTTAAATATTTAAAGGATAAAAAAAAATAAAAATTTATAAATTTGAGAATATAAATAATTGATCAAGATCACTATCTTACGAACATTATATAGGGTTGCCTAATGACCAAAAATAAAAACTATCACCTACTAAATCAACCCAAAAACAAATATAATTTTAAATTGACTAATTACAAACGCTAAACCCTGTCACAAACTAGGTCAACCCAGACCTAAATATAATTGGACTTTGTCACAAAAATATATACAACATGCGGCAAATAATTTACATAGAAACTTATTTAAGCGCTACCCATAAACAATAATAAGTAAACCCAAACATAATTATATACTCTTGCCACTACTGAACATTAATATAAGCACAATTAATTACAATGGCTAAAGACAAAATACTGGTATGTAATCCCTAACGTAAATATACATGTTAGCCGATAACACTTTAACTAGCGGATAAAATTTAATATAGCATGAGGTTGGGCAAAGTAAAGTTTCATGATTACTACAGTCTATAGAAAAGCGTTTGTATGGAGGTTGGGCAAAGTTAAAAAAAATTACACCAGATAAATAAAAAGTTATCGTACAGAACGGGCGAACATGAAACCAGCAATATTACTCAACCCCAGCAAGGATAATAGCAGATATAAATTTCTTCAAATCTGCGTCAAGATGCTCGACCTTCAATTCAGCACACTCCTCCAAACCACCAGTAGCATGAGCATGTATTAAAAAAATGGACATAATGCCAGAATCTGGACGAAACTGAAACTGCGGCATCGTAGATGGTCTGACAATGGCGAAAGGATCTTTTGACCTCTTACGTTCTCCATACTCAACCCCGGCCTGTATGAGAAGGTAGGGAAGCATTACAGAGAAGGGTTGAAGTTCAACGGAAATCTCGTGGTCTTTCTTGAGTTGAGTATTGCAATCAAGTACATAAATACAGCCACCGCAGAGGTCAATGCACAGTGACACCCAATGCTTTCTATCGAAATTGAAGGGGGCATATAGAAAGTCAACTTCCATAAAAAGCGCAGCACGTGCACTGTCTCCAGCACCTAGTAGTTGTGCAACAACATCGTCCGGGAATTTATAGTCGCTTCCGCTCTTTGTGAAGCGTGGAAACAGTCGAAACAAAGAGGAAACAAACTTCGAGTCAAGCAAATCAACACGCAACTTTTGCCCATCTAGGTCTTCGGTGCGTAATAAATGGCGGCTAAACTTAATCAACGCATCCATGAGCTGATCAAGAAGATTTAAGGAAGTAAGTGTTTCCGTGTATATCAAAGAAATTAAGCAAATGGAAAACAGCCTAACCTTGGCTGGCAGGTGTTTTTTCCTTTCAATGATATCAAAAACATCTTTGTTAGATAGAGAAGCTTTCCCGCCAAGGTTAACCGATCTTACACAGCAACAAGAATGCAAAAAAGTTAAAAATGCCAACACCATGAGACTCGATTTTAAAAAAAAAAAAAAAATTGGTTTACCTGGCGCACTCCAGTTTTTTCATGGAGTTCTGGAATCGTTCCTCAGGATCAACATGACTTTGATCCTTATCAACCGAAGAAGGGTGTCCCACCAATAGTTTAGTCTTCTTGTCGTACTGATAACGACCATCCAACTTCTTAGAAATTGTCCTCAGTCTTTTACTCCTCCTCCCTGGCACCACAAGGGCATCCTTCAATTCGGACAGCAAGTTATTCGGTAAGAAACGTGTTAGTTGGTAAATATATATGATAACCACTAACCTAAATCTTAGATTCATTGAAAATTATTAACCTGTTCGACGAAACACGCTTTGTTTCCTCTCTCATCGTCCGAATTAGCCGCCAAATCCTCCTACAGAAAATAACTACCAAATGTTAAATTTTCAAATTTTGCAGAATCTTATTCTGGTGAAACATGAAAAGAACAAACCTGACGGGGCCCGATCTGCACCGTATACTCTGCAACTGCATTCATAACCTGCATGTGATTACATATTTCGGACGATATCATGACTTCCCACTTGCAACATATTCTGACTCATGTTTGATTAGTATAATATATGCAAATTAAATTTCACTCAAATGGAAAAACAGTTTTCGTAGAATTATTCTTTAACATTTTGTTAATTAAAAAGGCAAAACAATTGCTAACCCATAAAAAAAAAATAGACCGTACTAAAAGAAATAGCCATATAAAATATGATATATCCGTTAAACATCTCTTTAATCTGTAATTCCAGGAGGTGGCACTAGCCATCGAGAAAAAAAACGAATATCCCCAAAAGAAACTGTAATGTTCAAACCGTACACATTAATATCCAAAAACCCAATAAAGCTAAACTTATCAACTAACCATGTTAGTATCTTCCTTCAAAGGGGAAACATCACCACCACCCAGCCTTTCACCCGCATCAGATGGACCTCGGGTCACCTAGTACATGGTTCGGTAAATAAAATTTCTTAAGGAAAGCAAAGACACAGGCCTGGTTTATTTATACTAACCCCATCGCCTTCAACACCTTCCGAAATGGCTGAGAGCGAAGTGCATGTCACTGTATTTTGGATAACACCCACGCCAGCATGGTCCATTATCTGAATCCATTATGACCTTGTAAGTTGAAAAAATAACTAGCCAATCAAATAAATGACATCTAATTAGAGGGGAACTTACAACAACGGTGTCAGGGTTAAGTTCGGCGGTTCCGTCAATCGCAATGTCCTACACGGAAAAACTAAAATATTTCAGAAGCAATATACTTAAAAAAATTTTATATTAGTTGCAGGAGTTATCCACATATCCTGATTATATATATTCGACTGCTGACCATCAAGATAAATGATGATTCCAGAAAAATTTATACATATCTGCTAACCAGATAAACAATTGAATAAGAAAACCAATCACTATGCAAATGATGATAGCAGATAAATGTATACATATCTGCTAACTTTAGAGGGTTGTCGATAAGTAGGTTGAGTTCAGAACTAACATCTGGGTTATCGGGTAAGCTATCAGAAAACAGGCCAGCTGATTGACCTCCCTCAAGATGAGGATCATCTTCCCCAACGTCAGACTGAAAATATCAGAAACAATAGTATTAAGAAATAAGTTACTTAGAGATAGTACAATTTAAGTGAGAAATAACCTCTTGGCGGCCATTAACAACCCCCAGTACATCATCGCAACTGCGATCCGCAGCAGCACCACCATCAATCACCTACAGTTTCACGAAAAGATGATAACGTAGGCATTACAAACACTTCTAATTTAAAAGTAAGAGTCTTATCCACGGACCATTGGGCTAGCACCAACATTCCCATCCTCGGGTCCAGGTCTGGTTCCCGACTCGCGCCGTTTGGAGGAATCCTAAACAATTGAAATTACCAAAATGTGAGTTTGGCAAACATAGTTTTTAAATAGTAACAAATATAAAGCTATAACTACATCGTTAGAGTTTAAATATAATAATCAAGTTATGAAGATAACAAAACATATAATCACTAACTTGTTCAGGAAATGATCCCGAACCAAGATCTAGCTGATGGCCAGCATCCACTCCCTGACTATAAGGGTTACTCTGAAATGAATATTGAATTTGTAACACTAAGACAATTTTGTTACTGTATAGTCGGGTTATAAATACAACATAATAAAATTCAATTACATGATCAGGGCTTGAGACAGGAACATGATCCAACGGACTCCTGACCTCTTCTTGCCCGGTGGCGTCTCCCTGCAAATTTGCTTTTAATTCTGTAAATCTTAACAAATTGACCATGAAATTAAAATGTAAATATACAAACCTGGTTTGGTTGTTTGTTGTAACTAGAAATGATCCGATCAATGGTGTGCTCAACATTGACACCTTCGACATCTAGATGATCAGCAACTGCGCATCGAGGCAACTCACCATGATTGTTAGTGGTCCCTGCGGGTCGGGGGACGGTTGTTTGGTTGCCCCAGGATGGCTCTGTCACAAACTGACGCGTGGATAGAGAGAACAAATTTGGGTTATCCATAATCCATGTAGTTACTCCTTTTATGATCCGGGCCTCCATAGCCCCTAGTTTGGAATCCAGCAGTCGCGAAAGAGTAGCAAGTTTGCATGATCCAGTTAGAGAACTAGAGGGCCCTGCCGGAGGTTGTTGATTAGCACTTCTTGGCGGCATTGAAGGCGGTGCTTTCAGACCCTTCCTAGCACGAACTATTTTGGCCTTAACACCCCTTTTCTGCTTCTTGGGAGCCAACTCAAGCTCAGAAGGTATACATCCCCCTGTAAACATTTCATTACCGAATAAAAATCCCTTGGACGCCAGCTCAACAATGTTATCTACAGCTGGATCTTCCGCGTCATCCTCCCAGGACAAATCCTCTTCTGGGTCCACCTCCAGATGAGGGCAGATAATTGGATCAACGAGTAACTGTATAGGTAAACAAGAAAAAAATTAGTAATATGAAACAACGATAACAAGTTATTTGGAAAGATAACTTGTAAGTTACTGGCTACTGAGATATTTAATAACTAACCTCGCAATTAGCATCTAGTCTCTTAGCGTTGGATATCTTTAAGGGAACAGACAAACGCTGGCCAACTTCAGCAACATGCCCATCTTCCGAATCACTACAGACCGGTTCTTCGGACGGGGAACCTTCTTGAATTGCCGGAGCAGCTTGTAGTATCACCAGTTGCAAAGCATATAAAAGACCTTGTACGGCAACGCAGGTCGTCGCGAGTTGCTCAACATCTCTATCCTTGATAGACTTCATCATCATCTCGAAAGACAGCCTCCCCCACGTCCTCGGCCATTTCAACATGTTCCTTCACAACTTTTGGGTAGTGAGATGTGGGGACTAGGAAACCATCAACGATAGCCAAACACGCGTAAATCCGCCGCATGTCTTTGTCCTCTACGATTTTGTTCTTCAACATAGTAATGACCCGGTCCACTGTTACATCTTCTTCTAGACCGAAAAGGGTACTGTAGAATGGGATTTTTTTCCATGCGGTGCCTTTACGCTTTCTCTTTTGCAAATTAGGAAACCGATTACAGTTCAAACCGGTGACAATCTTGAACTCTCTTAAAGAGAACCGAACCGGAGTACCGCCGAAGATTACCCAGATTTCTTAGGGTTTACAAACATCTAACTGTCGAGAAAGGAGAAAAAGGCCAAAGGATGCGGACCACGCAGGCTTGTTAGGAAACTCCATCAAACTGTGAAACGGTGTTCTACTTAACCACTCACGTTCATCGTCATCAAGCGCATCAAAAATCATTGAGAGGGTTTTGATTTTATTGTAGACATTAACCCTTTTGCCTAAGGGTTCTTCTCCAAATGCAATAATGCGGTTGGGGAGCTCTAGATCCGTCATCTATCAATTTGGAATTCGAAGAACGATTAAGATTTACCATGGAAAAATCAAAAAAAAAATACCAAGACGCAGATGAACAAAGGACAATAACCTTATGCGGGTAGAACAGACGCCTTTGGGCGGAAATTGAAGACTACTATGGCACCCAAATCGCTGAAACTAACTCGAATCTTTGCGAGAAAAACCGACTTCTACGGTTGGGGTGTTTTCAGGGTTGAATGAAGGAGATAGGAAACTGAAGCCAATAAATTTAAAAAGAAGACAGAGAGACGTGACTGTTGATAAGAAAATAAAGAGAAGCACCGATATCTGACAATATATCATCATATTCTTGATTTTTCCGAGAACAATATCAAAGCTATAGATTTGTTAGCTGCACAATAATATAGAGAAACAGCTACCCTATGATATATAGCTATAGGGTTTAAAGGGTCCAATAAGTTGCTTGCTAATAAATAATTTATGGGATCCGAAAATTCAATTTTTAAGTTATCCAGGGCTACAGATGATAGTTTCCCTTATTGTAATGTATGACAAAAGCACAATACTTTTATGGTCACTATTTATAGTTTTAGTAAAATATTATTATAAAAATTACGTAATAGTATTAAAAAGTTGTGACTTTATTAAAAAAATTCTGGTAATTAAATATGAAGAAAAATACTTCATAATGATTTTTTTCTGTAAATCAAGATTAATTTATATTCAACAGAAAAAAGTATATCAATATTTTAAGATCATTTTCCATGTTAGGTACTGGTTAGTGGTTATATTCCATCTCTCTCTCCAAAGTTTTTTTTTTTTTTTTTTTTCTCTCTCCAAAGTTTTCGTCTTTCTTCCTCTCACGTCTCAGATTAAACACTCAGATTTCTTTTTTCGATTTTTTCAATTTCAGTCCAATTTCACTTTCCACTTTCGAATTTATTCATACATATCAATCTAGCGAATTTTGTGAATTTCGTCTTTGTTCAAGAAAATTCCAATGGCTCCGACCACCCTTGTAGGGTTGTATGTAAGTCTTTCGATATCTTCAAATTTCATATATTAACGAACAAGACATTTCTCATAGATCGGTATTTAACCATTGACCGGTGTCAATTTTGTTCTCAATTTCAAAAATCTTTGCTTTTTTTTTTTAATATTGTTTGAGCATTAGCTTCAAATGGGTTTAATCATGTCAGTGATCATTAGCTTCAAATTGGTTAATCATGTCAGTGATCATTAGCTTCAAGCAAGTGAGATAGGAAATACATGTTCTATATTGAACAATCTTGTTCCGTGGTTTTATAAGTTTAAGCTAAGATTGAAAGGCTTTAGCTTTGCAAATTATTGAAATGAGGATCCTTTATATATATATATATATATATATATATATGTTGAAGAATTATAAGCTAAGATTGAGAGTTTGATAGATATGTTTTGCTTTTCTTGCTCACAGATTTTTTTTCTTCAAGAATCACCAAAACCTGTGTTGTAATCAGAGGCATGTTGGGTGACAATGAAGGTAGTAAGCCTTCAACATGTTCTTATTTGTCAATACTTGTATCCAGCTTTTGTCGCCTGATTCTTGTTTCTCATATAGTGTCAGGTCAAGTCATTGTGATTATGGGCGTAAGCGGAGCAGGGAAATCGTAAGTCATGGTTTTTATTCCTCTTCTGATTTGTTCTAGATTATGAGGAGTTTGAAAGAAAGATATTGTTTCACTTTGTTAGTACCATAGGTAAGATGTTGGGAACAGCTCTATCTTGTGACTTTCTTGACGCCGATGATTTTCATTCTTTATCGAACAGAGGTAAATGAATCCTGTACTTTTGACGATTTTGTTGAGGGAAAGAATTATGTTTGGAAACACTCATTGGTGCTCATTGTTTTTACTAGATAAGATGAGCCAAGGGATTGCTCTTTCAGACAAAGACCGAATGCCGTGGCTTGAAAAAATACAGGACAGTTTGCGAAGACGTTTACTGAACAGAGAAACCGTTATCCTCGCATGTTCTTCATTGAGAAAACATTATAGAGAAATCTTGAGAGGTTCTGATCCGGATTACAAACCGGGAAGTTATACTAGTTGCAAGGTTAAGTTTGTGTTATTGGAAGGTAATGCAGAGTTGATCGCTGCTCGGTTACAGAAGAGAGCTTCAGAGGGAGAACATTATATGCCTCTTACTCTTCTTCAGTCTCAGTTTGATCTGCTTCAAGCTGATGATGAATGTGAAAAGATATTCAAAATCAGTGTGATTCTAAGCCCTGAAGTTATAGTCAACACAATTCTTGAAATGGTTACAGATTCTTTGAACCCTTGAGAGAAGATATACGAAGTTCTAAGGAGTCAGGACATTGTAAATTTGTATTATTACTTACTCTAATCATCTTTATACCTCTTTTGTATTCAACAAATCAACATATACAATAAGCAAAACTTACTTTCATGATAAAAAAAAAATGGAATTTTCAAAATGTAGAATGTTTCATTTCATCTTCTCCATTTTGTATCTATACTATTAATTGGGGATCATTTTTAGTCTTTGTTGCCAAACAAACCTGAAAAAAAAATATTACAAAAAATGTGATTGCAAACCTATTGCCAAACACATTTAAAGACAGCAAAAAAATATAGTTAAATAAATAAAAAATAAAAACAAAAATTATGAATTATCTATATTTATGGAAACCATATTAAGTTTGTTACCATAAAAAGTGGACAGTTAAATTCAAAATTAAACATATGGAAACAGATTTAATATTAATTATATACTTTCAGATATTTTTGAAAACAATAAATTATAATTAATGAAATGTAATAAAAAATGATTATATGTTTAACATAAAGAAATATGATATTTTAGGAAAAAAATAAAAAAAATATGTTAGATTAGAAAATAAGCGACTAATCAAATTTTATATAGCATAAAATGTGAAGAAATATACAACATATTTTATTATATCATCAAATTTTAAAAACTATATAATTTTAAGAAGATAACAAAAAAAATGTTTAAATTAAAAATCTGAAAATAAATCAATAGATTTTTTAAAAAATTCTAAAATCTTGCAAAGAAACATTCCATATCACATAAAATCTCTTAAACTTATATAATTTCGTACTTGCGAAGAAATTATATAATGTCGTACTAGAAATAAAGGTCAACCATAAATGTAGAGAAACAAACCGTAAAAATATGTCATATTAATTATAAAAATATTGATCGATTCTATAATTTAGGAAACTAACTAATTAGTGTAGATTCATCAGTTAAATTTTTCATTTATTAAAATCTTAACAATAAAATCTAAACCAATCTATATTAAATCTACATATTAAAATATATTTTGTATGATTCAAAATCGAGTGTATAACATCTACATAATAAACTATATTTTTAAACAAATTATTTAAAATGGAACAACATTCTTTCGTTCTCACAAATCATGATAATGACATTGATCTTTTTGATTATGTAGTGGGTGTAGACATATAATTATATATATTGCAAATTAAAAAAAAAAAGTAAAATAGTAGAAAGATGTAATTTAAATACTAAAAATTATTTTTAATAATATGGAACTGGACATAAAAATAACAAACTATTTTTGGATAGCTAAAATTCTAAAATTACAAATTTTACACTAAATATGAAAAATTATTAAGTTACATCTACATATATTATATCTATAGTATGATAGTTATAAAGCCACCTCTGTACATTCAATGTATTATACAGATAGAGGAATACCGAGAGTTGAACATAGCATTATATACTTCGACATATTTCTTTTTGCATATAAGTGAATTACGATTAAGATCTAAACCATTAAAAAATATTATAATCCACGGGTTAATTGGACGGGTTAAGCATATAAATTTTTTTATATATATTTTTTTAAATATATTTTTTATTATATGTTAAGAAATATAACTATTTCTAAAATATGTTTAAAAACTTAGGAGATTTAATTATTGAACCAGTATCAACATGTCTGTTTTGGTTATCCAATTCACGAGTTTGATAGAAATCTAACTGATCAGTCTAAGCTAAGTTTCAAAATATGAGTGAAATCATAAATATATTAAACAGTCATAAAGAGAACCTAAACCAAACCAGTATAAATTTTGATTTTGTAAGTTATACCAAATAAATATCTACAACATTATCCACCATATGGGTGTAGTTCCGAACTATTCTTGATAAACTATGGGACATAAATTTTAGATAACATAATTGAATAAAAAAGTTGGTAGTGATATTTAATTTGTAAAAATAAAAATATCTAAAATTTTTCTAATAAAAAAAGGACTAGGAAAAAAAAGTAATGAGACAAATTCACTAATTTGGATAGTTAAATTCAATTTTGACTTTCAAATATCAATTTACAAGTACAATACAGAAACATGAAATTTAAATAGCTAAAATTTCCTATTTATTTCAAATATTGAAACATGAAATAATGGGTATATGAAGAGCGCGGGTAATTCGAAAAATAATAAAAAAATAGTATCTAAAGTAATGCTGGTAAAATACGAGGCAGAAATTTTGGATAACACAAATTCAACTAAGGGAGATACATAAATACTATTTACTCATGCGAATTTCGAAGAACGGGTTTTTGCGGGTTAAAATATTGTAGTTCGTTGCAGGCTAGACATAGTGGACGAGTTTGACTCGCTTGACAACTATATTTAGGTCATTTGTTTCAAGAAGTTTTAGTGTTTTATGTTGTTTTTACCTGTTTTGATAGTTCACGATTTACATAGAAATTTAGATTATCACTAATCCGGTTTACACTTTCTCCGGGTCCGCTATCATGTCGATCTAAAGCGATTATTATTTCATACATTCAAAAATTTGAAGAAAGCAAAGCAAACGTATTTGTGGCTCCGAAACTCTTACCTATTCTTTTATATGTTAGACTAAAATATATAATCTCAAATGAGTTTTAAAACCATGATTATAAGATGGAAAATATGATATAGATGGGACATTACGGTTATGAAATAGTCACTTTTTGTGACTTTTTTTTACTAATTTTCTTTTATGTAATGTTCTTAACTTAACGAAAACAAATCTGATAATTTCTTTATCTAAATCGAATTAAAAACGACATGAAACTGATACGAATTCTTCTGATTATGAATTAAATAACATTACTTAAAAATACGTTTACAAACTTTATCTTGCACATATGTAATATATTGAAATCAACCCTGTACACACGTATGTGCGGGTCCATCCCTAGTCTTCTATATTTTGTTCACATATAAGTAAAATAGTAATTTTTATTCAAATAATTTGCAAGATATATGGAAAGATTGGGCTTTTACAGGCCCATAAACTCTCACAACTAGAAGCATCCACAAAGCACAATGCATGGTGGTTCCACAGCATTAAAACGGCAAAGCGTTCGTTTTCACAAAAGCAAAACGACATTACAACTCACTCGGCAATCTTTTTCACCGCCAAGATATTTGTAGCCCTTGTTCCTCTCTGCATATTTTTGGCGGGAAAATCGACCGAGATCAGAGAGAGAGAGAGAGAAGTTGATTGAGAGGCGAGAGAAAGATAATGGCGGATGGAGGTAAAGATGAGACAGGAATGGTTCAAGTGGAGGAAGATTTCTCTGTGTGGAAGAAGAACACACCATTTCTCTACGATCTTTTGATCTCTCACCCACTCGAATGGCCATCTCTTACCGTCCATTGGGTTCCATTGACGCCGAGTCCTTACGCGGCGGACCCTAACTTCGGCGTCCACAAGCTTATTCTGGGAACTCATACTTCCGGTGGTGCTCAAGATTTTCTCATGGTCGCCGACGTCGTTATCCCGACACCAAACGGTGAACCTGGGTTGGGCGGCGCTAATCAGGATCCCGTAATTCCTAAGGTATTTGATCCCTAAAGATTCCTTCTTCTTCGTTTTTGGCGTTCTTCTTAGATTGTGTTCTATGCCTACCAAGTGTTCGATAAAAGTACTAGCTAAAAGTGTTAGAAATGAAATCGACAAGACTAACGAGTATGATTCTTATATTCTCGGATTTGTTTCAGGTGGAGATTAGGCAGAAAATACGTGTTGATGGAGAAGTGAACAGAGCGCGGTGCATGCCTCAAAAGCCTACGCTTGTGGGTGCAAAGACAAGTGGGTGTGAGGTGTTGCTGTTTGATTACGTCAAACATGCTGAAAATCCTCAAACGAGTGAGTGTGATCCTGATCTGAGGTTACTGGGACATGACAAGGAAGGGTATGGGTTGTCTTGGAGTCCTTTCAAGGAGGGTTATCTTTTGAGTGGTTCACAGGATAAGAAGATCTGTCTTTGGGATGTTTCAGCTGCACCACAAGATAAGGTTTTGAATGCTATGTGTGTGTATGAGGTAAGTGCAGCAATACAGTTGGTTTATTGTCTCTTGTTTCAGAAGATGAGATTTGCTGCATCTTCACTCCTTTGGTTTTGTTCTAGGGACATGAAAGTGCTATTGCAGATGTATCATGGCACATGAAGAACGAGAACCTTTTTGGGTCTGCGGGTGAGGATGGTCGATTGATAATCTGGGACACACGAACAAACCAAATGCAACACCAAGTGAAAGTTCATGAAAAAGAGGTAGAAGCCATTCTCCAATATATCTGCGCATTCGAACAATATTAACTTATGTTTGATATCTGTTTCACACGCCTGCATCACATTTATCTCTGGGTAACCAGAAGTCATTGACTACAAGTTACACATTCTGTATGACCATACTTTCTTGTGTTTCTCAGGTGAACTATCTTTCTTTCAATACATTCAACGAATGGATACTAGCCACAGCTTCCTCAGACTCTACTGTTGCCTTGTTTGACCTTCGTAAGCTGAATGCACCATTGCACGTATTGAGTAGCCATGAGTATGTTCTTTTTCCATTTTCTCATATCCTCTGAGCCATCTATAAGTTGTGTTAGAACTCAGTAATGATACCTTTGCACTGAGTAAACTGTAAAGGGCTGTCTGCTGGCAAAATCCACCATTTTAATGAAAGATTTTGATTACAGGGGAGAGGTTTTCCAAGTGGAGTGGGATCCTAACCATGAAACAGTACTCGCATCTTCTGGGGAGGACAGAAGGCTGATGGTCTGGGACCTTAACAGGTATGTATCATCATATCCTTTCCAGAACGTAAAAAATGAAGTTGTAATTTGAGAGATTGTTCAATGTTGAGTAAGGTTTCTTTTTGGGGTTTACAGGGTTGGAGAAGAGCAGCTTGAGATAGAGTTGGATGCAGAAGATGGTCCACCAGAGTTACTCTTCTCTCACGGAGGCCACAAGGCTAAGATATCAGACTTTGCTTGGAGTGAAAAGGAGCCTTGGGTGCTTGCAAGTGTAGCCGAAGACAACAGTCTTCAGGTCTGGCAGATGGCCGAAAGCATCTATCGCGACGAAGAGGATGCTGAGGCCAATGAGGACATCAAAGAAGATATTACATACCAGTCATGAAAACTAAGAAATAATTTGGACTCTCCAGTACTTAAAGTCATATTGTGCTTTAGCTAGTTTCCAAAAGACAAGCTTTGTGTCTGTAGTACTAACATGAATCGGCTCTGTTTTCAAAATGTAACCATGTTTGGATTTTGTTCGTTTCATATGATTCCTGTCACAAAATCAAATTGTGTGACTAAAATTTGAGACTATCTAACTGAACATACACAAGATTTGTTGAATAAGCAATCTTGGGACTGCCTCTGCAGTACAAACTGGTTATGCAACAAGCAAAAAGATACAAGAATCATTCTTTTCTTGCTCGTTTACGTATAGTACTGTTCAGAGATCCAAATCTATGGATAATCAAGGAAAATCCCATATAAGTTATTTGAGAAGCAAGAGACTCTACCAGACGAACGAAAGCAATCAAGTTACTCACTCCCATAACTTATCCAAATGCAACATTCAATCTCTTGTACAAAAACTTAAAAAATGAAGCTACTAAAGTACAAAACCAAATGGCAAACTCGATTTGAATATTAACAAGTCTTATTCTAGCTTCAACGAGCTCAACAAAGAAATGCAATTACATAAGGAAAAACAAAGAGATTAATAAAAATGATAAAAGCACAAATGTGCTTGAAGGAAGGTGGTGATGCAGTTGAACTCTACTACTCATTGGAAGAAAATTAACTACCAATATGAAAATGATTGATAGTATCCCATGATCAACGATACTTCAAACTGCCTTCGCTGCACGATGTCCACCTGTTGCAAGAGCAAAAGCCATGAGTTCATGAACTAAATATAACCAAACCAAAAGTTCAAACAAAATGTTGAAGGAGCCTCATAATAGACAAAGGTCCAGACAAAGTAAAGAGAACACAACAGACTGGTGTCTAAGGCAAGCATCGACCAATATCGAGATAAGTAAACGTTTGAAAATATGGAGCTAACTACGAAGAAAACTGTATAACGATATAGCTGTAAGCCTGTAATGGACAACCTCTAGGAAAGAGATGCAAAGGAACTAGAATTTCACCTTTTCTCTTATTAGCGCTGGATCCATTGACAGTGAATGTTCCAACTCCATTACTACAGAGAGGGATCTCCTTACCAGCTAAATTCTGATTAGCCAAGCATTCTAGCTGATCAAACTCACACCCATTTAGCCCTTGCTCATTCATCGAAGTACCTTCTCCATTGTTCCCATTTTGAAGGCAGTACATGTTGTCAACATCGCATTGCATATTGCAAGGATGCATCATGTATGAGTAAGGCACATTTGGGACCGCTGGTTTTTGATAAGGAAACGAACCAATCTCTCCGTCAATTCTTCCTCTTATATCCACAAGCAAACACTTGAGCCTTGTAACCTCAGCTTCCAATGCAGCTTGACCTTGCAATCTCTTCATCAGCTGATTATTAACCGCTCTAAGCCTCATAACCTCATCCTCCAACGAAGCCGCTTTAGCCTTCTTCTTCTCCCTATACTTTCTAACCGCTTCTCTATTCCCCAAAGGTCTCTTTTTGCTCTTCTTCCCTGAAGATTCAGATGTATCATCAGTAGAAACTTTGTCTTCACTCTGAGCAGGTAGAATCTTGGTGTGCACATGGAGACAAGTGTGAGTATGTGTGTTCTCTGGTCCGGAAGGATTACAAGTGTGAGTATGAGTACAAGCATGAGAATCCCTCAAAAGCTCATCGAAGAACGAATCCATAGAACAGCTTGTAAGTGGTAATTCACCACCCATGTTCGAATTCGAAAACTCAAGCTCACCATCGTCCATTGCTATTAAAACCCAGTAGCAAAGATGTAACCTTTTGACTCTCTTAATTGAATCTTAACCAAAAAGTATAAGACTTTGTGCTCCAAACCAAACAACACGACCAATTTCGAGTTTCCGGATCAAGTAAATACCTAATTTGAGAGGGGCAAACACAATTCAAGCGATTCAGAAGGATCTAATCATTGGCTGATAAATGAATGCAAAAATCGTACCTTTAAAGGATTCAGTTCACGAGAATCGTCATTATGAATTCGAATTTGGAATTGAGAAATTAATGGACGAAACGGCGAGAAGGGTTTATAGAGAGAATTAGAGAAAAGGGAGAAACCAAAACCTAGAAACGAAAGAGGTTGCAAAGAAGAGTATTATTAACAGATGGCATTATTTCCATGGCGGAAAGACATGGACGTACCAAAAGGGAATTTTTCGAATTGCAGTCAGAAGATTCGTTTTTTTGTTTCTTTTCCTAATTAATTTCGTGTTAAAATACTTTGATTTGAATTTTTACTCAAATTTGTAGCATTTTTTAATTTTCACTGGAATAGAAAATTTTAATTAATTTCTGCCAGGCTATTTATATTTTTATCATTATTCTAATAATTGATTTTTTTAAGTGATTTTTTAATAGATTTAAAATCCGGTAAACAAAATTTTAGGGATATGTACATCTTTAAAAATATTCAGTCAACAAAGTAGACAAATGATAATTTTTGCATTAAACAATGAGATGATTTCATGTAAAAAAAAAGGTTTAATCAAATAATAAAATAATAAGGAAAAACAAAGAGTGCGTGCACTCCATGTTACAAATAAACATGATAATAACTAACGATATAATTTCATTATTTTCGTACCAATTACTGAATTTAAAAATAAATTTTGGGATATAATCAATTTTTGAGATTTTTTTAATAGTTTACATTGAACAGACAAAACCATATTGGATCGAAACTGCTATTTATTTACTATTCATTAATTATATACGTTGTGATATTGTTTTATAGAAAACAACAAAATACCGCTAGAGACTAACTACAAATTGGTTTTACGTACAAATAGATTTAGTCCGCCGCGATTTGTTGTCCATCCCAAAAATATAGTGTACCATGGATTTCTCTATCCTCACGGCCGTAACTATTCATACTCTACTCTCTTAAAAATTTATCTTTTAACATGGGTGATGTGAACTAGAGATCGTGAAAGAATCAAATTAGCCGTAAGATTTTATTCGAGCTTCTTGATTTGTGTTTTTACTGGTTAATGGAAAATTATCTCATACATTCGATAATTTTTTTCCATCGATTCCATATGCTCTATGTTTGTTTTTCTAATTTCTAGTGTGCATTCCACTTGTTCTTTAGTTGTTTCTTGGAGTTAAGTTAATCAAAGCAACGACACGTTTGCATCAATAATTGATTTGATTCGATGGAATATTTGGCTTCCTCGACCAACCCCATGCTACGGTCCCCTCTGTCTGATTTGCTAAAGAAAGGCTCTAAGAGCTGTCATGTCATGAACGCCTCACATATTTTTTTAGTGATTTTGTTTTTACACTACTTATGATGATCAAGTTGACATTTGTAATTAGAAGAACGATGGTCAAGATCTTCTAATGAAAATGATTATCAAGAAGTCTTACATCAATAGAAACGTGTATTACATTACATCAGATCTCAAAAGAATCATATAGAGATCATTAGTACAATGTAAGAATAAGTATATAACCAAACCAAGAAGTCTCTAAAACACAGCTTCTACAAGTATGTGTTTCTTTTTAGACCCAAATCCAACAATGTGGTTTAGATAAACTCTTCCTTCTTTAACTGTAGCCGACGAAGCTAACCGATGAACCATACCGCTACTGAACCAACTCGTCACAGAAGCTGTCTTCCACCCATCTAAACTCTCCACCAGTTTCGAAGTTGGACTACCTAATTAAATAAACACTCACATTCATTGGCATAACATTACAAAAACAAAACAGAACTTCACAAAAAGATGTTAAAACTTTTTTACCTGCAACAACAATCTTGGTCGGAGACAACAACTCAAGACCATCTCCAAACCTCAATGTACCACCAGAAACATCAATTACACTAACTTGATTATTATTACCACTAACATCGACTTTGTACAAGTAACCAGAGAAAGTGTGGATAACGATAAGGTAACCATCCGGATGATAAACAATACCGTTAAGAGCAACAAGGTTATTGTACCATCCAAGTGGAGTAAACAGAGGACTTGTAATAACGCTTACAAGCTTCCCATTAACATCAACTTTCCAAATCTTACTACCTACTGCATCAGTCACATAAGCATTGCCTTGTTCATCAACAGCTACATCGTCTGCAAACGTTTTCTCTTTACCTACAACATTATTTATCACATAACCTATTCAAGAAAACCTTATAGTACAAAGAAGGCTTATTATATACTAATGTTACTTCACTTACCATGGCAGCTGAGTTCAGCTAAGAAGAGACGACGCCACGTGGACAAATCATAAGCTGCTAAAGCGCTGTAACTGTTACCAAGCAAATCGGAGACGGCGACTAGGACACGGTTTCTGACTTGGTCGATAGAGATACCTAGGGAAGCGTTACCGGCGAGGTCAACGTCTTTGACCAAAGTGACTTCTTCAAGAACGTCTCCGTCGGAATCTTTAGGAACAATCTCGCCGACTCCTCCACCGTCCATGAATGAGACTAGGAATCTCCGACCAACGTCGTCCCATTTAGCGCACTCACGGAAGTAGCCGGAGCTATGGAAAGAGAAGACGTGAGTAGAAGGAACGGCTAGCTCTAAAGAGATTAGGTAAGCTATGGGAACGGCAGAGATTACGAGGAAGAGCGCGGCGGAGCAACGGCCGGAGCAAAACGAGGGAGACATTTTTTGCATTTTTTATTTTCTTGAGATTGGAGAAAAAAAATGGTTAGAAAAAGAGAAATAAATTGGGTACGACGAAGACCAAAAGTTAAAGGGGAAATAAAAAGTTGGTGAGCGAACGTTAAAAATTTGGTAATGCACACACACGTTGGGTTGGAGTAAAAAAAGACTTGTATTGGTGGCCCGTTTAATGTATTATTGGGCCCAGAAAAGTGTACTTGTAAACTAATTTAATGCATATAGTAGTGGGAGCTTTAAATACTATTTCAACGAGTTTGGTTTGACTATGGTGGGCGTTCGGATACCCGTGGGGGTTTGATTCGGGTATTTTAGATTTTTGGGTTTAGAGATATAAAATCTATAGTATTTTGAATTTCGGATTAGGATTTGGTTTAGATCAGGCTTTTCGGGTTAAGGTTCGGATCCAAAATTTCTAAAATTTTGAGTATTCAAATATGTCAAAACTACTAAAAAGATCTCAAAACCTCTAGTATTTTTTACCCAATTTTACAAAAAGAAAAGAGTTTAATACTTAAAAAATTCAAATATACAAAAATTTGACAGTTTTGGAAATTTAAATTATTATAAATATATATTATTAATAAATTATTATTAGATAGTACATTATTTATATAGTGGGTGTATTCGGGCATACGTTTGAATATGAGTTCGGATTCAGTTTTTGGGTTTAGAAATCTAGACCCATTCGAATATTTCTAATTTTGTGCTCGAATTTATAGCAGGTTTATATCGGTTTTTCGGGTTTGGTTATTTTCCCGAGATTTATTAATTATTTGCATATGTTTTGTTCAATTTGTTACTTTTTTTTTTGTTTTTTTGTTTTTTTTTTAATATAAATTTACTATTTTCATATTTTTTACGGAATTATGTTTACCCTCTTTCCAATTAGTGACAATGTTTTACCCTATGTATATATCAATTGGTGACATGATGCTTATTTACACTCTAATCTCTTACCGACAGAATATAATAAGAAATTTGGTTTGCCTTATTGACTTATTGTTCTCAAAACAGAATCATAAAACCTAGAGAGACGATCCAATCGGTTAGGTTTAGGGTTTGAGCTACTACTAACAATGGCTGCTCGAGATGCAATCAGCCGTCTACCGGATGAGGTTCTTGGGTGCATCTTATCATCCCTCACAACAAAGCAGGCAGCTTCAACGTCAGTGCTCTCGAAGAGATGGAGGAATGTTTTTGCTTTCGTTTACAACCTCGATCTCGATGACCGTGATTCTGTTCGTACGTTAGCACGACATCGGCGTGAAAATTCCAAGAGGTTCAAGGCCTTCGTTTCGAACTTGCTTGATACGCAAGGCAGTTCGAGGTTTATAAAGAAGTTCACCTTAAAGACTCATGTTAATATTCAAAATCGAGATGGTGTTGATCAAGCTTGTGTTCAGAGCTGGATAAGCTGGATATGCAATGTTCTTGACCGTGGTGTTGTGGATCTTGATCTGTCCATCACTTTCCAAGGACAATCTCCACCAGTGTTTACGTTTGACTTGGTGAGCAAGACATTGGTTAAGCTGAGCCTAAGGAGATGTTTTATCGTCAAGCTTGCTCAGGATGTTTCTCTTCCTTTGCTTAGGAAATTATGTCTTAACTCAGTTGAGTTTGGTGGAGATTGTGATGTTGTTGGAACACTTCTACCTCGTTGCCCTTTCCTGGAAGAGATTTATGTTGAGGAATTGAGATCTAAGAAGCCCCCTTCGGTACAAATACAATGGTCGTCTCCATCTCTAAAGAGACTAGGCATCCGATTTTCTTATGTCCGGAACATTTCATTTGATTTTCCTAATCTTGTCTTCCTTGAGCTTTCGTATGAATCTGGGAGCAAGTTTCTAAATGTTAACTTGGATTCCCTCATTGAAGCTAGACTCAATCAGCGGTGTCCCATATGGGGACCAAGGTATGATTATTCACACGTTAATTTGGTACATCTCATCAATGGAATCAGTAACGTTAGGACTCTTCACTTATGTAGTCTTTTTCTTGATGAGGTCAGTCTAACTATATTGTGAGTTTTGCTTCACTGTGTTTTGAGTGATGATGATGATGATGACTAGCTGATTTGGTTTTTTTCTTTGCAGATGATTTTCACCATCTACTTCACCTACAATGAAATATTACCGGTGTTTCATAACCTTGTTTGTCTATCTATCGAGAGCAAAAAGAACCGTGGATGGAAAATACTGCCACATATAATTAGAAACTCTCCAAATCTAGAAACTCTCATCTTCAAGGTACAAAAACACCATAAATACTGATATGTCTACTATATATATATCCTTAGATTCTTGGTCTCCTTTATGCTTCAGGGTCTAAAACACCGTTGTGATGTATGTTCCGGGGATCTATGTGATTGCTATCGCTCCAGCAGGAGAAACAGACCGTCTTGCCTAACAGCATCCCGAGTTAAAGTGCTGGAGATATTAGATTACAGAGTATATTGCACAAGTGATGAGAGACAACTGAAGCATTTCTTGGCGAAATTAACCTGTCTTGAAGTTGTTAAATTAAGTGCAAGTAACCTCGAAATGCCACCCACTGGTTGGCATAAGAGTTTATGGACGCTTCCAAGAGCTTCACGAAACTGCAAGTTCCAAGTCATTCCTTGACCAAAACACTAGCTAGTACTCAATTCTCTAATGGTTTTACCAATTTCTTCTGATTCTTGCACTCATAAATTTATGTCTTGGTCTTTTAGGTTTTTTGACAAAACCTTGCCCCGGACAAAACATGAGACATTGAGTGATTATTTTCAGTCTAGTTATGTTTTCTTGACGAGAGAGTCTTTTAAACCCTATCACATACCAAGCAAATAACATTTGAATTTGAGTTTTATTAGTGACAAATTTGTTAGATTTGACAGGAGAAACTTACTTATAAGTATTTTGACTTATATTTTCGTAGTACTACTAATTCATGAAAATTATCAGTTTATCAGTTACCACCATATATGAATTTTAAGTTAGTCATTAGTTTATATTCTCCTCTCCTTATCAAAAAAAAATATAAGAAAGAGGAAAACTACTTTTTCCGACAGTGGTTGCAAAAGCCAAGTCAGAGAAGTGATATCTTTTGTGATTTGATTACATGCACAGTGAGAGATGACGTGATCTTCAAGTGAACTGGAGACACTAAGCACAAACCCTAATTAAGACTGAAGCTCCTGTGAGGGAGAAGAAGAAGAGAAAATGCTGTTGTTACTTCTCTCCAAGCTACTGATTGACACAGAGTCATTGTCCTCCACGTCGACCATCGCTAGGCTCAAGTGTAGTTTTGTGTTCGAATTTGGGTAAACCTCGTCGTCCAAACAATCTTCGTTTTCTTCTACTATCTTCACCCATTTCTCTACTTCTTCTTCGCCTCTTAGCAGCTTCAATATCTGCAGGAATGTTATTGGATAAGTGACTAAAAGGTTAGAGATCTTGGCACAATTTATAGGTTAATTAAACAGAGGATTTAACACTTGAATCTGAATATGTATCCACGATTTAACCTCTCTGATATTGGGACGATGAGTGGCTGCTCTTGTGAGACAATGTGTAGCAGCAAGAACCATCTTATGAAACTGATCCTCATCGAAAGTCCCAGAGATATTCGGATCCAATAGCTCTTTTGCATTGCCTTTTTCGATCATCGGTTTTGCCTGCAACCCAAGTAATCTCTTTTTGAGGTTTCTAATGATGATTTCTTGTGTCACAAGTAAAAAAACCAATACTTACCCACATAACCAAACTCTCTTGTCCTCTTGGGCTATCAGATGAAATAGGAGTTCTTCCTGAGATGAGTTCAAGCAAAACTACTCCAAAGGCATATACATCGACTTTATCGCTGACTTTTCCATACATAAAGTACTCAGGAGCTAGGTATCCAAACGTTCCCACCACCTCTCTTTGTATCGTATATCGACAAGACTTTGATCCCCATATCGAAAGTCCGAAATCTGAAAGCTATTCTCGAAATAAAGATTCAGTAAAGTTTAAATCTTTATGAGTTCTTACTAGTTCTGAATCACTATTTTTTACAATACCTGAGGTTCGAACTCGTCCGAGAGAAGAACATTCGAAGATTTGACATCTCTGTGGATCACAGGATTAGAACATTGGTTATGGAGATAATCAAGAGCTTCCCCTAACCCAATTGCTATCTTGAATCTCTCTTCCCATTTCAATACATGCTTACCTAAAGAAGAAACTGAATCATTAGTGAACTCTTTATGACATTATGTGTCAAGATGACTAAGAGAATAAAGTAGTACTGTGCTAACATTGAAGAGTTTCCTCCAAACTCCCTCGGGATGAGAGATTGTAAACAGAGATTAGATCGTTGTAATGAACGCATACACCAATCAAAGGAGAGATGTTTTGGTGACTCAAAGAAGAGATTATGCTCACTTCATGAACAAACTCCTTCACTGCTTCTTTTACAGATGGTTTCAAGATCTTCACCGCCACAGCTTTACCATCTTCAAGAAACCCTTTGTACACTTTGTTACATCCTCCTTTTCCGATCAGATTCTCTATAATCGAATAAAAAGAACACGATAAATTGGCGGTTAACACGATATAAAACAGAGTAGTTCGTTAGTACCTGAAGAGAAATCTGATGTTGCTGTCTTAAGAACATCATAGCTGAACCATCTGTTTATTTCCTTTAGTATGTCTCTAAGTTGTTTATCGCAAAAGCTCGGTTGAGAAGTCGGATTCGGATGATGCGGAAACCGTTCAGGCAAGCTCATGACCCAGTTAACAACTGATATTTTCCTAGTATGATGGTGAACCATTGGACTAGCTAAAGTGGTTGTTCTTAGCAATGGCCAACCCGGTTTCTTGTCTATTACCTCTACTGATGGAAGAGATAATGATCTTCCTGAAATCTTCCTCTTTTCTTCCCCCGTTGCTCCCGCGATCTCTATGCTTTTAACCGTGGATTCGTCATATTTCAATTTTCTTTCTTCGTCTGAAAATCCATTAGAAAGCTCAGAACTTGGTCTTGAACTCATCTTTTGAGCTGCAAGAAGAACCAAATTATATTTTGGTCAACCAAGAATGTTACATAGACTTATATAGAGTCAAAGATTCTGTTCATAGAGAGGACCAACGAACCAAGAGGTAGGTGGTAATGGTTGGAACGTCTAAAGACTATATTCCCTTTGTGGATGGCTAAAACATCGGTTGTTGAAGGAAGCTCCTTTGCGCAGCCTTTAGCTATTTTTAGACTAATAAAAAAACATCTAAAATCAATAAGAGTATACCCAAAAGACAATTAGATAATTTTTCTACTTATAATTTTTCTAACCTTAATTTTCTTTGTTGTTTAACTCCAACAACAACTGACATGGCATTGTATCTCTTTGCCTCTTTAACTAATACTCCTAGAACTGAATTCCCCTTTACAACTTCTCTTTTGAGCTCAATCTGTTCTCAAAAACCGAGTATTCGATGTTACACATTGCTAAAACATTCATGTCTTTACGCGAAATGAACACGGGAAAAGATCTAATTATACCTTCTTTGTTGAGCAGAATCCACTGTAATGTTCTAAGTACCGATCTAGCGATGACTTGCTTTTCAAGGCACGAACTGTATCAGTTAAGAAAGAATCAAAATCTAGTAATTAGAAACTTTAGAAGAACAGAACATGGAGAAGAAGAAGATGAACTTACAAGAAGTAAAACAAACATGGACAACAACAACAAAATCTCCTTGTTGAGCAACTTCTTCAAGTGCCCATTTCAAGATCTCTTTGCCACTCTCATCAATTCTAATTCCAACCAATACAATGTTCCTCTTCTTCACAATCACATGATCCACTTTTCTTTCTTTCTCCACTGCCATTTTTTGTTTCCTCACAAACTTCTCTTTCTTTTTTTTTCTGTTGTAAGAGAAGCTAGAACTAATACAAAATGCAATTAAAAAGTATAATCAATTATCAATATAAAAAACATTATATAAAAAATTATGTATTGCTTCTTTAAATACTCAAGTTGAAAGATAGAAAAATCAGAAACTTGATGTTGCAACAACTATGAGATACAAACAAACATAAAAGTCCATAGTATTGATCAGAGAGAGACACTTGAAAATTCAAAGGATACAAAGTTGAATAATAAAGAGATACACGATGAGCATTAAGAGACAACATAGTATCACCTAAAGCCTTTGTTAATTATTATATTATTAAATTTTTGTCTTTAGGACATAAATAAATTGATAGTTTTGCATCCATGTGCCATCAGCATTTGTACCTGCCCCTGCCACGACTAGAATGATCACAAATAAGAAAACAACTTACATTGATGGACCTTAATATATACGTAAATGCTGATGATCTTGATCTTCTTGAGATATTCAAGAAGCTTGGTTTTTTTTTTCTTATGTAATGAAATGATCAGAGAAGAAGGAAGAGGAAGAGGAGAAGAAAGTGTCGGTGAAGAGAGAGAGATAGAGCGAAGCCAAAAACAAGGGTCCAGTGAGCAAAAGAAGACACAAGGGACCAATTTTGATTTTTTTTTTCTTTCTTTTTTAAACAATTTACGTGCTTTTTTACTTTTTTTAATTTTTAATTTTTTTTTACATGTTTTTCTAAGAAAAGAAAGGTGAACAAGTGAGGTTTTTTTTTTGTGTGTTTTGTTTGTTGGTTTTATATGAATAAATAAATGAGTTTGGTTAGGAGAAAGTGGCAAATATTGCGGGGAAAGGCATGAAATTAGGTGATTAAGTCCCCTTAAGTGAACATAATGTGTGTGTGGTCTCCATTGCTTAGATATTAAAAAAGGGAAAAGGAAATAACAATTTGTTTTTATGGCAAATATTATATAAATGAGTTTTTGTTAAAGAAATAAAGTGTAGATGGTTGTTATATTGTGTTTAGTATATATCAGCTATCAATGTCTATATGGTAATGTGGTATATAATAAGTTAGAAAGATTTTCTAAATGAATGTGACATAAGAATCACGTTTTGACCACATATTTGTGTTATTATTATTATATGTATATCAACTACCAATAATTCATTCGAAAATTATTCTGACATTTATATATGTGTGTATATAATATATGTTATGGTGGTTGTTAACAAGTTATGTTGGATGCACCTACTACTTGATCAATAAATACTTATTTTATCCGTTAATAGCAAATTTTTGTAGCTTCACATTATATATCGAGAGAAAATAATTTTTATGATAAGAATTTCATATTTTTGTTAAATTAATCTTTAAGACTTTATTTAAAAAATTATATGAGTAGTAAAATAAGTTAAGACATGTTTAGCTGGTTAAAAATATATCATAAATTTGAAGTCATTCTTACAATTTTACATTAAGTTATAAAATTAATAATATATTTCACATGAATTATGTAAACTTAATTCAAAAAATTTAGTTTAATAACAAACAACCACTAACCACCAACAAAAAAAAAACTAATTAAGAAAACACCTTTTTTTCTTTCTAAATGGACTATACGCATATCTTTTTTTTTTGAATAAAATATAAATTTATTGGAAAAATACGTTTTTACAACTAATGTCGTTTTTACTTAAACGGTCTGCATTTTACAAAAATAAAGGAGTGAAAAAAAAAACATAATTTAGGCGAACCAAGTGAGCATGCATCCTCTGAACTTATCATCTCCTTAGCTCTTGAAGGGTGGATATCCTATTTACGCATATTTTATTTAGATCACTTGATCTGGATTTGTATACAAGTTAAGATTTGGTTGATGTATTTTTTTGAAGAATCTAGATATAGTCTACTCGATATCATTGTTGTCACTTGGTATGTTATCCAAATGTAAGATTACGGGCTTGTAAAAAAGTAGTTATTTGCTGTGTTTGAACGAGCGACACATTGCAAATTAATTAGGACATGTGGTGGTCTGTGAAACAACATGTTCCAAAATGGAGCTTCATGTAGAGTTAGTATACACATTTAGTTGCTTTATTATTCCTCTTCATTAGAGAAAGGTGGAGAACATCACATTCAAGAAGCTCTTCTCCACTAGATGCTATATTCTTAACCAGACCAGGGCCATGACCATGTAGTTTTTTATATGAGTGATCCATTCTCATGCTTTGGACATTTTTTCCCAAACTAATTTGTTTTGCCACTATGGAAACAAAGGCCTAATCAAGCACAGCATTATCTAAACATTATCTTATTGTTTAACAAATCTTTTTATTACTACTTATTTTATTGGTTTATTTGACCTCAAATTTATACTATCGCACCATAATTGATAGGATTACTCTTGAGAAACTTGGAACGTCTTTGATTTTCCTTGAGTTTGTTTACCATCTACCTCCGCCAACCCGTTTTGACGCACATCCGTACCCTAGAGTAGCTAAACAGCTGGCCGACTGTAGAATCATTAAGCATATAGAGACTTGGAGAGATAGTCATGTACAATAGTCGCACTACTGGTTTCTTGTCACTTCTAACACATGACGATGGCTTTAAGGAGGTCACTGTATCCATTCAGGATTTAGATGTTCAACATGTTCATTTTGCTTGTTTGTATACTATGGGTCAGAACTTGTCATTTTGCTTGTTGTCATGTTCTGCCTTTTATGAAATGCAGAATTGACTTTAATAAAAAAAAATTATGGTATTTTTGAAAAAAAAAATGAATTTGTTATCTAAGAAAATTTCTCTAAAATAAATTATATATATAATGGATTGTTTGAATTAAAAAGTAGTTAAAACAAAGAATGAGATTGATCAAACTACCTAGAAGCGAAGACTAAACCATGCACCAGCTTTGAGAATGTCTAACTTTTGATGAAAAATCTAGGCATGTTTCTCAATTACAATTTTTAACCAAATTTCTACTAAATTTTAATCAAAATTAATAAATCTAGGCATGTTTCTCAATTACAAATTTTATGCCAAAAAAGGATTTCTCAGTTAAACTAACATAAAAACAGAAATCATCAATAATTAATATTCCACTTCTTTTATTATTATTATTACAAAATAAGACGACGAAATCAAAGGACGAAGGAAACAAGAGGAGTTACGTTGTGTGTTTTAAAACAATGCATATTTTTGAGTCCAGCTTCGAGCCATGGCTTCATATTTGGTCTTGTCAGTTTTGTATATGTGAGCTATCTCTGGCACCAGAGGATCATCAGGGTTTGGGTCTGTAAGAAGAGAGCATACCGAGAGAAGCACCTACAAAAAACCAAAATCTTTAGCAATTTGTATATAACAACACCATAGAGCTAGGTTCTTGGTATGTACCAAAACTGATGGAGAAATATATATATCAAGAAGCTTAAGGTCTTATATATATAATGTCAAACCTTAGAGATGGTAAGGGCAGGGCTCCATTGGTCTTTGAGGATGTCCAAACATATGTTTCCATTACTGTTGATGTTTGGGTGAAACACTTTGGTTCTAAAGACAACCTGAAAACATCAACAAAACACCACAACAAAAGGAAAAAGAAAGAAAGATCATCAGAACTTTTTTTTTTTGAATAATCAAAGAGGTTCTGGGCCGAAACCCATACATTCCCTCAGGCCCGAGACCAAAGCATGTTATATGGTCTCGTCCCAAGTGCTACTCGAACCGGCGACTTCTAAACTTTTGCCAGAGATCTTTACCAATTGAGCTATTAGCACTTGGTCATCACAACTTTATTATAAACATTTTTGGAAACAATCATATCATAGTTTCCTTGTTGTGTAAGTCATTTACCTTGGGAGGCTTGAAAGGATAATCCGGAGGGAAATGGATATTGACAAGGAAAACACCGCCGGAGTATGGACTTTCGTTCGGACCCATTATCGTAGCTTGCCAATGGAACATATCTTCTCCTGTTGGACCTAAAAGAACCACAAACCAAAAGACAAGGAAAACATCAAATCTTTAGAAGAAACATGCTCTATTGTATTAACAAGAAACTGTGATCCTTTTACCTGCACTGCATGATACAGGAGGGTCTCTTTGCAACTCCTTAAGTTCTTTCAATATCCGTCTTGTTGCCATCGGGTCGAAAAATGTTTGGTTCAAGGGAAATGGATGGTATATGTGTAGAGAATGAGGAATGAGAGGTGTGTTTTTAAAGCGTGAACCGTAAGCAAAGATTGTTGATTCTCTCTTGCAAACAAGATTGGCTAGCTTGCACTAAGAATTTTCTTATATCATTTGTTTATAAAAGATGTGCGATTTTAAAAGTCTCTTTTTTAGCCGCCCGCTTTGCCTATAAAGGTGATTGAGAAATATCCATTTTCATTGTTCTGATTCTGAAATAGAGATGACTTGCATGGAAGTGTATGGTCTTACATGCTTGCTGTAATATACCATATTTATTGAACGGTCTATAATGGGGCATGGTAAAGTTCTTGTTCTTCACAAAGAATCTAAGAATCAGAATATGTTAACATAATACCAATCGTTATTACAATATCTTTTGTTCTTAGTCTTATTTGTCCATGTTCATTGGAACTAGCAGATCAAATTAATCGTAGCACATGAAGTTCAAGATGTGTGAAAGAAAACGCTTTCGATCACTTCTTGAGACAATCACTTGCAACAACACCATGTGCCATCTACTTCTTTTCTTAAAAGTTATTAGTATTTTCAATTGTTCAATTCACATCAATTTTATACCACATTTTATTTTACCATTATTCACATATTCTTGCGTCTTTGACGACTCTTTGCTCTCTAAATACCATGAGTTACTCTAATACTGCACATAATAAGAATTTTTTATTACTATATAGAAACCAAAACGAATTAGAAGATTTCAGAGAATTTTATTTAAGGGCATCAAATTAAGTTTTTGTTTCATTAATTCTTTTATTTTCTAAAATTTAGCATAAAAACTCTAATTTAATACTAAAAACCTAAAATTATAATTTAAAATCTATACTATTAAAACAGAAGGACAAGCTGTGTCCAAACAGTCCCAAAAAAATAATATTAAAAAATATGTAAATCCAAACCTGTTGCCAAACAGAACTAAAGACAGCAAAAAAATAATTAAACCAAAAAAAAAACTATCTATATTTATGGAAATTGTATTTTGTTTCCATAAAAAGTGGACAATTAAATTCAAAACTTTACATATGTAAACATATTTTTTTAAAAAATAAGTTTAAAACAATAATTTATATTTAATAAAATCTAATAAAACAAATCATCATATATTTTTTAAGAAAATTGATATTTGAGAAAAATAAAAAGAAAAATAAATATGTTAGATTAGGAAATAAATGACTAATCAAATTCTACAATAGCATAAAATGTGGAGAAATAATAATCAGAATTGATTATATCATAAAAATATTAATAATTATAAAATCTTAAACCAATCATTAACAATTTTTAAATAAACTTTCTTCAACAAATCAATAATAATTTTTTTTTCTTTTTCTAAAATCAACGTAATAAAAATTTTATATCACATAAAACCTTTTATTTTCACATAAAAATCTTCATATTGAAAAATAATCTCGCAAATATAGCAAAAAAAAATTAAATCTTTTTGAAATATATTGATTGAAATGAGGTATTTATGTATTTCCTTAAAAAAAGAACAAATTAACAAAAATAAATTTAGACCAAAATTGAGTCTTAACATTTAAATAGATTTCCATAATAAACGTCTGTATTTAAATTCGAATAATAGTTATAGAAAAAAATTAATATTAGATCTTATTTTTAACAGATTTGCATATGTAACTATTTCAACTAATTTAGAATAATAGATATTAAAACTTTTTTAATTGACTTTAAATGAAAAGTATCTAAATATATGAAAATTATAATTTTGTGTATTTCATATATAATTTCTTATTATATATGACTACCATATAACAATGATTTTCTGAATTTCAGAATTAACATATTATCAAATCTTCATGATTTCTCAAAGAGATCTAAACAAGAATATTGATCTAAATTCTAAAATAAAAATAAATTTAGATATTTAATTTATCTACTACGTAAACCAAATTTAATATAGCAAAATAATACTAAATAAAAAATAATACTAAATATCTATATTTATGGAAATTATATTTTTTGCCATAAAAAGTGGACAATTAAATTCAAAAATTTGCATATGTAAACATATTTACTTTTTTGAAATGGTTTTTAAAATCGTATTTTATATTTTACAAAATCTAAAAAACAAATGATCATATATTTTTAAAATATATAAAATCATATTTAGGGAAAATAAAAAGAAACAAATATGTTAGATTAGAAAATAAGCAACTAATCAAATTGTACAATAGCATAAAATGTGGAGAAATATTCAACAGAATTGAATCTTTAACAAATAAGTAAAAATGTTTAAATAAATCACTAATAAAAATTTGTTTTCTAAATTCAATTGAATAAATATTTCATATCACATACAATATCTTATTTTCACATTAAATCTTCATATTGAGAAGCGAACTTAAAATCTACATATATGTGAGATTCCGAACAATTTTTGATAAAATATGAGACATAAATTTTGGATAACATGTTAAAATATTTTTTGATAATTATAGTTAGGGTGAACTTTGAAACATGTAAATCTCTATTTTGGAACGATTATTTGAAATTTTTACGTAATGTTGTTTTCAACAAACATGTAAATGGTGTCATTTATAAAAAAAATATATGATCTTATCTTATAGGGAAAAAAGAAAACGGGGACGGGTAATTTAAAAACTAAAATAAAAAATTATCTAAACTATTTCTCATCAAAAACAAGACAATAAATTTTTTTTTGAAAACTTAAATTCATTTTCAAATTTCAAATAACAAATGACGGGTATGATACATGTATATGAAATTTAAATAGCAAACTTAAGTTTTAAATTTTTTAAATATTTCAAATACCGGGACAAAAAATAACGAATACAGAAAGAGAACGGATAATTTAGAAAATAATACTTATTATCTTAACTATTTCTAATAATATACAGAAAGAAATTATGGACTCTCTAGCAAGACAAGTTCGTTCCTATCCGCATACGGTTAAGTATGTAAACAACTGTCCCCCCCAATTGGCTCAGCTGAGTTAATCCTATTTTTTTGTTGGCAATCAAAAGACAAATTATTTATTTATGTGGGTGGACAAAATATTTCAATTCGTTCCAGGACATGCATAGTGAACGGATTTGACTCTCTTAATATTTATATTTAGGTCCATAAAATTCAAAAGATTTATGTTTTTCATTGTTTTTATCTTATGTAATAGTTCACGAATTTAATTGATTTCTAACTCATCATTAATCTGGTTCACACTCGATCCGCATCAAATCGATCCATATATTACAAATTTTATAATAAACTTAGTTTTTGAAATCAACCCCGCACGTACGTGCGGGTCCATCCCTAGTATTTCATTAAAAAAAAATCATCTTTTGTGTTAAAAAAAAAAAATCATCTTTATCTCAAGATTCAATCATTGATATTGGTAACTCCTACTCAAGATTCACAACGTTGTACATTTCTATTTAGGAAAGGTTCCTTGAACATAAGTATTTGAGTCCATAATGTCATCAGGAAATTTATACCATCAGACAAAAATGACAAAAACAACAAGATACTGAAATAGAACAGAAGAAACAATGTTGAAGATTAAAGCAAATATACTCAGATTCACCTAATTTTAATCACTATCCCTATCTTCTTCTCCTTGTCCCTTTCTCAGTCTGATTCTGAATCCGACACTAGTAGATATTTTGGCTCCTCCAGTGGAGAGTGGAATGGCTTGAGTAGTTCTAAATCATTAAGAGTAAGATCCTCTACGTGGTTTACATAGGTGCAAACGCTACAACATTCCTTAGAAACTTCACCAAAACCGTGGATCTCAACACGTTGGAATGTCTCCTTTTCAAGGTTGAAATAGAAAACATAAAACGGTTCTTCAGGTGTATAATTGCGCATCGAAAACACTATTTCACCCGAAGCGGTCGCTCCAGCGACAGAAACATCACAACGTAAGAATTCATCATCGGTCCAAGTGTAGGCATATTTTGACCATTCTTTTTTCTCAACATCCTCTAGAATCCACACATGCAACTCATTAGTGGCATCAGTACCATAAGATTCATAATGATTATCATCATCCCAATAAATCATTGCTAATTTGCCTTTATAATTTATCAATTGACAAAAAATTCTACCTCAATAAAGGTGAATTTCTCTAACCTAACATCAAAGCAAACTATCACATAATCATAAGAGTCTAGATCACCGGAATAACTAAAAACAACGTCCCTGTCACCTAAGTAATACAAAATCCCATTGATGCATACCCCTTCACTCCTAACATCATGTAAAAAGGAACATTTAACCTTTCTCCAGCTCATTTCTCCATCTCCAAATGAAAGAGCTTTATCACGGCCAGGACCAGATGGATAAGCCATATACAATACCTTGTATTGCTTGTTAATCGGGTCAAACCCGAAAAAGCTATACGCCGTTCTGTAAGTATACCGATAAGGTAAGATCGCATAACGTCCTGTGATTGGGTTACATATCAGAGGTCGACCCTGGCCTCTACTACCATGGATATAGAACAAGCCAGAGGCATAGCCACATGAAGAATATCTTAGGTCAAAATAATGATTGATCATTAAATTTTCTGGAGAGAACTTCACATGAAATTCGGCGGCTGCTACAAGAGTTGACGAAGATTTCTCATATGGATTCTCAAGCTGAGGTAACGAGAAGAAGCTCCACACACCACAGCCAGCTTCTTCGTCTTCGTCCCCGTTTTCTATCATGGCGAATAAGAGGCGCGGCTTAGCCAAGCACCTGGTCATGAACAACTTCTTGAAATATGGACTACCAAACATTGATGCCCATTGCTTCGACACACAACGAAACCTTGCGACCGACTTTGAAGGCAACCTCGACAATATCTCGGAAATGAGATCACTAATCGATATATGAGATGATGAATTCATCGATATGGAGAGGAATGGATGAGATTCAACAAAGAAAGTGATATGTTAAAAACTTATATATCTTAGACCTGTACATATATATATATTAAAGGGTTTATCTTATAACTTTTTAACATCTAATTTGGCATTTTTAATACTTTACATGTGTCATCTTTTTTTCTCTCTTAATTATTATCACTATTTTTAATTATTCAATTCACATCAAATTTACCACATTTTATTTACCATTATTCACATAAATTAAGTCAAATATTTCCATCTTTTTTATTTATCAGAAGTATTATTCAATTTCTCTATATTTTCATACTTATTAAAAATTTAATACAATATTTTATATTATGAGAGGGTTTACTTTATACCTTTTTGACGTTTGACACTTCCGTACTTACCATTTCATCTTCTTTTCTCTTAATTATTATCAATATTTTTAATTATTAAATTCACATTAATTTTAACACACTTTATTTACTTTAATTCATATAAATTAATTATTAAATTTTCCATCTTTTTAATTATCAGTTTTATTTTTTCCTTTTCCTATATTTTTCATACTTCTTAAAAATATAAATATAATGTGAAAAACATATTTGACACCAAGAATTTGTTTGTTTTACATCAATAATACAAAGAAAAAAACTTAGATATTACAACTGAATTATTTATCAATTCTAGACATATTTCCTGATTCTTTTCAAAATATAAGTGTATTAAATTTATTAAATTAACTTACTTTAAAAAGACACATCTATTCTAATATTTGCTGGCTGATTCGTGTGTCTTTGCTCTCTAAACACCATGAATTCAGACTCTATTTGCATTATAATAATTTTTATTAAATTTTCAGTGATAATATATTTATTTTAAAAAAAAATTGCTGAAAACTTTTGTCATCAAAATACATAAAATAAAAGAATCGTTAACCCAAAATTTTAAATTTTAAAAATTTATTACAGAAATTTCATATTTATCATTTTTTGGTTTCACTAAATTATAATATTTAGCTTTCAATGGAAAAACAATTTTGTTTGCCTAATAATAATTTAAACTTTTACACTAAAACTCTTATTATTTGAAATATGTTAAACTTATATTGTTACCAACTAGATATTAACTCGCGATACACCGCGGGACAAACTTTTATCTATTTACTTTTAAATTTTTATTTATTTTTGAAATTTACTGATTTTGTTGGAGTTTATTTAATAAATATTAAGATTGCATATAGTAAACTGAACGAAATTAGTTTATTCGACATATTTTATATTGGTATTGTTAAAAATATTAAAATTAGGATTTAACCCATATACTTTAATATTTGGTAATATCGATTCAAATCCATCACATCATACAACCCATCATAGAATATAAGTCATCTATGTTATTTTAAACTTCTAATATATTTAAATATTCAAAATTTTATACTTTTTTTGAAGTTAGATATATCAGTTATAATATTTTAAACTTCTTAAAAGTTTAAAGTGTACTACTATATGCAATAAAATTAAAAAATTTAACTTTAAAAACCGAACTAATCAAATGTAAAAATAAATTCTTATATATATATTAAAAAGAAGGATAGAAAAACATTTGTTAAATAACAGTATATATATATATACATATGTATATGGATATATAAATGTTTGAGAGTGGATTAAGTTAAAAATATAGTTATGGTTAGATTGGGGAGAATAAGAGTAGAGCTAAAATATATGGTTTAAAGCGCATATATTATATAACAATAAGGGTAGTATGCTTTAAAACTTCCAAGGAAAAAAAATACATTGAAGTCATGAGTTTAGATAGTCAGAAGATTTTATAAATAACAAAAAAGAGCTATACTAAAATGAACTAAGTAGAAAAAAAGAAGTCAAGTCCCACCGTATCACAATAAATTAATTAATAAGATTTTATCAAAACGTTTTAGGGGGAAAAATCCGAGCATCGGTAGCATTTAAAGCTAGAGAGCTATTAAACAAATATATATATATATATATATATAGTTTTGATAAATTACATATTTAAAAAGAAAGAAACTAAAGTTGTAGGTTTTTTTAGTTGTTTATTTAAATTGAATTATTTTCCGTGGTGATTTTCAACTTCAAGGAATTTTATCTATTATCAATTAATAGATATATAAAAATATTGATATTTTAAATTTTTGATAAGTATTATTAGTCGCATAAAAATTTATTTTATTAAAAAAATGTGGAAATAACCCGCACCTATCGTTGATTTAGAACCTAGTAATTATAATTATTACATAAAATTATTATACAATTCAAGTATGGAGGTTAAGCAAAATTTTCAAATTAACGAAGATTCAATCTCGTAGAACTGTGTACTATATACATTGTTCGAGAAGACGACATCATCCTCGTGAACTCTTCCATGTTAACCAATCCTAAGGCTGATATTATATCACCAAACTTTTCTTAGGAAGGGGTTTTTAAGAAAAGCCTTTACGGTCCTAAGACTAAGAATCTGACACCGTAATTATTTTGTTGATATCATATCCTTAGGTTTGTTATCAAAAAGACTAATTCCAATTCTTATCATATTTTATTTTTGTTAGGGAGAACCAAAAATTATTTCAACCATTCAAAACTAAGCTAACAAGAAATTTCACAATTTAAGAAAATGAAGACTGAGACTATATAATATATAACCAGGAAGGGAAGAACTGAATGAATGTTTTCTTCAACCACAATGAACAGTCATCATGAAATTTGTCACATCACACCAAAAATGGCAAACAAAATAAGATGTTTTGAAAAAATAACATAGGACAAATCTCACGTAGAAGAAACAATGTTTAAAATTTTTTAAAAAAAAAGCATCATAGATAAGAGCACAAAATGACATGCCCATTGCTTTCACCTAACTTCATATCTTCTTCTACTTGACCCTTCTCCGTATGATTCTAGATATGTATCTGAATCTGAATTTGAATCTGTATTTGAATATGATTCTTGGTCTGAGTTTGAATCTAATTCTTGATCTGAGTTTTGAATCTAATTCAGGATCTGACTCTGATTCTGAATCTGGTTCTCCAAAATATTTTGGCCTACCCAGTGGAGGATGAGCTGACTTGAGTAGTTTTAAATCATTAACATCAAGATCCTCTACGTGGTTTACATAGGTGCAAACGTTACAACATTGGTTAGTAGCTTTACCAAAACCATGGATCTCAACACGTTGGAGGGTCTCTCTTTCAGGATTGAAGTAGAAAACATAAAACGGTTCTTTAGGTATATACTTGCGCATCAAAAACACTATTTCACCCGAAGCGGTCGCTCCAGCTATGGAAACACGACGACGAAAGAATCTATCATCGGTCCAAGTGTAGGCATATTCCGACCATTCTTGTTTCTCAACATCTTCTAGAACCCACACATGCAGCTCATTAGTGGCATCAACGTCGAGATTTTGCTCCAAATAAGTGTCGACATCCTCCCCCGAATAATAAAGCGCATGAACGTCGACATCATCAGCCCAATATATCATAGCTAATTTGCCCTTATAGTTTATCAATCGACAAAACCTTTCTACCTTAATAAAAGTGAAATTCTCAGACCTAACATCAAAGCAAACTATCACATAATCTTGAAAACTACTATCATGCGACCTATCACCTAAGTGATACAAAACCCCATTAATGCATACCCCTTCACTCCTAACATCATGTCCTAAGGAACATTTAAACTTTCTCCACCTCATATCTCCATCTCCAAATGAAATAATTTTGTGACGACCAGGACCAGATGGATAAGTTTTGGACAATGCCTTGTATTGCTTGTCAATCGGGTCAAACCCGAAAAAACTATACGCTTTTCTGTAAGTATACCGATTAGGTGTGATCGCATACCGTCCTGTGATTGGGTTACATATCAGAGGTCGAGCCTGGTATCTACTACCATGGATATAAAACAAGCCAGAGGCGTAGCCACATGAAAAAAAATTTTAGGTCGAAAAAATGATTGATCATTAAATTGTCTGGAGAGAACTTCACATGAAATTCGGCGGCTGCTACAAGAGTCGATGAAGATTTCTCATATGGATTCTCAAGCTGAGGCAACGAGAAGAAGCTCCACACACCACAACCTTTTTGTCTCTCGCCGCCGTTCTCTGCGATAGCAAATAAGAGACGTGGCTTAGCCGAGGATCTGGTCAGGAACAACTCCTTGAAATATGGACTACCAAACATTGATGCCCATTGCTTTGACACGCAACGAAACCTCGCCACTGACTTTGAAGGCAACCTCGACAAGATTTCGAGGATGAGATCATTAGTCGATGATATGGGACATGCTGATCTCATGATTGCCGATCAAACGAAGAAAGAGAGATGTTAAAAACTTTGACCTAGCAAGGTGTATTAAGACAGACGTAGAGAAACCTAGCAAGAGACCTAGCTACCATTATGTATCGTGAATACATACGTAAATATGTTATGATTTTAGTCGGTTAATAAGAAAAACAAAAAAGGGTTAATGTGACGTCTAAATGGGCCGCAAGGTTATTTGTTTCGGAGTAATCAATAATTTCGTTTTTTGTGTCTCAAACAAGTAATAAGCAGGTTCACGAGTAAAGTAGCATTTGCTAGGGAATCAAATTCTAGTCTAATATGATTCAACTTTTTCTCGCTCAGTTGCCATAATGCAAAATGAATTCACATTTGCTCTCTAATGCAACCAGACATGTTCAGAGAATCTAAAGTTATTTTTGGGTCTTGCTTGCATCTCCTTAATTAGAGGCCAAGAAATTAAGATTAATTCAAACCAAAGTTCTTATTGTGCATTGCATCAAACGTTTCTAGATATGACCAGCCTAATTGCATTTAGTTGAATTTCTTTTTTTTTAGGATATTCATACATACATATAACGATTTTAATAATTGGTCCCAACATACAGTAAAACCTCTATAAATTAATAATGTTGGGACCACAGAATTTTATTAATTTATAGTGATATTAATTTATCTATAAATTAATAATTATTATTTTATAGTGTAAATTAATAATTATTAATTTATAGTGGTAATTTAACTCTTAAAGTTTTTTGAAATGATGAATTGGGACAATTTTACAAAATAAAATTAGTCTTTAAAATTATATAAATTTTTATAGTTTAGAATTGAATTCTATATTTATATTAAAAAATAACAATGAATCAAAAAAATTATAAATAAATTCACTTCTATACAAAGTACATACATAAATTCAAATTTATGATTAATAACTCAATTGTTATCTTTTAACATCCTATAAAACAAACAAAAAAATGAATATGATGCATATTTATAAAAAGAAAACATTTAAAAAAATTTAGTTATTTTATGATGTTATGAAATATATTATAAGATTAGGTTTAAAAATATAACATAATATAGAAATGACTAGCAGAAATTCATTTTTATAAAAAAAAACTAAAAGCATATATCAACATAACTACTTATATCATATATATATATATATATAATGATTATTAATTTATGATATTATTGGGACCATATTTACATAGGGATTTCAAAAAAACTTATTATCTTATTATCTTATCGAATTTGGTTAATTTTTACACTGGCCCGACTTGGGACCAACAAAATTTATTAATTTATAGTGTTTATTAATTTATAGAGTATTAATTTATAGAGGTTTTACTGTATTAAGCTACAAGAAGCAAAGTTATTAAGTTAAGATGCCAAGTACTTAAACCCAATCTAAAGCCATAACATAAAACTTAAGACAATACCAATTAAACACTACAACGTACTTTTATTACTTAGGACATGAATTTTTTAGTACATATAAAAAAACACAACGTAATTTTTTGTTTCCTTTTCGTGTAGTGCTTATTTAGAAAGTAAGATAAAAATTCCTACAGCTTTGTCTAACCTTACTTTACCTTTTAAATCAGTTATATTCGTTAAGTTTATTGTTTTATTTTCAATTTTGATAAATTTGGAATAAATTTTTTCTAATTATTACGTTTGCAAATTATTGAAGATGATCTTATAAAAGACGTTAAGTTGTACTTGGAAAATATGGAAATAATGGAAAAATCTTATAAACTTATAATATCTTGCGGCGCCAATAAATAATTATTTATGTATCTACCTTGGAAAACATCAACAAATCCCATTGAGTAACACAAAACCAGTATAGACCACAAAGAGAGTTCGAAGCTAGGTCTAGTTTGTTTTCAACATATTTAAATTTAACACTTTGATTTTTTAAAAATAATAATTTTTGTGTGTTGTTGTTAAAAATAAAAACTTTACTTCCAAATTATAACTTTACTTAAATTATAAAAAAACTTTAAAACTAAGCGTTAAATTTTTTACAATACATGATAGCATGTTGAACTTATACACCACTGACGGACCACAAAAGGACTGGATGCTCGGCCCAATTTTGTTTTCAACGTAGTAAAATTTAACACTTAGATTTAACCACACAAAAAAAAGTAAAACTATTTTTGCTTGAAATTTGATTAAAAAACCTTGATATTTAGTTGTAAATCAGGAAAATAGAAATGAAAAAACATAAAATCTTTTCTTCTTAATGTATATTTTTAAATCAAAATCAGTTGTTCTTAATTTTATTTATTTATTTTAAAGTTTGAAAAGTTAAGATATACCTGTGATATTTAAGTATCCTGAGGGCTGAGGCGACTCAGTCAGTGGTCGTTTCTGAATTTTGCTACACATAATACAAAAACAAACCCATTAGCGATATCATAATCGTCAAAAAGTAAATTATTTTGATAAATCTAAAGAAAAATATTACGAACCTGCTAATACATCTGTTCCTCTCTTCAATATATATATATATATATATATATAAATCCTCTTAGAAATATTCTCCTAGTCTCTAATGACTGAAGAAAACAGAGGATCGATGGAGATCACCATAGAACCTTGACTCTCCACCCTGAAACTAAAACATAATCAAGTACAAATCTTCATTATCAAAGACTACTGAATACACAAAATCATACACTCAGTTCAAAACAAAGAGATGAATAATACATATATAATACGTGAATCACAACGCTAATATGTTTGATGATGAACTAAAAAGTACACAAAATGGCTTGCATTTGCATCGATCCAACATCGTATATGCATAGACACACACCTATGAGATTCAGTTATGTAAGTTGCAGACAGGTAATAATAATTCTATATGTGGTAGAGAAACAACATGAGCTCAGTAGTAATAAAATAAAACATTGCCAATGGAAACTCGCATATCAAATCAGTATACCTCGGTTATACCTGCAAAGACAATGTATATATACTAATAACCAAAATCAAAACCAAGAGAACAACAGAGAAGTAGAAACTAATAGCTCACCAAGAACAAACATACCTCCTCCTATCAAAAGGTCTGATGGATTTGTAATAGTTAAGCAAAAGAGGAATTCTAACACTGGAATACACAAAAAATCATATAAGAAGGGAGATATAAAAGAGACAAGAGAGAACCACGAATACTCATTACAAAACCAAAGAGAGGAAGACTAACCAGATACGTGAATCATAAGACCAACATGATTGATGAACTGAATAGTATCACACATTGGCTTGCATCAATCGTATATACATACATATACGCTTATGAGATTGTGAAACCAAACAAACTGTATCAATCGTATATACATTGGACACAAATCAAATCAAATGTAATTCCAAAAGGCAAAAGGATGATGATTGCTATAATAATAAACTCCTAAAAAATTGGATAAAAGTTCTCAACTTCTAAGAGACAAGACATCAAAAACAAGACCATATGCAGACAGAGGAACAAGAAGAGATAGAGCGGTACCGTGAAGGGAAAAAGAGGAAGCAAGAGCACCACCATGAGGACAAAGCAGAGGTTAAGATCCCAAAGACGAAGCAGAAGAAGAGGAACCAAAAGCAGAGGTTAGATCGCCACCATGTCTCAAGCCTCAGCACCCTTTGATCGCCGTGTTGCATATCTCGATCATCAATGAGAGGAAAGCTATAAAGGTAGAAGCTTTTTCACCGACGATGAATCAGAGAATCGAAGGCGAAGAGGGAAGAACTAAAGAGATTGATTTGTAGGGTTTAGAAGAAGAAGTGAGAAACAGAGAATTTTGATTTCTCGATCAAAAGGAAGAGCGGAGAAGAAGCGTTGAGTTGAGAGAAAGAGTATATTTTAATATTTATAAGCAAAATTAATTAAGAGGTTAATTAAAAGAAAAGGAAATTGATAATTATGACAATCACAACGGTTATATTAAGAATAAATTGCACTATAACATACTTTATCAACTTTCTATAACATAAAAACCTACTTTCTACTATCCCTATACTTCTACCACTTGAATTTACATAACACTCCTCTAACTTCTCACCTTCAGTTACTTCTCTTCTCTTCACTTTCTTTTACGATTTTTTGAGTTTATTAACTGCTTTCTTTTTAAAAAGTAAAACTTAATAACTATTCACACCAATCTCTAATTTTTCAACTTCCCCGATCCCCAATTTACCAACCTCTGTCATTTTTCACCCTCTGAATTTCTCCCACTCCCCTTCCGGCACCTCTCTGGTTGTCTAAAGGGATCCCTCACATTTCGCACCCCTTCTATATCCAAGTTTCAGTCTAGTCCCCTCGTTCGAGCTCAGTAGTTCCCAGACGCCGCCACCGCTGCGTCCGTGTCTTTCTCGCCCGCCGTCGCCGTCGTGTTTTCTCATCCCCCGCCGCCGCCGGCGACCACTTGTTGGTCTTGTTCCGCTATTCCCCGCGAAGATGCTATCCAACCGTCGCATAACTAGATTCTTCAAACCTAGTACCGAGGCTCCATCTTCTTCTAACCAGCCCTCTTACTGTTCTTCCTTTGTCGATGATTCTGCTGACTGGGATAAGTTTCTCCCCCCTCGTATTAAGTCTTAAGTTGCCTGAATTGCTTAATTTCCGAGGAAATCTCATTTTTCTCCGACTTTGTTTCCCGAGACATGTATGTTTTATGCTGGCTTTTGTATCCTATCCTGTATTTTCTTTTTAAGTTTTTTTTTTTTTGGTCACCAATATTTTCTTTTAAGTTTATGAATGAAATTTAAAGTGGAAAAAACAAAAGATAATCATGTATTGGAAGGAAAAAAGTTTCGTGCATTAACAATCATTATTTCTAGTTATATACTGTAGATTAATGTATTCGGTTAGGCTCTACGAGATTTTCACAAAACTAATTTATGTTCACAAATTAAGATCCAAAGCCTTAAAGATCTTAGGAACATCATCGATCTAACTCGTAACTCCAAGACTTCCTAATCATCTTGTTCTAGGAGAACTTGTGCTGCAACTCAAGAAAGCTGACCAGGAATGGGTAAAACTGAAGGAATGTTTTCTTCAGTTAAAGTGAAAATCAGTGAACATATTTTTACATATCCCATCGTGTCATCATGAAATTGGTCCCATCACACAAAAATGACAAACGCAACAAGATGTTGAAAAAGAACAGAGGACAAATCTCATCAAACAATGTTGAAAATTAAAGCAAATACACTAGATCAGATTAAGACACAGAACTATGAGAAACAACAAAAACCATGTTCTCGAGGCCAAACTAAATGATGGATAGATGTATAAAGCTCGATAAATAAAGAAAAACAAGTGTAGGCATATTTCGACCATTCCTGTTTCTCAACATCCTATAGAACCCACACATGCAGCTCATTAGTGGCATCAACGTCAAGATTTTTCTTAGCCCTGGGCATTCGGGTACTCGGTTCGGGTTCGGGTAAAAACCGTTCGGGTTCGGGTTTCTCGGGTAGAGGAGTTTAGGACCCAATAGGGTAAACATAAAAATTCGGTTCGGTTTCGGTTCGGGTCCATTCGGGTTCGGGTCGGTTCGGGTATAAATTTTCAGAACCGTTAAAAATCCGAGAATTTTTCGGGTACACAAATACCCGAAAATTTACCCGAATACCCGAAAATTTTCGGGTTTTCGGACAAATACCCAAAATTTTGGGTAAATACCCATATTTTCGGATAAAAATTCGGAATTTTTTAATAAATACCGGAATTTTCGGGTAAAAAAATCGGAATTTCGGGTATAAATTCGGATATTTGAATAGATAACTCGGGTATTCGGGTCCTAAATTATTTTTATACATTTATATTTCGGGTATTTTCGGGTTCGGGTTCGGATTTTCGGGTAGAGGAGTTTAGGACCCAATAGGATAAATCTAAAATTTCGGGTTCGGATTCAGATCTAATTTTTCGGATCGGTTCCGGACCTGTTCAGGAACAACTTCTTGAAATATGGACTACCAAACATTGATGCCCATTGCTTCGACACACAATGAAACCTCAACGTACTTTGAAGGCAACCTCGACAATATCTCGGTGATGAGATCATTAATCAATATGGGAGATGAAGAATTCATGATTGCTGATCGAACGAAGAGAGAGATATGCTAACAACTTAGACCTAGAGAAACCTTGTACCACCGTATGTTAAAGACGACGTAGAGAAAACCTAGCAAGAGACCTAGCAAGAAATCGGAATATATATATGTTCCACGTGGGCCGCAAGTTATTGGGCTCCTCTTTCTTTAGGGGGGGGTTATTGGGAGAATGACTTTTAAAGATTTTTAGAGTTTAAGATTCTATTGTTATTGGTGTACGGATTCTTAGATTCTTAATAAAATCTCTTGTTATTGGTGTATGTATTTTGTAATTCTATTTAAAATCCTTTGTTATTCAAAAAGTTGAGTATTTATTGATTTTCCAATTCTATCAAATTCTAGTGTTATTGGTTTAATGATTCCTTACATATTTAGTCATTAAAAACAACTTTCAAAATACTGCAATTATCATAAGGATTTGTAGAATCTATCATATGAAGAATCTATTAAACTCTAAAAATCTGGGTAAACATTATTTTAGAATCAACAAATCTTTTTGAGAATCTTAAAATCTCTAAACTTTTGAAATCCACAAACTCTTTTAAAATCAATCTCTTAGTCAAGTTAACTAACATGTTTAGATTTCTTAATTTGTTTCGGACTAATATAATATAATTTCGTTTTTGTGTCTTAAACGTGGATTGTGAAACAAGTTATACGCAAGTTCACGAGTGATGAAGTGAATGTACATTGCTCTCTATTGCAATTAGACATGTACTGATAGTTCAGAATCCAGACATGTGTCTTCTTAGAGGCATTGCAAATTTGTAATCAAACGTGTTCCAGTGCCCTAATTCCCAAACTTAAAATAACCATTGAGTTGATATTTTATTATAGGATCATTTAATACATGCATATATAACGATTTTGATAATTGGTCGTCCCAACATATTAAGCTACAAAGATACACATTCGATAGACAAGAAGCAAAGTTCAATATGCCAACTTAAATGGAACTATAGTCATACCATAGGATTTATGACAACACCAATCAAAGACAAAGTTCTTTTACTCAATGACTTTTCCCCAAGAGAGACCCTCACATCCATCGTATTAGGGTTTGTATAATTAACCAACAAATAATAATAATAACGGTCATAAAAAATTGTTAACCGTCTTGGACCACATAAGCTTTGGTAGATATAAGAAAATCCAAATGAACTGTTTGTATATAAATAAAGTTGGAAACAAGCTTATATATGTTGGTTAAGCATGAACCAAATGACTACGTACGTACGTTCTCAACATAAGAATTGTCTCACATTTCTTTTTGGTGGTGAGAGCCTTTTGATTAAGAGAAGACAATGTGTGTTTGCCCACCAAATTAGGCTCTTCAAACAAAAAACCTTAAAATTAGAAAATTCAACGAAACAAACAAAAACAAAACGAAAGGAGAAAAGAAAAGAAATAAAAAGGAGAGTTATTAATTTACAAACAAAAAAAGTGAAAATCTCAAATTAAGATGCGTGAATTTCTCTGAAACCTTATGTTTCTCTACCAAACATTCTCTTATTTCATTTTCTTAAAAATTCTATTATTTGACTTCTCCTTATTTTTATAATTCATTCGACAAGGAAAGTGATCCCTTTGGTTGGGTTTAAAAAACTATAACAAAAACAAGAAAAAAGAAGAAAAATAGTGAAATGAGAATACATTCTTCTGATAATTCATGGCTTTTATTAGCCATACTCGTGATTCTCCTCTCCTTCTCTGGAGCTCTCTCGAGCGATGAAAAAGAGAAAGAGAAGAAGTCGTCTACGACATCGGTCGATAAAAAGGTAACTTATGATGGAACGTCTTTGATCGTTAATGGAAATAGAGAACTCCTTTACTCTGGCTCCATTCATTACCCTCGTAGCACTCCTGAAGTAAATTACTAATACAATTCTTGGTTAAAGTTTTTTCATCTTTTTTTACTTTTGACTTAGTTTTTGAGAATATTGGATGTGGGTTTTGTTTAGATGTGGCCAAACATCATCAAGAGAGCAAAACAAGGTGGCTTGAACACAATTCAGACGTATACTTTTTGGAACGTGCATGAACCTGAGCAGGGAAAGGTAATTTAAAATTTTAATAAAGATAACAAAAACACACAAAAAGATTCATCTCATTGTTTTGAGGAAATTTTCTTTTTGTTGTAATTGGGACAGTTCAATTTTTCGGGTAGAGCCGATTTGGTGAAGTTCATAAAATTGATTGAGAAGAATGGTATGTATGTAACCTTGAGGCTTGGACCTTTTATTCAAGCTGAATGGACTCATGGGTATGTTTTATATGTTATGTCATTTTTTATTCTCTCAAAATGCAAATAAAAGTCTCTTATATATGTGACATATATGTTTCTTTGTTATGGTTATGATGAAACATCAGAGGACTTCCTTACTGGCTGAGAGAAGTTCCCGGGATCTTCTTCCGTACCGATAATGAACCTTTCAAGGTATCCTTGTTAGTTTACACATATGTGTATGTATGATATTTAGATATGTGTGTGACGAGGGAACAATTAAAGAAAATGGAGAAAACTATTTGGTTTGTAGGAACATACAGAGAGATATGTTAGGATGATACTTGACAAGATGAAGGAGGAGAAGCTTTTTGCTTCACAAGGAGGTCCCATTATACTAGGACAGGTAACATTGACAAAAGATAAACATAAAGATTAAAAACTTAAAAACACATTTGTAAAATATGAATCATAAAAGTTTTGAAAGATTTTTTGTAAATTGGATTCAGATAGAGAATGAGTATAGTGCGGTTCAACGAGCATATAAAGAAGATGGATTAAACTACATTAAGTGGGCATCTAAATTGGTACACTCGATGGATTTAGGGATCCCATGGGTTATGTGTAAGCAAAATGATGCTCCTGATCCTATGGTAAGTCATCTTTTTATAACACATTCATGACTATAAAGATATGAATCACAAAATGTTAAATCAAGAACTTCAATGTTTTTGATAGATCAATGCTTGTAACGGAAGACATTGTGGTGATACATTCCCTGGTCCAAACAAAGACAACAAGCCATCTATGTGGACAGAGAACTGGACTACTCAGTGAGTTCTTCACTTGAACTTCTTTATTAGTATCTTCTTGAAACGAAAAGAGAATTAATGTCTTGTAATTTTGATTGTAGGTTCCGCGTTTTTGGCGATCCCCCAACACAAAGATCTGCAGAAGATATAGCCTACTCTGTTGCTAGGTTCTTCTCCAAGAATGGAAGCCATGTTAACTACTATATGGTAAGGGACCGAAAAACCGAATCGAAAAAGAGATATATATGTTTAAGGATGTTGTCCATTTTTTGCTTTCCTATAGTATCATGGAGGTACCAACTTTGGAAGAACCTCTGCACATTATGTGACCACTCGTTACTACGATGATGCACCTCTTGATGAATACGGTAAAGCTAGAATGAAAAAAACTTATAGCATATGATCGTTGTGAATACATAAAATCAAATATACATATGATCAATGTCCCTTTTTGTTGGATACAGGATTGGAAAAGGAGCCTAAGTACGGTCATCTAAAGCATCTTCACAACGCGCTTAACTTGTGCAAGAAGGCACTTCTATGGGGACACTCTCGAGTCGAGAAGCCTAACAATGAAACAGAGGTAATTTCTTCAATATGCATCATTAAAGTTTTAAATCTTTCTTAGAAAATATACATAGAAAGAATCAGTTTCTTGATTTAATTTATGTATTTTTGTAATCGCAGATTCGATACTACGAGCAGCCTGGAACTAAAGTTTGTGCGGCTTTTCTAGCTAACAATAACACAGAAGCAGCAGAAACCATCAAATTTAAGGGAAAGGAATATGTTATTCCGCCTCGCTCCATCAGTATTCTCCCTGACTGCAAAACCGTTGTTTATAACACCGCGGAGGTGATGATAAATTCAAAATCTCGTAGCAAATCCATCAAAGAAAAATAAATGAATCATGAATTTTTAGTTTATTTTGGTTGCTATTGTTTTCAGATCGTCTCTCAGCATACTTCAAGAAACTTCATGAAGTCGAAAAAAGCGAATAAGAAGTTTGATTTCAAAGTGTTCACGGAGACAGTGCCGAGTAAGATTAAAGGTGACTCTTATGTACCCGCTGAGCTCTACGGTTTGACCAAAGACGAGACTGATTACGCATGGTACACAACAAGGTATGTAAGGATATAATTGGAGTATACCTATGAAATGAAAAAAAATCTTATGGACACATTTAGAAACATCAAAATACCTATTTGTTTAATCTTCCATGCAGCTTTAAAGTAGATGAGAGTGACCTTTCTAAGACGAAAGGTAAGCCTACAGTGAGGATCGCTAGTCTTGGCCACGCGTTGCATGTATGGCTCAATGGAGAATACCTTGGTAAGATTGAGAACCATCGATGGGGTAAAACATTGTTGATGTTTTACAAAAACTTGACCTAATTAATGAAGTTGTTCAGGAAGTGGACATGGTAGCCATGAAGAGAAGAGTTTCGTCTTTCAGAAACCAGTTTCTCTAAAAGAAGGAGAGAACCACCTCACCATGCTGGGAGTTTTAACTGGATTTCCAGTAAGAAACATATATGTTCTTTAAAAACATTTCATAAATATATAACAAAAACATTCGAGGTTTTGATGAGATGATATATGTGAATGTTTTGTATCAACAGGATAGTGGATCTTATATGGAGCATAGATACACAGGTCCACGTAGTGTTTCTATTGTAGGTTTGAGCTCTGGACCACTTGATCTCACTGAAGAAAACACATGGGGAAACAAGGTTTGTCATGAATCTTAATTACAATCTCGATTGTCGTGGCGATTTTTGATCTGATTTTCCAAATCTGTAGGTGGGTATGGAAGGTGAAAAGCTCGGAATCCACGCCAAGGAAGGATTGGAGAAGGTTAAATGGGAGAAACACTCAGGAAAAGCACCAGGGCTTACATGGTACCAGGTGGGAAAAACTCATAACTCTCAGCAAGGTCACTTGAGGAACAAGAATTGTAACCTAATGCACAATGTTTGAGATATTATTGCAGACATACTTTGATGCGCCAGAGAGCCAAAGTGCAGCAGCAATTAGGATGAATGGAATGGGAAAAGGTTTGATTTGGGTGAACGGAGAAGGTGTTGGTCGATATTGGATGTCGTTTTTGTCGCCATTAGGACAACCTACCCAAATTGAGTATCACATCCCTAGGTCTTTCTTAAAGCCCAAGAAAAACCTTCTGGTTATATTCGAGGAAGAACCGAATGTGAAGCCAGAGCTTATCGATTTCGTTATCATCAATAGAGACACGGTATGTTCTTACATTGGAGAAAACTACACTCCTAGTGTCCGACACTGGACCAAGAAAAAGGACCAGCTCCAAGCCATCACCGATGACGTGCATCTCACGGCTAGTCTCAAATGTTCCGGCACAAAGAAGATCACCGCTGTGGAATTCGCTAGCTTTGGAAATCCCAATGGAACTTGTGGAAACTTCACTCTTGGAAGTTGTAATGCTCCTGTCTCTAAGCAAGTGGTCGAGAAGGTAAAAATACAAACTTGGCTTATGTTTATAACTACTATTACATGAGGAGACTTAACACAAACTTTTTTTTCGTTTTTGCAGTACTGTTTGGGCAAAGCAGAGTGTTTGATTCCGGTGAACAAGGGTACGTTCCAGCAAGATAAAAAGGATTCATGTCCCAAAGTTGCGAAGAAGCTTGCTGTACAAGTCAAGTGTGGCCGTGACAAGAAGAACTAATGATTCGTTTGAACGGTTTTATACATTATGTAATTATGTTTAGTAGATATACGTAAATAATGCATTGATTTGTTGTTCCAATTTTTGAATTTGTAAAAAAAACGTTTTGATGTTAAAAAGAAAATTAAGGATTAAAAAGTTATATCATAAGAAAATTAAACGATAATGCAGAGATATAAGAAGGAGAATCGTTTCTTCTTTCTATTTTATTTACTTGATCCTTTTGCGAATTTCGTAGAAGTAGCCAAAGGCCACCACAGCAGCAGCGACTGCAACCCCGACTGCACTATGTGCCAGCACCGTGCTGTTGTCTGTTATCACCTTAGTGACTGAAGATGTTGGTGTGAACCCGAGCTCTGAGAGTTTCTTGTGTGACTCTGCATAGTCTCTGAAGAATACATCTTCGTCCTGTTGAGAGGCAAGAGTTAGAAATCAAGATGCAACTGCATCATAATCTTAGCTTGTAGTCGATGCAGCTTGCGCGCGAATTGATAATTGAATCGGGTTTTTGGATCAGAGTAAAGATAGGCTCCCATAATTATACCTTTGCGTAAAGCTCGACGTAATGATGAAACTCGGGGACTTCCAACAATGTCTTGTCCGTTGAAAGTTTCAGCAAGCCCTCTGATTCTTCTTCTTTGAGCAATTCCCTGTAGTAGCAACAGTGACCATGGTTTAAACATCATGAACAAAACAAATAGTTGTTGTCTCTCCAACCAAACAAAATCTGTCAGAGGATCTTACACAAAGTATGAGTTGTCAAACTTTAGAGGATCTTGAGTCCATGGTCCATCAAAACCAGATCTCTCTGGATGAGCCCTTCCCTACATATTGTAATCTAATTAAAAATCCCTATACGTAACTTATATATTAAATACCAAACAAAAAATGTGAATTGTGCAATCAAAGAATTTACCAGAGTATGAGCTCCTGAGAGTGCCACAATATCTTTATCAGACAGTCCCATCCGGTAGAAGACATCTTTGAGATGTTTGAAACCTACATGAAAAATAGCAGACATAACTTCAAACCCATTAAGGAAGATAACATTCAAAATGAATATTTGTTGAACATCGTGGAAACTCCGTGACCCTCCAACCTTGATGAGCATCAGGAAGTCTTCCTTCGTCAGTGCAGGCATTTGAATCCTATAAGAGAAACATACAGCTAATATATAGTTAATTGCTTTTGAAAGTAAGCTGTACCATTCATCTTAATGGCTAAGACAATATTACTTTTCGGCCAGGAACAAAACTGATGTCAGGGCCACCAGTAACTTCAACCGCTACCACACCAGCAAGCTGAAAATGACAGAATCAAATTCATGTGAAAATGACTGAGATCCAAAAGTTGCTTGTATAAGATATAGCAGCCATGCTTGTGAACACTTTTTTTTGGGAATTCACAGCTATAGCTTTAACATTATGATACCAAAGGAAGAAAAGGTGGTACAATACATGATATGTTCAGTCTTAGAAAATGTGATATAGGTGTAAAAGCAAAACATGTAAGCCTAGTAAGTCCAGGGCTAAATGGAACACCACTGATGAGTGAATAGTTTAAGAAGACCAATTGAAATGTTAATGCAGCTTTACTGACACAGCCAAATTTAAGAAATTTTCAAAAATATTACAATCAACGATCAAGTGGCACTTTTAAATGTTCTTCCGTGAGTGCATCTCTTAGCACATAAATGGATTCGACATTTTGTTAAATTCCTCCATGATTCTTACACTGTATCAATATACTATTTCATTTGAACTAGTATTGTAAAGCCAGGGAATACAAACAAACAAAAATGCCACTATTTCTCATATGGGACAAGAATTTTCACACTCCAAATAACACAAATATTTCAATCCTGAAGCACAATTGTCAATTTCCCCTGTTTCTACACCCTGAGGACCGCAATCACACAACTCAACCAACTTTATCTAGCATCTTGATGAGTTTACACAATTGTCAATTCCCCTGTTTCTACACCATAAGACTTGCTTATACGACTATGCAATCATAAAAGTTCATGCAAAAGCAAAACTCGTTTTTAATTTACCTGGTATAGGTCCGCATAACTGATTTTGGGATGTTTAGTTTTCACTTCCTCTGAAACAGCAAAAAAAAAATCAACAATCAACATCAAATTCAAAAGAGAACAGTCATCTTATGACAAATTGATACATCAGTACACCACATAGTCATCTCAAGGTCGGTGTATAAAACGATTATGTTTATACTTAGCAAGATTTCAAAAACCATATGATAAGTAAACAGAATCCCTAAAACGAAGAACTCAATCAATTCAATTACTGAAATCTCAACTCCAATCCCTAATGCGCAGAGAAGGCAAACGAAAAAAAACGCACCACAGAGATCGAGAGCGATTTTCAAACCACTATTAGCACCATGACTATACTCCTGTTCGTTCCGAATCGAGCCATTAGGTCCACCAGTCTTCGATTCAGCATCATAAGTTCCAGCGTCATGCCACCTTCTCACAAAAACCAAAACCAACGAACATCTTAAACAAATCAAATTCACAAAACATCGCGAGATTTTTCTCAATCAAAACCCTCGTCCGTACTCAAATGGAAACTTACGCTAATCGGAGCATGATCGGAGCGCAACTCTTCTTAGCGATGAGAGCACGGAGTTCACGGCGAGCCTTATCTATCTCCTTGAGGTAATCATCGTCAACCACCAGTGCTGCCGCCATTGTTACAACTCCGAGACTGAGCGTGTGGAAGATATAACAAACAAATTGTAGATTTTTTGTGTTTTATTTTTTCTATTTAATTTTAGTTTTCGTTGAAGTTTGAGCCGAAGAGATAAAAAGCACCCAATGGGGAAAATGCGATTAGATGGATCGGGTGTCAGTGATCTTCTGTTCTCGGCAGTACACTATCCTCTGGTGGACCACGTACATTTGTCTTTATTTTAGTATTTAGCGTTTAGACATGCGTGTCATTTTATGTCATCGAAACGGCACACTAGTAGATTTAGGGTATTTGAACGGGACGCATGTTTGTGTCATCTTAGGGTATTTGAACGGGACGCATGTTTGTGTCATCGGTGTTTTTTTTTTTTTTAACTCTTGATTTATTATTTATTATAAATTATGAGAATTGTGTTACAATGACGATTCTACTATCGACAATTCTGTCCGACCCCCGAACGGTTCTAATTGTGCATTGTTATAGATCTCCTGTAAGCTTATCTCCTTAATCTGCAAATTAAATAAATCGCATTACCTGGGCGTCGAACCCCAGACCTCTTGGTGTAGAAGCTTTAAACAACCATTCGTCAACCACTAGACTAAGGGAGCTTTCACCATCGGTGTTTTTATATCATTTATATTTATATTTATTTTGGTAATTTTTTTAATTGATGTCTTAATCGCTTACTCAATCAATCATAAATCATATGCAAACACACTCATTTCAATCATTAAATCAAATATTTAATTTTTGATTTAATGTTTAACGTTACTTAGCACCATTATCTATGGGCTCATAATCAAAAAGACATCTCTTAACAAATTTTAAGGTAAGAATTGGTTAAGAACTCATCGATAATGGTGGTCTTAAAACTTTAACTACTTGCTTCTCTAAACTCATGTAAGCTTAAACCAATAAAATATTTAATAGCAACTTAGGTTTTATTCTTATATTTATTACTATATTATCGTTAAGTACTCTCTCCGATACTTTTTTAGTGATGTTTAAATTGTTACACACATATTAGAAAACATATAATTTACCCATTTACTATTAAAACATCATTAATTATAATGAAATCAACTAACAAAAAAAATATGATGTAATATATGATTGGTTAAAAAATATTACAAAACATTTAATTTTTGGCGTAGAAATTGAAAACATCACAAGTAAAACAATTTTTTTTTACTTAAACGTCAATTAAACTGAAACGGAATAAATATTTATTTGTTAGTGATTAATCAAATTTGATGTGTATTAATAATTGTCTTCGTCATCATTCATGGTTATATTATTGTCACTTTCTTCATCAGTGTTGCTTCCATAGGTTCTATCCGTCAAGATCTGAACACCACATTCAAAAATGTCGAAGTCTTGGTATTTGCTGTTGAATTTGAACGTTATCTCTTTGCTCTCTTCAAGCCATATGTATTCGTCAAAAGAGTCAGAGTGAAAAATAAACAGATGTTTAGTTTTGCTTCTGGAGATACCACAAGCAAGATCCTCTACGGGGTACAAGTATCCTTTGCGCACTCGACGACATAAAACTCGGGGATCATCACACCATTCTCCATTTTGCTGGTGAAGGCAAATAACAAGGCAAATCTTAAAACTCGAGAAAGCGGAAAGAGGAAAAGTCAGCTTATTCCCAGTGGCTCTATGTTCGAACTCTGTAGGCATTTTGCTTCCAGGTAAGCATGACGACCCATATCCGAAAGATTGTTGTTGGATAATTGCTCTTCGTGCTTGTTGGTCCAATTTGAAGCAGTTGGTGAAATCGAGGTGCGCATTTTCAGTGTCCAAAGGGCAAATTATGGTCTCAAGTGATTCACAATCTTGTGCTAAAAGGTACCTGAGTGAACGAGGGAGTTCTGGCAATAATGTGAGTTTTTTGCAGCCATAAATTCTAAGTTCTGTTAACTTTCCAAGACCTTTGAGGCAGCAAGAAATACTTTCAAAAGCAGTATTGCTCAAGCACAGAAAAGTTAGATTCATGGGGAGTTGAGGTAGTGTCTTGAGCTGTTCATTTCCATGGACATTGAAAAACTCAAGTTGAGACCAAAGTGTTACTGATGTAGGCACATCTTTCACTGATGTCTCCGATATATCGAAAATCTTGATGTTCATAGAGATATATGGAAAATTTCGCAGCCCTGAGCATCCATTCATGTGGAGGGATTCAAGAGATTCCAAGTTCCACTTCGTTGGAATGACTTCCAGGTTTATGCAGTAACTCATCCCCAAGTTCTTTAGTTTATGAAGATTCGAGAAAGAAGGTGGAAGCTCTACTAAACTCTTGCAAATTGATAGTTCCAACGTCTCAAGATTTGTAGCCTTTGAAAGATCCGGGAGTTCCTTTAAATGTACTGAACCATGCAAATCCATCTTCTTGAGATTTGTAATTGGCTGAAAGGTAAAAAAACCACACAAAACACAAAGAAGAACATCACATAACACGAAGAGATAGTATGTACATAATTACTCATGTATATTTTCTTAGTGAGTTAATATTTTCACTAACTTGGATTCCATCCCACAGCTTCTCGAGCTTGCTATACTTCATATCAAGTTCGACAAGATATTCAGGATAAAATCTACTAGGGAGACTCTTGCTTGGATATGCCTCCCAATGTAGTAACCTTAGACTACGCGGAAACTCCAACTCGTTAGGTATGTGAACGCTATCATTCCCATCAACTCTGCTTTTGTAGATACGGAGGAACCGAAGATTCCGCATTCTTTTAAAAGCTCTATCACTTATACACACTTCGATGACTCCTGTTGTATCAAATGAAATGCCGGACACATCACCGGTGCCCTAAACCAAATATCAAATAAAAAGAGATTATTAGTAAACTAGTAAAATTATTTTAAATGACAAGGAGCAAAGGAATAACACAAATACAAGAAAGAAGAACTTACTGTATCATTTTCAAAGACATCACAAATCTTTTGTGAATCAATTAAAATGTGACGCTTCCATGGTTCTTGTCTATGAATTGCTTGTCTACCCACTTGTTGTAGTAATTTGTGCATTACTATTTTTCCATTGGCATATATCTCTATGAGAGATTTGTTTACCAAGATTTTTAACCAGTTTTTGACATCCAAGTTACCGTCAGTGAGCATGGCTTCCACAAGGTCACAATCTTTATAGTTGAAGAAGACCGCAATGTGTAGAAATAGGATTTGATCACTCTCATCTAACCTTTCATAGCCGACACTTAGTATGTCCTCGATGTCTCGACTAAGATTAGTTTTTAGCCTTTGCATAACATATATCCATTCATCCTCCTCTTTCCCAAATAAAGATGAACCCACCACTCGGAGACCCAATGGAAGGTTACCACATAGGTTTGTTATGGTTTCTGCAAGCTCCATATAACCATTAGGTGGAAAGCTTTGCTTAAAGGAGTATCTAGATAAGATCTCAAGAGCTTCTTCATTAGATGGAAAACCAACATGGTATGCATTGTTAATACCATGTAGCTGCAAAATCTCTTTGTTTTCCGTGGTTATTACAATCCTACTTCCTGGACCAAACCATGTAGTTTCATTTGCCAACGCCTCTAATTGCTTTAGATTGTTCACATCATCAAGGATGATAAACACTTTCTGGTCGCTTAGATTTTCTTTTATTGCACCTAAATGAAATATCTTGATACCACTTTGGTTCAAAACCTTTGAAAGAAATTGTTCTTGTAAATGCAGCTTCTGACCATACTCATCAAGACCACTCTGATGACAGCTCCCCTTACTGTTATTGTCCACGAAACTAGTAAGTTGAAACCTATTAGAGAGTCGACTCTGTAAAGCTCTGGCAATGGTCGTCTTACCAATCCCTGCAGGACCATAGATTCCAACAATCTTAACTCCAACATAAGCTAAATGCATCAAAGACTCAACTTCTCTCAAATGAGCTTCTAATCCCACCATGCCATCGAAATCCCATGATTGTGAAGCATTTAATTTCTTTAAAACATCTCTTGCAATCTTTTCAATCATGTTCGCTTCAGTGTCCCTAACCCAAAAAAAAATGTTTCATGAGAAGACAAATCATAGGGATTATTAAAATTTTAATTATTTTCTCCTAAGAAATCTCTACATAATTGTAATAATCATTCAACAAAAACATGCCCTTAGAGCAACTCCAATGCAAGTTTTTTTTGCAAATTTCTAAGAATTAAAAAGAGAAAAAATAAATAAAAAACATGTAATAAGCTAAGAAATAGTTCTTGCTAAGAATTTTGAAATAGTTTCTTAAATACATGTGTCCACTTATGATTGAGTGGAGGAAAAAAAGAAAAAAAAGAAACAAATTTTCTGATTATTTAAAATGTAGTGTTTAGTAACTTGTTAAAAACTTTACCATTGGAAAGATAAATTTTACATAAGTTTTTAGTTTCAATTTTTGTACTTTTTGTAATTAGAATATTACCAACATAATTGTTAAAAGATTTACCATTGGAGTTGGTCTTAGTCATTAAATTCTAGGAACTCTCCTTTTTGTAATGATTCAGATCACATTAATTCCCCTATTCTATTACTACACACGTAGAATGTAAGGAAATCAAACTACAATTTAATTAAGAACCAACCAGTTTAGGAAGTGTTCTCCGGCTATGTTACCAACATCATTCAAAGCTTTACTCCATCTTTCTGACTCCTCCTTCGATTTACAAGCACATGTTCTCTTGAAAACGCTTCCAAATTCTCCGGTTTGTTTCCGCACATCAGATGGATCTACGTCGTAGAAGATCGTCATCACTATTTGTCCTAGATCTTCCTTGCACTTCAAAATCTCTACCAACTCATCCAAACACCACTTGGAAGAAGCATAGTTCTTTGAGAGCACAACAATCGATATCTTCGATTCCCTAATCGCTTGCATGAGTGAGGGGAAAATTTGTTGGCTTCTCTCTATCCCTTGATCATCGAACATCGTAATCGCGTTATCTTTAAATTGCTTACGCAAATGACTTAGAAATGTTTTGCGGACGTCAGGGCCATGGAAGCTCGCAAAGACTCGGTATCTCATAGTGCCAAGCGAAGAAGAAGAAGAAGAAGAAGAAGAAGAAGAAGAAGAAGAAGTCATGAGATGAGATAGTTCAAGATCAAATAGATGTCTCTGGATGAGCCATGGAGAAAAATGAAAATGAAAAACAGAAAAAGCTTATTCACCATTGACTTTTGGCTTTTGATAAGGAGGGACGAAGAAGCTTCTTCGCTTGTTTGCTAAACATCAGAGCGGGAATCATTTTTTTAATAAAATTGTTATATATTTATATCTAGAGATGCGATCATATATTAAAAAAATATACCAAAGTTGCAACAGTTCGTCAATAAAAATAAGTGTTACATCGGTTCATGAAATAAAATAAAAAAATTTCAACTTACATGGTATAAATATTTATTTTCATTTTTACTTGGAATCTACATAATAATAATAACTATATAATCTGAATAAATACCGGACGTAAATTTTTGTAAACTAATTTTTTTATTTTTATAAATTTAACGGTGGTTCTTTTTAAAAATTTGCGTTTATTTATTTTAAATTGTATTTTATATCTATTCAAATATTTACATTTTTTTACTCGATATATTAAAATCATCATTATTGAGAGTTTTTAAAACAAATTTTAGCTTAATTAAAAATATAAAAACTATTTTTTAGCAAATCTTAACTTAAGACCTCAATAACGATGGTTTGGTTGTCTTCTTCAATTTAAAAGTTGCAAAAAATAATTAAATAATAGTTTAATAATTAAAAGGTTTTAAAAACATTAGGAAAAAATTGGTCAACTCAGCCTTCAGGTCAACACTCGCTACTCGTTAGTAAGCTTTTTTATTAAACTCAATCAAAATTGGTAAGCTAATTAAAAAGATTCAATAAATTGCCATTTTTAATCGAAAATTTAATTGCCGCGAAAATAAATTTTCTCCGTCTTCCCTTGAAAACCCCTCTCTCAGACTCCAGAGTAACAACAATGGCGGAACTCGTGGGTGACGCGGTTTACCTTAAGGAGATCGACAAAGCTCGCCGTGAGATCCGTGCTCTCATCGCTAACAAGAATTGTGCTCCGATCATGCTCCGATTGGCGTAAGTTTCCATTTTCCGTGTTCGATTTCTCTGATATTTGAGTGCTACGAACTTGAGAAATCTCGCGATGTTGTGCGATTTTCATGTTGTGTTCTCTCTGTTTTTGTGAGAAGGTGACATGACGCTGGAACCTATGATGCTGAATCGAAGACTGGTGGACCTAATGGCTCGATTAGGAGCGAAGAAGAGTATAGTCATGGTGCTAATAGTGGTTTGAAGATCGCTCTCGATCTCTGTGGTGCGTTTTTTTTTCGTTTTTCCTTTTCCGTGGATTAGGGTTTGGATTTAGATTCAGTGATTGAGTACTTCGTTTTGGGGATTCTTTTTCTTAGCTTGTGTTTACACTCAATTTGTTCATGGGTGACGACGAGATTTATCACATTTTGAAATCTTTCTAAGTATAGACCTAGAGATGATAAATTATGTGTTGGCTATGTTTTTTCTGGAATATACTGATTTACTTGTGACCAGATCGTTCTACTAGTGGTTCTGAGGATTTATGAGAAGCTCACATGTTAAATTTGCTACTGTGTGTTGCATCAATTTGTTTAGTGACCTGAGGAACTTTTTGAGAACAATCTTACTTCTTGTTTTAAATATCATTGTTGAATTATTGTTATTTCAGAGGAAGTGAAGACTAAACATCCCAAAATCACTTATGCGGATCTTTACCAGGTAACTAACTTGAATTTCGCTTGAACTTTAGCAGATTTTCTACTGGAATGAAGAGTGTAAACAATGATCAGTGTGATACCCCTTTTGTTCAGTTGTGTTGGCAGTATAATTTCTCACGGGCCTTGTTTTTACCTCTTCATTCAGATTTTTCAAGGATTTTTTAGTAGCTGTGTTGTGTCTCAGAAATTCATCAGTGGTGTTGGCTAGTTGTGCGATTTCGGTCCTCAGGGTATATAAATAAGGGAATTGACAATTGTGCAGTGCTTCAGGGTTGATGTATTTGGCTGATTCACAATGTATAGAAATAAGGGAATTGACAATTGTGCAGTGCTTTAGAGTTGATATATTCTTATACACAGATTAGTACTTATGGTCTCTTTTGTGTTCTCTGGCTTTAACAAATCTAATGTAAAGGCTTAGTTGGTGAGAATGTCCAGAAAAAATTCCCAATACAGCTGCTATTATCTTATAGCTAGCAAGTTTTGGATATCTCATTCATTTTCACATGAAATTGATTCTGTCATTTTTCAGCTTGCGGGTGTGGTAGCAGTTGAAGTTACTGGTGGACCTGACATCAGTTTTGTGCCTGGCAGAAAAGTAATAATCTCTCAACCATTAAGATGGTGTAATAGCTTACTGGCCAAATGCGATCAACTAATTAGTTATATGTTTCTCTCTTACAGGATTCAAATGCCTGCACCGACGAAGGAAGACTCCCTGATGCTAATCAAGGTTGGATGAAATCTTTTTCCATTGACCAGAAACTCCAATATGTTTTTTCCGTTTACCAGAAAATACCTAAATCTTTGTATTTGAGTAGCAAATAGACAATGTACAGTCTAATCTTCTGTTTGAATGTGTTCTTTTCCCTCAATGAGAGTTTGAAGTTATGTCTTCTGATTTACATGTAGGTTTCAAACATCTTAAAGATGTCTTCTATCGGATGGGACTGTCTGATAAATATATTGTGGCTCTCTCAGGGGCTCATACTCTGGTACATTCTTTGTTCCACATTTCATATTTGTCGTTTGGTATTTATTTATATACAAAAGTTGTGTACGTTTTTTAATTAGATCTCAATGTTTAGGGAAGGGCTCATCTAGAGAGATCAGGTTTTGATGGACCATGGACTCGAGATCCTCTTAAATTTGATAACTCATACTTTGTGTAAGATCCTCTAATGTCATGGACAATATGTTTGTTGGAGACAACAAATAGTTCCTCTGACTGATCACGGATTATATGATATATGTTGGTCCTAGGGAATTGCTGAAAGGAGAAGGATCAGAAGGTTTGCTGAAACTTTCCACGGATGAGACTTTGTTGGATGTCCCAGAGTTCCGTCGTTATGTTGAGCTTTACGCAAAGGTATTATTCTGATCCAAGAAACCGATTTGAGCAATTAACCAGAGCTGCAAATCGAGTTTCATAAAAGACAAGCCAAGATTATTGTATTGCAACAAGTATAAGTTTTTTGTTTCAACAAGCATAAGTTTCTAATATTTGTTCCAACAGGACGAAGATGCATTCTTTAGAGACTATGCAGAGTCACACAAGAAACTCTCAGAGCTCGGTTTCTCACCAACGGCTTCAGTCACTAAGGAGACTACTCAGTGGATGATAACTTTCGAATTAAAACTCTCACAGCTCGGAGTCGTAGTCGTTGCTGCTGCTGTTGTGGCCTTTGGCTGCTTCAATGAAGTCCGCAAAAGGATGAAGTAAATAAATGAGAGTAAGAAACGATTCCTCTAATCTTGGGTTTTGTTGCAAAACGAAACATTGTAAACACGAATCTACTATGGATCGGTTCATCGGTATGTAGATGATTCGGATCTTAACCGGACATATCATTGGAATTGGTACGAATTGGTTCAGTTCTTATTGAATCGGTTTGGTCCAGTACTAGAAATCATGTCTTCTACTTTGGTTTATTACAGTCACGATTAGGATTGGTTTAGAATTTATCTAAAGGTCATCAAGTGGTTTTACTTTGGGAAAAACCCCAAATTGGAGATATATGGTTGCCTCATACTCTACGTTAAATACTAGAATTGATAAAGTAGGCAATAAAGGATACTAAAAGATTGGTGAAAAAGTAACCACCACACCTTACACAGACACAACAAGTGGGACTCACCTGAAACCGAACCCTATCGAGGACTTAGACATGGTTGGTATTGTTAGGTACGAAACTTCCTTAGACTTTTTTTGGTTTTATTATCTCCTTATTTTATTTTTCTCCTTTTTTTTTTCAATTTTCTAATGTTTAGGATAATATTTGTATGACAAATATAATAATTTTTTGGGGATTTTAGTCATTTAATTGATATTTTGAATTTATAATTGTAATTTTGGATAAATTATTATATTTCAGATAATTCGGGTATCCATTTGGTTTTTAATTTGGATCAGATTCAGATTTCGTCTTTTCATATATATAATACGTTCGTTATTTCTAATTTCGATTTTATTTTTTCGGTTCAAATTTTTGGATACGAAATATTACGCGCATGCCTATTTGTGTTTATTAAGTGTATTTTACTCCTCTCTTTTTTGTTGAAGTATCAATATTAGTGTTCAGATCATTTACTTTTGGGTAAAAACAGATTCAGATTGTAGACACAAAACACACATGAAAGTGAAGAGGTTTAGTATGGTAATTAGAAAAAAGTAGTTAGAACAACTTTTTAAAAAATGATCGGTGTATGTTGCAATCTGTCTTTGTACATTGTAATGGGACGTGACCTCCTTCGTTTCAAACCACTATTAGACCTTAACCAATTACAATGAACCTAATTGCATACTCGAACCATTTTACTTTTTTCTTGGAACTATGTAATATTTCTCGTATCTAATGGGTATGGATACTATGAACAAGACATTCTTGGGGGGTTTCTTGATCATGCAAGTTTGGTTTGGACATCTCTTGAGCTAGCAACTTTCTCATTGATCAGGATTTGATCGACTCTTTTTTCTGATGAAAGTATCAAATAATCACCACATTTAAAGCAACAATATGAAAATATTATCTATTAAACATGTTAAGACATTAGTTTATACATGCGGACGTATTACGTATATCATCATATATGCATAAACTATAGGTTTATCTTTTAGGTATCAAAGGTACTAACTTAGTTAGATATAAATATTGAAGAGCTTAATTTAACTTATCAATCAAGCCTTGTCCTAACTCCTAACAAATGTCATTAAATTAGTAAAACAATACTAGAACAAGCAACCTAAAAACGTAACCAATTAAATTAAAATAAAAAACTACTAACCTTTACATCCAACAAACATTTTTAACCATCAATCAATCATTTCAATGAGGGAAAAAAAAAACGAAGAGTTGATATATAAATAGTTTTGTATTTTAATGAAGTTAGACTATTCATCCCACAAGGCGTCACGTATGGGCACATAGGGCTTGTCATGTCCCCAACAAGATGATAGTGATATATATGAGTTTGGTACAAACATTGATATTCTAGAACACCTACTTCTTCATTTTTTTTTATTTTTGTGTGTATTTATTTTGTTTGTTTGTATTTGTGTGTTTAATATGTTTTGAAGGTAAAAATCGGTGACACGTGGTTGCAATTATTAAAAGTTATAATTTCAACGGTGTAATGGTGTTCACATATTTTGACTAGGTTGTGTGAACTTTGCCAAAGTTTGATTATTTTTGAATTTTGGAATAAAAATAGGGATTTGCTAATTTTCTTTTAGGGTTTAAGTATGTATTATCACACATAGCAATTAAACTAATCAGAAAGCTTGTACTCTTGTGTGATTCATTTCTTTTGGTTGAGGCAATATTTATGTAGATCATCAAATGACTAGGACTACATTTTCTTTTCATTTCCCATACAATATTATGTTTATGTTTTAAATTTTTAAAAAGGTGCAATGAACTATTAACACTTTTTAAAAATGATAATTCGTATGCGCAAATGTAAAAGAGTGTTTCAATCAAGATTTAAACCCTTCTTTATTTTACTTTAAACTAGTTCGATAATATATTTTAAACTCTACTAAGAATAAGAATGTGTATATTATAACGAGGTTTTTGTTTGAATAAATTTTACCTTTCTCACTAAATTTTTTTTGATTGTTTTTTTTTGTTAGAAAGAATATCATGTTCAGCACAATAGCTACACTTGCCACAATGAAAACAAAAATTTACAAATGCTTAAACATTAAAACCATTACTAATAGTTAAAACATGGTTTTGTATAGTTTAGCCGCAAATTGTTTTAGCATTTCATTTTGAAATTTGATGGATTCACAAGGAAAAAAAAAAGTTGTGAACAATGAATGGTATTGAGAATTGCATTGAAGGAGAAAAAAAAAATAGTGAATAAAAATGTGAATGTGGTGTAAGAATATTAAACAAACCAAAATGTAATAATAATAATAAGAAGATGAAGAAGAGCCCCACCAGCCACTCCTTCAAACGTGTCCTACCAACTCTCTTCTAGAAGCCAATTAGGCTCACCTTCCACCTCCAACCTTCCCTCTCTCTCTCTCTCCATAAAACCCTCAACAACAGAATCAAAAGCAACATCATCATCATCATCATCATCTTCATCTTCATCTTCATCACAAGAAAGCTATGGGGAGGTCTCCTTGTTGTGAGAAAGAACACATGAACAAAGGTGCTTGGACTAAAGAAGAAGACGAGAGACTTGTCTCTTACATCAAGTCTCATGGCGAAGGCTGTTGGAGATCTCTTCCTAAAGCTGCTGGTCTTCTCCGTTGTGGTAAAAGCTGTCGTCTAAGGTGGATTAACTATCTTCGACCTGATCTTAAAAGAGGAAACTTCACACGTGATGAAGATGAACTTATCATTAAGCTTCATAGTCTCCTTGGCAACAAGTAAGTCCCTTTATGCTCTGTTTCTTGAAGGTTTTGCTCTGTTTCTTGAAGTTTATGCTCTGTTTCTTGAAACTTATGTTCTGTTTCTTGTATCAGGTGGTCTTTAATTGCAGCGAGATTACCTGGAAGAACAGATAACGAGATCAAGAATTACTGGAACACGCATATAAAGAGGAAGCTTTTGAGTAAAGGGATTGATCCCTCTACTCACAGAGCGATCAACGAGGCGAAAACAGAGGAAAAATTTGTAAAAGATGTTTCTTTTGTGTCTAAATTTGAGAAAACAGAAAAGTCCGGGGATCAGAAGCAAAGTAAAATGAATCTAAATGGGTTAGCTTGTAAAGAAGAGATCGTTGAGTACTACCCAGTTGTTGTTGCAGAAGAAATGTGCACAGATTTGAATCTTGAGCTTAAGATCAGTCCACCATGGCAAAAGCAAAACCATAAAGAAAGATCTCCTTACACTGCGTCACGTTTTTACATGGAAAACGGCATGGAGTGTAGTAGTGAAACTGCGAAATGTCAGACAGAGGATAGTAGTAGCATAAGCTATTCTTCTTCTTCAGTTGATATTAGTAGTAGTATTGGTGTTGGCTATGACTTCTTGGGTTTGAAGACAAGAGTTTTGGATTTTCGAAGCTTGGAAATGAAATAAATGAATAGAGAATGATAATTTGTAGTTGTGTGATAATGTTAGACTCTTGCTTTTTTACTTTTTTTACTTCCATCTTTGTTTTACCTTATCTCCCAACTCTTGTATATTAACTTGAAATTTTCAAAAATCAGATTTTATCCTCTCATTTGTTAATGCAATCCTATAAACTTAGTTTGAGTTTGAGTTCAGTTGTTTTGTAATAAGTATTTGGTAAGTAGACAAGTTATGATAGGTATGAACTAGTAACTAGTTGGTAAAGGTTTAAGTCTCTATCTCCATCTAGAGACTGTGTTCATATGAGATTGATGTGCATTTTTGATAAAGATCCACACCACACATGTATTTGCCATCAGGGCTTCATGGAGACTTAGCTCTCTTATGTTAACTTCTAGAAAGGTTGAGATTTTTTTTTCAAGGAAGTGATAAGTTGTGTGAGGATGAGAAGTGTGAGAACGATTGAAGTGGTTGGGATGGTACATGTTTCAACTCATTAGTACACATATACTTTAAATAAAGACTTTTTCATTGATCATATCTTGGATTTCTTTTGGACTTTAGCAAAATGAAAATTTCTATTATAGTTTAATTAAAATAATTTATATATTTCAATTGGTTACATACATAGGACCTTTTCAAACTACATCACATGAACAGTATGTAAAAATTAGAGTGCCTAGATCCCATAGGTTTAGGTTACACATAATCAAGGATCAACATGTCAATTTTGATCACATGAAGATGTTGACTAAGTATTGTGGGAGATGTCAATTTAGATATGCAGGTCCATTTATCGCAATGAAACTTACAAACCAAAATGTGCATTAATGACATTCATCGGATTGGATGGCAGTTATGAAAATTTTCATAAACAAAATCGGATAAACAAGGTATAACCGTAAACTTAATTAAAAACATGACTTAGTCAATTTGCGGTGTAAAGAAAATTAGAATATGATGCGGATGAAATAATATAAATTTTATATACTATTCAGTCTACACCATACGTCTACGTTCAAAATTTTGATATAAAATCGGATATGGATATTATTTTTGCTCATTGAAATTGTAATAATAGCTCAAATTTTCCTATTAAAAAGATAGAACATAATGTTAATGGCGTTGTTGCGTTATCAAATTCGAATTTAAAATAGTGAATAACTAAACTTACGATACATGAATTAAGTTAATTAGAGTTATATTCCAAGGTTGAAAATTAGATGCATTTTCTTATGTTTAAATAAGTAGGGACTAAAAGAAGAGTAAACGTGTAACGAACATGATGCTTCAAAGAAGGGTCATCACATGCGTTTACACCAAATTCTTAATCCACTTTATAACCTTTATTTAGTTGTTTTAGCATTATTACCTTTTTCCAAATGTGTTAGGTGCAATTTTCTCGAATATCTGATAATTTTTTGTTAGTTAGTTAATGTAATACACGATTCGTCTATATGTCTTTAGTTAAAGGTTCTATAATCTGAGACAGTGAGACTAATATACATCGAATGATCTAATCATTGTTCTAGAGCCTTGAGCCTATCCTCTTTACTTAACACTCAGGTTTCGATTGGCTTATGGTAGATTTGTTGAATTGAAAATGATATTTTAATCTAGATTTTGGCTCGGTTTCGGATAGGATTTTTCCGGTTAAACATTTCGGATTGGGGTTTTCCGGTTTTCGAATCTCCAATTAAACATAGTTTTGTATGGTTTTGGTTTCAACTTATATGTAAGAAAAAAAGGCTTCAGATTCTTCTTTATTGAATCAGTCAAATTCAGAATAGTTATTTCTTTACTTGGAAAAAATTGAATCCAATAATACAATATTGATATATATATGTAGTTATATTTCTGAAATCATTTGATCATTGCAATGTATCACTGAGTCCTAACCAGCACTCTGCTTACCACTAGAGGTAGATGTTGTCATAAACGACTCGCCACACCCGCATTGCCCTTGCGAGTTAGGATTGATGAATACAAACTCTGATCTGCAATTAGCATATACATGGTTAAAGATATCGAGAAGATGTATAGCAAACAGACTTTGCGTTTGTAATGTTGACAGAGAGGTCCAAACCTGAGTTTATCGTCTACAAAATCCATCTTTGTTCCAATCACATGCATTAAGGCCTTTGGTTCAACAAGTATCCTCACACCTTTCTCCTCTACCAGCTCATCAAATTTCCCTTTCTCATCTGAAACAGCCACTCACAAAGGAACGTATATAAAGAAAGGCTCAAGACACACGATCAACAGCACGCAACTTTGACAATTATTTATAAAACGATTGAAAAATTGTGCATTAGCTGATATGAGAACAGAGACTTCAGTACAGCATAACACTTTCAACCATAAATACTCATGTACACAGCTTTGTTGGCTAGTCTAATACTTTTGCGGTTTTTGCCCATTCAGTCATACATATATGAAGAAAAAAAACTGAATGTGAACCTAACGACCAAAAGTTTGAGAACATGAAAAATACAAAGCAACAAGATGTTACGCATCTAGCAAACCAAACTACAATGTTTGAGAACAGAAAAATGTTACAGATCTAACAATCAAGTTTGAGAACTCAAGTGGATCTACCAAATATGAGGTGAACATCTAGACACTTAAAGTCAATAAACCTTCGCTGAATGTTATACTGTAAACTAGATAGCACTTGAAACAGAGAAATGCATAAACATGCGGCAATATCCCGAAACCTTAAGAGAACTTATGCATTCAGCTATACTGACTTTGAATTTGTCTCATAAGACAAGAAACATTCACAGAATCATTGACTCTATAACTATTAACTAGATAGAGAACCGAACACATAGCAACCATCGATGAGCCAAAATAATCAAATTCATCACTATTGGACAGACATCATAAGCATTCCCAAATTTCAAATTCACTAATTCTAATATCTCTATCTCCTTACGCCATGGCTACCAAATAGAGGAATAAGAACAAAACACAGCACCAGATTCAAACTGAAAAAATCAATCACCTAAAATAAAAATTGAAACTTGGTAACATCCATTGAATGTTTAAAGACATATCAGAGTATCCAGCTTTTCTTATCAATGAAACTGTGGCAAAGATCTAAAGACCTCAAGAGAACCTATGCATAGAGGATACATCTATAGTATCCGTCTCACAAAACAAGAAACATCCACAGAATCATTGACCCTATAACTAGATATAACTTAATACATCATCAATGAGCCAAAAACCAGATTCATCACCTTTAAACACACACCATAATAAACACTCCCAAAACTCAATTTTACCAAAGTCTAGTATCACTATTGAACAGACATCATAAGCCTAGTACTATGGCTACCAAATTCATCACTATTGAACAGACATCATAAGCATTCCCAAATTTCAATTTCACTAATTCTAATATCAATATCTCCTTACGCCAAAGCTACCAAATAGACGAATAGGAACAAAACACAGCACAAGATTCAAACTCGAAAAAAATCAATGCCCTAAAATAAAAATCGAAACTTGGTAACATCCATTGAACGTTTTACTGTAAACAAGATAACACTTAGAACATAGCAATGCATCCAGCTTTTCCCATCAATGAAACTGAGGCGAAGATCTAAAGACCTCAAGAGAACCTCAAGACCAAAAGAATCCAATTCATCACTACTGAACAGACATCATAAGCATTCCCAAATTTCAATTTCACTAATTCTAATATCTCTTATCTCATTACGCCATGGCTACCATATATAGGAATAGGAACAAAACACAGCAGAAGATTCAAACTCAAAAATCAATTCCCTAAAATAATAATTGATACTTGGTAGTTGGTAGCAATGCATCCACCTTTTCCCATCAATGAAACTGGCGAAGATCTAAATACCTCAAGAGAACCTATGCATACAGTTACAGTAACCATGAATTTTTCTCATAAAACAAGAAACATCCACAGAATCATTTGACTCTATAACTACATATGAATCATCAATGAGCCAAAAACCAAAACACCCCCAAATCTCAGTTTTACCAAAGTTTAGTAGCTATATTTCAAAATTGAAACTTGATTGAGAGAAACTAAACACAGCACAAGATACAAAATTCAAAATTGAAACTTGATTCCACCCAGAATCAACGAAACAACAATAAAGGCTGTAAATTGAAACCAACCCAGAAAATGATCCATCAAAGAGACTCGTACCAGCGTAATTAAGGGTATAAGACAAGCCGTTACAGCCACGAGCCTTTACGCCTAATCGTAAGAAAGGTTTTTGACGCTGCTGCAAGAGATGATGAACCCTAGAAGCAGCTTCGTCCGTCAAGCTCAATACTTGCTTCCTCAACGCCGGTCCAACCCTCGCCGCCGCCGCCGCCAAAACTCCAGAACCTTTCATCTATCGAATCGAATCCTCCGAGAATTATAGATTTACGGACATAATCAAAGCTAGAAGACGATGTCTCCTCCTCCTATATTTTTTTAACCCAAGTTAGAAAAATGAAATTTCTATTCTTTTTTTTTGGCTTTAACGAAATAAAAATTATATTTTTTTTTAAGTTATATATAGAGAAATAAATAAACTTATTATATAAACCCAACGGTCTCTCTCTCTCTTTCTCTCTTCATCTCTTTCGCAAGGAACGCTTTTGATACTCTGTTTTTGCCGGCTCTTGATACTCTGTTTTTGCCGGCGAAAACGAAACGATGGGTGGTTGTTGCTTCTCGACGGCTCTAGAGAACGATCAAACTCCGCAACAGCCTCAGACTCAGCAAGGCGAACGCAAGAACGATGAAGGCAAGAAGAAAGAGGAAGTCAAGAACGAAGGATTCGAAAACTGGCCTTTCACAGAGTTCTTCCGCTCCGATCTCACGACTGAGAACTTCAGCTCCGACGAGATCATATCAGAGAACTCAGAAGAATCTCCCAATGTTGTTTACAAAGGGCTTTTATCAGAGAATCTTGGCTTTGTCGCTGTCAAAAGATTCAAGATTACGCCTTACGATCATCCTGACTACTTCGCCGTACGTTAAATTCTCTTTGCCTATAAAGCTTAACACTTTTGCGACGTTCATTGATGGGTTTGATTCTGTTTCTTTCAGGAAGATGCAGAAGAAGTTGGGAAGCTAAATCACAAGAGACTCGTCAAGTTGTTGGGATATTGCTCTGATGAAGATGAAGCGCTTCTTGTTGCAGAGTTCATGCCTAATGGTACTCTTGCTCAGCGTTTGTTCCATCGTATGATTCCTCGATCCTCTCTTCACTTTCTTCTTTTGTGAATCTGATGTTATAAAGATGATTTGTGTTAGAGATGGTGTTAATGTAGTAGAATCAGAACTTGTTAGCCTTCTCTGTTTTTGAAGTTCTTTGTTTGGTTGTTGTTGTGATTCATAGAGAAAAACATGGATTGGTCAATGAGGTTGCGAGTGGCGTATCATATAGCCGAAGCATTGGACTATTGCAATAGTGCAGGTTTTGTATCATACAGTAACTTAAGTGCTTACTCGGTTCTGTTTGATAAGGTATGTAAAGAACATTTACATCATGCATTATGCCTTCTCTCGAGTGATCTTATAAGGATGCTAAGCTGTGTTTTCAAATGGATGTGTTGAAGGATGGTTGTAACGCCCGTGTTCTGAAAATTAATAGGAGACTTGAATGTGTATAAGAATTAGGGTGGAGTTGGTTTAATTCCGGTTGATTTCCTAAACTGGTCGATTTGTTTAATTGAATCAAAGGAGATTTAATTAAAGTCGGTTTAGATAAATTCTGGTTTAATCAGAATTAAACCAAAAACCCTAGTTTTATAAAGAACGCTTCTTCTCTCTTTTGTTTTGTGGCTGTTGTTTCTGAGAGTTGAGTTGAGAAAAGGAGAAGGAGAAGTTCACTTGTGAGAAGGAGAGTGTTAGCTTTGCTTTGGTGTTTAAAGCAAGAGAAGCAGTTTCGTCACGTCTTGGCAGAATAGAGTTCCGACGTATCAAATCTTATCGAAAGGTAATGAATTTTGGTAGGTTTGTTCTTAAGGCGTGTACGTTGATTCTCCTTTTTACAGAAGTGAATTCGGATTAATACTCAGTTAGTTATATGCAGTTTGGTGAGACGCGTTTTCTCTGTTGCGAACTGGGATCAGCGGAGTTTGTAAGTGCGATCGTGGTTTCATCGTTTCTCCGATCGGCACCAAATTTTGTGGGGAGCTTCGTGACGTCTACATCTTGCTTTTCACCGTAGGGATTAAGAAGTTAACGGTTGGTTTATGATTTAGGGCTTCGTTTCTGCGGCTGTAGTTTTTCTGGTGTTTCTGTCCTTTTGGTTCTTAGAGATTTTTGTTTGTGTGGTTTGTTGTAGGGCGTTGTTTGGCTGTTGCAGTCGCGAGGAGAGTTTTTCCTGGTTGTTTTTGTAGTTCAAATCACCTTGTTAAGGTGAGTGCGTGACCATGAGCTTATCTAAGCGATTGGGATTGAGTGATTTGTTTTGTGATGATTTGTAGGTGAACTGGATGTGTTATTGGATGTTTAGCTTGCTGGATGGTTTGTTTTTGTTATATATGTGGGTGTTATCTCATTGCTTGTGTGTATAGCTCGTAGATGGGAGGATCGCCCTCACTAAGTATTTATGAAATACTTATGCATCTCTTTCTTTGATGCAGGTAAAAGCAAAGTGTGATCCGTGGAATCATGGCGAGGAGAGGAGGATGATCTAGGCACTCATTGGTGTTTTAGATTATTGTTGGATTTGTTAGGGTGTTAGAATGGAATTTAGAAACATGTTAGGATGATCATGTTTTGGAATAATGTTTGGTTGAACTTGTTGGTTTAATAGAATTGTTTTATTGGATTTTTGGTTAAGTCTTCCGCTGGTTAATATTGTTGGTTACTTTAATGAGATTGCTTGGTTTAATTGATTTAAATTATTATGGCCGGTTTAGTTGGTTCGAGTTAATTGGGTTAATCCGGTTTGCATGTTTAAAAGAAAAAAAAATGGGATGGGTTCTTTCAATGGTGATGCCTGTTTATCCAGTTTCGGCTTGGTGAAGGAGGTCGTTGATGTTGATCGAAGAACGAAAAGTAATCTTAATCAATTTGCGCTTCTCTCTAGTCTCTTCAGACTATTCATTATTATCAGAATGTGATGTTTATGTTATCTCATTGTAGGAAACGTCAACACTGAGAGTGTGACATATAGATTTGGTACCATTCTTATGAATCTGCTTACTGGAATCCAATTTCTTCCAAGCCAAGTAAGTGTTTCTCTTTCATTGTCAATTTCTTGTAACACAAGTCACATGTTACTGAGTTGTTTTTACTCTTCTGTTTCTAGGCTCCTGAGATAATCAATGGAAAGGATGTAATTGAGCTGATGGATCCAAGTCTGAAGGGACAGTTCTCTAGAGATGATGCTGCTTTAGTTTTGAAACTCGCCTCTGAGTGTTTGCAATGCGAGTATAAAAAGAGTCTCATCACAACAGAGCTTGTTGCAACACTTGAAGCCTTGCAAGCTAAAACACAAGTAAGAAAGGGGATTTACTGTAACCTGAACTGTATCATTGGTTAATTTTTAGCATTCGTTTTATAAAACCAATCTTTTTGCTTTGCAGGTTCAATATCTTGAAATGCTTCGACTGGAAAGGCAGCACGACGTGGGAGCATCTTCCAGCCAACAGCAAGAGTTTGAACCCTCGCAAGCAGTAAGATCAGGAGCTAACTGTTAAACGTATAAATGCATTGTTGATGAATCTTTTGCACTGATCTTTCTTTTGCTTGCAGGTTCCATCTTCTGAAATGCCTGAGATAACAGAGCAGCATGAGGAGGAGGCATCACCTTCGAGCCAAACTCAACATGAGCACTGAATCTGCTAATAACTTCAACAGAGCAACTCTTCTTGAAGCAAAGTGATCCGGCAACAAACTTACGAAGATAAATTCTTGTTTTTGCAGAGTTTCTTTAGAACATAATTGTTCTTATTAGTTTTTGTTGAAACCATTTTTTTCTGTCAATCTTCAATTTCAACTCTTGCTTAACTTGCAGAACACGTTTAATGATGCTATAGTATGCCATTATAATGTTTTTGAAACTGTTATTTCTGCCTTATAGTTACTAGAGTCTAGAGGATTTAAAAGTAACTTGTATACACAACATATTCTATGCTTATAAAGATTTATAAACTATCATTCTTCCTAAAATCTCTCTTTTTTTTAAGTATGGGATAATGTTATGAAAAATTAGTTTGGATATCATACATAAATTACTTAACCTTTAAAGCATGAAAACAACTTCTACTAGACTTCATGACATATAAGTATGAAACAACTTTTGTTACATACTTCTCTACGTCCAATCCAAAAATCCGATCCAAAATCCGAACCGAATCCGATCCAAATTCCGAAAGCCTACGAAACAATTCGTTTTAAATCACTCATTTCAATCGAATTATACATACTCTCTCTACGTCCCAATCCCTCAACACAATGAGATTTGACAAGGGCATTATCCAAAACAAACCACACTTAAGGTTCCTTTCTTAGAATTTTCGACCCTACACAATTAAAATAGAATTGAGTCACGAAAGGGAAAGAAAAAAGCCAAGTCATCGGGTCTTTGTTCGTTCATTGCCACGACAAAATCATATAAATACATCCACAACTACCCACCTCTCCTCTCATTAATCACCGTAATTAAAGCCTATCTCTAATCAAAAAGTTCAAAACCAATAATTATCAAACAAATCATGCTTTTTCTCTATTCATAAAAACTATACATTATTTTCATAAAAGCATGACTTTCATATCCTCCTTCACTCACACTTTTGCTTCACTTCACCGAATTATAAATAATCATTCAACCGACGTGAAATAATTAAATCAGTCAAAAAAGGTAAACAAATATTTTATTTTTCCTTTATATTTTTCCAAACCATAAACAAACACTCTCCACTATCTCCTCCACTAACACACAATGGCCTCTCTCATCTCCCTTCTCTTCTTCTTCTTCTTCTTCCTCTGTTCTTCGATCACTTCTTTTCAAACAGAGAAGAAGACTTACATATTCCGTATAGACAGTGGACTAAAACCATCAGTTTTCACAACGCACTACCATTGGTACAGTTCAGAGTTCACACAAGGTCCACGAATCCTCCATCTTTACGACACAGTCTTCCATGGCTTCTCCGCAAGTGTTACTCCCGACTACGCTCAAACCCTACGTAACCACCCTGCGGTTCTCGCTGTCTTCGAGGATCGTCGTCGTGAACTTCACACTACTCGTTCTCCTCAGTTCTTAGGTCTACGTAACCAGAAAGGACTCTGGTCTAACTCTGACTACGGATCTGATGTAATCATCGGTGTTTTAGACACTGGAATAACACCAGAGCGGAGAAGCTTCTCTGATCTTAATCTTGGACAGGTACCGAAGCGGTGGAGAGGTGTTTGTCAGACAGGAGTTAGGTTTGAGACTAGAAACTGTAATAGAAAAATCATCGGCGCTAGGTGTTTTTCTAAAGGACAACAAGCAGCCATGTTCGGTGGGATTAATAAAACCGTTGAGTTTCTTTCTCCACGTGACGCTGATGGACATGGAACACACACGGCTTCAACCGCGGCTGGTCGTCAAGCTTTTAGGGCTAATATGGCTGGCTACGCTTCTGGTATTGCTAAAGGTGTAGCCCCTAAGGCACGTATAGCTGCTTACAAAGTGTGTTGGAAAGACTCTGGCTGTCTTGATTCAGACATCCTCGCTGCTTTCGATGCTGCTGTCTCTGATGGAGTAGATGTTATATCTATCTCCATAGGAGGAGGAGATGGGATCCCTTCCCCATATTATCTTGACCCTATAGCTATAGGTTCGTATGGTGCGGCTTCTATGGGAGTCTTTGTCTCTTCTTCCGCTGGGAACGACGGGCCAAATGGGATGTCGGTTACAAACCTAGCGCCGTGGATAACCACTGTCGGTGCGGGGACGATAGATCGAGATTTCCCGGCTGATGTTGTTCTTGGAGATGGACAACGTCTCCGAGGTGTTTCTCTCTACTCCGGTGTACCGCTCAACCGGATGGTTCAAGTGGTTTATCCGGGGAAGAATGGTATGTTAGCTGCTTCTTTATGTATGGAGAACTCTCTTGATTCTAAGCTTGTGAGAGGCAAAATAGTTATTTGTGACCGTGGAAGCAACCCTAGAGTAGCTAAAGGACTAGTGGTGAAGAAAGCAGGAGGTGTAGGGATGATACTAGCTAACACAGTCTCTAACGGTGAAGGTTTAGTTGGAGATTCTCATCTTATCCCCGCCACTAACGTAGGATCAGAGGCAGGAGATAGAATCAAAGCATACGCTTCAACACATATGAATCCTATAGCTACTATAGATTTTAAAGGGACGGTGATAGGAGTTAAACCTGCTCCTGTCGTGGCTTCGTTCTCTGGTCGAGGACCAAACGGGTTAAACCCTGAGATTTTAAAACCTGACTTGATTGCTCCAGGGGTTAACATCTTAGCAGCTTGGACAGATGCCGTTGGACCAACGGGGATAGTTTCTGATCGTAGGAAAACAGAGTTTAACATTCTCTCTGGTACTTCTATGGCTTGTCCTCACGTTAGTGGAGCAGCGGCTTTGCTTAAGTCAGCTCATCCGGATTGGAGTCCTGCAGCTATAAGATCAGCTATGATGACTACGGCTAGCCTTGTGGATAACTTGAACCGTTCTTTGATAGATGAGTCAACTGGAAAACGTTCGACACCTTATGACTTTGGTTCGGGTCATCTTAATCTTGGTCGGGCTATTGATCCAGGTCTTGTCTATGATATTACTAATGATGACTATATAGCGTTTCTTTGCTCCATTGGCTACGAGATGAAGACGATTCAGGTTATTACAAGGACGCCAGTGAGATGTCCGAGGATGAAACCGTCGCCGGGTAATCTTAATTACCCTTCGATCACGGCTTTGTTCCCAACTTCAAACAGAGGTTTGCTGAGCAAGACTCTGTTCCGGACGGTGACGAACGTTGGACAAGCTGAGGCAGTTTATAGGGCGAGGATAGAGTCGCCTAGAGGAGTTACGGTGACTGTAAAGCCGTCAAGGTTGGTTTTTACATCAGCCGTTAAGAAACTAACCTATGCTGTAACAGTGACCGTGGATACAAAGAATCTTGTGGTAGGTGAGTCAGGTGCGGCGTTTGGGTCGGTTACTTGGTTTGATGGTGGAAGACATGTGGTTCGGAGCTCTGTTGTTATAACTCAGATGGTTCCATTATGAGTCGGGTCGGGTCTGGCCTATTATGAGCATGACTAAAGAATGAATCTTGTATGCCAAGTAACTGTCGAAGTTTTTAAGGTTCTTATTAGTTTTTGCCTTTTTGCTTCTTGATGATATTTATATTTCATGTTTGTCTTTTTTTTTTACTTTCCAGAAACATATAAAAAAGCTACGAATATTCACAACTAGAAATAGACCCATGCGCGAAATAAATTTGATATTATATTTATAATAATTTTAATATATTTTTTTGGAAATCAATTTAATTGAAGCACTTAAGTAATTTTCTTCATTTTTATGCACTATCTCATAGAATATTTATTTGATGTTTCAAGTTTTGATATAAAACTAAGTTTTATGATTATTTTGTATTATGCTGCTATCTACTGCATAAATTGTTTAAAAATACATTATAAATAATTTTTTAATTTGTATTCAACAAATTCCATCATCAATTAAAATAAGCATTAGAATATCTTTTTATTCAACTACATTAGGATACTAAGAGTAAGATTTATAGTCTTAGATCACTACAAACAACTCTTTGAACTTGTAATCAATATAATCTATTTTAGGTTTGTCCCTATGTCATCTTCTTTTTTTGTTTTCAAAAAAATTATTGCTTATGAAATGTTGATTACTTTTGAGAATTTTTGAGAAATACCCTTTTTGGTGTACCCTTTTTAAAAATACCCCTTTTATCTATATCCATTTTCAAAAATACCCCTTTTTAAATATAAAAAATTATAAAGTTTTATATAGTTTATAAGGTACTTCTATATAATAACTACTACTGGGAGATTCGATACAAATATTTTAAAATGTTTTAAATGGTTTTAAATCATTTTTATAAGTTTTATAAGGTTTTTAAAAGGGTTTATAAGGTTTTTATAAGGTTTTTATAATTTATTTTTACGCTATTTATGAAAGGTATATAAATTTTTATACACATATAAAGGTAATTTGTGTATATATTTATAAGCTTACACACATATTTGGATAAATTTCAATATTTTTAGTGGGTTTTTTGATAAAGTTTGAAAAAGGGGTATTTTAAAAAAGAGGTATATGAAAAGGGGTATTTTTGAAATTCCTCCATTACTTTTTCCTTCGGTCTTTCAAAAAATCATATCTTCTAATATTTCATATAGGATAATATTATATAATGACACATTAATATTTAATTTTTTTGTCAACACAACTTTATATTAGTCCAGAGCAACAAAATAGCCTAATATTAATTACATATACAATAAAAAAAACTAAACCATATGTATTCTTAAAAATAGGTTATGTTAATTAAAAGGAAAAGTCACATACAATTTACCATAGCCACTTTGCTCTCTACCACGATTTCCGAGAAAACATAATATATTCTAATTTAAATGAAAAATTAAAATAATGTAACAATAACATCATGAGAATTTATACGTAAATAAATTATACAGCAATAATGAAAATAATTTAAAATAAAATTTTAGAGAAGAACTGGAAAATATGAAAATTTTAAAGAAGATATATTAGGTAAGTACCAGGTAAGTTCTATAATTTATCTACCAAAGTGTTGATTTCTTTGTATGTTTGGATACAAACATAGTGGTCAATGTTTTTGTTTTTATAGCTTTCAAAATATTTTATTTTACACATGTGTTGTTTCATATTTTCTTAATTTATAAGTACGATTAAATTTAAAAATATGTTAGATTTGTATCATACTTTCTAAAAATATTTATATCAAATTCTTAAATGATAATTTCATTGACTTTTATGCCATATAACAACATAAAAATAGAAAAATATTAAAGATACATGAATATAAAGGAATAGGGTGAGGGAATGATTACTTATATGATGATAAACTAAAAAAGAAAGTAGAGATGAATTTTCAAAAAACAAAAATTATAATAACATAAGATGTATATCATATAGTCTCTAATTTGTTTTACAATTGAGATTTTTCAAAAGAATATTTTAATTGTTTTCTAAAAATCATACAAAAAAAAACAAAGCTATTCTTTTATATAATAATTGAGATAGAGAATTAGAGGATGAGAGAATTAGGGAATTGTAACTGAGAAAATGAGTATATATAGGAAGAGAAGTGATGGGAGTTACAATTTCATAAAAAAAATTATGGGAATCAATTATAATTTATTGTGTGCTGGAAGTTTCAATGTAAAATATAGTAAATGCTAATTTATATTATTTCAATTTTTATATTAAAGTGTGAGTTTAATGTATATGACTAAATGTGTTTTGTGGTTTAATTGTTTTTCAGTTTTATATTAAATTGTGAATTAAATATATATATATATATATATATAGATATGATAATACATAATATTTTTTTAAGTTACATGCCAAGTGAACCAATAAGAAGAGAGTGAAACTTTATTTTTGAATATATGATTTGTGAAGAATATGATAATTATTCTTTGATTAAATTTCATGATATTATATTCTAATAGAATATAATAGTAAATTAAATAAATTTTGTTTTCTAAATTTAATAATAGTAAATTAAATAATAGAATATTTTTTGGTTAAATAGTTACTTTCTCTAAATAATTTAGATGTACTATTTTATTATACTGAAAAAATCTAACTTTCTCTAATTTCATTATTTACCATAGATTTCACCATGTTAAAGTAAAAAAAAAAATTTTCTTTAATTATTTTATTATAAACTTATTTTTCAAAAATTATAAAAACATGTTATAAATAATTTATTACCCATATTAATAACTTTGAAAAAAGACTTTAAAAGGAGGAGGAAATTTTGATGTCATGATTTCTGAATTTTAATCTTATAGAAAAAAACTCATACCAATTTTCTTTGAATACAAAGAAAAAAAATTTAACTACTCCATTTTATGTTTAGCTTATATGATATTTAATTTAAATAGAAACTAAAATTGGAGAAAATATTTTTTTGCCACAATGACACTTTTTTAAAAGCAAACAATACATATCTTATAACTTACAACACAATATCACAAATAAAATAATTTTAAAATGTTAAATCAGAATTTAATAAAAATGACACATGTCATAAATATAAAGCGCCAAATGTCGCTTTGTGAGGCAAAGTTAGAAAAAACCTTGTCTTATTATATAAGATAAAATAATTTTAAAATGTTAAATTAGAATTTAATAAAAATGACACATGTCATAAATATAAAGCGCCAAATGTCGCTTTGTGAGGCAAAGTTAGAAAAAACCTTGTCTTATTATATAAGATAGTATTATGTGTTTGAATTTGTACCGTAAGCTTCTTCTCCCAAGCTAACAAGATCACAATTCAGAAGAAAAAACTCGATCTCTCTATGTCTCCTTCTCTACTCTGTTTCTTTCTTGTAATAGACATGCATGAACCAGTTTTTTTGACCTTCAACGCCAACTTGCTGCAACACTTTACACAGAAACTTCTTTTGGGCTCACTCCTTCAGCCCATATACAACAACTTTTTTCCATTTTAGGTCAACGAGGGTTACTGGCTCTACGACCTTGCAAGGCCCTGTGAAGAAATTAAGTTAAGTTCATACAAACTACACATCATAGTTCATGAGACTGACTTATAACTTACGACATTAACTGATTCATTCATGAGAGTATGAGATCATAACTTGTGACACATCATAGTTCATAAAAAGGAAAAGGTTAGTTTTTACCAAAATCTAAATCTAAACAAATTCAACAATCAATGATATAACAAAGAGTAATGAAGATGAATAGTTACCCAATAACATGGCGACCACCATCATGAACAGCTTGTGAAACCAAATCCATGAGCCATATGCTTCCACCTCCGTAGACTAAATCAATATGTTCCTTAAAACCTGTAAACGCAAACAAAACAGCGAACACTAAAACTAAAATAAACAAGCGTACAAAGCTGTAAGCCTGTAATAACTACACATGAAAAAATCCAAACTAAAAACGCCATCTATCGTAACTCACAAGGAAGATGCAAATCTTCATTAACTGAGCTACAACTATCCAAATCTAAATCCAAATAATTCAAATTTATAAAAACGAGATGATTCAATCAATCAAATCCTCAATTTCAATTTTTATAATTGAATCAGTCTATTTCCAAATCAAAAACAAATACATGTGTAGGGAACTTGTAGGAGACTATGGACTACGTAGATCCAAATCAACATTATTTATTTGTATTAATTATTAATTATTATAAATTATATTTCGGAAAATAGTTTCACAATATCATATGGATAGTATAGAAATGGTCCGATCCCTTTGACAATAATATATGCTCAATGAAAATTTGCTTGAATCTTGTCAAGTTAGAAATTAAAAATGTTAAAGTATATATTATAAAATACTAGAAATATATTTAACATTAAATTATAAAAAATAAAATACTGTAATTTTAAAAGAAAAATTCCAATTAATTATCGGTTAATTAGGGTTATGTACATAAAACCTAACATGTAAAGAAAAAGACTCACAAATGTTTAAACACGACGCATACGCAAAATTAGACACAACTTGAATACAATAGGATAAGTTGACTTTTAAAAAGACTAATATCGACGTCGACTCTCCTAAGCTTAAAGAGAGTCTCTCTATCGACATCTCTCAATGAGCGATTAGTCGCAGAAACAAATGCGAAGTTTGAGCGCTATCAAAAAGCCAACAGGTTTTAAAAGCCAATCATCTTCTAAATTGGTCAAAGCCATTACTGGATTTGTATATAAATTAGGATTTCTATTTCTAAATCTTCTTACTCTTTGTGGACCGTGGCTTGAGTGCAAAAAGATTAGTTGACTTAAAAAAAAAAAAAGACTAACGTCGACGTCGGTAAAGGTGGACGAACCAATCTCTTCTACATAGGCAAATTAATTTGCTCCAAGTTTATCTTCTTACCAACTGTACGGTTGTCAAATCTCAGCTTTCAACATCCCAATAATTCCTAATCGATGATATATTTTTATACACAACACAATAATATCTCAAACATGCGCCCATAATTAGGTCGAATTAGGACTTGAAAACTAACAATTCATTACAATTATAGATGTATATGTCGTTACTTTAAGACAAATTTGTAGCTTATGTTTTGCTTAACCGACAAAAAAAAAGATAAAACTATACTTTAAACAACACAATCAAAAAGACACAAAACGTCCATGATTAAAGGGTAGTGCTGGCTGGTAAGACCGAAGAAAAAAAAAGTAAGCACTAACCATCGCAATAATTTAAACATTAATCAATACCTAATTAATGTTAAATTATCGACAAAGTGAGTCAAATCATCATACTCTCTTTAGTGTTAATAATAATAGTTTTTATTTGGCACGGTCTTGTATGATATCGAAACCCATCTCCGTCGGATCAGTTGCTTGAAGCTCATAGTGTATCCCTTCCAACACTCTCCTCAGCCCAGCCTTTGACGTCGCGTACAGTATCTTCGCCCTTATCCTCGATGCCTCCGGCGACCTATTACAATTACCATTTTACCCTTTTAAACATCGACAATATCGTAGATTTTAGGCCACCATTACTAACCGTCTCTTAACAAATCTTAACTCTAAAATTTGTTATAAGATACAAAACATTGTACTAAGATACCCATTTTCAATTCTAAGATGCTCCGAATAATATTGCTCTTAGTTTATATGTTGGCAAAGAGCATATTATTAAGGAAATACCTGAACTACCCTTGGTTGTGTGTGTGATTAAAGTCATTAAGAAAGGGTAAGAAAGGTAAAAGAAAGAATTGGACTACTACTAACCATGCGATGAAGAAGATCTTGCTCTTGCGGCAGTTATCGACGGTGACGAAGTCGAAATCGAAGACGGCGTAGCGGCAGTCGTCGACAGGCAAAGAAGCGGTGAGATCGTGGTAGTTTTCGCCGGCGCCGCCGACTTTATCGACGGTGACTTTACGTGACTTCTCATCGATCTTGAAAACGATGTATCTATGAACTTTCTTCCATTTCATCTCCATGAACGAGCTCGTACACTCGTCTGTCACACGCATCCCCGTCGTCGCCTGCATGAACGATCCATCATCATCATCATCGGATGTGTTTTAAAAATCAGATCAAGAATCTTGAAAAAAAAACAAGATTTGAGACTTACCATCTTGAAAGCCATAGCCATTGTTGCTAAAGGTTGTAAAGTTTGATTCTTCTTCCTCTTTTTGAGGCGTGGAGAGAGCTTTTTTTTTTTGTTTGGTTCTGTTCAAATGGTAACAAGACTTTGAGGTCTTCTTTATATAAAAAAAGTGTATATGAATATACAAAACATTACTCTTATTACAAAACTATCCTTGTCAACTTTTTTTTCGTGAGTGGAGAATATATTTTTGTCGTCGGCATGTACACGTACGTCCTTGTGCGTTCTGCACTAAACATGTCCTTGACAGTAGATTCAGACTTAGATCGATCTAGTATCACTTAAACATTATTATCTAATTACTTTATTTTTATAAATGAAAAACTCGTTTGAGAGAAGCTTAATTACAATCTTTTTTTTTTGCTTAAGTTAACATTTATTTCAAGATTTTGCTAATGTAATGTGATTTGTTACATGTCATTTCTCTTTTGCTCCATAGTAAATTACTAATGTACAACACTTTTCTTTTAGATAGAGAAGAGATTCTGATATATGACAAACCAATCCGATAAGTATAATGGTATATTGGTATATGGTACATCAAAAGAGTTCAAGAACAGCTTAAAATTTGATAAGTTCATATTGTACCATTACCATTATAGTTCAAGAACATTAACTAGATGCACTGAATTGTATATATTGGTATTTTGACTTGACCAGAAGAAGATCCTTAATTTTACTAGGCACTCACAACAATTACATCTTGCACGGTGATCGATATATATATTAGAAAGAATATAATACTATATATAAACTGTTGACTAACAAATTAAATGTGATATAACATGTAATTTTCCAATCTCTTGGTAAACTTTTAAACAAAAAAAGGTAAGACCTATTTGTTTCGCCATTGACAAGTAAAAATTTCGAGAAAACAAATAAAGAATAAAATAAATTAGCACAATAAGTGATATTTAATTTTGAAATTTTAGACACAAATTACGAAAATTTATCTTAATAAGAAATTTAATCCGAACAGGGCCATTGTAAGAAATTTTTAGAAAGATATAAACTCATAATTACGTTGAGCGTTTGAGTATACCGACGAGACGAGACTGTTTTGTAAAAAGCTTTTAAGGAATCGACTTAAACACATTATGTGGTTAATATACAAAGCAAATTATGAGTATATATAGGATAGGACAAGAGAAATATAAATAGGTCAATGCTATTTGCTTCTATCTATGTAATTAAATACTATACAAAAATAAAATGTGACGATAGGAATGGAGAAGGATGCAGTGGTCCTAATGAATAGAGAAGTGGATCTTCAAGTAACTCACAATGTCCATTGAAATCTACAATTTCGTGTTACTCAAAACTCAAGTGACCCTTTACGTGAAAGCTAAGAAATTTGAGATAAAGATGAGTATCCTTCCATTTTTTGTTTGGTTCGTTTCATTTTTCAACTTCTATTATTGGTATATCAGTTGACAATTCAAACATGTAATATATAATTCACCCGAGGATACGTTGAACGCCACTAGACAATTCCAAGATATATTTTTATAATCCCAACGCTAACTAGCCAGTCTTCCCATGAAATTGTCCAATGCATGTATGGTACAAATTGAGCAACTTCGCAACATTTGTATTATTCCATATATATATTACAATTTGCACATACATATTGTATTAGACATGGCATAAGTAGTCATATATATATGTGCCATGTGTGTGTGCGTTAAGTATATATACTATGACTATATGAGTAGGCGAGTATACGTGCACGCTCACCTAATGTTCGGGGTCAGTCAAAGTAGTATGCATGGGGACGTAAAGATAATTCCAAATCTAATGTTTAGGTAAGAAACAATATAAAGGGCCACGTGAAGGTCGACAAGCCTTTCGCCTCCAAATTCTTTTCCGGGTTGTAAAACTTTTGCTTGTGGGAAAAATCTAATCAAATTGAAATAAAAATCTAATTTGGTTCTGTTTTCAGTATGATTATAGCTAGTACTAATGATTTGATTTCTGAACTGTGATTCTCGGTTGAATTAGTTTACAGAGTATATATATATTTAAAAATCATTTTATCTGTTTAACTATATAGGATTTGGTTTATCTTACAGATTTACTTATAATCCTTATTTAATTTATATAAAAATGGTTGGGTTATCATTTAAAATAAGTTCAAGAGAAAACTGTAATTAAGTATCATCAGGCCTTTTTGTTTCTTGGTGTATTTTTTTTTTCTTAGTTTCATGTGTTTGTTGATTAGGGTTTCTTATATTTCTTCTACATATTTCTAATTGGAGGGTTCGTGTTTGTGGTGCCTTGTCTTCAAGTGTTAACATGTGCTTCGATTGAGTTATGAATTTAACTCATATTTTACTCTAAAGTACTGTTATCATCTATAATTATTATCCTTTTGTTTTCTTTATATTTTAGACATTTTTTTTTGTTTTATAATATAAGATGTTTTGAAATAACGAAATACAAAATTCTATACAAATTAAACTTACAAAATTTTGTTACTATTTTTTTTTTATGATAAAAAAATTATCATTGTTCAAATTAATTTTAGTTTAAGTGTTAATTATTAGATGTTAAGTTACGTTTTTAATGTAAAAAACAAAAGTGACTAATTACCATTTTATAACTTGTGTGTTTTAGCCAAAACATCTTATATTTTGAAACAGAAGAAAAATTTATAATAATTTTTGTTTTGTAACTTTTTTTTATAATGCATTGATTTATAACTTTTAATATTTTTTTAAATAATCATCAATTTGTCAGCACTTTCTAATAGACTCGAGATTCGTCTACCATTTCTATTTGACCTATCCAAACCATTTAATTAGTTAACATGGATAGATTAGATGTTAACATTTCTCTTTTGAAAATATGGGATAGGACGGCCCATATCTGTTTTCTTCGTTATGACACCATAGTATACTTAAAAGCCTAAAACCCATACTATTCTACTGGACTGTAAATGACAAATATTGATGGTGTGTGTGTGTCCCGCTAGCTATGCAGAGGCTTTGTTTATTTTTCTTTCTTTCTTTTAATTTTTTCTTGCATTCTTTACAACACATTTTAAGATAATGTTTTAGGGATTCTTACGGATTTTGCCATTTTCTAGGACAAATTTTACGAATGTGCTATTTTTGCTAAAATCTTGTGGATTTGCCATTTTTTGAAGTTTTAAAGATATTTATTTTTTTGATTTTTATTTTGGTAAAAAACGTATTTTATAGTAGATACTAAACCCTATAAAGACAACTAGATCCGACTAAACTCAAACATAACGAGTAAAACGCGTGTTTAATCACATTTTTCAAGTTTTCTAACTTGAAAAATGGCAAATTTATAAGATTTTACCAAAAATGCCATTGAAAAATATCCTTATTAAGTAATAAACTCTAATGTTTTATACAAAAAATATTTTAGTTAGATGCTTGCAAACTAATACATATTTACTTATTAGCTTTAGAGATTCTTATTTTTATTTCCTATAGAAATACTATTGTTTTCATTCGCCGCTTTATAAACATAAAGACTTTCCGAGAGATCACCGATCGTATAACTATTTTATTTTTCTTTCGCACTCTTTTTATTTTGTTTTTGTGAAAATATTAAGCACTCATATTAAGCCCTTTTTTCCCATACATAAAACTGTGTTATCTCTGAAGCTAAAAACCATCACCTTAAAATAAATAAATTCTCATCTAGCATTTAAAATGTGTTCGAATCTTACCATTAAATATTAATTGCTAACGTGACATTTTTATACGTCTCGGTCTACTACACCTTCTTGTCTCAATCTTCTTTAACGTATGTGAGAAAGTGTTTCTTTAGAGGTTCGGTAGCTCGTAAGTCGCAACAAAAAAATAAAAAGAGAGTGATTCGTATCAATTTTTCTTTGTCTCTATTTGGATTTAATTTCAACATTTTTTCATACTAATAAATAAAATATTTGAAAAAAGTAAAATAAAAGCTTTATAGTTTTGTCACGTTTGACTCGATCAAGCATTATAAGATTTGATTAGATGCGATGCGACATGTTTTAGTTTTATTTTACTTCAACATGGTAATTTAAAACTTAGACGATAGAAACAAATAGCGTAATTGTTAAATAGACAAGCATGAATCATATGGCTTTTGTAAAGTAGTGGCTGTTGGGGACATCATAAGGCCACTTGCGTATTGCCAAGGCCACTTGTTTTAGATTGCCTTCAAATCAAAGGGAAGAAAGAAAACTATGTCCTTTTCATGTCGTACACTCTATAAACTTGTAAATTTTATGGATTTAAGTAGAGCAAATCAATTTGTACACTTGTTAAGTGATTTTTAATTTTATTGTTTATGGATGTTTTCTGTTTGTTAGTAGTATCATATTAATTAAACTGATCAAATAACTAAATCGGATGAACATTTTGTTTACGTATCGTATTGTTCTAAATGTCTAAATTTAGAGATGGGTTTAAATGTTACTATTTGATCAACATTTGAAAGAGTATTATAGAGGTCTATAAACTTAGAGATGGGTTTTATTTAACCTTCGTTATTACACTATTAAACCAATAATTTGCATCTATTGGTCGTAGGTTTTATGATTTATCTTTAGGTGTCATTCGGAAAAAAATTAGCATGGACAACAATAATGGACTGTTTCAAATTCAATGATTGCTTCTTATTCAAAATGTGATAAGCAACGTGTGATAACTCCTATTGCTAATCAGATTAATGGTTCAAAGCATCTCTACTATTGATGATTGATAGATCGTTCTCATCAATCTTTTTCTCTGTTGCCTCCCTCACTTAATCTCTATAAGAATAATCAAGTTATCAATACCACTGATTTTTTTTTTATGCTTGTGTTATCTTTTAGTGTTGTAGATCAGTCTCCTCATTGTGCTAGCTCTACCTTTAGGTGAACTTAACTCTAAACGTTAGTAACTTTTCACGGGCAATTGCCAATAGATATATCAACGAAATGTGAGTATGTGACTAATGATCGATCAAACAACATAAAACTCTATTTCTTGTTATTTTTGTTTTCAAAAATTGTTAATTGAATGAACGAACCTCAGGCTGATATACAAGATGTAAAGTGTTTTTACCTTATTAAAACAAAACAAAACAAATTTCCACCAAAAAAAAAAAACAAAACAAAACAAATAGTGATTTTTACTATACGACACTTGAAGAGGATAACTAATTTGTAAAACCTAAATCCATAAGAAGGCTCGATGCCGCAAAACAAAAACTATCAGGCACCAGTTCATACTTACATAGTCATCACGAGGGACGACAGGTAGACAGCTTAGTTAAGTCTAGTCATTGTCATTCACCACAACTTTTGTTTCACAATGTAATATTTACATGAAGTAATCATCAAACACCAACATTTTTCATGTTCAGCCACAAAACAAGGCCACTCACTTGGTACTTGCATGTATGTAAGATATTTCCTTATGTCACTAATTCTTTAATTTTTAGACATTTTCTCAGTTTTTTCTTTTGGTCATCTCTGTCAAATATTTTTCTTTTGTTTCGATTGGTTGACTTCTTGATATCAAATTTAGAGATATTTTATAGTTTTTAATTTCATATTCAGAGAGTTGAAATAAATTAAAAAGGCAAAGAGAATTTAGTTGCAACCAGTGATTTGTATTTCCTCTTCATGCGGAATTGAAAAAACCCTAATAATTGGAAAGTCAAACATTATGCGACACATGATTGAGATATATATATTCAAAGGTGCTAGTGATCGATGACCCTAGTCTCCGACCTAATGACCAACATTTTTCAAAATCATAACTATGGGTTTAAATGGTTTAGTAGTAACTCTTAAGGATTTTATTTTTCTTGGTTTAATTCATACAAGTCATTACAGTAAAAGGTAAAATGAAGTTTTTTTTTTTTTGTCGGCAGGTAAAATGAAGTTACATTTTTATTTCGACACATTTGATTCTCCATGTCAAGCATTAAAAAGATTTGATTCGATGGTGTGCGATACTATATTATCATTCTGTTTTTATCTTAATTAGTGTAACATGCCAACATGGTTATACAATTATTTAACGTTAAATAACCTCTAATGGCTTTTGGATACCATCGAAGGCCACTTGTTCTAATCTTGCCTTTAAATAATCAAATCAAAGTGAAGAATAAAACGATGTATTCGATAATTTTAAGTAATACTAATAGTTATTTGTTAACTTATATATTCTCTTTCCAAATTAGGAAATTAAACAAAGCTGTTTACACTTGTTTTAGACTCTTTTTTTTTAACAGCTGTTTTAGACTCTTTTTTTTCGCCAAATTGAGTATTTATATTAAAGTCCTTTGGAACTGGACTGGGAGTAATATAAGTTGTGTCTCAAACTTCTAAAAATGGTGTTTTAAAATGTGGTTATAGATATATAAAGTGCTACCTAGCAACTTTTGTCAGCAGCATCTCGAAGTGCATCGCGTGAGATTCTTCAAAGCTTATGTTAACCAATAACATTCATCTATTAGTCCTCGGTTTTATCATCTTTTGTTGGGGTCTCATTCGGAAAAAAAGTAACAAAAAACATTGCATTATGTCATTTTAATTAGCGGTGGAGGCTGTCACAGACAGCCTGGAACTGATCAATGCTCGTACCAAAGAGATAAAGTGTTCAAAGTTCGAGTTTTGTCTTTATCGAATGTGATAAGCAAATTGTGATAACCACTCCCGCAAATCGAATCGATGGCTCAAACAAATATCTATCTATCATCGATCAATGGTACTATGGTTAGATAGAAAGAGTTGTCTTTATCAATCTATTTCTTTCTTTGTCCTCCATCCTTTTTATAATTTAATCTTTTTCCTAAATTATATACTAATTCACAAGTTGCACGACATTCACTATTATGTATGTTTTTAAATTTACGTCTTTAATAATTATTATTTTTTGCCTAATTTTATCAGTTACTATGACCTTAACAGGCATTATTTTTTAACTTTACGTATTTGACAATTTCAAGCTCATTCTTCTATTTCAACTTCTTAAAAATGAATGGTGTTTCTTCTTCTTTTTGGCGTATTACTCTAATTTACTCAAAATAAAATATTCTTAATATATTTTTAGTTAGGTTTTATTTATTTTTATTTATTATTTATTACAAATTATGTGAATGTTTATAATCACTATTTTACTACCATAACTATTTTCTCGGACCCTATTAAATTTATCCTAGATTACATTTTTTCTGATAAACGATATTTCTTTTTTTCATGCGTAAAGTCACGGCAAATAACTCTAATTATACATCGTGTAAATTTTCTTGAAACTTATCTTTTTGATCTGATATTAATCGTATTATCTAGATATCAAATCTCAAATTTTCTTTGGTAAAAAAAATATTTATTAATTAATTTTAACACTATTTTTAGTTATCAAATTTACAAATTTTACAAATTTATTTTAAATTTATACTAATTTGTAAGCTTGAATTGTGATACTTGTTTTTTTTTTGTCGTTAACAGGCATTGTTATCAAATTGATACGTCTGGTATTGGAATTATAAAACATTAACGCAACATATTTGGAATAGAAAAAAATTGATGAAATTTTATAGTTTCATGATCGTGATCGTGGGGTTGTCTAGCAAACTAGCTAGCTGTAACCGATTCAACCCCAAATTTAAAATCAATCTTTGTCTTAAGATATTTGAAGACGACGGCAACATCGTGAATCTAGACAAAAATGGCAACATACATATTTTAAAATTTAAATAAAACACTATGCTATATGAATATGGACATATCTTTATATACAGATTATGTTATATGAATTTGGGTATAGAGCACGTTTTCTATTAATTTTTTAAAATAAAATCTATGCTATATTCGAGTGACAGTGTTACCTTGAAAGTTTATGGCGGAGTCCACAATAGTAAAACCATTTTTTTATATTCAGAGAGGTCGAAGTTTGTATATTTTCTCGTTTGATAATTTTAAGATTTGTCTAAATTTCTTGTAAGTGAAACTCGAGTTAGAAGTTAGGGTGTAGTAGTTTAGTGGTTTTCACTTAGGTGATAAATGGGATGTCTATAAAAAGTATCACGTAACTAAATAGGTAAATCCTTCAAAAATAAAATTAATTTTATCTTTAAAACTAAATCCTAAATCAGAAACACTATACCCTATCACCACAACACTATACTAAATCATAAATCTAAAATAATTAATCCAAAATTAAACATTTAAATTTTAAACATTTTTTTATCAACCACACATTTATTAAAATAGTACTCCATGATTAGTAGCCCAAACGGGAAAAAGTTGTGTTTGTGCTATTTAAAAAGAAAAACAAATTTATTTGGCGATAATTTTTGGAACATCAAACTAATAGTAGTATTTTTGGTAATAAAATTTTAAAAGTGTGGTTTCCCAATAAATTCTCTATAAACTATTTAATTTTTTTTGTCAAAAGAAAGGGAGTTTTTATTTTCAAAACAAATCATGAAAAGGGCCAAATACAAACAAAATATCTTCCTAGGACCCAACAAATTAAATTGCTTATTTATCCTACAAATACAAAAAAAAAAATATACTCCTAATTGGTATAAAAATTATTAATAACTTTTTTTGTCAACAACAATGAAAAGGTTTATATACATATACAACATAAATTTAGATAAATTACATAAATTACTTCTTTTTCATACGAACACAAAAACAAAAAAAAACATGTATAAATTGGTATGAAAATTAGTAATAACTCGTTTTGTATACGTATCCAAGTAAACTTATACATATATCTCTATGTATCTAAAATTTCCGAACACACTCACAATATTCAGAACGAATCGAAATTAGTAAAATAGAGATCCAAAACCGTATATTCTTAAAAGATACACAACTTGGTCACCTACTTTTATAAGCACTAAAGAAAAATACACACATACATATAAAAATGAGCACGCCGTATAATTTTAATATCCACGGTTTATACACACCAACTTAAACCGTACATGTCGGTGTCGTACGCACCTTCCTTCCCTAGTCTCTCATCATTCCACATGTTTTAGAATAGATTATACAACTTGTGTTCTTCTTTACAAATTGTTGACAAAATACATTGTCAAAACCTAAATTATTACATAATATACAAAACACGCAAAGCATAAAAAAGACCTTTCCCTTTTCCTAATATTTCTATAAAACCATCCCTACACGGTTCGGTTCCACGACTCATCCACACATTGATCTCTCTCTTTCATTATAACATTAATGGGTTTCCGAAGATCTTTCTCTTCTTCTTCCTCTTTGAAATGGCTTGGATTCGTGACAGCTGTTTGGGTTCAAGCCATCTCCGGAAACAACTACACTTTCTCTAACTACTCCGGTGCTCTCAAGTCTCTCATGAACTTAAACCAGCTCGAGCTCAATAACTTATCCGTAGCTAAAGATGTCGGTAAAGCTTTTGGAATCCTCGCTGGTCTCGCCTCGGATCGTCTTCCTACTCCTGTTATACTTCTTATAGGTTGTTTCGAAGGTCTTCTTGGTTATGGTGTACAATGGCTTGTTGTTAGCCGCACTATTCAACCAATCTCTTATTGGCAGGTTTGTTAAAATACTAAAATCTTGAACTTTCTTGAAAAACAAATCAAGATTCAAGAATTAACTTCTTTTTTGAAAATCTTGAACTTTCTTGAAACCAAATCAAGAATTACTTATTTTTCTTGAACTTTTTTTTCAGATGTGTATATTCCTCTGTATGGGAGGGAACAGTACAACGTGGATGAACACGGCGGTGTTAGTGACTTGCATACGAAACTTCAGACGAAACCGTGGTCCTGTCTCGGGGATTTTGAAAGGATACGTTGGTCTAAGTACTGCTATATTCACTGATCTATGTACTGCTCTGTTCTCGAATGATCCGGCGTCGTTTTTGGTGTTGTTAGCGGTAGTGCCTTTTGCTGTATGTCTCACTGCTGTGTTCTTCCTCCGGGAGATCCCACCGGCTTCTTCCGTGGAAGAGGAGAATGAAGAGACTCGTTACTTCACTGTGTTCAACATTGTGGCCGTTGTTGTTGCTGTCTACCTTCAGTCTTACGACATCATTGGAATCAAAACAGGAGTGTTCTCTGTTGCTTTTGCCTCAATACTTCTCTTCTTGTTAGCTTCTCCAATAGCTATACCTTTCCACTCATTCATCAAAAGCTTGAACCATGGACAACAAGATGACTTAGAAGGACGGATTCAAGAACCGTTGCTCAGATCGGAGATCACGGCCGTGGAGAAAGAAGTAGTCGTTGTAGCTGCTGCACAAGAGGAGGTTGGGATGGAGAAGAAGAGACCAGTGTTGGGAGAAGACCATACTATAATGGAAGCAATAATGACAGTTGACTTTTGGGTGCTTTTTGTGTCCTTCTTGTGTGGTGTAGGAACTGGTTTAGCTGTGATGAACAATATGGGTCAGATTGGTCTTGCCCTTGGATACACAAATGTTTCAATCTTTGTCTCCATGACTAGTATTTGGGGTTTCTTCGGTCGCATTCTCTCCGGTACTCTCTCTGAATACTTCCTCAAGTAAGTTCTCCTTTTTAACTCTCTATGCATTTTTTTAACCATTCATAGTTTGGTCCGCTCCTCGGACCGAACAGTGAAAAACCGACAAAAGAAAACAATTGTCGGCTTTTCATTGTTCGTTACGAAAAATGGAGCGGACTACCAAGCTAATGCACATTCTTTGGCAATAGTATACTGTTCAGTCCATAACTCTGTGTCGTTCTGAACGATGCTAGCATTGAAAATATCAATTTCACAAATCTAACATTAATTAATAATATTCATTACAAAGCTGTAACGTGACGTGTATAAATTTCATTCTCATATATGGACATGCAAAATTCAATGCGTTTCTAGATTTGCATATAATTTGTTTTCCTTGAATGAATGAATTTTCTCATATAAAGAAAAGGGATCTTTTAGAATTTTCTGGTTGATTCCTTTAACTAGTTTTTGTTCTTTTTCATACTTTGGACCAGACTAATTGATTTCTCTTCACGTGCCCACTTTAATTTCTTTTCCTTATTTTGGATTCTTTATAACTTTTTTTTTGTTTATAGAAAAAAATAAATTTAAAAGGTTTATGTAACTTTACTAACCAATGTAAATTTGTTCTTTCTTAACTCTCGTAGGAAAGCTGGAACACCAAGACCATTATGGAACGCAGCCTCTCAAATCCTTATGGCCGTAGGATATATACTAATGGCTTTAGCCGTGCCTAATTCACTTTACATCGGTTCAATGGTGGTTGGTGTGTGTTACGGTGTTCGTCTAGCTATTACCGTGCCAACAGCATCTGAACTCTTTGGTCTCAAATACTACGGTCTCATCTACAACATCTTAGTACTTAACTTGCCACTTGGCTCGTTCCTCTTCTCGGGTCTCCTAGCTGGCTTCCTCTACGATGCAGAGGCCACACCAACTCCTGGTGGAGGCAACACGTGCGTAGGAGCTCATTGTTACCGTCTCATCTTCATTGTCATGGCATTAGCTTCTGTTGTTGGAGTTGGTTTGGATCTTGTGTTGGCTTATAGGACTAAGGAGATTTACGCTAAGATTCACGCTAGCAAAAAATCCAAGAAATCTGGTGGTAGCCTTAGTTAATTAAAGGATATTGTAGATCGCTCGTCATGTTTCATATGCAATTTTTTTTATAGACATGATACAATATCGAATTCAAGATATTGTTGAACTAAGATTTCAAGTACACAAGATCATTGTTGTAGAAGGATCGTCCAATGTAATTTATTTGAAGATTTTGTTCAGAATTATATATAAATGAATTGATATTTTGATGCTATCAATTCCACTTATTTTCTATCATTTTCATCAGTTACAAATAATAGAATTCAGATCTGTTATAAAAACATTATATGAAAATTAATTTCAAACACTTTCACAATCTTTTTTCTCTAAACATTGCTTTCTTGAAACATTCCTTTAGCCGCTGTCCTGCAAAATCCATTGCCACCAAAAGACACCATGTCAAGACACATATTACATAGTGTATAAGTTATAACAAACTGTACACACATTACATAGTAAGCATTTACAAAGGACATAAAACATTATTTATACATACCGAATTGGCCGCTTGTAGCATTTGTTAACAATACAATCGTTAATGCATTGCTTCACTTCGACGTAATATATTTGGCATGAATAATCGCATCTCCCTTCACAATCTCCAAATGATTCACTCATTGCTGGTAATGGCATCATCGTCAATGCCATCATCATCACTATCATCATCAACAACATACACTTCTTACCCATGATCTCTTTTTTTTTGTGTGGTATAGTTTTGTGTTTTTTTTTTTTGTTCTCTTGTTGATTTATTTTACTGACTGTTACTACTACTATACCAATCCTCTATTTATAGCTGTTAACCTTCTCTCTATTATTGGAAACATATCACCATTTTTGACTACATGTAACTGTTACATAGTTAATATATTCTTAAGAAAATCAAAGGTGATCAAGTTTATTTAATAATTAATACTACTAGATGTGTTCTTTATTAATCTATATCTAGGAGACTAGGAATATCATTTTTTTCAAAATATAAATTTTTAACTTACTTATGCAATTTTAATTAGTTATTGATGATGAATTTTAAATTTCAAAAATAGAAAATAAAATTTTATTGATTTAAACTTATAGAAAACTGTAAATCAGAAAACAATGCATTTATAATCAGATCAAAGGTGATCAAGTTTATTTAATAATTAATACTACTAGATGTAATTCTTTATTAATTAATATATTATCTAGGAATATCTTTTTTTTTTCAAAAGATATATTTTTTAACTTACATATGCAGTTTTCATTAGTTATTGATGATAAGTTTTAAATTTCAAAAATAGAAAATAAATTCCTATTATTGTAATCAGAAAACAATGCATTGATAATCAGCTTTTAATATATTTTCTTAATTAATGTTTTTAGAAAGTTGATTAATTAGAAACTGAATGAATATTAATTAGTGTCGGCCAATAAAGTATATTATTATATCGTTTGACTCTCTTTAAAAAGAAAACTGTTTAATAATTTTTTCTATTTTTGAAAAGAATCAAACGATGATGATGAGATGGTGGTTACTTGAGAAGCCGGAGAGTCTCCGGTTGGTTGTTTGTTGGAGTTTTTTCCAGTACACTGATCATTCCTTCTCTGTTTCCCAAACTTTCTTCATTTTCCCATATGTAACAAATTTCACTTACGGAGAAATTTAATGTAAGTTTTATATTTTTATTATTGTTTTTATACCGATCTTGTTCACCCTGAATTCGTTGCTGTGACAATTAATCTTTTTTCAAAAGAAGGATTCTATTAATTTATTTATGGATCCATTCTAATTGTTTCAAAGTCTTATAAGTTGAATTAATCACATTTATGTTTCCGCTACTATCAAAATTTATAAAACCAGAAATTTTAGCCCAAAAAAAACAAATTTCCATACATTTCTATATAACAAGAAATGATATATATATATATATATATGACCATAATTAAAGTCAGAATTTTGACGGTCACCATAGAATCACTTCTTGTTAAAATAATGGCTAATTAATTTGTTAAAAAACTCGAATATATATACATGACCATAATTAAAGTCAGAGAATTTTGACGGTCACATATACACACATTTGACGATGCATATACGTAGCACAATGCCACACCCCTGACGCCCATATATTAAAGAACCATCCATTATCACACTTTCTTCTCATGAATCATTTTTTTCCATTTCATATTACAAAATTAGTAGTAAGAGGAAAAACAAAAAAAAAAAATGTTTTGGAGAAACTTGTGTTCGAAAGTTTCGAAATGGTTCGATTCTGCAAAGAACATGGTTCATAACTTGGTCTCCTCTTCGTTTGCCAAGCTTCGTAGTTTCTTTGTTGCTGTTCTTACAAAGCTTCGCGACTTCTTTGTTGCTGTCTTATCTAAGCTTCGGGACTTCTTTGTTGCTGTCTTTACTAAGCTTCGTGACTTCTTTGTTACGGTTATTGCTAACGTTCGCAGCTTCTTCGATGTTGTGAAAACATTGTATCGCATTTTTCAGAAATTGCAAAAGCCACTCAGCTATGTTAACGACTTCTTGGATACCTTGGAGATTGGGATGGTGCTTCGTAGCAAATTGTCTCGTGGTCTCAATATCTTTAATCTATTTGTTGAGTTGGGAATTATCTTTGAAAGAATGGTCCAAACTAAATATGCTTTAATGATCTAGTTTATAATGATCTAGTATCGTCGTCTGTATTATTTGTTTTTGTTTTTAGTCATTTTATGAATAATAAATTTAATATTGCAGCAGCTATATTGTTTCATATAATTGATACTCGATTTTTTTTACTTTTCAATTTATTTCTCTCAAATATTTGTCCAATATCTTTATATGATCTTATATGTTTTTTAATTTATTTTATTACATAATACATATGTATACTAAAAATACAAAACCTTTTTTTGCATATGTTGCAATTTGAATTTCTGAAAACGTATGTATATTATAAATTATTAAAAATAATTTTCGAAATCTGTAAATTTTCCAACAAAATCTATAAATTTTCAAAAATATAAATTAAAAATAAAATGTTTGTCCCGCGGTGAAACGCGAGTTAAAATCTAATATAATTGATAATCGATTTTTTTTTTTTCCAAACTTTAACGACTAGCTTTTAACATTCAATCATGTTTAATATTTTTTTAATAAAGATTTTCCTAAGCCTATGTCTTAAAAATAATACAATTACAATTTTACTATTACTAAATTAATAATATTGTATGATAAATAATATGTAATTTTGTAATTTTATATCTAAATAAATGCTAACTGTTATACCAATCACATATCATCATCAATTCATCATCATATATTAATATATGATAGCACGCTGCTCATGCTGCATATCATTAATGCTCTACTATAAAGTTGTGCCAATCATGCTCATTGTTTCTTTCAACTCAAAATTATTCATATGCACAACTAAAGAAACGGTTCACAAAAAAAATAAAAAACATATAAATCTGATGACCGGTTCAACTTGATGGCCTTCTCCTAAACCAAGATTAAGCTAAACCGGGATCGTCAATTTCAAAACCCCGATAAGGAACCCGGTTCACCTTTCAGATCTTTTTGCTGGTCAAGTGAGTCGCCGCCGTGCTCTTTGTTGAATTCGTGGTCTCTCCTCCACGCATCGACGTCGCACCACCGTCTAAGACGCATAAACCGCCGCCAGCTGATTTATCTCACTGGCCTCGTATTACACGGAACAAGGTAAGATCTTTGTTCTGTTTTAGGAACTGAAACTGGGATATGTGTTGCATGATGCAACTTGCATCTATCTGTTGTTTCGTTTGGAATTGGAATTGTATACTCAGGAGAATAGTTAGAGCAATCCATAGTAGACTAAAATTTCTGTGTTTCTTTACACTTTCAAGAAAAGTTGAATTTTTATTTTATTTTGGGCGATCTTGTGCAGCTTTGAATATGATATGCAATGGAAACATGATAAAAGCTACTAAATGCTATTACTTTTCTTTAGTCTCTGTTTCTTCTGGCTGTCTTAAGTGTTAATCTTTGTAAAAGGATTGATTTTGGAATGGTGTTAATTGGTTTAGTTCAGCCCTTGTCAGGGTTTGAATATGAATAAAATCTTTTCACTTTGAAGAAAAGTTCAGAAAGTTTTGATTTTGGGTGATCTTGTGCAGCTTTGAATATGAATGCAATGGGAAACATGATAAAAGCTAATGCTATTACTTCTAGTTGTCTCAAGTGTTAATCTTTGTATAAATGGTGTTAATTGGTTTGTGTAAGCTAACTTAAATTTGTGAATTTTTTCTTGTCAGGGTTAGGTTTCATCTTCCACTTTCTGCCAATGCAAAGCTTGTAACTTTGTGGTATATATTATTTACATGGCTGCTTCTGATCAACGCCGCTCTCTTCACCACGACGAAAGCTCTTCAAAACCCAACAAGAAGAAGAAGGTAAGCCGAAACCCAGAAGCAAATCTCCTCTTCGATCTCAATTCATGCTCCAAGTCCAAGGACCTCTCAGCTGCATTAGCTCTTTATGATGCAGCAGTCACATCCGGTGAAGTACACCTCAACCAGCAACATTTTCAGACCCTTCTTTACCTATGCTCGGCTTGCATTAGTGACACATCTTTTCAAAACCTTGCCATTGACCGTGGCTTCCAGATTTTTGACTCTATGGTTAGTTCTGGGATAAGTCCTAATGAGGCATCCATCACTTCAGTAGCTCGGCTGGCTGCTGCTAAGGGTGATGGTGATTATGCTTTCAGGGTTATTTTTGCTGCATGGGCGAGTTCAACCTCTTCTTTTAATCGCTTTCATCACAAATTTGCCAGGACTGGCTTGAGAAACATGGAGATTATGAAGCTATAGTAGATGGAGCAAATATTGGGCTCTACCAACAAAATTTTGCAGATGGCGGTTTCAGTCTTCCACAGGTTCTCTCATCTAGAGCCTCACTTGTTTTTCTTCCTCTATACTATTTAATCCATTTCTGCAATCACTGACAACGTACATGTGCGATAGGGCAGCTTGAATCTGTGGTGAAGGAACTTTACCATAAAAGTGGTAACAACAAATGGCCCCTAATTCTATTGCACAAGAGACGGGTCAGGACGCTTTTAGAAAACCCAACCCACCGGAATCTGATTGAAGAATGGATTAGTAACGGTGTCTTATACGCAACTCCACCAGGTTCCAATGATGATTGGTATGGAAATTTAGCTTATCTTACATACCATTAGTTTAGAAAAGCAAACAATGTTTGGTTACCACACTTATCTTTTGCGCTTTTTACTATTCCAGGTATTGGTTATATGCTGCTGCTAAGCTCAAGTGTTTGCTTGTGACAAATGATGAGATGAGAGACCACATTTTTGCACTCTTAGGGAGCAGTTTTTTTCAAAAGTGGAAAGAAAGACATCAGGTAGAGTTATCAACTTATAACATGTGACTCTTCTATAGTAAAAGTGTAGTTTTGAGAAATCTACAATAAATCTACAATTAGCTTTTGGTTCTATGGTTTTTTGTTTCAGGTCCATTATACTTTTACAAAAGGTAAGCTGAAGCTTGAAATGCCATCGCCTTTTTCGGTTGTCATGCAGGTTTGTTTACCATCTCAGTCACGTATCTTTCCTCGGTTTTACGAAATGGACAGTCTCCAAATTTATCTCTATTCGACAAAGCAGGAATCGGAGAAAGGGTCATGGCATGTCCCAGTTTCATGCGAAAACAGTGAAGAGTCTTCAAGAACTTGGATGTGCATTAGAAGAGAAAGTGTTTTATCTACTTCTTGAAATTGGAAGATTCTTAGTAGCTACAACAGCTTACAAAACAGGATCGTTTGTTTTTGGTTATGAGTTTTATTTTTTTGTCCTTTGATGATTAACACAAACACATCATTGATTCTATGATAAAGACTATATACTATGCTCATTAGAAAGAACAAGTACATTGGTTTAATCATTGTGAATCTGATTATCAAGAACGGGACAAACCGAACCGAACCGAACTGAATCGGACCGGGTTGGTTAAATCGAATTGACACACGAGGGTTTTCTGTTCCAATTTCTGCTTCTTCACTCTACTTTTTTGAAGTACACGTCAGCACCATTTCACGATTGCATCATCGAGCAATTATCCACCGTACGATGCTTAAACCCAAAACGATCTCGACCGTTGATGAACGTCTCTTATCTCCTTCCCCGTCGTAGTCGCAGGGGCTCGCAGCCGGTAAAGCGCATGAAGGATCTTCACACTTTTCACCTTCTCTCTATTTCTTTCTCTCTCTCTCTCTAACGAACCTGGTAAGCTTTTCGCCATTTCTATTCTTCTTCTTCTTCTTCTTCTTCTTCTTCTTCGTTCTTCTCCTGTTTAGTTATTTGGGTTTTTATAAGTAAGAAGTTCTTCTTTGTGTGTTTGAAGATCCCTATCACTGTATATACTTGTGTTTAAGCGATTTGTTTCACTTCAATTGAATTTTAGTGTTTGGAATTGGTAAGCGACGAGGATTTTATGATTTGTTGCGATAACTCTGATCTAGGGTTTTTCTAGCTATGTGCTCAATTTGTTTTTTTGGTTGTTGGATAATGAAGTGAATTCGTGATTTCTGATTTGAATATTTTTTGGGTTTTTGTTTTTTTTTTGTAGCGGCGGGTGATCTAGAAGATGGGAAATGGGACTGAGGTTGTGGTTAGGTCAGATAAGGAAGAGAGTATAAATCTTAGTGAGGATGAGCAAGTAGCGAAGAATGAGTTGGTGGGATCTGATGAAACTAGGGATGATAACGAAGATGAGGTTTTTGAGGAAGCTATTGGTTCAGAGGATGATGAGCAGGAGGAAGGTACAAAGCGTGAATTGTTTGAACTCAGTGAGTTGCAAAAGGATTCACCTTTAAAGGATGAGCATGAAGTGGAGGATTTTGAAGAGGCAGATGGGGATCTGGATGAAACAAGTAGCAATGAAGGGGGAGTGAAAGATTTGAAGGTTGGTTATTCTGTTGTTGGAGAGAGGCATGTAGATGCTGAATTTGATTCTGTGATTCCTAAAATGAATGGTGATAATGGGGAAGCTGGTGCGGAAAATTCTTATGGTCGAATTGAGTCGAGCTTGGATGTTGTTGAAAACACTGAGATGGTTCATTCCAATGGTTCCAATTTAGTGTCTGAGGGTGTGAATATTGAAAACGTAAAGACTCATTCCTTTTCGGAAAATGGATCTGCCTCTCCTAAGAATAAAGAAGTAGTGGCTGAAGTTGTCTTAAAAACTGTTGGGCCTGAGGAACCATGGGATGATGGCATTGAAGTAGATAATTGGGAGGAAAGAGTTGATGGCATACGGACAGAACAAGAGGTTGAGGGAGATGAAGGAACAGATAAGAATAGTGTTGAGAAGGGTTCAGTATGTATAGAGGATGAGAATGAGGCACAAAGTAATGGTGAGACCGGTGGTGACTACACTAGTAAAATTGTTGAAAATGCTTCAGGTGACAAATCTGTGAATAATAGTATCGGAGTAGCAAATGCTGAGACTTCATCTCCGTTGGAGGAATCTAGTTCCAGGGAAAAGGGAGAGACCAAAGAGGACAATACTTGTTTGAAACCAGAGCCACACTTGGGTTCTTCTCCAAACTCACATCTTGAGTCTACGGAAGTTCGCAGCGATAGTAGCTCCCCTGGGGTACCTTTAAGAGAACAGGAGGCAGTTCAAAATGCTAAAGGAGGACATGATGTTCAACAGAGTCCTCAACCTAATAAGGAACTTGAGAAGCAGCAAAGCAGCAGGGAAAATTTTGATCCAGAAATTAAGGAAAACGCACATGTGGATAGAGAACCTGAGGTAGTAAGTTCTGTTTCACCAACAGAGTCTACAAGTAATCCTGCAGCTTCACCACCTGCTCGTCCAGCAGGTCTTGGCCGTGCTTCTCCTCTTTTGGAACCTGCACCACGTGCTCCTCAACAGTCTCGTGTCAATGGAAATGTGTCGCACAATCAGTCTCAGCAAACTGAGGACTCTACCACTGCAGAGGCCGATGAGCACGATGAGACCCGTGAGAAGCTCCAGTTGATCAGGGTAAAATTTTTGAGGCTTGCTCATAGGCTAGGGCAAACTCCGCATAATGTTGTAGTTGCTCAGGTTTTATACAGGCTTGGATTGGCTGAGCAGTTGAGGGGCAGAAATGGAAGTCGTGTTGGTGCTTTTAGTTTTGATCGAGCCAGTGCCATGGCAGAACAGCTTGAGTCAGCTGGACAGGATCCACTTGATTTTTCTTGTACAATTATGGTGCTTGGTAAAAGTGGAGTTGGTAAAAGTGCGACAATCAACTCTATATTTGATGAAGTGAAATTTTGTACTGATGCATTCCAGATGGGGACAAAGAGGGTTCAAGATGTTGAGGGTTTTGTTCAGGGAATTAAGGTACGGGTGATTGACACTCCCGGTCTCTTACCTTCCTGGTCTGATCAAGCCAAGAACGAAAAGATCCTGAATTCTGTTAAGGCTTTCATCAAGAAGAATCCACCTGACATTGTACTATATCTTGATAGGTTGGATATGCAAAGCAGAGATTCTGGTGACATGCCTCTTCTGCGCACCATCAGTGATGTTTTCGGTCCATCAATATGGTTTAATGCCATTGTGGGTTTGACTCATGCCGCTTCGGTTCCACCAGATGGCCCAAATGGCACTGCTTCTAGCTATGACATGTTTGTAACACAACGTTCTCATGTCATCCAGCAGGCCATTCGCCAAGCAGCCGGAGATATGAGGCTCATGAACCCTGTTTCTTTAGTTGAGAATCACTCTGCTTGCAGGACTAATCGGGCAGGCCAGAGAGTGTTACCGAATGGCCAAGTGTGGAAGCCTCATTTATTGTTACTCTCATTTGCATCCAAGATTCTAGCAGAAGCTAATGCTCTTTTGAAATTACAAGATAATATTCCCGGGAGACCATTTGTAGCTCGGTCCAAGGCTCCACCATTACCATTTCTCCTTTCATCACTTTTGCAATCAAGACCACAACCCAAGCTTCCTGAACAGCAGTATGGTGATGAAGAAGATGAAGATGATTTAGATGAATCATCAGATTCAGACGAAGAATCAGAGTATGACCAGCTTCCTCCCTTTAAAAGTTTGACTAAAGCTCAAATGGCTACACTTAGTAAATCTCAGAAGAAGCAGTATCTTGATGAAATGGAGTACCGGGAGAAACTATTAATGAAGAAGCAAATGAAAGAGGAAAGAAAGAGACGTAAGATGTTTAAGAAATTTGCTGCAGAGATTAAAGATTTGCCTGATGGGTATAATGAAAATGTGGAAGAGGAGAGTGGTGGACCTGCATCAGTTCCAGTTCCCATGCCAGATTTATCTCTACCTGCATCTTTCGATTCTGATAACCCGACCCACCGCTACCGGTATCTTGATTCCTCCAATCAGTGGCTTGTTAGGCCAGTCCTGGAAACTCATGGGTGGGATCATGATATTGGTTATGAAGGTGTGAATGCAGAACGACTCTTCGTTGTAAAAGAAAAAATACCAATATCTTTCTCAGGTCAAGTTACAAAAGACAAGAAGGATGCAAATGTGCAGTTGGAAATGGCCAGCTCGCTTAAACATGGAGAGGGTAAATCAACTTCCCTGGGTTTTGACATGCAGACTGTTGGAAAGGAATTGGCTTACACTCTTCGAAGTGAAACAAGATTCAACAATTTCAGGAGAAACAAAGCTGCAGCTGGTGTATCTGTAACGCTCTTGGGTGATTCGGTTTCTGCGGGGATGAAAGTTGAAGATAAGTTGATTGCTAATAAATGGTTCAGAATGGTTATGTCTGGTGGAGCAATGACTAGTAGGGGAGATGTGGCTTATGGTGGTAGTTTAGAAGCTCAGTTTAGAGATAAAGATTATCCGCTTGGTCGGTTTTTGACAACTCTTGGACTTTCTGTTATGGATTGGCACGGTGATCTTGCTATAGGAGGGAACATACAGTCTCAGGTTCCCATTGGACGTTCCTCTAATTTAATTGCTCGTGCCAATCTGAATAATAGAGGAGCAGGGCAAGTGAGTGTCCGTGTAAACAGCTCTGAGCAGCTCCAACTTGCTATGGTTGCAATTGTTCCTCTCTTCAAAAAGCTACTTAGTTATTATTATTCACCGCAAACGCAATATGGACAATGATGAAGAATATTTAGGCTGATTTCACTTCTATCCCTTTGCAATGGATCATTAGGAAATGATTAGTCACAAGAACACGTTAGAGTGAGTTGAAAAGGTACAAAACCTGATATCTTTGATCTATGTCTTGCTTTGTTTACTGATTTTGGTCTCTTTTTGTTTTTTTTCGTAATGGTTTTTGTATCTTTTTGCTGATGTTGGTGTGCTTTGGTTTTGAGCAGGTGTTGTTTGCTAGCAAGAGACCAATCGCTGGAGGAAATCATGTGTCTTAAAATAGCCAGAACATAACACGTTCCCTGTCTGATATATACTAGCTCAGTGGTTGTTTTCTTTCTATTTCTAAAACTTTGTGATCTCTATTATGAATGAAGCATATCTATTTTTGTTCATGTTCCTCTCTGGATTAGTCCTTTCTTCAGTCAGTGGTGCATCATATTTGTATGAGATGTTAAATTTGACTTTTAGGTTTGAATACACCATATTTCCCACAGTTCTTAAAACTTTAGATGCAATAAATATTTTGATTTAATGCTTAAGATGTAAACAAGTATATATAGGGGACTATAATAATGGTCCATCAATTCTCCAATGAATTCAAGTATAGACTTTTATAGTATTACATAAGTACCCAAGAACAATGAACAAAGAAGAAGAAGAGACTACGTAAGTAAGTAAAACACACCCAATCAATTGCAGACTGTGAATTTGCAGGTCCCGGAATTAGCTTTCATGAAATGAATAGCGGTCATGAGAACATCGTGCTGCGAATTCCCGAGGAGAGCCAAATTGGTATGTGTGATCACAGAGATGGAATTGTAAGGAAAGCCAAGAGAGTTGTATGAATTGAGTAATGCAGTTGTTGCCTCTCTTAGGAGTGTCTTATAGGCTTCTCCTCGACCGTCAAGCGCTTCCCTTACTGTCATATCAGTGCCGTATCTCCTTCCGGCTATTAGCCCGAATGCAACCGCGACCTTTGTGTCGGGGCCTATCGCTCTCCAGTAGCATCTGTACTCAGGCTTCATCCATAACCTATATATATCATAAAGCCAAATTGTTATGAAATTATTTGAAACAGAGGTGGCCATAAAAACAACATCAAACCAAAAAAAACTCTTTAGATAGATTCTTAGTAACATTTTGATACATGAAAATAAAACCAAATTTAGTGCTCGACCTAAAGAATAAATAAGAAAGCTCACTCAAGAACCGAAAAATAACCGAAAAACCGAAAGTCCAGGCCTGAGATTGTGAATGGATTAGAGAGAAAGCTCACTGGTGAGAACAAGCTGATGGCTCTACAAATGGTATTGGAGGGATTGGAGGCAAAGGTGGAAGCTTAAACTGAGGAGGTGATGTTACTGGAGGAAGACTTATGACTGGGATCTGAGGAGGAGGCAATGTAGGTGGAGGAGGAGGACTTACGACTGGCACCTGAGGAGGAGGCTTGACCGGGACCTGAGGAGGAGGCATGACCGGGACTTGAGGAGGAGGCATGACCGGAGCTACGGGTGGTTTAGGACAAAATGACCTGGGCTGAAGTGGCTGAGCAAGAAGTGCATCCGTAGCAAACGTTTCAATCCCAAAAAAGCTGAACATTAGTTTAAGTTTCTGAGCAGGACCAGAAGCAATGCTGCAACTATTCGGGTCTTGTTGAGCTCCATTGTCTGAAACCTGAGCATAACAGTTACTCAGATCCGGTGTCCCATCAAATCTCATCACATAACCTCCAAGCCAATTAGTAGTCTCTTCTCTTGACATATAAACCTGTCCATTCCCATCAGAACATGTGACACTAACCTTGACCCCTGAAACATATTAACATACACATATTAAAGGAAACACAAGGCAGAGCTACACACCAATGTAGACATGTTAATTATTATTATTACCAGAGACAGGAAAATCAAATAAAGATCTCTCTCCATCCTTGCATTGGTCACAAAACACCGAGCCAGTGACCGTTGCATATCCAGCTACTTCATTCGCAGCTAAGCAGAAAACAAAAAAGACTACAAAGAGAAGATTATTATGATATGGATTCATTGATCCTCAGAAGCTAATAAGCAATAAAGAACAAGAGGAGGAAATGTGTAGTAGTCTTTAAAAGGCAGAAGATAAAAAAACAAAAGAGTAAATAAAAAGGTTCTTCTCCAACCTTCAACTGCTAAGTATTAATTGAGGTTGTTGACAAAGACATTTATAAAAGAACAGTGTTTATGTGTATGAACATGAGAACATGAGAGACTATACGTACGAGTCAAGAATATTAATGTTCCAGCCTCCAAATTTTGTAAATGGACTCTTAATGATCTCCCTAACCTTTCTGTGCTGAGCAATAAATTTTGTTGTTTCTGTTCTTTTTTATTGGTTTCTCGAAGGTGTTGTGTTGGCTCTAAAGCAATCAATACGTTCAAGACTTTGTATGAATATGGTTGTGTCAAAAACCTTTTCCAAGCTGTGTGTTAACTAATGTGTGAACACAGTTCCACACAGAACACGTGAAGTGTGAATAAAGAAAGTGAAGAAGAGAAAAAGAAATTACACGACCCTACCCGCACGTATTTTTTACAAGTATTTTAAACATCGTTCACTGTTCCTTGCAAATTTCTTGGAGATTCTTTTGGCTATTTTCTTGATATAAGAAGAAAGATCTTGCAATGTAGGGATGTCATGCAATGTGTATCTCTGGTTAGGAAACAAAAGATGTTTATTTCGAAATGTTATTAGTTTCACATCAAGACTTCTTCCATGATGGTAAATAAACAAGTATTGGTGCCTGTTGGTATCATAAGTTAATCAGATCAAGAAAATACAATATACTCATTCTCATTCGTTCATAGTTTACCTACTTAAACAAAATTCAACCAATCGAAAAACAAATAGATTATACGATTATTTTAAAAAGACGACAGTATAAAAACCGAAAAAGTATTATACATGATTTTATTTGGTTCCGGTTTGACGATACGGGTTTATATTTTTCTATAATGTATATATGAAACAAATCACGAAAAGTTTTCCACGAACAATGTTCGGATTCACCATTCGATTAGCAATTAATCTTTTTTAAAAAATATGTGGTTTCGGTTTCGGCACCGATTGATTGTTTTCTTTCCAGTTTTGTTTGGATTCGAATTTGGTTTTTCGGATATCGAAAAGATGAATCGATTTAAAGAAAAGATGAATCGATTTAAAGTTTTAAACCATATCATATGATCAATTTGGTTTTTGTTTTAGAATTCACACCCCACCTTGTAGCAATGCATTCGGGCCTTAAAATAAAGTGTACAGTATTGTATAATGGGCCGTCATTAACAAAACTCATATTTTGGGTTCTGGTTTCACTCTCTTCCTCGTGTGCAAAACATAACCACATAGCAAAAAAAGAGTAAAAGACTCATTTGAGCGATAATGAAAAAGAAATATCAAAATCAAAACTTTCACCATTTTCCACGCTCCTTACACCTAAAAGTCCGACCAATCACATCCATTTCATTTTCTACTTCATAAAAAATCTATTAACTTTTGTCGTATAGTCCAATACTTTGCCCTATCCAATAAGAGCTAAGTCTACTTCTCAAATATATGAAAGCTTTGACAATTCTAAAGATGCACATAACTCATAAATCAGTCTTGACTGATCTGTTTTATATGTGAAGCCTAGATGATTCTTTGATGCATAAAATCGTTAATTGTATGCGAAGCAATAATAACCCTAGAAGATTTATTCTCATTATTATTCAATGGTAGCCAAACTGAGAAGCAAAGACAACAGAATCCAAGAAACAGAAACCAGAAAAAGACATCAAAAGAAACAACACAAAGCTACCATTGTAATACTCATCACCATCACCATCATCATCCTTCAGATCTAAGAAATCTGACCACAATCAGCAATGACAACAGCCTTAGAGGTCCTTCCAGAATCAGATCCAACCTTCTCAATATCTCTAACGACATTCAAACCTTCAACAACTTGACCAAACACAACATGTTTCCCATCGAGCCACGAAGTCTTCTCAGTACAGATAAAAAACTGAGATCCGTTCGTGTTCGGTCCAGCGTTGGCCATTGACAAGATACCTGGTCCGGTGTGTTTCTTGACAAAGTTCTCGTCTTTGAACTTCATCCCGTAGATTGACTCCCCTCCGGTTCCGTTCCCGGCGGTAAAGTCTCCTCCTTGGCACATGAATTTGGGGATCACACGGTGAAAGCTTGATCCTTTGTAGTGCAAAGGCTTGCCTGATTTGCCCATTCCTCTCTCTCCGGTACAGAGTGCTCTGAAATTCTCGGCGGTTTCTGGTGTAGTGTCTGCGAAAAGCTCCATCACGATCCGACCAGCTGATTGCCCACCGACGGTCATGTCGAAGAAAACTTTAGGGTTCACCATGGTTTTGATCGGAGAAGACGAAGAAGAAAAGTTTGTGTTTTTGAGTGTTTGTGATGTGTTTGTGAGAGATTAGGGTTTTTGTGATGTTTTATATAGAGGAAGGGTAGTGAAAAGGAAAGATGTTTGTGACCGTTGATTTGGACACGTGTAAGGAGATTAAGTGTGTTTGTGTTAACTGTGGTTAGGTGTTGAATCTAACTAGGGTTAAAAGTTGCGTGGATCCGAGGCAGAGAATATTGTGTGTTTGTTTCCTACTTTTTTTACTGGATAGAATATTGACTGGACAACGAATGTCGTTTTTCATTTATGGGCCTTTGGGCTAAAAATGGTGAAGCCCATTGTATGGTATAAGGTAATCTTTTGTGCGAAACGCTGATCCAGTTTCATCTTTTACAATTTCTCTAATCAAACCGAAAAGGACTTTAACATGTATCTCCAATTTGTTATATATATGTATATATGTAACATAATTAACATAAGCTCCGTTGTAGCACTATGGTTAAACTTACTAGAACAGTAAATTTCCGGGTTCAAAGGTCGGCAACGGAATCTTTTTTTTTTTTTGGTTTTTACAAAATAGAAACTTTTAAGTTTTGATTTCGAACAAACAGGTTTAGAACTTTGTTTTTGAAGACATATAAATTGGAATCAAATATGTTTTTGTGCGAAAGCTGATCATGTTTCATCTTCTACAACTTATGTAATCAATCCTATAAAGACTTTAACATGTATCTCCAATTTGTTCTATATATGTATACATGTACCATAATTAACATAAGTTCCGTTGTAGCACTATGGTTAAACTTACTGGAACAGTAAATTTCCGGGTTCAAAGCCCGGCAACGGAAATTTTTTTTGTTGGTTTCGAACATATAGAAACTTTTAAGTTTTGGTATATATCATATATGTACCATAATTAACATAAGTTCCGTTGTAGCACTATGGTTAAACTTATTGGAACAGTAAATTTCCGGGTTCAAAGCCCGGTAACGGAAAATTTGTTTTTTTTTTGTTTCTAACAAATAGAAACTTTTAAGTTTTGATTTCGAACAAATAGGTTTAGAACTTTGTTTTTAGAGACATATAAATTGAAATCAAATATGTTTTGTGCGAAAGCTGATCCAGTTTCATCTTCTACAACTTTTGTAATCAATCCTAAAAAGACTTTAACATGTATCTCCAATTTGTTATATATATGTATATATGTACCGTAATTAACATAAGTTCCGTTGTAGCACTATGGTTAAACTTACTAGAACAGTAAATTTCTGGGTTCAAAGCCCGGCAACGGAAAATTTGTTTTTCTTTTTGGTTTCTAACAAATAGAAACTTTTAAGTTTTGATTTCGAACAAATAGGTTTAGAACTATGTTTTTGGAGACATATGAATTGGAATCAAATATATTTTTGTGCGAACGCTGATCCAGTTTCATTTTCTACAACTTCTGTAATCAAACCTAAAAAGACTTTAACATGTATCTCCAATTTGTTATATATATGTATATATGTACCGTAATTAACATAAGTTTCGTTGTAGCACTATGGTTAAACTTACTTATAGTAAATTTCCGGGTTCAAAGCCCGACAACGGAAATTGTTTTTTTTTTTACCAAATAGAAACTTTTAAGTTTTGATTTCGAATAAATAGGTTTAGAACTTTTTTTTTTTGGAGACATATAAATTGGAATCAAATATGTTTTTGTGCGAACGCTGATCCAGTTTCATCTTCTACAACTTCTGCAATCAATCCTAAAAAGACTTTAACATGTATCTCCAATTTGTTATATATATATGTATATATGTACCGTAATTAATATAAGTTCCGTTGTAGCACTATGGTTAAACTTACTGGAACAGTAAATTTCTGGGTTCAAAGCCCGGCAACGGAAAATTTGTTTTTTTTTTGGTTTCTAAGAAATAAAAACTTTTAAGTTTTGATTTCGAACAAATAGGTTTAGAACTTTGTTTTTGGAGACATATAAATTGGAATCAAATATGTTTTGTGCGAAAGCTGATCCAGTTTTATTTTCTACAACTTCTGTAATCAATCCTAAATAGACTTTAACATGTATCTCCAATTTGTTATATATATGTATATATGTACTGTAATTAACATAAGTTCTGTTGTAGCACTATGGTTAAACTTACTGGAACAGTAAATTTTCGGATTCAAAGCCCGGTAATAGAAATTTTTTTTTATCTCCATTTTGTTATATATATGTATATATGTACCGTAATCAACATAAGTTCCGTTGTAGCACTATGGTTAAACTTACTGGAACAGTAAATTTCCGGGTTCAAAGCCCGGCAACGGAAAATTTGTTTTTCTTTTTGGTTTCTAACAAATAAAAACTTATAAGTTTTGATTTCGAACAAATAGATTTAGAACTTTGTTTTTGGACATATATCATATATGAATTGGAATCAACGTTTGAGCTCTATCTAGATCGATACAATAGTTATGAGGGAAAATTAGCTCCTTTTTCCCCTATATATCCCAATTCTTTTGTATAATCGATAAGGTTTATCTTAGGCTTGGACTACTATTATGCTCTAAATTTTTTATACATCGTCTAAAAGTTTCTTACTTGAATTTTTTTTTTTTTGGTAATCTAACAAAATTTCTCTGATACAGCACAATGATTAAATTTCTCCTCTGAATTGTAACTAGACGATCCAAATATCTAACCAAAAACTTTATGTGTTCGATATATTTTACAAGTAAAATAAAAAAACGTACGACATTCATGTAAAAAGATATATAAGGAAAGAAGATCTCTACCAACAACTGCAACGTTAGTATTGTTTGTGTGTTTTTGGTGAACCAAACGTGTGAGATTTTCTCTTAGTCTCTATTTCTTCTTCTTTGACTTGCTCGAAGATTGAGTGTATGCGGTACCCTGCAGTACGCGATCAATCGAGAGCAAAGTATTAACACCAAAATCCTCAATAGAGCAAAACACATTATGGGAAAGTTATTAGGTCTTGTGTGATGATGATTGATGACTAACCTCAAGCCATTCATCATGCGAAGCATCTTTAGTTGCTGTTCCAACTTCAACTTTTGGTGCTCTCTTTGTTTTCTGCGCGAGGAATTCACAATAAACCATACTCACAGTTAGAACCAAAGTTTTGGAAATGTAGCCTTTTACCCTTATGAGAAAATGACACATGGAGTGAAAGTGCGATGAGATATCGAAATGGGATGTAAGTACCTTGGTCATATGCTTCAAAGCATTTTAGACATAGAGGGCAAGAAGAACAATAACAGAAATTAAAAGACCACTAAGGAAGACTGACTCCATCCTGAAGAGAGGACCGTCTTCAACAACTTCAATAGTTCCATTGTAAAAGGTGCTTTGGTATGGCTTACCATCTATCTCATAGATGATTGTGCCAACTAAATCAAAAGGACCAGCCTGCACAAAGAAATGGTTAGCTCGGATTCTTTTCTTTACTTTATAGTCATTTTGGAGACTAGAAGAAACATACCTGCAGGAACTTGCTGACAGCAAAAACATATGGGAAGGTAGCTTGAGCGGACGTTGGCACAGATGCGTTGCTGAACCTCTACAAATAGAAGATATGAAAAATTACCATATAATAAGTAGACATCTCAACTAGGAAAAGAGGAGAAATCTCTGTGTTCAGCAAAGCTGCGTCGCCTTGAGAGACGACCAAAGACAGTAGCAAGGTATAAAAGATTGGTGGAGAGTGTGGGAGGGACATGACTAATGTGATCAGACAGAAACAGGCAATAAAATAACCTAACAACTAAGACCGATTTGTTGTAAAGAAAAACAACTAACACATGGGATTCATCAGAGGCAAGAAATGTGACAGGTCAAAACATACAGGAGCTGATAGGCAAGATTAAAAGCTAGAGAACAACAGGGAACCAACAAGAGCAGAAGTTATAAAACTATGATAAACTTAAACAAATACAATTATGAAAGATCAAGACCCATAAGATGGGAATGTTGTTTAAGGTATAGTAGATTGTGGACTGACATGAGATGAGACACAAATAGGCAACAAAGAGAACCTAATAAAGGCAAACAAACTAAGACTGGTTTGGAAAGACAAAATTGGCACATGAGAAAACACAAGCAATAAATGTAAAGAGGAAGCAAAGATCATTAATTACCAAAGCAGTGAGATTCTGAACAGCATTTTGATCAAAAGGAAGATGTAAACTCCCTTTAACCGCAACAATATCTACATTGGATTGACCTATTCATATGATATGACACAAAACAAAAAAGTTGGAAACTTTATAGCTAAGTTTCAAGGTAACCATTTCACTGAAACAGAATCATATCTTTACCATCATTTTTCATTCCCACAAGCAGCTCAGTCTCAATTCCAGCTTTTATTACTAAATAAAATCAGACAAGACAGGATTAGCAGAACTCACACAAACAAGATTGAGAAAGAACAATAATTTAAGAAACTATAGCTTAAAAAAAAGGAGAGGAAAAATCTGAACTTTTTGCACTGTTTTTGGGGAAAACGCAAAGGGTTTCAACTCCAGGAGCTGAGCTAAGTTCCAAACCAAACACTTCCTCTGTATCACTCTCTTCTTCACCAACATCAGAAACTTCAAAGCCAGAATCTTCCGAATCCGATTGGCACAAAGCAACTAACAACAAACACAAACGCATCATATGAATTCAAACAAAGATCATGTGAGCAAGCTTAAACAATACTTGGGCAGCGCAGAAACGGTATCAAGAAACAGAGCAGACTAAGCAAATGATCTATAGCTATGGAGAAGCAGAGAAAGGTGTTACCTTTGAGGAAAGGTGAGGCAAGGAGAAGGAAAGCGAAGAAGAGAAGTCTAATACTTGTCGTCATGATGATGGTGTTTTGATTGAGATTGGTCTCGAATTTGATCTTCGTGAGTTGAAGTAATGGCGAAGAAAGCAAGAAGACAAAGGTGTTGTTATATCTTTTTGACGTGTTTCTTCTTCTTTTTTTAATGCTTTTCTTCACCGCCGTTTACGAAGAACGACTATCTGAGATCGGACCTCAAAACGACGTCGTTTATACTTGCCAATTTTTTTATTTTTTTTTTGGTCGGCGACTTGCCAATTTAGAAACATACTTTTATCATAGGTCGTCCAATTTTATCCAAATTTTAGTACAAATTTTATTTTTTCCATTGTGTTTTGTGAAAAATCGAAGAATTTCTTGCAAATTCAATTTTTTTCCTCTCAATAATTCGCAGAAAAATATACTTCGTAATCCATGATTTCTTAGCTCGAATTGGAAATCATAATGTTTTTGTTTAGTTACGATTTCTATGTATAAGAGGTTGTAAAATGTAAAAGAATTTTTTTTTTCCGGTTAAATATGATTATTCATGCATCTCATGCCAACATGTCGTCGAGCTTCAGTTAACAAAAAATATCATAATTATATATGGCTTGAGGAGGAACATATATATAAAACTATAATCTCTAGACTTTTGGACATTTGGGGACAGCAATTTTACACCACCAGAGCATTCTATGAGCAGCTGATCCTAAGTTTCGTTCCTTGGCCGTAAGGAACCTACACATACATGATGTTGATTTTTTCAGTTTCTCACAACATCCATTAGGTAGTTTGCCTCCTTGACCGTTAACTAGAAAGGGTTGGACGCAAGCTAGAAGCTCTAGATTGCAAAATGGTAGCTCCTTTTTGGCATCAACGACTTTGATCGAAGCCGGAAATGATATCATGATCGCGAAGAGTATGATTGGAATGATCTTCATGTCTAAGGAATCACAGTATAAAAACAAGATGAATGTTAATATATATTTTTTTCCTTTTGATAGAAAAGAGAAAAGTTCGGAGAAAAGAGAGTTAATAGAAAACATGCATTCCTATTGTTAGCTCTATCTTCAACTTTATAAAACGTGTTGTCATCTCCTTATCTATGCCCTAGGAATTAGGAAATGTAATATGCATCAATACATGTGTAAAGAAAGGTGATGAGATTGACCAAAACTTGATACTAAAGGCTTTGAGAATTGAGATGAGCCTTTTTTTCTCACACTTGGGTTTGAGACAATTGCTCAACTCTCTTTTTCCCTTAAATCTAAATCGTACGTACTGTCTTAGAAGAAGATATACATTGACTTAACCAAAGTCTGCATTTTCTTCTTCCACTACAACTGCGAATGATTATATATATAACACTCTTATATGGATTAACAGGTCAATTATAGATTAAATAATATATTTCCTGCCGACTTAAGCTCGTGTAGCTCCACTTCGTTGCTCACGTTGAAGGGACTTCCGCCTCACCTTTTTCGTAACTCGTCATTTTATATCTTTTTCTTACTGCTCTTGCTTATTGCCATGTTTTGCTTAGGGCATTACGTGGCATCCTAGTCAGTATTTATTGACGGAACAGTAAGGTTTCGTCCGGATTTAAATTGTTTGTGTAGAAAATTCAAATATTGGTCAAGTTCATGTAGTTTTACCTAGGTACGACTTAAAATTTTGTGTATAAATACGATAAAATAACTAAGTTTGTGGAGGAATATGCCGTTTTTCCGTCTCTTTATCGAGCCCAATTCATACCCTTGCTATAAGTTCTACCGTTTTTGTTTTAGTGATGATTTGAAGATCGAATGTTTCTGCTTCCATATTTTTACCTTTTTTGGCGTGAGACCATGTAATTAGGATTCACATCCTAAACTTTTTATTTTTTGAAATGATATTTACATTCTTATACAAAACAATAGTGTAGACGGGCATCTATACAAATGCAAAATAAAATAATTTTTTTTTGTAATAGAATAATAGTGTAGTAAATAATAAACTCAAAACTTGTGGGCTGAGTAATCTGGATCATTATGTTATCGATATGTGATCTGGCTAACATGGCTTTGCACATTTTTTTTTTGAATATAATGTTAAATTATATTCAAAAAAAATATAGCGTTTGTACACTAGTGCAACATATGATTGATCGTTGAAGCTGAATTTTTCTTTAAAAAGAAGTTAACTACGAGAAAGAAGCCATCGCTGGAAACCGTCGTTGTAGCGGCAATCTCCGAGATTCTAAATGGCCATAAGCTGATCTTTGATTTGCTGGTCTATCCACCCAATTAGTCGTGCGGCCGAGTTCGGGGATTCTCCATGAATTCTACCATTTCGTTCTCTCCATATTGCATAAAGGACTGCTAGGAACACATATCTGTAGAGGAAACTATCAATACGGTCTTGGTGGGACTGCGAAACATACTCCAATAATGTTGACCAGTTGGTTATGTAGTTCGTTTTGAATAGACCCTTAGCTATTACTTGCCAAACTTCTGAAGCGTAGTTACAGTCGAAGAACAAGTGATCCCGAGTTTCATATAGCATGAAGCAAATGGATCGATTACGAATTCTTTTTTTTTTTTGATAAGCTTATATATATATATATATATATATATATATAGGATTTTAGTAAATAAATTATGTGAAAACATGTAAACACAAAGATAATGTAGTATTAAAAGTAATCGAAGCTTGTTTATAAGTATTATTGCTAATTTGCGTTTATGGTGAAGTGAGGAATAGATTAGAGAACTAGTACAAAAATCAGATTTTACACAGAAAGAGAGGTTCTTGTTGCAGCTCTTTTGGAGGCAATGATTAAAGTGAGGACATAAGTATATAAGTATATCTTTTATCCTTTTTTTGGACAAAGACTTGATTTTGTTGATCAATCGATACAAAGTTCATACAAGTCATAAGAGCAAAGATAATGAAGCTTAACACAAAGTAAAAACAACATCAAAGGCTAGTTAGTGAGTATTGGATCAATAGTTGGCTAATTAAAAAAAAAACGGATTGGGTCTTTTTATAAATTATACCAATAAAATAACAAACTGAGTCAAAATTTTCAACTTAATCCAAAGCAAATTTATTGAACCAAACCTTAATCTACTAAACAATGTTAGAAAGATTACAACTTTCTAATATTTTTCGTGACACTTTCTCTTTAGTCAGCCAGTTGGAGTATGGAATCACTAACTAAATCATATATGCTTGTTTCTGGGTTTGACATTGTCATAACTCCACAAGATACCAGAGATTCAATATTTGCACCAAATGCGCCCGTGTAGCCTCTGCATTCACTTAAAGCAAAACTAGTCCTTTTTGTTCTTAAGTCAAACACAAGGATTGATTCATTCTCTTCAATAATACCTCTATCCGAATCACTGAACACAATGCAGTTTTCCTTTGCACCTGGCAGGTTTTGTACCGAGCAACAGAGATTCGTCCAACCTCCAAGAAATATCACACGGTCGTTCAAGTCATCAACTTGAACCCACTTCCTCGTCCCACCTTCTTCATCCAGCCTAAAGACTCTAAACCATGTATACATATGTTCAGGATGAGACAGACTGGTGTGAACCGTTGCACTAGCAACAACTCTTCTCCCGACTTCACTAGAGCCTCTTTTGTAGACTTGTGAGTCGACCGTGTGACTGATGGGATCTTAGAAACTTCCAAAGAGGGTTCGATTACAAATACATGTCCCAATCCACTTGTATCAACCACATAAAACTTTCCTTTGAACGAAACCATATCTCGACATTTCTCAGGAGAGACCAAAATTTCCGTCCATCTCATCACAAGGCTGCTAAATAATATCATGTCACCTTTTATATCAGCTAGCAATATGAAGTCTTTGCAATCATCACTATTCAGTTCAAGATATTCAACTTTTTTGGAACGAATTTTCCATTCATATTGTTTGGAAGGAATGCTCCATTCATATCTGTAAACCCGCAACAGAAAGTTAATATTCAACTCCTCGTTTATCTGCATATGAGAATCCAAGGCAAAGATAAAATACAAACTTGTGCATTTTTGATGGGTAATATATCAAGGCAATATAATATTGAATTCCAAACACGTACTTTAGCAAGATTATTACAAAAAAGTTAAACAATGACATCGTCAAAAGAAACTCAACCGTTACCTAATTAAATTAAAGAGTAGTATATTGACATGCATGTGAGGTTTGAGAAATCAAATCTCACCAACTTTGACCTATGTTGGCTCTTACCTTCAACACCTTAATGTGTTAAGTGGTAAGAACATTCTATAACTTTAAAAAAATCTATTGGGTATATTATTAGAGAAAACTAACCTTGTAGTAATAGCACAAAGGGAGAATTCGAGTGTTAAGAGAGTTAAACGATAGAGTTTCTTTGAGCGTTTCGTCATCATAGGTTACTAATGGCGATAACAAGTACATCGGTTCCCCAATATTTCTTTCATGTATCTCTGTCAATAAATAATCATCACCAAACGGAGTCTTGAATCTCACGAGATAAATTGGGATCTTTTTTAATGTGCAGCACTTATCATGGGTACGAAACCTAGGTTTTCCATTCAAGCAGCGGTTGCCATTGTAGACAAACATAGGGATATGAGTTTTGATGCCTAAGCCGGGAGAATCACGTGGCGAAGGAACAACAGACCGCCATGAGCTGCAGACAGATCGTAAGAGAACAATCTCGAAAGATGTCTCAAAACGACCAATAATTAGTTCTAGTAAGTCTGTGGGAAGCAACGACCAATCTGCCATAGTTAGATTCGATGGGAGGGAGCAATACTTAAGAGGTAAGGATATTGAAAATGAAGATATATGAAATGTAGAGTAAAGAATTTCACATTTATAGTAGATTTTTTTTTATGAAATAAAGAAAGATATAAAGTTAAAAATGAAGAAACAAATCCATCTTTAATGAAAATTTGGATATTCACTTTTATTACCCTATTGAAAACATAGCAAGAAATTATATCTTATTATATAAACTTTGATTTTCAATGTTAGTCATAGACCAACATTATAGGGGTATCTTGCATAAGATCTTTTCTTTGAAAATCTGGAGATACCCCTATAATGTTGCCCTAACAAAATCATGACACGTGCAGTGTTAAGTCCATCGATGAGATGTTAACACGTGTCAAAATAATATAAAAAAAAATTTAACATTTTTTGCAAATTAAAAAGAGAATCTTATCTTATTGTAAATACACAATTATTCAATCAAAATCCATCATTAATCTTTAAAGTAAATAGATTGTAAATACTTCCATCTATATATATTAGATGGTGTGTGTCATATATTTTTCAACCAACAAAAATATTTTTTTTCAAACTTTGTTGTGTTGGTAAAATTTCCTTCTTTGTTGTTTATTTTTCTTGGTTCTGACCAATTTTTGAGGTTTATTACGTATTACTTGTAACAAGCATTGCATAGCATGCATTAGAAAACGTTGTGCTGTAATAATTTTATTATATAAAGCTTGGTTTCCAAGATAGACATGTGTCAAATGAAAGATATCATATCTAATTTTGTTACAAAATTTAGATAAAATTAAAAAAAAATCTTAGCCATATTGAAGAAATATATAATAAGTTTTTACAAAAAATTTCTTTTTATAATCAAAATTTTTTATTTATAAATTAAAGTAATAACCTAATATTTTGGTTATTACAGTTTAGGTTTATCAAGAACATTATAATTACAGTTTGGCTCGGCTTCGGGTAAACATCCATCGGGTTTGGGTGTTTTTGGGTTATACCCAAACTCTTAAAATATATTTGAGAATTTTTGAGAAATGTCGTTTTTGATGTACCCCTTTTCAAACATATCCCTTTTCACGAAATAAATTGGGATCTTTTTTAATGTGCAGCATTTATCATGGTTACCAAGAACTAGAGCAAAGACAATACAACAACCATGGTGGCTAACAACGGAGAGAAAGATACATTGAAGTCTTCTTCTTCTCCTTCAAAGGTAAAAGGATGTTGGGAATTGATCTTTTGCAAAACAAGGAACATAAGATATCAGAGGAAGAAGGTGATGAAGAGAAGTGAAGTGGTCAAGACGATGAGAGATCGTGAGACAAGAGAAGAAGAAGTGTGGTGAAGAAAGTATTTTGTCGTAGGATGAAGAAAGAAGGCTTTGGGCCAGAAGTTAATGAAGGCACATATATATGTTAATGGGTTTACTTGTTGTATTAGGTTTAAGAATGAGACAATTAAGTAGTAGTATAAATATGTGTGGGTGTAAGAAAACCTTATCTAATGAAGTAAGAAGTAAAACTGTTAAAAGTGGCTAGATCTAGAAATTCCATCAAAGGAGAGACGTGAAGGAGATTCGATTGAAGGTTCAAGTAGGATGCAAGAGAGACTGGATTCGATTAAAGGTGATTGAAGGAGATTCAATTGAAGGTGATTCAATTGAAGGTGATTTAGGGTTTGGGTGGTATGGACGATAAAGAGGAGAAGAGCTTGTTTGCTCTCGTTGTTGTTTTTTTTTTCCAGGCAAATCAAATATATTAATATCAGAAATTTTTTACAAGATACATGAGCATTTCAAAACAACCGTTAACGCAAATATAGGAAATTATTACAACTTCGATGAAAGAGTGGAGAGTAACCAAAGGTGATTTAGGGTTTGGCATCAACGACTTTGATCGAAGCCGGAAATGATATCATGATCGCGAAGAGTATGATTGGAATGATCTTCATGTCTAAGGAATCACAGTATAAAAACAAGATGAATGTAAATATATATTTTTTTCCTTTTGATAGAAAAGAGAAAAGTTCGGAGAAAAGAGAGTTAATAGAAAACATGCATTCCTATTGTTAGCTCTATCTTCAACTTTATAAAACGTGTTGTCATCTCCTTATCTATGCCCTAGGAATTAGGAAATGTAATATGCATCAATACATCTGTAAAGAAATACGGCTGTTCTAGTGTATAATCGCTCATTGAAAAAAAGTATTTCACCCAAAGTAGTCGCTCCCGTGACAGTAACTTGCCGACGATGGAAGAAAACATCATCGGTCCAAGTGTAGGCATATTTCAACCATTCATGTTTTGTCCATATCCTCTAGAACCACTCATGCAACCTATTAATGTCATGAGGCTCGACATAATCCTCATCCGAAGAATCAATAGAAAGAAGCTTCTCCGACAAAGAGCTCTCATGTAAGATGAAGATAAGAACACAATGGGGAAGCTCTTGGGAAGTAGCAATTTCCAAGAACCCGAGATTCTACTTCATGGAGGAGTCTGGTTGGGAGAAGTTTGTGAAGGTCAATGCCTTGGGACACAGTGAGTTTCTTACATTCACCCTTTTTTGGACAAAGACTTGCTTCTGTTGATCAATCGATACAAAGTTCATACAAGTCATAAGAGTAAAGATAATGAAGCTTAATACAAAGTAAAAACAACATCAAAGGTAAAGTAGAGGCTACATGAACGTAACTAAAGTAGTTCAACGAAGTATACATGAGAACTTGGAGAACAAAGCTAGGTAAAAAATTGGCGCAAGTGATCACACGGTTTGTCGAGTATTCATCAACAGCTGAAGTCACTGATGAAATAAAAATCGCGGTCAACAGACTAAGTGGCATTGAAAAGGATTTCATGGCCGAGATTTTAACATATAGTATTGTTACTTTAGCTAACTATACACCACTAATTTTATGATACTACACTATTTAAATAAATCATCATCCTCATCATAAAAAATAAAAAAAGACATGGATGGTTGAAGAAATGTCTGGTCCAAAAGATGAAACTGAAGGCCACTAATTGATAGTAGTATATGACATCATGAACGTGCACCGTTACTATATTTGCTCTAAAAACCAACATACATGGAAAAGCTTACAGCATATAAATGTTTTAAAACCATGGGCGTACAGTTACACCAACTATATTTTTAATTTTATTTTGCCTTTAATAGCTTATGGTACTACTACTAGTAATTAGAGATAAGGTCGATCAAGTTAGGTATGTAACATTTCTAGAAGCTATAAAGAGTGTAGAATAATATATAAACAAATTAAGAAAATTTTCTAAGTAAAAGAGTAACATGGCGTTCATGTGCTCACAGCTAATTTAACCTCTCAACCCCAATTAATGTCATCATCCTATAAAACCACCAAAATAAGAAAAACATTTTCTTGATTAGCCAAGAACTTTTGGCCTAATTAACCATGTATAATTTTTCCTAGTCAGAGACCATAGTTAGTTAAGTTAGTCCTCTAATTTGGATTTTTCCTAACTCGCTAATTTTTTTTTCTAAGTGACCAAGTTATACGCTAGTTGAGCTACCAAAACCTGAGTAATAGTAACCAAATTTGCAAGAGAAAAAGTGAAATGCATGGATTGATTTTGAATGGCTCAATAGATTTTTGTAAGGAAGTATTGACATAAAATAAAATAAAACAACACAATGGAATCATGTACTCCAAAGCCAGTTTCTGTCACTAGACAAGACATTTGCAACTATTCAATAAATGACTAAATAGTATTTTGAAAGACAACAAAAATGTTTTTGGATTTTAGGTTAGGGACTAATGTAATACATATATGCCATCATTTCATGAAATGTAAATCTAGATTTGTCGCTCAGATCCATCATTAAGTACATTGTCGTTTAATTTCTCTTACAAATGTATTTGATTTTTCTTATGTAAATTTATCTAACAAAAAAAAAAGCCAAAATTAGTTAAATTGTGTGTGTCCAAGAATAAGACGTGTTATAAGAAAAATGGAAACAAATTTGGAGTTTGAAATAGTAACAAAATGAAGGAACACGTAAATATGGTAAGATCTTTCTTCCGACCAGTTCCGGACTTTGTGTCTGTCTTTGCATTATGGGTTTTGGAAAGCCATGGTTTATTGGTTTATTTCATATAAGACAATCTCTTTTCGATTTAATCAATTTAATTTCATTCATATTCGATTTAGTGATCTCTTTCGTTTGATTCAACTGTTCAAATAGTATCATTTGGAGTTATCGTTTTTTGTTTGCAATATTAACTTTGATTAAAATGGCGGTTTGAGTTTGATTCCAAGTATATACTTAATATATTAAAAATTAATGATTATGATGAGGTTGATGAACAATGCTTATACATGGTAAACACATTTAAATTTCTAAGAAATTACAAACATATATACAAAATTTATTAAAAAATTAGGAAAATTCCAGAAATTTTGTAATAATTACCGTAACTTATAAGTTTTTTTTGGGTTATTTTTAAAAATGTCTAAAAATAATACATGCTTAAAAGACTACATCCTTAAGTTTGTAAAAATTTGAAGTTTCCAAAAACTTGTTTGCATCACTCCAAATCGAAATGAATATTAAAGTTTTCTGAAGTATGATCATATTTTTGGAAATAAATAATTTAAATTGTTAGTTATTTGATACAATTTTATGATGGCATTATCTGACCAAGTGAAATGATCAAATATGCTATTTACCTAATTGTACTATGATTAAAAGAAGAAAATTGTATATTTTAGAAAGAAAACAATGAAAAACTATTTAACACATAACAACAAAAAGTTGAGCTAAAGAGACATAGGTGGCCCTTTTAAACACATGGGGACATAGCTCCCAAGAGAAATGCAGATGAAAATGTTGAAAAAACTTGTGCTCTTGTTTTAGAGATTATGACAAATCGTTCATCAAATTGCTTTCTGACCAAAATCAGCTCCTTTGATTATGGAAATTGCGGTATATTTCTCGAGATATCTTCTTTTTCAATTCTACAAAAGCCATATCTTTAATATAATTAATTATTCAAACCAACATCTATACAAAATTTTCAATGAAAAGCAAGTTTTGTAAATTGTAACACTAAAATAATTAATAAAATAGCTCACAAGCACTCATTTTCTATTAAAAATATGTTTATCCACGTATTGGTAGTTTAGTTAAGTTAAAAGGGATGAAGTTTAAGGTACTGCCGGACAAATGAACGAATCAAAAATATCGAGTTGGAAACGAAAAGAGAAAAAGAAATTTAAATCGATTCGAAGTTTAATATATCCGAATAAATCTTAAATTTTATAAATGATTTTAATCTGTCATTTATTTTAAATTATACTTTCATGAATAAAATAGATGTTTAATGTAGATTATTGATATTTATGGCTTTTGGATATCCGGATTTGGATTCAAATCGATAAAACGTTTTTTCCAAATGCTAAAAATAATGATTAAAATATATTTATTATCATATAATGTATTTTGTTCATCTTTTTTAATATAAGTATCGATATATTTTATAAATGAATATATATTGATCCATTTTCTTTGGATCGTAAATTTATTATCCGGATCCGGTTGTCTCGGATATCATGATTAGATCGGAGCGGTTTCCGAATAATAGTTCCCATGTTTTGATAGACTGAAATATAGGAAATCACTGAAACCTAACCTTGGAAAAAGGATGAACAGAGATTGATTCATTCAGAGTTGTGAGAAGCCATAACAAAGTAAAGAGAAAGAAATGGAGGAGAGAGCACATGGGGTGGTGTATGCAGAAGTGAGATTAAAATAGTAACTGCAAAAATAATAATAATTTTGTTTGAAAGTGTCACAAGCTCTTTCCTGACCACAAACAAAAGGTCCTGCCCTTCTTTGTACTCTTCAGTACATTTGCTGTTTCCAAAGTCCGTGATTTACGCACTTTAACGACGCACTCTGCAGGTAGAGAGACACGAATTGACACATCTCAAACTGTTTCTTTCAACAAACCAAAAAAAAATGTATGATAAGAAAAATATTAAAATAATTATATAAATTCATAACTTTTAACAGTAGATAAATGTTTGTATATGGTAAAGGTTAAAAGTTTCTTTTTGATGAATGGAAAATTACATATAAAAATATAAAGTATGTCCATAGGAATTAAACCATACAATACCTAATTTCATAATTATTTTCGGAGATTCCTATATTGTTATTTGTCATATGTGATTGTTTGGGGATGTGGTGGGGGTAGAAGGGGTTAGGTCTTACTAAAAAGAGATTTCATAAACTACACCTTTTATTTGATTTTTATCACTAAAAATACCACAATATATGTAGAGTCGAATTTATTTTTAAAAAAAGTTAAGAAGATATTAGTAATCGTTTCATAATTTTCTTCTGTTTGATTTACTAATCACAAGATAGTATTTTATATGTTTTATATGTTCGGCCGTTTGGAAGGTCTAATGGTTAGTGAGTTATGAAGGTCTAACATTTAGTATTTTAAACGTTTGGTTGACATAAGTTTTTTTTATTAAAACTTATAAATTTTGTTTTCTTTGAAACCAAATGTTATAATTTTTTTGAATTAGTGAAATCTAAAGAGCATATTAAACAACGTCCAAATATTAAAAGGAACAAGTATTTTCCAATAAAAAAAGCATAAGTCATTTTAATATAGAATTCTTGTTTGACGTGGGTTAACTCCTCCTAGTATTGGTGTACTTCGATCCTAGTAATTAGCAGTTTCTGGGGATAAGAAGAAGACTGGTCTCTTTTGTGAAAATCTATTACCGATCTACATGACATCTGTGTATGTCTTTTCCAACACTAGAACATGAGTTTATACAGAAACATTTTTTTTTGAAACTCCAAATTATCCTAACTCCAATGGACCAATGGTTATGAATTCATATATATAACTAAAAAAAGCGGTATTTATATACAATGTGATAATGAGGATGACTAAGTCTCTACTCTAAGAAGTGTTCTAAAAAGCGGTTTAGGCAGTCGATTAGGTCCCGCTTAGGCGCTAAGCATTTAGTTGACGTTTGGACGACCGCTTAAACCACCTAAAATTACATAGATTCTATTTTAATAAATTTTAACTAATTAAATTTAAAATGTTTAAGTTCTATATCCATATATTTATATATAATTATAAATGTTCATATGTAGTTAGTAGAAATGAAACAAATATTATTTTCTCATATTTTTTATGATTTATTATTTTATTTCTCTAACATAAAGTTTTACATACTATACTAAAATCGCCTAGATTTCGATTAATCGTTTTAAGCGTTAGGCGTTAAATTACCGCCTAAATACCACCTAGCACTTTCTTGAACACTGACCATAAGTAGTTTGACCATCCGGTCATACTAAAACATGTCCGGTCATTTATATCTAAAACCATTAATTTAAAGATCAGGCCATACTAAAACATAAGTTGATCCGAGTCACAGATTTTGAATCCACTTTTAACATCGCTAAAGTATGTTTAGAACTTTCAAGTTCATATTATACTATTAAAGGGTTAAATCCACATAGCATTGATGGGTTATCTTGTTACAAACCAGGTGGAGATCAAAAGGGACCATAATGTCATAAGAGGACCAACAACAAAATGGTTATAACCTCTTATGTCTTTTTGGCATTTTGGCTTCCACACATATCTCACAAGACACAGAGACACATTACATGACACATGCATGTCTTTATATATATATTTACACCTCACCCTTCAATATCCACCCAACACTCTCTTTCTCTCTCTCTCTCTCTCTCTCTTTCCAAACACAACCTTAAGCATTTCTCTCATATTCACCCAAACACAAAAAAATGGCTATCCTCAAGAAATCTACAAAGCTTGCTCAAACAGCAATGCTAAGGCAGATTTTGAAGAGATGTTCAAGCTTAGGTAAGAAGAATGGAGGAGGGGGATATGTAGAAGATGATCTCCCACGTGATGTACCAAAGGGACACTTCCCTGTCTACGTAGGACACAACAGGAGTAGATACATAGTTCCTATCTCTTTCTTGACCAATCTTGATTTCCAATGTCTTCTTAGAAGAGCTGAGGAAGAGTTTGGTTTTGATCATGACATGGGTCTCACCATTCCTTGTGATGAACTCTTCTTTCAAGATCTTACTTCTATGATCCGATGAGATCTCAAAAGTTCCAAGAACAAGAAGAAGAAGTAAGTTAAAGGTGACTGAGATCGAGATGGTTAAAGATGAAGTTTTTTTTTTTTGGTTTTTTTGATTAGCTTCTCTTTTTTTTCTTAAAACATCCTCTCTCTTTCCTTTAGTTTAATGACTCTTCAATGTCTTCTTTCCTATATTTTCTCTTTTGGTTCTATTTTTAAGCTCATCTTGGGTCTTTTTTTACGAGTCAATAAAGATTTGACTCGGCTAACAAAAAAAAACCCATGAAATGAATTTTTTTGTGGGTTAAGATCATCAAGATAGCTTGTAATATTTTCCTCATGGATATTTTGGTTTGTTTTTAAACTTGTGAGAGAGGTTAATTATGATCTTTAATGATTATGTTCTGTGCAAATTTCTTTACAAGCAAAATAATTAACTTACATTTTAAGCAAAGAGAAAACAAAAATACTTAACTTACACCCAATGTAAAAAAAGAGACTAGCAAAGAGATCTTTTAGTTTCTAAGTATGCTTAAACTTAAGATTAGAGTAAAGAATATACACAAGTTTTGAATCTTAGATGTAGATACATACATCTCCTAAGACTATGGTTTTAAAAAAAATAGTTCACAACCAAATTACAAAATATTTTGGGTATGTATATGTATATTATTATTGAATTACATATATACTTTAAACACGGGGTTGGTCAAGTAGTTCGACAACTTAGGGAATCTTCAATATTTTTTCATTCGATTTACTTAAAAACTAAACACACGAATACCAAAGTGGTTAAACTAAAACACTATTTGAATTTGACGGTGTCAAAACAAATGAATAATTTGTTATTTTTACATCTTTGTTTATTTTTGCCAACTCACGGGTTTGTTCTGTAGTCCGTGTGGTAGCTGTTCTTTAATCCATTTCTTAATGGGTTTTTGTGTTTTCTTGTCTTGTCTTTACCCATGGATTTGTCAACGTGCATGATGATAATTAAGTGAATTTGTAACAAAATCTTCACATTTAGAAAAAGGTATATTGCCTTTATGTTACATAACCTAATATTTATACGAAGGTAAGAGGACACTATACTAAAGGATATGTTAATATAAAATTATAAACATAAAGCAAAAGAAAATGACTCATGATGGTTGTGTCGAACTTTTGCCAAAAACACAATTTAGCTGTATCCAAAATTTCCTGACCCTTAATCATGTTTGGAGTCAATTAAAGCCGTAATGACAGAGATTTGAGTAAATTTATAGTAAGCCATTCACAAAAAATAAAACAATATAAAAATAAGAGCAACAAATATTAAATATATAAAGTAGTAATATAATACTCGATAATGTTAATAAATATTAACTGAATAAAACTAACAATGTTTATAAAACATAAAATGAAGTAAAATAGTATTCAATAAGGTTAATAAATATTAATTGAGTACAACTAACAATGTTGATCAAACATAAAATTAAGTAAAATAGTAACAATTTAATTTTTTTTTGTAAGTACAAAATAAAGTTATAATGTAATTTGATCAATTTATAATAAGAGTTATGATCATGCTAACTATTGTTGGTGGGAACTTGATTTTACTGTGATTAATGACATAAAAAATCACTGACAAAAGATACCATTTTGATTTTGACAAAAAAAAAATTGTTTTTGTTTTATAAGTTTCTTATGTTAATTGGATAGGAAAAGGAACTCTAAAACCAAGAATATTATAGATTTTATTGGTACTTGTAAAATGTGTTTCTAGTGTGAAAAAATTGTTTACTTGAAAATTAATCAATTAATAAAATTTGGGAATAAGTTTATAAATTTTGAATGTAAGCCAATTTAAATCATATATAAGATATTTGAAAGGCTCTCTCTAGAGCTTCACAAATTATTGTTATTGGTTTTGGTTACAAAAATCAAATCATGCATCAATTGTACAGTTTTGATACAATTTTGATAATATAAATTTTAAATATATGCAGCTCTCTCATATCTGTGTAAATATCTTGGATGATGATTGTTTGCGTACTAAATTGAGTAACGAAGATTGTACCTAATATTCATCAAAGGCAAACATTTTTACAGTTTGATTGTTTCCGTGAAGTACTATTGTAATGAATCCCTGAACATTAGCAAACATACTTTATCTACTAGTCATAACACTTGTGTCCGCCATATGAAATCTAGATTGAGACAACATGGATGAGCGGAAATTACAATAGTATTTCATGGACTATATTCTCGAGATGTTTTGTTTGTGTGCTTTTAGCTATAAATCATGGTAAGAAATGAAATGAATTAAATGAATATAATAGGAGTCGAGAAAAGAAAAAAAGAAAAAAAAAAGAAGAAAAATTCAAATTAAAAACGATTGGGGTAGAGTTTTGTTTTAAATGTTTGGCCGTTCGGAAGGTCTAATGGTTAGGGAGTTATGAAAGTTTGATTTCATAATTCGTATTTAACATAAATACAATAATAATTTTATATATGATATTATATTATATAATTTTATAACATCAAAATTGACTTGTAGGTTAAAGGTTTTCAATAGTAAAATTGCAAAAGAAAACAATCAAATTCCATCATTATGTTTAGTGGATTTAGCCCAAATTAAGATTAAAGTAGTGATATATATATTAGTATATACGATGTGAAATCAATTTTAATTTTATTTGAATAAAAAGATATTTATTAATATTTTTATCATTATCTTATAATTTAAACCCAAAATATATTTAATATTTCATTTTATTCCAATTCTTTTAAATATTTTTCTGTATCAAATATTCAACAAACTCATTGTTGATACTCATTGTTGATTTCATTACACATTATACGAGCAACTTCAAGCTCATAGTAACCAAAGTGGTGTAGTAAATCACAACAAATAGTTGATATATTAAAGAATTTTAAAACCTTTTTTTAATTTGGAGAAAAATGAAATATCATATATTTTGAATTAACAATATAAATTATTAATATCATTATTATTTACATAAAACTAAATAATTTTTTTTATTTATATATTAATAACTAATACAAATGAATAAGGGTAAAATTGTAATTTTTTATAAAAATCGTTAGTATAAAAATGATAATATTTATTGTTTTAGATATTAAATTATACGTTTTACAGAGAATTTTTGAGAAATATCTTTTTGTGTATCTCTTTTTAAAAATACCCCTTTTATCTATCCACTTTCAAAAATATCTCTGTTTAAATATGAAAAATTATAAAGGTTTATATGGAGTATAAGGTACTTATATATAATAACTACTATTAGGAGATTCGATACAAATATTTTATAATGTTTTAAATCGTTTTAAAAGTTTTATAAGGTTTTTAAAAGGAAATTAAAATATTTTATAAGGTTTTTAAAAGGTTTTTATAAGTTACTTTTACGGTATTTATAAAAGTTATATAAAATTTTATTCACATATAAAGGTAATTTGTGTGTATATTTATAAGCTTACACACATATTTGAAAAGTGGATATTTTAAAAAAGTAGTATTTGAAAATGAGTATTTTTAAAATTCCCTTTTTAATATTTCATTTTATTCCAATTTTGTAAAGATTTTTTAGTATCAAATATTCAACAAACTCATTGTTGATTTCATTTAGCAACTTCAAGCTCACAACAAATAGTTGATATTAAAGAATTTTAGAACCTTTTTTTTAATTTAGAGAAAAATGAAGTATTGTAACGTTCCGACCGCCATCTCTCCGGTGGGCCTTATGTTCACCATCAACTTATGGGCCCACCTCTCTTAATGGGTCTCACGTCCTCTCACTAGGCTCATGGGCCCATCAATATTTCCGACGGTCGGTTTGTTACGTGCGGGAGGCTTAAAGTCTTGTATATCGACCCTACAAATCACCATATGATCTTTCCTTGTGTTTCGGCCTCATTCATACAGTTCTGACAACTACTTCCCGGAAGATCACCCATCCTTTGACTACACCAGCATAAACACGTTTAATTGTGGAGTTCTCTCAAAACCCTTGACTGAAAAGATAAGGGCACTTTAGTGTTATATGTAACCAAATCAATTCATTTAAACATCTCCGCAAAACGCGGTCTCACAAGTATCATATATATTTTTAATTAACAATAAAAAAATAATAATTTAGTTTTATTTAGTAAAGTAAATTTGAAAAACAATTTGTATAAAAATCGTAAGTATAAAAATTATAATATTTATTGTTTTAGATATTAAATTATGAGAAAATTAGGAAATCTTCCTTCTTTTCAAATTTTCCTTTGAAAAATAACATCTGTCTTTTTCTCATTTTTAAATTAATTTCCAGATATATAAAATTACTAAAATAGCCTTATTGAAATTTAATGAAATTAAAAAAAATTACAAAGCAATCTCTACGTAAATTTTTTTCATAGGAAACTTTTACATACATGCATCTTCACTTAACAATCTATCAATCTCTACGTAAATTTTTTCATAATAGCAAATATACTCAAAGCAATCTCTATGTAGAATAAGAGTAAAATAAGAGTAAAACAAAATCAATGAACTCACGTTGATTCATAACATAATGACGTAGAAAACAAAGAGAAAAAGTTAACAATAATGAATCTTTACCTTGCAAATTTATACTAAAGAAATATAGTTAAATACGTTTAGAGAATTTTGGAATTGTATGACTTTATATAAGTTTATATCAAACGAAAACTATAGATTTGATCATGTTTAGTTATTATCTTATAAGATTTAGTATCTTTTTAATAAACTATTATTATCTTAAAAATATAATAATAAAAATAAATAAATAAATATATATATTCGAATTGATTTTGTTTATCCTTTAAATTTTGAATTTAGAAATAAAACATTTAAATTAAATCAGGACAAAACTGTCTTATTATATATTGAAAAAATGTGTTTTTTATTTTAAATAGGGTAAGTGTAGTTTTCAAAGCAAAACTTAAAAAAAGGTAGAATTCAAAATTACCCTTAAATTATTTGTTTTAATTAATATGTTTATTATTCTTTCCAAAAAAAACAGATATTATGTCCAAATACACATATTTTTAGTCTTTTCCCTTTGTTTTTTGTTTTCTCTATTTCCTAATTTCAATAGTTTTTAAAATTCCCAATAAACCCTTGAAAAGCAAAAGCAAAAGGCTCTCTCAGGAGAGCGGCGACACAGTGAAAAAAAAGTCAAAACCCTCAGCTACTTCCATCTTCTTCTATCGCTTTCACACAGACACAAACATCATAGTCCCAAAACCAAAACCAAACAACAACCAAACCCTGTTTTGTCTTCCATGGCGGCCACGACAAGCTTCTCCTCTTCACTCTCTTTAATCCCTAAACAAAACAATCCTTACAAAACCAATAAACCTCTCCCTCCTCTCTTCCCCAAACCCTTCCTTAAACCTCCCCATCTCTCTCTCCTTCCTTCTTCTCCTTCTCCTTCACTCATCCATGGACTCTCCTCCTACTTCTCATCTCCCTCACCAACCCAAGACCATTCTCATACAACCCCTTCTGATTACAAAGACGACGAAAACGACGAGAAGCCTCGAGAAGAGTGCGGCGTCGTCGGCATCTACGGCGATCCAGAGGCTTCACGGCTCTGTTACTTAGCTCTCCACGCACTTCAACACCGTGGCCAAGAAGGTGCAGGTATTGTTACTGTAAGCAATGAAAAGGTTCTTCAAACCATTACAGGTGTTGGTTTAGTCTCTGAGGTTTTCAACGAATCAAAACTCGATCAGTTACCTGGTGAATTCGCCATTGGCCATGTCCGTTACTCAACCGCAGGAGCTTCTATGCTCAAGAACGTTCAGCCTTTTGTCGCCGGGTATAGATTTGGTTCTATAGGTGTTGCTCACAATGGTAATTTAGTAAATTACAAGACTTTGAGAGCTATGCTTGAAGAGAACGGTTCTATTTTCAATACTAGCTCTGATACAGAGGTTGTGCTTCATTTGATTGCGATTTCTAAAGCTAGACCCTTTTTTATGAGAATCATTGATGCTTGTGAGAAGCTTCAAGGTGCTTATTCAATGGTGTTTGTTACTGAGGATAAGCTTGTTGCTGTTCGTGATCCTTATGGGTTTAGGCCTTTAGTGATGGGTAGGAGAAGTAATGGAGCTGTTGTTTTTGCTTCTGAGACTTGTGCTCTTGATTTGATTGAAGCTACTTATGAGAGAGAGGTTTATCCTGGTGAGGTTTTGGTTGTGGATAAAGATGGTGTGAAGTCTCAGTGTTTGATGCCTCGTCCTGAGACCAAGCAATGTATTTTCGAACATATCTACTTCTCTTTGCCTAACTCCATTGTGTTTGGTCGGTCTGTGTATGAGTCTAGGCATGTCTTTGGTGAGATTTTGGCTACAGAGTCCCCTGTTGAGTGCGATGTTGTCATCGCTGTGCCTGATTCCGGCGTTGTGGCTGCTCTCGGGTATGCAGCGAAATCTGGTGTGCAGTTTCAACAAGGACTGATTAGGTCTCATTATGTAGGGAGGACGTTCATTGAGCCGTCTCAGAAGATTAGAGACTTTGGTGTGAAGCTTAAGCTGTCTCCTGTTCGCGGGGTTTTAGAAGGGAAGAGAGTTGTTGTGGTGGATGATTCGATTGTTAGAGGCACGACTTCGTCTAAGATTGTTCGTTTACTGAGAGAAGCGGGCGCGAAAGAGGTTCATATGAGGATTGCTAGTCCTCCTATTGTGGCTTCTTGTTACTATGGAGTTGACACACCTAGTTCAGAGGAATTGATATCAAACAGATTGAGTGTTGAGGAGATTAACGAGTTCATCGGGAGTGACTCTCTTGCGTTTCTATCGTTCGATACCTTGAAGAAACACTTAGGGAAAGACTCTAAAAGCTTCTGTTATGCTTGCTTCACGGGTGATTATCCCGTGAAGCCCACTGAGGTAAAGGTGAAAAGAGGAGGAGGAGATTTCATTGATGATGGTCTCGTTGGTAGCTTCGAAAACATCGAAGCAGGTTGGGTTCGATAACGAGATAGAGAGAGTGAGTCTAATGGTGTTGAAATGATCTTTACTTACATTCCAAAGTCTATGCTTTGTTCTTTATCAGTTTGACATTAGTGTCATATTTAGAGCTTTGTTTTGTTATGAATCTTGAAAGATTTTGATCTCATGTGTCATTTTATGAAATCCAAACTTATTTGTAGACATCTTTCATTCTCATGTTCTTCTCTAATAAGAGTTACTTTAGTGAATTGAATCTTTCTTTGTTAATCTTTGTTTGTAGACATCACAATGTCATTCACTATTCTTTGATTTATGATATTGTTGGTTAGTGTTTTGTATCCTACGATTAGTGTTTTATCTTTAGGTGTAATCTTATGTAAAACTAAATGGTAAGAGCAAAGTAGCATCTCGTTCTTTGAATTTTGCATAAAAGAGAAGAATAAGGAATTTTTGTGTGCTTACAAGTTTGAGCCTCAAACTAATGGAATGAGTGTGGATCCTCCTAGATCTATGGCTGCTGAATTAATCTTAATAAAATGAATTAGTTGACGTGAAAATATTAGGATATTTGATATTATGGAGTATGCGTATATCATCATCATTAAAAGATTATGTATTTGTTAAGATGAAACTATTGTTTAAAAGATTGTTAATATAAAAGATTAAACTCGAAATTTTGGCAATTTTTTTTTTTTACATAGCTTATATTTTCTCTAGGTTTTACTTATGTTTTAATTATGTTTTCCTTATTTTTGTTAATTTATCCTCATCTTTAATATGATAAGTATTATGAATCGGTAAATTTGTTTTTATTAAAACTTAAGAATTATTTTGTCTTGGTAATTTGTCTTTATTAAAACTTATAAATTTAGAATTTTGATTATTTTCATTTTATGTATTTTGCCAAGAAATCTATACTATTTAAATTGTTTACCATATTTAAAATAGTTTCGTTTATATATTTGATATAAAAAATAAAATAGAACCCGGAGCCAAGATGGTCGAGCAGCTTGGAGTTTTGGTATATAAGTGGTATTCATAATAGGGGGCGGTAACTCTTCTGAGTTTGAGAGTCTAAAAGACCTCACTCGAGGAAAGTGAAGGCGTACTTGACAAGCTAATTTATGGAACGACGGATATAATCACTGAAGATGAAATGGTCGACCAGCTATCTATTATGAAAAAAATAAAAAATAAACAAGATGTTTACTCTATCATGCATCGCGAAAGAGTATATAATATTAATAGATTTTACGCTATGCTCCAAAATCTAAAATTTAGGACTCTCGTTTATGTCCCTAATGTCAATAATGATTTAGTTTTAAAATAGAAAAAAACTAACACTTAAAAGTTTCTCAAAATTTCACCAGTTTTCAAGCATTCATCAAGTTTACAAATTATGTAACATTTTTTTTTCTTACAAATTTCTTAAAATTTCCTCGAAAATTCCCAAAAAAAACATATGTCAGCATTCAGACAAACTTAATTATTACTTAAATTACAATATCTGAAGATTAAATTCATTAAATTCACTTTCACCAAAAAAAAAAAAAAAGAAATCATTTATTTGACTGATACAAAGTTGGATTAATAACATCTATCTATACTATTAAAAGGGAATCATTTTGTATAAAGTGAGCATAGTATATACAATTAAAAAGAGTAAAGCAAAACAATTACTATCTATACAATTAAAAGGATAATTAAAAAGGAGAATTAAAAATAATAACAATAACAATCTATATTTATGGAAATAATATTGATTTGGTTACCATAAAGATGGACAATTAAATACGAAATTAAATATATCTAAACATATTTAATCTAAAATATATATTTAATCTATACTATTAAAAAAGACGCAATTTTTATAAAGTGATCATAATATATACAATTAGAAGGATAACTAAAAAAAGAAAATTAAAAAAATATATATATATATCTATATTTATGGAAATAATATTGATTTGGTTACCATAAAAATGGACAGTTAAATTCGAAATTAAACATATCTAAACATATTTAATCTAAATAATATTCTTTTATGATATTTTCGAAAACAATAATTTATGTTTATAAAATATAATAAAAAGCTATCATATATTTTTGAAAAAGAAGATGATATTTTAGGAAAAATAAAAAGAAAAAAAAATTATGTTAGATTAGGAAATAAGCGACTAATCAAATTCTATATAGCATAAAATGTCAAAATCTTCTGTTTGGATATTCCCAACTAATTTCCTGCCAAAAAAATTAATATAAAGAAAATCTAAAAAAAAAATTGTAATCTCCATTAATTAGCACATATTAACTAACCATATTTGAGATCTTATAAATATTTTTGAAAAAATAAAATATTATCCAAACTATTTTTCATAAAAAGCATGATGAGAAATAAAAGTAACGAGAGGAGATCATAAAATCAAGAAACTAAATTCAATTTCAATTTTCAAATATCAAATAACATGTATGATACATGAACATGAAATTTGAATTGTTAATTTTAGTTTTAACTATTTTATTTCAAATATCAGAACATGATATAACATGTACGGGAAATTTGAAACATAAAAAAAATTCATCTAAACTATTCATGATAGAATATGAGATGAAAATTTTGGGTAACGTTAGTTTAAGAAGAACATATAGATACATGCTATTTACTAAAGTGGATTACAGGAAATGTATTTTTTGCGGGTCAAAATATTTTAATATGTATTGGGTTAAAAATATTTTTAGTGTGGAGCTTGCATAGCGGACGTGTTTGATAACTCACGGTTCACACTCAATCTGGATCTGCTATCATGTCGATCCGACATTTACAAACTTCATGAAAGCAAACCAATATTAGTTTATGTTATAAATGCTATAGTGGATAAATATGTCTACAAATACAATCCTACATTTATGTGTAAGTCTAAAGCGTTGACCTATTTTCTTATATGTTTGACTAAAATATACAATCTCAAATGGGTAAATAATTAAAATGCTTATGGGATGGAAAAACATGACATATTAAGACGCACGAGACAAGATTAATGTCCCGAAATTGACAAACTACAATTCTTTTACTATTTTTTTAAGGTACAACTGTCTTTAATAAAACTAAATCGTATTGTTTTTTTTGTTTAACCTAATTTTAAAAAAAATCAAATATTGAATTGGTACTGGTTTAGATTATAAATGTTAATAACATTCCTAAAAGTTACGTTTACAAACATAATCCCGTACGTACATAATATATTTGAAAATTTAATACCAAATTTTATTTTTGAAATCAATCCCGCACGTACGTGCGAGTCCAAATCTAGTTAGTAATTAAGACGGACAAAGGAGATAGCTTAATCACAACATTACACGTTTTCAAACACCTCAATACACTGGTAACGTGGCATGATTAATAATTTGCAAAAAGCTGCTAAGTACATGATTTTAAAGAATAAGAAAACACATGTTACGTGAATTCATCAGTCAATATATTTTAGTGATGCTGACCAAGTTTTTGTATTCAATTATGGTATATATTTTAGAATATTTTAACTCAGTTTGATAAAAAAACTTGACTGAGTTTGCGTTTGCAGTGCTCATTTAAAATTTGATCGTTTTAGTTTTAGTTTTCGTTTTCTTTTTGTCTACCTAAATATTTCATTCATTTAATCAATGTTTTTCCGACTACACATTAGTGTTGTTCATCATAGGAATTCACCCGAGCTAAACCAACAATTAATTGTTTCAACGATATGTAATTTAGTTTTTGAATTAAAACAGAAAAATACACAAAAAAACTAATATCTAAAAGTTTCTCAAAAGTTTACTTATTTGAAACAATTCTTCAAATGTTATAAATAATATATTTTTCCCTCCAAATTTCTTAAAAATTTCTCAAAAAATTCTACAAAATATATTATGTTACTATTTAGACAAACTTATTACTTAAATTGCAATATCTGAATATTAAAAGTATCTTAATATAGAAAATTAATAAAATATAAAACTTATTAATTTTATATAGATAACTGTAAATAGATATCTAAAATTTTATATGTGAATACATAATATATATGTTTAACCAAAATTCTAATATTATTAAATTTAGTGAAACTAATATAAAATATTCCATGTATTCCAACTAAAAAAAATACCTCTTACTTTAATAAATTGTCATTTTTCATTACTATAAATATATTTAACCAAAATTCATATACCTATATACACCTCTTGCTTAAAAAAATTATTTACCTTTTGCTTATTTATTTTGTTAAATAAGTAAAGAATAAAAAAAAATACTTCATAGATGTGAAAAAAACTTATAAAATATATTCACATATAAAAGTTGTGAGGCTACTATAGATGATTTCATGTATTCTAATAACAAACAAAAATTCAAACTAATCATTTGAATTTAGTTAATCTTCTTAAAGCAGATGATCGACCTAACCATTTTGTGTTCTTACTTAATGAAATTGATTTGATCTTTGGATGTTGGAGTAAGCTTGAAGACAGCTTGATTTTAATAGCTAATTTTTTTCATTAATGTGTTATTATTTAAATAAATCACTACAAAGAAGAATAAAAGCTATCTTCAAGCTTACTCCAACATCCAAAGATCAAGGATGTACGCACTTACTTGTGGTACAAATTATACACTACTAAATTCAATATCTGATCATACTTTGATTTATAACTAGTGGATTATATATTGAGTTTTTTTCACTAAAGAACAAAATTAAAGTATGGTCGAATTAGGAAATAACAAAAATATGTTGACACAAGGTATTTATTTATGAGCCACTTCGATTGTGAATTTGTGATAGTTTCTTCTAGACTTGTTTTTTCTTTTCTATTTCTTTCAAATGCTACATTTCTAAATTCATAATCATAATACGATGGAAAAATTAAAACTAGGGCCTCGATTGATAACCATGATTTAGGAAAAAAATGAGAAAGAATGTGACATTCTTCTTTATTCCTCAATTTTTTTACTATTTACAAGGAATAATTTTTCCACATCATTCCGCTACATTCCTCACAAAATGAGGAACAATAGAAAAAAATATTCCTCCCTAAAATTGATGAGGAACAAATGGAACAAAAAAATAACTAATATTAAAATTCGTTTTTATTTTAAAATAAATAAAAAATCGTTTTTTTTAACACATCTTTTTCATTCATTGATTCAGAAACTTATACAAGAGTTGAGCATTAGATGTACAACAATACTGAGCAAATCAAAATACACATCTACAAATACATAACCAATTAATAAAAAGAACGATAGAGAAGCGAATTTCCACGATGCTTTTGGTATCAAAGCCTTACTCGCCAACAGATTATTAAATCTGTTTCTTTCCCTCTCTAGAATCAATCCTAAAAACATCAGATCGTCGTTCTTGGCAATCTTCTCATGGAAGAAACTCCATAGTTGTCCAATAGTAATGATGATGCTCATCATCTCCTCTTGCAATAGTTCATCTACTCTCCGTAAATTTGTTATGCCTGGATCCCAAATTCGCCGAACAATATGCCATAAAACTGTTTGGACTTTATTCTCAATCCCTTTCAATGAACGGGAATGTGGGCACTGGGCTTCATGAAAAATTAGAAAATCTTTCACGGAGATAAAGAGTTCGTCGTGTGTGGAATAAAAAAACCAAACCACTTGAACGAACCATAAATGAATTGTTTCCCTCAACGGAGAAAGACGCTGGAAACGAAATTGCTTCCATTCGCTAAAACAAAAATCCCAAATTAAGACTGCATAAACGATTTGCTTAAGAGAACTCAGATTAATACCTCTTACTTCTCGGTTTGACAACGATTTTGCATGAAACTGATAATTGGTTGTGAACACCAACACAAAAACTGTCACCATCCCAAAGAAGAAGATAATTCGAAAACATATCCGATGTAATAGTGTGTTTCCCATAGCAATATACTAAAAAACAAAGAAATAAACTAAAAAGCAAAGAAGAACCACCGGCAATTGCCGGCGGTCCGTAAAACAACGATGAAGAAAACGATTTTGTGAGACCCCCTTTGTGTCGCTAGAGAGAGAGAGGACCAGTCGTTCCTCGTTCATTTAAAAAAATTGTTTATTAATAATATTTTAATCTCATAATACAATATTTTCATATGTTTATCATGTATTGACATAAAAAAAAATTTATATGAATTTCATGTTAAAAAATCTTACTATACATTATTTAAAATTTGTATGGATAGTAAAACATTTTTAAGAGATGTTTATATCATAAATAACAAATTAATAATTACTAAAATTTTATAATAGGTTAATATAAATTATTAATTTTTAACATTAAATATTTTAAATTTCATTCAAAAATATATTTTAAAATCAATGTAAAATTCATGATTTCATACTGATCATCTTTTGAATTTAGTTTATATTCATTTTGTGTTTAACGACTATATTTTAAGTCTTAAAGCAGACGTTGACTGACCTAACCATTTTGTGTTTCTTACTTAACGATATTTATTTGATTATATATTTTATCAGCTTGTGTAATCTTCATGGATCTTCACCAAAAACGATATGGTATAAGTTACTATCATTTTTATCTCTCTCCCACGCAAATTGCAGAATCTTTAGCACTTATCTTGAGTCCATATGGAAACTCGTGGTAAACCAACAGTTTAATCGTTTCCATGATATGTAATTTAGTTTTTGTATTATAATAGAGAAAAAAAAAACAAAAACTTATATCTAAAACATTTCTCAAAAGTTTTACTTAATTATTTGAAACAATTCTTCAAATTTACAAATAATATAATTTTTTTCCCTCCAAATTTCTTAAAAATTCCTCGAAAAATTCTAGAAAACATATTATGTTACTATTTGGACAAACTTATTACTTAAACTGCAATATCTGAAGATTAAAAGTATCTTAATATAGAGAAATTATAAACATAAAATTTAATTAATGATATAGGGATAACTTGAATTAGATTTTTAAAGTTGATATGTGTTATTTATTTATATATATAAAGTTAGCTTTGCTCTTTTCTCCTTAAACCAGCTCATCATCCTAATCATCATCCACATCATTTTATTATTTAATTTTAATAATTTATTTATATCATTTTATTCTTTAATCTAAATATTTATACACATGTAAACAAGTTTTTCAAAAAGAAATATGAAAAGTCCTTTCAAACTTCATCCACATCATTTTACTATTTAATTTTAATAAGTTATTTATACCATTTTATCATTTAAGTTAAATATTTATACACATGTAAAGAAGTTTTTCCAAAAAAAAAAATGAAAAGTCCTTTCAAATAATAATTATAATAAAATAAATATGTTAAATTAGTATAAAGTAGATTATACTAATATGTATGTTAAATAACAAAAACAAATAACAAATATAACAAAAAATAACAAATAAAAATAACAAACAAAAACATAATAAACCAAAATAAATAGATAATAAACAACAGATCGCCAAATCAATAAATAAAAAATACAACAATCCGCGCGAAATCCACAAATCATTATCAACTTTTGAACCAACATATTAAAAGGACCCACAATATTAACATCATCTAGATTTATTTGGTGGGAGCCTTAATAACACATGTTTCTACAACTCTCCATAACACTTCTGTTTATGCTTACACATCGATTTATACTATAAACACTTAATTTCTCAACTACTATCGAAACTAAAATAAAATAGATTTCTATACAAACACAACATGAGATAGAAAATAAAAATATGCTGTAGTGGAGAAAATAAGTACAAAATAAAACACGAATCAGTTACTCATAAACAAAGTAATAAAATTCCCACGCGTAGCGCGAGCAACTGAATAGTAATTTATATTTTTAACAAAATTCTAATATTATTAATTTTACTGAAACTAATATAGATTATTCCATCAGCTGAAAAAAATTAACACCTCTTACTTTAATACATTGGCCGTGTTCTTTTAAGAATCGTGAGATTCTTACCTGCGACTGAATATTTTGTAACTGAACTGTCTTTAAGTCTCATTCATCTTTACTTTATTTTTAAGTTTTCAATCGCTGCGATTAAAGATTGATGGATTTAAAATCGCTGGAGAAAGTGGCGACACAACCCAATCTTTAATTTCAAACAAGAAATAGTCGCACGATTTCGAATTGTCATTGTTAAAGCTTCATGGATCTCTGCAACTCTTTATCTTCTTCTTCAGTTTATATTATTTAATTTACATTTATGCCCGTAAATATATTCATAATTACAAGATATCAAAAAAAAAATACAAAACACGATTTTTGAAAATAAGTCGCGAGTGTAGTCGCACGATTATTAATCTCACAAACTAGATTAGATACAATTTAATTATACAAATATGATTACGTTAAGGTGGCTCACGTTAGTTGTTGTTACATATTGTATGTTGTTCACAAAAAGTCACAACACAACTCTCTTCTTCTTGTCTTGTTGTCCTCCTCTTCTTTTGTAGATTCCATCTCCTACATGGACCACCAAAAACATTCAATTTGGGCCTAATCAATCTCAAGCCCATTAATCTTTATTACTAAAACACCACAAAGCCCAAATATCATAACCTGTGAATTTTGATAGATCGCCTCTCTTCTCATTGAGGTCACAACTCTCATTGGTCAAAAGTTTAATTCCAATTGTTCCATTTCCATATAACCGAAACCGAACATAAATCGAACCGAAACCAAAAATAAACCGAGTTTAATGGTTTTGTTCTTTATCAATTATCACTAATTAAACATAATTAAACATAATTAAACATTCATTGACTTTTATAAGTCGAGATTAACAACAGAGTAAGATCAAAGCTAAAGTCACAAACTTGAGAGAGGATTCAACGATTGACTTCACAACTGGTTTGTTATTGTCTTTCCCTCCCACGCTAACTGAAGAAACTTTAGTAACAAATCTTTACTTCCCCTTCACTACTTCTCAATTCAATGTTTTCTCCAAATTTGCATCTGAGATTCCTTGCGTCTGTTTTATTATTCTTTTCTTCTCTGATTTGGGGTTCTCTGTTTCTGTGATTCAGAGAGAAGAAAACCCAAAAATAAAATGGAATTGGAGATTGTGTGGTTGGTTAGATTCGCTTGGATCACTGTTTGGATCGTCTCTATACTTCCTTTGTTGATTGCTTCAATACCCACTTCAAAGCTTGACTCTTTTCGTGAACTCGTTTTGAGTTTCGCTGGTAGAGGCAAGATTCTTCACCCATCGTCCCAGGTATTCGTCAAAAAGCTCAAATTTTTTTTTGTTTTGATCAGAAGCATGTCACTTTTTAGTTTGAATCTCTGGTTTCAGTTATAGAACTACTCTGTTTTTGGATTTTCGATTGTTCAAGTAGTCAGATTTAAGTGTAAAGTCTGTGACTTTGCCCAATTTATGTGTGGAAGCTGTGTGTTTGAATATCTGGTTGATGTGAAAAAGGTTTGAAATTTGTTCTTGTAATCATATGTTTTCACTTCTGTTTTTGTTTTTGCTGATTTCTCAACTCTTTAATCGTGTTTTAGTCATCAGTTTTGTTGTAAATCTGATTGGAAACAAGAAAGCAGACCACTTTTAGTTTGAATTTCATGTTTTGTGTTCGGTTTCCGAATGTGAAAAAGGGTTTAAACACTTGGCTTAGCGAATCAGTTGTGTAATTCTCTGTGCAGAAGTTTACAATTCCTCAGAAATGCTTTGCTCACTTTTATGTTATTGGAGTGGTGTGGACGACTCTCCTGCTTGCTGCAACTTGGCTGTATGCTTGCGAAATGGCGCCTTTATCTTCTGAGGAGTTCCAGTTATCCGACATTGCAAGCCATTTAACCGGAGGTTCCCATGTTTTCTCCTTCCGTAAATCTCATATGACTCCTGTTGAGCATCGGTTTAAAGTGTGGCGTGCGGTGTTTCTACTTATTCTGATGGAAATACATGTCTTGAGACGGCTTATAGAGTCAATCTATGTATTCAAATATAGCCCTACCGCTCGGATGCACATTCTCGGTTATTTTGCTGGATTGTTGTAAGTTTTCTCAAGAAACTCCTCACCTTTTTAGTGCTTTTTGCTTGGCTTTAATTTGTGTTTCTAGTTTCTATGTAACAGCGCCTTTGTCACTCTGCTCCATCATTGCTCCAGAGGTAGCAAGATTCATCGGGAATCAAGTGGCTGAGTTCATTGCTAATGGGAAAAGCCATACTTCAGCACCTGAAATTAATTTGTTGTTTTGTATAAGCCCTTTGATGAAGCTTGGATATCCTGAGTTGATTGGTGGAGTTATTTTTCTATGGGGATGGATACATCAGCGTCGCTGTCATGCCATTCTTGTAAGTTAGATTTTGCTCATTGTTTATGTTTTTGAATCTTTGATCCTGAGATATACAAAACGTTAATGCAGGGATCACTTCGGGAGAATCCAAGCCAAGCGAAAGAGTATATAATTCCGTATGGAGATTGGTTTGGAATAGTCTCTTGTCCACATTTCTTGGCAGAAATCGTAATAAATCCTCACTGATAGATAACTTTAACTTTCTTCTATATTTCTCAACTCTTCTCTTAATGATATGATGCTCTCAAATTCAGGTTTTATATGCGGGCTTACTGATTGCGAGTGGAGGAACAGACATAAGCATATGGTTACTCTTTGGATTCGTGGTACGGTTCGCTCTCTTATTTTGCATGATCACTAATGCAATGCTTTGTTTCTGATCAAGGTTGTTTGGATTATGAGAAACTGTATTTTTTTTGTAGGCTGCTAATCTGACATACGCAGCTGGAGAAACACACCGCTGGTATCTCCGGAAGTTTGAGAATTATCCGGCTAACCGGGATGCCATTTTCCCTCATGTCTACTAAATGGTTAAGAGATAGACCACACAGCTTAGCCAAGTTTGTACAATGGTTGAATTTTCATGTTTCTGTAAATGATATCTTCTGAAGATCTTTGTTGCGTTTTATGGTGCTGTTGTTTTCATCATTTCAAGAATGTCTTTAACACAAAACAAGAGTGTTTCAGTGTAGTGACTTCGGCACTTAGCCGTCTCTTACCTCTAGTCGAGGACTCATTTCATTGTTTATTCTATTTGCTTTGTGGGTATCATTCGAGAACTATTTCTTAACAAATTTTAACTCTTCCAGAGCTATTTCTTAATAAATTTTAACTCTAAGGCTTCTAAAGAGAGACGTAACAAACTAATAAATGGTAACCAAACAATAACACAATCTTTTATAATATATTTGATTAAATAAATCAAATTTTATAATAATAAAAATAATAATATTAGATATAATTTAAATATAATGAATTTTACATTAATTTTAAAATATATTTTTGAATGAAATTTAAATATTTAATCTTAAAAATTAATAATTTATATTAACCTATTATAAAATTGTAGTATTTTTTTTATTTGTTATTTATGTTATAAACATCTCTTAAATATGTTTTACTACCATACAAATTTTAAATAATGTAGTAAAATGTTTTAACAAGAAATTCATATCGAAAATTTTTTTTTATGTCAATACATGATAAAAATATGAAAATATTGTATTATGAGATTAAAATATTATTAATAAAAAAAAATATTTTTAAAAAAAATAAAAACGAATTTTAATATTTGTTCCTTTTTTGTTCCATTTGTTCCTCATCAATTTTGGGGAGTAACATTTTTGTTCTATTGTTCTTCATTTTGTGAGGAATGATGTGGAAAAATTATTCTTTTAAAATGGTAAAAAATTTGAGAAATAAAGAGAAACGTCAAATCCTTCTCATTATTTTCCTGAATCATGGTTACCGAGGCCTAAAATTTGTTAAGAATACATTAATCTTGATTAAAAACACCAAATAGGTTATATTACACAGTGGATATCTTATATTATTCGTAATCCACTCTGTTCCAACGTAATGAGCACTTTTTTGATTAGTATTCGCTTTAAAGAATAAGTAATACATGTTACGTGAATGAGCTCAAAAGCGAATACTAATCGAAAAAGTGCTCATTACGATGGAACAGAGTGGATTACGAATAATATAAGATATCCACTGTGTAATATAACCTATTAGATAAATATAACAATTTTGGTTTTATCAACAATACAAAAATAAACCAACTAATAAGAATATTTAAACATAATAATTTTGTTACGAGGTCGCATATTAATTACTAAAGTTAATAAACCAAATCATAATATTTTTTATTTTAATTATGAGTGTTAAGTATATGTAGTCGAAAAACGTTGTTTTCTAATCTATGGAAGTGGTGACGAGAAATGAACATCGTAGTTCTTGTAGAGAAATTTGGAAGAACAGCTCTTCGAAACATTTCGATGTTGGACACGGTCTAACGAATTATATATTGTAGTGATCATCGTTGTAAGATGAAACTTAAAAAAAAAAATATCTTGATTCAAAATGGATCGTTGTGATATTTGTAGTGTTTTACATTAATACTTGTATCATTTTCAATTAATATTGAAATGTTTAAATGTTATTAATAGTTCACATTTTACATTATGTAGCTAACTTGGATTATATATTATATCTATTTTAGTGTGTTAGTAGCTACCAAAATTCATAAATCACTATATCTTATTTTCTTTATCATTTATCAGGTAGAAGAATGCCACTATTATTACTTTATATACAAAATATATACAGTTTGCTACTGATAAATGATTCGTACAATCAAATCCACGAAAATATTTTCTTTGTCCGTAATGTTATCCAACTTTGTATCTGTGATTGTGAACTCAATAATTTTAATCTTCAGAATTTAAGTAATAAGTTTGTCTATATGGTATTGTAGAATTTTTGAGGAATTCTTAAGAAATTTGGAGGAAAAAAAAAGTTAAATTATTTGTTACTTTGAAGAATTTATAAAGAATTAGTTAAAATTTTGAAAAAAATATAGCTATTAGTTTTTGTCTTTTTTCTGTTTTAATTCAAAAACTAAATTATACAGTAAAACCTCTATAAATTAATAATGTTGGGAACATGAAAATCTATTAATTTATAGATTTATTAATTTATCGATAAATTAATAATTATTAATTTACAGAGAGATTTTCCTAATTTGGCAAATGTTTTCAAAAAAATATTTAAAAAATAAGATTAAATCATGATAATTAGTATTTTATATAATCAATTACAAATAAAATAATAATTATTATGTTTTAAAAGAGAATGCTAACAATTTTTCATATAGTAAAATATTAGAAATAAAATCTAACAAAAACTAATGTGTCTATATATACATATATTTTAAAAATTTTACTTAATTATTAATTTATAATATTGATGGGACTATATATATACAAATGATTTAAAAAAAAAATATTATCTTATTATTTTATCGAAATGTGTTTATGATTACACTGGTCCCAAGTTAGGAGCGGAAAAATTTATTAATTTATAAAGATTATTAATTTATCGAGTATTAATTTATAGAAGTTTTACTGTATATCAATTTTTTTGAAAAAGAACTATTAACCATTGGTTTAGCTCCGTGTAGTTTCCTCTATCGACCACAAATACGATGGCTTCTCTACACGACGGTCCTTTCATATTTCTTGGTCGAACGTGAGTTACATATGGACTCAAGATAAGTGCTACAGATTCTGCAATTTACATTTTTGTTATTTCCCATTTTTACCATACTCAAATTTTGATTCTTGGTGAAAAACTCAATATATAATCCACTACTTATATAAATAAAAAAATAAGTTGCTGATTTTTATTCTTCTTTCTAGTATTTTATTTAAATAATAATACATTAATGCAAAAAATTAGCAAACAGTTGCTGATTAAACGAACATGGGCAAATGCATGAGATCGTAAAAGTTGTGGTTCATTAAAAACTAGTATTTGTCCCGTGCATACGCACGGATTTATTATTTGTAAGCAAATGATATATAACTATAATATGTGAAGATAGAATAACCTTGAAGAACATTTCTCACCTGGCTACGTACGGGTACAATTTGACATGTAATACTACGTACGGGTTCAATGTATTATATGCAATTTTTGTTATTGTGTTTTAAAATCAAGTTTGCGCTTGTAAGATTTAACAAAGATGAAAATGTTTAGAAGTTCAAAATGTATAATCATGAATTTTTTTAAACGTGGAAACTGTTTTGATACGTATAATTAAGAAGAAATGAGGTCTAGCTTATATTATACAAAGTCTGAATAATTGGTGTGTTGTTGGGAGACTCCCAATGGGAGTAGAGACTTGATGGGAAGTCAATTGCTGCCGGAATAGAGAGACTTGAGGATATATGGTTGTTTGTAAAACATAAAGAGGTCCTTGTAAATAGGAATGTCTGGAGATACATGAAAGAAAAACAAACGAAAAACGGGTTAGATCGAAGAAAATTTAGGAAAGAAAATAAAGCTGAAGTAAATGAAATCAAATTGTAAAAAATGTATGATTAAAAGAGATAGACTCTTCAAAAATGCTGATTATAGTATAGCATTCTAAAACCACTAAGAAATAAAAAGTTGGAAGATTGAAGCTATAAAGCAATACTATGGCTGCTTAATAGAAAAAAAAAAAAAAAAAAAGCAGAGAAATTTTCAGTATGTAAATAGAGCTGCAAGAAGTGTAAATGATTGATACTATAAAATAGTTATAAGGTTGATTTTAAGAATAGTTGATATATACTTAACAGCATCCAATTTTCATACCTTGGTTCTGATAAAAAATACAAATTTAGTATATACATGATTCTATTGAACCTCACATGAGAAAGAGAAAAGAGACCAGTTCACCTTCGTCTTTGCAATTTTTCGAAAATATTTTGGGTTGCACGAATGATCTGCATACCATGCTATTCGTTGGAGTTGATGGACTTTAAGAAGTCATCTCCTGATTCGTTACTTCTGTCAACATCTACTTTCGAGATGAACAAACAGTCACCACTTTAAGTCTCCCATGCCAACAATCTATTATATTGTGAAAAGCAAAAAGGCTTCAATTTCAATACGGTTAAGACTCGGCCCAGCCCGGCCCAGTTACGATTACAACGTGTACAACTCTATTTACAAGAACAGACTACGTCGTTCTCTTCCACTCATCTGAAAAAAAAAATCCAACAAAAAACAAAAATCACAGAGAGGTCGCTGCACAATTCCAAATCTCTCTCTCTCTCTCTCCGCCTCCAGATTTGAACGATCCGATCCAAGTTTTTGAGATCCGGTGAGAAAGATGTCTACGTTCAGCGGCGATGAAACTGCTCCGTTCTTCGGCTTCCTTGGCGCCGCAGCCGCTCTCGTCTTCTCCTGTAAGCAATTTTACTTCTCTTTTCTCAATTCGTTATCAAAATCTCTTTGAATCTGAGCATGTTCCTGTTTACTTGAAACCATAGAGATTTGTGGAGACCACGTCGTTTGTAATGTGATTGTTGATCATGGATCATGGATCATGGATTAGTGTTCTTAGGGTTCGATCTGCATCTACATGATTTTTCAAATTATGATTTCAAACAATGCTATTGCATCATCATAAATATGTATTGTGTAACATATAGCTCTCAATTCTGAGGAGATTAAGTTTAGATCAGAATCTGGAGTTAGGTATTGATTTGTTTACATTCCCCTAAATTAAACTTGGGTAGTTGTAACCTGAAAGTTTCAATGGATTTGGGTTTATAGGTATGGGAGCTGCATATGGGACAGCAAAGAGTGGTGTTGGTGTGGCGTCAATGGGAGTGATGAGACCTGAGTTGGTGATGAAGTCTATTGTCCCTGTGGTTATGGCTGGTGTTTTGGGTATTTATGGACTTATTATTGCTGTTATCATCAGTACTGGTATCAATCCCAAGGCTAAGTCTTACTACCTCTTTGATGGGTATGCACACCTTTCCTCTGGTCTTGCTTGTGGTCTTGCTGGACTCTCAGCTGGTATGGCCATTGGAATTGTCGGAGATGCGGGTGTCAGGTATGTTCCTCACAGAGAATGTTGAAATTGTTGAATTGAAAAACTTTAATGTAGAATCTTGACTTTTCTGTTCTTGAAAATTTTCTCAGGGCAAATGCTCAACAGCCTAAGCTCTTTGTCGGGATGATTCTTATCCTCATCTTTGCGGAAGCGCTTGCTCTTTACGGCCTCATTGTAGGCATCATCTTATCTTCTCGAGCTGGTCAGTCCAGAGCAGAATAAGGAACACAGACGAATGTCAAAAAATTTCCAGGTACTTGGTTATCGATCAACTTATTTGTGCGGTATGTAGCATCAGGAGCTGATATTTCGTGGATTCTTGGAACTTTGTATGTGAAGCAGATCTGCCATCTCTCTTTCCTCGGTTGGTGGTTATTTGTTTGATTCAGTAATAAAAAAGAACTTGGCATTTGTTTTTTGTATTCTTGTATTGTCCGCATTTGTCTTGATGAACATGATAATATTTTGTTCGTAAAGAGGTTGCTTCTGATACCATCTTGAGTGTTATGAGATTCATCTTTTGGTGTCTTTTAATTTTGTCCTGAGATAGCTTCATCTACTGAGATAGCTCTAGACAACTTACCACATGATGACTGGAATAGAATGCCTTCTTATTGCGTCCGGCTAACTAAATATATACTGCATAGATCATCGTTGTAAGATGAAATTTAAAATATATATATATATATATATATATCTTAACCCAAAATGGATCTTTGTGATATTCATAGTGTTTTACATTATCATTTTCAATTAATAGTGAAACTATTAAATCTTATTAATAGTTCACATTTTACATTATGTAGCTAACTTGGACTATATATTATATCTATTTTTTTGGACTCTAAGAGCATCTCCAACCCAACTCTATTTCTTCCCCTAAACTCTATTTTATAGCAAATTTTGCTCTGATCCACCTCTATTATAGAGATTGCTATTTTTATCTCTATATATAGAGGAACTCTATTTTTTCCTCTGTAAATGGTGAACTATTTTATTGCAAAGTAGTCATTTTAATCTTAAACTTTTTTTATTTATGAACAAAATAAATAAAATAAATATATTTTATATTATTATCCACCTCTATTATAGAGATTGCTATTTTTATCTCTATATATAGAGGAACTCTATTTTTTCCTCTGTAAATGGTGAACTATTTTATTGCAAAGTAGTCATTTTAATCTTAAACTTTTTTTATTTATGAACAAAATAAATAAAATAAATATATTTTATAACTAATAATATAAAATATTTTAGAAGTTTTAATATAAATATATATTTTAAAATTTGAGACTACCATTTGCAAAAGTAAGTTATATAAAATCTTATAAATATATATAATAATAGATTTTATTTTTATTGAAGGAAAAACGAGATTTTATTTTACCTTATTATATATAATAATAGAATAGAATCTAGTATCTTATTGCTTTTTTATATAATGCGATGTACTTTTAAATAAAAAATATATAATATGATGTTTTTATAATAAATGTTTAATTTAAATAAAAGTAACTATTTTATTAAAATTTTATAAAAGTTAAAGTAAATTGGTTAATTTGCAACTTTTATAAATATATGGTGTTAATATTAAAATTTTAAAAGAATTTATTTGAAATATTCTATTATAGAGGAAAAAGTAGAAAAAACAATTAGAGCAAAAGTCACCTCTATTATAGAGGCAAAAATAGCAAAACCATTGGAGATGGTCTTAAATGATTTATTCTGTATTAATGCCACTATTATTACTTTATTCAAAAATCAAAAGATACAGTTTGCTATTGATAAATGATTGGTACAATCAAATCCACGAAAATATTTCCTTTGTCCGTAATGTTATCCAACTTTATATCTGTGATTGAACTCAATAATTTTAATCTTTAGATATTGCGATCTAAGTAATAAGTTTGTCTAAATGGTATTGTAGAACTTTTAAGGAATTCTTAAGAAATTTGGAGGAAATAAAAGTTTTATTATTTGTAAATTTGAAGAATTTTAAAAAATTAGTTAAAATTTTGAAAAAAATTAGATATTTGTTTTTGTCTTCTTTTTTTTTTCTGTTTTAACTCAAAAACTAAATTATATATCATTAAAACTATTAACCTTTGATTTTCCTCAGTGAGCTCTTACGAAGTCTCTCAAGCTCCGCACAGTTCCCTCCACCTATAACGAATGCGATGGCTTCTCTATATAGTCCTTAAACATTGCTTCGTCGTTCACATGAGTTTCGTATAGACTCAAGATGAGTGCTAAAGATTCTGCAAATTTGCAAGAGAAAGAAGAGATCAATATAATATCATCTAACACAAACAATTTTATATTGAGGGGAGAGAGAAATGATTAGACCTGAGCAAAAAAACCGGAACCAAAAATCCAAACCGGAACGATCCGAAAAATTAAACCCAAATCCGAGTCCGAAATTTTAGATTTACTCTATTGAGTCTTAAATTCCTCTACCCGAAAATCTGAATTCGAACCCGATCTTAACACGAACCCAAAAATACCAAAAATATAAATAATTTAGTACCCGAATAACCGAATTATTTACTTAAATATCCGAATTTATACCCAAAAATTTTATTTTTTATCCGAAACCCCTGATATTTACCCGAAAATTTGGGTATTTTTCCGAAACCCGGACATTTACCCGAAAATTCTCGGGTAATTGGTTAAATTTTCGGGTATTTGTTTGCCCAAATTTTTTTGGGTTTTTAGCAGTTATATGAAAATCTATATCCGAACCGATCCTAACCCGAATGAACCCGAACCGAAACCAAACCAAATTTTTATATTTACTCTATTGGATCATAAATCCTCTACCCGAAAAACCTGAACCTGACCCGCCTATCCGAATGCCCAGGGCTAGAAATGTTAATAATTCAAAATTTTGATCTTTAGTGAAAAACTCATATAATCCACGACTTGTAATTCAAAGTGTGATCAGATATCGAATTTAGTAGTGAAGTGTGTACATCAACGACTTTTATTTTTCTTTCTAGTATTTTATTTAAATAATAAAACATTACCGAAAATATTATCGATTAATAAATGGGGAATTCTCTTATATACCACTAACATTAATATTTTTTTTAAAAAATACTCTTATGAAGTTTATTTCCAAAAATACCACAAAATTAAAACTTAAATTTGCAATATTCAAAACTATTTTCTAAATCCTAAACACTAAACCCTACCCCTAAAAATTATATCCTAAATATAAATAGTCAGTCCAAAAATAAAAAACAAAAATCTACATCTTCAAAGTTATAAATAGTCAATCCATCCCAGCCCGGCCCGGCCCAGCCCAGTTACAACTACAACGTGTACAACTCTATTTACAAGAACAGACTACGTCGTTCTCTTCCACTCATCTGAAAAAAAATCCATAACAAAAAACAAAAAGCACAGAGAGGTCGCTGCAAAATTCCAAATCTCTCTCTCTCTCTCCCTCCAGATTCGAACGATCCGATCCAAGTTTTTGAGATCCGGTGAGAAAGATGTCTACGTTCAGCGGCGATGAAACTGCTCCGTTCTTCGGCTTCCTTGGCGCCGCAGCCGCTCTCGTCTTCTCCTGTAAGCAATTTTACTTCTCTTTTCTCAATTCGCTATCAAAGTCCATTTGAATCTGAGCCTGTTCCTGTTTACTAGAAACCATAATGAGATTCAGATGTTTGCTTAGAGATATGTGGAGATCGTTGGCCTAATTGAATCTGAGCATGTTCTTGTTTACTTGAAACCATAATGAGATTCAGATGTTTGCTTAGAGATATGTGGAGATAGCGTCGTTTGTTATGTGATCGTTGATCATGGATTAGTGTTTTTAGGGTTCGATCTGCATCTACATGATTTTTCAAATTATGATTTCAAACAATGCTTTTGTATCATCATAAATATGTATTGTGTAACATATGGCTCTCAATTCTGAGGAAATTAGTTTAGATCAGAATCTGGAGTTAGGTATTGATTTGTTTACATTCCCCTAAATTAAACTTGGGTAGTTGTAACCTGAAAGTTTCAATGGATTTGGGTTTATAGGTATGGGAGCTGCATATGGGACAGCAAAGAGTGGTGTTGGTGTGGCTTCAATGGGAGTGATGAGACCTGAGTTGGTGATGAAGTCTATTGTCCCTGTGGTTATGGCTGGTGTTTTGGGTATTTATGGACTTATTATTGCTGTTATCATCAGTACTGGTATCAATCCCAAGGCTAAGTCTTACTACCTCTTTGATGGGTATGCACACCTTTCCTCTGGTCTTGCTTGTGGTCTTGCTGGACTCTCAGCTGGTATGGCCATTGGAATTGTCGGAGATGCGGGTGTCAGGTTTGTTCCTCTTTCAACTATTGTAGAGAATCTTTAAATCAATGTTGTGTCTTTAACTTGTCTGGTTTTGAATTTTCTCTCAGGGCAAATGCGCAGCAGCCTAAGCTCTTTGTCGGGATGATTCTTATCCTCATCTTTGCGGAAGCGCTTGCTCTTTACGGCCTCATTGTAGGCATTATCTTATCTTCTCGAGCTGGTCAGTCCAGAGCAGAATGAGGAACAAAAACGAATGTCAAAAAATTTCAAGGTACTTGCTTATCGATCAACTTATTTGTGCGGTATGTAGCATCGGGAGCCAATATTTCGTGGATTCTTGGAACTTTGTATGCGAAGCAGATCTGCCACCTCTCTTTCCTCGGTTGGTGGTTGCTTGAGTGTAGGATGTTATTTGTTTGGTTCGGTAATAAAAATGATCTTGGCATTTGTTCTGTATTCTTGTATTGTCCGCATTTGTCTTGATGAACTTGATAATATTTTGTTTGTAAAGAAGGTTGCTTCTGATACCATCTTGAGTGTTATGAGATTCATCTTTTGGTGTCTTCCAATTTTGTCCTGAGATAGCTTCTTCTATTGAACAAAACATTTTTTATACATACAGAGACCTTAAAATTAAATAGCTCGAGACAAACTGATACCACATGATGAGTATTCTCCAGTTATGGGAATAGGATGCCATCTTATCTCTGATCACTTTATGAATCCGAATCAAAGCTAGGCCACAACACTTTTTGGAAAGAAGGAACCGTGTAAAGTAACTAAACGTTAAAAGCCATGGTTGGAGGAAACGGTTTCTCTCTTTCACTAGAAGCTTTCAACATACATTCTTCAGTATTACTATTAACTGCAAGCAACTAAGCACAATGAGCACCCAAGATATCATAAACCATGTCTACAAACAAGTATCCCCAACAGGAAGGGGATACTCTCTGTGGTTTTTCTTAAAAATTGTATCCTTGATTGATTGATCGATCCTACACAAGATAACGCCATAATTCGCAAAAGAAGCAGAGGATCATGACGAAAGAGGCGATGCGTGTTAGAAAGAAACAGTAGTGTTTATGTGAATGTCCCTACAGTTATATTATGATGTTTAAGGGTCTCTGCTTTTATTTATTATTTGTGTGTTGTTGATGGATAGCATTTGTAGTGCCTATCAAAGAAGGATTCTTTTGTTGTCTAATTTGTCATTTCAATTGTCCTATATGCTCTACTTATTGTGAAGATGCTTGTGAGAAAATGCTCTACACGGCAGGGTTTACTAAAACAGAATCTTACCAGTGCAAGTTTATAAATCCATCATCAAAGATAAGAAATTTGCATCCAAGGAAGAGTAAAAGGTGCAAAGTTAAAGGATAACCAATACTGATACATGTCACTATAAACCAACGATGCAATTCAAACAAAGTACCGGATCATAACAAGAAGACGAGCCTGCCTTTCACATACTTCTGACCTCATTTCTTCTCACTACTATTCTCAAGCTCCTTCCTTAACTGACGCGAGAAGTCGTCACTGACATCATCATCATCCCAGTCATCTTCCCACTGCTGGCTAACTTCCTTCACTTCCTCTTTCTCCAGCCAATCTGCCAAACATAACAAAAAAGATCCATTCCACATCAGAACTACTCAACTCATACAATAGAGACCTTCTTTATCAATGCTTTCAATACAACAATTAGCTAAATCTGAAGACTCAATTATAATCAGAATCAGATCAAGGAACAAGATATGGTGCAGACTGCATAATCAAAAGGTTTACAGAAACCAAAATCAGAATAACCATAGCCTAGGCTAAATCCTAGAGGATCCCAACTCTCTACAAGCTACTCAATACCCCAAATAAGATTCCCAATTCCACCATAACCTTTAGAAAATGAAGCTTTGCCTATTGATACTAAACCTAAACACAAACCAGTTGCTGATAGAACTGCTGTGAAGTTTATGAAATTGTAGCTTCTTCATTAAAACTATATATTTAAAAAGATGCATAAACATATCTCACACCCGCAAAATGACATCAAACAGATCAAAGTTTTCACATCACAACTACTAATCTTCATAGCAGTAGAGAACCATCGTTATCAATTCTTCTCAATACAAACTATAGATAGATCTAAGGACTAACTTGCAAAGCGGAATCTGTGAAAATCAAAGAAATCGTAGCCTAGGTTCAATTTTAGAGGACTCAAAGACCCCAAACAAATTCCCAATTCCAATATTTGAAGCCTTTGGCTATTTATACCAAAACCTAATCACACAATCAATTCCTAATTGTATATCCATGAACATCGTAGCTTCATCCCTAAAACTATATAACCGATGATGATGAAATCAAATTCAGAAACCAAAGAAGTAACGAGTGATGATAAAATAAAACTTCACCTTCGTTGATTTCAAATTCCTCGAACTCATCGTCGTCCTCGAACAGATCCACCTTTACAACTTCAGCAGTCGCCGCCTTCGGTTCTGTCGCCGCCATAGTTACAGATCCCAAACAGATTGAGAAACTTTAAGAAAGATGATTCACGAAACTCGATAATGATGAAACCCTAACCCTCTCTGAGAGCTTTTTAACGAGAGCTTAAGCGAGAGAACTTTGTATTGTGTTATAATAGAAGAAGCTTGTGTATACAGTATACTTATTGAGGTTGAACCGGTTATACCGACTTTTTATACATGTACGAGAGCGTACCACATGAATTGAGTATTTCGGTTCGGTTCGGTTCAGGGTCGTCGCATGTTCGGTTCGGTTTCAAATTGATTTAGTTTGGTTCCGGTTTTTTTTTAAATATTTATATTTGAATAAAGTTCAATTAAATTTGGAGAAATATGTCTAAATATTTTTGGATATTTTGGTTAAAAATTATACTTATTTGGTTTACAAATATATGATATTTACAAATTTATAATTAAATTTTTATATTTGGATATATTAAGTCTAAATATAACTGGATCTAATAATTTTTATATTTGGTATTTCGGATACATTTGAATATTTCCTCAATTTTGGTTTGATTCAATATTTTTTTATTCACTCAGTTTTGGTTCGATACTTTTGCTTCGAATATTATGTATCATGAGTTAATCTGTATGTTGTACATAACAACTTATTCGCAATATATATTTTTTTCCACATGAGTGTGTTTCTACTTTCTAAGTATGTTTCTTTTATACTCTTATGTTTTTACGTAGTATTTAACTATTTATGATTTGTTATGTTCAATTTATATGTAAGTGTTTCAGTCTCAAAACAAAAACCTGATTTTTGAATATTAAATTTAATAATATTCTAATTAGGAATATATCTTTTTATTTTTTCTGGTCAAACATTATTTTTTTTTTCTTCGAACATCTATTTTATTGATTAATCAATATTACAATAGTCAAACGGGACTGCAAATTCTCAATTATTTTTCTTGAATGAGAAAAAAAATGTCAAAGAAAAACAAATAAAGGTTATAATTATTTTTCAAAAACAAAAAGAAATAAATGGAGAGAATCGTAAATAGGGCCCAAGCCCAAATCCAACCTCATCCGAATCTTTTCACCTTTTCTCAATTTCTCTCCCACCAACTAAACAACTCTCTCCTATATAACGAAGCTTCCTCCTTCATGCAATTCTCGCTTCATCCTCACCAATCTCTCTCTCTCTCCTTCCACGTCTCTCACCTGAAATTTTCCCGAGAAAATTCTCATTTTTCATTTTCCCCAAGCAAATTCTCGTTCTCATTTTCTTTTGCTGTTGAAAATTCAGATTTGGCAATTCGCTTTTGATTTTGATTTTTAAAGCTATCTTCTGAACGGTCATCGTGGGGAATTTCGGGTCGGGTCGGGTCGTAAAAGGCGGGTTTCACGGTGGTGATAGATTCACCTTCTGCTTCTTTTGAGGGGGTTAGCCCCGAGGCTCTTCGCCTCGGCGGGTTTCAAATTCCCCCAACTCTTCTAACATACTCACCGATTCATTTTTTCCATTTTTTTTTTCTGTTGAGAATTTGAATCCACAAAAATTTTGTTTTCGAAAAAATCGTTCGTTGAAGGAAGAAGAAGAAGAAGATGCCTGCTCTAGCTTTTGTTGATACTCCCATCGATGGCTTTTCCGGTGATTGCTCCACCGTCTTTGTTCCGTCTCCTATTGACGGTTCTTGCCATTGGTCTCCGTCGCTCTCCTCCTCGCTTTACCGTATCGACGGATGGGGAGCTCCGTATTTCGCGGCGAATTCGTCAGGGAACATCTCTGTTCGTCCTCATGGCTCTAACACTTTGCCTCACCAAGACATCGATCTGATGAAAGTTGTGAAGAAGGTGACAGATCCGAAAATCTCCGGTGGTTTGGGATTACAGCTTCCACTTATCGTTCGTTTCCCTGATGTTCTGAAGAATCGTCTCCAGTGTCTTCAATCAGGGTTTGATTACGCGATTCAGACTCAAGGCTATGGTTCTCATTACCAAGGTGTGTATCCTGTGAAATGTAATCAAGATCGGTTCATTATCGAAGACATTGTCGAATTCGGATCGATTTTTCGATTTGGGTTGGAAGCTGGTTCGAAGCCTGAGATACTTCTTGCTATGAGTTGTTTGTGTAAAGGTAACACTGATGCTTTTCTTGTGTGTAATGGTTTTAAAGACTCTGAGTATATCTCATTGGCTTTGTTTGGGAGGAAACTGGAATTGAATACTGTGATTGTTCTTGAGCAAGAAGAAGAGCTTGATTTGGTTATTGATTTGAGCCGGGAGATGAACGTGAGGCCTGTGATTGGGTTAAGAGCTAAACTGAGAACCAAGCATTCTGGTCATTTTGGTGCTACTTCTGGTGAGAAAGGCAAGTTTGGATTGACTACTATTCAGATTGTTCGTGTGGTTCGGAAGCTTCGTGAAGTGGGTATGCTTGATTGTCTGCAGCTTCTGCATTTTCATATTGGTTCACAGATTCCCTCCACGGCTTTGCTCTCTGATGGGGTGGCTGAGGCTGCTCAGCTTTACTGTGAGCTTATCCGTCTCGGTGCTCATATGAAAGTAATTGATATTGGTGGTGGATTGGGGATTGATTACGATGGGTCTAAATCGGGGGAGTCGGATCTCTCTGTTGCTTACAGTCTTGAGGAGTATGCTGCAGCTGTTGTGGCATCGGTGAGGTTTGTTTGTGATCAGAAATCTGTGAAACATCCGGTGATCTGCAGTGAGAGCGGTCGAGCCATTGTCTCACATCACTCGGTGTTGATCTTTGAAGCTGTCTCAGCTGGTAAACAACATGAAACGCCATCTGATGTTCAGTTTATGCTTGAAGGCTACTCGGAGGAAGTCCGAAATGATTACGAGAATCTTTATGGTGCTGCGATGCGTGGTGATCGCGAAAGCTGCTTGCTTTATGTTGATCAGCTGAAGCAGAGATGTGTTGAAGGGTTCAAAGAAGGTTCCTTGGGCATTGAACAGTTAGCTGATGTTGATGGATTATGCGAGTCGGTCATTAAGGCGATTGGCGCAGCGGATCCAGTTCTTACTTACAATGTCAATCTATCGGTTTTCACTTCGATTCCTGATTTCTGGGGGATTGATCAGCTGTTTCCTATAGTTCCAATCCATAAACTTGATCAAAGGCCTGTGGCGAGAGGGATCTTATCGGATTTGACGTGTGACAGTGATGGAAAGATCAACAAGTTCATAGGCGGAGAATCGAGCTTGCCATTGCACGAGCTGGACAACAATGGCTGCAGCGGGGGTCGGTACTATTTGGGAATGTTCCTGGGCGGGGCTTATGAGGAGGCTCTCGGTGGATTCCACAATCTGTTCGGTGGACCAAGTGTAGTCCGAGTCTTACAGAGCGATGGACCTCACGGATTCGCAGTGACCCGTGCTGTAATGGGCCAATCCTCCGCTGATGTCCTCAGAGCGATGCAACACGAGCCTGAGCTCATGTTTCAGACTCTTAAACACCGAGCCGAGGAGCAGATGAACAACAACAAAGCTTGTGGCGATATAATTGGAAAAGAAAAACTAGTAGCCGCATCGTGTCTTGCTCGTTCATTCAACAACATGCCTTACCTTTCCATGGAAACATCCGCAGACGCTCTCACTGCAGCAATCAACAACCTCGGCGTTTACTACCGCGACGAAGCTCCAGCTGGTGGCGGCGGCAAGGGCGAGGATGAGAAATGGTCTTATTTCGATTGACATCCTCTATCTTTGATCTTCAACGTACGATTATTCTAGTTTCTTATTCTTATTTGTCTTTAAATTCAGTTTTTTAAAGTTTAAAGTTGTTTCCATGTAATAACACAAACTCTTAGCAAAAGTTTTATAATATTTATTATCCTCAATGAGCTGTTGTTATAAGTCTTTTTCTTAATAAAATAGGATAATGCATTTGGGACCATTGGTGAGCTTTTAGAATAAAAACAAAGACTGAGAGTATAAGTGAAGGATGTGGTTGTTAGCCGTACACCACCACAAGACACACACATGGACACATAGAATCCTTATTTTGTGGCTCTTCTCCATTTGAGGTTTGGAGAGAACAGTTTTGGACCCTCCGTTAATAAAAGAGGCACATATTTTGATACTAAAAACTTTAAAGGTTCGGATTCTATGGTTATATTATGAACCACGTTTCCATGTGCACATCTATCTACTATTCAAAGGAGAGCACCATTTGTAAGTGTTCCCAAACAAAATTAAAAATAAAATAAAAATAATGAAATAAAATATAATCTCAACCGTGTAGTCAAACAGAATTATTAGTAGTAACGCAAACAGTATTTACGGTTTCGGTGAACCGCGGCAAAGAGCAGGTTACTTTGCTAATAATATAAATATAGATTACATCAACTCTATTCTTAGAAGAAGTCTAATTAAATCAATTTTGATAGCCAATAAAATTTAAGAGATACCGTTAAACCATATAGTTAATTAATTCCAAAAAGAATAAATATATATATATATATAAGAAAAAATATATGTTATCTTATTATATAAAGTTGGGTTTTCAAAGTTAGTCATTAACAAGATCGTGTCACGTGTTAATTGAATTGATAATATGTTAACACGTGTCAGGTAATTAGTGGTAAGAAATTATATAAATTAGTTTTCAAAAAAGAATATTTCCAAACTAGAAAGAAGAAAATAAAAATTCAGAAAATTTAACAGTTACTTAGTAGCAATCCTAAAGGAAACAATTACTTAGTAGTAATCATGAAGAAAAAAAGATGAGAATTTTTGAGAAATATCCCTTTTGGTGTACCACTTTTTAAAAATACCCATCTTTTCTATCCTTTTTTAAAATAACCCTTTTCAAATATAAAAATTATAAACTTTTATATGGTTGATAAGGTACGTCAAGATCATTATTACTAATGGGAGACTAAATCCAAACATTTATAAGGTTTTAAAAGGTTCTAAACGGCATTTATAAGGTTTTTATAAGGTTTTTAAAAGGTTTACAAAGTTTTTATAAGGTTTTTAAATGATTTTTAAAAGGTATTTATACAGTTTTTATAATATATATATATATATATATATATTTATATATATAAATTTGCACACAAATAAAGATAATTTGTGTCTATAAATATAAGCTCACACATATATTTTTGATAAATTTTAAATTTTATAGTGACTTTTTGTTAAAATTAAAAAGAGGGGTATTTTTTTAAAGTGGTATTGGAAAAGGGGTATTTTTGAAATTCTCCCAAAAAAGATAGTAATTATAAGATAACATTATTAATAAAAATTATAAAAATTAGGTACAAGGAATAAAAAAATTAACATATAAAGAAAAATAATAAGTCAATTAACACGTGTCAGATAATTAGTGGTAAGAAATTATATAAATTAGTTTTCAAAAAAGAATATTTTCAAAATAGAAAGAAAAAAAACAAAAATTCAGGAAATTTAACAATTACTTAGTAGTAATCCTAAAGGAAACAATTACTTAGTAGTAATCCTAAAGGAAAAAGGATAGTAATTATAAAATAACATTATTAATAAAAAATTATAAAAATTAGGTATAAGGAATAAAAAAATTAAAAAATAAATAAATAAATACAATAAGTTAGTCAACTATAAGTTAATTTTAGAGAATATTTGCAATATAGTGAATATTATGTAATATGTAAATATTTTTATTCAGTAAGTTAATCTAAATAAGTTAGTCATTAATATAAAAAGTGTCAATTGTATCGATAAGATATTGACATGTGTAAATTTAAGATATATTAAAAAATTTAAAATTAAATTTATAAATCTATCATAACTTAATTTATAAATTAAATTTATAAATCTACCAAGGACACTATAACTTAATTTTTTGGATTGATGTTAATTTTTAAGAAATTTACCATCAAATTTTGTAATAATTAATTAAATTTAAGAGGTTTACACAAAAAAAATTAATTAAATTTAAGAAATACAATAAATTGCAAAGTAAAAAATATGCGATTTTAAAAAGAATTGGATGTTAGGAAATATTTGTTTTGTAGGATAATGGTATAATCATGTTTAGGGTATAATATCTAAATTAAGTTATCTAAAAATTTTGGTAATAGTAATATTATGAAAATGGTGAATAACTCACAATTTTTTTGGGGATCGATAATTTAACATTACTAGATTTTTGATTCAGAAGCAAATCAAGAACAGCAGAACATGTTGTGTTCAGCAATATGGGACATGGAAACTACCGTAATAGAAGATCTCAAGTCTAAAGCCTCAAAAGCCGAGAGTAGAAGCAATGTTGCTAACGATGAATAAGAGAGATATGCACAAAGGAACAAGGTTTTCTTCAGGGACTCAAAAGCAAAGCAATGTTGAAGTGTCTTCAGCAATATGGATTCATTCACAGGCTAGCTAATTGATGTTGCTTCTCATGAAACGTGTCCTCCAGAAGCTTTATAAGAAGAGAGAAAAGAAGAAGGAAGAGAGCAAGAACCGGAAGTGAAAAACAATCATAGATCCTCATATGTCAACGTTTATTTCATAATACCACACAAGTTCAGTTCTCCAAATCAATCCATAAGCAGGTACACGTACTAATACTATACTTTCTTACCTTTTTTTTTTTAAAAAAATTAAGAATAATGATTTTGTTTTTTTCTACCGTTATTTTGATTTCTAAAAGATTTTTCGCTTCTGATTTTTATGATTTAAAATTTAATATCAAGGTTTTTAACAAATAAATTTCCAAGTAAATGTTTTTAATTCTTAATTTATCAAAATGTTTTTTTATCTTTAGTTTAAACTTTAAAACTAAGTGTTAAATTAAAATACGTTGAAAACAAATCGGACCTAGCATCCATTCCTTTTGTGGTCCGTAAGTTTGGTGTAAAAGTTCAACATGTTTTCACGTATTATAAATTTAACACTTAGAATCTTTAAGGCTATTTATAAATATTATTTTAAGTAAATTATTTTGATTTTTAACTAAAAAGATCATTATATAAAATGTTTTAAAATATTTAAGTGTTAAATTAAAATACTTTGAAAACAAATTGGACCTAGCTCCAATCCCTTTGTGCTCGAGGTGCAAAACTTCGACATGTTTTCACGTATTGTAATGTTGAGTTTATTTGCATCCATCAGTTTGTTTGGATCAAAAACCTGAATATGGGTTGGCGTGTGTTACAAGATAAAGAGAGTCTTTGGGCTAAGATTCTTCAGAGTAAATGTCATGTGGGCGACTTACATAATATTGGATGGATTAACTCTAAAAAACCAAGTTCTGCGATATGGAGGAGTGTTATTATCGGGTTGAGGGAAGTAGTTCTACAAGGGAGTTGGGTAGTGGGTGATGGAGATGATATACGTTTTTGGACGGATAAATGAATCGCAATGGAAGCTCTTATTGACCGTGTTCTTTCACCTCTACCAACTGGATATCAAGAGCTACGAGTTAAGGATTTATGGAGTAGTGTATCGGGCTGGAAGCTTGAGATCATCATGCCCTTTGTCCCACCAAGCACAAGGTTAGAGCTAGCTGCAGTTATGGTGGATAACTTCAATGGGGCCCGAGATCGAATGTCTGGGAGCGGGACTGCGGATGGACGCTTCTCTGTTAAATCTGCTTATTCTTTATTGACCACAAACCAATCATCGACGCTGAATATGTCTAGTTTTGTTAATCGAGTTTGGAGACTGTGTGCCTCGGAACGGGTTCGGACTTTTCTTTGGCTTGTGGGACAACATGCTCTAATGAATAACGCAGAGCGGTTCCGACGACACCTTAGTGCTGATGGTGTTTGTACGATCTGTAAAGGGGGAGAGGAGACTATTCTTCATGTGTTGAGAGATTGTCCAGCTATTGAGGGTCTGTGGAGAAGGATAGTTCCACCGCATAAGCTTCGTCGATTTTTTGAGGTCTCTTTGTTAGAGTGGGTTTATAACAACCTTTATTTTGAGGATGATGGGGCGGATTGCTCATGGGCTACAATGTTCGCAATGGGAGCTTGGTGGAGTTGGAAATGGCGATGAAGTTATGTCTTCGGCGACATGAGCAAGTGTAGAGATAATGTCAAGTTCGTAAAGGACATTGCATTGGAAGTTGGTCGAGCTCACAAAACAATGGCTCCGTCACGGGTGGTAAGAGAAAGAGTTGAAAGTATGATAAAATGGATACCACCACAAGAGGGCTGGTTTAAATTGAATACGGACGGGGCTTCTCATGGCAACCCAGGTTTGGTGACGGCTAGGGGTGCCTTAAGAGACTCATTGGGTCGATGGTGTGGAGGGTTTGCAGTGAATATAGGAGTCTGTTCAGCGCCCATGGCTGAGTTATGGGGTGTGTATTATGGGCTCCACATCTGCAGTTGGATGTGGAATCGGAGATTGTTGTTGGATTTCTTAAGACGGAGATTTGTGCGTCTCATCCCTTGTCTTCCCTGGTGCGTTTGTGCCATGGCTTTCTTTCTAGGGACTGGATAGTCCGTGTTACACATACTTATCGTGAAGCTAACCGTCTTGCAGACGGGTTAGCAAACTGTGCTTTTACTAAGTCTTTAAGCGTTCATGTTTTACAAGAGATTCCGATTGTTGTGGAGTCCATTATGAGAGATGATGCCCGAGGAACTTCGTTTCCAAGGCGGATTTGTTTGTAATTTTTTAGTTTTTTTTTCTTGAATAAATAACAAGGAGGCATTACCAACCTGTTTTTTTTTTTTTTTTTTTTTTTTTTTTTTTTGTAATTGCCTCCTTGTCCACTACCAAAAAAAAAAAAAGAATATGTTTTGACTAGCCGGAATTTCATCAGAATTATGATTGATAACCGCGGTGAATGGTAAGTTCTTACATTTCCTGTTCTTGTTTTCTTTTAAGGACAAAAGAAACAATCCATAAGAGGATTATATAGTAAATTTGTGTTTGTACTATGAAATAAAGATGTTGTGTAACAAACAGGTTGTTCAAGACATCACAGCCTTGTCAGGTACTTTCTTACCTTCTTTTTTATAATTAAGAGTAATGATTTTGCTTTTTTTTACCGTAATGATTTTGATTTTAAAAAGTTTTTTCACTTTTGATTTTTAATTAAATATCAAGGTTTTTTACCTTATAATTTTCAAATAAATATTTTTTAACTTTTAATTTAATAAAAATGATTTTTCCCATTTTGATTTTTAAAAGTTTTTCACTTTTGATTTTTAATTAAATATCAAGGTTTTTACCTTATAATTTTCAAGTAAATAGTTTTTAATTTTTAATTTAATAAAAATGATTTTTTCCGTTTTAACTAAGTATTAAATTAAAATACATAGAAAACAAATCGGACCTAACATCCCGTCCTTTTGTGGTCTGTAAGTTCGGTGTAAAAGTTCAACATATTTTCACGTATTATATCTTTAACAGTTATAAGTTTTTAAAGGACTTTTATAAATATTATCTTAAGTAAATTGTTTTAATTTTTAACTAAAAAATTATTATATAAAATAGTTTAAAATATCTAAGTGTTAAATTAAAATATGTTTAAAAAAGTTAGACCTAACATCCAATTCCTCTGTGCTCCGACTGTAAAACTTAAACCTGTTTTCACGTGAACAGGTATAATACATATTTCTAGTAATATTCGTTCATTAATGGGTCCTTAGCGGGACGATCCAGGCCCAGCAGCAGGCCCTCGGGTAAAAGCGTCTCTGTAAAATATCTATCAATTCCGTTTGCAGGAGACTGAGAGAATCATCTGACATCGGAACGATATATCTTATGTAGACGAGCTTTGCCGTAAGTTTCAGATCTCCGTTGTTGATTTTTTTTTTGTGTGTGGTTTGTCTCTGATCTTGAATGGATTTGACGTTTTTAGATATGGGAGTTTGTGTTGGTAGAAACGGGCTCTATATCTGCTTCCTGTTCGTTCTGGTCTCTGTTACGGATCTCGTGCTCTGCCGCCGCACGCTCCCAGGTGATCCGGATCCATGTGACTTAACGAGCCAGAGAGAATTTGAGAAACTCAGATCGGATCAGCTAACCGTTCTAATCAACGGTTACTCTGAATCTCGGATTCCTCTCCTGCAAACCATCGTGTCCTCATATTCTGCAGCTTCAATCGTATCGTCAATCTTAGTCCTATGGGGTAACCCTAGCACATCTGATCATGTACTTGACCAGTTATACCAAAATCTGACTCAGTATTCAGCTTCCATCTCTCTCATTCAACAATCTTCGAGCAGCCTCAACGCCAGATTCCTCCCTCGCTCCTCCGTGGACACTCGTGCCGTTTTGATATGTGATGATGATGTTGAGATTGACCGTAGATCCTTGGAGTTGGCATTTTCCGTGTGGAAGTCCAATCCTGATCGTTTGGTTGGTCCGTTTGTGAGATCACATGGTTTCGACTTGCAGGGAAAAGAGTGGATATACACTGTTCATCCAGATAAATACTCGATTGTGCTGACCAAGTTTATGGTTATGAAACAAGATTATCTCTTTGATTATAGCTGTAAAGGAGGTCAGGAGATGAAGGAGATGAGGATGGTAGTGGACCAAATGCGTAACTGCGAGGATATTCTCATGAATTTTGTAGCTGCTGACAAGTTAAGAGCAGGGCCGATCATGGTTGGAGCAGATAGGCTTAGGGATTGGGGAGATGCACGAAACGAAGAAGAAGTTGGTGAGGGAGTAAGAGATGTGGGATTGAGCAGTAGAAGAGTCGAACATAGGAACATAGAGAAGAGGCAAGTGCATTAGGGAGTTTCATAGAATCATGGGGAAGATGCCACTGTTGTATAGTTATGGTAAGGTTGTGAACTCTGTTGGGGAACAAGGGCTGTGTCGTAAAGCCGGGAAGCTTGTCTTTTGTGACCGAGATTGAACGCTTCCCTTTCTATTATGCGTCAGAATCTCAAACTTCCCTTTCTTGTGATTATGATTTGTCCATATACTAGAATTAGAGACTCATCTTGGTATTTTCAGTAGTGTGTATAAAAAAATTTCTAAAAATTTATGGATCTTTTTTCTGACGTTTACATATTCAATCAATATTTACACAAATAATTGTCACCAAATGGTATTCCAATGTCATTATATAAGTTAGGGACACACTAATGATCAAAGATCATCAAATAATCAAATTGTTGGTCTTGGTTTACTCATTGTACCAATTTATTTTTCATTTTCCTGGTAGAACAAAGATAATACATATGAACTCAATTCTGAAAGCTTTGAAACAAAGTACTTAAACAGATAAAATTTAAAACTTTGACTTAATTTCAATATAATGTTTTTATCAATACATTTTCCATAAAGAAACCATTCAAAAAAATAAATGTTGATAAATAAGTTGACAAAATAATTTTTGACTAATGTTCCAAATAAAAGTCAAGTCAAACTAACCTTATGATTTATAGAAGCATTTAACAAATAACCAAAAAAAAATAAAAATACTAACAATTTGGAATCGAACTCTGGACCGTTCCTTATATAAAAGGCAGTTTAGCCAACTGACCTAAATAGAACCATTGTGATGCAGAGAGTGTTTAATTATATATATCTATATATCTTGTGAAGTAGCTGCACCTCTTTCAGTCTTTTGTTAAAAAAAAAAACACAGTTTTGATCCATTAGGCAAAAATTTATCACCGAAAACAAAATCATCTTCAAAACCCTAAGCTTAAAGGCTTCTCAGATCTCTAGGGTTTTCTCGTTTTTTTGTTTCTCAATTTGTGAATTTTTGTTTTTATGGACGAGTGTTGTACCCAGCGAAGAAGACGAAGAAGCTGATCCCTTTTTCTCGCTCATGGATTCTGACTCGGCGAGAGTTTCTGTGGAGTCGGTAAAGGATGATTCTGAATGTGTTCATGTTTCGAACGAGCCTAATCTCACGGAAACGTGTGGTGATTCGTCTGTTGGAGATGAAGGAGAAGGAGGAGGCGACGGAGTTAGGTCCGCCGCTGCGTCGGAGCTCGTGTCTCCGGAGTCGGTCTCGGTGGATGGAAATGGAGAAGGTGTGATTTCGAATTCCGTCGCTGAGATTAGTGATGTGGTTGAAGGGGGGACTCCTGTTGATGTCGTCGTTTCGTCGGAGCTGTCTCCGGTAGTTACCGAGGTAGGTGGAGGCGGAGAAAAAAATGCAGCTTTTAATGTTCAGGAGATGGATTCGGTTGGTGGTGAAGCTTCGGCGGTGGAGGTGGTTCCTCTGAAACCTTCTTTGGTGGTTGGGGAAGGAGGAGAGGACGAAGGTGCGGCTTCAATGGTCAAAGAAGAGATTTTTTCGGCTCAAGGCAGTGATTCACAAGCTAATTTGTCAGGAGATAGGCTTGAGGAAAACAAAGAAGTTGCCATGGAAGAAGAACCTCCATCACATGAGGTAAATGTAGTTGATTCTCTGAATGCTGAGGAAAAGAGAGAGGTAGGTGAACAGGTAGTTTTTGAAGGTATGGCTGGTGAGGAGAGTAGCCAGGCGATAGAGAGTGAGTTAGGTCAGAACATAGAATCCGAAAAGCATAAGGTGGATGTGATGGAGGAGGAAACTACAGCGCAAGCTGCCTCCTTGGTTAATGACATAGAAATTCCTGATGATAAAGAGGTAGCTTGTGTGGCTGGCTTTACGGAAATTCCCTCTGAAAATAAAGTGTTAGATGATTCAGTACGTAACTCAGGAAGTGAATTTGTGGAGGAAGAGCCACTGAAAGAGGAGTTACAAATAGGTGAACGAGCTAAGGATCTGACAGATGGAGATGCAAAAGAAGGTGTGGATGTCACAGAAGATGCAATGGACATACAGGTATTGAAGCAATCAGAGGAGGAAGAAAAGCTTGATGGTGCTGCTGTATCTGAGATTGAAACTAATCCCCGAGAGATGGATGATGTGGCTATTGAGGCATCCGAAAAAATTGCGGTTCTAGTGGATATATCATCAGCTGTTGTTACTCAGTTGGCTGGGGAAACTAACGAAAAGGCAACTGTTATGGATGATGCCAAAGAAGATGTTGAGAAGGATTCAGAAGCTGGCAAATTACTGGACATACATGTACCAGAGGCTGCAGAAGAAGTAGAAACAGATGTTATGTATGGTGCTGGGATAGAGAAAGAAGACGGAGGGGTAGGTGGTGCTGGAGAAGCAGGGCAGACAGTTGAGTTGGAGGAATCTCGAGAAGAAAACCAAGAACTATCTCAGGAACTGGCTAAAGATGAAACAAAGATTTCTGAAGTGTCAGAAGAAAAAGAGACAAGGATCGGAGATGAGAATCAGGAGAAAGATAACGACATGACTGATTTGGCGGAGGATGTGAAACCCCATGGAGACTCCTCAGTAGCTGATATTGAGGAGGGAAAGGAAGATCATGATAATTTAAGAGTGACAGAGACGGCAGAGACACATGAGGAGACTGTTACGGGTAAAGTAGACGGAACAAAAAAAGCTGAAGTGTCAGAAGAAACAGAGACAAGGATTGAAGATGAGGATCAGGAGAAGGATGATGAGATGACTGATGTGGCAGAGGGTGTTGAAACGCATGGAGACTCCTTAATAGCGGATATTGAAGAGGTGAAGGAAAATCATGAAAATATGACAGAGACACAGGAGGAGCGTGTCATGGCTGAGATGAGTGATGAAGAGCCTGAGGAAGTTGAGGAAGAAAATAAGAGTGCTGGAGGAAAGAGGAAGCGGGGGAGAAATATAAAGACAGTAAAAGGGGCGGGAAAGAAGAAAGAGGAAGATGTTTGTTTCATGTGCTTTGATGGGGGTGATCTTGTCCTTTGTGACCGCAGGTGAACTTTTTGTATTTACTGTGACTTTACAGTTGGTCCTTTGCCTTCTTTCTTATGGTCCCTTCCCTCTAGCAGATGATAATTTTGCTGTTTTTAAATGTATGATTCTGTTGGCTTGCAGGGGATGCCCAAAAGCGTACCACCCTTCCTGTGTAGATCGAGATGAGGCTTTCTTTCAGTCAAAGGGTAAATGGAACTGTGGTAAGTTTTTTCTGTTATTCTCTCATAAATTGTCTGCTTAAACTTAACCGATGAACTTTTTTACATCATCTGCTACTCACACAATTCCTTTCAGTAGTGTATATTTATAGTCTCATAACATTGTTACGTTCTTTGAAAATCATGACAGCATATGGTTGTTATCTATCATCTGAATTTCAAAATTTAGAACAATCCTTGGTAATTTATGCTTCTTCTTTCATCTTTTGTTTGAGTTCTTGGCTAGCAGTATGTCCTTTTTTAGCCTTCGCCCCTCTCAAATTATAAGTTTTGCACCTTTAGTTGAATGTTATGTCAAAGGCTATTTCTATTGCTTTGCACACCATCTTTGATTTCATGTTGTTCTTATTGATTCTTACTTTAGTCTCAGGCATAGGCATGTTGTACCACTGTCTAACGCTACACTGGCAATGCCATATTTTGGATTGTTTGTGAAATGGACAAGTCTGATTACTATCAAGGCTATGGTCACCCCTTTTTTTGTGTACAGTCATGACTCTTTGAGATTCTACAAGAACTTGTCAACGGTAGCTTTTAGTTGATTTCCAGTGGGATCTGCTGTGTCGTTTATTTAAGTATACTCATTAATTGTAAATACACTGGCATTGATGCTTTTTTATACGTTGGTAGTTTTCTTTCCTCGACAATCGGTTGGCGTGGTGATATCATCCAGTTTTATCATACTATAAATCTACAACATTTTAAACTTGGTAATATAATGAGAAAGATTAATCTTTAGCTATCTTCTCTCTAAGCTATTTTCATGCTGCACCGATATGTAGATGATTCTTGCATTTAGCAAATGGATCAGAATTATTTTGGTGCATGTGGTGATAAATTAGACAAACTAATGGCAGGAGCCAAAAATACACTATACAGCGTCTTAGTATAGTGCTATTGTCCCTCCTACTTTAGAACACAAGTTACAAGCTTTCAAGATAGTACACTGTTTGAAAGATTATTCCCCCTAGTTTTTTTTTGGTTTTTTTTTTTGGGAAACTCTCCCCTAGTTTCGTTAAACTATAATTAATTGTCACTCTGCTGCAGTTATGCTTTAGTTTTCAGTCTCTGTCTGTGCATGGTCATATATTTCCTTGGTTACCTCTCTCTGTATATGTATGTATTCCATGAGCTTTCGTCATTTCCATGTCTTTCAATAGAACCGAACATAATGTTTCCTTTTTATTTATGAATAGGATGGCATCTATGTAGCAAATGTGAGAAAACTGCAACGTACTTGTGTTATACATGCATGTTTTCATTATGCAAGGGCTGCGCCAAGGATGCTGTCTTCTTTTGCATCAGAGGTAATAAGGGTTTGTGCGAGACATGCATGGAGACAGTCAAGTTGATAGAAAGAAAAGAGCAGGAAAAGGAGCCGGTATGCCTGACATACTCATGTTGTTTTTTTTTCGTACTGAAATTTTCTTCTTTTCTTTAATAATGAGCTGATAAACTGATCATGTTGCCGTACCTCGTGATCTTATTTTCTATTTCTCTCATCAAACATGTTGTGGACTAAGCATGAAAAGTCTGATGATCGCTCTTCTATTCATTCTCTTTTCTCCTTTTTACCATTGCTCTTTAGCATGATGCACATATTTATGAGCTTTTAATCTGGTTGATGCATGATAAGCTTGCATATCTTTCTTTGTACTTTGTGATGTCACTAATCAATTATGATTTTGGTCAGCATCCCACGCTGAATAGTTGATTTTCACTTCTGCCCTAGTTGCCACTTGTTATTTGAATGACAGTCTTCTTTATCTGATCTCTCCCTTACGTCGTTTTGTCTCTTACAGGCGCAGTTGGATTTTGATGACAAGACCAGCTGGGAATATCTCTTTAAGGATTACTGGATTGATTTGAAAACCCAGCTATCTTTAAGTCCAGAGGAACTTGATCAAGCTAAGAGCCCACGGAAAGGACATGAGTCCAATGCTAGCAAACAGGGAACAGCCGGTGAGACTGACTCTGTTACTGATGGAGGATCAGATTCAGATAGTACTCCAAAAAAGAGGAAGACCAGGAGTCGATCAAAGTCTGGTTCTGCTGAGAAAATTCTATCTCCATCTGATAAGAATTTGTCAGGTGATACTATGGAGTGGGCTTCCAAGGAACTTTTGGATGTGGTCATGCATATGAGACGTGGTGACAGATCTTTCTTACCTCAGTTAGAAGCACAGAATCTCCTGCTGGCTTATATAAAAAGATACAATCTTCGTGATCCCCGTCGTAAAAGCCAGGTTATCTGCGACTCCAGGCTTCAGAATTTGTTCGGAAAATCACATGTTGGGCACTTTGAGATGTTAAATCTCCTTGATTCTCATTTTCTTATAAAGGAGAAAAATCAGACAGATGATATTCAAGGTGATATTGTTGACACAGAAGAAGCAAATCATATGGATGTTGATGAAAACTTGGACCATCCAATGAAAAGTGGGAAGGATAAGAAACGTAAAACACGCAAAAAAAGTGTCAGGAAAGGACGTCAATCTAATCTTGATGATTTTGCTGCTGTTGATATGCACAACATTAATTTGATATACTTAAGACGGAGCTTGGTGGAAGATCTACTTGAAGATTCTACAGCATTCGAAGAAAAAGTAGCTAGTGCATTTGTTAGATTAAGGATATCTGGAAATCAAAAGCAAGATTTATATCGACTGGTTCAAGTTGTTGGTATGTTTAGTTTCTATTTTGAACAGATTACTTCAATATGGTTTATACAATGGTTGACTGTGATCTCTGTTGGTTTGAAACACAGGCACAAGCAAAGCTCCTGAACCTTATAAAGTTGGCAAAAAATCAACAGACTTTGTACTTGAAATATTGAACTTGGACAAAACTGAAGTGGTATCCATTGACATTATATCAAATCAAGATTTCACTGAGGTGACTTACTCCTGATATCCAACGTCCTTTTCTTGTCCCTGGAAAGGAGGGAACATTTTCTTATTTTTGGTCCATAGTATTTTTTATTGCAGTTGCATATGTTGACAAGCCATTAAGGCTGTGGTTACTGTTTTCACTTTTTTCTGAGCAAAGTTCTCATGTTATTGTTCAAGGGTGCTAATGTTTGACCTGTAACTTCCGTGCTTTAATTTCAGGATGAATGTAAGCGTCTAAAGCAGAGCATAAAATGTGGATTAATCAACAGGCTGACAGTGGTATGCTTCATATTTCTTCAAGTCTCGCATTTGATTATGTCTAAATATCTTAGGACCATGGGGCTTTTGCATTTTTGGTAATCTAATATCAATTTTTTTTTTAGGGTGATATACAAGAAAAAGCCATAGCACTGCAGGAAGTGAGAGTCAAAAACGTAAGTTACTGTTTTCCTGCGCTGACGATATTTCCTGTTTTAAATTCTCGTTTTGTTCATTATTATATGTTTGGTAATTGAGCTTGCTGGATTGGGAGAAAGAAAATAACTGCATAATCTGTAATCTGTCTAGGGAATGTGCATCATTCTAGTTCTATCGTCTCTCTTAGATTTTCGGTTTTGAGGTTTCTTAATAATGCAAAGCTATCGTGATAGTATGTGAAAAATGTATTAATAATAATACGTAGGACTGCTTAAGTATTGAAAGTTATTACTTAATGAATGCAGTTGCTGGAAGCAGAGATCCTACGTTTCAGTCATTTGCGTGATCGTGCTAGTGACATGGGCCGCAGAAAAGAATATCCTTATCTGTTGAAACTTCAAGCTATTGTCAAAAATAATGATTTCCGATGCTTTTAAAATGCTCCTCTCTGTGCATGTTTTTGTACGTCAGGGAAAGAGCATTGAATCTATTTGCTGTGGTCGAAAGCATATTCTTTCATTCCTTATATACACTTGTGTTATTCCTTAACTATGATTACGCTACGAGAATGTGTTGAGAAACTGCAACTATTAAAATCTCCAGAGGAACGGCAGCGCAGGCTAGAAGAAATCCCAGAAATACATGCTGATCCCAAAATGGATCCAGAATGTGAATCGGAAGATGAAGATGAAAAAGAAGAAAAGGAAAAAGGTTTTTTATTATTATTCAAGTTTTTATTTGCAATTAAACTAAAATGTGAAGTTTGTTTAATCTTTTGTTTGGTATACCTTCTAATGTTTTTTGATGTTTGGTGATTTTAATGCATCTAGAGAAACAACTGAGGCCGCGAAGCAGTAGCTTTAACAGAAGAGGAAGGGATCCAATATCTCCACGAAAGGGAGGATTTGGTTCCAATGAATCATGGACTGGCACAAGTAACTACTCAAATACAAGTGCAAATCGTGAATTAGGCAGAAGTTATTCTGGTAGAGGTTCTACTGGTAGAGGAGATTATCTTGGTAGTTCTGACGACATGGTTAGTGAAAGTATGTGGACTTCAGCTAGAGAAAGAGAAGCGCAACCATCTTTAGGCTCTGAGAAGCCAAGATCTGTTTCAATTCCTGAAACTACTGCCAGAAGTTCTCGTGCTGTCGCACCACAGGAATTGTCTCCTAGGATTGCACCTGAGATTTTAACGGCACCTCCTGCTGTTGCTCCGCAGCCTGTTCCCAAGTCAAATGAGTCAGAGAAAATATGGCATTACAAGGACCCGTCTGGTAAAGTTCAAGGACCTTTTTCGATGGCGCAGCTCCGTAAATGGAACAACACTGGGTACTTCCCAGCTAAGTTGGAAATCTGGAAAGCTAAGGAGTCACCGTTGGACTCTATTCTCCTGACTGATGCATTGGCTGGACTATTTCATAAGCAGCCCCAGGCGGAGGATAATAGCTATATGAAAGCTCAGGTAGCAGCTTATTCTGGTCAATCAAGCCAATCTGAACCCAATTTAGGGTCTACTGCTAGGACTGCTCCATCAACCATTGAGATTCCTAGGAATTCCCAAGATACTTGGAGTCAAGGTGGTAGTCTTCCATCCCCTACTCCAAATCAAATCACAACTCCAACAGCAAAAAGGCGAAATTTTGAGAGCAGATGGTCTCCAACCAAGCCATCTTCACATTCAGCTATTCAATCAATGAATTATCCGGCAGCACAACCTGGTCAGAGTCAAACATCTAGGATAGATATCCCTGTGGCTGTAAATTCTGCTGGTGCTCTACAGCCTCAAACCTACTCTATTCCAACACCAGATTCGATCAACGTTTCTGTTAATCACTCTGCGACTCTTCATTCCCCAACACCAGCAGGTGGAAAGCAAAGCTGGGGGAGCATGCAGACAGATAAATTTGATTCCCATGGTCACGGAGGAAGTGATGCTCTCTCTTCTCAGAATAGCGCTATGTCTTATGGCACTACAACTCCTAGTGTTCTCCCCTCACAGAGTCAACCAGGCTTTCCTCCATCTGAATCTTGGAAGGTTGCAATTCCAAGCCAACCAATGGCTCAGACACAAGCTCAGGCATCGTGGGGTATGAACACGGTTAACAACCAAAACTCAGGACAAGCTCCAGCAAACCAGAACACCAGCTGGGGTCAAGGGACTGTAAATCCAAACATGGGATGGGGTGGTCCTGCTCAACCTGGAATGAACGTAAACTGGGCTGGAGCTTCTACTCCCTCAAATGGTCAGGGACTCCCTAACTCTAGCTGGGGCGGGCCTGTCCAAGGACAACCACAAGCTTATCCAAACCCAGGGTGGGGTGTTACAGCTGCCCCTCAAGCTCAACCCCAAGCTCAAGTTCAAGCTCCAGTGAGTAATACGGGCTCGTCGGGATGGATTCAACCAGGTCAAGGGATGCAGTCTGGGAACAACAATCAAAACTGGGGAACTCAAAATCAGATGGTGATCCCAAGCGGTGGGTCAGGAGGGAACCAAGCTGGTTTCTGGGGAAACCAACAGAACAACCAGAATGGAGATTCTGGATATGGTTGGAACAGGCAGTCAAGTGGAAGTGGTGGGCAGAACAACAATAACTTCAAAGGGCAAAGAGTGTGCAAGTTCTTTCGTGAAGATGGATACTGTAGGAAAGGAGCATCCTGCAATTACCTCCACAACTAAAACAACTTCTCTCTATCTCTCTTTTTACCTTTCTCCTCTCTCTCTCTCTCTCTTTCTCGGTGCTTTTGGGTGATGTCTGTGATGTCGTCTGCATCCTAAAAAGCAGCTTTAGGCGATTTTAGCCACTTAGTTTATATGCACAACAGTCTTTTGTTGGGAGCCTTTCACTCAGAGAAGTAGCTAACATGTTTTATTTATTTTTGGGGGTTTAGGGGCTTAGTATTTAAATATTGTGATAGTGAAGGATGATGATAGTTTATATAATCCTCTTGCATATAATATTTTGCTAGGCCAAACAATATGTCTGTATACTCTGAAGTCTTTTTCTTTAAGCAGAGCGTCTGTCGGAAGTGACTTTTTCGGTTGTGTACATGTTTCTTTATTCAACGTTCTAAACCATAAAACTCCGCAAAGTGTGTATACCGTAAAATCTGGGAAAACAAACCTAAAATATCAATCCAGATAGAGCTCGAATTTTGATCTCAATGTAGATATCCAAAAAAAAAATGTTTGAATCCTATTTCCCTCGAAACCAAAGTTAAAGATCTAATTATCCCCGGATTCTTGGTTTCTATTGGTATATTGTATACTTAACCAAACCAAACTTGTTTTAACTCTATAAATTAATATTAGATAGACTCAGAAACAACATAAAATAATTTAAAAATAATAATTAGAATTAATAAAAAGTCTGGGAATTATTGAATAAAATTCAACATGATAGTAAATTAGTAATATAAAGAGGATACTAATGTAATTAAAAAAAAACAATTTAGAACTCATGTATAAAATATATGGTCCTATAAACATTATAAACTAATAATCATATTCATATATATAACATAATGAGTGGTTTAAGTGTTTGTTTTTAGTTAGATTTTTGTTGGAGCTCTTCTAATATTTATTTTACCAAACAATTGTTTTGTCATGTTTCTAAACTATCTCTCTGGTCTATTTTTCATATAAGTAATGAAATATTTATTTAAGTTTTCAACTTATAAATTTGCATCATTTTCATTTCGATAATCTTATAGCTAGCTAGACTTTAGGAGTTTAGGGGTAACTAACCCTAAAGTATATGTATGCTGTTTATAGAAATGAATTTATCTACTGTTATTTATTATCAAAAATTAAATTCCTTTTTAAAATATAAAATTTTCTAATCTAAACTACCAAATTTGTAAAATCCAAGAAAAAATGAGATTTAGATCAAATTGTCTCAATGCATAGTTTTCTAAAATGTTTAAAATTAGAAAAAATCTCTCTAAAAAATATGAATTTATAATTATAATAATATATGATTTGTTTTCAATATTATTAATTTATAGACACATGTTAATCATATTAATTGGTAGATTTTGACACATAAGTATAAGAATATACTCTTTCATTCATAGATCTTTAAAAATTATAACAAATTAACAACAAGAGACTTACTTCACATATAACCCAAAAAAAATATATATTGAAAATTTTTCACTTACCTTTCTTTGTCACTTTTCATATATTTGTTAATCTAATGTCTTGTTCTGCACGGTAAGATTTGTTCAATATAAAAGTAAATGTAATTCTATCTCTCTCTTGGTAATAGAAAATGTTCGATCCCACAGCCCAAGAGCCACCACACAAGAAAAAAGAGAAGGAGACTTTGTTTTCTTCGGTTCCAGATGCAGTGGCTCATAGCATTTTTGCCCGAGTCTCAAGATTAGACCATGCAGCCTTATCTTTAGTCTCCAATCGATATAACTCTCTCGTTGCTTCCCCTGACTTGTACACCACGCGATCGCTGATCGGTTGCACAGAGATGTCCTTATATGTATGCTTAAGCACTCCTTCTCCTGGACCAGTATATACACGCTGGTTCATCTGCCGCCTAGGAAAACCCCCAGACGACGCCAAGAAGAGGCTGTGTATGCTTCCCTTGTCCCCTTCTCAGCCTTCGGAATATTCAACCGTGGTGCTCGAATGGGGTATTTATGTAATCGGTGGGAAAATAAACGGTATGCGTACGTCAAGCGTGATGGTTTTGGATTGTCGGGTTCACAAGTGGTATGAGGTCTCTTCTATGAGAGTGGCTCGTGCTTATGCTGCGGTTGGTGTTGTAGACGGCAAAATATACGTGTTTGGAGGGTGCAAGGACGACACAGATTCGTGGGGAGAGGTATATGATCCGAAGACTCAAAGTTGGAATATTATGGCAGGTATATGATAAGATAAGAGCAATACTTGGGTTCACCGCTAGGGGTGAACCTCCTCATTCACCCCCTATTAGATTAACCAATTAGAATGAAATAATTTGTCACATCATACTAAATATATAAAAATAAATTAAAACTAAAATCATTAAAACAAAATAGATTATGGAAATAAAATATGTATAATATAACCACTATTTTATAAACCCAAACCGAAATGTAATTTCATTTAATTACAAAATCTAAACCCTAACCATTATTTTATCAACCCAAACCGAAATATAATTTCGTTTAATTACAAAATCTAAACCCTAACCACTATTTTATCAACCCAAACCGAAATATAATTTCGTTTTAATTACAAAATCTAAACCCTAACCACTATTTTGTCAACCCAAACCGAAATATAATTTCGTTTAATTACAAAATCTAAACCCTAACCACTACTTTGTCAACCCAAACCGAAATATAATTTTGTTTAATTACAAAATCTAAACCCTAACCACTATTTTGTCAACCCAAACCAAAATACAATTTTGTTTATGTATAAAATCTAAACCCTAACCGGTCTTTTATAAACCCAAACCGAAATATATAATTTCCTTAATAAAAATCCTACAGAATTTGTTTCTATAATCTATTTTGTTTTAATAATTTTAGTTTTGATTTATGTTTATATTGACGTGGCAAATTCATTTTAATTGGTTAATCTAATAGGAGGTGAATGAGCAGGTTCACCCCTAGGGGTGAACCCAAATATTTTTCATAAGGTAATATAAAATTTCGGGTTTGGATTTAGGTCCATATTTTCAGTCAGTTCCGGGTTTTTTTCTCAGGCCTTAGTCACAACTCCTCATTTAAACAGTAACTTGTTTCAAATGTCCTATATGTAGCAAATGAGAAAATCTAAACCCAATCTTCAGGCCCATTATAAAGCCCAACTTATAAAACCTCCCAGTGAGAAATCAAACACGAGAAAGTAGGATAGATAGAACTGTTCTTCTTTATCAAACCCTCTTCACGCCCTCGAGTCCTCGACACTCTGATTCCCAAATCAATCTGTGTCTCCTCCTTTAGAGCGTTTTGGCTTGATTTGATTTCATTTACTGTCTTGTCGATGGCCTTTTCGAAGCGTCTGGCTCTGTTAGGGGCTCAATCAGCACTTTCTGTCACTAAACCTCTAGGTCATGGCTCACGTCGTCAAATTTCTAAGTTCACTAAAGATTCAAATTTACCAAAGTCTAAATCTAAATCAAAACCTTCTCAGGTACGTAACACATATATACTTTTGTTTGTTTGCATGTGATTATTACTATTGGTTTAAACAAAAACCCTAAAACTCTTTGTGTGGTTTGATTATGCAAAAAGTTAGTAATTGATGCTTACATATTTATTCCTTTTTTTAAAGGTTGTTGATGATTCAATACAAACCAGAAGCTCCATGTTGAATAACGAGAACAGGGTTAGCTTTGAAATGTTCTTTAGCAATCATGGACGGGTATATATAACTTTTTTTTACTATACTCAGAAACTTCATATTTTTCACTCTTTTTGTCATAATATGTATTTTGTTATGGTGTGTCTTCATATATGCAGCATCGTTACGTATTTAGAGTTCAATTAGAAACTGTAAAAAGAAAAGAGTTTATCATATTCAGCCTACCTGCAATATTCTGCATGTCAATAATCATAGCCGCCATTATTTTGGATTTACTAGAAGCAAGACGCACTCATGACCCAAACCAAACAGGTAACATCAAGAAACACACAATATTAGTTTTGTTTTCCTTAAGGCTAAAACAATATGGTAAAAGATCAGTGCTATTGTACCATTAATGCTAGTTGTTGAGGAAAAAGACTTGAGATATAAGCAATTGGAAAAACAGAACGAAGAGACTCGTCAGTCGCTCATACTCCTACAAGAATTCATCGAGAAGCATTTTCCGGGATCTTTTCCGCCATCGGCCTCCTGATCTTTCTTATTTGTGTTTCTCTTTCTCAAACTCTATAATTTCATTTGTGTCTTCTTTCTAATAAACAAGTTCTTTTATATGTTTTATACATTTAGTACATTATTTGTATGTTGAAAAATTGTTGGAAACTTTCCAACAATTTTCGACATTGTCGATTATGATGGTCTTTTCCGACGACTAAAATCTATCAAGATTTTTTTTTTATTGAAAAGTCGTCATAACTAATAACGAAATTTTAAGTTTATTTTTCTGGATGATAAAAGCCGTCGAAAATCTGTTAAAGGTGTTATTGTCCGATGGATTTCCGACATTTCACTCTAATTTAGTTAATTGCTTTCTTGCATTTTTATTGGTACAAGTTATTATCCACAACTTATTTCTTATTTTATATCTAAAACTTTATATGGACCTAAAACTTTTTAGAGTTAAAATATTAATAATACTTAAACTTTATATTATTTGAAATATTTACAATATTTTCAACATTCCATAAAACTTAAGGTAAAATTCCAAAAAAAAATATATCCTATTTTACTTTTATCTAGATGTATAAGACCCAATTTTTTAGTTGGAATAAAAATTAGTTGATGTATTACATCTATACTATACAGTAAAACCTCTATAAATTAATAATGTTGGGACCACAACATTTTATTAATTTATAGTGATATTAATTTATCTATAAATTAATATTTATTATTTTATAGTGTAAATTAATAATTATTAATTTATAGTGGTATTCTAACTATTAAAGGTTTTTTTAAATTATAAATTAGGACAATTTTACAAAATAAGATTAGTTTTTAAGATTATATAATTTTTTATAGTTTAAAATTGAATTCTATATTTATAAAAAATAACAATGAATTAAAATTATTATAAATAAATTCACTTCTATACAAAGTACATACATAAAATCAAATTTATGATTAATACCTCAATTGTAATCTTTACCATCCTATAAATCAAACAAAAAATGAATATGATGCATATGTATAAATAGAAAACATTAAAAAAATTTGGTTATTTTATGATGTTATGGAATATATTATAAGATTATAGTTTAAAAATATAACATACATTTTTTATATAGAGATGAGGTGTAAGAGAAATTCATTTTTAGAAAAACTAAAAGCATATTTCAATATAACTACTTATATCACACACACATATATATATATATATAGTGATTATTAATTTATGATATTATTGGGACTATATTTACATAGGGATTTCAAAAAAACTTATTATCTTATTATCTTATCGAATTTGGTTAATTTTTACATTGGCCCGACTTGGGACCAGCAAAATTTATTAATTTATAGTGTTTATTAATTTATAGAGTATTAATTTATAGAGGTTTTACTGTATAAAAGTTGAAGTTATAAGCTCCTAAAAGCGTCAACGTAGAATTTTAAACGACCAATCAGGATTAGACATCTCAATATTTAACATTTTTTAAATTACGATAATTTCTTTATTAAGTTTTTTAGTAAAAAGAAAATTACGATCATTTTTATATGTTTTTTTTATTCCATTCGAGATTATAATTGTGTTTTTAATAGTGTTGTATTATTTATCTGTGTTTTAATTGTTTAGTGCAATTCTAACTTTTTTTTATGGTTTATGTAATAGGAGTATTGTCTATATTGGGGTCTCTGATCAGGAAATTCTTAAAATATATTAATTGGAGATGATGTTAGGCCGATGACGCTAAGGTAAAAACCATAATCCTATATATTTATTTGTTTGTTTATTATTTATTGATATCTTGGTTAGTTACTTTGTTTGTTTTTTTATGAAATTTGGTATGAGTATTTTTGAAACATAAAACTAAGTTATGGTAGAAATGCATATAATTTCGAATTTAAAATTTCAGATGGACAACTTTTTTTTGAGTAGTTAATTCATTAATCGTCAATCATAAATAGTTTTCACAAAATTATATCAAATATACTCACGCGTAGCGTGAGTTCAAAACCTAGTTAATGTCAAATAAAACCTTTTTGTTTGAAAATTGGTCTATTCAAACACACGACTTTAGGACGTTAACATGTGTGACAGAATCGCTAACTCGGGTAAAATTAGCTAGTATTGTTTTGGTCAACAAAACTATACTAGTCTCTTGCAAGGAATTTGTGAAAAAATAATGGCATTTATTTTAAAATCATTTAATTTATTTCCAACAAAACTATATTAGTCTTTTGTAAGGTTTTTGTGAAAAAAATAATGGCATTTATTTCAAAATCATTTTATTTCCTAAAAAAACATTATTTTGGAAGAAAGGTTCAAACCTGAATTATGTTGATACAAAAACCTGAATTATAGGAAATAAATTAAATGATTTGAAATAAATGCCATTATTTTTTTCACAAAAACCTTGCAAAAGACTAATATAGTTTTGTTGACCAAACAAATACTAGGTAATTTTGGTCCACAGTCTTATTTATTCCTAATACTTTTTTAGGCTATAAATTAAAAGCTAACCTTAGCCATTCCATCTTTTATATTCTCTATAAATAGTTGAATACATATATACTACATAGATATTCCAAACACAAGAAAAAGTAAAATCAATTGTGCAAAAATCAATTGTGCAATTGGTCTTGCGATCCTCATATATATATATATATAAATATATTCTTTCACGATGATGTCCCATTTGACATATGGATCTTCACAATGCTTATGGACAAGTATTTGCATTGTGTTATTTGTTATGTCGATGGCTCGTGGAGCTGTCTCTATAAATTATGGAGAAGCTCTCACAAAGAGTCTTTTGTATTTCGAAGCTCAACGCTCTGGAAAATTACCATCGAACCAAAGAGTTACTTGGAGAGGAGACTCTGCACTTAGAGACGGTTCTGATGTTCATGTAACCCAAATCTCTCTTTGCCCTAAATATTAATTATTTTTTTACGTATATGTGTTATATTTAAATATGATATTTGCTAATGGTAAAAAATATATAGGTTGATCTAACTGGAGGGTACTATGATGCCGGAGACAACATGAAGTTTGGATTCCCCATGGCGTTCACGACGACAATGCTAGCTTGGAGCAGCATAGAGATGTCATCGCAGCTTAAGTCCCATAAGGAGTACCAACATGTCCTTGTGGCTCTCAAATGGGCGACTGACTATCTCATCAAAGCCCATCCTCAGCCTAATGTTCTTTACGGACAAGTGGGTGATGGAAACTCTGACCACGGGTGCTGGATGAGACCCGAGGATATGACCACTCCGCGTCCTTCATATCGCATTGATGCTCAACATCCAGGCGCCGACCTAGCAGGTGAGACAGCTGCTGCAATGGCCGCAGCTTCTATTGCCTTTGCGCGGTCTAATGGAGCCTATGCGAAAATACTCATTGGTCATGCAAAAGCTTTATTTGAATTCGCTAAGGCCCACCCCGGGAAATACCAAAACTCCATTACTGACGCCGGTCGCTTCTACGCAAGCAGTGGATACGAAGATGAGTTGTTGTGGGCTGCAGCTTGGCTCCACCGTGCCACCAACGACCAGGCTTATCTCAATTATCTAACACATGCATCTGGTAGCGGAGGCCCAAGGACTGTTTTCTCTTGGGACGATAAGTTCGTGGGTGCACAAGTATTGGTCGCCAAGGTAGGTTATGAATATTTCACTAAAGAAAACATATCATCAGTAACTTAATTGTGTAACAAGAAATAAAAATATAACAAAAATTTGTGGAAATGCAGCTTGCACTTGAAGGGAAAGTAGCGAGCAAAGGAAAGATAGCAGAGTACAAGAGTATGGCGGAGCAGTTTATCTGCAACTGTGCTCAGAAAGGTTCCAATAACGTTAAGAAAACTCCGGGAGGTTTGCTCTGGTTCTTGCCGTGGAACAACCTCCAATACACGGCTTCCGCTTCCTTCGTCCTCTCTGCCTATTCGAAATATCTTAAAGACGCAAAAGCCTCCATTCAATGCCCCCATGGCGCTCTTGGAGCTTCTGATCTTCTCAACGTCGCTCGTTCACAGGTAGTTAAACAACCATAAGACTATTTCTTGAAATGATATCAATACTTATTTGTTTACTAATATGTGATGACAATATTTTGGTTATATATAGGTAGATTATATACTTGGGTGGAATCCTCAGAAAATGAGCTACATGGTTGGATTTGGGAACAATTATCCCAAAAGACCTCACCACAGAGCAGCCTCCATTATATCGATCACCAAGGACAGAACACCTGTGGCGTGCAAGGCAGGGTTCGACAAATGGTTTCACAATCCAGGACCAAACCCTAATGTTTTAACCGGAGCAGTCGTAGGAGGACCCAACGAGAATGATTTCTTTGGAGATGATAGGTCTGATTATCAGCACGCTGAACCTGCACCAGTCACCGCTGCTCCACTTGTTGGTGTCTTGGCCGCCCTTGCTTGATCATTTATCACTCTCTTACTTAGATTTCATTATCATACTTGTATCAGTCCTAGGCTGTTCATTAAGCTATTATTCCTAATTAAAATCTAAATATACATTATTTTGGCTTGAAAACAAAACATAATTAATCTTGAAATGTTAGTTATTTTCGATATGATTGGATACAAAATCATTACAGAAACATGTCTTCCCAAAAAAGATCGAAAATCTGGTTCCATTAATCTCTTCTCTACAAAAGTATATTATGTTCTTAACAAACCAAATTAACTCAGCGTCTAACATTTACAGCACAAAAGTATATATTTGTACACTATCAGAAAATTCATGCTACCAAGAGTCTACCAAGAGTACATTATCTGGTATAAGGGATGCATTTGTCATCATCAGTGTGGTTTTATTGATATTGCACGTCGTTAAATACACAACAAGTTGTTAAAATGACATTGACGAACGTTGAGCCAGCTAGCAACTTGATCGATCATCCACTCTTAGAAATTTAGGATGTGTAGAGCACACTTGACTAAACCGTTTATGTATATACAGGTGGAGCTGCTACTGATTTTATATATTTGCATGCGGTTTCAAGATATAGGATTGGTTCAACTGGTAATATATATAGCTTAAACTAGCTTAAAGAAGATTTGAAACGTTATTATAAAGAAGTTCTTAATTTTACTGTGCATATAAATATTAATAATAGAAAAAAATTTATACCCGCGGAATAATCATGATACTAAATATTAAAAAAAATTGAGAGAGAAATTTTTACTTCTTCTAAATTGAAGTTTGCAAAGTGTATCTTACAACGATCAAATACGATTATAAAAGTATAAAAGTAAATTACTAGGTGTAAATCTCTACACAAATTATATTTTACTCACAATTTTTCACGTACACACCATCTTTCTAACTTTTGTAAAAGTTACATATTTGTGATAAATCCCACTATTTCATTGGGATTTAGCATTTGTTTATAGATGTTTCAAAACTCAAATAATGGATGGTTTTTCATGATTGTATGTACTCAGTTCATAGCATCACAAGTCACAACAAGAAAACAAGAGTCTAGAATTTTTTTTATATGGGCTTTCAATTTACAGCCTAATAGGAAATTGCCTTTTTAGTTACAGCCCAACAGAGTCCAATTGCATACCTGGCAAATTCAAGCTGACATGGCAAGGGTTTGCTGACATGACATGAAATGATGACGTGTCAAAAGATTGCTCTAATGAACTTTGCGGGCACGTAATTGGATTGTGTTTTGGTCTACGGGTCAAGGGTATATACGTAATTAAACACCGAAACCATTGAGAAAGAGAAAGAAATCAATCTATCAAAACCCAGACAACTAGACAAGTAGTAGAAGAAGAAGAAGAACCCTTTCCAAAGGTCTTCTCAAATCCTCTCTCTTCTCTCTCTCTCTCTCTATCGATTCTCCGATTACCCAACCACCGTCTCCTCCGTCGCGATAAACGCGATTAGGTTTTTATAGCCGTCGTTGTTCCCCAATCTTCTCCGGTTATTTGATTCTGTCAATTTCCCTGATCGATGACATTGTGCAAGCGTTTGGCTCTATTGGGAGCTCAATCCGCGATTTCTCTCGCTAAACCACGAGGTCTCGGCTCCTCACTCGGATTGATCGATCGTCGTCCCTTCCCGTACCGTTCATTTTCAGAACTCACCAAAGCTAATGGAAGACGTGCCTTTCTCGTTGATACATTGGCTCTGGTACTTTTTCATTATCTCTATGTAGACTAGATCTAAGAGCTTGCCATGAATTTGGAACCTTTAGTGTGTTAAGTTGTTCTTAGGAGAAAGCAATGAATTGAATATTATAGTTTCCTTTGGGTTGGTTTTGATGTTTGTGTGGTGAAATGAAAGGTGAGGAGTCTTGAAGCTCAAGGTGTTCCATCTAAACAAGCTGAGGCGATAACTTCTGCTATTACTGAGGTTTTGAATGATAGTTTGGAAAATGTATCTGAGTCTTTTGTGTCAAAAGCAGAAATGCAGAAGGTGATAGTTTCAGTTACTGTTCATTTATTTGTGGGAAGTTACTGTATGAATTATGTGAAGAATCACTTTTTCTTACTTGTGACTTGTGTTGTTTGCTTGCAGATTGAAATGATTCAAGATTCGAATCTGTCAAAATTTAAATCTGAAGTAAAAAGTTCTCAGGTAACATCGATACCTGTTATAGTTTGATTCTTGCATACATTAGTGGTTGTTTTGGATTAGTAGTGGTTCAGAACCTTGAAAACGTCATGGCTGTTTTGTGTTGCGTTTAATTATCTCATATACAATGGTCTTAGTTACATTGTTGTTTAGGTTTACAAACCTGGGTGGGCTGCCCATTAGTGCATACATATCGTGGAGTGTGTTATTTGCATTTAAAGTTCTTATCTTCTGCATCTTTCTTATGCTCTCTTTATGCCCATTATGTATATGGACTAGTTTGAGAGGTTGTGTTACTTTGTAAGTAGAAAATCTGAAGTACTAGTTGGAAGATATTGTGGAGAAATTCATGAATAAAACACATATAAAGCTGCGTTTTTTTTCTGAGTAATTTAGTTTATGTAGGAAGGAGGCCTGCTTAGTTTTTCTTTCAAACATTCTTTGTTGTAACGTTCTATGAGTTGAAGTCTTAGTCATGTGTAGCTAGAGTACTCGGTAAAATGTGTTTTATCATTGTACTGTACTTTTTCATGTCATGTTGTGTTAAACCATGTACTCGTGTAGCACCAGCATCTACCATAGACATTTTATGTCTGTGCTTCCCTGTACAACACAGTAAAAAGGATTTATGATTCCAACTCGTCTTTATTCTTTGTAAAGGAGCATCATTTTACTGTATTGCAACGTGAGACAGAAAAATTGAGAGGCGATATAGAGAAGATGCGAAGTGAGCTAAGGTGTGTGACCATGGTTCGCCTTGTAATATGCTTTTAACCAATCTGAAACCAAGACGTAAAGATCCCTCACTTGAAACAGGTACGAAATTGATAAGGTCACAGCTGGACAACGCTTGGATTTGAATCTTGAAAGAGGGTAAGAAATCTCTAAAATTTGCACAGTATTATGACCATCTACCGACGTAGCCATCTGCAATTGAAGGCGCGAGATGTGATTATTAGGCTAGACTCTAGAGTATTTAGTAATCTGGTTTTGGTTGTTTTGTTACTGACAGTCGAATACGTGACGAGCTAGCTAATCAGAATACCGAAACAACAAACCTCACAAACAAGCTTGACAGGGTACATAACAACTGTTCCCTTCACTCATGAGCTTCATTATACACTAAAACGTAGCAAGATAAGGAAGACATAATATGTTTTGCTTTTGCAGGAGATTCATGCGCTGAGAGCTCAATTAGAAGCTTCGAAATACGAGGTCATCAAATATTGCATAGGTACACTTGTGTCGATATCAGCAGTGGGACTTGCTGTTCTGCGTATCATGATTTAGGACGATGATCCCAAACACTCAACACACTGCTCTGTGCTTACTACAGCCTTGAAACCATATTGGGAACTTGTCATTTTTTTTACTTGGAAACCCACCAATATGCCATATTATTATTTGTCTGGCGATCAGAGAATATTATTGTTTCTGTGATCTAGTTTACCATCATCCTTATTGAGAATTATGTCAATCCAAGGAGTATTGGTTTCTTCCATTTGCATCATTAGTTTTCAAACCTCTTATATGAAATGTCAATGTCAGTGTAACACAATGCTACAGAAAATGTGAAAAGAAATTGTCGGATGATGTTATATGATTAGCAATCTAACATTTAAATTTCTTAATAATAATACCCTTCTTCTTGTCAAAGCCTAGTTACTCGTCTCAAATCTCAACTTTTCTTTAGACTACGTCCCGTTATGAGTTTCTATAATAGAACTACATGACGTTTTTTTACTTCTGTTATTAAACAACACGCATGTTTAGTAGGACTACATTTCCGTTTATACAAGAGAACTACATAACGTTTTATTAAGTTATAAACAGCACGCATGTATAGTAAGAGGATTCGAAACGGCTATATATATCTTCTTCTTCTTTGTCAAGACTCAAGACTCGAGAGTAATTGAAATAGAAACAAACAGAGTCTGTAACAAACTTCCTCCGACGAAATCACAGAGAGATTAAAAATGGCGGATCAGGAAAACAACGATTTCGTCGTCAACCACTCAAACTCCCTCAGTTCCCCCGCCGTCACGAGTCTCTCCGTCTCCGATGACATCATCTCCTCTAACGTTTCGCGCTCTGTTATTCCTCCGCCGCACTCGCTCACGACGGAGACTACCACTGATGATTTCGTCGCGACTTATTCTGCTCTCGTCGATGATCACGTAGCTGAAGACGACGATGGTGTTGTTCCTCGCGTTCTTGACAGAGGTTCAGGTACGTATCGCCGGCGTATGGTGTGGCTGTGGCTTACCGGAGGTCCGTATTATTCAATGGGAGACTATAACAATCACGATGGTGATACTGATGAAGAAGAAGATGCTTATAACGATCTTGATGATGAGTTAGTTCCAAGAAACGTGAGCAAGAAGCTAAAGAGAGATAGGCTTAGGAAACTTGGGAAGAGATCTTCGCATTTGCAGGTGAACCGTGGGTGTGTTCAAGGCAAGCATGGGTTTGGTAGCAAATTCATAAGCTGAACCGGTTTAGATTTCTTGAAATGTTTCTTTCAATGAACCGGTTTAGATTAGATTACTCATGATTTGTGTAATCTTGGTAGTGTTTGATTTGCTTTTGGTTGTTCTTGGATTTGTTCAGTTTCTGCAATCTTGTAAATCGATCTTTAGAAGAATCAATGAAGAACCATTTTACTAAACACTCTTTCTAGTTCTCTCTACTAGTCCATGAAGAAGTTACAAGATTTAGTAGGCCTTTCAGTGAAAATAGATAATAGACCCATTTTGATATCCAAAATCAAAAAGATAATAGGCCCATTCAAAAGCCCATTAAATAATGGCGCCAAAATTAACTGAAGTGTCCCGCCTAATTCATCTCTACTCACTAAAAAGCGCCGAAAGAAACTTCTCTCACTCCGTCTCACTCAATTCTCCGGTCAGCCATGGCTTCCGACTCTTCTCCCGGCAACACCAACGACGGTACTAACTCTATTCCTCTCTCTCTCTCTCTCTCTTTAATTTCTCGAAATTGTTTCATGATTTTGACGAATCTCACTACTTCAGCTCCTTCCTCTCCCGGAGCAAACGCTTCGAGCCCTATCGGAAACACATACTCTTCCCCCGCCGCTCTCCGCCGTCTTCATCGAGGAAGATCTTCTACTCCCACGCAATTCGCAACTCCTCCACCACCGCCGTCACATGTCCCGTCATCCAATTCCACTCCTCCGACATCTCGTCCTTCCGCCGCCAGATCTAATGGAAAAAGAGCACGCGGGGGCGGAGGTGGCGGCGGCGGTGACCCAGGGACATCACCGGATGCTGACGAAACGATGCCTTCTTCCGATGACGGTGAAGACGACGGCGGTGATGATGCTACTCCGACTTTTGTTTGGGGTACTAACATCAGTGTGCAGGATGTTAAATCTGCGATTGAATTGTTCGTTAAGCATTTTAGAGAAGCTAGAGAGAACAGTGATGATTTGTTTAGAGAAGGGAAGTATATGGCGTCCATACGCAAAGTGATTGAAATTGAAGGAGAATGGATTGATGTTGATGCGTTTGATGTGTTTGATTATGATCCTGATTTGTACAACAAGATGGTTCGGTATCCTTTGGAAGTTCTCGCCATTTTCGATATTGTGCTGATGGATATTGTTTCCACGATTAATCCTTTGTTCGAGAAACATGTTCAAGTGAGGATTTTTAACCTCAGGACATCTACTTCCATGAGAAATCTCAATCCATCTGGTTAGTATAATTCAGTTCTTGGTTTCTTAATTCTCTATGTGGCTAGCTTAGCTTATGTTTGGATGTGTGTTTTTGGTTTGCTAGATATCGAGAAGATGATCTCTTTGAAAGGTATGATTATTAGGAGTAGCTCTATCATTCCTGAAATCAGGGAAGCTGTGTTTAGATGCCTAGTTTGTGGCTACTTCTCTGACCCCATCATTGTTGATAGAGGTAAGTTAATCACTTGGAGTTATCAATTTCTGTATATATCTGCATAGTTTCTCCTAATGTTTGTTTAATTGTTAGGCAAAATAAGTGAGCCTCCAACTTGCTTGAAACAAGAGTGCATGGCCAAGAACTCCATGACATTAGTGCACAACAGATGCAGGTAAGTTCTAGACATATAATTTGTCATTTCGTCAGATTCATTTTAAAAATCTGTTACTTACTTTCTTCATATATGAATCAGGTTTGCCGATAAGCAGATTGTGAGGCTTCAGGAAACGCCTGATGAGATTCCAGAAGGAGGAACACCTCACACAGTTAGCTTGTTGCTGCATGATAAGCTAGTTGATAATGGCAAGCCTGGTGATAGAATTGAAGTAAGTGCAGTCATTTTATGAGGGTAGTGCATGTGTTACTATGATGTGGTTGACATTCAAAGCTTGTTTTCTGGATAGGTCACTGGAATTTACAGAGCAATGACTGTCCGAGTAGGGCCTGCTCATAGGACTGTGAAATCTGTGTTTAAGGCATGTTATCTTATTTTTTCTTCTGATAGTAGTTCCTTTTTATTCTTATGACGCTCTGACATTGTCATTTATGGTTTCTTATGAACGTTGAGTACAGACCTACATTGATTGTCTTCACATAAAGAAAGCAAGTAAGTTAAGAATGTCTGCTGAGGATCCTATGGATGTTGACAATAGTCTTCGTAGAGTCGATGAAGATGTCGAGTTAGATGAGGAGAAGGTTCGTCATCTTTCAGCCAAATAGATGTTTTGATTTGTAGATTATCCTTTACTCCTCCATTCTAACCAAGTTTCTTGTTAATTTTCAGCTGAGGAAATTTCAGGAACTCTCTAAACAGCCAGATATATATGAGAGACTTAGTAGATCACTAGCACCAAACATCTGGGAGTTGGATGATGTTAAAAAGGGTCTTCTGTGCCAGGTGCTGTAACGCTTTTGATACTTACTAATGTTTTAGCAAAGTCCAAACAACATTGGTTCCTTTAACTGACTCAAATTTTACTCGTGAAGCTTTTTGGAGGGAATGCTTTGAACTTGACATCTGGTGCTAATTTCCGTGGTGACATTAACATCTTACTTGTTGGTGACCCTGGTACAAGCAAGTCCCAGCTGCTTCAGTACATTCATAAGCTTTCACCCCGTGGAATTTATACAAGTGGGCGAGGTAGTTCAGCTGTTGGTTTGACAGCTTATGTAGCTAAAGATCCTGAGACAGGAGAAACTGTATGTTAATCTTGTCTTTGATCTTTTTGTAGTCAGCTGTCTTTTTCGTTGTATTTTCAGGGTAATCTTAAACATGACCTTTAAACATAAACTGGTACACTGTTTAGGTTTTGGAGAGTGGAGCTCTTGTTCTTAGTGACCGAGGTATCTGCTGTATTGATGAGTTTGACAAAATGTCCGACAGTGCGAGGAGCATGCTGCATGAGGTTTGTTCTTTATGTTTCTTAACAATGCTCAAATCGTAGCTTATAGTTTTTGGGTACCCCTTGTTAATGTGGTCTCTAGTCCATAAGAATGCATTACTGACAAACATTGTTTCTCTGTCAGGTGATGGAGCAGCAGACTGTTTCGATAGCAAAGGCTGGTATTATTGCATCTTTAAATGCCAGAACCTCTGTGTTGGCTTGTGCAAATCCTAGTGGCTCACGCTATAATCCCCGGCTTTCTGTTATTGAGAATATTCACCTTCCTCCTACCTTGCTTTCTAGGTATGTTTCAATCCTTCAACATTATTTTTTCTAAAGGCTAATGATTTCCACTTCTGCATCACCATTGATTTTACTAATTTTATCTCATTTTGCTTATTAGATTCGATTTGATCTACTTAATTCTTGACAAGCCCGATGAACAGACTGACCGAAGGCTTGCAAAGCATATTGTGGCCCTACACTTTGAGAATGCCGAGGTCTTATATTATATCTTTTCTGAGTGTATATGATATGTTGACAGATAGTTGTGTTTTGCTTTTATTTTACTTCATTGGTATCATTACGTGTTAATCTGCAGAGTGCTCAGGAGGAAGCTATAGATATTACTACACTGACAACTTATGTTAGCTATGCCCGCAAGAACATTCATCCTAAGCTATCAGATGAAGCGGCAGAGGAGTTGACCCGAGGATATGTTGAGCTGAGAAAAGCAGGGAAGTTTGCTGGTAGTAGCAAAAAGGTGCGCCCTCAGAACTTCAATATATTTTCGGTGTGGTAACCCCGAGCTCATAAAAAGGTTATGATTAGTCTAATGCCTTAAACTCTTTGCATTTTGGCACAGGTCATAACAGCAACACCTAGGCAGATTGAAAGTTTGATCAGACTCAGTGAGGCCTTGGCTCGGATGCGCTTCTCCGAATGGGTTAGTTACTTAAACTCTCATATTCAAATCTTTGATACAGTTTCTTTTCATCGTATCTAACCAACTGAGACGATTCTTGTGATGGATAAAGGTTGAAAAACATGACGTGGACGAGGCATTTCGACTCCTCAGAGTTGCAATGCAGCAATCAGCAACCGATCATGCCACAGGTAGTTTCTTCACTCACAGTAACTTTCATACCCAATCCATTATATCATATCATGAGGGAGGATACAATACTAGCATTCAATACCAAGACCAACAATAAACACCTGTATTTAATATTTGGTGAAGGGACCATTGACATGGACCTGATAAATACTGGAGTGTCAGCAAGTGAACGAATGAGAAGGGACACCTTTGTATCGTCAATTCGAGACATAGCTCTTGAGAAGATGCAAATAGGAGGATCACCAATGCGCTTATCGGAGGTATACATGCTTTACTCCTTTCTTTTCCTTATTTGCTATATTCCTCCAAAGCAAAGCAAATCAATTCTACCTTTAGAGAAACAGTTTCTTAAGTAGAATGAGAATATTGTGGCAGTTACTGGAAGAACTTAAGAAGCATGGAGGAAACATTAACACCGAAATCCATCTACATGATGTAAGTCATCATTTATAAGTATACCAAAAGTTTTGATCTTTTTTTATTTAAGGACAGAGGAACTAACAAAGTATTTGTTGTTGTGATGCATTAAAAACAGGTAAGAAAGGCAGTGGCAACACTAGCCAGTGAAGGGTTTTTGGTAGCTGAAGGTGATAGAATCAAGAGAGTATAATCATGAGGAAGACTTAATATCTCTGTCATTTTGGAAATTTTAGTAGCATTATTAATAGGATGCCTATGTTTTAACAATTTGTGAATTTTGTAATGAGTATTTAACTTCTGAGATATTCCATCTAATACATTTTTAATGTTTCATTTATATCTATATGTATAATATTTTTAACTACGAATAAATTATCAAAAATTGAAAGAAAAAAAAAAAACTCTTAAGACTTATGGACAATACATGCGCTGATTAGAACAAAACATGCGCTGATTAGACTTATGGAATTGCTCTCCATAAGAGCCAAAAGAAAACAAAACCCTTAGATATAGTGGACAATACATGCGCTGATTAGAACAAAACGATTACTACATATTTGATTTAAAACATGAAACTCTCACTCTCACTCACACTTTTCTATAGTTCCTTATACGCACTTTACGTTTTAATTTGTCTACATATATAGCTGAACAACCTTAAGAGTGATATATATGTTCCATTACTCTAGCTAGCTTCTGGTAACAAGTACTATCTGCAATCTTTCATATTATAACATATATTCTACTAGGGATGTTGAAGTAACTCTTAATGTTGAAGATGATGGTACGGTTAACCTTTTCAATGTGTTCACACAATATTCAGAGATAATCGATCAACCAATTCTCAAATATGGCATGCGAATTTTAAAAGATACGTGTTAGGCAATGTTATCTTTTCCAATCATGTAAATTCTAAGGATGTTAGGCAGTTAATGCATTTTAATTATAAAATTGTTATTTTGTGTAAAGAAACTCGTTAGGATAGTATCATCTTTAATTTGCATATGATATAATGTATTATAATAAATTTATTGATAAGGCATATTACAATGCTATCAATATGTCATAAAATTATAATTACTGTCATATATGAATATAAAAAATTAAGGTAAGAAATAGCAAAACATAAGGAAAACATGAGAGTGCGGAAACAAATAAAAGTAATATTGTGAAAGGCTAAAAAACATTATTTTTTCTAATATTGAGAGTAAAATATTACAAAAAATTGACATTTAAAAAACTATTTCTCATAAATACCACTATTATTAATTTTATTTCTCAAAATTACCAGTTTAATATATATTATTTTAGAATATATCACAAAACTAAATGTAAACTTTAAACCTTCGAAACTAAATTCTAAATCCTAAACCTAAACCGTACCCCCCTGAAAACTATATCCTAAATCTAAAAATATATTCTTATATTCAATGTGATTAAAAGACGAGTAAACATGAGTGTTCATAACCAGTGCTTATACATTACTTAAAGACATGCGGATGAATTTTCTTAAATTAATATGGTATCTAGACATAAACAAGTGATGGATTCCATTGATTTTCACGATCAACAAAATTATCATCCTCTAAGGACGAGTTACGTAACATGTGGGTACTCTACTTAGGGTACTCTACTTATGGTTCCAATAACCATATATTACCTATGCATTATGAAGAGACACACGTTGATGATTTTGATAAGAGATTATGGGACTTGATTCATTCAATTGATCTTCAAACTATGTAATCCCGAAATTAGTACTTAAATACTTTGAGAAACTTTTATCTTGATAAAACATATATACGAGAAAGATTATGATTATGCATTTCTCTTGTACATGAGCAAATACAAATTTTAGACTTATTAAAAGTAGAAAAGTACTGCTTCTACTTTAACTAGTCTTCCCTCCTATTCCCTAAACTGACCTGATGGAGTTAGTAATATGTTCACATGCTATATAACTAGTCTTCACTACTTTTTTTTTTCGTGTAAAGCTATTTTATAATCATTATAAAAGTTTGAGCACTTGCAATTACAAACTTTTTGGCATGAAAAGTTGGATTGTACTAAAGAAGAAATATAGATAAAGAAGATTTTTAAAATTGGGTCCAAAGATGGAACATTATTGGATTTTGATAGATATGGTATATTGGTAATGGTCTAAAAATGAGAAGTGCTCTCATTCGTCAAAAAAGCAAATACAAAGAAGTAAACGATTCGATTGGTCTCTCAACTTTTGTGAGTCTCAGATTCTATTAAGGGACGTGGAACTCGTTGCTCCTTACCTCTCTTAGTGCTCACATCTCTCTCACCTAGACCTAGCTAGTCTTCTTCTTATAAGTCAACTGGATTGTATTTTGATAATGCTAGCCAAATGCATCTTCGATTTTGTTACAATTATTGAGAATCTGATTAATCACAAAGCACATATTTATTGGCATAAATCAAAATAAATTGTTGATCTAATAAAATGGACTGGATCACGAATACTACCATTTTTCTTAAGTTTGTACACATAGTTAATATTCCTTATGTTCCTAAGAAATCAATTTTATAGTTTTTTTACACATATTAAGAAAATATCTAAAAGTTGATGATAATTACATCATTTTTTGTGATTTACAGGATTTTTGAATTTCAAACCAATAATAACCAGTTATTTATTTTGAAATTTTGAACGTAATTAATAATGCATTAATAACTTAAAACAATTATATTTTGAAAAAAAAATATCTCTAGAAAAATCATCTTCTAGGAACAGAAGGAATAAAAATAAAAAAAAAGTTCGGCTATATTATTTTAAGTTTATTACACATTCTTTTCGGTCAAATCACATATTTGATATCATAGAGTGTTTATAAGATATAAAAATATTTCAAAACAACCGTTTACACAAATATAATAAATTATTACAATTCTAATGAAAGAATGTAGATCGGAGAGTAACCATGCTATCTAGGTTACATATATAACTTATTGTTGATTTATTTATTATGATAAAAAAATGTGATGATCCGTCCTTGTTTGCTACCATAATGTAAAACAAATTTCGGATTTAGAACGATGTAAAACATTATAAAATAGTACATAATGATTTTTTGAAAATGGTTTCCATGGCCATCAACAGTGACATTTATATAAATGTCTATTTCATTAAACATAATCCTTTCTATTCCTTAAAGAATTATTTTCAAATTTTTTTAAAAAATATATAGAGAAATAATAAATATCTAATATATAAACTATACTTTGTATACCAAACATTTTCAAATAACTATGAACATGTAGTAGTAATCTAGTAAATATAATTATTTTCATTCATTACATTTTTTTAAGTTTATAATTTATTAATATCAAACAATATAAAATTCAGCACAATTCAACATAGAACAAATCTGAAACACAATTCAACAAAAGGAAACCAAGTCTGAAATGGAACAACCATATCCAAAGTAGAAAAGAAATACATAATCCAAATACTAATTTATTCTTGGGCTTGGTTTTATATAGGACGTTACATCTCTTACTCGAATCTTTAGTACGTAGTGGGCAAATGTACACTGATGGTAGGTTAACTGATTCCGGACCATCCACTTGCGAACCACCCACTCATAACTGTCGTCTTCGTCATCGCCCTAATCCAGTTCAATTTCTTCAGATTCACCGTATATAACATCGAACTAATATTCATCGTTGGGTCCCCAACTCTTATGCTTGATATTTGATAATGTTTATACCTTAAACCCAAACATTTATATTCATGTTTTGTACAACGTCGATACGATATAGTCCTTTGGTTCTCAGCTGGATGTTCGAAAAGCGCTCGGTTTTTGAAGAGCATCCGCCATTCCGGCACCGTAAGCCAATTAAACCAAGACTGCTGGAGAATCCCTTGAACCACAGTAAATTTTCAAATGTAAAGTTAAATTGTAAATGTTTAGTTATAATTATAATAATGGTATAAATTTTTTACCTTGAAGAAAAAATAATCAAACAATATAAAATAAAGAAAAAAATATTTTTTATTTTTAATAAACAATATTGTTCTTCCTCTAGTTTTACAAATTTTTCAGGACCAATCATATTGTACAGTCTATGTGGGAATGGAATAAATTTTTAATCAATGTTTACCAATAACTCAATAAGTATATGCCTTGGTTGACGATATATATATATATATATATATTATATATATATTATAGCATATCATATCAATTGTCATTATTTTAAAAAATAGATTGCGACTGGTTTATTTTTAAAGTATAGAAAAAAAATGATTGATGTCGATGTACTAAGAAAAATACTCCTATTTATCTATCAAAATGAAAAAAAAAAACTCCTATTTCAAACTAGACTAATGACCTTATGCAAAAACCAACATTTCACCCAATAACCATAAAATATACTTTAACCAAGAAATGACATATTAATTATCAATCCTAAACAGTTTTTTTTTTCTTTCTCTTTTCCATGCAATATAAATTTCTTATACCTCCTCTTGTATTTTTCACATAAATCATAATTCTTTTTAATGCAATATCATTATCCGAATTATAATTTAAAACACAAATAAATTTAGAAATAGATACGTGACTACAAGTGAGAATATACTGTGCTACTGTTTCTTGAAAAATAAATTATTTAATTTTATGATACTATTTTCACATATATCATATTTTAAAAAATTAGTAACACTATCATAATTCAAAAATTGTAAATAGAATACAATAAATCAAGAAATAGATATGTATTCCAAGTGAGAATCTGCCATGCTATTTTATAATATTTCATATCCGTTTTCAAAATTTAACACCATGATCTATATGAGTAGTATGACGAGATTGAATCAATTTTAATAAAGAGAGAACAATGAATAAAAGAAATGAGAAATGACACTTAATTTATCAATTTTTTTTTTGTTGTAAAAAACCTTATTTGTATTCACTTTATATGTTCCAATAGAGCTATATATATATAGATACATTACATTTGATCAAATATATACAATATATAAAAACTTTACTAAGAGACTATATTCAAATGGAACTTAAGGTGAGCTAGTAATTGAAACTCATATTTTGAAAGACTAATACATTGCATTTTTGTGCACTGCCTAAGCGCCCTGAGCCCCAATGTTTACCTCAGCTCACTGAATAGTTTAAGCATTTGGCCTCAGTCTTTTGGTTCTAATTTTTTTTTTTTTATTCTAAACCCCCTGATTCTGAGCTCCTTGATTCCAATCTTGAGCCCCATGCTTCCGATCCAGTAAATGTTTATAGATTAGATGTAACACAACGATATATAAGAAACAAAGAAAAAAAAATTAGGGTTTTGAGATGATACGTGACATATTCATTTGCAATTTTTTTTTGTATTAATTTTAAATCTAAATTTAAGGGGATAAAAAGACACGTACAACAAGACATAAAGAAAGTAACTAAATACTTAATAAAATATTTTTCAGTATACTTTAAAATATTATCTAATTTTATTAAATAAATGTGAGAAAGTTTATTGTCTAATGAAATAAAAATAGAAAAAAATATAACACAATTTTGTTGTATATTTTTTACAATGTTTTTTTCTTATTTTTAAAAATATAAGAGTCAACAAAAAATAATCTCAACTTCTAACTAAATTTTGATATATACTTAGTATATATGGCTGGTTTAAAAATAGCCAAAAATAATAAAGTCCCTGTTCACCGTTTATAAAAATAGACCTTAATTACATGTAAAAAAATTTAAAATTGAGCCTTAAAATACATTACTTTTATGTTAACTAAACATGGTCTCTGTGCAAATGCACAACTTACACATGCCTATCGCCGGCATTGTATATACATATATATATATATATATATATCATTTAGTACTCTAAGATTCTTAATTTTAATCTTAATCTTATTTGAACCATAATATATATATATATATATATTAACACTTCTAACATATACCCGCTTCTGATTTTTTGTTTTATAAAATCTCGTTTTTACGCTTCCGATTCGATGCCGCTTAGGCTAATCATGCAGTTGCAGCCAGTGATTAGTCAGAAAATTTTACGCCACACACACACAACTGCCTTCATTTTCCTTCATAACGGCATGATTTTTAAATTCTTGTAACAAAATGCCAAAAATCTTTAAGTTGACCAAAGAAAATAAAAAACAAGAATAAACAGAAGACAACAAAAGAGGAAGCATAGATTCGTGTGTCCTGGACCAGAAGATTATCATATCCATCATTAAATAAATAAATAATCTTCAAACCCTTCATATACGCCAATCTTACAAAGTTAAGGTAATAGAATTAGAATTAATACCTTTCGTTTCCAGAGAGTGTTGACGGACACGCCTCCACCAACGAATATTCCGTTCCTTTGAACCCCTTCATACATTTCCCCTGTCTCTTTCTTTTATAAGGTTTTCTTTTTTTTCTCCCTTGTTTATCTGGTAAGAAACAAAAGATGGGTCGTGTCGCCAATGTTCTTGTTCTGTGTTTGGTCCTGAACAGCTTAGTGTTGCTCTGTAATGGAGGCATCACTAGTAGATATGTCAGAAAAGTTGAGAAAACCATTGATATGCCTCTTGACAGCGATGTTTTTCGTGTTCCTTGTGGATACAATGCTCCTCAACAGGTTTGTGGGTTCTGCTTCTAATGATGTAAAGTTTGAACCTTTTTGAAATTTTGGTTGTTGTTGTTTGGTGGGTTTTAGTTTATCTTTTCAATATAATATAAGGTTTCTCCAAAATCATCAATCTTTTTGTTTATGATTAATAAAGTTTGAAGCTTTTTGTTAGTTACCAATGTGTTAGGTGGTGTTGTTAGTGTTCTTTTCAATTTAATATTTGGTTTCACTTTTTTCTTTGGTTCTATATGTAAAAAGCTATTCATTGGACAATTTGGATTGGTTCAAAGCTTTGCTTATTTGTTATGATCTAAGTGGGTTTTTTGATTTGGGTCAAAAAGGTACATATAACACAAGGAGATGTAGAAGGGAAGGCAGTGATAGTGTCTTGGGTGACACAAGAAGCAAAAGGATCTAACAAAGTCATTTACTGGAAAGAGAATAGCTCCAAAAAGTACAAAGCTCATGGCAAAACCAATACTTACAAGTACTACAACTATACTTCTGGTTATATCCATCATTGCCCTATCAGAAACTTGGAGGTCCATCATCATCATCATTCACTTCATCATCTTTGTCATTAACATTTTCTATTGTTGTTGTTGTTGTTATCTAATGTTGTGGTTCTCTTTTTTGCAGTATGACACCAAGTACTATTATGTAGTAGGTGTGAAAGAAACAGAGCGTCAGTTCTGGTTCTTCACTCCTCCTGAGATCGGTCCTGATGTTCCTTACACGTTTGGTCTCATTGGTAATATCCTGAAACACACTGTCATAGTTTTAACTTTTAACCAAAAAAGCAATTGATTAGCCTCTCTTGTGGACTTGATCTTGTGGTGTTGTTTTGCAGGGGATATTGGGCAAACTTTTGACTCAAACATAACCTTAACACATTATGAGAATAACCCAACAAAAGGGCAAGCAGTTTTGTTTGTCGGGGATATCTCATACGCGGATACTTATCCATATCATGACAACAGGAGATGGGACAGTTGGGGAAGGTTTGCTGAAAGAAGCACAGCATATCAGCCCTGGATTTGGACCACTGGAAACCATGAACTCGATTTCGCCCCCGAGATTGTAAAGCTTTTTACTTCATCTTCTTTGCTTTTGTTTTAGGCTTATAAATGTTACAAGAGCATCTAGTTAGACCAGGCATTACATGGACTAAGACTGAGATTGAGATATATTGTTTTTATGCAATGTGCAGGGGGAAAACAGACCGTTTAAGCCATTTACACATAGGTACCGTACTCCTTACAGATCATCAGGAAGCACAGAACCATTCTGGTACTCGATTAAGAGAGGACCAGCTTACATAATTGTGCTAGCTTCATATTCAGCATATGGCAAGGCATCTTAATAATCTTGATCTTCTTCATGTGATATTGCTAAACCAAGAGGCAAGAGTAAGAAGATCTAAAAATATTCTTATCTTTCTTGAACAGGAATGTACACGCCGCAATACCAATGGCTCGAAGAAGAGTTCCCAAAGGTGAACAGATCAGAAACTCCATGGTTGATTGTTCTGATGCATTCACCATGGTACAACAGCTACGAGTACCATTACATGGAAGGTGAAACCATGAGGGTGATGTACGAACCGTGGTTTGTCAAGTACAAAGTAGATGTTGTTTTCGCTGGTCATGTCCACGCCTACGAAAGATCAGTAAGATCAATAACTTCAGCTCATCTTGTCTCTTTTAAACTATAGATGCTGAGAAATTTGAGTTATTGTGAAACCAGGAACGTGTATCAAACATAGCTTATAATGTCGTTAACGGCATTTGCACTCCAGTCAAAGATCAATCAGCTCCAGTCTACATAACCATTGGTGATGGAGGAAATATAGAGGGACTGGCCACCCAGTAAGCTAACAACTATTAAACATTTCCGCTCATTTGGTAAACATGTTTCTACTTAGATTCTAAAGATGAGTTTGAATGGTTTTTTTTGTAGAATGACTGAACCTCAGCCTAAGTACTCTGCCTTCAGAGAAGCGAGCTTCGGGCACGCGATATTCTCGATAAAGAATAGGACACACGCACGTTATGGATGGCATAGGAACCATGATGGTTACGCTGTGGAGGGTGACAGAATGTGGTTTTATAATAGATTCTGGCATCCTATTGATGAGTCTCCTTCTTACGATTCTTGAGAATTCAAGAATCTGATTTGTTGTATCTTTGTGATTCAATAACCATGAATAAATGCAATGTGAGTGAGTTTGTTTGCCTGTCCTTGTTTAAGACCAAACGTTACTAATCACACAGAGAGGCCAAAATATGAAAAACAGGGGTGGACAAAGAAAATGACCACCGAAAATAACCGAACCAAACCAAAACCGAACCAAATAGTTATGTTTCATTCTTAATTCTTAACTAAGACTGAACCGAAATCTTTTTTTGTGTGTAACTGAACCGATACCAAATCAATCCAAATTTACCAAAATATTTATTTTGAACTATATATATGAGTGGCTTATGTGTATATATAAAATATTAAATAACACAACTTATTTAACTATTCTTAAATAACGCGAATTATGAGTGGAGAGGACCGACCTACATACACACCATTTCAGATATGACCTAAACGAAAAATTTAATAAGTGTTGCTACTTATGAAATGAAATCTCAACGATGAAAGTTTTTTTTCATTTTTTCCAGTAAAAAAAACTTTGAGTAATAATTAGCTAAAAAATATACAAACATATATAATTTTTATATGATTACTTAAGCGCTTATCTGTTGTTTTTGTGAGAAAAATATATTAGAATGACTAAGATTTGATTGTCATCAATGTAAATTAAAAAAAGTTGAGTTTTTGTGAAAGAATTAAACATCATGCCATTTCAAATACCGATACAAATTAATCTCGATTGCACAAAATATGTAATATAGATGCAATGTTACTTAGATGTACTATTTAATTGAGAAATAACATTCATCAATTTGAGGCAATGATTAGTGATATCAATCATTCTAAAAAGGGATAGTAATAATATTTTATATTATCCAATTTAAAATTGATTCCTTTATTCTTTATTAGTAAAAATTTTAGGAAACTAATTTGTTTTGAAAGATGATTTTTTTGGGTTTTCTATGCGGCTATGCCATATTTATTAGTTATTATCGATGAACCGGAAACTTCAAAAAAATAGAATTGAATAATATTGGGCTAGAGTTTTAGAAAATTGTACATCACAAAAATAATACATTTATGATCATATTTGCTATGTTTACTCCTACTTAATATGTGTGAAAACCTTACAAGCTGGATTAATTAATAACAGAGGGAGTAATACAATTTCATAAAGGTTAGGAAAATTAATGCTATATTTTTTAAAAAATTGATATATTTTTTGTATAACGTTTTATTATGAATTTAAAGACGATGGTATAATAGAATTAGAAGTTTTTTTTGGCAGTATAAAGAAAGATAAAGAAACAATTCAAATACCAGAAAATAAAATAAACAAATGATAGACACTAAAATCATATTGTACCAAGAAATTATCTAAATCATAGGGGAAGTTGTATAAAATTTATAAAATTTTTTATATTATTTTATCCAATTTTACATAGGTTTCCTTGAGCCGTTAAAGAAAAAACATAGGTTTCCTTGAAAATAATTATCTTAAATTTTATCAAATTATGTCAATTTTTTTGGTTACAGTTTTCATTAATTTATATAACACAATACTATATAGGCTGAACTGATGAAATTGGTAAAATTAATGGACTTTTGCGTCATTTACATAAAGTAGAGGGTTTAATTTATAATTAATTCGCTATCTTTCGGTTATTTTAGTTTTCTGCTTGTAAAAATTTCATGATTCCTTCTTCGACTTGCAGATTTTTTTTTACATAATGAATTCATTCTGCTGAACAACTCCATAGAGTCTCGAATCATCAGATTCATTCGTATCTTGCAAAACCGATCAATTGATCTACCGGAGGCAACGGTGGATTTGCTCGGAAATGGAGGTGAAGCACGGAGAGATCGGTGAGAAAGATGAAGCGAAGAAGAAGAAACAATCAAAGGATCTCGAGTTTTTGAGCTGTATGATGCAACCGACAACATCGGAATCAGATCCACAGTACGTCGGAATCCGCCGCATTCTTCTCCATCGGAAAGCTGAATCTGGCGCTATCTCTCGCCGTTATGTGAGGCTCTTTGATCACATTTGGTAATTTTGACTGATTCTGCTGATTTTAGGGTATAGATTGAAGCTTATTTCTAAGAGCTTCTGTGTTGGTTTGGTTTTTTGAAGGATTGGAGATGCAATGGGAAAGGATATGTTGCTTATCGTAATTTCATTAGTAGACCTAGGAAATGGGAGAATCAGCAAACGCCTAGTCTCTTAAGTAGTCCAGGAAACAGGTTTTGTAGCTTCTTGAGTTTGCTTTACTTGTTTCTAGTAGTATACATACAATTCTTGTTTTCTGCGGATTTATGTTCCCAGTATAATTCTGACATCAGGGTAATTTACTGGTTGATGCTTCAGTGGTCGATGGTTACCTTCTCCGAGTCCTCTTTCTCATCAGTTTGAAGCTGAAAGCTTTACTTCTAGTAGGGTAAGTAGAAATCATTACCACTTATCAATTCCTGACTTCATTTTTGCTCTGCAAATAACTTATCAGCTGTTTGTTCCTAGGATTTACGGAGTGTCAATCAGGTTTCAAGCCGCAGGGCGAGTTTTAGCTCGAGTTTGAGTGATGGTGATAGTTTGTATCGTCGTGGTGGTGTTGAACATGCTTATTCTTTTGTTGGAATGCATTGCATCTTTGATCAGTGCAAATCTTCTGGTATATATATAAGTTTTTTTGTTGTTTGTGTTTTCATGACTCGTTTTTTTATTTATTTTTGTTCTAAGAGTGAGTCTGTTTAACTCTTATGTAGTTACTGTTCTTAAGTTTGGCCACATGAGTTCTGATCTACTTGCATATGGAGCATCAGATGGAAGCTTAACAGTTTGCAGTCTCTCCGACGAGCCTCCTTCCCTCAAGCAGTTGACAGGACACTCGAAAGATGTCACAGGTTAGATTGACTGGTGCTGTTTCTTTCGTCTTTTCCGTATCTTGGGTAGATCATCCTGCTATCCTGAACTTGCTCTTGGAAACTCAAACAGTTACTTTCCATGCTTTGCTAGGGGTAAGATCTGAGTGTAAAAGAAATTGATAGAGCATAAGGTGTATGTATGAAATATTTTTCAGATACTCTGTCAAATATTAATTCAAGCATCTTACTTTATTGTTTCTTCAAATACCTTCAGATTTTGACTTCTCGTCAAACAATCAATACATTGCGTCTTCATCACTTGATAAGACAATACGAGTATGGGAGTTGTCAAGAGGCGTTTGTATTAGAGTTATATATGGAGTCTGTCCACAGTTCTGTATCCGCTTCCACCCTGTAAGTTGCTAATTGCTATCTTGTTATCATCTGTCTATTTTTCCCTTGTCGCACCTTGTCATTTTTTATAGTGAAAATCTTCTCATATACTGAGTGAGCAATATGTGGTTTTCTCTTGCTTCTTTATTGAAGATATTACATTTTCATATTTTCAACAGGTCAATAATAATTTCCTCTCTGCGGGGAATGCCAACAAGGAACTCACGGTACTACTCCTTGTAGAGAAGTAGATTGGTGTATTGCTTTTTTTTTTTTCCAATTGTTTACTTATCTGATGCCTTACATCTCTCTGTTTGACAAAGTAGGTGTTTAATTTCAGCACTGGGAGAATTATTAAAAAATTGTTGTTTGACGATGAGGTGACATCTATGGACCATGATCACACTGGCCAGATCATTTTCTGTGGAGATGGGCAGGTAACTATTCTCTATACTGATGTCAGACTATGCATATGCAAAAATCTTTATCTAGTTAACAGTCAAATACTGACATCAGTTTGTGGTCAAGACTGTGTATGCTAAACTACCCATGTTGTGGTCAAGACTGACATCAGTTTTGCATTGTTCGATATACTAGAAGGGGTGACATGATGGCTTTGACTGTTAACTAGATAATGATTTCTGCGGCATTTCTAAAATAGTCTTACAAGGTAGTCAACAATAATTGCAGGGAACTGTATATTCAGTGAGCATGGATTCTCATACAGGTTCACTATCCCGGTCTCATCGCCATCGTACTAATCACAAATCCCCTGTCACAACTGTAAAGTACCGAAGCTTCTCCCTCCTGGCATCCGGTCCTGTTCTGCTCACATGTACTCAGGACGGAAACTTGTGTTTCTTTAGGTTCAGCAACAGAACTTCTTCTTTTGTTTCTGAATTTGCTCCTTTTTTTTCCCATATAAATCCTTATAATTGGTTGTTCTGCTTTGTGTTGGTGATGCAGTGTTGCCCTTCAGATAAAAGGTTATCTAACTTTGCGTTGCTCCCTCAAATTAGCCCCACGAATACACAGAATCCAAGCATCGTTTTGCCCGCTATTATCCCTGGAGAAAGGAGAGTACATAGGTTTGAATTTCAATCCTTCATTTACCTACTATGTTGGTAATCGTAAATCCATAGGTCTCTTTAGAACTGGTAGTCATTTGCTCTGCGTTTCTTCTTGTTTGATACTACAGTTGCTGGGAGCGAAGACTCGAATGTCTACTTCTATGATCTAACCAAACCGAAGCACACGTGTGTAAACAAGCTACAGGTTAGATACTATCCTCGTTTCGTTTTTATCTGCAACTTTTGTGTATGGATTATAAATGGTAAGAAGCCAAACTCATGAGTTGTGAGAATTGGATACTGCAGGGTCACAGGTTTCCAGTAATGTGTGTTGCGTGGAACCATGGAGAGAACTTGTTGGCATCGTCTGATTTCTACGGTGTTGTCATTGTATGGAAAAGAGCAAAGAAAAGCTCATAAGGTTTGTCTATAATAATTATAAATAATTTTAAAATCCGCCATTTTTTTTGTTCCCACAAAGGCTTTGGGTTTTGCTTCCTTCATCTCTGTATCGATAATATCAAACTGTGTCAATTTAGGTTTAAGTTAGTTTTTCCCATCTCATATAATGATATGGTTCTGTGACAATCCTAAGCACACAGATTCAAAAGGTTAAAAACTTAAAATGGTTGGGACAGTCACGTCCTACAAAACTGAACGACTCTTTCTATCGCAACGTAAGATATCAAGATTAGTAATTTGTACTCGCAATGCTTTTATGTTTTTGCAAATTTAAAACCAAACTGATTCATGTAATCCCTTCCTAAACTAGTTTGAGATGAGTTCAGGGTAGGGGTGTCAAATGGATAACCCGACCCGACCCAAACCCACATGGTGTATATGATATATTAGTATGGAAGTGGTTGTACAATCATGGAATGGTGATTAAAAGAGATAAATATAGAATTTGTAACAAAACCTAACGATTACGAACTTTTAGTTTAAAATGATAAGAGACGTAGAATGGGATGGTCGAACTGAAAGATATTGGTCTTAATTCTTTGAAGGATCAAAGTAATGTATGATTGTGCATTGAGACCAAAAAGTGGAGTTTAGGGTAAGAACCATATGGTTAAGTAGAATTGGTTCGTGTTTTAAGTATTATCAATTTGATACTAAAAGCAATATTACAGACAACTTCAAGTCTTCAATGTAAGTAAGTAGGGAACTAAACCAAATCTCCCACTTCATGTCTTATTCGATTATTTTATTTATTTGTTTATCTTTCATTATTATTATTATTTGATAGTAATAATAAAAAAATGGGTTGGGGTTGGTCGTATATGAATTAAGTCACTCTTCCCTATCCACTGACTCGACTCTGTCTATTGTCCCAAGTCTCTTCTGCTTCTCTGCCATCTCTCTGCCCCAATTCAGACTTCTTTCCTTCGCCACCCATCAATTCACGTTCTTCTCTTATGTAATGATGATATATATTCATTTTAAGCAACAAAAAAAAAAAAAAGATGATATATTCACTTGTATTTTCTATATTTTTTTTTGTTATGTTAACGTATTTTAACCTCGAAATTTGAAATATAAATTTGTTTACAAATACTTTACTATGTGTTTAGGTAAACGAATACTTTACTATGTAAACAAAAAAAAAATGTTTTTTTTTTGTTCTCTTCATGCAAAACATGCAGTTTCTCATCAATACCGGTAACCCTGAAACCAATTATCCGACATCCGTGATCCGATCTGGGATCCGTTGCGATCCGCTCCGAAAAACCGGATATCCGGATAGGGCGGAGCCGGATCCGGATAGTGAAATAATGGATCCGGCCGGATACGGATAGTGGAAAATTTTAGACCGGATATCCGGATCCGGCATTTTTAATATTTTATTATTATTTTTATTAATATTTATTAATATTAATATTATATAATATATTTTTCTTATTTTTATATATTAAAAAAATGTTTTTCTTATTATTTTTTAAAAATTAATACATTTTTTTAATTAAAAAAAATTTTACGATAATTTTAAAAAAATTTATGATAATTTTAAAAATTAAAAAATAAATAATTAAAAATACCGGATACGGATATCCGCGGATATCCTGTTTTTTAATACGAATATCCGGTACCCGGATATCCGAGAGAACGGATCCGGAGCCGGATATTAAACCTACGGATCCGCCGGATACGGATACGGATCGGGATATCCTAAAAAAGGCCGGATATCCGGCTCCGCCCCAGGCCTAAATACCGGTGTGGTTTAATGTGTACCACATCTTATATAATGATTTTTAACTAGAGTTATATTATCTCTTACCATCATTTCTTGTCATTTTCATTACCATAAACCATGACTTATTATAAATATGTATTGGATTTGGGATTTACTCATTATTTTGTTTCGGGTTCGTAAATTGTAAAATGGACCGACCTACTACACTCATGGAGAAGAAAGTTAAAGTTCTCATACTCCTCCATGACAAGATAGATAATAAGGACCTACTTCTACACTCAGTGAGAAAGAAAGTAAAAGTTATAAACAGAGACATTGTGGAGAAGAAAAAAAAGGTATTAATCTGTTAACTCCTAAACTCTATGGGCACAATAAGACAAGGCTGAGTGGGGAAGAAAAGAGCACTTCATTTCATGATAAAGAGATACGAATATATGTGTTTAGTGTTTTCTTTTTTATAGTTTTCAGATGAATAAAAAACTCCAAAATTATCAATTCTTGCAATTTTATCTTCAATATCCAAAAATACATATCGATCATACAAAATCAAACATAACATGTTATAAAATTCTCGTACATATTCTTTAAAAAATTTTACGATTACATACATTATCCTAATATTATTTCTAAAACGAGACTTGAATTCTTCGTAGCTAAAACTTCTATTAGTATATTATTTATAAAACTTTACAAATTTGACGGTGATAAAAATAGTTTATAATCGGTTTTATCTTTGATTTCACATAATTGATGTGCATTTTTCAAAGATTATTTTACGAAAACACTATTTGATTTCGCATAATTGATCTTCCCTGCATTTTTCGAAGATTATTTTACAGAAACACTATTTGATTTCGCATAGTTGATTTTCCCTGCATTTTTCGAAGATAATTTTACAAAAACACTATTTGGTTTCGCATAATTGATCTTCTCTGCATTTCTTGAAGATTATTTTACAAAAACACTATATAATTGTGTAAATGCAAATGCAACTATATAATATACAACATTAAGGGTGGGTATATAGTATAGCATGTGGACCATGACAGATATTACAAGAAACCAAAGTTTTCAAATGTTGAAAAAATGAACTTTAAAGACAAAGAAGAAGAAGAAGAAGAAGAAGAAGAAACTGTAAAAAAGCTTACCAAAAAAGTGAAACTTATTTCTTTTGAAAGAAGAATACAATACATCCGTGTGTAAACTTTGACACGTTTGTCTTTTAAGGCCTACACAAATTATTCCCCACTCTAAATAATAATAAAGATGACTACAAAAATTAAAAGTATCTTTGGTTTACAAATCGGACAATGAAGAAATATTTAAAAATTGCATAGCACCAAATTTAGATATGAAAATGTCTTTTGTCTTATTCTCCAAAACTATATGCTTGATCAACAAACAAATCATCTTATTAGAAAATTAGGAACAAAAAATATCTTTACTTTTAGTAACCAATTAGGAATATATCACATTTTTCAACTCCCAACAAAATAAAATATAAAAATTCAGAAAAATCATTGTATGGTGGTTTATATCTTCAATCACTTCTATTGCAGAGCCATAGAGAAGAGAGATAGTGGGAGAGATAGAGGGAGAGAGAGAGACATTAGGGTTTAGGATTAGGTTTAGATCTAATCTACCAACTGGTTGTTAAGTTGAACAGAAGCTCTTTAACTTATTTAGTTTTGTTTCTTTAAAACGTTCTCTTGTTTTTTGTTATCTTCAACCAAAGACTTCTTGACTTCAAGAAACAAGAAGAAGCAAAAGTTCAAGAACCAAACCAGCTTTAAAGAAACATCCATTATCTTTGCTTTAGGGAGATTGGTCTTTTGTTCTCTTGAATCTTTTTCAAGTTCTTGAAAAATCTTGATTTGGGGAGATAAAGATTTGTGTTCTTGGGATCATCAAGACTTGGAAAAAGAAATAATATTTATCCTTTTTTCAATTTGAGATTTCTTAGTGTTGTTGTCTCCTTTAACACCCACACAGCCATCAGATGATTTCCTGGTAATTGTTTAATCTTTTCTTTCTTTCTCCTTTTAAATTCTTGATATTTTTTTGTATTCACATGTTATTTGTATAATCCTTGTTCACTGGTTCAGTTTCTATTAAAGTATTTTATAACCATAATGTGAAGTAGAAAAGCTTAGTGTTGTTGATTTGTGTTTAATTCTTGAAACAGAACAATCCTTGTTTGAGGAAGGAGACTATGGCAACTTATTACAAAACTGGCTCAAGTGAGATATATTCAAGACCAAATGTACAAGACTTTGTCCCTGGAAATGCAATGGGCTACACGAATTCTTTCTCAGAGACGTTTCCTAGAGAATCAACTAATATTAATGTTTCAGCTTCAAAAGAGATTCAAGTGTTGTCAAGTTTTGGTGGGGTTTCACAACAAATGGTGGAGGTTCAAGATTCTGGTTCTTGGAGAGATCAAGAAGACAATGACAGGAGTTGTTTCCCTGTGATGATGCGTCTTGGCCTCAGCTCGCAGATTGAGACATCCAGAAGCAATAATAACAATGAGTATGAAACACAGGTTGTTTCAGGATTTACTCGAACCATTCACAACTCAAAGTATCTCAAGGCTGCTCAAGAGCTTTTGGATGAAGCTGTTAATGTCAAGAAAGCTCTGAAGCAGTTTCAGCCAGAGGGAGACAAGATTGGTGAAGAGAAAGAGAAGTTTCTTCAGACGAATGTTGCTGAAATCCCTCAAGCAGAGAGACAAGAATTGCAGAGCAAGTTGTCGAAACTTTTATCAATATTAGACGAGGTAATCCGCCTTACAAGATATCCCTCTATGGTCGTAAATGATTTCTCTTGGTAACACAATTTGCTGCTTGATTCTTTGTTGTTTGAAGGTGGATAGAACATACAAGCAGTATTACCATCAGATGCAGATTGTTGTGTCGTCTTTCGATGTTATAGCTGGATGTGGAGCAGCCAAACCGTACACATCCCTCGCGCTTCAGACTATCTCAAGGCATTTCCGTTGCTTAAGGGATGCGATATCCGGACAAATCTTGGTGATAAGGAAAAGTTTAGGAGGGGAACATGATGGATCAGATGGGAGTGGAGTGGGGATAAGCAGATTAAGGAATGTTGATCAACAAGTAAGGCAACAAAGAACATTGCAGAGGTTAGGCGTGATGCAACCTCACACTTGGCGGCCTCAACGCGGTTTACCTGATTCCTCTGTTTTGGTTCTCCGTGCTTGGCTATTCGAGCATTTCCTCCACCCGTAAGTCTCTCTACTACACTTGTGAATTTCTGGATTGCTCACAAGAGATTCTGACCAGTTGTTTTTTAAATCCCTGAACTTAGTTATCCAAAGGATTCAGACAAGATCATGCTTGCTAGACAAACGGGGTTGAGCCGAGGCCAGGTATTGCACTGTTAGCTTTTGTGTCGTTTGAATACTCTTCTTTTTGTTGTGTTCAGTTTACATTGTACGTTTGATGATTGTTGAAAGGTGTCGAACTGGTTCATAAATGCGCGTGTGCGTCTCTGGAAACCCATGGTGGAGGAGATGTACAAGGAGGAATTCACAGATTCATTGGAGGAGAATGATCCCAAACTGTCTTCTGAAAACACACCAGAAATCACCGAGATTCAAGAGCAGCAAACCGAGTATAGTTCCAACAACGGGCATGCATCTGGTGTGGCAAGCAGCAGCATGGGACAAAGCACGGTGGCTCGTGGTGGTGACAGGTTCATGATGGTGACTGACTTGACAAGAAATGGTAGTGGTGGGATGTCTTTAACGTTGGGGATTCAAAATTCTGACGCTCGTGGTGATGTTCCTATGTCCGGTGGGATAGTTAACTACGAGAATACCATTTCTGGAACTGATTTCCAATACTTAAACTCTCACAACAACCAGCACCGGCTTGGCTCTTCAAAATTGTTGCATGGCTTTGTAGCTTGATGAGGAGAAAAGAAAAGAAATGTATTCTTTTGTGAAAGTGAACACAGAAAATGAATTTGTAGATTAATGAGAAAACATGAGGAGATGATGAACACAGTCTGGGACTGGATACAATTTGCTATTAAGATATATATGGCCAGAGACTCAAGAGGCATATGAGATAAAAGGTTTGACACTTAAAATGCTAACAATCTTTCAGAAAATTTACAAGAATCCACCAGAAGTTATCTTATTGACAGGTTTCTAAAACCTAAGCATGTCCAAAACCGAAGAACAAGTTTCTGTCTGAGTTTACCTGAAAGAGAAGCATTAAGGACGTTTAGTAACAGAGAAATGTGAGTTAAAAGAATAATATGTGGATTTGATCGAAGCTGATTTTACCTTTTGTAGAGAACTCTTATGTCTTCTCTCAAGGCAGGACTTTCAAGGAAGTTATCACCAGCTTCATCCACATCGATAGTCTCTACCTCAAAGTTTCGGTAGCCACAGTACTCATTCCACTCGAACCACATCTTTGAGATAACTTCCTTTTTGAAGCAAGTGTTATGATCTTCTTCCTCAGGTGATGACCCAGCAATCAATCTGTATGCATGCACCATCTTTGTTTGTCCAGGTCGAAACGCTCGCCCAATAGCTTGGCGGGTCACAGAAGGATTCAGGGGAACATCCAATATTAGTATGCGAGATGCTCCAACTAGCGAGATACCTTCTCCACATGCTTTTATTGAACCAAAGAAGATTTTGGCGTCTGGCGAATTGTTAAACCTTTCCATAAACAACTCACGCTGCTCAGAAATGGTATCACCTGTAAGAACAAAAACTTCTTTCCCAAGTTTCCACCCCTTCGCTAAAGCAGCTAGTCTTTCAAGAAATTTCAGTGGAATGAGATACTGACTGAACACCAAGAGCTTTTCACCAGCTGAGTCGCACAGGTTTATCAAGTTAAGGAAGAACTTTGCTTTGACGCCTTCATTCACATCTAGCTTATCTAGCATTTCGTCCATATTTTTATCACAGACATCATCAGACTTCTCAGAGAAAACTTTCAGCTTCGGGTGAAGGTAAAGTGCACTTCCAACAGCAGAAACCTTAAATTTTCTCTTCTCACGCCTTAACTTCTTCACTTCGTTCAACTGCTTTGGAGATAGATTAAGAACCACAGTGAAATCAGCAAGTCCAGGAAGCTCATCTAAGAAATCTCCTTTGTAGTAATGAAGCACCTTCTTGGTCATCTCCCGCAAATCTCGGATTACTTCAATTTTCACCTTGAAATCCTCACACTTCTGCAAGGTGTGCTCCACAGTTTCATTGAACACCGAAGCCATATCTGAATTGCTGCTTCCAGTAAATCTCCCCTTGACACCAGCTGGAGCACAACTTAATATCCTCTTCACAACAGATTTGGAGGTATCCAATTTGAGAAACTTGGGTCGAACAAGGTTCAGAATGTTGAAGACCTCCTTTACATGGTTCTGATAAAGCGTTCCTGAGAGGACAACTTTTCTTGGTGTTTGGACTTGGGCAAGGGACTGCAATATATTAGTGTCTTCATTCCTTGGAGTGTGTCCTTCATCCAAAATGAGAATTGAAGGTGCTTTAAGAAGTATCTCCTGGCAAGAACGTGAGTCGGCACTCGCATCATCACACACAATAGTTGAGAACTGCTTGTACCCAAGAAACAAGATACTCTTCTTCTCCATCCACTGTTTTAAAATAGTCAGCTGTTGTGCACGGTTATCTGCTTTAGCACTATAAAAATCAAGCAGTGGTATGTCCTCAACTTGCCATCTCACAAACTCTCTTTTCCAGGTAGACAGAATACCCTTTGGAAGTACAACCAGTGTCTTAGCCTGAGGATACTTTGCAAGAAAGCTCTGCATAAAACTGATAATCATGAAGGTTTTGCCAGAGCCTGGAGCATGAGCCATGATACAACCACCAGGATCGTCAGCCACTAAATTACTGCAAAGGAACTGGAATCCTTCAACTTGATGAGGCTTCATTTGGTTAGCATGCAATGGATGAGCAGAAAGTCCACCTATCATCAGCCCTTCTTCAGATAACTTAAGTTCAACATCAGATTCGCTAAACCTTTTATTCCGAGTTTCAGAAGCATATGTTCTCGTGTTTCTTTTTGCCTACAATAAAATTGTTATAGGAAAACGAAATTAGAAGCTCCACCAGTATTTACAAGGGAAAAAAGTTTGAGCACTAAGAAACATACTTTTTCATCAAAGCACAAATTAGCTTAGTATCAAAAAAGGGATACTTACTTTATGGAATTGCACATCGATTATATCTAATATACTTTTCTCAATAACTCCACAGACACGGCAAACAGAACCCATATCATCCATTAGAATAAACGAGTGCTCACAGTCTTCCACTACATCTGCCTTTGATTCCTTTTGTGAAGTCTCCCCGGCTACATCCTGCAGATTTATCATAATGACAATGAATAAAGCAGGAAAAGTGGCAAATAAAACATTAAAAATTAGGAGCTAAGTTCTAAAAAGAGCTTTCTACTTAATATTTCAGATGCAAGAACTCTAAGAGATGCAACATCAAGCACTAGGAGGGCAATAATAACAAAAAAAAAAGAGAGAGAGAGAGAGAACACTCTTCACAAAATAGTTACCCAGTCTGAGTACTGAAAGGAACAACTGAACAGTTGAAGTAGGGAAATTTTTTTATGCAAACCTAGAGTCCATACTGATTGATTTGTAAATATTTAAATCCTTGTGAGGAATTTATATCTTCGCAAATGTATAGGACAGCAATGGGTAATACAGGATCCTTTTGTGGGAAAAACAAACGACTGAAATCTCAGTTTTTTCAGACATACATACCTTGGTACACACTATTGACATGGCCATTTCATTCCACATATCACCAAGATCCTCATCTTCTGATTTAGACTCATCATCACTGTCATCCACAACTCCCACATAAACACCTTTATCGTTAACCAAACCATTTTCTATGGGAAGAACTTTGTCTCTACTTGTTTGTCCCTCCTGTGAAAATTGTAATTGAACAAATATCAACCTCTTGTATGGCTACTTGTAGATACAGGTGACATTAAGTGTAACCTTTAATCAAGTGTAAAGCAGTACCAGATAACTTGACAGTAAAAAGGAACTTACCACCATGCCCTTGATGGCAGAAGGCATCTCCATGTCCTTGATGGCAGAAGGCATCTCCATGCCCTTGATGGCCAAAGGTATCTCCCTGCCCTTGATAGCAGAAGGCATCTCCATGCCCCTCCCTAAAACGACCTCCTCGAAATTGAACTGCGGTGTTACTGGTGTCACATCCCCTTGGTTCTTCTGATGCAGCACAAGACTTGACTGAAACTGATACATAGGCCTCTGACTCTCACTGTCCTCATCATCAGAATCAAGAATCACAATCTCGGATGAAGGAACCACACAGAGAGCTTTCTTTGACAGATCAGTATCATCATCATCATCATCCACATTGATGACACCTTCCACAACCTGTTGATTTTCCAACTCCATCAGGTCAACCGTCTGACAATTTTCTCCTCCAAACACAGTAGCAGCTAGCGATGGATATAACCAGATACATTGCTTAATCAAACCCATCCTCATATCAGCTATCTCTTGCAATTCTTTCGTAACACTCCCAAATCTACCACCATCTAAAGCCTCAAGCATATTACTAACAGCAAATGGTTGAGAAAAATCGATAACTTTCGGTGAGCTCTTAACCCGCTTCGCTTCAGGTGTAACAGACCCAACATAGTCTCCATCATTAACTTGACTCAGCTTTCTTTTATGTACATTCTTATAGTACCCTGTCATCAGAAATCCAAACAAACCCCATAGTCACATTACTCTCCAGATGAACAACCAATTCATAATTTCACACAAAACCCTAAATCACATCCAATCACAAAGACCCAAAGATGAGAAAATGAATCAAACATCAACAGAGTCTAAAACCCAAACACACATTTTGCTCAGGATCATTATACAACACCATGAACATTGTAAATTTCCCCAAATAAACACAAAATCAGGTTTGGGAACAACATGCATGTAATGTAGTGACACTAAAATTATACAAAAGAACCTAATTTTTCACTGAGAACATTCATATGAGAGTTGAAGAGGGAGAGATACCGTTTGTGGAATCTTGATCGGGATGGAGAATCTCCATTAAACCAGTAAAGGTTGGAAATTTCGAGCTGAATTTGAAGATGATGAACACGAATCGATGATGAGATGAGAACGAAGCAAAAACTTGAACTTTTTGGTTTTGCTTCGCCCTCGCGCGTGCTTCGAAGCTGAGAGACTCTGACTTAGGAATTCGTAGCGATTTTATTATCTCTGATTAACTTTAATTAAAAGAAACAATTATGTCTTAACTTAATTGCGATGCAATTAGAGATATTTGCATAAAAGACCTTTGAATTTACTCGAAATTCTAATTGACACCTTCAACTTTTTTGGATGTAGATAACAAAAAAAATTAGGCTTGGGCTTCGGTTAATTGTTCGGTTTTGGTCAGGCTGCGCTTGGTTCCGGTCAGGTTGGATATGGTAATATAAAAAAAAATTTGATGGATATTTAAGAAATTTTTGTTTAAACCGGCTCGGTTTCTTTTATGTTTGGTTTGGTTTAGATATTTGAATAGATAACCGTAACTAACTAAAATTTTATCGAATTTGGTTTGGTTTGGTTTCAATGCAGCATCTTTGTTTTGAATTTCATTTTGTCTAGCATCATTATAAAGGGTAGCTTATAAGATAAGATACCCCCAGTTTTTCAAAGAAAATATCTTATGCAAGATGGTCTAACTTACCTTGAGGTCCTTAATCCTTAATCAAAAACAAACATTTCTAAATGTTTTCATCTTATTCATTTGATACGTTTTCATGTTTTTCTCTAGTAAAGACCTAGAAATCGCTAGTTCGAGTGGTGTTTGGGACAAGATTTTATAATATGTTTTGGTTTGGGGCCAGAAAAGATGTATGAGATTCGGTCTAATACCTCGTAGTATATATACATCATGACACAAGGACAAATATGAAAACCAAAACAAAATTTATATGGCATGGATATGTGCCACGGAATATAGTAGTAGCATATAGCTCTCGAGCTAGCTGCTTACCTTTATTTAGTTTTCACATATATATGTTATATTACATCTCCAAAGTTCGATGAAACTATATGTCACTGAAACTAATTACATGTCTATAGACTATAGTTATATTAAGGATAGATTAGCTAGGCCCAAGCTGAAGCCATCAATTGGGAATAAGCTTAAAAGGAGGCCTCTCAAGTCTTGGCGCCGGCCTGTTGTAGCCATAATCCTTTGTGTTCATTCTCAAAAGCCTCTCATGCTCATGGATGCTTCTTTCCACCACCTGTCACACATAATTATCACCAAATTCATTTCTTAAATATAGTTCTTGGATGCAATCATGCAAATCAAGAAGATGATATCTATTCAACTTTGGAAATTATATATGTGAAAAGATCATATTCGGATATTCCACGTTACATGTTTGTTAATTAGACTAACCTCGTCATGAAGATTTATATGTGTATGGATTAGAATCGATGGCCGACCTAAATGGCGAAAGAAAGATAATTAGTTGATATAATTTTATGAAAATATTCTCTTAGGTTCACATTAAAATATCGTTTTAAACTTAAAATTTCTTTTTGTATTTTGAAGATAGTTAGTTATATCAATTCCATTTTTATTCATACTATTTAATGTATTAATTGATAAACATTATATTATACCACACGATCAACAAAATCTATTAATCTTCTATAATATGTTTTTTTCTAGTAATTATACAACGAAATAGCTTAATCTTCTACAAAGTATAGAGAAAAGCTGAAACAAAAAACAGAAGAGAGAGTGAAAGAAATGAAACCTGCACAAGAGACAGAAAGAGCAGAAGCTAAAACAATCATGAAGATCATGAAACCAAGTTTCTTCACTATTAATGGTGACATACCCATAACTTCTTTAGTAGCTCTCTCTTTCGAAGTTTTCTTTCTCTCAAGAAAATTTGAGTTCTCGATTAGGTATGAAAGAATGAGAAGAAACATAAAGAGTTTAGTATACATTATTATAATATCTGCTTAGTCTAGCATTTGTGATTATGATTAGACATTGCAACTTGGAAATTAATGCAAAGTTTTATGTCGTATTATGCTTTTTTGAGATATTTAATAATGGAAATTGTTCATGAAAATAGGGGATGAAGAAAAAAGTTGAAAAGAGACCACTTTCCTGTTGTTGGCCACCATAAGTCTAAAGAAGTTAGTGGTTTTGATTTTTATATTATGTTATATTTTTGGTATAGAAAAAGTAGTTAATATTTCGATTAATTATCATTTAGTCCCTAATTATCTAAGCAAATGTTTGTATAATATTATAGTAGAAAAACACTTATAGGAAAGATAGCTTTTAAGATTGTAATTTGTTATTTGATAGTTCATCTTAAGTTTGATCGATCTCACCGGAACAAATGAACATGCCCTTATACAACCAACATACATAGATCGAACTTTAAATTTTCCGAGGACATTGACGAGATATGTGCTAACATGAGCAGAGCAATACATATATATCATTGGCCAACTCTTTAATGGACATCCCTTGGCCTTACTAGTCCAAATTTTTTGTGTGATATATAATCATAGGGATATAAATATTCACAAAACACATGTAAAGACACATGTAAACTATGTTGTACATCCCATAATTTTCAACACAACGTTAAAGTTCAAATAAAATTGACGAATACAGTATATTTTTCAGTGGGCATGTTTGCTTATTTTTGTTACTATCTGAATATTTCATTACTTATTGGATGATCAGTTTGAGTATTGTGAATTTTAGCATAATAGTAATTTGGATGATCAGTTTGAGTATTGTAAATTTTATATGATTAGTAATTTATGCTAGAATTTTAAGGAAATATCAAAACAACTATCTATTCTAGTATAAGTGTAACATTATGGGTCAGACTTAAAAAATTAGACCGTATTATTTGGGCCGATTGTTAGTCTAAACATTAAAGCCCATTAGCTCAAAACCCTAAACCTAGTTTAAAGAAATCTATTTATAAGATGATTACAACTCTCTTTTACTCATTCCGCCTCCTAACCTTAAAAAGAGAGATAAAGAAATCGAATGAGAGAAAAGAGAAGGAGCAAATCGTCTCTTTTATGACGAGCTTTGATGAGTACTTTCATAACCTATAGATCTAGATTTCTCCCAAATGATTTTTCAATCCATTTTTAGATAAAGAGTTATACTTTTATTAATATTTTCTAGATTAACCTAGGAAAGGGATTGGAACTCATTTTGGGGGAAACCTAGATCTAGGGAATGGGAAAGTACTCACTACAGATAATTCACCATAGATAGTTTGTTTGTCTCCCTCTATTTGCATCACAGAACTGGTAGATCTGGTTTTTTATTTATTTCATGCACAATTCTTCTCCTTTTCTCTTATGCACATGTTTGAAGCCAAAACTGCATTTTAACTCAAGTGAATCAACAAAGATATGTATCAATTTGTTTTACACACTTTTGTCAACAAAATAAACCAAAACAATGCTCTATAAATTATATGAGGCATTCTGGAATTTGAGAAAAAACATTAAGAAAAACTTACATAAGTATTTTAACGAATAAAACTTAAGAAATTCTTGTGCTTGAAAAATCTTGGAAAAAAGTCTCTTTAAAAATCTGTTGGGTTCTTAACGATGAAGTTTTATTATTTAAAAAAAAAATCAGAAGTTTAAGTAAGTTTAAGTAAAAAAGGGTGAAAGTCAACAATTGAGTCTCAATTATTTTTGTTCATCGCTTAACATTTCAAATCCAAAAGGTTGAAAACCAAACCCACAAATCTCAGCTCTCGTATTTCAGTCTTACAGTTTGTTATATATAAATACTAGTCGGTTGTCCGCGCTACGCGCGGAAGTTTATTATGTTGTTTATGAGTAATTGATTCGTATTTTGTTTTCTACTTATTTTTTCACTATACCATACTATATTTATTAAATCTTAGATTGCTTAGCTTCATTAGTTGTTGAGAAATTAAGTGTGTATAATATATAAGTCAAAGTATGGGTGTAAACGGAAGTGCGGTGGAGAATCATTGAGAAACATGTGCTATTAGGGTTTTTACCAAATATAGATCTAAATGTTAATATTATGGACCTTTTTAATATGTTGGCCCGAAATTTGAAAATGATTTGTGGGTTTTTGGGCGAATTGTTGTATTTTTATTGTTTACATTATCTCTTTATATATTGTCATAATTTATTTTATTGTTTTACGCTTTTCCTTTTTGGATTTGACGTAATTTATATCTCTTTATGATCATTTTTATACTATTATATATTTGTTTCTGATTTTATGTATTCTATATGGAACAATTTTTAAATTTAACATATTAGTATAATTCACTTTATATTTATTTTATTTCATTTAATAATGTTTTTTTTAGTTTATTTTATTTTGTTTATTAGTTTAACACATGTGTTGTATTGGAAAAATTAGTTAAATCCATATTGGAAACCTTTAAATAACTATTATTTTTATTTTTACCTTTTTTTACTTTAAAAAAATGATAATTCATGTTTCGTTCCGACCTATCTCATTTATGTTGGAAAATTTTGTGAGACATAAATTAGATAGATTTATATTCTTAAAATTTTTTATTTTTTGTTCTATTCCCGTTAAATCTCATTATAATCTAGGTTTACATTGTGTAAATATAATCAAATTTTGTGTCATATTATTTTTAATTGATATATATATATATATATATTAAACATTCACTTAAAAACTATAGTCTGTTATTTATATATTTGTTAGTATAATCGATAATTAGTAAGTTCTTTTTAACTTTTTAATCAATTATCTTTTTAGTTTTATAATATATAATATAAAAAGACCTTTCATATTCCTTTTTGAAAAACTTATTTACATAGGTCTAAATCTTAAAATTAAATGATAAAATGGTATTATTAATTTTAAAAATTAAATAATAAAATGAGGTGGATGATGATTAGGATGATGATGTGGCTTAAGGAGAAGAGAGAAAAGCTAACTTAATATATATAGAAACTTTCAAATTAAACTCAAATAAGAATTTGTGTTCTAACTTTTTTTGAACTTTATGTAGTTAACTATTTTATTTCAAGCAAGTTTAGAAAAGAGAGACAAAAATCTGTTTTTTTTTTATAAAAAAAAAATTGATATAGCATCTGTTTAATTTACTAAATTATGATTTCAAACAATATAATTATGATTAATTTAAATTATATTTATATTAATAAAAATATATATATATATAAATACTCATGTGGTGTAGCACAGGTTTTATCTAGTCATATTTAAATCCAAGCATTTGTAGAGAAGAAGTGTGGTTTCGATCATTCATAAGGACAAACTTTGAGAGAGTGGTGGAGATAAAAAGTGGATTCTTCTATAAACTGAATATATTTTAGCTTTAGGGTAAACCTTTATGAAAAAAAACTATGAAATGTTAATTAGGATAACTCAATTAATTATTCTATGTGCTCAGTTTGACTTAATCTTCTAACTTTTCTTAAAGTAGACCTGCTCTAATACTTGGTCAATCCCTATGAAAACTACGTTTCACTTAGTCACTATATTACTTACTCACTGAAATAAAAATTATGTGTAAATTTTGTCGAAAACACACTTAATTCAAAAGTACGTCCAAAAATGTTACACGAAGGTTTTTCGTTTTAGAAACAATTCCAAAAGAAAATACCAAAAACTATTTCGTAAAATGAAAAAAAAAAATGCTAGTAAAAAGTAATAAAAGCACAGTAAAATGTTGGGTGAAATCTATACAGTAACTTTATTGAATGTGTTTTTTAAAATGTATGTACTATTCACATAAAATTGTAACATATATACAAAGTTATGTACATTATAAATTATCTATAAAATTAAGATACATCATGGAATTATATTACATAAAATAAAATTACGTAATTTATTAGATATTTGTTCTTTCGGACTTGACAATTACCTAATTTTGTGGAAAAAGAACAAATGAACAGTTTGAAAGTAAATAAATATGCACTTGTTCAAAATTACTTGGAAAACCATTGTTACAGTTTTTAAGAGCCCTCTAATGCCCACAAGTCATGAGTCATCATCACTCGAGAGAAATTAAATAAGGGAATAGTCACATGATGTAGATGTATTGTTTTTAACGTTTTGAGTATTTAGGCTGTTTTGACGGTTTAAATCCACTTAAGGAGGGAGGCATCTAATGCATCCAACTCATTGTAGACCAAAATTATTAGTTAGATAGACTGTTCCACTTATAAATTCCACTGTTAGTTCTTTCTTGTGAGATCCCGGTTGCGGAGAGGTTTAAATAAATTAATTTGGCCACCTATGTCATTAAAGTGCACTTATCTTTTCGGTCAAGGGTCCTGAGAGAACTCCATAGTTAAGCGTGCTTATGCTGGAGTAGTCAAAGGATGGGTGACCTTCCGGGAAGTGGTTGTCGGAACTGTGTGAGTGAGGCCAAAACACATGGAAAGATCATGTGGTGATTTGTAGGGTCGATAAACAAGTCTTTAAGCCTTCTGTACGTAGCAAACCGGATGTCGGGTATTAATGGGCTCATGGGCCTAGTGGTGAACATAGGACCCACTGGAGAGATGGCGGTCGGGGCGTTACATTTCTCATCTATATTGTGACACAAGATGGAGACGAATGTTTGTTTTCGTTTGCAAGTGATATCAAGCAAATTTAAAGGTGCGTTTAAGAGTTATACCCGATTTCGTAAAAACAAGTCATTCTGGTAAGCAATATCATCAGTTACAGAGATTGGAAGCAGAATGGTTCAGAGCTTAATGCTTGACTCCTTTGTTTCTTTCATTTGTTAGTCATTGATTCTTTGAAATACCCTATTGCCTAATGTTTTAATTCACAAGTTTAATTGTCTATTACTTTATTTATTTGCGTTTTTATTTACATGTGCAAAAACCAAACAAAAACCATTTTGCTTTAGCTAAGAATGAGTCTCGTAAATCTTTAGAGTATTTTGCTCTTGTGGATCGATACCGAACATACTACCTTGCAATTAACAATATCGGTGTAATACTGGAGCAATCAGTTTTTTTTTTTAAATGACGTGGAACAGAGGAATATTACTACTGGCTAAGGCATAATGAGTTGTATTAATCGAAATATTTTGATTAGATGCTGATATTAATGGTGTGTCAACTCCTGGCTACACCAAAATGTTGATATGTCAACGCGTAAGAGAAACACCTTTTACTTTTATTGTATTGAATCTTGTAGTAAACTCGGCTCGCGATCAAATTTAAACATTTAACTTCGTGTTGAGACTTATTTTTGATATGTTTCACATGTAGTTTTCAATGCAATTTATGGGCAATATTAATTCTTATTTAGATATCAGACGTCTTGGATATAACGAGAAATATTTAAGGAGATGATTATGAAATTTTTTCTCTTATCGTGCCTCCTAACTTTAGAAAATTAAATAAATTGTATAAGAGAAACAGAGAAGAAACTATGCGTGAAATAAAAATACCATATCTGACTAGTCATGTGAGATGATGCAAACTAAGGGAGACAAACAAACTAACTATCGTGAAATCTCTGTGGTGAGTACTTTCCCATTCCCTAGATCTAGGTTTCCCCAAACACATTCTCCCAATCCCTTTTCTTGATTAATTTAGAAAATAACTGGAAAATATTAATAAAAATATTACTCTTTATCTAAAAATGGATTGGGAATCATGTAGAAGAAATCTAGATCTATAGGTGAGGAAAGTACTCATCAAAGGTCGGTCATAAAGGAGACGATTTGCTCCTTTATCCTTTCTCTCATATGATTTCTCTATCTCTCTTTCTAAAGCCAGAAGACGGTTTGCTCATTCCTCTTTTCTCTTATATGATTTCTCTATCTCTCTTTCTAAGGGTAGGAGGCACAATGAGTAAAAGAAAACAAAAATTAGCTTATAAATAGATCTTTTCAAACTAGGTTTAGGGTTTTTAGCTAATGGGTTTTAACGTTTTGACTAACAATCGGCCCAAATAATTCAAACAAACCGATCCAGTTTTTGGAATCTGGGCCAAAATATTACACTTATGCTCGAATAAATAGTCGATCTGGTATTTCCTTAAAAATCTATCCTAAATTACTAATTAGATAAAATGTACAATACTCAAGCAGCTGATCATCCAAATTACTATTCAGTTAAGGTTCACAATACTCAAAACTGATCATACAAAGTAAAGAACTATTCAGATAGCACCAAAAACAAGCGCACGTGCCCACTGATAAACATATTCGTCAATTATATTTGGAGCTTAACGTTGTGTTGAAAATTCAGGCATGTATAACATAGTTCGCATGTGTCATGTGAATTTTTATACCCCTAAGATTATATATCACACAAAATTTCGACAAGTAAGGTCATGAAGGGAGGTCCATTAAAGAGTTGGCCAATGATATATATGTATTGCTCTGCTCATGTTGGCATATCTCGTCCAATGTCCTTGGAAAATCCACCTCATTGATCGATGTTACTCTATGTGTTTAATTTGATTGATTACGATGATGATCATTGATTGATTCATGATGTTTGGCATTTGATTCATGATTCAGTATATTCATCAGTCATCATGATGTATTTAATACTAGGTTTGACCTCTTGTATATTTTGAATTATTGTATCTTGTTATTGAAAATATCTAAACCACCAAGTGCTAATAGCTCAATTGGTAAAAATCTCTGGTAAAATCTTAGAAGTTGCCGGTTCGAGTAGCGCTTGGGACGAGACTAAGACCATGTTCTTTTGGTAATCGATGCGATTGCATTCGGCGATCAAAAATTACACTTACTTACGTGTCAAGTGGTGGAAAATAATCACATCTAGTCACAACAGCTCTAATAATTGTCGCTGTGTTTTCTAGCAGCACCGACGACACCGGCATCATGTGTAAAAGTAATCGCTGCGACATTTTTACTATTTCTTCACCGTCATTTTTGCTGTTGTTGACGTTTAGTTTTCGATCGCCGAACGCAGTCGCAGCGATTACCAAAAGAACAAGGCCTTATATAACATGCTTTGTTCTCAGACCTAAGAGAATATATGAGTTTCGAAACAGAACCTCTTTCGTTATCTAAAAACAAAACAAAAAACAAAAAAAAATATCTAGGCCAACAATTAGCATAATTTGTTTATAAACAAACATTTGTAGTGATTATTATAATTCACCAACTCAACCTTAAAAGCACACTTAATATTGCAAGTGATTGTTACTTGTTAAAGAAATAAATAAAAAGAAACTTCTATATACACAAAACCGTACGTTTCGGAGAATTTAGTTTCACTAATATGCAATTTATATATCTCGTTTTGGTAGAGAAACACAAAAACACTCACTTTGCTTCTCATCTTATATTGCCATGGGACATATTACCATTGTTCGCTGATATAGCTAGAACATACAAAACTGAAAGAAAAAAATAACAAAAAATATATTTAGTGACATAGACTAAGAATTTTGGAAATTAATTAAGCATATAAATTATTTGTCTCACCACTCTCTTCTTCTTCTTCTTCTTTTTCTTCTCAATATATGAAAGTATCCCTTTCTGATTAGTGATCGTTTCGTCCAAAGCCTAAGCCAGAAACCATAATAAAGCACCAAATTATTACTACATATTCTTGTAATTTGACTGATGAGCTAGGTTATATAGTATATGATCTTACCTTTTTGGTTTCAGATAACTCATGCTCAAGTACTTGAACCCGGTTAAGCGCAGCTTGAAGTTTATCCTCTTTCTCTAAAACATCATTAGCTGATTTCGAGTCAAGGGTCTTGTACTTTTCTTCAAGCTCGGCCATACGTTTAACCATACTTAGGTACTCGGAGTTTGAGACTTGTGGTGCTGGAGATTGATCTTCAGTTTCTTTAGATGTTTTCGATTGCTCATAGTGAACTGGGTTGCCAAATAACGCAGCGTCTGTGAGTTTCCTTGGAACGTCTTTTGATAGACGGAGCATTGCAACAATTCCCATCACAAAAGCGATAACCCCTCCCACAAGAAAGCTATCATCTTTATTTTGTTGCCCCTTCCCTACGTAACAGTGTATTAAGGGTAAACATATTTGACAGAGCAAGAAATAAATCTTCAAACTTGTTGAGCCTTAGTGTGTGAGTAGATATATACCTTTCCTTATGGGTTTTAAATGAGGCTTTGGAGGTAAATACAGAGCCATAAACTTGTCAACTGTTGCAGTCTGTTTCTCACACACCCTCTCTTCGATGGTTTTAATTTTGTTTCTCTCTAGAGGCTATAAATTTGATGCATAGAAGAGTCTTAGATGCATATTTTGTGAGAATTCTAAGTAGAAAGAAAAGAATTCACGCAAAGGCTTTACGCATTGTGTTGACAAAGTTCTGAGCTTACTTCAAAGACCATTGATATTGATGTTCCTTCTACTACAAGCTTATCTTCATCCTCTGAAATAGTCGAGAACCTAGCTTCGGGGATTGTCTTAGCCATCTGCTTTCCATAAGAACACAACTTGTGTTTGGTAAGAGACTATAAAAAAGGTTTACTAGAAATGACAATCTTAAGATCAAAATTTAACCTTAAGAAGCTCAGGATCATTCCACGGGCCTTTATCAGATCGCATACAACCTCCTTTGCCTTCACAAGTACAACGACCCCCAAAGAAATGTGGCAACTCGCTAACACATCAAAGTAGATTACAAAGATTTTTGAACAATAAGTATAGGAGGGCTAGTAAATGAGTTAAAGACTAGTGATCTTACCTAGCGTCAATGGCTTCAAGTAATTTGCTCTGGTATTTGTTCCCAAGAACATGAATCTTTGATGTCGTCTTCGGATCAAGAAAAGATTTAACAGGCCCCCATAAGAGCCGGAATCCAGGACCCGCATTGATGATAAACATTCTGTGAAGAGTCTACACAGAGAAAAATAAACTTATTTACAACTTTGTTAACACTTTAAGATGGATAAGCTGTCTGTGAATACCTCAGGATAATTGTCGTTATCGATCTTGAGAAGGCGTTGAAGAAGCTCTCTCGCGGATTTGTTGAAGTTCTTAAGCCCCTAATGTTTCAAAAATGCAACATGATTTTAGATATATGTTCTTGATCGATAATCTTTCGCATTTATGCCTTTTTCGAAAGAAGAAATGAGATATGAAAATGTAACAAACCACTCCTTGCACATCAAAAATAGTTGTGCTTTGATCAATGTGCTTCTTGGCTGCGGCTGAGCAAGAAGGGAACTTGATCTTGAACATCTTCTCAAACTCTTTCACATGATATTTCTCGTACCGGTCCATCGTAGTCACTTGCAAAAGTTTGTTTGCATCGATTTGGCCTAATCTCTCAATGTAAACCGGCCTACCTTCTTTGTCCACTCCATGATAGCCTTGAGGATAATGCTTAAGTACTTCATCGATCTCTTCAAACTCAAAATCCTTCATTTTTAGACAAAACAAAAGACTTTTCAGTTCAAAAGTATTTATATTTACTAGTTATAGGATGTTCCAAGACTTTGGGAAAAAAAGACTTACCTCAATGATCGTGTCGGCTCCAAAATCCTTTCTCCATTGAAGCATGTCACTCCACATTTGCTTCGCTTTCTCGACGTCAAATTTTCTCGCCCTTAAGTATCTACGTAGATTAAAAAACATCATAAGATCGTAAATATCAAAACATATTGTATTAGTGTCACTATTAAAATTGTTAGATTTGGCTAAAAAATCTTAGATTCACTATTCAAAATGTCAAACCATATTATGTTAGCTTGTTTTTGTTAAATTATTGACTTTTGAATCCATAAGTTGACTTCATGCGCCAACATATTACATTTGCTTTCATAACACATCACATTATTTGGTCTAGTCGGAATATAAATAACTAAAGGAGAAAATGAATATAACCTTACCTAAGCATCATGTGAAGATCGTCGTGTTTGGAGGGCAAAAGATCATCGTAAGCAAGAACTTCACGGAACGCGTCAAGAGACTGACGATCCTCAGCGTTGATATCGTCTACGGACACGATTCTGCTGCTGCTCCTCCGAGTCTTTTTCTTGAACGAGTTCTTGAATCTGGTTGATGCACTTATCGCTTTCTTTTTAAGCGAGCTCATCTTCACTATCTTTCTCTCATCTTCTATACTCTCCATATCTAAACCACACATGATTGCTAATTTTGTATCAACATCTAGACAGGACAAAAAAAAACATTATATATATGGACAAGGCAAATGCATTGACTTCTAACCTTGTTTGGTGTTGTCAGCCATGGTTTTGAAGAAACACCTACAAGACAGATCAAGATTGTTCCAAATAAGTATTGGGAAGATTATTCATATACACTATTGAGTAATGAAACGCTCAATCGCGCGATGAAGTCCATCATATTGATCCCGGAGAAGAGTAGCTAGATGGTGACAGATCAAGAAAAAAGAGAATCCAAAATCAAGATTTAGAAAAAGAAAAGCAAAGAGAGTTGTTTTTTCTTGTTCTTACCTTATTGGGAATGTGTGCTTGAGAGGGGAGGGTGGGAGATGGTAATGGTGAGGATCATCTGAAAGTAATTAAGACATGTAGAAAAGTACTTAATGTTCATTCTAACAAGCTATTGATAAGGTCTAAAGAATTTTTCTTTTGTTTTAACAATTGGGTTGTTCTTAATATTTTTGAAATGGGCATGTGTTATATATAATATTAAAATTAATGGAAATCGAACCAATCAATGCTATAAATAATTGTAAAGTGTATGACGCCAATTTGGACTAAGTGCAAACCCACCACTTACATGATTAATCTTACTTTGCAACAACCCAATTACCACAATTACGTACATATTAAAAAGGGGCAAAAATATATGAGATCCAAGATCTGACTCGATCTATCTAAAAATTAGAGTATTCAGAGCTCTCTCATCCAGATCCAGTAAATTTAAAGATTAAGACACTTGAATCCGATACCGATTTGGATCCGGTTTTGTATATAAATTTTTATAATACTTTATATAGTTTAGTAAATATTATTAAAGCAAATTTTTATATATACAAAATGTTGGTGAATCTTTTCTGAATAAACATAATAAATATGTCTTATTAAACTAATTTAAAATATTTGTATGAAACTTTCTATAAGATTTTTCTTTTGTCAAATATCTATTACATTTTTATTATTTTTTTTCTTTTTGCTTTAAAATATTTTTTTGTTTTAGTTTAAATATTGTAAGCCATTTTTGCAGATTTTAATACATACAGATATTGGCAGATCCGAGTCCGAATAGTTATTTGAGGTATCCGGATTCAGATATCCCAAAATTAATTTAAGGTATTTGATCCATAACCACTCTTATCATATTTGGTTCGTCTCAACATTTCACTTTTTGTTTTTTAGATTACTAAGACTAAAAATTCATTTAGTAGAATTTCGAGTCAAATACATAATTGTTGTATAAATTGTGGAAAATGACTCACATTGTTGAAATAAATGTAAAATTATATCTAACCAAAGAACGTTTTAACAATGATGGCATTTGTTTTGAATAATATATTTAAAAAAAATTAGAAGGTCAGTAATTGGCTGACATTAATACATAATAGTGCTCCAACACACCGGCCAGTATATGTTTTTTTGTCGATAAGTTTTTGATTAACTAGCGTGAGTTAATTTAATTTCTCCATGATGCCTTTGCTTTTCTAAACCGAAAAAACCGACCGGTTAAAGAATACCGACTCGAACCGCAATGATTCGATCGGTTCTGTTTCTTTTAGACATGGAGGAGCGTTTACGAATCAGCGTTTCCCACTATTCTGTATTCTCTCCCGCTTATCCTCTGTTCCTGTCCTTTTCAACCAAAACCCAAAACAAAACAAAAAGGTACAAACTTTACCTACTTTATCCTCTGATTTCGTCTTTTCTCCTCTGATTTCGATAAATCTCTTCTGGGTATTTGCCCAATCCTTCAAAGATTCTTCCTTTCGCCTTTAAATCGGTCAGTACTGATCTCATCTTCATACCCTTTTACTTACATCCACCCCCGTCGTTGAAAATTTCGAATTGGTTCGGATAGTTTCAATTTTCGTATGAATCTGATTCTCTTGTTGTTATGATTGTCTCAGTCTCTAAGGCAGATTTGTAATCTCTTTCTCAATCCATCTATTGCAAACATCATCTCCAAGGTTTCGATTTCGACCATGGAAACAACGACTTTAGATGGTAATGACACTACCATGGCTGTTCCAGAGCCTCAAAGGACTTACCAAGTTGTTGTTGCTGCGACTAAGGAAATGGGTATTGGTAAAGATGGGAACTTGCCATGGAATTTGCCTACGGATCTCAAGTTCTTCAAGGATGTTACTTTGACCACGTCTGATTCGGCTAAGAAAAATGCTGTTGTGATGGGTAGAAAGACTTGGGAGTCTATTCCTATTAAGCATAGGCCGCTTTCGGGTCGCCTTAACGTTGTTTTAACTCGTTCTGGTGGGTTTGATATAGCTAATACAGAGAATGTTGTTACTTGTAGTAGTGTAGATTCTGCTCTTGATTTGTTAGCTTTGCCTCCGTATTGTTTGTCTATTGAGAGGGTGTTTGTTATTGGAGGTGGTGACATATTGAGGTAATGTGTTCATGTCTTTATCACTTTTGGTGATTCACAAATCCTAATTGTAACTAAGAAACTGTTCGTTTTTGGATTTGTAGAGAAGCATTGAACAGGCCTAGTTGTGATGCTATCCATTTAACTGAAATTGATACAAGTATTGAATGTGATACGTTTATACCTGCGATTGACACATCTGTTTATCAACCTTGGTATTCGTCGTTTCCCATAACTGAAAATGGACTTCGGTTTTGCTTTACGACTTTTGTCAGTGTAAGAAGTTCTGCTGATGAATCCTCTGATGAAAGCAATGGGTTACAGTCTCTTCAGTTTGATGGGAAGAAGTTTTCATTTCTTCCTAAGATGGTTTTTGATCAGCATGAGGAGTTTCTGTACTTGAATATGGTTGAAGATATCATCTCCAATGGAAACGTAAAGAATGATAGGACCGGGACTGGTACATTATCAAAATTTGGTTGCCAGGTGATGTAAAACCCTTTCTATGTGTTCAATTTTTCTGGTTGGTTATTAAGATTAAATGATCTCACATTTCCTTGGAAACACAGATGAAATTCAATTTACGCAGAAGTTTTCCGCTTCTGACAACAAAGGTATGCTCACTTTTTCCTTAACACTCCACATTTACTCGCATTTTCTTCTGTTGCATTTGGTGACAGTTGCATATCTACACTATCTCATACTCAAACTCACCCAATCTGTTTGTATTGTGTAGAGAGTTTTCTGGAGAGGTGTTGTTGAGGAACTTCTATGGTTTATAAGCGGGTCAACCAGTGCAAAGGTAAGAAAGAGATATTCTTTTAGCATGATTATGCCAGTCTGTATCTCCTGTGCTCTAAGATTATGCAAATGAATTAGGTAGTTCTTTGATAGGCTTTATACATGGGCAGGTCCTTCAAGACAAAGGTATCCATATATGGGATGGGAATGCTTCAAGAGAGTATCTTGATGGGTAATAATTTAAACCGGCATTATCCTTTGAATAAATAAAAATTTGATGTTGATGGCCGTCTCTCTTATTTATCCACTGTAATTTCAGTATCGGCCTGAAAGATAGAGAGGAAGGCGACCTTGGACCTGTATACGGATTTCAGTGGAGACACTTTGGTGCCAAGTCAGTAACATTTCTATGCATATTTTGGCTTTTCTTCATTTTAGTTGGATTTCTTTTGGTGAAACTCTTGTTTTACAGGTACACAGATATGCATGCTGATTATACTGGTCAAGGATTTGATCAACTCTTGGACGTAATTCACAAAATCAAGAACAATCCTGATGATCGGCGTATCATAATGTCAGCTTGGAATCCTTCTGATCTCAAGTTAATGGCACTTCCTCCATGCCATATGTTTGCACAGGTAATTCGACTTTGTTTTCTAACACATTTGTTTCCTTACAATGAGTTTGAGTTTGGATTTGTTTTCTTACAGTTAGTTTGATATTCTATTACTCTTTTCTTTGCAGTTCTATGTGGCAGAAGGGGAACTCTCGTGTCAAATGTATCAACGTTCAGCAGACATGGGCCTTGGTGTGCCGTTTAACATTGCTTCCTACTCTCTTCTTACTTGCAAGCTTGCTCATGTGTGCAATCTCGTTCCTGGTGATTTTATCCATGTTATAGGGGATGCTCATGTGTACAGAAATCATGTGAGGCCTCTGCAGGAGCAACTTCAGAATCCACCAAAACCTTTTCCAGTAAGTATATAGCTAGCAATGTTCATCACATAGGAATGTATTTTCATCTATCCTTACTGTGTTTCTGTTTTCCGCTGTGGCTTCACTACTGCAGGTTTTGAAAATAAACCCAGAGAAGAAACAAATCGATTCTTTTGTGGCTGCTGACTTTGACCTCACAGGCTATGATCCTCACAAGAAGATAGAGATGAAAATGGCGGTCTAGTGCTCATCTCTTACTGGGATACAACCAAAATGAAACTACAAATTTATTGCGACGATTACAACGACAGAGGGCTCTTCTTTTCTTCTTTCTTCTCTACTCTGGAGGATGTAAAATTTAAGATTGAATCAGCTGAGTGACCCTCAATGTCTGGACTCAAAGACCCTTTTGTGGGTGATATAATTTAGCAGTTAAAACATGTTGGAATCCTTTAGTTCCACAGGGTTCTAAAGTGATTTAGGCTTATACTTCAGAACCATACTCTTTTTTCTTGATTTGAGTTTCATGTTTGAACTATTGTTGAATGAGACTTGGTTTGATTTGGTCAACTAACAGATTGGGTATTTATGAGACTTGGTTAGTGTTCTTTGTTTTCTTAGTCAACAATATGGAATCTACCAAGTGATGATACAGTGATAACACTTCCACAATCTTAAGGCCATTTACCAAAAACGTGTAGATTTTGCAAAGTAACCAACTTTTGTGTGATGCTAAAATGAAGAGCCAAAAGCAGTAAGCACTGAACCTCTCTTATCTTCTATTTTGTTTTTCTCTATATGTGCGTGTGTGTCCACATTTTTGTTTCCATTTTCCTTTTCAGACTGTAACCTTATAAATATTAACCCTTAGAGCTGGTTGGTTCCAACAAGATCAAACAAGACCTAAACAGAGATATCAGATTATGGCTAAGGATATGGTGGCACTTGCTTTAATTTTAACAATTGTTTTCAGTGTTCTATCTCCTGCAATAGGTACCAATTTTCTTATTCCTATGTATTTTCATATATTGATGGTGATAAAGCATATATCTAAACTAGACTTGCAAAAGACCGGAATTGAATAAAAACATTAGATAAAAAAAAGTTCACAATATGTAGCACAAAACATAAAATATAAGATATTGTTTGATATCTATCATTATATATCATTGCTCTATAACATTAACATTACAATTGAGTAGATGTAACCAAAGCTGAGACAATAGTTGAAAAGCGCGACCTGATGCCTCTTACAGAGGGTAAAAATGTTTTTTGGCTACTAATGAGGCACCATTTAGACGATATGGACCGTTCATCCAGCAGCCAATCTTCTCAATTCAAGGTAATTAGAGCTTAACGACAACGTGTGCAAGCGAAAAATCTGATTTATTGAGAGTACTTGTCTAACAAAGTATTCACAATTTTGTTCAATTCTCTTATGGGTTTAAGATGCCTCAGAAGGAGTGTCGTTGGGGACTTTATGCAGCTATAAACACTATGTTGATTCGTGTGACAAATGTGATAGTGAATGTAAGCTTTTATCATTCACATATGGTCAATGTGAGGGACTTTGGCCATTCCGTGAATGCTACTGCTATATTACTTGTGGAGTTGTGAGTAGATGAAGGCCGCTTGTATATGCATGGTCATCATCATATTTACCAAATAGTTATGTATGTTTGTATGCATATCTATGTATTTTCTTAGTCACTACAATGGATAGTTACCAATACCATAAAATTAGCAATTTGACCAAATAACCACTTCTATGAGTACAAGTATTATCTAGAAATCAAGCAAATAGGAATATTCAAACTAAAAGGATAAAGTCTAATGGCTTTAAATGTATTCGAAAGATACAAAAACAAAAGGCGAAATTAAATACCGAAAAGGCGAAAACATAGTTGGTTGCGATCATTAGAAGAAAACTAAAATCTTACAAAAAAGGACAAATATTCACATGTCACAAGTATAGCATTATGAACTAAACAATAAGCGTTCGAAAGGTTGAAACACGATGAATTGCGAAAATGGCCTAGTTAGAAGTTTGTCCTTACAAAATGTTGTCTGAGCCATTATAGGATCGATCGGGTCTAATTACGACTAGAGCCAACCCAACTGACAAAGACTTCAGTTATAAAAAAATTACAATGTACATGTGACAAGTTTATTAAGATTGAATCTTCTTTAGTTCCACAGGATTCTAAGGCAATTTAGGAGTTTATACTTCATAACAACACTTTTTCCTTAATGCGAGTTCCTTATTTGAAATCTTGAATGAGAACTTGGTTGATTTGAAATTTATAGGAAACTATAGACAATCGGATCAGAATTCGGGTAAATAATGATATAACGATAACACTACTATAAACTATTACGCAATATGTTTTTTTTTTGGTTTTAAGTTTGTCTACATACATAAATAATCTTTGAATATACACACGTAACACGTTATTGTTGTTGTTGTGTTTATAAGACTTTACAAGATTGAGAATTCTCTAAATTTATAAGACTTTACAAGATTGAGAATTCTCTAAATTTATATTAAAAAAAAGGTATGTTACGAAAATTATAGCTCCGACCCTTAGCCTATGAAGTAAATAAAGGTCATATAACTAAAAGACAAAACAAATGTGTGGATAATATAATGCAAAGTAACTACCTCTTGTGTGATGCAGAAATTAAGAGCTATAACGACGGAAGCTACACAATACACTTGTAGCATTTGTGATACTCTCTTATCTTCTTCTTTGTTCTTTTTCTATATGTGTCAACACATTATTCTTTCAGACGGTAACCTTATAAATACCCTCTGCGAGAGCTGGTTGGTTTCAACAAGAACAAGCAAGAGAAGACCTAAACATAGATATGGCTAAGGCAATGGTGGCGCTCGCTTTCGTTTTCGCAATTGTTTTCAGTGTTTTCTCTCCAACTATAGGTACCATATCATACTTACTTTTACAAACGTATTTCTTATTTCTTGACTTATTATATATGTTGTCATTAACTATGATATAGATATTCACAAATATGTAGCAAAAAACTATATATGTAAGATACACGATATTATTTCAATAATTGTTATTGTCTTCTAAAATTCACTATACATTTGGGTGCATGTAATCAAAGCTGAGATAGTGGAGAAGGGCAACCTTAATCCTCTTTCGGATGGTGAGATTGTTTTGGCTACCTATGAGGATAAGCAGGCTGCACCTAGACGATTTGGTCCGTGGATCCGGCAGCCCATCTTCTCGATAAGAGGTAACTAGAGCTCTGGGCAACGTGTGGCTAAACATGTGATATCTCATATATTGTCCCGAATCTTGTTCGCTAAAACGACATAATTAACGGTTGTTAGTTGCTCCATGGAGTAGTTAATGGCTGTTAGTTGCTCCGTCGTCATGTTTTTTTGCTTGGTCAACGAAATTTAATGTTTAAAAAAACAGAATCAACCAAGTTGAAATGGTTTACAACAAAGTTCATATTTAAAATGGCCTAAATTTGAAAGTTCACGATTTTTTTGACATTTTCCCAGTGTAAAATACCTAACAATGCACTTCTCTTCTTTTCTTTTATGGAATTTAGATCCCCCAGGGTATTGCATTAGTGAGAACGATGGTATATCATGTGCAAATTGCAATGAGTACTGCACTTTTCCTCGTGGTTCAGGCGGTTATGGTCAGTGCGAGTGGAGAATATGGACCCGTGTGTGCACCTGTCATTATAGGTGTGTGCGTTACTAAATGGAGGATATGGACCCGTGTGTGCACCTGTCATTATAGGTGTGTGCGTTACTAAAGGCCGTAAGGATATGGTCATCATCATATTTATCAAAAACAGTTATGTATGTTTGTATTTTGTGTATGTGTGCGTAAGTTATGTATGCTTGTTTGTGCATGTGTTTGTATTATTAAGGAAAGCGTATCATCGTACCACCTATGGTTACTCAAATCTCATATATTCCTCTGATATATATTTAATTATATTATTCTATGTAATATCTTTAATTATGCTATATGCTTATATAAGTTGTATTATTCCATTCAATAATACCATAACAATACATTTTTACTTGGTATCCGAGCAGGTTTTGCTCTTACTCTCGAGTTTTGATCTAACAATCAAACTCGTTTTTTTTTTTTTTTATATTCTGTTAAGCCAAGTGCTTCCACTTTCAAAGTGTATCATGAACCTCTAGGAAAAATTCCAACCAAATTCTTTCCGCGTTATTTCCTTCCATTTTCTTTTTTGTTTCCTTCACCATTTTCTACAAAACTATTATTTAAAGGAACTTGGTAGAAAATATTCCTACCACTTTCTGACACATTTTCTCGTAGTTAAATGCTCTTCCTTTTTCCTACCTCTTTCCGTTTTTGTCATAAATGCGAAGTTTTTCCGTAAGAAAGTCTTCCTACCATTTATTTTGTAATGTCTACATGTAAGCTATCGAGCTCCTTTCTATTAAAGTATATCATTTTAGACCTGAATCTAAGCTAAATGCTTCTTCTTTTTATTTTATTTTTAAAGCCAAAAGTGCTTCCATTTTATTGGAGTTTACTTAATAATTATTAAGATTGTATAACGGTATTGTTTCGAAAACGATTTAACCAGTGTTTAAGTACAAATTAAAGATAATTTTATTTTTAGTAATATCGATTCAAACTCGTGCCATCATACTACCCGCCGATATTATTTTAAATTATTAATATATTTAAATATTCATAATTCAGACTTTTAGGAGAATGTAGTAAAGGAATGCTTTAGCGATTTTTATTGATTAAACGTTGTTTCTGTGTTTTTTAAATACTGTACGTAAGACCATCTCCAACAGCAATTTTATTAGTGGAGTTGTTAACAATTTTTTTTATTAATAAATAATGATTAAAGTGAAGTTAAGAACTTGTTAGGATTAATTAAATTTTTGGTTGTCCATGAATTCACCAAAATAAAATATTTTTTATTTTGGATGAATTCATGGACAACCAAAAATTTTTTATTTTGGATAAATAATAGGTTTTAAGTTTTAAGTAATATAAATTTTAAAAGCAATTTTAAAATTAATTGGTACAAAAGAAATTTTATTAAAATTCAATAGGAAACTGCATTACATAAAATTTAAAACATACAAAATATAGAACTGACTTTATAAAACGTTTACAACGGTCGGTTTAGTTGAATTAACATTTTTGACCCACTTGCTTATAAATCTTAACTATAACGGTAAAATCTCAGTTTGTTACTGGAATTATTGGGCTTTTCTGTTAATGGGCTTTTCCTTTTCTTTTTGCAAATTCGAATTTTAAATTTCCTTTTCTTATAATACAAAACACGAAAGATGAAACTAATATATGATGTTGATCGATATAACGGAAAAGATGAAACTCTGCTCTCCTCCTTTGGCTTTCTTCTCCATCATCCCGATGACGCATCTTTCGATCATATCATCTCTAAAATTCCCATATTCGAAGGTATGAATCTCTTCTAACATACGATTCTTCAGGTTTCTTTGGATTATTCGAAGGAATTTTAGGGATTTGGGTGTTGATATTTTAGGGATTTCTTGGGAAATTCAACTTGATTGCTACGGTTTAATCACAAGGTATGATCCTAACTTCTTTCTCATCTTAATCTTACTCGTATGGGTTAGGGGTTTGGCTTTAGTAATCCTATGTTAAAGGTGCGATCTTCGTTTTTTTTTTTTTCAGTCTTTGTTAGAATTTTTGCTTAATTGCTAGTTTCCTTGGTTACTTGCTTCTGTGATTCGTTGTTTGTTCTTCATTGATTCTTTGAATGCTTGCTTTGACTCTTGTGATTCGTTGTTTCTTCTTGCTTCCTTAGTTCTGTGCCTTTTAATTTCTTGTTTACGTTTTCTTTGCTTTCTTATTTGATTCCTTGTTTTGCTTGTTACTTGCTTATGTGATTCGTTGTTTCTTTGCTTGCTTGCTTCTTTAGGTTCATTCTTCCTTAGTTATATGTCTCTTAATTTGCTGTTTACTTTTTGTTTGCTTGCTTGCTTCTTTACATTCTTGCTTTGTTACTTGGTTCCTTTGTTTGTATGTTTGTGTTTGTGTAGTTATAAGTGTGTAGTGTGTTTGTGCAGTTATAAGTGTGTTTGTGTTTGTGTAGTTATATGTGTGTTTGTGTAGTTATAAGTGTGTTTGTGTTTGTGTAGTTATATGTGTGTTTGTGTTTGTGTAATTTCCTTGTGTAGTTATAAGTGTGTTTGTGCAGTTATAAGTGTGTTTGTGGAGTTATATGTGTGTTTGTCCAGCTATATGTGTGTTTGTGTTTGTGTAATTCCTTGGTTCCTTCTGTGCTTCCTTAATTTCTTACATGATTCCTTGGTCTACTTCCTTACTTGCTTATTTGATTCCTTGTTTAATTTCTTGTATGCCTCCTTAGATGATTTGATTCCTTTTTTTCTTCCTCTGTCTTCCTTGATTCTTTACTAACTTTACTTACACACTTATTCATTAATAACTTTGTAGTTTCATTTCTCAAATGTAATCAAAACTTGTAGGTTTCTTGTTTCCTCATAATTGGTCATCTATCTATTGATTAATCTAACACTTTTATCAGTCGAGCAACAAATTGCAGATACCAAACTTGATGTGCTAGTCTTATAGCCAACAAGGTTGTACCAAACCAGAATAGATCTTCCCATCCATGGTCATGACTGTCCTAAACAATATAAAGGTGTTTCCATCTTAACACGTCTTGAAAAATTTATCCAGTCAGAGCAACCAAACCAAACTGGAAAAAGGTTTATAATACTTTCTTTTGTTGTAAATCACACACATGGAATTGAACATTTTATTTTTGCTTCTCAGGTCTACAAGAGTGTAAAAATCAGGTCATGTTCTTTCTCAAACTGGACTAAGGTTTGTAATAATAAATTATATGGTAATTTAACACACTGCTTCTCCTAACTTAGTGCAGTCTGGTGTGTCACTTAGCTTTCTTCTTATGTCGTCAATGCAATTTGCTATCACGTTCTTAGGCTAGTCCTCGAACTGTAAGTATCTGATCTTCTGTACTTCCAGGATATATTTTCACTACATTATGTCTGAGCATGTCGACCTTTTTATTACATGTAAAAGATTACATTGCAACCCCCAGAGCCTCCATACTACTCTGAAACTGTTCTTAACGTTTTTGCTTATTCTCGTACGTATACTATTTGCAGATAAAGTACCTCTCGAAAGGGGACACCATTGTTGATTATGCATGCTTATCTGATTCACACGGAAATCAAAAGCAAGATAGTAGCAGCAAAGGTAATTTTCCCATTCCATGATATCTTTGAAATACATACAGCGACTAGACAAGAATTTAAGGACATTTGATGGCATGAAATTGCAGGTAAATGGTTATCTTGTTTCTCCAACTCACGTTCTTGAGAATGTTGATGTCGTGGAGACTGTCACCTACAACATGTTGTACCTTTTCTCTCGTGCATTTTTTCTCATTTGTCGTTTTCTTTTTTTTCCTACGTACGGAAATTATGTTTAGCTTCATCAGCTCTACCGAGGTTTCACGAGCTTTCATGTTTCTTCTTATTGTTACAGCCCCTCTCAACTAAATCTGCTTTCCAGAGACATAAACAGTGGTTGAAACATGCCAAAACAAGGAGGGCGAGGCAGAAGATTATGAGGGTATATATTTGGTATTCACTTACTTTATGCTTATTGGCTCAGTTTTACTAATTCTTCATGTCTCTCCTCTTGTTCAAGTCAATGACTTTGTGGCAGACTCTGATAGTGATGCAGAACATTCAAGAAAGAGCTTACAATGGTGGGAGAAAATCCTCGTCAATGTCAAGATGTTCCCAGTCATTCCCAGTCACAAGACAAAATCAGATATACATCACAAGAAAAAGGCAGAGATATTACAACACCCACTTCTCAAAATGGAAGCACTTGGTCCGAAAGGTGAATTGAAAACACACAAAAAAATGCAATAGAAACTCGAGTTTAGATGAATCAAAGTTCCTCTTACCAGGAGATGGAATTGCCAAGATTTTTCCTGCTAACATCCCTGCTTATAGAAAAGTGTGACAGTTGGCGAGACAGTAAAAGCTCGGAGGTCACTCCATCAAATGGTTCTGCATAGTATCCATGGATCGCAGAGGTATGTTATCCTTGATTTCTTGTAGTCGTGATTTTTTAACAACTCGAAAGTAAACCAGAATATCTTTTTGGCACATTTTGGCAGGCATATTCTCAAAGGTTACAACAGTCCTTGCAGCTGAAAGCATCAAAGTATGTTTTTGTTTGGTAGCCTTGATATTAACTTACCTCTGAACATATTATAGTTTCTGGCGGCTCATCTCACAAATCTTATGGTTTATTCCATGCCGCGATTGGCCGAGGAAGAGGATTAGCAGTAATGTTTGCTTCAAATAGAAGCAAACATTGAAAGCTTGGTAATATTTCCTAAAGTTCTAAACTCTCGTTCTGCACTCTTTATAGGATCTTCGCACACTAAGCACTAACCCGTGTCTCTGTGGATATGTAACTCCCAGGTTAGTGTTTTGCACAGGTGGATCTAATCTTGGGATGATCGAGTGGTTTTAGCTGGCCAAAATCAACAGATGATGCTCAAGTTCTTGAGTGTTAAAGCCAAAAGACTCACGTTCTTGGCCATGTTTTTTCTTCTTACTTGCTTCTTTGATTCGTTGTTTCTTTTGCTTGCGTGCTTCATTACGTTCTTGCTTTGTTACTTGCTATATTCATTGTTTGTTTTCTTGCTCAACTTGTTTGCTTTTGCTGCTTCTTTGATTCCTCTGCTTTGTGTATTGCTTGTTCTTTGCTTCTTTGATTCCTCTTTTGTGCTTCCTTGATTCTTCTGTTTATTACATTGTTTGTTCTTTTGTTTTTGCCCAACTTGTTTGTTTGATTCCTCTGCTTAGTGTATTAATTGTTTTCTTGCTTCTTAGATTCTTCTTCTGTATAATAAATCGTTTGTGCTTTTTTGCGCTCAACCATTTTGTTTGCTTATTTGATTCTTTGTTTAGTGCATTTGCTTGTAGGGATATCAAATGGGCTGTCCATGTCAAATGGGCTAGCCCAAATGGACATATATGTTTTATGAACAGTCATGGTCATATCCCAAAAAGGACCATGTCCAAATGAAGACCAAACCAAATAGGACCATGACCAATTGGACTGTCCATGAGGTCCATTACATAAACACAATGCATAAGTTCATACATGAGAAAAACGTTTATAACTCCTAATCTTTTTGATCTTTTGATACAAGTTCATACATGAGAGGAACGACGACCTATTTCCCCCCGAGAACTATCACATCGTATCAGAACAACACAAAACTTCACTCTCGTCCTTAGTCTCCCCGAATTGATAGTTCTATTGCTAATTCCACCCGAATCAAAAGTTCTATCTCTATTTCCACCCCGATATCATAGTTCTCATCCAATTTTCCAAATGTGTGGGTTTAATCGGTTAAAAATTGGGTTACTGTTTTGATTAACCGAAGAACAAATCCAGTGACCGGATTAAACCTAATTCGACCCGATTAGAAAACTTAACCAACCCGATTACAAAATTAAACAAACAAACCCAAAAATAAAAAAAGCCTAAATCGATTTTTCCCCTTTCTCTCTCGAACCCTAGTCGAACCCTAGAATCTGAAATCGAATCGATTCAATCGATTTCTTCTTCTCAATCGAGTTGTTCTTCTTAATCGAGTTGTTCTCTCTCGTGGCGCATGCGATGGCGTTAATTATTCCCGAAGGCGACATCCCTCCTGTTGAAGAATACGATCCTGAAGCAGAGGATCGAGATGAATCGTTTGTGGAGAAGCTTGCCCAAGATTTCACTGAAGCTGAAGAGCCAATCCTTCACGATGTTTACCCATATAGCGACGACGAGGCTGGAGAACATCGTGGTGGTGGAGACAGAGGGACACACATCAACCGTGGAGATGAGACGATGTACGTAGGGCAAAAGTTCTTCAATGGGATCGCGTTCAAGGAATGTGTCACTGATTATGCATTGCTAACAGGCTACAATCTGAAGCAATACAGGTACGATAGGGATAGACTCGGGTTTAGGTGTGTAGGTGCTAAGGGGAAATGCGAGTGGAAAGTGTATTGTGCATCTTTGCAAAATGAGTCATTGTGGAAGGTTACACGATACAACAATAAGCATATCTGTGTTGCTAATGGAGAATGTGAGATGTTTAAGGTGCCAGTTATAACAAGGCTGTTTCTTGACAAGATTAGAGAAGATCCTGAGTATTACATGCCTCAGAAGATGGAACAGATTATAATGGAGAAGTTGAAGATTTCGGCTACTAGACCTTAGTGTCAAGCTGCTCGGAGAAAGGCCTTGGCTTGGATTGAGTTGGAGTATGATAGTCAGTTTGCCCGTCTAAGGGATTATGCAGCTGAGATATTGGAAGCAAATCAAGGGTCTATTGTGGAGGTTGACACGATTAGGAATGAAGCTCGCCAGGATATTTTTAACCGCTTCTATGTGTGCTTTGATGTGTTAAGAAGAACTTGGAAAGAGAGTTGTAGGCCACTAATTGGAGTGGATGGTTGCTTCTTGAAATCAAAGATCAAGGGTCGGTTATTGGTGGCATTAGGAAGGGATGCAGACAATGCTATCTATCCAATAGTATGGAGTGTTGTTCAGGTTGAAAACACTGACAATTGGCAATGGTTTGTCAAGAGACTGAAGATTGATCTTGACTTAGGAGATGGGGATGGTTTCATCATGGTTTCTGACCGTCAAAAGGTATCTTCTCAACTGTTTTCTTCTTGGTGTTAAATCATTTTGAAGCATCTGTGGAGTTGATTAATTTGGTATTTTATGTTTCAGGAGTTGATTAAGGCTGTGGAGTTAGAGTTGCCAAATATTGAGCATCGTAAATGTGTTAGGCACATTTATGGAAATTTAAAGAAAAATCACCCCAATAAAAAACAGATGAAGAAGCTCTTATGGGACTTGGCATGGAGCTACAACACTAGACAGTATGAGGAGAGATTGGAGAGGATTCATGCTTATGATTCAAAGGTGCATGAGGATGTCCTGAAGACAAAACCCAAGACATGGTGCAGGGCATTTCACAAGGTTGGTAATTACTGTGAGGATGTGGAAAACAATTCCACAGAATCTTTCAACAACACAATAAACAAGGCAAGAGAGAAGCCTTTTGTGGCAATGTTAGAGATGGTAAGAAGGCTTGCAATGGTTAGAATTGCCAAGAGGTCAGCCATTTCTCATGATCACAAAGGTTAGTTCTTCTTAATCACTTAAATTTTGTATGTATTTAACTGTCCTGTATAATTTCTAATGATGTGTTTCATTTATGTTTCAGGCCTTTGTACACCTTATGTGGCTAAGTTTCTGGCTAAGGAGCATAAGAAAGCTTCTGAGTGCATTGTGAGCAGCAGCACAAACGGCATGTATGAAGTTCACTTAGATTATGATAAGCATAGAGTTTGTTTGAGGAGTATGACTTGCACATGTAGGAAGTTTCAGATCTGTGGAATCCCTTGTGAACATGCATATGGAGTTATCTTGAAGAAGACTCTACAGGCTGAAGACTATGTTTGTCAATGGTTCCGAACCTCTAAATGGCAGCTCAACTACAGAGACGGGTTGATTCCTCAACGAGGTCCACGGTTCTGGCCTTCAACTCAAGCTGACATGGTGTATGCTCCTCCAAGTGATGACAATAAGATGACCAAGGCAGACAAGAAGAGAAAGAAAGGAGTCAATGAGTCTCCAACCAAGAAGCAACCAAAACAAAAGAAGAGAATCATGCATTGTGGGATTTTTGGTGCAGCAGACCACAATTGCAGGTTTCATAGAAAGAAGAACAATGCAACACAGGTTATGATTCTACTTTTCTCTGATTTTTTCAGTTTTTCAATGTTTCTGATTTTTGCTTTTCAATGTGGTCTGTTTGTGTAGGGAACTCAAGGTGTAGTGTCTACACAAGGTGAAGTGTCTACACAAGGTGAAGTGTCTACACAACCTTCTCAGCCTTGTTTGACCCAGGAGAACTGATGTGGGACTTAAGTAGCAAGAGAAGTGGTGTTGAGATGAAGGAGAAGCACAATGAAGACTTGTCTGTTTTTTGTGTATGGTCTTATTGTGTATTCAAACCTGTTTAGGATGGTCTTATGGTTTTGTAAAACTTAACTAATGTTCTCTTTTGAAACCTTGATGTATGGTTTTAGCAAACTTAACTAATGATGTTCTGTTTTACAATCGTTTTGATCGTGTCTTTGAAGAAGCAACAAACACAGAACATTACCAAACAACAAAGACAATCATAATCCATTACAAATGGCCGAGTTTTACCAAGCATTACCAAAGACACAACCATTACCAACCTAAAAACACGATCATCTCATCCAACTAGCTTAACTATGCCAATCATGATCATACAACCCAACACAATCCCAATTAGCATCTTATTCATCCTTGCTTGCATTAGTGATTTCATATCTTCAACCTTCTCAGATAACTCTTTCTCAACTTCCATAACCATCTTTTTCTCAAGCTCCACCATCACATTCTTCTCAAGCATACCAATATGCTGCTTCATCTTCTCAACCTCATCCAAGGGTGCCTCATCCACCCACTTGAAGACATGATTATCATTCTCAAGCTAACAAAAATTAGAACCGTAATGAGAACCAAAATTAGCATATCAAGCATACCAATCCGAAAGCAATGAAAAGAACTCGCATTACCTTCTTTGCATAGGCATATCCACAACGAACATATCTTCGACAAGGATTTGCATCGGAGTGAGAGTTTTTGGCCACAATATCTTCTCCACACCAACATCTCTTGGGCACGCCAAACACATAAGTCCTTCCTCTACCTCGCACATTAGATGAAGAATTCGAAGCTCCTGAGACATTACTCATGATTCTCAGAGTTCAATTTCGGGATTTTCGATTATGGAGATTTCGATTTTTAGGGTTCTTCAGTTTCAAAATTGGGGATTTTAGAACGTTAAACGACTATCTGTTATTATCTGGATAGTTGGATTCGGGTCGGGCAGGATTTTTAATCGGGTTTTAAATTGGTTTCAAACCGTGTTTCCATGGTTATCTATCGGGTTTGGTTCGAAAACCATGTAAACCCATGTGATTGGGGAAATAGAGATAGAACTTTTGCTTCGGGTGGAATTAGCAATAGAACTATCAATTCGGGGAGACTAAGGACGAGAGTGAAGTTTTGTGTTGTTCTGATACGATGTGATAGTTCTCGGGGGGAAATAGGTCGTCGTTCCTACATGAGAAAAACGTTCATACAAGTTTACCAAATGTTCTTTTGATCTTTTTGCAAAATCATACATATAAATAACCTACTAATTTGTAACTCGAATCTTCTTTCTTCGTTCTTCTTCTTGTTCTTCATCTTCATCTTCTTTACAAAAATCAGATTCACCTATCAAAGAAAACAAAACAAGACTATCACTAAGCTTTCACCACATTCACAAATTACTAAACAAAAGTAAGTTACAAGAATTAAAAAACTTTCTAATTTCCTCAAAACACCTTAGCCAGTTTCTTGCACAAATCAATGCTTGAACGTTTGACGGAAGAAGTCGGTTCCTGTACTTATTAAGAACTCGACTACCCACACTATATGGTCTCGGAAGACACCGTTGTTATGGGAAAGCAAAGTACATCACATGCCAGACAAGACAATTCTTCAAAACGTGTGGCATTGTCTTTCCAATACTTTAAGACATCCAAATTCTTAAACGCAATCATATCCAAGGCTGATTTTCCTGTTTCAGCATTTTGTGTTACAATTACCATCTAAACGGTTTAATATTAGTTAGCATTTTATAATGCATGTGATGGGACTATAATGAAATGTACGTTATTATCTATACTAGTGAAATAGTGAATATTGTGGGCTGTGGCTGTTGATGACACAAGAGCTACTCTCCAAAATCATGTTAACTACAGACACAACGAGAACGTGCATGTTTTCTAAAGTAGCTAACTAAAGTAACAGAAGATAAGAGCAATACATAACATGCGGTAATGGACGGAACACGGTAATAGCCTCTGTGATTCTCTCTTATCTTGTTCGTTTGTTCTTTTTCTACATGTGTCCACATTATTATTTCATGGGTTTTAGATCCCCCGGGGTATTGCATTAGATAGAACGAAGGTATATCATGTGCTGATTGCAATCAGTACTGCAGTTTTCCTCGTGGTTATGTTAGTTGCGAGTGGAAAATATGGAGCTGTGTGTCATTATAGGTGTTACTAAAGGTCATTTTACAGAAAGGACAAATATTCACATGTTACAACTCACAAGTATAACATTATGAACTAAACGATCAGCGCTCGAAAGGTTGAAACACGATGAATTGCGGAAAATGTTCTAGTTAGAAGGTGTCCTTACAAAATGTTGTCCGAGCCAACCCAATGGACAAAAGTCACAAAACCTTAAGTTTTAAAAAATTACGATATACATGTAAAATCTATTAAGATTGAATCTTCTTTTGTTCCACAGGATTCTAAGGCGATGTAGGAGTGTATACTTCCATAACCACACTGTTTTTTCTATGTTAGTTCCCTATTTGAACTCTTGAATAAGAACTTGGTTGATTTGGAATTTATGGACTAAGAATTTATCAACAATATAGACAATCGGATCAGAATTTGGGTAATGATATAATGATAACACTACTATAAACTATTATGCAATATGTTTTTTTCGGTTTTAAGTTTGTCTACATACATTAATAATCTTGTGAATTATATTACTACTAGTATTATCACCCGGGCAACGCCCGGATACATATAATATATACAGTTTTGATTGACTCAAATTCCAATATACCTAAGAAAAATAGTAAACATTTTAACATGATAGAATTACAAAGTTTAAAAATATACATGCCGGAAAATTATAAAGATAGACATATGAATATTTTAGATCTAACCCTCTTTATCTTCTCGGCAATTCTGATCTCTCAAGTCTCAAGTTCATCTGTAGAATAATTTTTTCTTTTCCCTTTCCAATATCAACACTTCAGGATGAGAGTGGTAATATCTGCAGCGACGATAACTAATCAGTAGTTAATAAACCCAAACCACAACGTTTTATTTAGAGTTCTCGAATTAATTATATCTGCCATCACAAATAAATTATGCAATGTTTAGATCAAATTATTTTATTATTAAGATACAGTTGATAAACAAACTAATTGGGTTTAATCTCTCGTAACTCAAGATTTATTATTGTGTACCTTCTCATCCACGAGACTTTATACTAATAATTAATCGAGGTCTATCTTTTGGAATATTTGAGCTCTAATCTTTCTCTCTTTTAAAATATAATTTTAACCTGAATCAATAAATTTTAAAAAGGTATTAGTAAAAGATGAAGAGAAAAAAGTAGTCACAAACCTGAATAGATTAGTCATAAGATATGGCAACCACACAAAAAGCAACGAAGTGGAAGACATGCAACTAAAATACACATGAGAGACTGGACAATAAAACAATGGAGAAGAATACAGAGTGAGATTAATTAGAGAAAAAAACTGAATTGAATGAGAGTTAAATAGGAGATGCATCGGTTATATATTGTGTACGGTTTCATCTTGATTGTAGAACGTGTTGATGTTTAGTGCATAATTTTAGGGATTTAGGTGATTTACAGTTTTTTTTTTCAAAAATATGAAAAATAGACTCATGTTTTACAATGCCATTTTTTCATGCATAACTGTTTTTTTTTTTTTCATTTTCCCATACTGTACACGATCTGTTGTTGTTATTTATATTTAATTTTAATAAAAATATGAAATAGAAATCTATGTGGCATAATATTATTGGTCATGTGACTTGTGCTTTATAAGATAAAGGATAACTGTAGTTCCCTATGCTTGTGTTTATAGTTGTTGATGTTACAAGACTTTATAAGATTGAGAATTCTCTAATTTATAAAAGAAGTATGTTACAAAAATAATAGCTCCGATCCTTAGCTAGCCTATGAAGTGAATAAAGGTCATATACTAAAGACAAAACAAACGTGTGGATAATGCAAAGTAACTACCTCTTGTGTGATGCAGAAATCAAGAGCTATAACGACGGAAGCTACACTATACACTTGTAGCCTCTGTGATTCTCTCTTATCTTTTTCTTTGTTTTTTTTCCTAAAAGTGTCCACATTGTTCTTTCAGACTGAAACCATATAAATACCCTACGAGAGCTGGTTGGTTTCAACAAGATCAAGCAAGACCTAAACATAGAAATGACTAAGGCAATGGTGACACTCGCTTTCATTTTCGCAATTGTTTTCAATGTTGTCTCTCCAACAATAGGTACCATAATCAATTACTTACTTAACTTAGAAACATATTTCTTATTTTTTGACTTATTATATATGTTGTCATTAAGATGATAGAGATATTCACAATATGTAGCACAATATTCCAATATATAAGTTACGCGATATTATTTCAATAAATGTCATTGTGTTTCTAAAAGTCACTATACATTTGTGTGCATGTAATCAAAGCTGAGATAGTGGAGAAGGGCAACCTTAATCCTCTTTCGGAAGGGGAGATTGTTTTGGCTACCTATGAGGATGAGCAGGTGGCACCTAGACGATTTGGTCCGTGGATCCGGCAGACCATCTTCTCGATTAGAGGTAATTAAACCTGTCGACAACATGTGCGTTAAACACGCGATATCTCATATATTGTCCCAAATCTTGTGCGTTAATCTTGTCCCGAATCTTGTGCGCTAATCCTGTCCTAAATCTAAAATGACGTCGTTTTATCATTAACAGAGTGGTTAACGGATGTTAGTTGCTCTGTTTACAGATTTAACGTCATATTATTTTTTTTTGACAAGTTGGTCAACGAAACTTAATGTTTAAAAAACCGAGCCAACACTAGCTAATGTTTTACATGACAAACAACAAAGTTCATGTTTTAAATGACCTAAATTTGAAAGGTCATGATGTTGTTTTACATATTTTTCCATTGTACAATGCCTAACCACTTCTCTTCTTTTCTTTTATGGGTACTTTTAGATCCCCCGGGGTATTGCGTTAGAGAGAACGAAGGTATATCATGTGATCATTGCAATGATTACTGCAGTTTTCCTCATGGTACTGGCGGTTATGGTCAGTGCGAGTGGAAAGTATGGAACCGTGTGTGCACCTGTCACTATAGGTGTGCCCCTTACTAAAGGCCGTTTTGGATATGGTCATCATCATCATCATCATGTTTATCAAAAGCAATTATGTTTGTGTGCGTAAATTATGTTTTGATTGTTTCTGTATGTGTTTGTATTTTGTGTACTTTGATTTATGCAACTGAATAAAAAAGCCCTCTTCGTATGACCCGATCAGTTAGCAATCTGACCATAATAACCATTTGTGTTACTGCAAGAATAGTTTTTACAAGAATTGAAGTTTTCAACAAAAGTAAATTAATATCGAAAGGTTAAGTACAGTTTCTTCGGTCTATAAATTTGATTAATATCAAATACTGTATATTGCTAAGAGACGTCTTTTAATTAAGAGACAATCTTAAAAACTCACCGATAATGATGCTCTAATTTTTCTTTTTTTGGCAACCGGAATATTATTAATGTCAAAAAGTCTTACATTGTAGACAAAATGTAAAAAGCCAAAGAAATTTACAACAACAAGCCAATTATCACAGACAAACAAACAAGACTTAAAGCCAAATATAACACACAAACATATTTATCCAAGTATTTAATGTATTTAATAAATTTTGACCAATCATATTAAATTATTACATATCATATTTTCTCATTGGTTGAATTTATTACATTTAATAGAATTTTATAGAAAAAGAGAAAAATTATATGTTTTCTTAATACGTGTGTAACAACCTTAAACGTCACTTAAAATGGAAGGGAGGGAGTACTAAATACACGTCACTATGAAAAAACATTAAGAGATCTAAAAGAACTGACCAAATCAAAAACATATCGACAAAGAGAGAAACCCAAGAACTGCTTTAGATTGTAGGATAAGTATTGACAGAAGTTTGTAGAGTGTAAATATTGTAAGTGTTCTATTGAATTGTTTATGTTGTTGTATAATTAACATACATATTATATTCAATATAAAAATATTTTCTAAAGTTTGTCAACATACAAAAGTAATCTTTCAATATATATTGTTGTTGTGGATTATAATTGATATATAGACAAGTAGACAACTATAACTGTAATTCCCTATGCTTGTAAAGTAAGATTGAGAATTCTCTAGTTTGTATAAGTATGTTACAAAACACAAAGGTCCCGATATGAAGTGAACGAAGCTAAGGTCATATACTATACAAAACAAACATGTGGAGTATGCAAAGTAACTACCTCTCTTGTGGGCTGTGGCTGTCCATGACACAAGAGCTACTCTCAAAAAACATTTTAACTACAGACACAACGAGAACGTGCATGTTTTGTAAAGTAGCTAACTAAAGTAACAGAAGATAAGAGCAATATATAACATGCGGTAATGGACGGAACATGGTAATACTAATAGCCTCTGTGATTCTCTCTTATCTTCTATTTGTTTCTTTTGTTTCCTATATGTGTCGATATCTTTTTTTTTTTTTTTTTTTTTTTGGTCGATATTTTATTTCATACTGTAACTTTATTACCCTCCCAGAGCTGGTTTTGTTTCAGCCATATTCAATGTAAAGACATTGAGCTACCCACAACTAAGTTTCTTTCCCATTGTGTTCTTCTAGTCTTGCTTGACTTATGTTTAGATGTTGATCCATTTCGCTTTAATCAAGATCTTCATAGAATGGATTTACTTGCCACTCTGAATTGTGCCTTTCATGTCCGAAGATGGACCTAATGTATTAAAAGTTTCATGCTTTTCTTAGTGATGTGTTTGTAGGGAATCAGAAATTGTGTAAAGTAGGTTCCCTAGTAATTGATGCACTAGTGATGCTGTAACGACTGATAAAGAAGGTTTATGATGAGAATAGGGTATTCATACATAGCTGACACTATTATAAGAATAGTCAGACTGACACTTATAAAGGAACCTGGCAAAATCTTACACGAATTTGATGAGAATGATAAATATGGAAGATAAGGATGATCATTTTGGTTTTTCTACCTCAAATCCCGAGCATTCCAGACCATGAGAGAGTCGGTCTTTCTAAGAGCATAAGGGTTTAACCCACTCAGTGCTTTACCCATCAGTGCCATGGCTGCAATACTTGGGAAATGCTTCTTCTCGATTTCCTTTTGGTTCTCTGGCTCAAAGCTAGCTTCTTGCCCTCCTGGTTGATCTGTGGACGTAGCTTTCTTCTTGCACCATCTCTGTATCCATGGATGCAGAAGGGTAATGTCTTCTCCTCCCTGGTTTTGATTCTTGGTTTGTGAAGTTACAGGTTCTTGATTTCTTGGTTGGAGATTGTTGATTCCGGATTTCATGATTTCAAGGAATAGGTTGTTGTTCCCTTTTGGTCCTTGTGATGCTTCTTCATTCTTCATCAGGCTCTTGGTTTCACCATGTCCGCTGGATTCTGAGGCGTTTGTCTTCAGACGCTTGACCCATCTACTGCTTGGTTCCTCTTCTGCTTCCAACCGCACACGTTTGCATTCTCTGGACAGAAAATGTTCAGCATTCATACTTTGAGTAGCTGAGTTGCTTGTTTCTCCCTGATGCCCTTCTACTGAATTCTCTCTATCCAGAACCAGAGGTGGTTCTTCATTCATGTCAGGTATTTCAGTCCTGCAGATGTCTGATTCGCCTTTTCTTCCTTTGCCCTGAGAAATTCTCAAAACTGATTGTTAAAATTTTGGTATCTTCCACAGTCAACACAATGCTTTTAAATGTAAAATCCTAAGACACAAGTACCTTAGTTGATGAAGAAATGGAACCTGCCATGAAGAATAGGTATCAGAAAATATACTGAGAGCAAGTAGCTTATGAAGAAAACTTAAAACATGTATCTTAAGGGTGTCAATATACCAGAAAGATGCATCGTTTGAAGTCTATCCATTTCTAAGATATCAGTCTCGGCCGATGATTCATTTTTTCGCGGCCCATCTTCTTCGGTATTCTTCGAGCTTTCTAAAGATTCAAGCCTTGCTCCTCCTTTATTATGGCAGCGGTCAAGATTAGGAAACAGATCAAGATACCCACCAACAATCTTCCCTTTCAGTTTCATGGAAACCGTCGAGCCTTTCAATAGCTGATGACCATCTTCTTCAGGCAAGTTAACCGAATCAACTGTCGCGTAAATCCTCACTGGTCTTATCAACTCCAACAAGTTTTGTGTAGTCCTTTCTTGAATTGGGAAATCAGGAAGGTGGTTACTCGAAATGAACTTCTCTCCTTGTGGATACATCCAAGGCATTCTATTTACCATAGCTTTCGAGCTCGAACCAACATCGTCATAACCTTGAAGCTTTGCTGTAGTAGTAGTGCTCTCTTTCTTCTGAGAAACCTTAAACATAGGAAAAGGCAACACCTCGACTCCATGATTCTCTTTAACCTTACCATCTTCAGGACTAATCAACCCTTTAGGCTCACCATTATTACTCTGATCATGAAACTTCACTTCATTACCCAACTGAGTCCAACGACCTAACCAAGCTGATTCATATTGATGCACAGAGGAAGTCTTGCTGATTCCTTTGTTACCTTTACCCAATACCATAACTTGTTCAGACATTGTACCTTACAGATCTTCTTCTCTAGTAGAGACCTGAATCAAATCATCTAAGAAGTAAAAAATCATTCCTTTCAACAAAAAAAACACTAAACTAGAGCTCATGAACATCATCAAGCTTATAGATTCCACTCAAATATCTACATTACACTATGATCTCAACATTTCCTTCACAAAATCTCAAAATTGTAATAAACAAGAACATGAAAATCTAAGATTCCCACATAGCTTCATTCAAACAAAAGTGTAAATTCTCTAATTAATGACTTGAAATTCCCAAAGATTAATACTTACAGTTAAACCGATACAATCGATGATGGACAACTTTATCATCATCATCAGATAGAAAAAGTAGTCACACAAAAAAAAAAGAGAATTTGTGATGGAGATGATTATTACCAGAGACGAATACGTGGAGGTACACTGTCCAAAGAACGTAAATAAATCTTAAAGTTTCGATTTTTTTTCTTATAACCTAACATATACTTATATAAGTATCATCATCTTCTTGATGAAGAAAATGAGACAGAACACGAAAGAGATTTGAGTTTTTGTCGGAAAGAACAGAAGAAGATAGATATGTAAATCTTATTGTACAACCAACAAAGAAGGTGTTAAAAAGAGAAAAAGAAACCTCGTATTTTGTTTTTGCTTTCGACGAATTACAATTATTGTTGATTATTTTTTTTTATTTTCGAGTTTCAAAAAGTTATAAAATAGTTGAGAAATGACGTGTTCATTCCTCTGCCATGTTTATAATGCAAATGGGCATAATAATATCATCACAAGGAACTGTGCATACACATCTACATATCTAGATATTATTGTTTTCTGTGTCGTCAGGTTGTAAATATCTTCTTCTTTGCCCATAAAGTTTAAGAGATATCTTTCTTTAATTAGTGTGTTTCTTGTTTAATTATTTCTTCTCATGTCAATGCTTATTAGGGGATTTGGTAAGAGTTGGTACATTCCTTTTTTTATTTTATGATTTTTTTCGGTTTGTCTAAATTGATTTTAGTAAAATTTTGGTTGAATTCTAATTATTTCGACGATAAAGAAAAAGAAAAGAATTCTAATCATTTTAGTTCGTTTCGGTTTAGTTTAATTTGGTTCATATTTGTTATATAACTGTGCTTGAGTTTAGTTTTGTTTGGTTTGTTTTCGTTATATAACCATGCTTATAATTAGCTTAACAAGGACTCAATGGCATAAGAAAAATCTCAAATTTTTATAAGCCAAAGAGTTTATATGAGTAACAATACTAACATTGAAAAATACTATATGCTCATTTGAAAGTAGTAAAAACTTTACAGTGATTAAGCAAATTATATGAGTGATTAAATAAATTCTGAAATAACTAAAGATTAGTATTTTTTCCCAATTGTAAATTTATTATTTCAATGTAGTATTTTGTTTTTTAATTCGCTTAATCACTGTAAATTTTTTACTACTTTCAAATAATTAGTAAAAAAAATTCTCATAAATTTTCATTGTAAAGTGTTAGACTTAACCACCCCGTCGTTTGTCCCTTTCAATGCGATCATGCAACCAAGATGGACCGCCTAGAGCCATGTACGACGTAAATCTCCCCTCACGTGTAACACTACACGTAATCTCCCTAGCCAACAAGTTAGCTTTCGATTAAGAAAGGTAGAAATTAAAGAAACCTTTCACATCACCCGTATCACTTGATCAGTCTTAGATAAGAGGGCACGGTACTTAGGCCATTGAGAGGGATAAGTAATAGCTTCCCAAGCGGCATTACAATCCAACCATACCTCACAAGTATTATAGTGCATATCATGTAAGCTTGAAAGACTCCAAAGAATGCACCTCAACTCAGCCGCAATTCGATTAGTACAAGATAGAAACGCGTCTCTTGCATGATAGAGCACATCACCGATATGATTACGTATCACCCAAGCACCACCACAAAACGAGAAGTCCTTAATCCAAGAAGAGTGAATAGTACACTACAAAGTTCCAAGGGCCGGTGGAAAGCCAAAATCTCCCCATAGCTCTAAGGTTTCTCACTCCAGCCCTAGATTCCTGCTCACAAAAGTTTTGCTGTTTACACCACTCTTCCATGTCCTTTACAGCCGTGGCAAAAAACAATGTGAGGGTTGAAAGCTTGATGGGCAAACACAGCTTTCCAAATCTCCCACATGAGCCAAAGAACCACTGTTCTTAGTTGCTATGTTATCTCTGGTTTAACCATCAATGACAAGACATAGGCTATATTCTCCGAGATTACCGGTGAGAATCCTTGAGAAGGCAGTGTGGAAGACCACTCACGTTCCAAACCTATGAGGCTAGATCACACTAAAAAAGAACATGAGAAATAGTCTCCTTCTCCGTCTTACAAACTTGACAAAAGGGGTTAATAGTTTTGGTGTTTTTACTTACAAATAAATAATAATATATTACAACGATAAATACTATTTGTATCCAACTACAATTATGTTAAATAACTTATGTTGTTTTATTTTTAATTTTCTATTCATTGAATTATTTTTTATACATGTCAAAATCTAATTAAGAACACACATACAATAACAAATTAACAATGCTAACATTCTCATCAACTACATAACTATTTTTCCCTATTTTTTGTGTTTTAACTTAAAAGTACATGCACTAAATCTTAAAACTATACTAATTCATATTATCATCATGTATTCAAAAATTTCTTCTAATAAGTTCATTATTTTCTTAAGTTTTTGGGTATTTACTTACAAATAATGATACTATGTTACAACGATAAATATTATTCGTATCCAATTAGAATTATGTTAAATAAGGTATGTTATATTTTTAATTTTCTATTCATTGTTTATTGATTAATAGTCATGCTTATGGATATATTTTATTTTTTTGATACTTGTCAAAATCTAATTATATAACACACATACAATGGACAATTAACAAAAATATCCATTTTTAATTATAATTTTCGATTTATGGAAAGAAAAAAATTAGATATAAATATGTAAATTATATGTAGACATAATTTGTTTTTTTTTAATTTGTTTTTCTATTCTGCTAAAAAAAAACATACACATGTCAACATTAATATACAGCGTAGGTTAGACCACCTCCAATGGGTGTATGTTAATAAAAAAAATTTAGTAATTTTTTAGTTATAAATTGTGTACTTTTAAAAAGTAAGAAGTTTTTGAAGATAATTAAAATTATTCATCTCCAATGGTAAAATTCTTAAGAGAAGTTCTTAAAACAAAAATTTGAAAACTTAAATTTTATAAAACATGAAAATTATTGCAAACACATGATATTAAAACATAATAAAAAAAAAATTATCTAAAACATGTAACAAAAATAAAAATTTCTTATATATGTATATATATTTATGAACAATATTGCACCGTAGGTTATTTCATTACGGATCCGTAAACATCAAACCCTAAAAGCGTCTCTCTCTTCGGTGGAGATGGTTCTTAAAGACGACAACCCTCTGGAGCTCTTCCGCAAGATTAGTTTGGAAGAACGAACTGTTAACGACACCCTCGATAACAAGAGTAAGATCACCTCCGATCCAATTTGCGTCATCCACAAGGCTGGTGAGGAGCCGTGTGGTGTTGGAGTTGAGGTTTCCTTAGAAGATATTGAGAAAACAGTCGACCACATCCTTCGAGAGAATTTGAATACCATATTGGCACTGCGTTACCGAACCAATACATGTGAATATATCGGACATGTCCGCAAATATCTCCCATGTGCAGATCCCAAGACTGTCAAGAGAGTCATAGATGCAAAGTTGTATGAGTTGCTTGGCCAGAGAACTACTGCTGACAATATGGAAGCTGTCCCTAGTCCAACTGAAGAAGAGCTCATTAACCCGTATACTATATTCCCTCAACCAAGCCAAAATTTTATGGTGCACACCAAAGTCTTATTCAGCGACGTCTCGGTCCTTAGATGCCAAAATACCAAGGAGCTGCTTGAGAAACATCTCAAAGTGACTGGAGGGAAAGTCTTTACACGCTTCCCACCTGAACCAAATGGCTATCTACATATAGGACATGCTAAAGCTATGTTTGTTGATTTTGGTCTTGCGAAAGACCGAGGAGGCTGTTGTTATCTAAGGTATGATGATACAAACCCGGAGGCTGAGAAGAAAGAGTACATTAACCACATTGAAGATATTGTTAAATGGATGGGTTGGGAACTTTTCAAGATAACGTATACTAGTGATTATTTTCAAGAACTTTACAATTTTGCGGTGGAGTTGATTCGAACTGGTCACGCCTATGTTGATCATCAGAATGCTGAGGAGATAAAAGAGTATAGAGAGAAGAAAATAAACAGCCCTTGGAGAGATAGGCCTATCGCGGAATCTTTAAAGCTTTTCGATGAAATGAGACGAGGAATGATCGAGGAAGGTCACGCAATGCTTAGGATGAAACAAGACATGCAGAATGATAACTATAATATGTTTGACCTTATTGCCTACCGTATAAAGTTCACACTGCATCCTCATGCTGGTGACAAGTGGTGTATTTATCCGACCTATGATTATGCTCACTGCATTGTTGATTCTCTTGAGAATATAACGCATTCGCTTTGTACACTTGAATTCGAAACCCGGCGTGCTTCATACTACTGGTTACTACATTCATTAGGTCTCTACATGCCACACGTGTGGGAATATTCACGGCTTAATGTCACAAACACTGTAATGTCCAAGCGTAAGCTGAACTACATTGTGACAAACAAGTATGTTGATGGTTGGGATGATCCACGGCTTTTGACACTTGCTGGATTGAGGAGGAGAGGTGTAACTCCAACATCGATTAATGCATTTGTAAAAGGACTTGGAATTACAAGAAGTGATGGTAGCATGATACATGTGAGTCGTCTTGAGCATCATATTAGAGAGGAGTTGAATATAACAGCTCCACGCACCATGGTAGTTTTGAATCCTCTTAAGGTAGTCATTACCAATATGGAACCAGGCAAGGTTATCGAGGTTGATGCGAAAAAATGGCCTAATGATCCCTCGGCTTCCTACAAGGTTCCGTTCTCTAGAGTTGTATATATTGAACAGTCTGACTTCAGAAAGAAAGATTCAAAAGATTACTATGGACTTGCTCCAGGTAAATCAGTATGGCTTAGATACGCTTTTCAAATCAAATGCACCAACGTTGTATTTGCTGATGATGGTGAGACTGTTTGTGAGATTCATGCGGAGTATGATCCTGAGAGTAAGACAAAGCTGAAAGGTGTTCTACATTGGGTACCTGAGTCTTCACCGGGAAGAGAGCCCTTGAAGGTTGAAGTACGGTTATTTGAGAAGCTCTTTAATTCAGACAATCCAGCTGAACTCAAAGATGGTTGGCTTACTGACATTAACAAAAACTCCAAAGTGGTTGTTTCTGATGCTTATGCTCTTTCAACTATTAAAGATGTTGTGGTCGGGGATACATTCCAGTTTGAAAGGCTTGGTTATTTTGCGGTTGACAAGTCGTCTACACCGGGAAAGCTTGTGTTTAACCGGACGGTGACTCTTAGAGACAGCTACGGGAAACGGGGGAAGTAGGTACGCTGGTCCATACAAGTCGTTGTGCAACATCCGAGTGATCGGTGATAAAGAACCATGCCATGTTTTATTTACAATGTTATTTGGTTGACTAATGTTAGTGGTTGTTTTTTATTGCTTCTGGGATAAAGAACCATACAATACTCTCTGAATTGTGCTAAAAAAAACAATGCACTGTAAAAAATTATATATATTCAATTAGGATCGGAAGATATATCTATATGTAATATTGTTTGTGATAGAAATACAAATATAAACAAAATATAGTAAAGGGTTGTATTTATAAAAACTGCACACTCATAATATATGTTATAATATATGTTTTGACGATCAATCCCTAAGAGATTGTATTAGTAAAATTATGCATTTGTAAAAAATATACATTCATAAAGAATATTTTGATGGACAAAACTCGTGAAAGTTTGTATCTGTATAAAACAATATGTATTTTTGTTACAAAAAAACACACACTCACAATGTATACTTTGACGAACCAAACCGTAAAAGATTGCTTTTCGTAAAAATATTAATCATAAACTGCTCGACTATATGATCGTCAGTTTCACAAATTAACTCTTGTACTCTTAAAAATCAAGATATTCTCATATATATATATATATACATATACATCTATGGATTTGTTAAATTTGAAATTTTTTTTAGAAGTAAAATTTTCAAATATTATAGATATCGTAAATCTTTGCAATACAACAAAAATTCAAACAAAAAATGATAATCATTTTTTTGTAGTAGTGTAGTGTTATCAAATAGATTTAGTCATTGTTTGTAGTTTAAGTAGGAAAATATATAATAAAAAAGTTTAAGAATAACAATTCTGAGTTAAAATTTGATTTCGTTAATATTTGAAATAGTTTAATTTGTGAATAAAACATTGTATGTAACATAATCAAAATTTGGTTTATTCATAACTTTTTACAGTTTAAAGTTTGGTTAAAAATGTGATTTCCTACTAGTTCGGAAAACTTTTATACTGAGTTTTTGTTTAAAAAATAAATCATAATCTCTTTAGTTTTTGAATAAAACTTTGCATGTAACATAATCAAAATTTGATTTATTCATATAACTTCTTTCAGTTTTAAGTTTGGTTAAAAATGTGGTTTCCTTCTAGTTCGGAATAATTTTTTATATTGAGTTATGTTTAATAAATAAAACAAAATCCATTTAGTTTGTGAATAAAACTTTATATGTAACATAATGAAGATTTGATTTATTCATATAACTTCTTACAGTTTTAAGTTTGGTTAAAATTGTGGTCTCCTTCTAGTTTGAGATAATTTTAGAATGAGTTTTGGTTAAATATTAAATCCATCGAAAATGCCAGTCATTATTAATATGTTTGTGTTGCTTGGAATTAGCTAGACAAAAACAGAGACTAAGAATTAGTATAACTATTTTTCTTTCTAAATATACAAATATCTTAGAAATATTTAGATGATTATATTAGAGAGCAATGCCAAAATCATACCCAAAAAAGAGACAGCATTACCAAAATATACGTTTTGTACATTTCATGATATAATATTTCATTTTTGGTAGTTGGTTTTTAATAATCACTTGAAATTTCAAATTTGACCTAGAATTGTTTGTCAATTTTAATTTTATATGAGAATTTTTGAGAAATACCCCTTTTGGTGTACATTTTTTTAAAAATAACTCTTTCATATATTCATTTTCAAAAATATCCTTGTTTAAATATGAAAAATCATAAATTTTTATATGGATTATAAGGTACTTCTATATAATAACTACTACTGGGAGATTCGATACAAATATTTTATAATGTTTTAAAAGGTTTTAAATCGTTTTTACAAGTTTTATAAGGTTTTTAAAAGGTTTTTCTAAGTTATTTTTACGGTATTTATGAAAGTTATATAAAATTTATACACATATAAAAGTAATTTGTGTGTATATTTATAAGCTTACACACATATTTGGATAGATTTCAACATTTTTAGTGGTTATTTTGATAAAATTTTAAAAGGAAGTATTTTTAAAAAGTGGTATCTGAAAATAATATTTTTGGAATTCTCCTGTTTATATAGCTTTTTTTTTTGTCATCACCCCCGTTTATATAGCTTATACTTTTTCTATGTTTTACTTATTTTTTTCTTATTTTTGTTAATTTATCCTCATTTTCATGATAAGTATTATGAGTCGGTAAATTTGTTTTTATTAAAACTTAGAACGTTAGAATTTTGATTTTTTTTTATTTTATGTATTTTGCTAAGATAATTTATATTTAAATTGGTTTCTATATTTAAAATAATTATGTTTTTATATTTGTAGTAAAAATTTAAAATAGAAATTGGAGCCGAGATGGTCGAGCAGCTTGGATGTTTGGGAAACTCACTATGGATCCACCGCAGATGAAATGGTGAGCCAAGTAGCTATTCTAGGAAAGAAATTGTTAAATTAATATTTCTAATATTGCTATTGTTACTAAACTAAATCTTGCTATTGCTAAACAAAAGGGTGTTTCTTCTGTCAGGCATCACAAATCATATTCTTTATCTATAGTTTGATTAGCCAAAAAAGAAAATATAATACTAATAGTTTTTACGCTATGCTCCGAAGTATAAAAATTATGAATCTTGTTTATAATATCAATGATAATTTAGTTTTATAATGGAAACAAAAACAAAAAAAAATGAAAGAAAAAAGCTAATATCCAAAAGTTTCTAAAAACATTTACTAGTTTTCAAGAATTCCTCAAGTTTACAAATTATGTAACATTTTTCCTTACAAATTTCTTAAAAATTCCTCAAAAAAATTCCAAGAAAAAACATATTAGCATTTAGACAAACTTATTACTTAAATAACAATATCTGAAGATTAAAATCATTAAGTTCACTTTTAACCAAAATATAAATCATTAAGCTCACTGATACAAATTACATAATTTGTCACATAGATTCATATAGCTTCTTACAATTTTAAGTTTGGTTTAAAATGTGGTTTCTTTCTAGTTCAGAATAATTTTATCTTGAGTTTTAGTTTAAAATTAAAGCATAATCCCTTTAGTTTGCGAATAAAACTTTGTATGTAACATAATCAAAATTTGATTTATTCATATAATCCGCTAAAACCTAATATTTTTTCTTAAATCTAAAAACAATATTATATTCAAATAGTATTTAATATTCATTTTAAAATTCATGATCCAATAGTAAATTATTTCCTTCTCAATATCACATAAAAAGTCTATGTAAAAATTTTGAACTATCAAAATCAACTACGTACCAAAATAAAGGTTTTATTTCCATTTATTAAATAATTGGGGCGAAAGTAGAAAGTTCATATAAATACAGTGACGCCTTTGAGAATCTATTATTCCAAGATTTATCAATCGGTCCTCTCTTCTTCCTTCGTCGGTTATTCACTTCTTCTTCACAGAGATCAGTACTTGGCTTCTTCACTACTCAATCTTCAAGGATCATCATCTCAGTCTCCTTCTCGCCCGAATTAACCCTAAATCTTGCAGAATTCAGAGTTTTCTCCTCTTCTCTATTCCTATCTTCTTCGCTTTCGATTTCTTCGTTGATTTGATCAATACTCTTCTTGTGTCCTTGGTTCAATTAGTGTTTTCGTATGCTTCGGAGTTGAAATTTCTGCAATTTCGTTACGGAATCTTACATTGCAATTTAGGGAGAGTTCTGATTTCGAGATCTTAATCTTCCGAGTCTTGACCTTAAGCGTTGTATCGGTACTCAAAAATTGGTGTTACTGAGTTGATTCGAGTCTGTTCTTGGTTTGTATTTAGTCCAGGATCGTGTAGCGAGCTCAATTTGATTGAAAAATATGTATGAGATCACATATTTGAGTATTGTGTATATTAGTGTGATCTAATTTATGTGAACTGATGCTTGAATTAGTTGTTGTTAGTGTGATTGCTATTAGTTGTAGATGAACTACTATAACTGGAGAGATTCTTGAATCATTTGGTTGATATAGGATTATCTTGTTGAGTTTTGCAGATTCTTTTGGGTATTAGTGTTAATGGAGGGAGTTGGAGGTGACGCTGCCTCAATGGCATCACCTGTACGACAACGTGTGAACGAGGCGTAGAGGGTGTATCGGTATTACTTAGACAAGACTACGCCTCATGCGGTTAATAGGTGGATCGGGACTCTTGTGATTGCGGGGATATACTGTTTGAGGGTTTTCTATGTTCAAGGGTTCTATATCATTTCTTATGCGTTGGGGATTTATGTCCTGAACCTGCTGATTGGGTTTTTGTCGCCACTGGTTGATCCTGAGCTTGATACATCTGATGGTCCGATGCTACCCACAAAAGGTTCAGATGAGTTCAAGCCATTCATCCGTCGGCTTCCTGAGTTCAAGTTCTGGTAATTTTACAGTACAGGCTCTGTTTATGTGCTAATATATGCAAAGCTCTAAAGCCTGGTAAAAAGTGTTATGCATGCTATTGTCTGTTCTGTTTCACACATTTAGCTTCAGGAAATTTTCCAGTTGAGCATTACAGATAAACCATATGTTCTTACATCTAGAGTATGTTTGCATGAGATCAAAATATAGCAGTTCCAATAAACTTAGGGGAAGTGATGTCATAGCTGTTTTAGTGTATGGAGACCAGTCTCCAAGTGAATTGTATTCAGAAGCGACATTATCTTGTTTGGTAATTCCTACGTGTTAAAAGTCTGATTCTCTACTGGTTATTGTATCTGTACCAGGTACTCCATGACTAAGGCATTCTGCATAGCGTTTGTGATGACTTTCTTTTCTTTCTTCGACATCCCTGTGTTTTGGCCAATACTTCTCTGCTACTGGATTGTTCTGTTTGTTCTGACAATGAGGCGCCAAATCGCACACATGATGAAGTACAAATACATCCCCTTCAATCTAGGAAAGCAAGTAAGTTGTGCATCCTCATGAGCTAGTCCAGATTTAAGTTTAGAAATCTTAAATGGGTTTGATGTTGATATTGCGTAATACTCATTCTCATAACAGAAGTATGGAGGGAAGAAAGCTTCTGGCAGCAGCAACTCTCGTGCAGACTGAAGCATATGGAGAAATAGTAGTTTATGGTTAGTGATTGGTCTTTGAAAAAATCTGAATGGATACTCTTGAACTTTCTTTTGCCTTCCTTAGAGAAATAGTATATTAGATAGATCTCTCTGGTATTGAATAGCTTATCACTCAGATTAGTTTTTATGTAGAGGCAAGCATCATCAAAAAGCTTTTGGCAGTTTCAGAAACTCGTTTTTGTGTATGCTTCATACTGACAGTGTGATTCTCATAATATGATGAACGATACCAATGTTCGAAACGGTGGTGGTAGGCTCTAGTCGGACAATCTGAGTTTTTGGTTGACTACATTTTTGACTCAATATATTAATTTTGACACTGGTCCAGTTTTGGTTTGACTAGGTTTAACCCAATCTCAAGCTTACCCAGTTTGATTTAACTGAACTAGATTTAGTTCAGATTACTTCCAAGAATAACACATGGTGGTGAAAGGCTTGTGACGCCATCTTAATAGGATTGTGTTGTTACACTCGTTGTAACTACCACCTAGCTTGTTTGCCTCTTGAATCTGCAGTTCCACCAAACGGTTCCGAGCCAGCCCTAGTATCTACTGCATTTTCTTGATAACTTTAATACTCTTGAGCTTCTCCAAATTCTTAAAAATCCTATCAACCTTGGCATTCAGTTCATCCATTATGTGTGATTACGCTATGCTTGTTATGTTGTACGCACATATGGTAGTCTCGATAGTGGTTGATGTTGATACCAGCTAGATTCTATATAAGAATTTAAGCTTATTCATTAGAGCATTTAATTTTAGGAATCGATACCATTCTGTCATAGATAATAAACGCATCAAATATGTTCGATACAATGGATTATACATATATAATAGAAGGCATAAATACGTTCAACACAACAATCGCTGAAGTTTCATCTTGTCTGAAGAGGAAACAGTGGTTCAACATCTGAGCACAATGAAGATGTTGATGCATCGTTGCATTGATACGTTGGAGCAGTAACAGCTACATTGTTCCACGGGTCTACCTCTATATTAACTTGCATGACATCTTCCTCTCTTTCTTCCTCATTTTCGCTAATATACTCATATGGCAGCATATCTCCAGAAGACGAGCGAATATTCTCTAACTCCATGGAAACTTCTCTCATGCTTGGTCGCTTTCTCCCCTTTAGATTCAGGCATTTCCTTGCAATTTTTGCAGCTGCAGTCACTTGATTCATCTTACACCCATCTTTGATTCGTGGGTCGATGATGTCAACGAGTGTATTATGTTTCATTGCATGAATGAAATAAGTTGCCAGTGTCCTGTTTTCTTGTGATCTCAGAAACGAAACTGACTTTTCACTCGTGATGAGCTCCACGAGCACAACCCCAAAGCTATAGACATCACTTTTATCTGTGAATTGGCTAGACTGAAAGTACTCTGGATCCATATATCCCACCGTACCTGAAACTACCGTTGTCAAGTGGGTATGATCCACTGTTACCGATCTTGAAGTTCCAAAATCAGATACCTTGGCCCGATATTTCTCATCCAACATTATGTTTGTAGACTTGACGTCTCTATGATAGATTGGCGACGATGCAGCCGAGTGCAAGTATGAAAGAGCTCCTGCAACATCCACAGCAATGCGGAGGCGCACTGCCCAAGTAGTCATCGTGTAATCCTCCAATTCATCATGAAGATGTTCAAAAAGGTTACCATTAGGAATAAACTCGTAGACGAGAACAGGAACATCTGTCTCAAGACAACACCCTAAAAGTTTAACGATGTTTCTGTGGTTGATCTGCGAAAGAATGACAACCTCATTGATGAACTCTTCCAACTTATCTTCATCAACGACTTTGGACTTCTTCACTGCTACAATTCTACCATCGACAAGCATCCCTTTGTACACAGTACCTTGACCACCCTCGCTAAGTATTCTATTTAAGCTAAAGTTTTCGGTAGCTTTTTCTAACTCTTTCGAGCTGAATACTTTTGCCTTATCGAGGCTACCTTCTGTTGCAGTCAATTGTTGCTGCAACAGTAGACCCCCATTACGCTTGAAGAACTTCTTCTTTTGCTTTAACCTCTTCTGCTTTCTAATAAAGTTGTATAACCAGTATACTCCGACAATAAAAGCTAATGAGCCAAAACTCGAACCAATCCCTGCAAGCCGACCAAAAAAGAAACAAAGATGAATACTAACTTACTTTTCTTGTAATGCTTGGATAGATAATATAAATGTCTATCATTATCACCATTGTACAGAATCACTTACCTATAGCAAGTCTTTGGTTTTTGTACACACACTTATAGCTTCCAGGTAAATTAACACACGTTCCATGTGTACAGTATGCGGGATTTCCATATACGTCTTTTTCTAGACACAAGTTAATATCTGATTTTCAAAATGTAAAGAAATTAGAATCAGAAATTAATATCTTACCTTGAAATTTAAAAAGGAAAAAGAAATAAACGTAAATTCTTCTTACCTTCGCATCCGCCTCCACCCGGAAGGTATGGGTTGCCATTGTAATTTTCTTTGCATGAGCATCTTGCATAGCTTAAATAAGCATTGTAGGAAGCATTGTATTCGCAAACACAACTTGTTGGGTAAGTAGTTTCACGTGAGTGTTGCGTTAAATTGTTGTACGCTTCAAAACTCTGGCATCCCAAAGAGTCTACATACGAACGATTGGACGTGTTGATGAACCATTCTAGCTCAAGTATTGCTGTTCCTTCAGCATGAAGTCGTCTCGGATCAGATCCTTCTGACAAAGAGTATGCCTGGTTCGCTAAGAAGGCGACTTTGCACCCTCCCGTTGTTGTGGTGCTATCAATTCCCACACCCACAATTCGTTGTTCGTATAGAGCAGGAATGTCTACCTGGCAGCATTGGAAACCATTGCAGTCTTTTAAATCGGCATTGCTTTCTGCATTACAATCGGAGCTATCATATTTATTACATTTGTGGAGTGTCGCAAGATAATCTTTTGAGGCTGTACGGTTGGCTGGGACGCAGCTAGACTTGCATCCCACAATTTTTGACTCCATATTCGTCAATGATGCAGTGTTGTTGCAACCAGACGCTACCAATTTATTACTGGAGCTAACATAAAAAGGAGTACCCGTCAAATTTAAAGGTGATACAAGCTCTTCTCCGTGGCTTGAACACCCTTTCGAAGTTACTCGGTTTCTTATGCGAACCGACCCTTGTTCAATGGAACCATATAATGCTTGTATTGTTGGTGGAAGAGAGATATACACGACTTCCTTGCCAATTACGGAAAGAAAAGGAACACTCTTCACTAGAGTAGAGGAAGTATTAACACACTCAATCTCGTACCATTTCTCAAGATAGCAACCTATCCCGATTCCAAATGGGTAAGGGATGTTCACTTCTCCACATTCCCTAACACAAGAGATGGAAATGGTGAGATCTGCTGAATCAAGGATCAATAAAAGTAGTAAAGAGAGGTGAATCAAAAGAGAAGAGCTACTACTACTACTACTACTAGAGTTCATTGTTTTTTTTTTTTTTTTTTTTTTTTTTTTTTGTGATGTACTCAAAAGATGAAAAATGAAAAGGTATTTTGTAAGGTATTTTAATTCTTTGGTGTAAAAATGAAAACGGCCTTTGTAAAGGTATTTTGTAAGGGAAAAGTTGCTTTCATTTGGAGACAGCAGCAGCAGCAAGTTGTTCCATTATTGAATTTTTCATTTAATTGGAAAAATACAACAGCTAGCAAAGCCTGCCATCGTTGAATTTTCTATGTACTTGGGTTTTTACTTGGATAACCACATTAAATTTCTCAATAATGTTCCGGGGATGATATACTCAATCTAGATCCCTTTTAGTGAAGTTATTAAAAGTTGTTTCTTAATCTTTCTATTCATGAATCAAAAATTGTATTCCTAAATCTCTTAGAATCCATAAGTCTCGTCTATTAATATGGGTTTATGGTTTCCGTTCCCTTCGTAGATATATATTGTAGTAGATACTCTCTCCGGTTTAAAATAGATGCACACAGATTAAAAAGTCATTTAATTTATGTTTATTTCTAAAAAAAAAGCATCATTTAATATCTACTTCTAAACACAATTCAACCAGAAAAAAAACACTAATATAAAATATTTAATTTTGCATAGATTTGTGAAAAAATCTATTTTAGAGAAAAATAAAAATCTAAAAGATCATGTATATAAGAACGGAGGAAGTATTTTTAAGTGTCGGTTGGTTTCTTAAAGAGTTAATATCCTTGTCTAAGAAGAGAGTACTAAAATGTTAGATATAGTTGAGCTTCGTGTCGGAGATCCATAAGCAAACTTGTAAATATGAACTGTTTTAATATAATGGGAATAAAATGAATGTTTATAAACATATCGTACAAAAGACCATCGAGCAAATGCTTTCCTTTTATCATGATAAAAACATGCAAGACACACATACAAACATGGCTCTATCAAAATACATACAAGGGCTCTCCCGTTCATAACTAAATAGATTTCTTATCTATAAACATGTTATGACTTTGAATATCGGGAAGAGACACATTTTCAATCTAAGAACAAATCCTGTTCTAGACAAACTCAAATTGTATATATAAAACCGACGAAATTTTCTAGTTTCTTATAAGATTTTGAAAGCGAGTGAGATGCATAACAGCAAATGATGAAATCGATCATAATGTGTGAGTAAGAAAATGCAGGAGCCTAAATTATAAATACTATCTAAATATCCATTGCTAAATATATAAAGAATTTGACGGCATAAAAAAAAAAAAAAATTCTCTATAAAAAAAACATTGGTAATATCAAACATTTTACTAAATATAATTAAGCTCTCTCATGCTATATGTTACGTACGCTTTGTCACGTAAACATATAAGACTCGCTTTCTTATTCAGAGAAAGTATTTTTTACCCTATTAATTACACCATAAGTCCATAAGTAATTAATTAGTAACTTAATTCACACCTATTGACAAAAAATCATGTTACTTAATTTTGGCGAAGAGAGAAGAAACCGTAGATTAAATTACAAAAGTTGGGAGAGCTCTCTAGTGAAGAAAGTTCTCTTACGAAATGATTAATTACAATAACTAAATTTCCACTCTTAAGTTGCTTAAAAAACGATAAAACGTCAACAATGTAGAATCTTATAAATTTAAAGCCAATTGAACATTGACGAGAAGCAGCAAGAAAAACTATTATAGATATTCGAATGGTAATAAATTAAAAATGAACGAAAGTGACCATAATCACCATCAAATCATAAAGAAATTAGAGTAGATTTTTTTTTTTTTTTTTTTTTTTTAATAATCAAAGAGGTTTTGTGCCAAAGCACATATATCCTCTCGGGCCCGAAACCAAAGTATGTATGTTATATGGTTTCGTCCCAAGCGCTATTCGAACCGGCTATTAAGGATCCCACATTGGAAGTTGAGTAGGATCTTAAGTGGTATATATAAGATATGGGCCTCTCCACTCATTGTCAATTGGTTTTAAGTTGGAAGCCCACAATCTAATATGATATCAGAGCCCGGTCCGCACATACTCAACCCAATCCACAATCGGTCTGGCCCAATAGTTGGCCCACCGATTCATGTCCGAACATACCGAGATTTATGGCAAAAAGAGCCATCATCTCGAGGGGGCGTATTAGGGATAACAATATCCCACATTGGAAGTTGAGTAGGATCTTAAGTGGTATATATAAGATATGGGCCTCTCCACTCATTGCCAATTGGTTTTAAGTTGGAAGCCCACAATGTAATACCAGCGACCTCTAAGCTTTTGCCTGAGATCTTTACCAATTGAGCTATTAGCACTTTGTTAGACTAGATATTAATTAGAATAGTAATAAATTAATAATGAACAAAAGAGACAATAATCACAATCAAATCATAAAGAAATTAGATAAACAAGTAGAGGACTGATATATAAATTTTAAACCAACAATGCATCTTGGAGATTATCAACCTTATAAACTTATGACATTTATCAAAAATCAAGCTTAACCGGGTACTTAGCAACACAATGCTCCCAAGGACTATCAACAGAAGGCTTGACATTGCGTAGAGCCACCCAAACCGCACTATTACACTTAAACCCTGACCCTAAAGCAATCTGCCAAGCTTTGTTTCCTTTCTTCATCCTACCTTTGGCTTCTGTATAAGCTAACTCATACCAAATAGAGCTCGAAGAAGTATTACCAAACCTATGCAAAGTTGATCTTGATGGCTCCACGTCTATTGGCAATAGCCCCAAGTTCTTCTCAAGCTCATCGATTAAAGCTCTCCCACCCGCATGGATACAGAAATGATCAATGGCTCGCTTGAAGTCAGGGACATAATGCTTAATCTTGTCGTTAAAACATTTCTTGCGGATATAAGTTATGAAAAAGATAATCTTTTCGCTTACTGGAAGAACCAATGGACCTAAAGTAGCAATGTTTTTGGTAATGGTTCTTGAAGCCACTGATGTTATATCTTTGGTCAGTGAGACTCCGGTTTTGCCCGAGTCATCATCTTCTTGCTGAACACATCTAAAAGATTTGTCATCAGCTCCAGTATGTGTCCTGACCGTATGAAGTAGCTTGTACTTGGAACGTCTTCGGTCTCCTGACTTGTTAGAGAGCAAGATCGCGGCTCCACCAACACGGAACAAACAGTTGGCAACAAGCATAGATCTGTTATCACCAATGTATAGGTTACGGGTGAGATTCTCTGTGCTCACCACAAGAGCATAAGTGTTCTTATGTACTTGCAACAAGTCCTTAGCAAGATCGATAGCTATGACACCCGCGCTGCAACCCATACCGCCAAGATTAAAGCTTTTGATGTTGCTCCTAAGCTTGTACTTGTTCACTACCATCGCTGAGAGCGAAGGAGTAGGGTTAAACATGCTTGAGTTCACGATGATTATACCGATATCGCGTGTGTTAACTTTAGTGTTGGCTAGGAGATTGTCAATGGCGTCGTAGATAACTTGTTCTGTCTCCTTACGTCCAGCCGCCATGGTCTGAATAGGTGGGACATTTAAAACTGCATCCGGTACGTAAGTCTCTTCCCCAAGACCGGAACGTTCAAGAACCCTAAAAAAGAAGTCTACCGAAGAGTCCTCAGGCAGAATCTTAGAAGAGTAGTCCAGTTCTCGATTCTTCTTGATACATTCTACGATCTTTTGGACAGTTACCTTTTGAGATGGAGGCGGGAGATGGCAGGAGTAGTCAACGAGGTAAACTGGTCTAGGTCGGGTCATAAAGTATATGACTGACCCAAAAGTGACAACCGCAAAGAGAATGGTTAGGGTTACAATGTTGTGTTGGAGATGGAACCAAAGATTTTGGACATCTTCTTGGTTGAGGTTTGATGCTTTAGTGGCTACAAGAGCTATTAAAGGGAGCAAGCAAAGCTTGAAAAAGTGGGAAATGAAGTAATAGTAAACAAGCTTTACGTTAGCCATTGGAAGGTATTGAGAGAAACGAAAAAAGAAAAAGAGACGCTCTCTTTATATCACCTCTTATTCTGCTTTCTGCTTATTCGCTCTTCCACATACATGCACATATTTATAGAAACGTCTAAGTTCTAACATATCCTCATGCACACAACACTAGTAAAAAATATTACATTTTCTACGTATATAATACTATCGAGCGTAACTTGCCATCTTGGTATTGCATTTACTATTACGTACATAAACGTAATCAAGGATGCACATGTACATGATATATATATATATATATATATATATTCATTTTGCTTAAAGAGATTTGCACACATGACTTCTAGAAAAATTATAAAATTTATCAATATATTATATTTTTTTCTAAGCCAGTACGATAATCACATGGTTTTGTTCTTGTACAACGTTACAATAGTATTAAGAGTTAAAACAAAAGAAAGAAAGAAACATAACTATGTTGAGAGATTTATTACACCCCATTATATTGCACATGTTCTTAACGCTGTTCTGTCTTGCATGCAAAGTTCCCCAATAACACTCTAGCTTCATAAACCTATTTGTTATCTTATTTGTCAAGAAATTTTGGGTTTAGACTCAACCCAATTTGGTTTACTACTTACTTACGCCAAGTTGTGTCTTTGTTTTTCTTAAATATATATGGTCTTATTCTTTTTCTGTTAATAAATTTTGGGTTTAGACTAAACAACTTAAATTTGGTTTGTATTCTTGAAGTTGTGTCCTCATCATTCAATTTCTCTCATTAGCTATCCATAACGATAACAATATCAAATGATTGAATGATCAGTACGATTGTACGAGGATGGACATTTTAACCGGATCCAAACCTATTAAATCTATGCACAAACCATTTGGTTAAAAGAAATTTTAACACAGTTAATCAAACCAATAATCTAATATGTGTTTAATTATTTTAACTATTAACTAGCTCTATAATAATAGTTACCTGCACGGCGGAAGCTTTAGCTGTTCATCCAGCCCTCGAGCAGCAAATTAAACTGTTCATGACTCTCTTACAAAACAATATCTAGCTTTGTATGAAAACTCTTTAGCTTAACTCAATGGAAGTTCTCGGTTGCCCCAACAAAAGAAAAACTAGATCAATAATCATACATTTGCGGATTTGTTTTATTAATATGTTTATAATACTAATATTTGAATTTCATGGTACTTGACATACTAATATACACAACCTCTATTGCTGACAAAAAAATAAAAATAAAATAAAAATACACAACCTCTATTGACGTAACTGAGTACTAGATAGCTAGCCACCCTTGCTTTGCATGCGCGACGAAATGTTTTCTTAATACTGTATTGATGTGATATCTTACATTTTAAACAAAAAAAATGGCATATTTTCATAGTATTGCACTATTATTTCTCATTAATAACAAAATGATGATAGTTTTGTTAATACGTTTTATATAATACGATTGAATCTAAAACATTCATTTTTTTTTTTTTTAAAAAAACTATATATATGCAGCATACACCACAAAAAACAACAACTCACACGTACGTACGTAACACACAAGACTAAGAAAAATGGCTCTATTGGCGGTATGCTGAAGCTATAATAAACTTTGCATTATTAATCTAGAGAAAATTGTAATCTCAAGGAAATAAACCTCAGACCTAGTTTGGCCACTGGACCAATGAGCTTCAATGATTTTTATATTTTTTATATGTTATAAGTTTGAATATCTAAATATATGTTGAAATATTAATAAATACAGATTTACCTTGAAATATTTATTTATTTTCCTCCAGTTTAGATAGTTGAATATTATTTTAAACTTTGCATTATATTCTTAGCTTTTTTCAGTAGGGTAATAATTAAGCATGATCATCCAAATTTTCATTAAAGATAAATTAAAAAGAAAAATTTAACTTTACATAGTAAGATATCTTTCTTTATTTTCCTTCACTTTTTATAGTTAGATATTTTTCTTTATAATTTCATATAAAATCTACTCTAATTTTAGGTTTTATATTTCCAGTTGAGTTATAAATTTGAAATTCTCTACTCCACTTTCCTATGTCTTTATTTACATTATCCTTACCTCTCCCATCAATCTCTAACCATGACAGATTGGTTGCTTCTTCCCACCGACTTACTAGAACTAATTGTTTGTAAATATCTTAGTTTGTCAAAATTTTCTCAATTCATATTATTCAAACTTTTTAACAATTAAAAAATATCTCTATAAATTGATAAATTATTAACGTATACTCTAAAATAATAAATATTAATTTATAAATATATTAATACCACTATAAATTAAGAAAATGTGGTGGCCACAACATTATTCATTTTTAGAAATTTTAATGCATATGCAAATTTACCATGATATATTTCTTTATTTTCCTCCACACTTCACGATATTGTTTTTCAAAATTTTGCATTATATTCTACTTTTTATTTGATTTTTAAATATGTTTACTATAATTTCAATATGGTGATAATAAATATCAATTAAAGATAAATAAAATCATTATAAAATACTTTACGTTTCTTCATTTTCTTTGGATTATTACATGAAGTTATCTTTCTTTATTTCATAACAAAATCTACTATAGTTTTAGATTTTATATTTTCAATTGGGTTATAAATATGAAATTCTAGTCTTCATTTTCAATTATATATCCTTACCTCTTAAGTATTCCTTTTCTCCCATCAATCTCTAACCATGGCAGATTGGTCGCTCCTTCCCGCAGACTTACTAGTACTAATCGCTGGTCGTTTTGAGACATCTTTAGAAGTTGTCCTCTTCCGATCTGTCTGCAGCTCATGGCGGTCCGTTGTTCCTTCACCGCATGATTCCCTTTGCTTTGGTATCGAAACTCATATCCCCGTGTTTAATAACATGCCTTGGTTTGGTAGCGATGATGAGTATTGTACACTTACAAAGATCCCAATATATCTTGTGAGATTCAAGACTCCCTTTGGTGATGATTATTTATTGGCAAAGATACATGGAAGAAAGCTTGGGAAACGGATGTCCTTGTCGTCGCCATTAGCACGTTCTGGTGATTTCACAACCAAAGGCAATATAATGTTGTTCAACTCTCTTATCACTCACATTGTCTCTTTGTCTCATCACTACCAGGTTAGTTTTGATCTCTATTACTACGTACGTAAGATGCATGGGCTTTTTTCTGTTCTGTTTTTTTTTTTCTTTTTTTTTTTTTGGTAATGTGTGTGTCACACCAAATAGATCTTATATTGAAACTATTTTTTAAAACTAATATAATGTTAATGTAAGAGCCAAGAGAAGTTAAAGTTGGTGAGATTTGATTTTTCGAACGTCTCATGTCACTATACTATATACTCTTTAATTTAATTAGTGAATGCTTGAGATGTGTTTGGAATTCAATGTTGTATTAGTGACATTCAACAAATGAATATAAATATAAGTTATACCAGATATTGCATATTACCCATATCAATACATGTTTTCTTACTTTTTTTTAACTTGGATTAAGCTTACGTAACCTTCGCTGTAGATAAACATGGAGATGGGGATGTATGGCGGTGTGCGGCACGGATTTAAATGGGAAGGTTGTTCCAAAAAAGTTGAATATCTTGAACTTTGTACTGATAATTGCAGAGATTTCAGATTGCTAGCTGATATGGAAGGCGATATGATGATATTTAGCAGTCTTGAGATGAGATGGAAAGATATTTTGGTGTCTCCTGAGAAGTGTCGAGATATGGTTTCATTCAAAGGAAAGTTTTATGTTGACATGTATCTGTAATCGAACCTTCAATGAAAGTTTCTAAAATCCCATCGGTCACACGGTCGACTTACAAGTCTTCGAAAGAGAATCTGGTCAAGTCAGGGGAAGAGTTGTTGCTAGTGCAACGGTTCATACCAGGAGATACTCATGAAGAATCTATGTATAATTGGTTCCCACTAAAAGAGTCTCATCTTGAACATATGTCTACATGGTTCAGAGTCTTTAGGCTGGATGAAGAAGGAGGGAGGAGGAAGTGGGTTCAAGTTAATGACTTGAACGACCGAGTGATCTTTCTTGGCAATGAGACAAATCTCTGCTGCTCGGTACAAAAGCTTCCAGGTGCAAAGGAGAATTGCATTGTGTTCATTGATTCGAGAAATGGTAATATTAGTAAGAATGAATCAATCCTTGTGTTTGACTTAAAAACCAAAAGGACTAGTACTGCCTTTAGTGAATGCAGAGGCTACATGGGCGCATTCGGTGCAAATCTTGAATCTCTGGCATCTTGTGGAGTTATGACTATGCCAAACCCGGCATCAAGGCATCTATGATTTATTAAGTGGCTCCATCTGGCTCAAGAAAATATTAGAAAGTTGTAATCTTTCTTAGAGCATCATTATTAAGGGTCCTTAAACAAATTTTAGCTTAATATTTGTTTAGAAGTGACTCTTATATAAGAATTTCTCTTAACAAATTTTAAGCTAAGATTTGCTTAAGAATAGCTCAATATTAATAGTCTTACATCGTTGATTATCAGATTAAGGTTCAGTTCAAATACTGGTTAGACTTAGTTTGACAAATTTTGACTGAATTTAGTATGTATGCCGCCCACTTAAAATTTGATCGCTTAATAAATTTGTTATTTTAATATATGTATATATATATATGGTTTATGTAAAAGAAATATATATATAAATATATAATAAAAATGAATATATACATTATACAGTATAATAAAGTAAGGTTTACCGAGATCAGCTCAATCTTAAGAGCTTTGTTGAGAGAGACTGGTTGTCTTAGGAGACGAACTGATTATTATCAAACGGAGATGGGTTCGGTTTAATGACTCGAATATTCGTTGTTCGGTATGAAAAGGAAGTGCCTTGTTATCTTATTTGTCAAGAAACTTTGGGTTTACACTCAACCCAATTCGGTCTATACTACTTACTTACGGGAAGTTGTGTCTTTGATATTCTAATTTTTTGTAAAATATATATATGTTTATTTTCTTTTTCTCTTAATAAATTTTGGTTTAGACTAAACAATTTGGTTTGTAGTTGTGTCCTCATCACTCAACTTCTCTCGTTCGCTGTTAAATTTAATGAGTAAATGATTTGTACGAGGATGGACATTTTAACCGGATCCGAACCTATCAAATCCATGCACAAAGGATTTTGGTTAAAAAAAGTTTTAACACGTTTTGCAAAGTTTTACACGATCTTGTCAGTTTGAATGAATGTTTAAATATATGCATCCTTGCTCTGAAAACACTTTAAAAGAATTTAAAGAAACTAAAACTCTTGTTCTTAAGATCTTGAATCGAACCAAATTTCTAACCCATCCTTTCATCTTGTTGGGACTTAGAAGCTGGATGGACGAAAGCTTATTTCGAACATGACTGTCCAAAATTTAAATGAGCTGATCCAATCTAGAGAGTATGAACGCTAGCATGAAACACAAGTTTGAGGATGAAGTTGGTTGTCCCTTTGATAGTTGATGTTAAGCCCATACATAATATTAAGGCACAAGGCCTCTACAAGTTACCAACAAAGCATTGTTTTGTGTAATCATGCAACCTAGTGGCGGAAGCTATTAGCTATCTAGCTGTTCGTATACGTGCAGCTCTCAAAAATGCAAGTTGAGTCGGATTGTAGTGATTTGGTCAATGCAAGGCGATTAACACTAAATTTAATATCTCAGAGAACTCCATGGAGTGCAGCAAACTGATATTGCCTTGATATATTACCCATCAATAAATGGACAAAAAGTATTGTGTTTTGCCTTTGGATTAAGCTTACGTAACCTTCACTGCAGATAAACATGGAGTCGGGGATGTTTCAAGGTGTGCGGTACGGAATTAAATGGAAAAGTTGTTGCAAAACAGTTGAATATCTTGAACTTGATACTAATGATGATGGCAGAGATTTTAGATTGCTAGCTGATATAGAAGGCGACCTGAAGATATTTAGCAGCCTTGAGATGAGATGGACAGAAATTTTGGTGTCTCCTGAGAAGTGTCGAGATATGGTTTCATTCAAAGGAAAGTTTTATGTGGTTGATACAAGTGGATGGGGACATGTATTTGTAATCGAACCTTCTTTAGAAGTTTCTGAAATCCCATCGGTCACACGGTCGACTTACAAGTCTTCGAAAGAGAATCTAGTCAAGTCAGGGGAAGAGTTGTTGCTAGTGCAACGGTTCATACCAGGAGATATTCATGAAGAAGATATGTGTAATTGGTTCCCACTAGTAGAATCTTATTGTGAACATATGTATACATGGTTCAGAGTATTTAGACTGGATGAAGAAGGAGAGAGGAGGAAGTGGGTTCAAGTTAATGACTTGAACGACCGAGTGATCTTTCTTGGCAATGAGGCAAATCTCTGTTGCTCGGTACAAAAGCTTCTGGGTGCAAAGGAGAACTGCATTGTGTTCATTGATTCGAGAAATGGTATTATTTGTGAGAATGAATCAATCCTTGTGTTTGACTTAAGAACCCAAAGGACTAGTACTGCTTTTAGTGAATCCAGAGGCTACATGGGCGCATTCGGTGCAAATATTGAATCTCTGCTATCTTGTGGAGTTATGACTATGCCAAATCCAGCAATAAGCACCTATGATTTATTATGTGATTCCAGGTGGCTCAGAAAAAAGATTAGAAAACTGTAACTTTTTTGACATGTTGAGTATGAGATTAAGGTTCAGTTTAAACAAACTCAGTTTGAAATATTTTGACTCAGTTTGATATTTTATTGGTCACTTTAAATTTGATCTTTTATTTAATTTATTACTTTTAAAATATATTTTTGTATCATGTTTATCTTAAAGGAAATTGATTATATCAATATTATATTCACACATAAATAAAAGTTACTAAATGAATATGAGAAGGGAAACAATTGAACAATGAAAAAGTTTAGCGGAATGTGTTACATATATTTTGAAGACAATATCAAATCAGTCACTTGGATTCATTATGAACACGCCGATGTAGCCTCTGCATTTACTACATGCAGTACTAGTCCTTTTTCTTCATAAGTAAAAGAAATTGATTGATTGATGGGCTATGTAAATATATATACCCAAAAGAATAAAAAATAAACAATCTAACCATAATAATTTTTTATTTAGTTCTCTTTCATTTGACTCAAACTATTGTCAAAAATGTCCTCTGTTATTTATATTCGCTAACAAAAAAAATTAACAGGGTAAAAAATTAACAAGATAAAATCATTATTCATCACACTAAAAAAACCAGATTTTTTTTTGGATCTTTATTTAATTAACAACGTATATTATATTATATCGCGATAAATGATTGTTTATTTGATAAACGTATACTTATCATGTTAACTCTTTTGTTATTGATTGATATTAGCTAACAATTTAGTTATTACCTGTTAACTAAAACATTAACATATTTATTTATCATGATAATATAATTATTATATTCAAAATATGTTAACATAAATAAATATGTTGCTAATTGAATTGTTTTCAATACATCAGAAATTACATCTATAAGAATTTGACATAAACCATTGTTGTCGATGATACCCATTCATCTCTTGATCGATTAACCTCATCAAAATATTTGACAAATACGTCAATGAATAATTGACAAAATATTTGACAAATACGTCAATAATTGACAAAATATTTGACAAATACATCAATGACAAATACGGCTCAGTCCGTTCTATATATGAATACAAGAAAAACTAATATCATAACTATGAAACACTTTTCGTCGTGCTTTTTAGAGGTCATCTCAATTATGACCATCACATATATATCGTCGTAGTCGGTATCATCATCACCACCAACACGAATAAAACTATCGCTAGCAGTGTCACCTTTTTTCATTCTAATCATCATCACTATGGAAAATATCATTATCCACATCTCTGTTTTTGTTTTTTCAATTTTTTCATCATTTCTTCACTATTTCTTATTTTTGCTATATTTTACTTCATATATTGTGTGTTGTATAGTTATCTGCTAAGATCATATATTATTATTTAAATGTATAATTGTATTAATCGCGCTAACTCAGTTATCAGCTAACTCATGATTATAGGGTTAAAATTGTCCAGAAAAAGCAGAACTAATTATGAAAAGAACAATAACATATAGTGAATAAAAACTTTATCTGGGTACATGCAGTGCAATTTCCCTTGATTGATAGCCAATAAACACAATGTAATTCTTTTTTTCATCCGGAAGCCTTTGTTCGAAGCAACAACTTGGAACAAATTTACCTTATACCAAACAAGTATTCACCATTTCACAAGTCAAATACAACAAACTCAATTTCTATAAACATGTTTTTCTCTCTCTACTTAGAAAATTATTATTAATTTTCAATTATTTCCCTTCTCTTTTTCATTTAATAATTGTTATTTACGTGTCTATATAGATATTAATTCATTCTTCTTTTAGATAGACTGAATATAAGTATATATTTTAAAATTACTAAATTAATTAAACAACAAATTTTAAGTGACCAATAAAACGACAAACTGAGTCGTAATTCGTCAAACTGATTCCGAACCAAATTATTTAAACCGAACCTTAATATATACTCAACAATGTCTGAAAATTTATAATTTTCTAATCTTTTTCTTGAGCCAGTTGGAATCACTTAATATATCATAGGTGCTTGTTGTTGGGTTTGGAATAGTCACAACTCCACAAGATACCAGAGATTCAAGGTTTGCTCCGAATGCACCCATGTAGCCTCTGCATTCACTAAAGGCGATACTAGTCCTTTTGGTTCTTAAGTCAAACACAAGGATTGATTCATTATAACGGATGCTACCATTTCTCAAATCAATGAACACAATGCAGTTCTCCTTTGCACCCGGCAGGTTTTGTGCCAAGCAGCAGAGATTCGTCCGAGCTCCAAGAAATATCACCCTATCGTTCAAGTCATCAACTTGAACCCACTCCCTCCTCCCGCCTTCTTCATCCAGCCTAAAGACTCTAAACCATGTATACATATGTTCAGGATGAGACTCTCCTTTTGGGAAATATGCATACATATCTTCTTCTTGAGACTGACCTGGTGTGAACCGTTGCACTAGCAACAACTCTTCTCCCGACTTCACTAGAGCTTCTTTCGTAGACTTGTGAGTCGACCGCGTGACCGATGGGATCTCAGAAACTTCCAAAGAGGGTTCAATTACAAAGACATGTCCCCAGCCACTTGTATCAACCACGTAAAACTTTCCTTTGAATGAAACCATATCTCGACATTTTTTAGGAGAGACCAAAATTTTCGTCCATCTCTTCTCAAGGCTGCTAAATATCATCATATCGCCTTCTATATCAGCTAGCAATGTGAAATCTCTGCAATCATCAGTATTCAGTTCAAGATATTCAACTTTTTCGGAACAACTTTTCCATTCAAATCCGTAACGCACACCTTGCCAGTACCCCAACCTTAAGTTTATCTGCATCGAATGTTACATACACTTACTCGAAGGCAAAATTAAAAACCAGTCTTATGCATGTATTGATGCTAATATATCAAGGCAATATCTGGTATGACTTGTGATCAATACAACATTGAATTCCAAAGACGTACTTTACCAAGATTATCACAAAAAACATTTAAACAATGACACCGTAAAATCAAACTCAAGCATTACCTAATTAAATTAAAGAGTGGTATAGTGACATGTGACGTTCGAGAAATCAAATCTCACCAACTTTAAATTTGACCTTTGCTATACATTTAACACATTAATGTGATAAGTGGAAAGAAAATTCTATAAGATATAAAATCTATTGGGTATAGTATCCAAAACTAACCTGGTAGTGATAACACAAAGGGACAATTCGAGTGGTACGAGAGTTAAACGACGATACTAGAGTTTCTTTGGGTGTGAAACCACCATAGTTTACTAATGGCGACGACAAGGACATTGGCTTCCCGATCTTTCTTTCATGTATCTTTGCCAATAAATAATCATCACCAAACGGAGTGTTGAATCTCACGAGATATGTTGGGATTTTTTTAAGTGTACAATACTCATCATTGCAGAAGTAGCACTTTTTGACGAACATTGGGATATGAGTTTTGATGCCTAAGCAGCAAGAATCACGCGGCGAAGGAACAACAGATCGCCATGAGCTGCAGACAGATCGGAAGAGGACAATCTCGAAAGATGTCGCAAAACAACCAACAATTAGTTCTAGTAAGTCTGTAGGAAGCAGCGACCAATCTGCCATGGTTAGAGATTGACGGAAAAAAGGAATACTTAAGAGGTAAGGATAATTGAAAATGAAACATGTATGTAAGAGTAAAGAATTTCACATTTATAGTGGATTTTTTAATGAAATAAAGAAAGATATCTTACTATGTAAAGTTAAGGAAAATGAAAAAAATAAATCTATAATAAATATTTGGATATTCACGTTTATTACCCAATTCATAATATAGCGAAATACATATAAAAAACTAAATTATAGTAGATTATAATGCAAACTTAAAAAGAATATTTAATTATGTAATGTGGAGGAAACTTTTTCTAGTGGTCTTTCGTTTAAGGAAGCTGTGTTGGACTATGCTCTTAAAACAGACAACAATATAAAACAATGTAGGTGGGATCAGATGAAGCTTGCATACAAATGTGGTATATATGGATGGTTGCAATTGGAAAATATATTGCTCACTAAGCACTAAAAATAATATATGGCAGATCAGAATGTTTAAAACATCACATAATTGCAGTCAAGACGGAGAGTGTTTGATGTTGACTGATCCGGTGATTGCGCGTTTATTGAAAAGATAAGACATGATCCAGAGAATATGATGCCTATGAAGATTCAAGAGATGATAAAAGATCAATGGAAGCTCACTGCTACACGAAATCAATGTCAAGAAGCAAGAAAAAAGGCAATAAGATGGGTGCAAAAAGAATATGAAGATCTATTCGTCAAATTGAGTCCAAACCAAATTATTTGAACCAAAACCTTAATCTCATACTAAACAATGTTAAAAAGATTACAACTTTATAGTCTTTTTCTTGACACTTACTTTTTAGTAAGCCACATGGAATCACTTAATGAATCATAGATGCTTGTTGTTGGGTTTGGCATAGTCATAACTCCACAAGATACCAGAGATTCAAGATTCGCACCGAATGCACCCATGTAGCCTCTGCATTCACTAAATGCAGTACTAGTCCTTTTTGTTTTTAAGTCAAACAAAAGGATTGATTCATTCTGTTTAATAATACCATTTCTCAAATCAATGAACACAATGCAGTTCTCCTTTGCACCCGGGAGGTTTTGTACAGAGCAACAAATATTCGTATGAGCTCCAAGAAATATCACTCGGTCGTTCAAATCGTCAACTTGAACCCACTTCCTCGTCCCACCTTCTTCATCCAGCCTAAAGACTCTAAACCATGTATACATATGTTCAGGATGAGACTCTCCTTGTGGGAATAATTCATACATATCATCTTCATCAGACTGGCCTGGTGTGAACCGTTGCACTAGCAATAACTCTTCTCCCGACTTCACTAGAGCCTCTTTCGTAGACTTGAGAGTCGACCATGTGACGGAGGGGATCTCGAAAACTTCCAAAGAGGGTTCGACAACGAAGACATGTCCCCGTCCACTTGTATCAACCACATAAAACTTGCCTTTGAACGAAACCATATCTCGACATTTTTTAGGAGAGACCAAAATTTTGGTCCATCTCATCTCAAGGCTTCTAAATATCATCATATCGCCATTTTCTGTATCAGCTAGCAATCTGAAATCTCTACAATCATATGTATTCAGTTCAAGATATTCAACTCTTTTGGAGGATCTAGCCCATTTAACTCCCACACGCAAACTAAAGGATGTCATATACTCCAAATTTATCTGCATCCAAGGTTGTTATGTAAGCTTAATGGAAGGCAAGAAAGCAGTGACGACATGATATACTCCAAATTTATCAGTACTAGACATTGTATGATTTGTATATATGTATTCGTTTACAGAATGTGATCAAGACAACACAGAATTCCAAACATTTTTGCAAGATTACCACAAAGACAGTTAAACAACGACATGGGAGATAAAACTCATGCATTAACGAGATTAAAGAGTAAGGGTAAGGTGACATGACCAAATATACAACACATTCAATGGCTTTTGTGAAATCTGTATATATGAAGTGGTAGGAATATTTTGGTGTGAGACACACACACAAAAAAGATCATGCACGGATGCACACGTATGTAGTAATAGAGACCAAACCTAACCTCGTACTGATAATACAAAAGGAAAATTTGAGTGGTAAGAGAGTTGAACGACAATAGAGTTTCCTTGGATGTGAAGCCATCATAGCTTAAGGGTGACAACAGCCGCATCGGTTTCCCGGACTTTCTTTCATGTATCTCTGCCAATAAATAATCATCACCAAAGGGAGTGTTGAATCTCACGAGATAAGTTGGGATCTTTTTTAGTGTACAATACTCTTTATCGCTACCAAACCGAGGTTTTCCTCTGTAGTGAAAGCTGGTAAACATGGGGATATGAGTTTTGATGCCTAAGCAGCGAGAATCACGCGGCGAAGGAACAACGGATCGCATGAGCTGCAGACAGATCGGAAGAGGACAATCTCGAAAGATGTCTGAAAACAACCAGCGATTAGTACTAGTAAGTCTGTGGGAAGGAGCGACCAATCTGCCATGGTTAGAGATTGATGGGAGAGAGCAATACTTAAGAGGTAAGGATAACTGAAAATGAAGACATATGAAATATTTAGTAAAGAATTTCACATTTATTGTAGATTAAAACTAGAGTAGACTTTTTAATGCAATAAAGAAGGATATCTTACTATATAAAGTTAAGGAAAGTGAAGAAAGTCAAAGAAACATATCTATAATCAATATTTGTTGATTAATTACCCTATTAAAAAAATGGCAAAATATATATAATTCTAGACTATAGTAGATAGTAGAATATAATGAAAATTTTAAAATAATATTTAATTATGTAATAGGGAGGAAATTTTTTAAGAAAATAAAGTTATGTTTGTAACTAAATATAAATTTCTATGTTGTGCTTCTCTCATAAAGGTTATTTTGACGGAAATTTTTTTGGGAAAAATATTATTTTTTTCTTCACGGATTCCAATAAAAGAGAATAATTTAGTCATTTTATACATAAATAAGATATTTTCTAAAATAGACAATGAAACACAAGCAGATGAATATTCTCAAAAACTTTACTTCCAAAAGATCAAAACTTTGCACAGTCGGAAAAATACCCGACTGCTTAGATTACAAAAACTCTTGTGCTGAAAACAATATACCAAAAAGAATGCACAATGGTAAAACACACTCAAAGAAAGTATGTAAAAAAAAGATATTAGCAGGCACAGTGGTGAATGATCATCATTCCTCACGCCAAGTGAACTCGCACTTCAAGCATCTATAAAATCTTGATTCTGGCTCATCGGCTGAACGAATCTGCATTGATTTGAAGTATGCCTTGTCGTGGCCGCATCTTGGGCATGGAGCTGATCAACAAAGAATCCGCAATGAGAAAAGATATGAAAACGAAGATGCTCTTAGATAGCAATAGGAGGTGTGCAGAAGAAGTCAAGTTCACACTCATAACCAATGATGCTACACTCATAAACCCTAAAATCTTATTACCATGTTCTAATTTAACTTGTGTAGCAGAGAGCATGGACTAAACTAATCCCAATCCTAAAATTAGAATAAGGAGACAGGAGACTCGTAATACCTTCAGTTTCAGCGGCTGTCGGTATATCTGCTTTAGACACAACAGGTTCAATGGATTTCTTAACCAGAAGTTGCTTCTTCTTTATCTCCACCTATCAACATTCCAAAGCAAGAACATAGATATAAAGGATTGATCAAATTTTTTGTTGGGAAAAGGTACAAACAAAAAAAGACCTGTCTTTCGATGTAGGCGACATATGGACAAGTGGAACAGAAGAATCTGGAATTGCCACCACCCTCGTAACGCAGCAAGTTCCCACATGTAGGGCAAAACTCCATCTTCCACACCGATCAAATCCCACTGTCACCGAGCCACTGCTTTTGCTCGCTCGTTTGTCGCTGTATTACATAAAAAGAAAGGGACGAAAGATTCTCTTATTTCGATCAATCTTGATTCTTTTACTACATATATATCACGATTAAAAGAGTTTGACAGATGATGCAAAATTAACCTAAACGTTCTGCTTATAACAAGGCCTACCAGTTCATTAGTAACCTAAGCTAAGATTCAAAAGTCAGACAACACAAACCAGAGAAGAAAAGGGTTTAAAAGAACTAAACAGAGGAGAAAAGGGTTGCCTCAGATCTCTTTGGTTGCTTTATAACAATCGCTGCACTTTCCTGTAACAAACAAAAACATTCTTTAACTGATAAAAGACCAGCTACTCCTAGTCTTTAACTGATAATTTCCCTAAAAGCTAAAGAGTTACAATTACCAAAAGATTTGTATCAGCTTTCACAATTATAACAGCAACGAAAAGCTTGAATCCAACAATGAAAGAGCTTGAATCCAAAATCGGATTTTAGAAGAAGACTAACCAAACTCTTCTCCAATCCCAAAGAAGAACACAATTACTTGTCCTAAACGGCTAAACCAATTCAAGAACCCCTTTTGTAATAAAAATCCCAACTTTCGTGTAACCCTGATAGGAAACTACAGATTGGGAACAGAGAAGAGATTGAAACAACGATCAAGAACAAGAATGACGCAAGTCAGAAGATTTCTTCATTCAGACTAGGGAAAGGTGGTACCTTTTAGTGCGAAGATAATCTATAACTCGGTCACCAGCGAACCCGAATCAGAAGTCAGATGAGTTTGTGTTTGTCTTTGGGATTGAACACAATGGAACACGAAGCAGCAATAGCGGACAATGGCGCACGAAGAACTCAGTGAAATCGATGTCGGAGTCGAGGGGAAGAAGAAAGATAGATTAGGTTTAGTTTAGTTTTTTGATAGAACGCCGTCGTTTCTATTGTTAGGTGTTGAAAAAAAAAAGGGGTTGTAAGGTTTTAAAGCTGAGATATTTTGCAATGAGGTGAGATACATGTACATGTTTGTTTTGTAAATTTAAGATGAATTTTTCTAGTGCTCTGATTTCGGCCCAAAACCTTTTATTTATTCGGAAAAAAAAACTTCACATAATTGCAGTCAAAATGGAGAGTGTTTGTTATTGACTAATCCGGTGATAGCGCGTTTGTTTATGGACAAGATAAGACATGATCTAGAAAATATGATGCCTACGAAGATTCAAGAGATGATAAAAGATCAATGAAAGCTCACTACTACACAAAATCAATGTCAAGAAGCAAGAAAATAGGCATTAAGGTGGGTGGAAAAAGATTATGAAGAACAATTCGTCAAATTGAGTCCAAACCAAGTTATTTGAACCAAACCTTAATCTCATACTAAACAATGTTAAAAAGATTACAACTTTCTAGTCTTTTTCTTGACACTTACTTTTTAGTACGCCACTTGGAATCACTTAATAAATCGTAGGTGCTTGTTGTAGGGTTTGGCATAGTCATAACTCCACAAGATACCAAAGATTCAAGATTTGCACCGAATGCACCCATGTAGCCTCTGCATTCACTAAATGCAGTACTAGTCCTTTTTGTTCTTAAGTCAAACAAAAGGATTGATTCATTCTGTTTAATAATACCATTTCTCAAATCAATGAACACAATGCAATTCTCCTTTGCACCTTGGAGATTTTGTACAGAGCAACAAATGCTCGTCTGAGCTCCAAGAAATATCACTTGGTCGTTCAAATCATCAACTTGAACCCACTTCCTCGTCCCACCTTCTTCATCCAGCCTAAAGACTCTAAACCATGTATACATATGTTCAGGATGAGACTCTCCTTGTGGGAATAATTCATACATATCATCTTCATGAGACTGGCCTGGTGTGAACCGTTGCACTAGCAATAACTCTTCTCCCGACTTCACTAGAGCCTCTTTCGTAGACTTGAGAGTCGACCATGTGACCGAGGGGATCTCGAAAACTTCCAAAGAGGGTTCGACAACAAAGACATGTCCTCGTCCACTTGTATCAACCACATAAAACTTGCCTTTGAACGAAACCATATCTTGACATTTTTAGGAGAGACCGAAATTTTGGTCCATCTCATCTCAAGGCTTCTAAATATCATCATATTGCCATTTTCTGTATCAGCTAGCAATCTGAAATCTCTACAATCATCTGTATTCAGTTCAAGATATTCAACTCTTTTGGAGGATCTAGCCCATTTAACTCCCACACGCAAACTAAAGGATGTCATATACTCCAAATTTATCTGCATCCAAGGTTGTTATGTAAGCTTAATCGAAAGCAAGAAAGAAGTGACGATATGATATACTCCAAATTTATCAGCATCCAATATTTTATGATTTGTATATATATTCATTTACAGAATGTGATCAATACAACATAGAATTTCAAATACTTTAAGCAAGATTACCACATAAACAGTTAAACAATGACATGAGAGATAAAACTCATGCATTAACGAAATTAAAGAGTAAGGGTAAGGTGACATGACCAAATATACAACACTTTCAATGCGTTAGTGAAATCTGTATATATGAAGTGGTAGGAATATTCGTTTAAAAATCTATTTGGTGTGAGACACACACACAAAAAAGATCATGCACGGATGCACCGTATGTAGTAACAGAGACCAAAACTAACCTGGTAGTGATAACATAAAGGGACAATTCCAGTGGTACGAGAGTTAAACGACACTAGAGTTCTTTTGGGTGTGAAACCACCATAGCTTACTAATGGCGACGACAAGGACATCGGTTTCCCGATCTTTCTTTCATGTATCTTTGCCAATAAATAATCATCATCAAAGGGAGTCTTGAATCTCACGAGATATATTGGGATCTTTTTTAATGTGCAGTACTTATCATCGCTACCAAACCGAGGTTTTCCTCTGTAGTGAAAGCTGATAAACATGGGGATGTGAGTTTTGATGCCTAAGCAGCGAGAATCACGCGGTGAAGGAACAACGGACCGCCATGAGCTGCAGACAGATCGGAAGAGGACAATCTCGAAAGATGTCTGAAAACGACCAACAATTAGTACTAGTAAGTCTGTGGGAAGCAGCGACCCATCTGCCATGGTTAGAGATTGATGGGAGAAAAGGAATACTTAAGAGGTAAGGATAATTGAAAATGAAGACATATGAAATGTAAGACCAGCTCCACTGAGGCTTCCTATTAGGGTGCTTATATTCAATGTGGGCCAAAATTGAATAAGAAAACATTGGGAAGGCCTCAGTTATCAAATAGTGAGTAACGACATGTGGCAGTGTGTGATTGGCTGATGAGAAAATGTAAAAAGAAAAAAATATTAATTAAATTTTGTATTTACTTTTAGGTACCTCACATGAGGTGCTCTACTAATGATGGTCTAAGAGTAAAATGATTTCACATTTATAGTATATTTTTTTATGAAATAAAGAAAGTTATCATACTATATAAAGTTAAGGAAAATGAAGAAACAAATCAATAATAAATATTTGGATATTTACCCTATTGGAAAACAGAGCAAAATATATATAAAAATCTAAATTATAGTAGTAGAATAGTAGAATATAATGCAATTTTAAAATAACATTGAATTATGTAATGCGGAGGAAACTTTTTAAGAAAATGTAAGGTAAAATAATATCTAAGGTAAAATAATATTTAGGCTTCTTTTGCCTAAGATAAACCATATCTTTATACGAGTTATACCGATCCGTAAAGTTTTATTCAAAAATAAGTTTTATCCATAAAACATATTTTGGTGTTATTTGAGGGTATTTCTCTAAGTTTTATGTTGTTGCATCGAGTGGACGGGGACATGTCTTTATCCATGAACTTGAACCCTCCATGGAAGTTAACGAGATCAGCTCACTCACACAGTCTAACGAGCTTTGTTGCGAGAAGCTGGTTGTCTCCGGAGATTAGTTGTTTCTTGTTCAACAATTTACACCAGGAGAATGTTGTAATGAATATAAGTATTACGTGGTTCAGATTGTTTAAGCTCAAAGAAGAAGGCCAGCGTAAATGGGTTAGGTTTGATGACTTAGGTAAGCAAGTAGTGTTTCTTGGTAATGACTGGAATCTTTGTTGTTCGGCGAATTAGCTTCCGGGTATGAAAAGGAACTGCATTGTGTTCATTGAGCCGAATATCATCCCTAAGTGAATCCTTGTGTTTGACTTAGAGACCAGAATGATTAGTAAGGCGGTTTCCGAATCCTATATGGACGCGTTCTGCGAAAATGAAGAATCCTTCGTGTCCTGTGGAATCTATGATGCATCAAGTGACTCTTGTCTTCAAATTTGTTACTAACTGGTTGTTGATTGCTTGTATTAGTTCCATGAAAATTTTATTTGGAAAGTCTCAACTCATTTCACTACCCATTCATAGCATTCTTGACCATATATCATTTCGCCAAACCCGGCTCATTCAACGACAATAGTCACAATTCACGTTCCGGGACTATAATATTTCATAAGTCCATGGATCAAACTCTATACAGAATCATAACTACAAGACCTTTGGCCTCTTGCGAGCTACACAACCTTAAATGGGTGTTCTCTAAACATATTTTCCCTATTTTTCTGACAATTTCTTAGATTTTTTTTGTTCTAAATTTAACTTTTTTTTCTAATCAAAATAAAGATATTTTAGCATTGCTTTTTACAAAAGTGGCTTTTTCTTCAAAAGATTTTTGGAGCCACAAGTTTGTGTTTGTGCTTGTTATGCTTTTTATACAAAAGACCCGGCACTGATATGTTACTTTTTTATAGTAATGATTACAGCCCAAGAGATTTTAATTTTATGTTTGGATCGTCATGATGATCGCCAACGAGGAGATAGTGACACTCAAAAACACATTTGGATCTCGAGATTGCCAGCAAATAATCGACTGTCCTTTTTTTTGGACATGTCGGCTTACACTTGTAAAGATTCCTTTTGGTTGGATACAATTACAAATCAAATTCTAATAATGCATTTGAGATCAATCTAGGATCCTAGATTTGTTATGATCCTCATAAAGAATCAATCTTTTTTGATATATAGATAAAGTTCTACGCAACTGTATTGATTCAAGATGCCATAAGAATAAAGGTGAGGGTAATAATCAAGAAGCATCACATTTAAAGAGTACAAGAACTGAACCATTTAAGAAAAAAGGGAACAAAGAACAATAGACAAAGGTAGTGTCTAGTAAAACTAGAACTAACCATGTTTATGACAAACTAATGGTTTAATAATTGAATCAGTAGTCGAGCTTAACTGGGTATCGGTCGATGCAGTGTTCCCACGGACTACTAACCGAAGGCTTGACATTGTGTAGAGCGACCCAAACCGCGCTGTTACACTTGAACCCACTTCCGAAAGCAATCTGCCAAACTCGGTTTCCTTTCTTCATCCTTCCTTTAGCCTCTATGTAAGCTAGCTCATACCAGATGGAGCTCGAAGAAGTGTTTCCGAATCTGTGCAGTGTCATTCTCGATGCCTCGACATGTGTCTGCGAAAGCTGCAGATTCTTCTCGAGCTCATCAATCACAGCTCTACCACCAGCATGGATACAGAAATGATCAAACGCAAGTTTGAAATCCGGGATGTAAGGCTTCAGCTTAGCATTAAACAATTTCTTGGTAACCAAAGTCATGAAAAACAGAATCTGCTCGCTTATAGGAAGAACCAAAGGACCCAAAGTAGTGATATTCGCCTTAAGCGCTTCCCCAGCTATAGCCATAAGATCTTTCGACAAAGAAACCCCGGTCTTCCCATTATCGTCTTGTTCTTGGTAAACACAATTGAAAGCCTTCTCAACAGCTCCTTTATGAGTCCTAACCGTATGAACCAGCTTATACTTAGACCGTCTACGATCCTTACCCTTATTCGACAACAAAATCGCCGAACCACCAACCCGAAACAAACAATTCGGGATCAACATCGCCTTCTTATTCCCAAAATACCAATTCTGAGTAATATTCTCAGTACTAATCACAACAGCATAAGTATTCCTATGAACTTGCAACATATCTTTCGCTAAATCGATAGCGATAACACCCGCACTACACCCCATTCCACCAAGATTAAAACTCTTAACATTCCCCCTAAGCTTATACTTGTTAACAATCATAGCAGACAACGAAGGCGTAGGATTAAACAAACTACAATTCACCACCAACACACCAATATCCCTAGGGTTAATCTTGGTATTCTCGAAAAGCTTATCAAGTGCACCAAACATTACCTGCTCAGCTTCCTCACGAGCCGCCATCATCGTTGGCCGTGGAGGGATACAATGCAAAGCTTCAGGGAGATAAGTCTCTTCTCCTAAACCAGAACGTTCAAGAATCTTCCTCTGAAACTCTAAAGACGACTCATTGAAATCTTCAATCAGCTTAGAATGATCCATAAACTTCTGATAATTAACCTGAAGACTCTCTGGAGGAAGGTAACAAGAGTAATCAACGAGATAAACGGATCTGGGACGGCTCATGATGTAAACGGTGGAGCCAAATACAGCTAAAGCAGAGAGGAAGATGAAAGCTACGAGATTGTATTGGAGATGAAGCCAAATCTGGTAAAGATCATCTGTTGTCAATCGAGAGATCTCTGTAACGAGAACCGCCATTAATGGAACCAAACAAAGCTTGAAGAGATGAGTAATCAGATAATGATAACCCAGCTTGACGTATTTCATGTTCACGCTTTGTAAGAAATTAGGAAGCTTTCGTCTTTCGTCCTCAGCTCGGATCTGTACCGATCCGCCATTAACAGACTCATTAGCAGCTTCCATGGTGGAAAAAAAAATGCAACCTTTTTCAAAACCCGAGTGTGGAGAAGATAAAACAAGAGATTGAGAGAAATGGGTTTTTGAGAATCAGTGAAGAGACGCCATTGATGAACACGTATGGAGAAAAAAACAGTTGATCTGTCGAAAAGTTGTGATTTTTAAGAGAGAAGAAGAAGAAGAAAGAGCAAATTTTTATTTTATTTTGGAGTCTTTAAAATTTATTGTGTGTTTGTGTATAAATAGCAGCCAAAAAGGTATATTTGTTATTCACGAGTGAGTGACAAAAATGTTAAAAAGGGTCAAAGGTCCAAGTAGAGGAGGAAGTGGGGGAAATGTTAATAAATTTTGCCAACTCAATCAAATCTTTTGTGTGGGTATCAAAATCCAAAATGATTTTAGAGAGAACACATTTCTCATTTCTGCATTTACTCAAAAACTTTATGTGAGAGTTTGGTGGAATAGTCTATAGTTATGTCATAGCCAATCATATATATTGTTGATTTGAATGTGGTGTGCTTTTAAACCAATTCTTTTCTTTTTTTTGGGGGTTAAAAAATCAATTTTTTTAGTTTGGAGAAAGATAAAATAATTGTCATACATAAATGAATTGTATGATCCATGTGAATATATCAAGGATAATTAAATTTTTTTGCGTACAACTTGTTGTTTTGACAAGTATTGTTCATTTAAAATTAAGTTTATTTTATTTTTAAGGACCCACAATAAAGTCGACATGAATGGAGAAAAAATTATGAAATAGAAGCAAGTATTCAAAGATTTCTCATTTTCTTGTAAATATGATTTTATTGTAGTTTGGGATTTAGATGAAATTTGCGTTTTTAGAAACATGTATGTACATAATATGTTATCTTTTGTGATTATAAAGCATTTGCTTGAGGACTAGTGCATTACCGGTGTTTTCTCAGATCATTGACATCGAAATAAATATAAAATATATGATTTATATTAACAGGTTAAATGTAATTTGGTGCAAAAATTGCAAGTTGAAATTCAATGTTATAAACTATCAATTTGAAAATCTACTTTAAAATTCTTGTTATTAAAGATTAGATTTTAAAAAAACTACTTTTGAAATCCTTGAGATAATCATTTTTATAACAGTTCTCATAATTTGTATTACAATAATAAATCTAGAAGTTAAAAAAATTTATTGCTAGATTTGAATTGGCATTACTTTAAGAGATTTTTTTTAAAAAAAATCTTAGTTGAAAATAGTAAAATACATAAACATAAATCTCATGGTTCTAAGTGAAATTTGAAAAGATTTTTCAAATTCCTCCAAAAATATCAAAATCACATAAAATCTTATCGACCAATAATTTAAAAATGCACAAATGCTAAACTTCCATCTTATCAGAACTGTAATCTCCTGTCTCAAAATCGAAACAAACTGATATGTTAATGATCACTAAGTATTATTATTTGACGATTGCATTACATGAGTATCAATCATTACTCAAAGTCTCCAAAGAAGAATGTTATTCCCATCAAACATTTTCTATTTAACCATTTCTATTAGATAAACTTGGTTTCTGCTTAAACCATTTATATTTTAGCCCACAAAACCAATAATGTATTGTTTTGTGAGCTGTGAACTTAGGTCGACATCTATATGTAAATGTGTGGTTTTGGTGGCTATACAATTAAAGGAGATAAAGCTGGCATTTAGTTAGAGGGGTCAAGTCAAGGTAGGAAGTGGGAAATGTTAATAAATATGCCAATATGGTATTGAAATGACTTGAGACAAGAAATTTACTAAACACTTAGATGTGTCTTTTTGGGTGGAATAGTATTGTTGAATAAACACTTAACTATTTATTGAATATGATTCTTTTGTAATTTAAAAATTTGGATGGTATTAGTATCATTTTCATTACTACACATTTTCATCAAATATTTATTAACATCCACAATAATGTAATGGTATTGAAGTGACTTGAGACAATAAATTTACTAAACACTTTAATTTTGTTTCTTTGTTTAGGTGGAATAGTCTTGTTGAATAAACACTCTCGTGACAGCGTACAGTAAAACCTCTATAAATTAATACTCCATAAATTAATAAATTTTGCTGATCCCAAGTCGGGCCAATGTAAAAATTGACCAAATTCGATAAGATAATAAAATAATATTTTTTTTGAAATCTTCATGTAAAATAGAGTCCCAATAATATCGTAAATTAGAGAATTTTTGAGAAATATCCCTTTTGGTATACCCTTTTTAAAAATACCCCTCTTTTCTATCCATTTTCAAAAATACCCCTTTTCAAATATGAAAAATTATAAACTTTTATATGGTTAATAAGGTACATCGAGATCATCATTACTACTGGAAGACTAAATCCAAATAGTTTAAAGGTTTTAAAAGGTTCTAGACGACATTTATAACGTTTTTATAAGGTTTTTAAAAGGCTTATCCAGTTTTTATAAGGTTTTTAAATGATTTTTAAAAGGTTTTTAAAAGGTATTTATACGGTATTTATGAAATATATATATAAATTTACACACATATAAAGATAATTTGTGTTTATAAATATAAGTTTACATATATGTTTTTGATAAATTTCAAATTTTATAATGACTTTTTGATAAAATTAGAAAGAGGGGTATTTTTAAAAAGTAGTATTGGAAAAGGGATATTTTTGAAATTCCCCCAATTAATAATCACTATATATATACATCTATAAGTAGATATATATTAATGTATGTTTTTAGTATTTTGTAAAAATAAAATTTCTCCTAGAACTCACCTCAATAAATAATTTTATGTTAGTATATTTTTAAACAATAATCTTGTTAGAATATTTTATTTATGTTTTTAATTTTTAAATATGCATTATATTCATTTTTACATATTGGATGTTTAAATATAACAATTGAGGTTATTAATCATAGATTTGAATTTTTTATGCATATCATTTGTATAAGTGAATTTATCTATAATATTTGTAGTTTATAGTCAAATTTATTTTTTCTAAATATAATATTCATTTTCTAACTATATATCATTTATAATATCTAAAAGATTGATCTTATTTTTGTAAAATTTGGCCAATTCATTTTTTCTAAAAAATTTAAAAATTAAAATACCACTATAAATTAATAATTACTAATTTACACTATAAAATAATAATTATTAATTTACAGATAAATTAATATCACTATAAATTAATAAAATATTTTAGTCCCAAGATTATTAATTTATAGAGGTTTTACTGTATTTGACTATGTGAGAAGTTGTTTTAATATGCGATACAGTTGAACTGTGGTATTTAGAGAAAATAAATTTGCGGAATAAGTGCGGTTTATGATGTTTAAGAATCGCTGGGTAAATACTACTTATGATTTTAAAAGCGTTTCATGCATATATATGTTACTTAATTCCGCAAATCTTAAGAAAAAAACCGTTAACAAGAAGAAAATCATGTTAAATGGTAACATATGTGCGTTATTGCGGTACGGGACAAAAAAAAAATGCCTTTTTTTATGGTCACCATTCATGGCCTTTACTATTAGAATTATTTTCATTACTACACATTTTCATCAAAATATTTATTAAAATCCACAATTTTAAATTCCAAAATAATCATAAACTTTTAAATTTGGTATTTAAATGACGTTTTTGAAAATTGGAGATTTAAACGTCCACAACTAGAAACACTCTTCTTTTCACAGCAAAAACGATCACATATTTGATTCGTAAAATTGTAATCTTAACCACCTTTACTTGGACTTAGAGTTGGCAAAATTGTAAAATAACTCCTTAATTCAGTATTAAGTTAATAACTATAAAATGAAATTACGTGTAAAAGCTTAAAGCATATTAATTTATGAAATTTTTGAAACACCCTTCTTTTATATTTCATCCCAACGGTCATAAATATTGCAACTAGCCGTCGTTTATAAATCCTCAGATCGATCTTTCCAAAACTTGCAACTAGCCGTTACGATTCTCTCTCTCTCTCTCTCTCTTTTTCCCCAATTTCAAACTCTCTCAATCTTTAGAGCTTTCTTGATCTCTTTACAAGTTCTTGGTTCATTGTTTCCTTTAACTAACAAACCCCAAAGATCTCAGATTTGTTAGCAAATTAAGGATTCTTTCAGTCATGGCTTCTTCTCCTACCAATAAAAATTCCTCCTTTTCTCCTCCAATCCCTAACAGACTAAACCCTAAACCGAGAAACTCAGAATCCGGTGATCCCTTACGCCGGAGCTTTGGTGGCAACCCTTTTCCGGCGAATACAAAAGTCAATGTCCCCTCAGGTTAGGGTCTTTCTTAATTCCTTAAAGTTTCGGTTTTTATGTGGATTTGGGTTCAACTTAGTCCTCCAAAGTTTTGATTTTTAGATTAGGGTTTGACTTAAAGGTTTCTCTTTTTCAATTAATAGTTGAGTTCGTTAACTCTTAGATATGTGATTTGAGTGTTTGTTAGGAGAGTCTCTACTCTTGGCTAAATCTTGGTTCTTGTAGATTTGTCTAAGTTCAGAATGTTTGATATGTGTTGTGATGTTTGTGTTTGTTAGAGTTTTCTCGGAGGAACTCTTTTGGTGGAGAAGACAAAGAGAACGAGACCAAAGTTGTTGTAACTCCGAAAGGTTCCAAGAACTTCATGTCACCAACTATTTCAGCGGTTTCTAAGATCAATCCATCGCCAAGGAAGAGAGTGTTGTCTGATAAAAACGAAGTGTCTCGGTCCTTCTCTGATGTTAAAGGTCTTATCTTGGAGGGGAACAAAAGAAATCATCACCGTGCTAAGTCATGTGTTTCGTTTTCAGATGTCATACACAACATTCGTATTGATGAAAAGAAGGATTTTGAGGAGTCACATGATATGACTGTGACTGATTTTGATGAGAAGGAAGTTTATGAGAAGGAAGGGATTACATATTCAGATCCAAGATTCAGGATCAGTCCTCGTCCTTCTGTTCCATACACATCTCCTGAATTTGCAGCTCGTGAAGTCGATACATTGTTGCCTCCTTATGATCCGAAGAAGAATTATCTGTCGCCAAGGCCTCAGTTCCTTCATTATAAGCCGAATCCAAGAATGGAGAAGCGTTTTGATGAGTGCAAGCAGCTTGAGGAACTTTTCATCTCTGAAAGCTCTTCTTCGGATACTGAATTGTCTGTAGAAGAATCTGATACATGTGAGGAACAAGTGAAGTATGGAGCAGAGGCAGTAATGGAAAGTGAAACCGAAGATGTGGAGCAATTGGAAGCAGAGAGTGATGAAGAAATGGTTTGTGAGAGCGTTGAAGAAACAAGTCAAGTGCCAAAACAGTCTGGTTTCAGGAAGTTTAAGTTCCTTGGTTGGTTTTTGGCTATGGCCATGGCGTATTTGTTGGTTGCAGGGACATTTCCTCCACTAATGATATCAACTTTCGACGAGTTCCATATCCCGAAAGAAATCACAGAGTTTACAAAAGCTAATAACTTGGACAAGCTGAGTGAAAAGTTCTTGACTTTGACAGAAACATCACTTGTGTTCATGGATAAGCTGGTCTCACGTCTTGGAGGATGGAATGAGGAATTTGGTCAATTTCAATTTCATAACTTGACATATACTCTGGAGGGTAATACTGTTTTCCAGCCAACGAGTGTTGAAATCAGTGAAGAACCACTACAAGAGAAGAGAAAAGTTGAAACCAATCTTGAAGATGTCTATGAAGAGGATGGTTCTGTCAATGCATCTGAGCTGGAGAGTGGAGGAGATGAGAAATCAGATGGCGATGCAGAAACTAGTGAATCTGATGAACATGCTGAGATGAGATGGAACACAGATATAGAGGTGAATGAAGTTTTCGAAAATGGCTTCGAGTGGAACATTGAAGAACAAAGAGAGTCTGAAGTGAGTCCTGTTGAGAAGATTGAAACAGGATCATCCGCAAAGTCCCATGAGAAGCTGGAAGAAGCTGAATCCGAAGCTAGCTACATTAACCAGCATGTTGAATCTGTTGCCATCAATCTCCACCAGCAAAAAGAGAGTGAGATACTCACTGGTGAAAGTAGTGTATCAGAAGAAGGTTTTGGAGAAACAGAATCCAAAATTGATGATGATCTTCTTCATCTTGAAGTAAGTTCTTCTAACAAGGCTGATAATGATTTAGCCAAAGCTGATACTGAAAGTGGACCAGAAGAAGCTTTTGGGGAGACTATAATAGAATCTAATGATGATCTTCATCCTGATCTTCATCCTAAAGTAAGGTCTTCTAACAAAACTAACAATGTCAAGACTATGTTAATATTGTCCTCGACGACTATGCTGGTTCTACTCGCAGCAGTTGCTTACATATTCGTTAAGAAGGTAAAACCTGTGGCTGAGACCATCATCAAGGATGTACCAGTAGAGAATCTGATGAAAGAAAAGCTTTCTTCACTGAACTTCGAAGCCGAAGAAGTTGATAACAGAATGAGCAACAGTTTCCATAAGAATAGCTCATTCCAGAAGGAACCTCAAAGTGAAGGAGGCAAGAAGAATAACAACAACAGTAGCAGCAGTAGCAAGTTGAGGAGAGAATCAATGGCATCTTCAGCATCAGAATACTCTGTTGGCTCCTTTTCTTACGGAAGTTTCACAACATACGAGAAAATACCCATCAAAAGTGTGAGTACCATCAAACAAATCAGTTTAAGTAAAAGTTTTACATCGTTTCAAAACATTAACCAAATCTATATTCACAGGGTGATAAAGAAGCAGAGATGATTACACCAGTGAGACGCTCAAGCAGGATCAGGAACAAACCATCAGGGTTATGATAAAGAGACAAACTTGTCATCTTCATTCATTGCTCCACTCAGCAATCTTTAGTTTCCTATTGAATTAGAATGAACTGTTCCCACTTCTATAGATCTCCTGATTTGTACCAAACTTGATTCAGTCCTGAACTGATCCAATCCAAAGTTCTCTTCTTTGTTGATCCAATCCAAAGTTCTCTTCTTTGTTGAACTCCTGATTTGTACCAAACTTGATTCAGTCTTGAATTGATCTAATTTAAAGTTCTCTTCTTTGTTGTAACAATGTCTCAATTGAACCGACCCTGCTCATTAAAAGACTAGGATTCTTCTTGCTTACTCTCTCTTGCCTCCAATGTCAATGATAAAGAAAGGTTAAATCGAGTTTCAAAGATTCAATTTTTCAAAGATTCTTAATATGGTTTTGTTTTGATATGAGTGGTTCATCAAGAGTAACGTACAACAAGACAGTTTGGCCGAGTGGTCTAAGGCGCCAGATTTAGGCTCTGGTCCGAAAGGGCGTGGGTTCAAATCCCACAGCTGTCATACTTTTTACTACTAGTTTTCATTAATTAGGGTCAATTATATAGTGTTACCATTAAAACCCTAATTTATGATAGTATTAAAACCCTAAGTAACTATATAAGTGTTACCATTAAAATCAGAACAATCTCTGTTCTTGTTTCGTCTTTGTCAGCTCTCTTAGTTAAGAAGAAGATCCCTAAGCTCTACCGTCTTCTCTTTAACTTCTCATCCGTCGGCTACATCATGGTAATCTGAGATTACTAATCTCCATCGTCTCTCCACTCCATAACCAATCTTGTTTCTTCCTTTATAAGTTTCTCAAGAAGTTAGACTGTGTTTTAGATTGTTTTTGCAAGTAGATACGTACGTTACACGTAACTAGTGTTTGACTCTCTGTTTATATATATAGTCGTCCAAGAAGAAGAATAGAGAACCCAAGGAAGATAACGTCACTCGACTAGGACCAAGTGTTCGTGAAGGAGAGAACGTTTTTGGAGTTGTTCATATCTTTGCTTCCTTCAATGACACATTCATCGTAAGTGTTTCGTGAGCTCCACTCCATATAATGTATCATGTCTTCAATTTTTAACTTGGTCTTCTTTTTTTTATGTTTTGCAGCATGTGACTGATCTCTCTGGAAGAGAAACTCTCGTTCGTGTTACTGGTAAGTCTCATATATTTGATCTTGTTAGTGTATGTTGAAGTTTAAATCCTTAATATTGTGAGATTGTGAAATTGAAGGTGGAATGAAAGTAAAAGCTGATAGGGATGAGTCATCTCCTTATGCTGCTATGCTTGCAGCTCAAGATGTTGCTCAAAGATGCAAGGTTCTTTTATATTTTATATACTTTCGACTTTTTTGGTTTTATTTGGCTGTTGGATCCTCTGGTTTGATGTTTTCTTATATCATCAGGAGCTTGGTGTCACAGTCCTTCACGTGCAGCTCCGTGCCACTGGAGGAAACAAGACCAAGACTCCAGGTCCTGGTGCTCAGGCTGCCCTTAGAGCTCTTTCTCGCTCAGGCATGAAGATTGGTCGCATAGGTAATTACTTCTATCTCTTTTTATATAAAGCCTAGAACTAGTTTCCATGTACCAACCATTGAACAAGCTTTTCTGATGTATTGCAGAGGATGTGACTCCAATTCCAACTGATAGTACCCGGAGAAAGAATGGTAGAAGAGGAAGGCGTCTGTGATTTTTTTGTTCTCACACAATTCTTGTTTTGGTTCTTATGCTACATTCAGCAAATCTTGATTTCTCTTGATCGTTATAACCCTATAGCTAACTAGCTTTTTAAGTGTTTTTTTTCTAAGTTCTTGTGCTATGTAGTTTTTTTATCTCCCAAGTTGAGTAAAGGATGATGTTAATTAAAAAGTTTGTTTTCTGTTAGATCTTATAAAAGAGCTATGGCACAAATGAAAAGTATATTTTTGATTGTTAATTTCATTTATAATTAATAAAATTTAGCTATTTGTGATTATTTCTCATACATATAACTAAATTTTAAAATAGTGAAAACAATATTATGAAAATTTTATTAATAATAATATATAATTTACTTCAACTTTTTAACCAAAAAAAAAAGCTTCAAATTTGTGTTAAACAATTTTATAATAAAGTTAAAATTTTAAATGCATGGTTGAGTAAAGAAAATATATGTAACTTCAGTTATAAAATTTTAAATAGAAACTAAATATTTAAAGCGAGCATACGGTATATTAGATCCTAAATTATGAAGAATAGGAGTCTTATCCACATTTCCTCTTTGAAAATCATTCTTTCAACAGAAATTGAGTTCACCTCTCATACTATGCTCTCCCAGCTTGCTTTAAACCATACAATCTTTTTAACTTGTAAACATAATCAGTAAAATGTGGATTTTCAAACCTCTTTGGCTGCGAAACATACACTTCATCTTGAAATATATGTTCCGGAAGACACTCTTCACGTCCAGTTGATACAACCAAATGTTCAGCACACAAACCATATGAAGTAGTAAATGGATGGACTCAAGGCGAATGAAGTATGTGCGAAGGCCTCGTCAACATCTATTTCTCCAGCTTGTGAATACCCCTAAGTTACCAATCTAGCTTTATGATGTATAATATAAATTTAACTAAGATATACATTTTATATAATGCAAATATTCATATGAAAATTCTATATTTTATCCATTGAAATAGAGTGCATAGAATTAGTATTTTGTTTTTCTTCATATGTAATATCAGTTTGAATTCTATTGTAAGATGGAGTAAGTAAAACTTAAATCCGGTTTCTGATAAAATTACCAAGAAAAAGGAAATTTATGTATGACCTAATTTAGTAGAAAAAATAAGTTGTTTTATATTGATTATGTTTATTAATTTTGTATTCTCTTTAGAGAATTAATATAAGTTATTTGACAAGAAAACAAATCGGCCAAGAATGGTGATATATAGTATTGGGAAATAGATTAGTCCTCAAATATTGTAAAATTATAAATATAGAGATAATAAAATAAAAGAAAAAAGAAACAAGAAAAATGAAATTTTTGTACCCAACCTTTTAACAGAAATAGTAATTGCCTCGACAACTTATCTTACTTATACTAGTGTTACTGGGAAAGTCAAAATAAATATCGAAACAGCGTTGTCACTTTACCTCCACACTAAATGGCATTAAATCATGATAGCTGAACGGAAACAAAAAAATTCTATTTCTTTTATGTTGCAGATGTTGAGACGAATATTGAGGATGAGGGCGATATAGATGATGTTTGTGTTATGAATCCGCTTGTGTGTGTCGTCCAAGTTATAAACCTTACACTGAACATATCAACAATTCTATTGATTAAAATCTAAATAAAATCACGAGGGTTGGTAAATGAAAGCAAAATCTTACTAATACTATGCGTTTGCTCTAATAAGCCTCATATATGTGGATATGTTGTACAATTTTTGTAACTTTTTAAAAAGGTAGTCACAAAATGTGATTCTTTTGTGACAAATGTTTACGAGTCACAAATTATTTATTAAATTTTTAAATCGTATGTGTTAGTCACAAATAATGTGAAATAAATGTTAGTTTATTGACTATATTTAAAAATGTCAAATATTATTTTCTAGTATTCCAAACCACTAACCTCTACTCCCTTCATTCCAAATTATAAGATTTTTAAGCCTTTTTATTTTGTTCCATTTTATACGAATTTTCCAGATTTTCATGCATCATTAGTGTTTATTTAGTATGTTATGAATATTTATATTCTCCAATCAATTTTTCTATTGGTTAATTTTTAAATAATTATTTAATAATATTTTATGTAAAAATAATAAAACATTTATTATTTCTTAAATATTGTGCTTTTAGCTTAAAAATCTAATAAAATGGAATGGAGGGAGTATTACAAATGTAAGGTGTTTAGCCAATCTGTTACTATAATAATTCATTTAAAAATGAAGCCAGTTCTATATTGGTAGAAATAATATTTACTGAAAAATTTCCTATTTTCTTACCAGCTTTATCTACATACTAATTTACAAACTTTTTATAAAGTTGCAAATTGCTCACACATATGGGATTTCTTTTGCGACTAAAGGTACTAACTTAAAAATAAGTGTCATAAACATTATTTTTTTTTTCCGTAAACTGCTAAACATTTATAAGAGGAAAGAATAAATCACTAGCTAACTTTGGCTCTAACACAAGAACCAGAAACCAAAGTTAGAAATGATCAGCTTAAGCTACTTTGTTGTAACTCGTAAGGCACGTCCGTTGGGAGCACCAATCCAACTGTAAGAAACGATTTTCCCATGGGCTGTTTAACCCATTCTCAGTCCCATGGGCTGTTTTCACAGAGGTTGCAACTTAGCTTTTGAGAAAAATGACAAGTAATTCAAATATCAAATCTTTCTACAAATTGGAAACATGGTGAAACAATAATAACTGCCTTCTGTGGCCTCTAAGTGTTCATTTGTGGCCCTAGTCTTTAAGCTCATCCACGTTGAAAAACTCAATCTGGCCCTTTAATCCAAAGATAACTATACACACAGTTTCCTGATCTGACGACCACAAGAAGGCATCAACTTGCATGGCCTTCAAATTAAAGTAGTTAGTCTTTAAACCTTCTCAGGGTTTTGGGGTTTCTTCATAGAGTAGAAACTAACATCTAGCTTTGGCATGATCACTGTGAATCACTGCAAATATGTGACCATTGGGCTCCTACGCGAAAGCAACAATCTTCTTGTCCACCTTAAGAAACCATATTGGGAATATATATATCTATGTAATGCGGAAAATATCAAATCCATAGGATATATAATCTCCATTGCTCTGCAAGTACATCTTCCATTCCTTATCACATAAAAGATTCTTCTGCCTTAGCTCCACCTTGCTAGAGATTTCCACAATAGAAACCTGGAAAACACATAAATATATCACCTTATGACATCGAAGTGAATCGCTGATTTCATTTGCATTAAAAATAAACAATACCTTGGCAGGCTCTTTCCCAACCCTTATTAACAGTGCAAGAATAGGATCAGTAGGAGACCAAGAGATGTCCAAAACATCGTAAAAACTTGCCAATAAGGCTGAAAGTCTCAGTGACTCAGTGTCATAGATTGATATAGAGTTTTTGCTAAGCGTGGCTAAGTATTTATCATCTTCTCCACCAACCCATCTATTTCCACAAAGTTTATTTTTTTAAGGGCTAGATTTACATAAAAAATATTCATTGATACTCTCATAAAAGTGGCTTGAGCAACAGGGTTTATCTCTATCAGATTTTGATGTAACCAGCTCACGAAGCGGCCTAAGGACATCATTAATGGAGATATCTTAAGAGTAAGATTTACACTATAAAGTATCTTATAGCATCTCCAATGAAAGTTTTAAGGTGAATGATTAAAGAAAAAAAAGTATTAAAAATAATAAATAGTGTAAGTAGGGGTGTTTATTGTAGAGTTTTAAAGAGCGGTTCTTAGGTTAGTATTACAACTGTCACAATCTAATTGGTTGTTTTATTTTTTAGTTATTTTAAGTTTAAATTTAAAAAGTTAATTAATATTTAAAAGAGCAAATTATAGTTAAATTTGATTAGCCTGTTAATGTTGAGCTGCTCTTATTAGCCTATTTGAACTTAATGAGATATGTGTTTTTGATGTAAAGAAAAAAAAATTGTAATACACTTTGAGAATGAAGTTGTAAAATCATGTTTAAGGCGAGATTGTAAAATTATGTTTTTGAGATTTGGCAATAAAAATAATAATGACGAATATTGGCAAAAGTTTTGGTGATTGATAATTTAAATTTAGTAGATTATGGTAATAATTCTTACAATAAATCTAATATATATATATAAAAACGTATACCAAAAAAACAATTGGTTTTTCTCTAACTAGAAATCTATACTTACTTTCTAAAGACATTTTCAACTTACAAGAGAAAATTAATTAAAATTTTATCATATTTTATTTTATTTAAATTTTTTAAAACTTGCATATCATAAATAACAGATTTTACAATATAAATATAAATAATAGATACATAGTCGAATTCTCTTCAACTGTATAATCATACATCAACATGTATAATCATTTGTGTTTTATGGTAGTTTCGTAATTACATTTTAGAATTAATGGAAGATTTATAATAGTAAGAAGAAGAAAAAGATTCTCAATCCGCCAAAACTGGTGAAATATAGGAGGGAAGATATATTACTCCTTAAATATATATGAACCATAAATATAAATATTTGTTTCAAAAAAAATGTATAACCAAAATATAAAGAAAAAAGTAGAAATAAATCAAATGAATAAAAAAAGAAAATGGTTCCAGCCTTTTATAGAAACAGTAATTACCTCAACAACTTAGCCTTATGGCGGGCTTACCGGGGAAAGTCAAACCAAGGTTATTTATTTAATTTAATTTTTCAAAATTATTAAACAATCAATCAGATTTATATATTTTTTTAATTTTGATTTCGAAGTTTCTTGCAAAGACGAGAGAGGGGTGTCACAGTCTACAGTTGTTTTCTGACTTTCTCAACAATCTCGATCTTCTTCTTCTTCTTCTTTCTCTTTGAAGATTTTTTTTTCGCACACAACAACAAATCACTTTTGTGTTTTGTCTGATTTTAAGGATTAGTGAGATTTTTTCTACTTTTCTTTTTTTTTTTCTCATAAATTAGGATTTAGAGAGAGAGAAAGAAAGAGAGGTGCTTTAATGTCTGTGAAGGTAGGAGCAGTATTTGGATCCAGAAACAGAGCAAACCCAGTTCGATATCTGTCTCTTTCATCTTCTCTAAAGATCGAAAGACTTGATTTTTATTAGGGTTGAATTTGGGTATTTCCGCTTAAATCCTGATTTTTTTTTTTGGTTTCTTGTTTTGTCTCTGGGTTTGGTTTGTGTAGTTGGAAGTAGTGATGAGTCTGTGTTGATGGGTCGTTGGATTGAGTTTGATAAGCAATGGTTGATCAAAGAAGAAGCGCATTGGGTTTTATGCTGTTGTGTTTTCTACTGTTCGACTGTGTTGTTGTTGGTCAAACACGGACTCGATTTACTGAATGGCTCACTTTGCTTGATCTAAGGTCTTCTTTAGGGTTAAAAGGAACGGATTGGCCAATCAAAGGTGATCCTTGTGGTGTGTGGAGAGGGATAAAATGTGAGAATGGTAGTATTACTGGGATCAACATTTCAGGGTTTAGGAGAACAAGAATTGGTAAGCAAAACCCGCAATTCGCTGTTGATCCTCTTCGTAATCTTACTCGTTTGGCGTATTTTAACGCGTCTGGACTAGCGCTTCCCGGGAGTATTCCTGATTGGTTTGGTGTTAGTTTCTTGGCATTGCAAGTGTTGGATCTTAGTTCTTGTTCTGTTAGTGGTGTTGTTCCTTTTACTCTTGGTAATCTTACTATGTTAAGGACTTTGAATCTGTCTCAGAACAGTCTTACGAGTTTTCTTCCAAGCAGTTTAGGGCAGTTGTCGAATCTATCAGAGCTCGATCTCTCTAGGAACTCACTCACTGGGACTCTTCCTCCATCTTTTAGCTCTTTGAAGAATCTCTCGACTCTTGATGTTTCTTCTAATTACCTTACTGGGCCAATCCCTCCAGGTTTAGGAACGTTATCAAAGCTTATCCATTTGAATTTTTCGAGTAATAGTTTCTCGTCTCCGATTCCTTCAGAGCTCGGCGACCTTGTCAATCTGGTTGACCTTGATCTCAGCATCAATTCATTGTCTGGTTCAGTTCCTCAGGAGTTGAGAAAGTTAAGGAATTTGCAATTAATGGCGATTGGCGATAACTTGTTGAGTGGAACTTTACCGGTAGATTTGTGTAGTGCTGAGAGCCAACTTCAAACTTTAGTTTTGCGGGAAAATAGTATCTCCGGTAGTCTACCTGATCTGTGTTGGTCGTTGCCGAAATTGCGGGTTCTTGACATTGCTAAGAACAACTTCACAGGAATGCTGCCAAATTCTAGCTCTGATCCAGACCAGATAGATGCAATGGTTGATATCTCATCAAACACATTCTATGGAGAGCTCACACCTATTCTTAGAAGGTTCAGGGAAATGGACCTCTCTAGTAATTATTTCGAGGGTAAGGTTCCGGACTATCTGGTCGGGGGAAATGTATCCGTTACCAGCAATTGTCTTCAAAATGAGAGGAGACAGAAGCCGTCAGCGATTTGTACAGCATTCTATAAATCTAGAGGACTAGATTTTGATGATTTTGGACGTCCCAATACTACACAAACTACGTCGAAAAATGCTTCTTCAGGGATAAGTCACAGAACAGTAATCATAATTGCAGCAGTGGCTGGTGGGATTGGTTTTATTCTGATTTTTGTTATCTTGCCAATTATTGTGGTTCTATGCTTTCGCCAAAGGCGCAGAACGGCCCAAAGAGGAAATGTTGACAGGCCAAAACCTGCCGGGGAAGCTTCACAACAACCACCTAAAGGAGCACAGACCTTTGATTTGTCACGTCTTGGAAGTGCATTTTCATATGAGCAGCTGCTTCAAGCAACAGAGGAATTCAGTGATGCCAATCTAATAAAACGTGGCCATTCTGGAAATTTGTTTCGCGGTTTCTTGGAAAGTGGTATACCCATTGTTATAAAAAAGATCGATGTGCGGGAAAGTAAAAGTGAAGGCTATATATCAGAACTGGAATTGTTTAGTAAGGCTTCACACCAGAGGCTGGTTCCCTTTTTAGGACACTGCTTGGAGAATGAGAGCCAAAAGTTCTTGATCTACAAGTATATGAGATATGGTGATTTGGCTAGCGCTTTGTTCAGGAAATCCGACAACGAAGGTGATGGATTGAAGTCTTTGGATTGGATAACAAGGTTGAAGATTGCTCTTGGTGCAGCCGAGGGACTATCTTATTTGCATCATGAGTGTTCACCACCTCTAGTTCATAGGTACTACTCTCCTACTACCTTTTTGTAATAAACTCTTCATTCTATTGAAAGCATTGACATAACAACACCAGATTAATGTATAGTAAGATGTAGCATTTGTGAACCAAGATTGAAGAATTACTATATTTAAAAGTGGAATGTTATAGTTTAGTTGAATAGATGGAGAAATCCATTGATATTACCTGCTCTTAAGTTACTTGTTGCTCTATTGCTTAGTACTCACAAAAGCAAGAGTACTCATGTGTGTGTGTGTTCAATGTTATATAGAGATGTACAAGCAAGTAGCATACTTCTGGATGATAAATTTGAGGTACGTCTGGGTAGCCTAAGCGAGGCATATGCTCAAGGTGATGCTTACCAAAGCAGGATTTCTCGTTTACTTCGGTTACCACAGTAAGTGCTTATGACATTAACTAGGCTTTGTGGTTACTTTGATTCCTTAACAAAATTCTGTAGGTTGTCTTGGTAGTACAAACATTTTAGAAAGTACATTTGAGTTTTTACTAATGCTTCTCCCTCTTATTTTCCCACTCTTGCAGATCAACTGAGCCATCTTCTTCAGGTATGTATGCTTTTGATCATAAAGCCTTCCATCATGATAAACACTTTACCTTAAATCTTCTACATTTGGAATGTTACAGTTCAATTGCTTCTTGCATAATAGAACCTTAAGTTAATAGGATCTAGTAACAACATAACATATGTATCAATGGAGCTGGTTCAGAGATGTAGCCGATATGTTTGGAGATTTTTGAAGGCATCTGATTGTTTTTCTCTCTTCAGGTACACCAAATGCAACATGTTCCTATGATGTCTACTGCTTCGGCAAAGTGTTACTTGAGCTAGTAACAGGAAAGCTCGGGATCAGCTCGCCAAACAACGCAATTGCAAAAGAGTACATGGAAGAAGCTTTGCCATACATCAGCACAAACGAGAAGGAACTAGTAACCAAGATCTTAGACCCGTCATTAATGGTAGACGAAGACCTCCTCGAAGAAGTATGGGCAATGGCAATCATAGCAAAGTCATGCCTAAACCCAAAACCAACAAGAAGACCATTAATGAGACACATTGTGAACGCACTTGAGAACCCACTGAAAGTAGTAAGAGAAGATACCAACTCAGGTTCAGGCTCTTCCCGGTTAAGAACAAACTCGTCAAGAGGGTCTTGGAACGCTGCTATATTCGGGAGCTGGAGGCAAAGCGCGTCAGATGTAACAGCAGTTCAAGCAGGAGCAACAACAAGTGGTGGTGGTGTTGGTAATGGTTTGAGAAACTCGGGTTCACAAGGAAGCAGCGGAAGAAACAATAACAACGGGAACTCATCGTCGAGAAGACGGCAATCTAGTGAGATTGTGCCGGAACCTGCTACTTATGGAGTAGTAGAGGATAGTTTATGATTCGTTTTCAATCGATTCTTTGTGTCGATAATAACAGAGGCAAAGGCAAAGAGAAGTCCTCAAAGGTTAGCATAATGTTAGAATGGGAGAAGCATTTGTTCTTTTTTTTTTCTTCTATTGTTTCTTGGGAGTTAGGATTGGTGGAGTTAGAAATTGTAGTTCACTCTTTGTTATTTTTTTTTTTGGTTTAACGTGGATTTTTTTTGTTTGTAAATTGTAATTCTTGGAGATTGAGTTTGGTTTTGTTTTCTTGGTTTCTTTGACCAGAAAACAAGAAAAAAGGTTTGGTTCGTTTACATATGTTTCAGTTCCACTTTTACATCTTCTTTTTGTTGGATCTGGATATCGTACGTGTGAATCTATGACTGTTGCATTCGCACGTGGGTAGATTGAGGTCATTTCGGGAATAATAAAAGGAAATAATTTACAAAAAAAAGAAGGTTCTACCGAGAATTGAACTCGGGTTACTGGATTCAGAGTCCAATGTCCTAACCGCTAGACCATAGAACCATTTTGCTTTGGAATATAAAATAACATTTATATCTACTTTAAACCATGACTTCTCTTGTATATAAATTTTTTCTCATGTGCAAACTTATTTGAAAATGTTATTAACTTAGTTGAGAATATTATTTTTTATACTTGTTGCCATATTTAATCATTGTTGTGCTAGTTGCATTGCCATTGTCAGATAATGAGTTTGTTATTAAGCCATCCTAATCACGAAATAGTAAAGACAATTTTGTGAATAGTATATATATATATATATATCACTACAAGAAAACAGTAGATTTACGAAGACAAATTGCAAGGAAAAAAATATGTCGCAAATTTGCGATGCATTTACGAGGTAGTTGCAATAAACACTGAATTATTAGCAAATCTCTCCCAAATATACGAAAGAAAAGGTCCTCGCAAATTGATTACAATTTGTGACGAATACGCGAGATATTTGCATGGAATCATATATCTCTCGCCAATCCGTTGCAACGGATTTGCAAGTATTTACGAGAGTTGCTGCAAGTCTATTGCAAATAATGTTGATCTGATCATTACTAGCTTCATCACGATTTTAACTTAAATTTTGTTAAAGTAGTTCAACTAAGGACCCAATTTGCATTTCAGTTCTCTTATAGGTCCGAAATCTCTCCATTCATCATATATACCATAAAGGAGTAAATTCCCAATCACCAAGTTTTTTTTAATATTGTGTATCTTGTTACCATTTTATTTTTATGGTGATGATCATTAGAAACATTGACATAATTGAATGTAAAATATCTTTATTGGGTGTTACAGTTTATATTGGTAGCTCTAGTAATGAACTTAAAGGGGACTTACCAAACAAACAAAGAACTCAAGAAGGATTTATAGGAACATTTATTTCAGTTTTTGTTTTTGACCTTTGGTATCTTGTTACCATATGTTTGTTACCACGTATACTTTAGGGGTTTTGCTTTTGTTTTCACTTGATTTTGTTTCCTCTCTTTAGGTATCGTGCAAAAAAACCATTGAAGTAATATTATAGATTTCTATATATTGATTCAAAAGCATCTTAAAATTATAGATTTTTTTTTTTTAGCAGATACCAGTATATTTAATTATACACAACAACAAAATCTTCCGCTAACACAGAAGCCATGATCAAAACGTAGGCTTCTACAATAAGCATTGCAATTTTCCGGGTTCCTACACAAGCGTCGCCCGAACTTTACAGATTTTGGAATCCCAGTTCGGTTAGGTTGATAACCTATATACAATATTAACAATAATTAATACCCATTAACAAAGACTAAAATCAGCATGATGATAATTGAAAAAAGAAGGTATGAATAACAATAAAAAAAATTACCCGGATTTTCATTAGTTGTATCAAAACAATGAACAAAACATGTGATGAGGAGGATAGTAAAACAAAATACCACTAAACTTTTCATAGTGATAACTCTTATTGTAGTGATAATTCTCTAAACTTTGTTTTTAATGAATTGTTCTTCCTCTAGACTGATTATATATGATATAAGAACACTAAATATATTTCATGTGTTTTTTTTCCTGGTCAACTTTTAGTTTATTGCAATCCTTATATATGGTTGTAAATATTACTTGACTAGTATGGATTCAAAAAGTAAGTATTATTTGACCAGTATATATTGAAAAAGTAAATATTACTTACCAAGTATAAAATCTCTAAATATCATTACATGACCAGTATTGATACTTGTATATATATTACCTTAGTATTATCTTTTATAGCTTAACTAATATTGTGATATTCAGCATTTCGGGATAATGGTATTTTAGGGTATCTTCATACTAATATAATAAGAACATGTGTAACATATTTTTAAAAGAATTTTATTGTTTTCTCTTTCGATTGAGCAAAAAAATAATTAAGTACATAAGAAATATATAAAGTGATATAATATCATTTTCTTAATTATGTCGTATGAAACCTATATAATCTCCATTAATAAAGATTATGAACGTATAAACTTTACAAAACTAAGTTTTTAGTTTCAAGAATAACATTAACCCAAAAATTACAAGTCAATTTTATGGCAATTTTTTTTGGGATCAATATTGATTAGTTTGGATCATGTAAAACATATCATGAACGTTTAAAATGTAACTAACATTACATTTTTGACTGTTAAACCTGATTGAATGTCAAAATAAAATTTTAAAATAATGGCAAACTCATATTAACAAGACTTACTTGCCTAAAATTTATCGATTTCCAAGTTTCTCTTTATTATATATATTTTTGTATAGTGTAAAATTTATTCGCCAAAAACGTTTTTCCAATAAATGTGAACTTTGGGAGTAGAATTTCAGATCTTAAATAGAGATCTTAGTTACCTAAAATAGAGTAAAAGATCGAACAAGAGAGACCGGTAGATGTTTATCTCATTCATTATAAAACTAAAAATCATACTCCCTCTATTTTACAAAGAGTATCATTTTTATACATTTCACACAAATGAAGAAAAAATTAAAATATACGTATATCCCCCTATTTAATAAATGGTTAATGGTTTAATTAATTATAGATTAATGATAAAATATGGAAATCTAATGTAAAAGATGCATTGTAAATGTAGAATGACACTTTTTGTGTTAAATTTTGTTTCTCTAAAATGACATTTTTGTGAAACAGAGGGAGTATTTCCTACGGATTGTAGTCGGATTTCCCCATCCGTTTGGAGTTGTTTTTTTGTAGTGATATCATCCTAGCTAATGACAAAATAGTAAAGACAATTTTGTGGTTAAATCTGGTTTAGGAATCATACATAGTCATTTAACTAAAAACAAGTACGTATAGTTTTGTAAAAAGAATCATTCTTTTTTTAAAGATGCAAAAAAGTTTGCATATGAAAGCGGAACAATAATTAACGGAGGGGAAAAAGCTACAACCATCTTTTAATCCAAAATTGTTTAAAAATATATATATATATTATTAAACACTCTCAAACAAAAACAAAAGGTTTATATTATTAAAATTCAAACCCCTCAAATATGTTTCCCCATATGTATACATGTGTGAAGAAATGGAAGGAAACAAGTAATGTTGATTTGATCATTACTAGCTATCATCAAGTTTTTAACTAAAATTTTGTTGAAGTAGTTCAATTAACGACCTAATTTGCTTTTCACTTCTCTTATAGGTCCTAAATCTCTCCATTCATCATATATACACATTCGAATTATAAAAAAAAAAAGACAAATGTTCTCGAATAATATTAAAAGAGTATAGTACGTATTTGCACCTAGATTTCAGTTTATTTGGTATACAATACTTATAGGTTTTCTTTAATTATGAATTTTAAATAATACTTTCTTAAAAATGATATACGAGTATATATTTTTTTGTGTACAAAATAACATATGTTGCAAGGCTAATGCCTAATGGTAAGCATTGAACCGGTTCAAAGGATCGTGTTCTCTACATAACTTATCTTCATCTATTCAAACAACTCGAGCCCGAAGGACCATTTCATGTAGACTGCTCACGTACCTTTAGGTTTTGCTTTTGTTTTTACTTACTTTTGTCTCCTCTCTTTAGGTTTTGTGCGTGCAAAAAAACCATTGTAAGTAATAATATAGATTTTTATATATTGATTCAAAAACATGTGAAAATTATAGATTTACTTTTTTTTTTAGCAGATACCAGTACATTTTGTTATACGCAAACACAAAATTTTCTGCTAAAACAGAAGCCATGATCAAAACGGAGGCTCATACAATAAATATTGCAGTTTTCTGGATTCCTACACAAGCGTCGCCCGAACCTTACAGGTTTTGGAAGCTGTATTCGGTTAGGTTGATAACCTATATACAATATTAACAATAATCAATACCCATTAACAAAGACTAAAATTTGCATGATGATAATTGTAAAATAAAGATATGAATAACTATAAACAATCACCTGGACTTTCATCAGGTTTAGCAGAACAATGAAGAAAAGATGTGATGAGGAGGATAGTAAAACAAAATACCACTAAACTTTTCATAGTGATAACTCTTATTGTAGTGATAATTCTCTCAACCTTTTTTTTTTATAATGAATTGTTCTTCCCCAGACTGATTATATATATGATATAAGAACACAAAATATATTTCATGTGTTTTTTTCCTAGTCAACTTTTAATTTATTGCAATCCTTATGGTTTTAAATATTACTTGACTAGTATGGATTCAAAAAGTAAGTATTATTTGACCAGCATATATTGAAAAAGAGTAAATATTACTTACCATTACTTGACCAATATTGATATATTTGTATAAATTACCTTAGTATTATTTTTTTAGCTTAACTAATATTGAGATATTCAGCATTTTAAGATAATAGTATTTTAGGATATTTTCATAATAATATAATGAGAACATGTATAAATAACCTTTTTAAAGAATTTTATTGTTTTCCTTTCGGTTGTGCAGAAAAACATTTAAGTACATAAGAAATATATAAAGTGATATAATATCATTTTCATATATCGTATGAAACCTATATAATCTCCATTAATAAAGATTATGAACGAATAAACTTTACAAAACTTAGTTTTTAGTTTCAAGAATAACATTATCCCAAAAATTATAAGTTAATTCTATGGATTTTTTTTTTTTGGAATAATATTATTTAGTTTGGCTCATGTAAAACATAGCATGAACGCTTAAAATGTAACTAACAGTACGTTTTCTAGTGGTAAAGCTTGAATGTCAAAATAAAATTTTAAAATACTAGCAAATTCATACTCCCCGTTTCAAAATAAGTGTCGTTCTGTATTTTTAATGCAGATGTTTGGTGAATTTTCCAGTTTTATCACGAGTAATTTAATGTATTGAACAATATGAAAAATTATATAATGTATTAATAAAGAGAAATTGATACCAATAATCTTTTTATGATACCCTCTTTTAAAAATACCCTCTTTTTTTACCATTTTCATTTTTGCCCTCACTTAATTTTTAATGGCTATTTTACCCCTATTTGAATTCCTTCCAAAAATTTCCCGCCAAAAATTTTCCCGCCAAAAATTTTTCCGAGAACAATTTCCCGCCAAAAAATTTCCGCAAAAAAAAAAATATTTTTTCAAAATTTTCCCGCCAAATTTTTTTAAAGGGTTTACAAGATTTTTTAAAGGGTCTTTTAAAGGGTTTACAAAGGTTTTTAAAGGGATTTACAAGAGTTTTTAAATGGTTTTTAAAAGATATGTAATGGTTTTTAAAGAGTTTTAGAAGCCTACAAAGGTTTTAAATGGTTTTTAAATGATTTACAATGGTTTTTAAAAGTTTTTATAAGTTTAAAACAGTTTTAAAAGGATTTACAAGAATTTTTAAAGGATTTAAAAAAATTACAAGGATTTTTAAAGGTTTTTAAAAAGGATTTACAAGTGTTTTTAAAAGGATTTAAAAGTATATTTAAAGGCATACAAAGATTTAAAAATAGTTTTAAAGGATTTACAAGAATTTTTAAAGGGTTTTAGAAGTTTACAAAGGTTTTTGAAGGGTTTACAAAAGTTTTCAAAGATATTGCAAGTTCTTTAAAATGGGTTTTAAGGATTTACAAGGGGTTTTAACGGGTTTTAGAAGTTTACAAAAGTTTTTATTAAATGATTTATCACGGTTATAAGTGGTTTAAAGGGATTTTACAAGTGTTTATAAATGTTATAAAATGATTTACAATGGTTTTAAAAGGTTTACTCAAGTTTTGAAAGGTTTTGGATGACTTTTAAAAGATTTACAAGGGTTTTTAAAGGATTTTTTAAGGGATTTATAAATATTTACAAGGTTTTTTTAAGAAATTGCGGAAAATTTTTGGCGAAAAATTTTATTCGGCGGGAAAATTTTTTCGGAAGGAATATTCTTATTCGGAAGGAAATTTTTCGGAAGAAATATTCTTTTTGTTGGAAAGAATATTCCTTTTTCATCATGTGCTATAATAAAGGAGGGTAATTTAGTCATTTTGTACATTGAATAGAGTATTTTTGAAAATGAACACCTAGAGAAGGTACTTGTAGTATAGGGTATCATAATAAAGGTTAGTTGTGCAAATCTGTTAAAACAGAAAATTTAATGTCTTTTTTAAAAAATGTGTGAAAAACATAGAATGACACTTATTTCATCTATTTCCAAGTTCTTCTTTAATAGATAGATTTTTTGTAAAATTGCCAAAAACAAATTGTCCAATAAATGTAAACTTTGGGAGTAGAAATTTCAGAGCTGAAATAGAGATCTTCCTTAGCTAAAATAGAGTAAAATATCTAACAAGAGCAACTGGTAGACGATCATTCAATACAAAAACTAAAATCATATATAAGTTGCCATTGTATGACGAGGTTGGTGACAAGTTTTTCTAATTAATGCACTACTTTCATATTTTCAAAGTATGAAGATATAATCTAGAACTTCTATTAAATTTATTATTATTTTATATATATATACCCGATTTTTTTTTTAAAACAAATTGTTCTCGAATAAGTAGAAAAATTTAGTATGTATTTGTACTTGAATTTCAGTTTGTATTTGATATATAATATATTTATAGGTTTTCTTTAACTATAAATGTAACGCTTTCGTAAACTTTCTTAGTGGGTTTCATGTCCACTCACAGTTTAATGGTCCACCTCTTTTAACTAGTGGGCTCCACGTCCAATCCTAGTATGTGGGTCCACTCATATCATATATATGTTCGGGAAGCTTTAAAGACCGACCCTACAAATTACCACGTAATATTTTCTTGTGTTTTGGCTTCACTTACACAGTTCTGGACTTCCGGTGGTGATCACAAGAAACACTGACATAACTGAATGTAAAATGTCTTTGTTGGGTGTACAGTTAATGTTTTTTTTTGCTAACTGGTAAATATCATATATAATGAAAGGGGTTCGGATTTAGATAATAAAAACCTAGAGTTTTGGTTCCTTGGCAAAAAGATAGAAAAAACAAGGAAACAACAACAATACACAAAGATCAGCTACTCATCGAATCCATAGCCGCATTAGCTTTCGAAAGCTCTTACGGTGGCCTCTTGCGGAGATAGTGTTGATGATCTCACGGTCGATGGCTTTGAAAACGACGGTCGGAGGAACGGACAGCTGGTTATGCAATAGATTATTTCTCTGTTTCCATAACCCGTTTACAGTGGCTTGAACAGCAAGCTTACGGAGGATAGAGGGTGAAGAAGCTGTGCTAAGCTTGAGCCAAAGGAGGAGACAGTTCCAGTCTTGAAACAGCAAAATAGGCAGCCTTAGACGTGTCTGAACCAGAGTCCAGATTACAGAGCTGAATCCACAATAGAGGAGTAGGTGATCTCTTGTCTCTGGATAAGATGAGCACAAGCAGCATAGAGGGGATACCTGCATTCCCCAATTCACAAGCCTCACGGGTGGGTAACCTATTTAGATTTGAAACCCACATATGAAAGGAGTTTCTTGGGGTAGCACCCTTGAACCAAATTAGAGGAGCCCAACTTTTTTCCTCTTCTCTTTGACGCAACGCTTCCCAGGTCTTAGATGAGAAGAAGCCATTACAAGTTTCACCATTAACTACCCAGTCATACTCATCATGAAGATTTGGCTGTAGAGGGATAGAGATCGTAGAAAGATAAATATGCAAGTCGAGAGCTTGTTGAGATCTTGGTGAAGGCAAAAGCCAACTGGTGCCTAGAGTGGCATCAGCTACTACCGCTGTAAGGGGAATCCTCAAGTCTCTTGGTCCCTCTTCTCCCAGCAAATGAATTAGTGGCCCAAAAGGAGACCAGGAATCTCTCCATAAAGAGACAGATAAACCGTTACCTAGAGAGCATTTAACGAACCTTTCAGCAAGAGGTCTTAAACGCAAGAGGCACTTCCAGTTCCACGTGTCTGATTGGTGCTCTTTTAGAACCCATAATTCTGAAACGGAGACATTTCTCAGCCCTGGGAAATGATGATGCCTGTGCCAATCCACCCAGAGCGAATTTTTGTTGGAGAATAAATGCCAAATATGCTTAAGACTCAGAGCAGTATTCCATTCCGTGAATCTTCTAAGACCGAGTCCTCCCTCAAATTTAGGTAAACATACTTTAGCCCAAGCTACTTTAGTTTTATGCACGTTGTCGATCCCCCCAGACCAGAGAAACCTTGAACAAAGAGACTCAATATGCTTTAAACATCCTCTTGGAAGCCTGAAAGTTGAAATCCAGAAAATAACAATGCCAGTGATGACTGTGGCAATCAGCTGGAGTCTCCCTGCAAAAGACAAGGTTTTAGTGGCCCAACTGGTAAATTTCCCTTTGACTTTTTCCACAAGGGGAGCATATTCACTGATCTTTAATTTCCTGCACATAAGAGGCAGTCCCAAGTACCGAATTGGGAGAGTAGCTTGAGGGTAACCATAGTTTCCAATTGTTGCAGCCGAAACCTCATCAACTCCTGCTAGGAACAAGTCAGTTTTGTCTTTGTTCATCATCAAACCAGACCACCCAACAAAATCGTCTAGAGTCTCAGTTATCCCATGGAGGGAGGAGGTACAGTTAATGTTAGTAGAACTAGTATTGGAATTTTTTTTGAAACACAACTAGTGAACTTAAAAGGAGACTTACCCAACAAACAAAGAACTCAAGAAGGCTTTATAGGAACATTTATTTCAGTTTTTTTTTAACCTTTGGTATGTTGTTATACACATACATTTTACAAAGTAATAAAAAAATTAATTGAACAAAAAAAAAGATAACATGTAGTTCTAATTTGTTGTTGTTTACTTGGCTATTTGACAAATTATAATTCCTTACCAAACATGAACCACCTAAAGAAAATTTAAAAGAAACGGGGAAATCTATGCAAATAGGTAACCAAGTGGGTTGTAATAAAATCACCACATGTGAGCTTTGGGATTCTGTAATAACATTACACTAATTAATTAATTATACGATTTGTTTTCTTCTAACCCTTACACTAACCAAGCCTTCCTTTTCATTACTCTTTTTAACATTTCAAATCTCACTCACTCCACATTCCTCTGTTTCCATGGCTCTCCTCATCCTCTTCATTCTCTTCTTATTTTCGCCGTCAAATGCACAGTCGTTTATCGGAGTAAACTACGGCTTACTAGCCGACAACCTCCCGCCACCGTCCGAAACAGCCAAACTCCTCCAGTCCACCTCCATCCAAAAGGTGAGGCTATACAATGCAGATCCCTCCATCATCAAATCCTTGGCAGGGACCGGTATAGGCATTGTTATTGGAGTGGCCAATGGCGATCTCCCATCTATCGCCTCGAATCTCAATGTGGCCTCTCAGTGGATAAATATTAATGTCCTTCCATTCTATCCTGCCTCCAACATCATTCTCATCAATGTTGGCAATGAGGTGCTCCTCCTAACTAACAAATATATATATCCAACTACTTCCATCAAGTTTCTTGAGAAAATCTCTAAATCTTTCAAGAACTCGTTTTGTTGATTTTGTTTTTGTAAACTCTGTCCCTCCAACTTGAACAACCAACATAAAGGTGTTATATAACTTTGGTGTAGGTGCTCTTGTCCAATGACCTGAATCTAGTGAACCAGCTTCTCCCGGCTATGCAAAATATCCAAAAGGCTCTCGAGGCTGTTTCACTAGGAGGAAAAATTAAGGTGTCTACGGTCCACGCAATGACAGTGCTTGGCAACTCCGAACCGCCATCAGCAGGTTCGTTTGCTCTCAGTTATCAGGCTGGTTTAAAGGGCATTCTACAGTTTCTTAGCGATACCGGGTCGCCTTTTGCCATCAACCCGTACCCGTTCTTTGCATACCAAAGCGACCCGAGACCCGAAACGCTAGCGTTTTGTCTTTTCCAGCCTAACGCTGGACGGGTCGACTCTAACACTGGAATCAAGTACATGAACATGTTTGATGCTCAGGTAAAATTACTTACACTAGTAATATCTAAACTCTCACGGCTTGGTTTTGTACTAAAACACTTGAGTCATTAGAAAGAAATTAAGAAAACATTTTAAAGTCATAATTTGTAATTATTCAATCAACTTCACAGCAATGCATTTATTTGTTTATTTAATCTCATCTGAAGGTATGGTTCGTTTATTATAATATGTATATTGTTGCACCGAGATCTTCAATTATTTATTGTAACTATATAATGATTGTAAATCATGTGAAAAGTCCGTAGTTGAACGTTAGAAGTTTAATTTATTAATAACTTCATAATTTACCATAGATTTCGTAGTAGGCACATGATCGAATAATCTAATTATGGTAAGATAGAAGAAACATTAATTTGATTGTTGCCACTAACGCTATGGTTTTGCCTAGGTTGATGCGGTGCACTCGGCTTTGAAATCGATGGGATTCGAGAAAGTGGAAGTGGTTGTGGCCGAGACTGGTTGGCCATCGACCGGTGACAGCAACGAGGTTGGTCCGAGTGTTGAGAATGCTAAAGCTTACAATGGCAACCTCATTGCTCACTTGAGGTCCATGGTTGGGACTCCGCTCATGCCCGGAAAATCCATCGACACTTACATTTTCGCTCTCTTTGATGAGAATCTCAAGCCTGGTCCTTCCTTTGAGCGTTCTTTTGGCCTTTTCAAACCTGATCTTTCTATGGCTTATGACATTGGTCTCACTAAAACTACTAGTAGTCAGGTGCTAAGATAATAAATAATCAATTACATTTTTGAGATACTTCTATTAATTATAACCATGGGATCTCGGACCGCAACCAGTCCCGGCGACATATGAAAAGAGCGATATTCTTGGTATTTAAGGCAACCATATATAGTTGGAACTGTAATGAGAAACTTTCAATCACTAGACCACCATAAATTGCTTATTTCCGAGGTAGTTAACCATTTATAAAGAATGTTTGTTTGTGATGATAGTAGACGTCACAATCTCCACCGTTGGGAGAAGCAACATCGATGGGATGGTGTGTGCCAAAGGAGGATGCAACTGAAGAGCAGTTGCAAGAGAGTCTAGATTGGGTTTGTGGGCAAGGAATCGATTGCAGCCCAATAATGCCTGGAGGGGTTTGTTTCGAACCTAACAATCTTGTTTCTCATACAGCTTATGCCATGAATCTTTATTTCCAAAAATCTCCTGAAAACCCTACGGATTGCGATTTCTCTAAAACCGCGAGGATCATTTCCGATAACCCTAGTAAGTTATTTTCCTTTTCATCTTTCATATCATACTTGTTATAAAATCATGTGTAGGTTTGCACTTGGTGTGGAAACAAATCTTACTAAAGACTGTGACAGTCAATATTTTTTTTATTGTATATATAATTATATATGGTTCAAGAAAGGTGCGAGCCATACGACATTTTGATCTAAGTACACACACACACTAACATTTCCTTAAATCATTTCCGACATTTTCAATTAGGTTATAACAGTTGCATCTACCCAAGAGCAGGAGATGGAAGCATAAGAGGAGAGATGAATAAGTATGTGACTTCAGACAAAGCAATGGAGAAGAATGGATCAGAATGCTCCTCTTCTCTCTGTTTGCCTCTCCTTATCATCTTCATTTCTTTTTTCTTTCAGTTTCCCTCTTTGCCAATTTATGTAGCAATCGCCTCATTTATTCATTAGTCTCCTCCTAGTTCCTACTTTTTTGTTTTGTTTTCAGGTCATCTAATCATTTGTTTGTTTTTTCCAATTCATATAAATAGTATTCTTATATATTCAAACAATGTTGTTTCTTAACTAAAGCAAAATTGTGTGTAATCTCAAAGAGAGAAAGAAACGATCAATAACGACTGATAATACTCAAAAGCTCAAAAGAATATTTATACTAATTAATGGTAAAAAGTGCAAACCCCAAAAATGTTGAGAAAGTTCATAATAAAGCAACATCAAACGACCAAAAGGGCAAAGTTCTATGAGTGCGAATGTGTGACAAATAGCAAGAGCCACTTTGATATGTTTAGCCGTTGGCAACAAGTGCGTGAATCGCGTCGCTGATAGATGGATCCTCTGATCGAACAGCAAGTTTCATTACAATTTCCTTTGAGCTGTCCATCCCAAATTGTGCCTTCACCAACACTTTCACGTTCCCTATGTACAAACCTGATAGTAAACATGTGTGTGACCTTGCGTTGCTTGCAACTGTCTCCGTCCCCTGAACCCAAAAAACACAACGACTTGAGAACAACAAGGCGAGAGGTTTCGAATGATGTTAACGTAACATTATTTAAGTCAGGGAGAAGCACGCCTAACCTCACAAGACTGCATGCCAAGAAGATCAGTTACAGCTTTTACGGCTTCGCCTAAGGTGTCTCTTGGGCCAAGGCCATACTCATCAACAAGCTCGTTTCCCTCGTCCATGTTTTCCCATGCATTACGGAAATTGGAGACACCGACGTTTACCATGTAGTCAGCAGCAACAACCTCAAGGTCCTCGAGCTGGTACTCATCTTCCACACCATCATCCAATGATTCACCTGTGCTTTGCTCAACCTGCTCATACCCATGTGAAGAGCCGTGATCATGTGATTACTTCCTCAATCTAATAAAAGTGGAATAAAAGAGAAGGATTATCAAGCAGATATTAACGTACCTCCTTAACAACGAAAGTCAATGTGTTTGAGAACTTTCCAACAGCAGGGACTCCTTCTGGCTTTTCAAACGCCACAAAGGTCTGACCAGGGGAATCGTAAGGGAGCGAATTTAGTGGTTTAGAAGATAATTCACTGAACTCCTCTGCGTCTGAAGCATCTACAATGACATTGACCTACAAAACAAGGGAGGAAGATGGAAATCGTCAACGATCAGTGGCATACAATTAAATGATCATGTGGTACATCATCATGCTCATTACCCTCTCCAACAGTTGCTCTGGTACTGTATTTGTGCAGTTATACTGAAACACAACGTGACTCTCGAAGATATGCTTTACAACAGTGACTGAATATTCAGTTTCTGCTTCAGTTAGCTCCACAGGTGAAGATGACTGAGAATGAAACACGTATGACCAATCAGGATTAGTGGATAAAAGTAAACTGGAAGAGATGCGATGTGCAGAAAACTTCTATTCAAACCTTGAAAAGTTTTCCAAAGGTAGCAAACTCTGGAATAGATGAAAGAATTCTTTCATATGAATCAAAACCAGAAACTGGTGCAGGTGGTGGAGCACCGAGACCAGTGGGCTTTTTCCCCTTGGCTTTCTTCTCTGCAAGTGGCTGCGATTTGACTTCCTTAGGCACAGAGTCAACATCAAAAGCTTCTTCGGAGGGATCCTGAAGAATAAAGATATATAAGATAACTGATTTCCCAAAGAATATATATAGGGTGGAATATGAGGATCTGGGAAGCTCACATAGTTTTTAAGACTTGTCTCCATGTTGACAAGAGGGGCCTCCAGGGAACCAAATAGAAATTCTATGCTATTACTGTCAGTGCCAACGAGGCCATCATTACCAAGTACACTCAAAAAGAGTGTTGCTCTATCACGAACCTGAAGATACATAAGAGGGTGAACTCAAATTAAAGGCACTATTAAACAGAAGTTTGTGTCTCTAGTCTCTACTCATACAAAAATGTATTACCAATGCAGGAAGCATGCATGCACACAGAGAAATCCATGTATACCAATGCAACCAACCAGTACACAAAGAGATACAAAATATCCATAGATTAGTCACAAACCTCGTCATCACTGTCATAAATGCAGCGCTTCAGCAAGACAGTAATCCGGGGCTGCAAGACATTTATTGATATTTATCTTTGTCAACAACCAAGGATGATAAACAATAAACAAAAATTAATGATGCTAAATAACATAACGATTAAACCTTCAATGCTTCAACCATAAACCCAAACTTTGCAAGTGTGCAAACAGCAGCAGCTCGCACTGTTGCATTCTCCAAGTGCACACGGTTATATATATACCGGATATACTTGCTCGGATCAGAGGTGTTTGGCCCTTCAATTCCCAGGAAATGAAGGATCTACGCAAGATATAAAGTATTTAGTTAACAAAGAAAACATAAACAACTCCAGTTATAATGCTAGGTTTAAAGATTTCGAAAAAACAATTACCTGTGTTGAAAGGTATGTGAATTCACAATCTTCAATGAACTCGCAAAGATGGAGCAATCCATTTTCCTTGGCATCTGGAATATCTCTGATAATGGTTACGATAGAATCTACAATTGCCCTTTTATACTCAAATCCACCTTCTTCCCTAAGAATGTTGCTTAAGAAGTTCATCCTACAAATCCAAAATGGTGAGGCAGATTTATTATATACTAGACAGCTACAATCCAATCAAAGTCTTAAAATCTTGAAGTCGTCAGAAAAATTAGTATGCTACAAACCGAAACTACTAGTAACAAAACTTAAAACTTCACTTACAGTGATCTATACTTCAGTGGAAACTTCAAACACAATGATCTTATGGCTTCCACAACCACAATTTTGAACTCATCAGCAATATCTGACATGAAATTAGTTATCTGCTTCATCAACCGTTCTACACTAGATTCATTCCCTGTCTTCAGGAGTGTGGTAATAGCAAGTGTAGCAATACTTCTATTCTGATCAGAAATTAGACTCTCCATATCAATGTTACAGTTGGTGACAGCCATTGGATGAGTCATTGCAACCTGTGTAGTTTAAACCTCAATTTACTATACAGTGTAGAAAGAGAAGAGTTTTCAACGCCTATGTAGTATCTCGTTATCCTCAATAAAAGATATGATGAGGCTATATTAATAAAGTCAGAATTGTCAGGAATTAAAGAGAATGCTTTTTGTTGAGATGTTCCATGCAAGAAAAAAAAGAAAATCATTGTAACCTTGTTAAGAGTCCGAACAGCAGCAAATCTCAGCACTGGTTTAGGGGAACTCAAGAAGAGCTGGAGCACAGTAATTGCTGGAGTCAGTTCTCGGCTTGTCACACCATCAAGCTCAGTGATAGCCCTGGCAGCCTCAAGGATCACCATTTCTGCCTTATGGCGAAGACAACTCTCCAAGAAATCATAGAATGGACGTTCTCCAGACTGGCCGTGGTTGGACATGTCTCGGATTATCTGCATAGTAAAACCATAGTTGGATATCACATAAAGACTTTCACCCATATATCATATTATATCAAATATAAGGACAAACCTGACTGGTGTATCGTATCAATAGACACTGGGCCAAAGGAGAGCGTACAGCTCCCCTTGTCAAGGTACCAACCAACTTGCTGACAGCCAAGCGATCGTTTTGACGTATCTGGATATGTCAATTAATAATTTTAATTCATTTGTATCTTCTTGTAGAGAAAGGCAGACATATAGTGATATAGTTGGAAAAATATCTACATCGATGTAAAAGCAGTTAAGCATATATGATTTTACAAGACCCTACAGCAGCGACACATGATATATAGTAACTTGAACCAAATAGTGATTTACATATGCAGGATCTGTGAGGATGCCTTCAGATACAGATTAAATCATGCCGGTAAGAAAAGCAGCTCAGGGTTGAACCTTACATCTGTGCCATGGTCCCATGAACGAATGGCAGAAGTAAAGTGTATGTATACATAAATATGTCATATGTTCCTAGCAGTGACCATATTATATATGCGCATATAACTACGAAGAAACTAAAGAATCTTATTGTTTATGTTTATAATCAATACATCTAGTAGAGGCTCCAAAACCCTTTGCATAAAAGATGCTACTTGTCAACGAATCTTAAACTTAGATCCCAAATATCAGAAAACATGAAACAATTTATTTTCTGAATATGAGATCAAGCACCGTACCTGATGAAGCAAAGCCAAGGAATGAAACTGAACAAGGGCTGCTCTAGACTGGACAGCTTCTTGAACCTCATTGCTCCATCTTTTAACAATTTCTGGGTTTGTCTGGAAACAACAATGCACTTGTATCAGTCTAACCTCACAGTATGAAACAGGCAGCTAATAGTGCATAAAAGGACAGCCTCATATATTTTGCGTGTAAAGAACACCTTTAGCATGTGAAGTCCACTGACTAAAGCTGCACTTGAAACAACAGGATTCTTATCCACAATAGCTTGTTTCAAGTACCGCTCAATTTGTGTAAGAAGGGTTCCATCTATTATTTGGCATAGGACACGGATTGCATTTGCACGGTACATATCAATCTTGCTGTTCATGTCCTTCATCAAGGAGCTTGTTACAATAATAACCTACACAAAGAAACAGACAACCAACTCATCAGAAATTAACCTTACAGTAAAGTGTAGGATGCCACGTTTAAGCCAAAGAGTAATGCAAACCTCGTCAGATGATGGAGATAATTCCTTAATGATCAAGTAAACCATTCTCCTCAAACCAGTATCTTTTGATTGGAAAAGCTTTGTAACGGAAAAGAAAACTTCTGTTGCTTCAACCTACACATGAACCCAAAAAAAGCATTGGAAAATGATAACTTCCATGATAACATTGCATTTACATTCCTAACATTATAATAAAACTGACCTTGGTGAATGCTTCTCCTTGGTTAAGCAAATAAAGAAGCTTCGTAATGACCTGTGAGCACCTTCTAGGATCAAGCTGAGGGTCATTGAAGACTCTAGCTTCCTGAAGCACTGCTCCCTTCTCAATTCCCATGAATGGAGAATACTCCACTAAGCCACAAAAAAACATTAACAAACCGAAATAAGTAACCATATAAACCCAATCCAGAATGATAACAGCAACACTGGATTGACAAATAACAACAATCACTACATGACACACTCTACACCATGATTCGAGATCACAAATCGATTCGTAAAAACATCAGAATTGAAAGTTTCAGTAGATCTATACATAGATTTCCCAAACATCATAGATCTAGAAGCTAAACAAACTGATCTAAACAGAGCATTGCGAAACAGATACGATGCAACGAAAAGAGAAAAAAGAGGAATGGGAAAAGCATACGCTCATCATCGTGATCGTCGTCTTTCTTCACGAGTGGTTGCGCCATCGCTGATCTTCAAAGATCTTTCCTTCAATAGTGTTTACTCAGATCTCTCCGTTTCGATTGCGAGACTCAGAACTCGTAAGTTGGGATCGAGAGAGAGAGAGATAGCAAAGGTTAGAAATTAGAATTTTAGAAGATGGGAGAGAGCTGCAATCTACTGCATCAGCACCAGTTTAAGTACCCAGTATCAGATCTAATCATCTTTCGCCACGTCACATCTAAAGTATTTAACAGTTCCTTTCTTTTCCTTCAAATAATCATCTTCGATCCTTTACCATCGTAGATCTTTTCTTACTTGGTACTAAGCAACGGTAGATCGTGAGCTGGACATTTTATTTGAATATATCATTTATCTTATAAATCATATGTCATTTGACCAATAAAATTTTACCACATTAATAATGTTTTGTATTTAAAAATATCATAACAAGAAAAAAAAAATATAAAAACTTAAATAATATAGTTACAATAAAATAGAAATTTGGATTTTCAAGTGTCTTATGCCATGGGCATTGCAAAGACTGCTACTTGGTCCTTAAAAAAATTAACTTTTTTTTTTACGATTTAAAAAAAAAACATACGACCAATCGTGGGCCGCCACATGTCAGTGGGGCCCGCGAGAAGGCAGAGGACCGTCCTTCTTGGACGTACGTTTTGCATTTTCTTTTATTTATTTATTTATTTTTATTTTTGGGTGGGGGACAGGGCAAGGATGCCCCTGCCCTTAGGGTTTTGTTTTCTCCCTCAATTCTCATGAATCTCCAAATAAAAAGGTAGACTTTGGCTTATATTTATTTGGGTGTATGTTTTATTCTAATGGATTAATTTCATCAGGAGCCACGAAGCACATGTATCTATTGCAAAATCATGAGAGGTTGACATGGTGAAGACAAATATGTTTCAAAAGTTGTGGGTATTGGAGACTGATGTCAAGAAAACAAAAATCTCTCATATAGAGCAACATTAACCCTGGTTATGCAAATATTTTTTTATGCAAATATTACTTCTAAGATACCATGGTTAATGATGAAATTAAGTTCAGCATTCTAATAAAGTTACATTATATAGAACCTATGAACCATGGTTAATGATGAAATTAAGTTCAGCATTCTAATAAAGTTACATTATATAGAACCTATGAACCCTAATTCTTTATTTTTTTATATGGATACATGCACAACTATATCTATTGCTCCTTTGATCAATTTATGTCTTTTGTATTTCACCATCTTAGCTCATTATCTGATAGATGTCTGCAATATTTGCACATCTTTTTATTATAATGGAGTTGTAACAATCAATAAATATTGTTCTGCCTTGATATAATGAGATCTCGCTTCAAAGAGAAGTATTGGAATATCGCTCGATGCTTGGATCGTGACAAAGATGAAACTTGAACAACCGAGGAAGAAATAATCGAGTGATAAGAACAAGTCACGTGATCTAAAATTTTCTACCTTATGTAGACGTTGTACAAACATTTTATCCTTTGTCGATTGAATAATATAAGTCCGTTTCAGTAATTTAAATTGCGAAAACCGCGGAAAGAAATATTCATTTTTACTATACATATATTTTATGTGATAATATAAATTAAAAACAAATAAGATTATATAAATATATTGGAGAGAAATTTGATTTATTAGAGAGAGATTTTAGAAAACAATTTTAATGTCATATATATTTATTTCCAATTTCATGATTTCCTTGTAATTTAATTACAAAATTTACTTTAAAATTTTTTTATTTATTCAAATGGTAAAGGTTTAATTATGTAAATATTTTACAAAATAAAAGGTTATAACCCAAATTAGATTTTAGTACAAAATTGTACTTCAAATATGTATATATAAATAACACATAAATTTTTGTTACTTTTGAATGTTGCTATTAGACTACTTACAATGGCTAATCGTTATTAATATATAATCATATAAACAAAAACAGAAATAAAATTAAAATATATGAAATAAAAAAGTGGGGTCAAGTGTTGAATTTTACTAAACAAAACCATTGCAAAAGTTAAAATTAAAATAGGTGTTGAATGATTAGGTGGAAGTGAGAGAAAATGATGTAAAATGAAAAAGAGGATGTTGAATAAATAAACCATTGTAGATAGTCTGATTGGTCGTAACAGTGATGAGCTGATGATCTATCACAACATAACTAGTTACATGATTTTCGTACAATTATGTTCTATTGTTAATCGATGAATTTATATACCATCAAATTCATTAACTTATATTATTTTTATTATTAACCTTGCAGAAAATATATTGCTTGAAAATCAATCTAAATTTGATTTGGTTAAGTTTGTATATCATGCTCTAGATCTTCGGTATATTCATTAAAAAACATGTGAATATTATAGATTTATTTTATTGAACCCGATACCAATACATTTGATTATATAATGTTATTGTAGACACGTACTAGTTATAGTTATAGTGTCAAAGATCAAAAACAACAACAAATTTTCCTAACACAGAAGCCATGATCATATCCTTGTCTTTCACAATGACCATTGCAGAGTCCCGGGATATTACACAATGATCCTGCATACCATAAACATTTTGGTCGCTTTGCTCGGCTAGGTCTATAACCTATATACAGTAATAACAATAATCAATACCCATTAGCAATGACTGAAATCATCATGATGATAATTACAAAATGAAGGTATGAATAACAATAAACAATTACCCTCACTTTCGGCGGTTGTAGCAAGACAATGAGCAAAAGATATGATAAGGAGGATAGTAAAACAAAATGCCACTAAAATTTTCATAGTAATAATTATTATGTTAGTGATAATTATCTTTAACTATTTTTTAATGAGCTGTTCTCCATCTAGACTTATTATATAAAATATGAAAACACAAAATATGTTTTATCTATTTTTTTCCCTGGTTAGAGATCCAAAAAGTAGATATTATTTGACCAATATACATTCAAAAAGTAAGGGGGTGTTATTAGTTCGAGATTTAATAGGATTTTTAACGATTTTAAATGTAAGGCAAAATATGTTGTTATTCAATCAATAATTTTATAAATTCTCTTAAAGTTTGGTGTTATTAGTTGTAGATTTGTAAAAAGTTATCTAAAATCATCATCAAATCTAGAGTTATTGCATTAAAAGTTTTATAAAGTCATTAAAACTTTTGTGTTATTCAACTAAAACAAGACAATCTTGGATTGTTAATAGATTAAAATATTATGTTATTGATTTAGGATTTTATATACTTTTCTTCACAAAATAAAGTCATGAAAACACCAATATAAAATAGAGAGAATTGTGAATCATGAGAGTTGGACTTTGTATGGTTATTGTAAAAACAAAATGACATATATATACTTTGAATGTTGGGTCTTCTTCCAACCCATGTGAATGTCAACATGTAAGATCACGCATATATATATTTTGAGATGTACGAACTACGAAAGGGCATAAAAAACATAGATGGTTTCAACAAGAGCACAAAAGCTATTGATGGTGGAAAAGTTATGCTCTCCATGAGCAGGGCCGGCCTGTCAAATTTGGGGCCATAAACCAAATTTTTTTTTTTTCGATTTTATAGATAAAACTAAATATTAAAACTTTAAAAAACTGAAACCTGTTTTTGCAATAACTAATAGATAGAAGTTAAAAATTAATACAAAATTTAAATATTTTTTAAAAAACGTGGCCCATTTTTTTTAAAAACAGGGTCTATGGTTACAATTTGTTTTTTTTATGGGGCCTATTTTTTTAAACAAAAATAAAATACAATTTGGGGCCCAATACATGTGTGTCTTGCGCTTGTGCAGAAGGCCAGGCCTGTCCAAGAGTAACAATGTCGATGTCGTACCTAGGAACATGCAAATATTACTTAACAAGTATAGAAATTTTAAATATCAATACTTGTCATGTATTGATAACGATAAGAGCGTAAGCAAAACTGATAACATCTTAAACATAATTCCACCATTGTTTTCATTACATCATCTATACTATAGGATAATATATCTTTTACTATTGTTAAACTAGGATCGGATCCACGCTATAGCGAGGAGGAAAATTGCCTGTTTTTTTAGTTTTGATGTACATAAAATTATGAAAATAGATTGTTGATGTTGATGGTAGATATTTTAGTATTTTTTGTTAGAAGGTACGTGTAAAAAGTAGTTTAGGGATTGAGGAAGATTAACAAATATATTATATTATATAGTGTTTAGATCTCTATAAAGTAACAGTGTATATTTTTTCACTACTATTTGTTGTAAAAATGAAATTATGATTTCGGATCCACGCTACATCGCGGAGAAATATTTACATACATACGATTTATAAATATTAGAGTATCTTATATTTTATTTTATTGCGGTGTAGTCTATTGCGGTGAATTAAATATTTATGTAATGAGTTTAGATAAAATTGTAGGAAGAAAAAATTAAGTACATGATAATATAATGATTTTTGATACAATAAAAGAAAAAAAAAATCACGAACAAATATTTGGCGATACATAATTCAATTTGACCAATTTTGTAGCAAAAGTTAGGAATATACGTAAAAATTATAAAATATTTACATACATAAAAAAATTATATACTCATAGTATTTGCTTTGGTATCGGACATGAGGGGATGTATGGGCTTCGGTCCAGAACCTCTTTGATTATTCAAAAAAAAAAATGGAAACAGATTGATTTGTAAAAATATTATGCATAACTCGTTTATTATATTATCGTGAGTTTAACAAACTAACCTGTAAAATATCCGTAATTTACATAGTTTTTTGTTGGTAGGACGTAAATTACATAGTTTGATACATAATATAGTTTATCGGTAAAATTTATTATTATTAAATTTCATATAATCAATACTTGAATAGTATATTTTGTTAATAAGATTTTGTATAAACTCTCAAAATTTTCTGATTTAGTCATTTAGTTTAGTACCCGTAAAAACCTAGATGGCATTTATATATATAGAGAAATTACAGATTAAGAGTTTGACAAGAAGTTATTAAAGATAATATATACAACATGATCGATTAGGCAAGGCAACTCACACTCGCCTAATGGAAAGCCCGTTCGAGAAGAAGCAAATTTTGTCTCATTCTCATTGTTCATCAGCAACTTCTTGGTCCTTGCTCATAACATTGTTCTTTTTGTTTGCACTGTAGCTCCCGAAGAGACTCTCCATTTCTTCTAAAGCCACACCACGAGTCTCCGGGAGGAAAGTGAAGAAGAAGACCCACGCCTGAACCGATCAAAGAGTAGATATTTAGAATCCCCATCAGAATCTCAAGTTGTATGTCAGACAATTTCAAATCATCTTTTATGAAAATTGCAGCTCCACTCATCACTCCAATATCTGCAACATCCACAAAAATGTAAAGATGATAATCTTTTATGAAATTGATCATTAGTGAATGAATAAAAAAAGCCTAACCGTAACCAAGGATGATAGAAGTCATGGAAGCTAAGATTGCACAAGCAAAAGCAAATCGGCTTCTATTCCCTCTCGGCGGCTCGGGCACCGCAACAACAACACCTCGTTCTTCCGCTGAGGAACTCATAGTGTCCACCGTGATTGTAAAAAAATTGCAGTGAAAAATGTAAATGGTAAGGAGAAGAGAGTGTTATTAGCAGATAACTTTAAGTTTCTTGTGTGAGTTATGAAATGTATTGAAAGATGAGAAGATTTAAATAGATGTGTGATTCTCACAACTAAAGCCAACTAAGATCAACTATTTTAGAAACTATCAAAACGTTGAGTTAATTAATCAGTTATATCAAAATGGTGTAATAAAGTTACAAAGGATAGAAATTGGATTAGAAGATATATATCAAGAAACGCATGACAAGATTTGTCCTAAAATTTGCTGTTTATAGTAACACCAGATCATTTAAGATTTTAAGATTGGTCTCACTTTTTGTTTTTGGTTATTTTCTTATCTAAAATTTAGGAAATTAGGAACATATCGTTAAGTATATAGGCATCCCGCATCCACACATGCCAGATTTATAAATCTAAATCTAGACATTGCAAAGAAGAAGTGTAAAGATACACTCAATATAAAACACATTCGTTACACTCTTTTACTAAATATAAATAAATACTAAGTAATTATTTAAATATTAACTAAATAAATTTTATAATGAAACACAAATAATTATTAATACATATTGGAAAATTAAAGTTAGAGAATGATTGATTACTCTTTTTTTAAGCGTAGAAAATTAAACTGGACCGACCAAGTGCAATGCTATTTTGCGATGAAGATGTTGTTAGGACTCTAGTTAGTAAAATCCAACCAGGTTTTTAGCTGACAAGTTTTGATTGTTTTCTTCTTGGCTCATAAGTTTTGATTGGTGGGAATGCAATACGTGTTGAGGAAGAAGAGCATGTGTGTGAGGTTGGATGCTCCTGTGGTATGCAGTTCAGTTTGAGTTGTGCATTCCCCTTGCTCTTGTTTGATGTGTGAGCTATGGAGAAAGAAGTGTTATGAATATGATGAGTCCGAGACAGTTAATTGGATAACTGTTTATACAAAGCCGTGTCCCAAGTGTCACAAGTTAGTTGAAAAGAATGGTGGATGCAATCTTGTGACATGTGTTTGTAGACAATCTTTTGGGTAAGAATTTTAGACTTGTGTTCTCCAGTTTCTTATGTGCTTTTGTAGTGAACATATGTTAGGTGATGATGAATCTCTGGTTTGATTGTTACTTTGTACAGTTGGTTATGTGGTGCAGCTACTGGAAAAGGGATCACACTTTATAGAAAATTTGATGTTTGCAGGTATGACCGAATGCATTGAAAATGACTTGTTGGGTTCTCTGCAACTTGGCATCCACAACCATTACTCCATACAGATCAAATGGTATAGAACAATGCATCTGACTTTTATAGTTTTCATAAGCTGTTGGTGAAAATATGCCAGCCTTCGGATTGTAGTACAAGCGGTAAATCTTGAAACATTTTCTGATTTATCTTACAACACCCTTTTTATCCAAACCAAGCTTATTACCTGGAATGTACAGCTCTTAACCCACCCCCTATGTTTGATTCTTTTCTCTTTTCTTTCACTGATCTTACCTAATGGAAGTTGCTTATGAACTAAAGCTTCTCTCAACTCCTCAAGGTGTAAAGTTTTTAGCACATCACATAAGATTTCCCTAATTTAATTAAAATAATTCTTTTGTCCATATGTTATTCTATTGCTTTGTCTAGTTCTTGAGATTTAGAATCCATTCGAATATTTTAAAATTTCGCTGAATTGGGGTTTTTAGATCGGTTTTGGGTTCGGTTATTTTGCTGAGGCCTAGCCTTGTCTATACAAATCTTATATAAAAATAAATATAGCAGTATAATAATGGGAAAAATATCAAAAAAAATCCGAAACTTTTAATTTTGGAACGATTTAATCTCAAACTTTCAAGAAGTCATTTTAATCACAAAGTTTCTATTGACTTTTCCTTGAAACAGTTAAGTTTGACATTACTGATTTAAGCACGACGTTTAGTCTATGTTAAAATCTCGAAAATGGGATTAACTATTTGTGTGCTGGTTTCGTTTAGTTTAAACAACCACATTTAAAAAAGCGACGAAACAACGTTGGAAGTTGCTTTCTTCCTCCACAGGTCTGCGCTATGGCAACAGTTCGACAAGAGGTAGAGAAAACTTGTGGATTTTTCTAGGACTAGGGATTTAGATTTGTAAATTGTGAATCAATTTGGGATTGTGTTTCTTCAGTTTTTTTAGGACGTCATTTTGTGGTTTAAAATACATGGTAGTTTAGGCTAAACCGAAGCACCTCACAGATAGTTTACCATGTTTTTGCGATTTTTGAGAGAGATTAAACGTCGTGCTTAAATAAGCAAAGTCAACAAAATTTAACTATTTTACAGACAAGTCAACATAAACTTTGTGATTAAAATGAGTTCGAAATTAAATCGTACCAAATTTGAAAGTTCGAGATTTTTCTGATATTTTTCCCGTATAATAATAGAAAAGTCTACATTTTAAAATAGTAAATAGAATCTTAAAATTATTTTTATGTAGAATGATATATTTTGTCATCTTTGTTAAAATCCAAAAATTCGATATTGTTCTTTCAATTTTTATTTTTTTTTGTAAAAAGGAAGAAAATTGTAGAAATATTTGTGGCCGTTGATTTAAAAACCGGGAAAACAGCAGAAACAAATCTGAAAAATCTGAGTTAAGCCAACCACAATCACTCGAAGCGAAGACGAACTCACTCCCAAAAGTTTACTCTTCTCGTTCCCAACCACTACCTTACAAAAACCCTAACCCTAATTTCTCTACCCCCAAATCTGTGATGGAAGACGAAGAAGGGATCGGGTTGATCTTAGCCAGAGCCACCGAGCTAAGACTCAAGATCAGCGATTGTATCGATTCCTCCAGCACCGCCGTTAGCGAAAACGGCGGTGACGGCGGCGGAAACGAGGATCTTTCTCCCGGAGAAGAGAAAAAAAAAGATGAGATTTTTCGGAATCAAGATAAGGATTTTGACTCAATCAGCTCTGAGGATGTTGTAGAGGAAGCAGAAGCTGAACGTCTTTTGCGTATACGTGATGCTCTTGAATCTCTTGAGTCTCAGCTTGCTTCTTTACAGGTCTGAATCATCAAAAAACCTCAATTTCCTCTGTTTCTATGGTTTAAAGTTTCTAGCTTTTACTATTGAATTGAAATTGTTGGTTCTGCTTTTGATTGAAATTGAATCTGAATTGCTTCAAGTTTAGTCTTTGAATGTCTGAATTGCTTCAATTCACTGTCTCAGGTATTGTGAGAAATGATTTGTGATAATATTGATGTCATGGTATTGGTTTTGTTGTTTATTGATCAGAATTTAAGGCAAAGACAACAATATGAGAAGCAAGTGGCTTTATCTGAGATTGATTACAGTAGGAAAATGTTGCTTGAGAAGCTTAAGGAGTACAAAGGGAAAGACTTTGAAGTACTACGCGAGACTACGACGTTTGCTGGTGAAAGAGTTGATTATGAGAACGATCTTCTACTTCCTCCTTATCCTGTTCATCCTCCTCTATCCCTTGGTTTAGATAATAATGGTTACCTTTCTCACTTACCTTCCAAGAAGAAGTCTGATGCTAACGGGTTTGGCTCAGGACATGTGAGAAACGAGGCAGAGGTGAAAAGTCCCGATGGAGGATCTGGAAGCTCGAATCATCATGGTGTTATTCGCTTCTTAGGCTCTGTTGCGAAGATCATGCTTCCGATCATCGGTGTTATTTCCGTATTGTCTGCTTCTGGATATGGTCCTGAGATGAGGAAAAGAGGTGCGTCCTTGAACCTTCTTGGACTTCTCCCGCAGCGAGCAGTTAAAGGGAAGAGAACACCTAATCAATGCCCACCGGGAAAAGTTCTTGTGATAGAAGACGGGGAAGCACGGTGCCTTGTTAAAGAAAGAGTCGAAATACCCTTTGACTCGGTTGTTTCAAAGCGCGATGTAACTTATGGATACGGTTGAATTATGAAAAAACACCCTTCTCTGTAACCTTTCATTGCCTGGATTCAGTGTGTAAAGTTTCAACCTTTTCTCTTATCTCTTAGATGTGAAAGCTTCTTGGTGCTACATAACTTTCACAAGTTTTGTTCTTTGCTTCTGCTTCTCAGCAAATAATCTAGGAAAGAGAGAGATCCAGTTGCAGTAGTATTTGTCTTCTGCCAAATCCATTAACGGATTCAATGTATTGACACAACTCTCACCACTTGTGTGGTATATAATATCAGCAAAAATAATGATATAAAGAGATATGCATACTTTTCAATTATGTTTTGACTAGTTGGTCAAGCCTACCATTAAAATACCCTTGAAAGAGTAATCTTTTTTTTTTTTTTTGTCAACGAAACAGTAATCATCCTCGAGAAATAAGAGAGCCTACAACTCCCGCAATTAGAGTCGTTGGATCGCCGAGCACCGCGGAAATAACAAACTGCACAGCCATTCCCGCAATCTCGCAGCATTTCTGAACTTTACCTTTGCGACTACTACGGTGGTGATGCTCAAGTGTGTTTTTTAAGGCCAAACTCTTACGTTCAATGCCTTTACCATTTTCTCCTTTGTACAACTCTCTCCAATTCTCCACCAACATCTCTCTTACACATGCAACATGGAGATTATACTTCTTGCAAGACGACCTGAATAATTAAATTGGTTTTAAACCTGATTTTTAGTATTAACTAGCCAAACAAACTCAATGCACTTAATCAAGAAATGTGGCAAAGATAATATTTCTTTTTCTTAATTTGTGAAACAGAGCAAAGTAAAAAAGCAAGAAGTAACTACTTTAGTTGTAAGTTGTAACAATACTAAAATTAATGTGATAAATAATCAAACTATAACTTAGAGTACACGCTATGTAACATATATATGTCTACCAATTACCAAGTCACAATCTCATTTCTTTAAAAAAGGATAAAGAGTTTTTTGTTTTGAATGCCATTGCTTTAATCTTTAATCTCCCCTTTGCTCTAACATATATTATTCGGTATAAAGACGAAATTAATCTTCAAGAATCTCAACATAATCCAAAATTTTATCTTATTGCTTTTTAATATTCTTATAGAGATGTTGATTTCGAATATATGCTAATGTTGACTAAAAACACCAAAACTAAAGAAAAAAATTGTTCTCTCTTACATGCTAATCTTAAGTTAAAGTTTTCAATTTTACTATTTACCAAAGTAACAAAACTATTGGTATGATCATAACAATTCAAGAACGATAATAGAATCAAGAAGATAGTACCTGTAACTCCAGCTACGGCCTTTAATACCACAACGATGACAAGAAGAACTAACTTTACGATAAAGAAAAAGTTTGGTATCTCCATCATCCAAAACCATAGGAAGCATAGCGCAACAAGGATGAAGATCAAACCCACAAGCCTTGCAATGGTAAAGGAATCCAGACACATCTTTCTCGCAGGCATTGCAGTACCGTCTCTCGTTCCCGGGCGGCTTTGCCATAAACTGAAACGTACACTTTTTGTAAAAGGGATGTGTTATGGAAGCTGAAGGTAACGCGCAATGCGCATGGAGATCGAAGTCGCAGCAGCTTCCATGATGATTGTTATTATTACCGGAGCAGCGATAGCGAGAGCCGATACCTACTTCGTTGCATCCATCACACTTGAAGGGTTTCTCTGTGTAGTCGAATTTGAGGTTGTGTTGAGGGTGGCTGAAATGTGATATTTCTGAATATTTCTTCATTATTTATTTTTTTTCTTGTTTGAGAATTGGGTTTTTTTTTTGTGTAACAAGAGTTTGGTAGGAATCATAATTTATAGAGGGGATTATATGGAGAAGCTTTAATCAAGTGACTTGGAGCATCTAAAAAGAAAGATGGGAGTTTTATCAAGTGGAATCTTTAAGTTGCTGCAAATGTAAGAAAGTACATAAGGAGAGAATAAGAATGTAGAATATGAATTGGTATAAAAACTTTTTTGTTTTGCCAATAATTGATCGAAAACATTGCAAATTAAATATTTTGGTTTGCTTATATATATAGATGCCATGCAATTTTTCATTTTGTAAAAACATGCATGTATCGAAATTAACCACGTTTATATTGGATTTAAGCAATGAAGTGATATGATGAAACAATATTTTCGGATACCATATATAAGATAAACTTTATAAGAACCACCAAACAAATGTAAGCCATATCCTTTCAAATCGGAAATTAAAAAGTTCTTAGTTTAAATTAAATTTATATAGTTTAAATTTAGATATTTGAATATGAGGTACATATAATAAGATCCATTAAAATCGGAAAAATAAATAGGCAGTTAACTTAAATTAGATATGACATTTATATATAAGTACACTTTGTAGAGTTTTTTTAAGATTTTATAAAACAATCATTCATCTAGGATGGGGAAATCTATTCAACTCTCGTTCACCATTCTAACATTCTTCATCATTCTCGTGTTAGGTTTGTATTCAAATTCTAAATCTTTTAGATATATGTACATATAATTGTTCTAAGATCATATAGTATTATACAATTTTATTTCTTTAAATTATCAAACATTGAAATGAGAATTTAACCAAGTTATGTAAAATCTATGTCGGAATTATTTTCCATCACATGATTTTGTAATATTGACTGTATAGTTATTTCTATTTCAAAATCATACTAAACTTCGTATATTTAGTGCTAGCTAGACCTAGAAATCGATTTCCAATTGCAATGTTTTTTAAAATATCGTCACCTGATTTTGTAATTTTCTCGAAGCTATATCATACCAAGTGCTAATAGCTCAATTGGTAAAGATCTCTGGCAAAAGCTTAGAGGTCGCCGGTTCGAGTAGCGCTTGGGACGAAACCATATAACATGCTCTGGTTTCGGGTCTGGAGGGATGTATAGGCTTCGGCCGAGAACCTTTTTGATTATTAAAAAAAGAAAGAAAAAGAGAAGCTATATCATGTCTTAAAATGTTATGAAAAAAGTATTTTGATATAACTTATTTAAACTAACATATCTTTTACATTTTAATATCAATGTCATGTAGTTTTCTATATATGACACTTTCGTGGTACCTCTATTTCACAATAACTATTATTAAAGTATACATTTATTTTTTTCAGAATTAATCATAAAAATATAAATTAAATATATTGAACAATTTTTTTATTAATATACAAAAAAAAATCCTAAAAAAAGGAAAAAAAGAGAGACCATTTTCTCCTCTACACCTAATATTTATGTTTGATTAATACAGTATCAGGTGCAGTAGAGAATGTGCAGCAAGGGAGACCAAGACGACGACAATGTTATACCAATTTATCTCCAAAACAATCAAAGGATTGTGTTTACCAACAATGTGATTCTGCATGTCTGAAGAAGAAGTTTAAAGGGGGTGGTCTTTGTGTTCGTCCCACTGGGTGTGTATGCTTGGATTTTTGCTCTTAAATTACAAAATAACATTTAGTCAAATATATACAGTAAGAGAATAATAAAATGCTCAGAGAAGGCAGAGTTAATAAGGTTATTTGGAAAATGCATGAATAGTCAGAAAGAGTCTGGTCACAACGACCGTATTGTAACACATTGTAGGGTTTTTTTTGGCCAAATAATGTGTACTAATATGATTGTAAACATAATATTAGCTAATTATCAAGTTATAATATGATTGTAAACATAGTATTAGCTAATTTGTTGGAGATTTTTTTCTATTTAAAAATAAATGTTTGTGTAATGAATAAATTGTTTGAAGAACAATATTCAAAAACAATTACAAGAGGAATAGATTCATATAATCAATATTCCTCCTTTTGTGATGAAGTGGCTTATGAGATTAGGTTTAGCTTAATTGTGAAACTAGTGAACTCTATGTGTGATGCTAAGTCATTGTTATCACATTTAGAGAGAAGTTGTTTGAATGTATAAACACCATTGTATATTTATTTTTCTTTGTCATCACACCAATAGTAGTATATTAGATAAAGGTTATTTTTGGTTTCGGTTTGATAAAGGTTATTTTCGGTTCGGTTCTGGATATCCAAAACAATGACTTTTATTTTTAAATGATTAAATTTTGAAAAATATGTCTAAAATTTCTAAACTTTTTTGTTGTTTTTGGTTGTTTAAAATATTCTTGACTAAAATTATTTGATATTTATCACTGAAATTTTGGTTATTGGGTTATATCACGTTTAAATGTAATTAATATTTTAAATATATAACTAGGTGTTGGATATTTCGGTACCCATTTGGTTTTCGGTTCGGTCAATTCGGTTCCGATATTTTTTTGTTCTCAAGTTTACTATCCGTTACTACGTTAGTTTCGATTCGGTTCAACTCCTTTTGTTGGTTTGGTTTTAGTTTGGTACTTTAGGTTCGGTTATTTTGCCCACCACTACGACAACAAGTGTACTACAAAAGTCTACCAAGTTAAGTTATCAAAGAGACCAAGACTTTGGTCTCGGACCAGAAGTACTCTACTGATGATACTAACTCGGATCATCCACCCGACCCGGAAACCCAAACCCGGTTCAATCCTCTCAACCTCTCTCTTCACCACCGTCTCTTCTCCGCCGTCAGACCCATTAATTTCCGACGCCGTCTCAATCCTAACTCACCACCGTTCCAAATCACGCTGGTCAACTCTCCGATCTCTCCACCCTTACGGATTCACTCCTTCTCAATTCTCCGAAATCACTCTCCGCCTCCGCAACAACCCTCACCTCTCTCTCCGCTTCTTCCTCTTCACTCGCCGCTTCTCTCTCTGCTCACACGACATTGGTTCTTGCTCGACACTCATCCACATCCTCGCTCGATCTCGTCTCAAAAGCCACGCTAGTGAAGTCATACGTCTCGCTCTCCGTTTAGCCGCCGACAACGAAGAAGGTGAAAACAGAGTATTGAAAGTGTTCCGTTCGTTGATTAAAAGTTATAATCTTTGTGGTTCTGCTCCATTTGTGTTTGATCTGTTGGTAAAATCGTGTCTTGATTCGAAAGAGATCGATGGAGCTGTCATGGTAATGAGGAAATTGAGGTCTAGAGGAATCAGTTTACAGATTAGTACTTGTAATGCTTTGGTTTCTGAGGTTTCTAGGCGTAGAGGTTGTTTTAATGGGTATAAGATGTATAGAGAAGTCTTTGGTTTAGATGATGTTAAGGTAGATGATGGTAAGAAGATGGTAAGTAAGGTTAAGGCGAATGCGAGCACGTTTAATTTGATGATGATGAGTTTTTACAGAGAAGGTGAGACTGAGATGGTGGAGAGGATTTGGAGAGAGATGAAGGAGGAAGGTGGTTGTTCTGCTAATGGGCAGAGCTATTGTGTTTTGATGGAGGCGTATTGTTCGCGAGGTTTGATGAGTGAAGCTGAGAAGATATGGGAAGAGATGAAGGTGAAAGGAGTGGTTTTTGATGTTGTGGCTTATAATACTATGATTGGTGGGCTTTGTGGTAACTTAGAGGTTGCGAAAGCGAAGGAGCTTTTTCGAGAAATGGGATTGAAGGGGATTGAGTGTACTTCTTTAACATATGAGCATCTTGTTAATGGGTATTGTAAAGTTAGGGATGCTGATTCGGCTTTGGTTTTTTATAGAGAGATGAAAAGGAAAGGCTTTGAGGCAGAGGGTTTAACTATCGAAGCGTTAGTGGAAGGACTATGTGATAGGAATAGAGACAAAGTTGTTGAAGCTGCAGAGGTTGTGAAGGTTGCGGTGAGAGAATCTGAGTTTTATCCTAGTCGTGAGTGTTATGAGTTGTTGATTAAGAGGTTGTGTGAAGAAGGAATGATGGAGAGAGCCTTGAATATTCAGGCTGAGATGGTGGGGAAAGGTTTTAAACCGAGTCAAGAGACATATAGAGCTTTTATCGACGGGTATGGATTAGCAGGTGATGAGAAAACATCGGCATTGTTGGCTGTAGAGATGGCTGAATCACTCAAGCTAAGGGCAGAAGAAGAAAGGTAGAACACAAATATCGTTAGGAACATTAAGAGATGGCAGTATAGTTGTTGATACTACTCCGTATCATCTCATGGAATGGTTGCATAGGAAGTGGTACACATTGTAAGACGCAACATTACCCATTAAAGCTATTATGTTGAAAGGGAAGATTCAATCCACAAACACCACATGACCATATCTTTATTTCTGAAGCAATTCTTATTGAAATCACATTCATTGATGATAGTTACGACTTACGAGAAACAGAATCATACAAAGCAATCACTCTTACATGGAAGACGAAAAAAAACTAATGGAAGAAAAAGAAACTGAAGAAGTTATGAAGTGATGATGGCTTAAAAGATAAGAGCCCAAACAGGGAAGACAACGAGACAAATGATTCCAACAGTGTTGGAGATACCATTGGGTTTAGTGAAGGCATTTCTGAAACCACCTGAAGCTCTAATGTGTTCTTGAAGCAAGTAACATCCAATACCTAAGCAAATAGCTAAACCAATCCAACTGTCTCTGAATGTTCCGGCAACTAAATTAGGTGCCACCACGGCGATTAGAACCAAAGCCACCGGTAGTTCCAAGTACTCTATAAACACAGAACAACAGAGAGATAAAAGCCAAATCAGAATCATCATAGTCTTGTTGTTTGTAATGAAAAGTCAAGAAAACAAAAGGAAGTAAGGAACACAAACCTCTGGCGTGTTTAGGAAAGAAGAGTTGTACAATGACAGCTACGAAAGCAATCCATTTACCAATCTCTCCTCTGTATAAAATTCAGACACAAGTTAGGGTTTTAAAGAACATAATAAACCTAGACAGAGACTCTCTGGCGGCTTTTGTCGTGTTTTATACCTGAATATACCAAAGATCAAGGAAGGAGCACTGAAGAAGATGTAAGGAATCAAAAGAGATGTGAGCATATTCGTCTTCCAGTTAGTTCGATCCAACACCAACAAGTATCTGCATTTACAAACATCAAAACACATCAGCAAGATCAAGAACAAGAAACAAACGAAGACAGAGAGAGAGAGAGAGAAAGAGAAAAGTTACATGGCGGCGATAGAAGCAATCCATTCAAGAACAGAGGTACCAAAACCTAAACCAGTAAGCGTGAAGGCATGGCTAGCTAAGTTCTGAGCAGCAATAGTGAGCTCGTTGAGATCGGTTCCGATCATAGAATGAAGGGTTCCATGATCACTCCTAAACGACTTGAGATTCATCTTTTTTTCTTGCCCGGAAGAAAGACCACTTAGGAGAGAAGAGAGGAGCCTTTAGGAATAATTGATGTGAGAGTATAGAAGAAGAGATTTGTGATGATGAATGTGTTTTTGGGAAGAAGACTTGATTATAAAAGATGTAAGAAGCAAGTGACTCGATGGATGTATTCACGCCACGTGGCACATTAGATCCTTTTGTGAAAATATTTTAATTTGTATAAATCGATTACTGACGTAGACGTAAGACACATGTCGAGTCCAAACTTGTCACACACACACACACATGAACGTTTGCTTTTAACAAAACGTAATTGGTGGACGTAAGAAGCAATGGGACGAGCCAGCTGTATAATTCTAAATAATCTAAATCTTAAAACATAGGGTATGTCGGTATATATTAAAGTCAGAGATGATCAATCCCAAACTAAGTTACAAAAATATAGTTTTTTTGGGGTAAAATACACAAATATAGTTAAAACAATATTTATTACTCCTTCTTGAATAGATCATTTTTAAGAAAATACACATATTAATTCTTTTTTATTTTTTAGATAAAATATTATTTAATGTTTATATAAACACAAGTCAACTAGTGAAAAATAATTTATATAAGATCAATTGTTAAAACTAATAAAAATCTATGTTTTTCATAGATTTGTGAAAAAGCGTCTACTTAAAAGGCTAAAAAATCACATACTCTAAAACGGAAGGAGTAATTATTAGTGACAAATTTTTTTTTAAATACCATATTTTAACTTTTTTTTTCTTTCAAAAATATCACCATCATTTTTTCCAAAATATCACAATTTTTTTTTATCATACAAACACAAAAAATATTTGTAAAAAGTATAGAATATTTATTTATTTTTGGGTTTTGATTGGATATTTTACATTTATGGTATACATTTTTAGGGAATATGTTAGTGTTTAAAATTTAAGGTTTAATTTGTTAATGTAAAAAAATTATTTTTAGTTTTGTGATATTATTGAATGTGTTAGTAAAACATCATATTATGTGTACTTTGGATCGCAATCGATTAATAGTTACGAATAAAATATTAAAACAGAGTGGCAGAAGTTATGGTTGTTTTATTTTATTTTATGATTATTTTTTATGTCGGCAGAGGATTTTTTTGGGTAGGGACAACCAAATAAATGATGAATTTGCAACTTATAATAAAAGAGTCTTCCGTTTTTTTTTTGTTAAACGATTCATTTGTGATTAACTAAAAAAGGTTGTAAACGATAATATAAGCTTTAATTAGACTGAAGTGGCTTTTGTAGTGGCCCAACCAAATATATAGTTTGAAGTATAAATGGACCTTGTTAATAAAGGGATCTTGTTAAGGGAAAAAAAAATGTAACACCAAAAAGAAAAAAAATTTAAACATTTACATAGTTTTTACATTCTTTTTGTAAGGGCATAGTTTTTGTAGTGGCCCAACCAAATATATAGTTTTTTCTAATCTTTTCTACATTCTTTCTTATATTTAGATTTGTAATTCATAATTAATCGATTTTTCAATGATAATTCAATCTGAAATTCAAGGATAACTTGATTTTTATTTTGTACAGTGATAATGTTGTCACAAGAGATAATGTTGTCACAAGAGATTGACATTCATCTGAAGTAAACGGTGGAGGACAGTAAGTTAAGTTCTTTGATGTTGGGGATAGAATTAATCTAAAGATCATTTGGTAAAAAGTTGTTCTATTTTTTGGAAAGTTGTTATAAACTCTGGTTATGATAACAAAATATTATTTAGTTAATTATTACTCTTAATCTGTTAGAAAACTTACATAAATAAAATATTGACTTTATTCTCCACTTTATACATACCTTGATTAGAAACTTTGTCGAACTAAAATAATTATGAGAAAATTCATAAAATCTTATCATCGTGTTATTCAAACTTTATTTGTCCTTAATTCATGAACACTTTTTGTGCATTTAATTAAATGACATTTGTAAATTTTTGCTTTGAGTCAAATGCCAGTCGGATCTTTAAAAGTAATTTTAACATAACATTGTTAAGTTTTTTAAGTACACAAATTTTAAGATAATCTTGTATCTTAGCTGAGACTACAAAAGTTAATCGATATATATATATTGGTTTTAGATTCTTATCATTTTCCATAAAATATTGGTTCCATTTAACCTCTCATCAAAGCCTAGTTAATTGAATTGTTTTTTTTCTAAACTATGGTTATTAATTTGGTAATTCTCAAAATGCTAAAACTAAATTGATTAAAATGTATCTACATTATGTTAATCATGAGATTTTTTTTGGGATGAGACTCATCAAACAATATTTTTTTCACCTTCCTTTCAACGACATCTTAATTAAAACATTTGTTCGATGAAGAAAACATTAGCAAAATAGAGCTATGGTTCGTGCTTCCTTGAGACTCTGGTCTCTTCTTTTTCGTGTGTTTCTTGAGACATGGTGTAATTGAGTAGTTATATCCTAAGACTTTTTTAATTTAGACTCATGCCACACTGCATATTACAACTCAAGTATTTTAAGGAAAATCGATTATTATAGATTTATAGGCTTGCTTCTCTACTTCTTGATTCTCTTATTGTTTTCGATTTTTTCTCCATAGTGCTAAAATTGTTTAAATTATTACAAGATTGTTCATCTTGTATGTCATAGCCGGCTAAAAAAATCCTAACATATTTGATTTCGAAATAAGTTTAATCTTCATATATGATTCCTCGGCCTAATAATTGAACGTACCATTTAAAAAAAAAAATATCTATAGTAATTCTCAGATACATTAAATTCAAAGATTAACAAAAACTCAAACATGTTTCTGAACAGGCCTGATCGATATGTATAGATGATATATATACATGTAGTTCTAGATAAATAAATATACACAATACCAACGAAGAGATCATCACCAAGGAACAAAACGGTCCATGAGAAGACAAACAGTGAGCTCAGACATAGTTGCAGCTTGATGATCTTTCTCTCTTTGTTTAAGTCCTCTTTCTTCCTCTGATCCTTGTTGTTGTTGTTTTGACACAACAGAGGATGTGGTCTTGCTCCTTTGCATCAATGGGTTTCTATGGTTAATCTTCTCACTCATCTTTTTCATCTCTCCCACCCATACCTCCATAGCTTTTGCCATCCTTCTTCTTCTTCTTTCTGATGATTATCTAAATATCTAAATTATGAACGAGAGAGAGAGAAGCATGTGAGCTTTATGTAGACAATGAAAGGAGACTTAACAAAACCATGGTCAAGTTTGATTGTTAATAATTGTGTTCTTGACACGTAAGTATGGACATATACGGTTGTGTAGTGTAGGGTTCACATTTGGGGACCGTCCACTTAAAAGAAGAGTTTGTCTTTTTGGGATACGTACATAGTTTCATAATGGTTTGGACCAAATCCATCAAAAATATATCTTCTCGTCTTCTTGAATTTTCCACGTTTTCAAAATATTGTTTTAGCTAATAAATATAAGTTTTGTGTACAGCTTTGCAACAACCGACCTTAGCTCAGTTGGTAGAGCGGAAGACTGTAGTTGTTTACAACAGATGATCTTTAGGTCGCTGGTTCGATTCCGGCAGGTCGGATTTTTTTTTATATTTTTGACAAATTTTAAAAGGGTAAAACGGAAATTTCCATATCTTTGTGATATTTCTAGTGACGTGTCCTTAATCTGATTCGTTGCAATTTGGATATGCACTATCCCAATCCAAATAATGTCTTCTTATCTCATTCCACACTATTATGGCTTTAGAACCCCACTTGGCAAATAGTTAGGTGAATCGAATCCTTTCATCTTTGAATAATTTTGTAATATGTCTGAGCTGGATTGATCTGAATTTTCAACTCTTATCATCTATTTCTTTGTGAATCCATTGTTTCCTAGTGTTTGTTCTATCGAACACTTGTGTTGAATAATACTACTATAAACTCTTTTATAGACAGTTGTGTTGGAATTGACAAATGTTATATGAGCGTTGGGGATAATGATTGATTGATGTTGCTCAATGCTCTCACACTTGTTATGAAAATATCAAAAGAGATGTATTATATATTCTCAATTATTGATACAATGTGCTGGTTTCGTATACCAGTTAAAGCCTAAATCATCAACTTAAAGCTGTTAACTTATTGATCAAGTGATTAGAGTTATTTTTGTAAACCAAACTATATGCGTAATGATATTGGGGTTTAACAACGTGCCACTGCATCGATAGGACAGCCACAATGTTGAATCTTGAACTCTTTTTGTAGACATGCCCGTTTTCAAACTTTTGAGCCCGCTTTCTAACACCAATGACTGGTTGAGTGGAACAACTTCATGAGATACCAAATGTGTCTTCAGTTACCTGATGTGGCCATCCCTCAGAATGTTGAAGCGCCCTGTTGGTTAAGTTTCTGTCCGACCTTCATACATGTTGCAGAGATTATAAACGCTTGTGGCCTGCTTGATTATCTAATACACCTGCTCTGGAATGCTAACCTCCCTATACAAAATGGTTACACTTGTTGTCAGCAATGCCTCGACAATCTATTTTCATCTTTATGCACTTGAGAACTGACATTGCATAAGCATTTTTTTACCTGCATGTACAAGAAGCCGCCTTAGATTCTCAATATCAAGATATGAGATTTCAACAATACATTGGCAAGAAACCATGGTATGCATACGGATCATTGCAAGTTTCTGAGGTTCAATTTGGTGCTAGCAGGCTTGAAAAATAAGTACTGTGACTACTTCAGACTAATCAGTTACATGAATTTCCTAGTACTTAATTTGCTGTAACTGTGAGATTACTTTTTTCTTTAGCCAATTCAAACAATGAGATGATTGTAACTTGTAAGGTACCTGGATACAAGGACTAACCTCTTGTGACTCGAGTCTGCGTCTGTGTTGGGAGACATGCCTCATCACGTTGAACTTCAGTTTTTCCCTTCATATCTTCTTTGCTTCCCCAGATACGAGTTATGGATCCTCCACTAACGGCTGTGAGACATCAGCTGTAATTTCTAATCTCCAATCATCATTACTTCCGATCACCACCTCTGCTGATACTTGTTGATCAGAGTTTAAGATGTCATCGCGATTGGACTGTGATGACAGAGTTGAAGACTGACAAGCATTGGACTCATCTTCACTCATCTTGGTTTGCTCTAGCAGCTCGGTTGAATTACTGAAAGTAGCAAAACTTCTTGCTTCAGCGGGCACTACTGCAGACGCTGTCAGGAGAAGACATCTATCCCATATACTCAAGAGATAATACTCAATGGAGCTTGTGAGTTCTTGACATGTTCAAAATGGTTCTCTTCCCCAAGTTCTTTCAGTTTAAAGTCATCATCAGTGATGTCGCCCACACGAATAAGCACTTTCTTGTAATTTTGCTTCCTCACTCTCTCCAGATTCTCTCATCTTCAAGAAGTCCTTTGTATACACCTATATCTATCCCATTTACATCCCCAACTGAAATAAACTCCCTAAACACCTTCAACTACAAGTACTGTAACTACCATCTCGAACACTAACATGCCTAAGCAAAGCAAAGCACACATCAAACTTCAGACTTTAACTCAATACTCCCAATAAAACCCTAAAATTTCACATCGATTCTCATATAAAAATCGTGATTTGGTGATGAAACATTAAGCAGAGATTATTACTTATCGGAGATGCGGATCCGTTAGTAGGTAGAGCCGCTGAGAGCAGCGAAATCAGCTGACGGTGGTGATTGTAACGGCGACGACGATGGTGCTTTTATTTGAGCTATGTTATATCGATGGGTTGAACTTCGGGTCGAGTCCGGTAATTCGGATACTCGGGTAGTTTGGAATTTGAGAAACGTTACCAAAAAAACAGAATTACATAACGGGTCGGGTCAGTTTGTGTATCTGGTTTTTTTGGTTATTTTTTTCTTACCAAAATGAACCGAATATTTAGGATTCTAGGTTATTTTAGTAAAATCGGATCGATTATCTCGGTTCATTGGAGTAATTTCGGTTTAATTTTGGATTAGTATGTTATATTGGATTAGTTATTTCGGTTAGTTTCACGTAATACAAATAATTGGGTTAAACTCGGGTAATTGATCGGTTATGTCGAACCAAACCGACCCGAACCAATAACTGACTGTTAATTAGAAATCTTTCCGATCAGTTTGGTTCGGTATTATCGGGTCGGATTTTATTTCCAAGGACCGTTGAAGTTTTACTCTTGTTCCCAAACTGGAGACTAATTCAATTTATCGTGTGGATCTAGATGCAATTTAAATAGTTTTAGGTCTGTTTTCTAATAATTCGTAAAGTTTGAGGACATAAATTGAAGTATTATAATTTCAAATAACTTCTTCGGTCCTCAACATCTTATAATTACATTAAACACAGCGGCGGCGGAGCTCATTCACACGCTGTGCCCTAATTCTCTCTGCCGGAGAAGATAAAGAAAAAAGAGTTCTTTTTTCAAACTCCGGCGATGTCATACGACGATGTTGAGATAGAAGATATGGAGTGGAATGAAGAGATACAAGCGTACACGTATCCTTGTCCTTGTGGTGACTTGTTCCAAATTACTAAAGAAGATCTCCGGCTCGGCGAAGAGATCGCGAATTGTCCAAGTTGCTCGCTTTATATCACCGTCATCTACAATATGGAAGATTTTCAAAACGATGCGAAGAAGAACAACGAACCTAAAAGTCGTCAGCCTATCGCCGTCGCATGAGGTAAGACTCTGTTCTTTTTTTCTCTGATTTTGAAGAAATTGGATTGTGTGGTACTGTAACATGCTAATTCGCCATTCTTTTTGTGGTTAATTAAACAAAATAGGAAACTTGCTATGTTGACATGGTTTTTGGTTACTGTTGTTTAAGGTTTAGGTTGAGATGAGTGTCATATGTGTCATGTTTGAGGTGGTACTTACTCATTCTTGTGTGTTTTGATCTTGAAGAGGATAAAGCTATTCACTTTCTTGAACTGTATGAATGTAGAGACAGTGTTCGCCGGAATTAGCTTGTTTAGGATCCATCTCTATGTAGAAATTTGTGAAATCTAGATGTCAAGAGTTATGGCCATGAGCTCCTATGCCTGATTTTTGATCTTGAAGTTTAAAGGTATTTACTTTCTTGAGCTGTATGAATATAGAAACCATGTTTGGCAGAATTGGCTCATTTAGGATTGTTCTCTAAGTAGCAATTTATGAAATTTAGATGTTAGAAGTTATGGCCTTGAGCTCCTAAGCTTGATTTTTCCTGAATTTTGACATTTAGTAATTAGTACATGCTATCACAAGTTAAAACCATGATCTATGTGAAGAATTTTACTTCCGTTTCTGGAATATTTGTTGCTCTTCTCAGTACTACTACTCGATGAATTATACTGATCTCAAGAGTCTTTAGGAAGCGTTTGAGAAGTGATATTGGTTTTGTTCTCGAGTGAGGATCCATAACAATAGTATAAGCATTTAGTGTTGTTAACGAGACATAGAGAATGAAGTATTTGCAACCACTGATAAGAACAGCCTGCAATCACAAATTAAAATCCAATTTGCAGGGTTTTACTTCTGTTGCCTTTTTTACTTTCCCGATGACTTATGTGATAATATGTTGCTTCTTTGCAGATTGTCATGGAACTGATTAGAAGATTATTCAACAGCCACTGCAGAAGAGATTAAATCTGATGTGCAAAGTTTTGGAAAGATTTGAAATCATCAGTTTTACATTAACCACATATAGAGAGATCTAAACAAGGAAATAGAAGAGGTGTTGTGTTACTTGGTTATTTATGATTTTAATAAAAAACGAATTCTTGATAAATGTCTGATTGAATATTTAGAGTTTGCTCGGTATTGTAGCCATAGAAACCTTCTTTGACAAGGAGACTGTTCTTATCTCTGTGTATCAGTCGTTTCAAGCCCATCAAGTTCACAAAATTTGTGTTTAGGACCAAAAGTTTCACCCTTTCACAATCATTAAAGAAAGAAATTTTCAAATAGTAAATGCTTCAGTTTTACTAAGAAGATAACAAAGAATCAAATATTATCAAGACAATGGGTGACACATGTAATCAGTTCTGTCTAAACTTATTTGGTAACATAATACAAAAGTTTAAAGTAGACCAAACAAACAGTATGGTCTATGATAAAACGATTTTCTTTTTTCCTTTTTTTTTTTTTTTTTAATAAAGACTAATTTGGGACAAAGATCCAATTTTACAGCCTAAATAACCGTTTGACGTGTATAAACTCCATAATCCACATTTCCTTTTGAAGGATCCTAAACCCAGAAAAAAACTCACCTTAGACACAATTCTCATCCTGATTTTTGAAGGTATGTCGTCTATCAAAGCTAATAATTATCATCTAAACACGTTACACCATTAGCCGTTGGTGATGAATTGTGATTATAGGGATTTCTTGGGGAATAAGAAAACAAAGATGGGAATGGTGAATTTAACAACCATGATGATGATGTTGATGACGATGATGATGGATGTTTTGGTCGGAGCATCGGACAATAACGCGGTGTACAGTCCATGTTCAGACACTCAAATAAGCAAAGGAGATGGTTTCACAATTGGTATTGCCATCTCCAGCAAGGAAGCTTTTTTCCATGACCAAGTCCAGCTTTCCCCTTGTGATTCTCGTCTCGGTTTAGCTGCGAAAATGGCACAGCTCGCACTTTTTAGACCAAAGGTGGACGAGATCTCTCTTCTCTCCATCGACACAAGTAAGTTTAGCCCGGTAAGTCGTTCTCTGTATATGTAATCTTGATGAGACACAATCACAGAGATTGAAGAAGTAAAAGCTGATTTGGGATGTCTTTTGTGAGAAGAGTGAAGCAGGAGGATACATGGTGGGATTCGCTGGCTCGAAATATGCAGCAAGATCTTATCCTGCGAAGGTCGTAGATGGAAGCAACACAATCACAGCTTTCACACTGGTAATGAATAACCCTTAAACCCATTCGGAAACAAACATAACATACAACAATAGAGCATTAAATCGCTAGATTTGGCAAATGTGTTGCAGGTAATGGAATTTCAGAAGGGAGTGTTGCAAAATCTGTTCTGGAAGAGCTTTGGATGTGATCTGTGCAGAGGAGGAACTTCTTCTGTGTGTCTGAATGGGACAGATTGCGCGGTTCCAACGTCAAAGTGCAAGGCTAATGGAGGTGAAGCTAACTGCAACATTGGAATTCAAGTGGCATTTTCGGGAACAGACAAGAACCTCGAGTCATTGAACACTTGGTACGAGGTTAACAATCTGAGGCAGTACTCGCTTACCGACCTATACGCAAATGCTGTAGATTCACTGAGTGGTGGGCTACTTTAAGAGAGAACAAATTGTAATGCAGGCACTATGTAATTGAGGTTCCTATCTAGGTTTTGAACTTTCATGTGTTCCCAACGAGTTGCAATGATGAAGAAAATAACTGAACTCTCTATAAGAAAATTTTCCAAGAGTGCAAACAAAAACTACATTTCAGTGAGACTATTTTCCACACACAAGGTTTTATATACAAGAACCCTTTTGTGTCACTGTTGTATTCAAAACCCTCAGAGATTGATACTAGCACTTGTTTTTATACACATGGAAGAATATTAAGAAGAACCCCCCAAAAAATCCCCAAGATTTAAAAACAAAAAAATCAAAAATTAACATAGAGAAAGATAAAACTGGATCAAGTCAATCATAGGCTACCTCCTCCATATAAACATGAGTTATTACTCTGACCGACCGTGCGAACTCTCCCTTATGTCTCTTAGAAGATCTTGCAGCTCGGGGAATACTGATCGGAGTAGGAGCTCTAGTATTGCAAATGTAAGTTGCTTAATGCATACGTTTGACTGCGATCAATGATTTATATGTGTCAAGTATTAGTCAGACGATGATGGCAACAAACTAATTAAATCCTTTACACCAAAATAATAAAAGTTTTTTTAATGTGAGACGAAGAGGAATCCTAACCTGAGTGAAGTAGAAGATGTCTCTTGCACATCTCCTGTATTGGTTGTGCCCTACCAAGCTCACTAAGGCTGTTGGTGCACCATCTGATCATACACCAAAATGTTAATTCCACTGAGACTATAGTAACTCAACACGTCAATTAGAGGGGGCCTAAGATACTCACCGAAAAGAAATTTCTTAATTTCGTTAGATCTACGCGAAGCCTCAAATTGCTGCTGAAAGGAACTGGGTTTAGCTACCTTCATGCCACCAAGTTGGCCGGCCATTTGGAAAGTTTTTTCACTAGGGTCGGTCTCATCTAGTGCCTCTTGACTGTCATTCACTCTTGTAAAGAATACGCCATTTGGCCAAAGAATCTGGAGAGAAAACGCAAATAAGATCCCACATATCTATCATCAACTTTTCCACTTGAGTTACAATATACTTAGTGCATGATCAAACATGATGGCGCTCTTAGATTACGCAAAACAGGTCAAGGAAGATTCAGTTGACTTCAGTACGAGATCAAAGAAAACCCAGTTCTTACATCTTGGGCCCAGCGAATTCCTTGAGCAACTGTGTCTTCATTCCGCAGCCAACATATCTCCCTCATGAGCAAGTCATCCACAGCATCGTCCATAACTAACTGTAATATTTGCTTTGATATCCAGAAAACTTGCCTCCTATAATGACACCATATTAAAATGATTCAAGAACATCATTTGATATGGAACCTAGTCAAATAGAATAGTATGATCGAAGACAAATAAAATCAGAAAGAATAACTACTTTGTCTCACCTTAACCAACCTCTTCTGTTCAACTGAAAAACTTTATCAACTAAGTTCAAAATTGGCACACTGACCTTGGGCGGATTCCACTGTAATGAAAATAAGAGGATAAGTATGACGATATCCAGAATTAGATGATTCCAAAATAGTAGGCTTGCAACTTAAAATCTCTTTGGTAATATGTATCATTAAGCATAATTCAGTTTCAGGTGCGTGAAAGGCAGCCAAGTGCAGTCATGAAATTCTTTAATATACATAAGCCAAATGACAAAGGCAAAATAATGCATATAAAACTGTAGATTGTGCAAGGGAGTGATTAGGGGCATATGGTGTACCTCGGGTGGCATGCCAGTAGGATTGGGGACTAAAGTTGCCAATGGATCAGGATGCTGCAAATCGGTAGAACCTCTAACTTCAGATTTTGCTCTAAAATCAATTTCCTTCTCTGAAGGCTCAGGCTCTCCAAGACGTCTAACCACTCTCGGTGGAAAATGCTTAGAGTTCAATTCGTTATCTGAGTGCCACCCATTAGCTTCTGAATCAAATATACCTTCCTCTTGGGTGTTCTGTTCAAGTTTGTCAATGTCCTCAGTATCAGAAAAGCTGCTGTGTATAGATTCAGTTGCACTTTCCTTAGAGAGCTGAGTGCTTAATTCATTTACACTCCAGGAGAGGTGGCGGGCAGGAGCATGATCATTTTCTTCAAGTGGAGATCCTACAACCTTACGCATAAGGCCATCTGAGACACCTTTGAACTGACGTACAATATCGTCCATGGCATCATCAACATTAACTGCTCAATTCCAAGAAATAAATTTAGTAAAATGCAAAACTAAAGCAACCAGATAACACATTATACACGTCTCTCTCCATCCAGATTGTTTTCCAAATATTCAGTTTTTAGCATAACAAGATGGATTAGGAATTTGTATAAATGGAATAAAAGGCGAGAGCTGACTTTTCTATAGAGTAACATGTTACTAAAACAGTGGTGAACAATACCTGCAAGAGTTTTCATCACTGATGAAGACTTTCCAAAAGAATAATTCTACAGACCGAAAAAAAGACAATCATTAGATCTCCACCTAAATGAAATTAGAAAGTGATGAAAATTGGGGATGGTACTTAATCAGATCTACACCTTAGAGGCTTCGCTTAGAAAATCCCAAACTTCATGTTGTTCAGCAACATTAGCTATACACAAGAGATCCTGCAGACATGTAAAAAATGTCCCTTATAAGAGAATGTTAATGGTACATATGTTTAAGAAGTTGTTGAGGGGATAAATAATACTTGTAGATATTTGTCCAGCTGAATACAGCGGCGATGAACAAAAGCATCTTCCGTGCTTGATGAGAAAATACGCTTGGGAGGCAACTGTAAATTGTAGTTTGGGATTTCTTTGAGCTGACGATGTAATCGCTCGAAATTACTGTATCTGAAGGGAATCAAATAAATGTTTTATAATCATGTTGCAGCAATCTTGTGCCTTTTAGGATGAAAATAAATATCAAACGCTAGTGACATGAGTAAAGAATTTCAATGATGCACTGATATGATTTTCAGTTTTTCACGTAATCAGAAATGATAAGAAAAATACCTTCTCTTAACACACCAAGTTTTGTTTTCCACATCTGTCACCGCAATAGAATATACTGCAAATGATTTTGATCCAATCTTCTCAAAATAAGCTCCAAGAACCTTTGAAAACAAAAAGTATAATAATCTTAAAGCTACTAGCATATTTATTTTTTAACACAAAAAGAAATGGAAAATGCCAAGTGCATGTCTGTCGCGGAAATCTTTTTTTAAGAAACCATAAATTTATATCAAAACCCAAAAGTAATATCAAGACCGGAGCTTACTCGACATTTGAGCTTTAGGCAGTGCTGACCATCTTTGTGAAGAACAATGCTTGGGGATTTACTATCACTTCTATAGTTATCATTGTGCTTAACAAAATCTGTGGTGTAGAATTCTGTGATTATAGGCCCCTCACTAACTGCTAATAGTGCCAGACTCGTCTCAGGACGTATATTAAGATCTGATGTGCTATTGGATCTCTTAAGCCTATTTTTATTTCCATCTGAACGAGATTCCTTTCTCACATCAGCCTCGTAACTGTGGTGCCCTCCTTTAAATGAAGACGATTTACTAAATTCCTCAGCCGACTGTACTTGTGACTGCTTATCAACGCTCGCTTTAGGTGGCAACTGTGCAACTGCAGTTTCTTTTGCGCCATCGGAAGTTCTTGATATGGAGCTCTGATTATCCTGTTTGGCCTCTATCGAATTACTAACGGAAGAACCCTTTTTCAGAGATTTTTTGTACTCCTTCTTTTGATAATTCCTTCCTTTCGTCCACATGTTTTCAAGGTTTTCAGGAGTAAGAACCTCTGTTCTCCTTTGTGTTGCAACCTCTAGCAACCGAGCCCAATCAGCAGAGTGCTGTTGAACGTGTAGCTCTGGGTGTCTCTCATCTACGTATGGTGATTTCTGTTCATTAGCTTTTGTCAAATTCATATTTTTTGCTTGATTATCGTAGGCTGACAATGGGGCAGAGTTGACATTATGTTCTTCCCCCGTAAACTGCTCAAAGTTTCCCTCTTTAATAAGATTGATAATGATCTCCATCACCTCATTAATACGCCTGGGGCAAAAGAGAAAAATTGGCATTTATACCTTAGAAAAATTAAAGACAGAGTTTGAAGTAAATGACAAGCACTGAGGAGAACCCAGGAAAAATGATACATTTAATTTAACTGCGGTCATTTTCCCGGTATATCATATTTTATCGACAGAAGTCTGAAATTCAGAAATTATTCCTAGCTAGTTTCCATTATACACATCAGTCAAGGACAAGACTGGAAGGTAGATTTTGATACCAAAAATAACTTTCTGGAAGAAGGAGATAGGTAGAGAACTTACTCGGGGCATGCTAAATTCAATAGAGGTTGAATTACCAAGCAAGTAACAATCTCTCTAGCTATTGTTCGAACCAGAGGGCTCTGAGCTTCTCGTGGTCTGAGAACAACAGATAATATGCCAGCAACTATTTTCTGAAGAACCTATTAAACAAACAACGAGCATATATGTATAGAGTAACCAAATTAGGAGGAAAAAGGAAGGCCGCGTAATTTTCATCAGAACAATCCCTCATACCTTGTACTCACTCTCGGGTGATACGAGAGCAGGATAGAGTTCCCCAGAAGCCTTAAGATTGAATTTCAATCTTTCATCTCTCGCCTCTAATGATAATATCTTCATAACATCAATACCTATAGCAGCTTGGTTTCTTCTAAACATTTCCAAATGATCACCTATCAGATCAACTATATCCCTGCACGATAAAGCACTGATTTCACTATCAACCAATAAAGATCCAATTACAGCTCGAAACTTTTGATGGTGGAAAGCCAAAACTTATCAACGTAAGGAGAGGCCAAGAAAATGGACTGCACCTGGTTAACAAGTCAACAATATTGATCTCTTTAACCCTTACTGAAATTTCACCAAGAGCATCCATGATTACTGCACGTATCAGCTCAGGCGCTTCTTTATCCGGCGTAATCAAAGAGTACCACAAATTCACCACGAAATCATTAAGGATATTGTCGATGAAACTATTCAACGCAGCTTCCACTACAGGAGAGTCTATTTTCTTCTTCCACCTAGGAGGAGGTGGGATACCAGAAAGACGTGCATCTTTCACGGACAACTGCTTCTTCTCAGGATAAGACAACTGACTCTGCCTTGGAGTTGGCACAACTTTCCATTTGAACTCAATCTGATTCAAAAGAACCCGCATAACACCAAGTATCAGGATTGCCATTGGCAAATTCATCCACATAGACTTACTTGTATCTGCATACGAGAGCAACGAAGCCAATAAATTAGCACAAATACACTAACACAAAAACCATTATCTTACTACCAACACCATAAGATACAGAGAAACAACAACGTATAAAAAAATATCAAACTTGACTCTAAACAAAGAATCTAAGAACAGAGTAGTAACCAAATACTCTAGACTATTGGTTTTTAGTGTTTTCTTCGTTCTAAGTGTAGTGAATTTGCATTACAAGGTGATCTTAAATCGAATTTTGCAGCTTTAACGACATATGAAACTGGAGTTTTTCACGAAAAAGGTGAAACCTTTATAGAAGTTCTTAGGTCAAATTAGGAACAGTGCCCTGATTCATTGAACAGAAAGAGCAAAATCGAAGAGAAAAGGTTCAAAATTTTGACATACGGGTTAAGAAATAGGTGACGGAGAAGATGCACAAGCCCCACCATACGGTTCGTACTTTAGCTTCTTCGATCAGATCCTGTATAGTCTCCATCGCCTTCATCTTCGTCTTCTTCACTTTCAATAATTGGATTCAAACCCGGCGGGCGATAATACCAATCCAATTGTCAGAAATTGGGATCCAATTGTAGTTTTTTTCCCCAAAAAGAGACGAAGAAGAGAGTTTCTCGAAAACCCTAAGGCTGCTGCTTTGACGGAAATTGGGAGATTTCTCAAGTGAAGCTTGAGAGAAGGATCGTTGAGATTTGAATCAACAGTGAATGATCAAACATGGTGGATTCTTCCTTCCTCCACCTGTATCTGTTGTTTCTTTTTTCTGGGGTGGGGTGGGGGCGAATTTTTTTTTATTTTATATTTTATTTTGATTAGACTGCGGAAGCAATTGCTCGAGAACATAGCACGAAAACCAAAACGGTGTCGTTTCCATGAGTCCTCCTCCTAGGCCCTTGGGCTTTTTTTTCTCATCCGTTAGTAAAATATAAGTTTTTCACAAAATATATAAACAAATAATAATTGCATGATTTACAGTTTTTTAAAATTATAAACTAATAATTTTAGTTATTTACATTAAAATTTTTAAATCGTAATTAATAATGCATTGATAATTAAAAACAATTATTTTTTTGAAACAGATTTTATCATCTAGAAATATTATCAATAAATAAATTGGCTATATTTATTAACTTGTGCATATTAAGTAATACTTAAATAGTTAAAATTATGGGATCAGTTCTCATCGATACCATTAATTAAAATTAAAATGGATATTTTTTTTTAAAACTCAATTGATATATAATTTTGTTTAGAAATTCTAAACTATAATCTTTTTATATAAATACAAACCAATATATAATATTTTTATTATTAAAATAATATTAATACCGTTATTTATAAACACAAAATGACATATAAATTTGTAAATATATTGTTAGCTTTTTTTATATGGATAATATTCAATTTTATTTATTACTTTTATTAGATGAAAACTTTTGTAATGATATTTTGAAAATTGACTATTATTTTCAAATTTGAAAAAAAAAAAGACTATCATTTTAAAAATTTTATAATTAGTTTCGATTAATGTATAAGAGATATGAACAAAAATAAAAATTCATGCCAACGTGGTACACCCATAGAAGATATTTATAAACCTTATCTGAAATAAAGAATACACACAAGTTTAAATCAACGGCGCTTATACTATGTGCCAAACACTTTATTATACATCCATCACTATCAATATAAATAAAAAATATCTCAATCCTTATCCATCTTCCTAGTTTTTGTTATATAACTCAGTTTTTTTCTAGTTAAGTTTGATTAATATCTTCACTAGAGTAAAGATGATAAAGTCAGTGACTCTTCGTTCGTTTCATTTCCCTATTGAGTTCAACGACACTACAAAGTTCGTCACACGTTTTCCGACAAGATCTTTCCCGGTGGTCCGATGTTCAAACACTAGAGACGTACCTAAGCTTGAACTCTTCAGCCGCGGCAAATTCGACCGGATTCTTCAAGATCCGCCGTTGATTGAAAAAGCCGAATCCGAACTTTCAGGTAACACAACAATTTCTTTACACACATAGAAATGAATCGCATCGATATTGAATGAGATTGTTTTGAATCTTTCTTAGATTACTGTTCGACGCTTGATGGTGATGACTCTTATAGTTGCTGGAGAGCTTACTTTGAACTCAAGGAACTCGAAGTAAGTATTCGATATTACACAGTTTTGAGAATCTACTTTGAGGATTTATTCATTTATACTGTTTTTGATTTATGTGATTGGCAGAGAGAGAAGCCAAAGGTTGAAGTTGAGAATCTGATTTTGCAAACTGGTGGTGTGAAATCTTTAATTGGATGTTTACATGGAGTTGCTTCAATGGAGAAAGACAACAACAGGACTAAGAATGGTTTAGATGTAGTAGAGGAGGAATCAGTTAGTGAGAAAGGAATGAGATTACATGTTCATATCCCTGATGGTTTACCAAAATCTGAGAAAGAATTGGAGGAAGAAGAGAAATCGAAAATGCCGGATTCCGCTTTCACTAGGTTGCTTAGAGCTAAAGGAACTATCCCTGCTTGGTTCTCTCATGCTCCTGACCATGAAACCGACTAAAGCGGGGTTTACGGTACCTTTAGAAAGTTGTTGTTTCCACACTTATATGTAAATATAGTTTCTTGGTTTATGCTTTAGATCGTATAAATGTGTCTTTTGTTAAGGTTGTGATCCATATTGCCATAGAAATGTGGTTGTTATTGCTTGATGTTCGCGAACGTTCGGTTTTGTTTGATACCTTGTTGTGCTTATAATAGTAGTATGCAGTTTTTGGTTACAAAAGAGATTTCTATTCTTGATGGTGTTTGTTTTTTCCGGATGTGAAGCAAAATCCTTAAAAGGCAAAACAAGAGTGGTCTAAATATAGGCAAAGCAATGTTTGGTGATGCAAAAATGAAAAATCGTTTGGCATTATTAATAATAACCATTTGGTGTTTTCATTGAAACCTTTGTATGCCCATATCTATAAGCAGCCTTGGGTATTTTCCAAGGTTTTGTTCAAAGCCATGAATAAACCTACAATTTCTTTACCGCCCTTTGGCTGCTTCTTTTTGTTCTTTTCTCTCTTCTTCTTCTCCTCTGTTGTTTTAGCACTCACCGATGCAGAAGCTTCATTTATTGCGCAACGACAGCTTTTGACGTTACCCGAAAATGGCGAACTTCCTGATGATATTGAGTATGAGGTTGATCTTAAGGTGACATTTGCAAACCATAGGCTTAAGAGAGCGTATATTGCACTCCAAGCCTGGAAAAAGGCGGTGTATTCAGACCCATTTAACACCACGGGAAACTGGCATGGACCGCACGTGTGTGGGTACACGGGCGTGTTCTGTGCCCCAGCTCTTGATGACCCTAATGTCGCGGTTGTGGCGGGAGTTGATTTGAATGGGGCAGATATAGCAGGGCATTTACCAGCTGAGCTTGGTTTGATGACGGATGTGGCGATGTTCCATCTGAATTCGAACCGGTTTTGTGGTATCATACCCAAGAGTTTAGAGAAGTTGAGGCTAATGCACGAGTTCGATGTCAGCAACAACCGGTTTGTTGGACCTTTCCCTTCTGTTGTCCTCGCATGGCCAGCCGTTAAGTACATAGACGTCAGATACAATGATTTCGAAGGTCAAGTCCCTCCTGAGCTTTTCAAGAAGGATCTTGATGCCATTTTCTTGAACAACAACAGATTTACGTCTACCATTCCTGATTCCATTGGAGAATCCTCAGCCTCTGTCGTGACCTTTGCTCACAACAAATTCAGCGGTTGTATCCCTAAAACTATTGGAAACATGAAGAATCTAAACGAGATTATCTTTAAGGATAACAATCTTGGCGGTTGTTTTCCATCAGAGATTGGGAAGCTAGCCAATGTGAATGTGTTTGATGCTAGCATGAACTCCTTCACCGGTGTTTTACCACCGAGCTTTGTAGGGCTCATAGGAGTCGAAGAGTTTGATATCTCTGGAAATAAACTCACAGGATTTGTACCTGAGAATATCTGCAAGCTGCCTAAACTAGTTAACTTGACATACGCCTACAATTACTTCAATGGACAAGGCGATTCATGTATTCCAGGTAGTCGCACGGAGATCGCATTAGACGATACACGTAACTGCTTGCCTGATAGGCCTAAGCAACGATCAACCAGGGAATGTGCAATTGTGATTAGTCGTCCAGTTGATTGCAGTAAGGACAAGTGCGCTGGTGGTTCTAGCCGTGTTGCACCGTCAAAGTCCACATCACCTGTGCCAACTAGGCCAGTTCATAAACCACAAACACCAAAAGAGTCGCCACCTGTTCCAACTAGGCCGGTCCATAAACCACAACCACCAAAAGAGTCACCACCTGTGCTAACTAGGCAGGTTCATAAACCACAAACACCAAAAGAGTCACCACAACCAAATGACCCATATAATCAGTCTCCAGTGAAGTTTCGGCGTAGCCCGCCTCCACCACAACAACCACATAAACCTGTAGTTCACTCTCCCCCACCAGTCTTTTCTCCTCCTCCCTCACCTCCGGTCCATTCACCACCACCGGTATATTCTTTACCACCCCCACCACCAGTCCATTCACCTCCACCACTAGTTCATAAACCACAACCACCAAAAGAGTCACCACAACCAAATGACCCATATGGTCAGTCTCCTGTGAAGTTCCGACGTAGCCCTCCTCCCCCTCAAGTTCATTCTCCACCACCACCACCGCCGGTGCATTCTCCACCGCCTCCAACACCAGTATATTCACCACCACCACCACCACCTGTACATTCTCCACCGCCTCCAACACCAGTGTATTCACCACCACCACCGCCAGTTTATTCCTCACCGCCTCCACCACCAGTTCATTCACCACCACCACCGGTTTATTCCCCACCACCACCCCCACCGGTTTATTCCCCACCACCACCACCACCAGTTCATTCACCACCACCACCAGTACACTCTCCTCCCCCTCCAGTCCATTCACCACCACCACCGGTACATTCACCACCACCACCAGTCCACTCTCCTCCCCCTCCAGTCCATTCACCTCCACCACCAGTTTATTCTCCGCCACCACCACCACCAGTCCACTCTCCTCCCCCTCCAGTCCACTCTCCTCCACCGCCAGTCCATTCACCACCACCACCTGTATATTCTCCACCGCCACCACCACCTGTCCACTCCCCTCCACCACCAGTATATTCCCCACCACCACCAGTATATTCTCCACCTCCTCCACCAGTCTACTCCCCACCACCACCTCCAGTAAAGTCACCACCACCACCACCAGTCTACTCTCCTCCGCACTTACCACCAAAAATGAATCCACCACCACCACAAACACCAACACAGACAGTAGAAGCACCACCACCAAGTGAAGAATTCATCATTCCACCAACCATCGGCCACCAATATGCATCACCACCACCACCAATGTTCCAAGGCTACTAATATTAGAAAGAGAGAGAGTGAAGTCAAAATATATAAATCACGTCATGAGGAGAAACAAAAGAAGATAACAAAAACTGAGGAAGACTGAAGAAGAAGAAAAAAGAAAAAAAGGAGGGCAAATGTATCTAGTAGTGACGCATTAACTCCTTAATTACGAGGAATCGTATAAAGTTTGTGTAGTAAAACAGGTTATATAAACATCTTTTTGGTCCATAAAAAGATTTTTAACACTTTGAAAGCACAAAGGAGTTTGGTGTTTTGCATCATCGCTCAGTCTATGACTATCCTATTTATCAGTCTCACGATCCCATATTTGTTGTGAGCTAGTTAAACTTTTATAAATTAATATTAAGATAACATATATTAACAATGCATATTTGTTGTGAGCTAGTTAAACCATTATAAATTAATATTAATATAACATATATTAACAATGGGGAATTGTCATCAATACCACTAAAATGAGTATTTTCCGCAAAAATACTATTATGATTTTAATTCTCCAAAAAATATCACTAAAATATATCTTTTCCAAAAAAACAAAAAACTAAAACCATATTTAAAATTTTTTTAATTTAATTATTAAGTCATAAATAATATACACTGAACACAAAATAGTCAACCAAAATTTTCAAAAATAAATTATATATCTTTTTTTTTTTCAATAGCAATCATATCTTTTTTTGTAAACAACAATCATATATAGGAGTCAAATGAGCTAAGATGTGGGAACATTGAAATTATATATTTTTAAAAATCAAATTTTTATGTTTATGTTATTGTGGATAAAAAAACAAATTTTGGTATTTTTGAAAAAAAAAAAAACTTTGTAGTATTTTCATGTTATACGAAACAATAAAAATATATGCAGAGAGATAGACAGTTAATTTAGTGAAGGAAACCTATTTGTCCATTGGGTTATTATTGGGCCAGCCCAAAAAAAACAACGCAAGTTAGACTGTAAATACTTGCAAAAACGACACCGTATCAGTTGAAAATGCTTTTGCTGCACGACGAAGCATAAACATGATTTTCCGGTTAACTGAATTACAGTTTTCGATTTCCATTTCATTCCTTTGAACAAACCTAATCGCTCATTTCGAAAAATTTGATCTCGAAATTGTTAACGAGCGATGGAGGAAGACAAGCAAATGCACGAGGAGAAGGAGAAATCATCTCTGGTTAAAGAAGAAGCGGTTCGTGGAGAAGAGCTCGAGGTTGAGAAATCGGTGGCGGTAGATGCGGATGCGACGCCGAAGAGCTCTGGTGGTTGGGGATGGGGTTTCTCTGTGCTTTCGGATCTTCAAAAAGCTGCGGAAGATATATCTCGTAATGTATGTTCCCATTCCGATTTTGACCTAATTTTTGTATGAATTTAAGCTTTATATGTTGGATCTGATGCCTATGGTACCAAAAGATTGCGTTTTTGTGGTATTGGAACTCTGCATTATTGTTTAGATGTTGTTGTCATCAGTTTCTTGTGGAGTGAACTATTTCGAATTTGGTATATTAGGAATCATCTGATGGGATGATGCTGTTTGTTTAAGGAAACTTGGTTTGTTGAAATATTTATCCTTTTTAGGAATGATGATCCCTGATTTTCTCCACCCCTTGTAGGCAGCAGCAGTGGCAGAGAAAGCAGCTAAAAGCATTGCGGAAATGGGAGAAGGAGATGAAGACTCTGAGTCTTCTGCTAAGGAAGAAGAGAAAACTGAAGAACCGGATACAGAGCAGGATAGTGATGATGAGAATGCAAAGTTAAAGAGGTCAGCTCTTGAGAGGTTGGAGGGTGCAAGTGAAGAGTCACTTCTTAGCCAGGCAAGTTTTTCTTGCTTCCTATGTGCAAGTCATTGTTCATGTTCGTTGTGATAATATTGGAAATGTGATGACGTTCTTTCCTACATAAGACTTTGTTCTGACATATATATTTATTTTTGTTTGTCGTTGGCTTAAGTCGTTATTCTTCATTTGCTTATACGTTAGAATATACATAATAACGAGATCTTACTTCTCCAGGGTTTGAAGGTTTTCGATGATTCAGTTGAGAGCTTTGCTTCTGGAGCTTGGCAGGCATTCGGAAATGCGTTAAAAGGGGGCACCAGTTTGGTGCAAAAGTATGTTCCTTTTATCATTCTTTTCTTTCTTTTACTGAAAGCTTTAATCTTAAATGTGCAAAGTACAAATTTTGTGAACGAAAATGTTAAGGCCACCTTGACAAGAAGGAAAAGTAATCCTTCGGTTGGAGACTGAAGTGTTATAATTTCAAAGATTTATCAACACCAATATTAACTACTTCATTGTTTAGCTTTCCGTTTCTGCACTTAACAAGGGTCTGAGACTCTGAGCATTTTAAATAGATTCTTCTTTTGGTAAATTAGCGTGGTCTTTTTGGTTCATTACCAGTAAATTGTTGGGGAAGCTATATGTTTCATTTCCTAAATACGATAATACAGTTTTTGCCTGGCTAGACTGTGGTGGCTTAATGAACTTAGAAGTCATGTGTTTCTTCAGTGTAGACTAGTTCCCCTAGGAAGAATGTCAAGTTATCAACGCTCCACAATTTCTCTTGTAGGCTTGAAAACAGTGTCCAGCAAGGTCCTTCCCCTAGGGAAGCTGGATCTGGTGCACCGTCTCTACTGGAGGTTTGTGCCTTTTGTGTTGTTTTCCGTCTTCTTAGCTTAACATTATATTTAGTTAGTCCATATTTCTGATCTGTAGACGGGAAAGGCTTTAACTGCCAAAGGAATGCAAGTACTTGAATTTGTGGGCAAAGAGACCATGGATTTACTTATTACAGAGACTGGGCTTGGTGAGAAGAACGGGGTAGAATTTAAGGATCAAGTACTTGAGGAAGTGACATTTGATCGATGCTTTTACATTTATGGTGGCCCTGAGCAGCTTGAGGTGACCTACTTTATGTCTGAAAATCACCTGGCAATTCATTCTCTGATATCGATTTTGTCTTCCCTCAATTTCTTGATCCATGGTGATTTCAGGAACTGGAAGCATTGGCAAGCCACTATACTCTGTTGTTCAACAGGAGAAAGGGGAAATTGTCACCAGATCAGAAATCGCTGTACGATGGAAAGCTCAAACAAATCCAACAACTGTTCAGCTTCGCTGATGAAACGAGTAAAAGTAAAGCAGAGTCTGACAAAGGGAAGAATATAGATATCAAAACTGAAGGCAATGATGACGACATGAAGAATCTGCATAACTCGAGTGTCAGCAAAGCTGCTGATATGGCTGCTGGGTAATTATGATTGTTTCCCTTTCCATCTATCAGATTCTCATTTTTATTTTCTCCATCAGTTTCATCTGTCTGTATTTTCTCATCAAATCACCACAATACGTCCCTTCAATGCCCAAGAATGTTATAGGAATCAGTTGTTGTCCTTCATATTAATTATACTAAAATACATTTTCTCTATATGATTAGAGAAGTTAAAAATTAGAATCTTGGAATCTTGTGTCAGGATATTTCTCGTATTGAGATAAAGTGATAAATATGTATGGATTATATTTCGTTGACCCTTTTTTTTATTGTTTGTTATATCTGTTTTTCAGGTTCACAAATGCTTTAGCGGGACTAAACGTAAATGATATGATCCAGCGAACCGGTGGCAGGCTTGAATCTCTTCACTCAGAAGGAGTTCATGTGCGAAGAGTGATCCCTTCTTATTTCTGTTTAAAATTAAGAATTTTGATTCTACTACCTCTATTTCCTTTTTTGGCTGGAATTAATCCACCAACTAAAATGAAATCTGTTTCTGCAGAGACTTTCAGAGATGTGCTGTTTTGCAGTCACTCATCTGCTTATTCTTGGAAAGTCCATGATATCTCATGCCAACAAAGTTCAGGATGAAGACTCCGAGGCGCTGAAAATCGATTGGCCAGAGGATCCTACTGAGAAAGCTAATCTGATTAAAGGCAAAGCAGAATCAATGGCTGGATATGTCGAAGCAGTTTCCAATAGTTTTATAACAGGTTGGTCCACAGTTACTCAACTTACTTCGACTATTAATGTCTTAATGAGTATCCTGGGTTGCTAGAATTATCTTATTTAAGGATATTATTAGCTCATTTCATTTGTAAAGAAGAGGTAGAAGCAACATTTCCTTTATCCCAAATGGGAAGTTCTTGGAATTTACCTGTTCGCCAGCCAGAAAAACAAAGGAGTTGAGAACAACTCGAGTGTTAACGGTTACTTAGTGTATAGATACTTTGGTAACGAATCTACGTGAATACTGGCTTGATCCCATTTCAATACCTTAACGAAGCTCACCGTAACCACTTAAAATCCACCTTAGTTTGGTGTTTTCTCTTGCTTCAGTTTTAGTTTAGTATATAGTTAGCGTCTGGTAGACAAAAGAATAAAAATGCTTGTGAAACTCGAGAACACTAGAAGAGAAGTGACAGTTTCCAAATACCCTTTTCCACATTGCAGGTATATCAGATGTATCCGAGACATACTCAGCTGCGATTAAAGGAGTTACCGCTGCTGCTGATTCCAAAGATGAACTTCTGAATACATCAACCATGCAGGAAAAAGCAAGCACATTCAACGATAGTCTTCGCTCTGACCAAACCACAGCTATCACAAAGATCCAGGAAGGACTTCAGTACTTATCCTATGTTGTGATATCTACCTCAATGCCCTCTGCCTGATATAATAAGAGTTAGATTGGTCTTTATATGTTGGTTTTTCTTTCTATAACATGACTTGGATTCGATTTAGTTTTCTTTGTAGATATTATCATCTCTTTCCCTAGGCTGCTCTTTATGGTAAGTCTCTCCGACTTGTCCTCTGCTTCTTTGTTTGTCTGGATCTTGAATGTTTGAATGAAATCTAGAAACCAAAGATTAAAGCAGGGAAGAGATTTTTAGTAGTTTTATTTTGTTTAAAACATGCTGTTGCTTCCAGAGTATTTACTTGGAAATTGCTTTAGCTGTGTGATTGATTATTGATATGTAAACTTTAGCTTTCAATATTTGTTGACATATACTACATTTGCGTATGACATGACTTACATGCTGTTTTCGGAAATATGCAAATGATCATCTAATTAATAGGTGTGATGACATGCTATTATTGTGAGAGAGCGAGAGGGCTACAAAATGTTTTTGTGTCTATTGAGATGAATTTGTGTACGATATACACGAGAACAAGGGATCAAAGCAACAAAAGACCCAAACCATAACGTTTAAACCAAAGTAGATATACATCTTAGAGAGGAAAAGGGTCATTTCATTATCCGTACAAATTCAAAGTTTAGAACTATTATAATCATTTTGGGTGTTACTTTTTGGAAAATTTAAAATATCGACGTCGTTTTGTCATACACAATGCTACATCACTCTCACCACTCTCACGTCTTGAGTCGTAGAAATCAGTACTTTTAAATTTGTACGGATATGAAATGGTAATTTTCCCTTTTTTTTTTTTTTTTTGGTTAACTAGGAGGAGTTCGGGCTTAGGCCTTAATCTCCCCCATGGCCCAAGACCAGTCTTTGCTAATACCTTATGACATGGCGTAAAGCATCTCTCCCACCGGGAATCGAATTAGGGAGCACATGGATCCAACTCCTGTACTTAAACCACTAGCCCACCGCACCGGTGGTCATTTTCCCATTTTAGGGTCCTAGGCATTCCGATACTTGCTTGGTTCAGTATTTTTGGTTATCGGATCATTCTTGATTGGTATGTTTGGTTTTCGGATCATTCGGTTTTTTTTTTTGAATTTCGGTTCAGTCTTGCTTCGGTTTCTTGTGTGAAACACTTAAATATAGAGAGTATTATCATGAAGCCATTGTAGTTCACCATTAGGTTTTACATGCACATCTATCTACTCGGCTTCAACATATGATCACGAGACAACACTTCGCTTTCCATGAAACATGTTAAGCTCTTAAGAGTCTCAAACCACCTGATCTGAATCAAACCACGATATCCCCAATCTGAGTCACAACACTTGTGCACCTTTTCTGATACGTTACATTTGTTTGATAATGTGACAAAAACACTAATTTTGTTTTATTCTTAAAGCTTCTAGAAAAAAAGTAGAAACAGTCCAATATTCTTAATTTTGCACAACACGCAAAAATTCACCTGGTTGTCAGTACTTAAACACGTTTTACTTCACATGTAATGATTGGTTTTGTAATAGAAATGGCCGTTTCTGTCAGAAAGAAAACAAAAAATTCTTTTGGTAAATTCATAATTTGGTCAAGCTTTGTTTCCTACTTTTTTCCAGTCAAAATGTATTCTTGTTTTTATTTTCGGAAATTCATTAATTTTTCATTATTCATTAATAAAAATAGAGAATTTTTCTTAAACACCACATTTTAAGTTTTTTTTTTCCAAAAAATACTTTTATTTTTTTTTCTTTCAAAAAATACCATAAACATAAAAAATCGATTTTTCAAACTATGACATTATTTATTTATTTGTTTGGGTTGACACTTGACGGTTTATGTTTAGGATATAATTTTCAGGGATAGAGTTTAGTGTTTAGGATTTAGAATTTAGTTTTTTTTTTCAACGCTGATAGAATTTTGTTTTAAATGTTTAAAAACTTAATTTCAGTTTTGTGGTATTTTTGAAAAAATGTATTCTAGTAATATTTTTGGAAATAAAACTCATAATGGTACTTTTTGGAAAACAAATACTCATTTTAGTGGTATTTAAAAGAATTCTGACTATAAAAATATATCACTACCTTACTTATTTTTTTTTTGTTTCTGTAATATTGTTACTTTTTTTTTTGACTAAAATATTGATACCTTTTTACTATATGTAATAAAGAACAATATAATTTACTCTTCCAAAATACCACAAGTCTATATATATTTACTCAATTCTTCATTGGAAACTCAGAAGAAAGAAAGAACAAAATACAAAGCATCAAACAATGTCAATCTTGCTCTGTTTCCTCTGTTTCTTACCCATTTTCTTAGTTTCTTTATCAATCTTCTCTAAAACTCTCAAAAGATGGAAGCTTCCTCCGGGGCCAAAAAGGCTTCCGATCATCGGAAACTTACACAACCTCAAAGGATTGCCTCACGCATGTTTTCGAAATCTCTCCCGAGAGTTTGGACCAGTGATGCTTCTCCATTTCGGATTTGTTCCCATGGTCGTGATCTCATCGAAAGGAGCAGAGGAAGCTCTCAAGACCCTAGATCTTGAATGTTGTAGCCGGCCAGAGACGGTAGCGACCAGAATGATCTCTTACAACTTCAAAGACATCGGATTCGCGTCTTATGGGGAAGAATGGAAAGCTTTAAGGAAGCTCGTGGTTATGGAGCTCTTGAGCGTGAAAAAGTTGAAGTCATTGATGTATATTAGAGAGGAAGAGAATGACGTGATGGTCAAGAAACTTAAGGAGTCAGCTTTGACGCAATCCCCTGTGAATCTGAATAGAACTCTTTTCACGCTCGTTGCGAGTACTGTTTGTAGGCTCGCGTTCGGGATAAATATACATAAGTGCGAGTTCATTGACGCGCATAACGTTGAGGATCTAGTTCACAAGTTTGAGTTGCTCAGCGATGGTTTTGCTTTTTCTGATTTGTTCCCTAGGGTTGGTTGGCTTGTTGACCGGGTTTCTGGTCAGAACAAGACATTGAATAATGTTTTTTCGGAACTCGATACTTTCTTCCAGAATGTTCTAGATGATCACCTTAGTTCTGGAAGAAGAGTACCAAAGACCCCTGATGTGGTTGATGTGATGGTTGATCTAATGAAGAAGCAAGAGAAAGTTGGAGACTCATTCAAGCTCACCACAGATCATTTCAAAGGAATTATATCGGTAATTAAATCTTCTTCTAGACTTAAACACCTTAAGCATTATCACAAGCTTGTGACATTTTGACTATGATTGTGTCAGGACATATTTCTAGCAGGAGTAAACACAAGTGCTGTAACTATGACTTGGGCAATGACAGAGCTGATTCGAAACCCGAGAGTGATGAAGAAAGTACAAGAAGAGATTCGGACAACACTCGGGGACAACAAGGAGAGAGTAACAGAAGATGATCTCAATAAGCTTCACTACTTCAAGTTAATGGTCAAGGAGACATTCAGGTTACACCCAGCAGCTCCACTCTTGCTCCCAAGAGAGACATTATCTAACATCAAGATCCAAGGCTACGACATCCCGGCCAAAACACAGCTTATGATCAACATTTACTCCATCGCACGCGATCCAAAGCTCTGGACCAACCCGGATGAGTTTAATCCTGAAAGGTTTCTTGACAGTTCCGTAGATTACAAAGGACTAAACTTTGAGCTTTTACCATTTGGTTCTGGTAGGAGAATATGTCCGGGGATGGCAATGGGAATCTCCAGCGTCGAAATGGGACTGTTAAACTTACTTTACTTCTTCGAATGGGGATTGCCTCAAGGTAAAACTGCGAGAGACATTGACTTAGAAGAAACTGGATCGATCATTGTCAGCAAGAAAGCAAATCTTGAACTTGTTCCATTTCTTCGCAACTAAATTTGCGATTATGTAACCAATAGTCAAAAAGAAATGTGTTTATTATCTAATAAAATCATGCAAAAAAAAATCCCTACAACTTATATCAAAACAAAAATGAAATTCTAATGATCAGTATGTCGCCATTGTGTTCTGTTTCTGCTAGGTTTAGGGTTAAGTCGCAAAATCAATATTCACATTAGGTCTCGGAAGCATTTATAAATAAGTTTTGTGAAATTTTTGTTTTAGTAGAAAATTAAAAAAACTTATAGAGAATTATCCTTGAATAGCACCAAAATATGTTTTGTGGATAATAATAGTACATACTCTATAAATTTCCAAAAATAACACTTATTAAGGCAAATTATAATATTTTACATATTTTTTTAGAAAATTTTTAAAGTTTTTTTGGGTTTACTATTTTTATATTTAGGAGTGTTGCGAAAACTTATGGATTGGTATCCTACATATGAACTGATTTTTTTTCTAGTTTTTAGAGGTAGAGTTTATTGTTTAGAGTTTAAGATTTAATTTTAAAATTTTAATTTTGAAATATGGTGTTATTTTGGGAAAAAAGAAAAGTGTGTATTAAGTTTGGAAGAAAAAATTAAATTAATGCTATTTTTGAGAATTGTCAAAAGTTATATTTACGTATAATTTACTTTGCAAGTACTTTGAAAATAATTATAAAAGAAAATGGTTGTATGTTACAATGTTGTTGGGTCATTAGTGCATGTATAGTGGTGGCCGGTGAAGATTTGATGATGCCCACACATGAAGGGGATGATGATGGTTTCGTCATTTTTGTGGGTAGGGTTAAGTTTTATTCGAATAACATTAAGTTTAAAATGACCAAGTTTTACAACAAAATTTTCAATGTGATCATGTCTTTGGCGTGTGTATATTGTGAAGTTTGAGGATTCTGACAAACTATTATCAAGTGCGTCAAACTCATTTAATACACACACATGTATTGCATGTAGAGGACCATAGTAATTATACTTATAAACAAACTCAAACAAATTTTATAGGAGAGAACTATGAGAACTAAGACTGTATAATTTTGGATGATCATAAGATAATAACCATTCTCATATTAGAAAAGCTTGGCGGGTTAGCAACATAACTAAAATTAATTAGGGCTAAACTATTGATAGAGCTAGCTAGTGAGGTCGCTGGTTGCAGACTGTATCATACGGTAGCTTTGTTTTGTTACCAGTAATCATGCATGCATAAAAATTATAGTCCAAATGTTGGATCGTACGTTAAGATCAAATTCCACGCAGGAGTTCAAGTGATCATTATATATTGTCTAACTCATAAGTCAACATTAATAAACTCTTTCACAAGTAGTGCATGTAGTTGATGTTTATCTTTCTTATACGACATAAACATCAATCAATATAACTTTGTTATCTCTTAAAATCATACTCAAGATACTCTACAAAAAAAAAAAAAGAATCCGAACAAAACAAATTGTTTGTTCTAAAATTCTTCAAACAATTATTATATATGTAATTGTTTTCTTTTTCTTTTTGACAAATCCTATCGAGTGATTCGGTTAGCACTAGTGGAAGTACATTAAAATAATGTCATAGAGTGAACTTTTTCCGAAATATTATTATCAACATACTGTCTGTTTAGAGTTTAGTATACTTTACGACTAATACCAAAGAATAGTTAAATCGTCTGTTACTAGGTTATTAGGTTAAACAACAGGGACCTAAGCTCAAGCCTAAACTTTTTACATAGGTATGATTTTTGTTTTGAGAGAGCTCGAACCCATTCACAAGTATCACAGGTTACTGGACCACATGTATATATGGAGTTAGCTTGAGAGATCCTCTAGTATAAAATAACAAATAGAAATCAATCATGGCTCGAAAAGAGGTCCTCATAAAGATGCCTGAAAAAATTGGTCCTCCTACATAAATAGCATTAAAGTGTCTATGTATAAGCAAAGAAAATTCAAAATACATATAGGCTATATAGCTCAAGACTTGACGATATAAATATGATATTTTTGTGGGTTTTTATATGTAGTATCATAAGTACGGGAACAATTAACAATGATTGTCTCTGATTCATTAAAATAGTCCAACTCTTTTAGCCAAAACATACATAAACATACTCATAACAATGCATTACAAAATCTGAGCATGTTTCTATGCCAAGTTCCAAACAAATACCGAATTGACATATTGATTGTGGTTGAACCGTCTAGTCTTGAATAGTGAAGTAAAGTTTAGATGCCATGTGTATTGGAATAGAAACCAATATCTTACACCGGAAAATTGGAAAGAGAAATTTTTAATATATAAGTTAAGTCCAACTTCAATTAATATAAGGTCTTCTGGGAAGAAATCCAATAACACATTCACAATATCATACTAATGGAAAGTTGGCTTGGTTTAGAGAACCCAACAATGTGTTTGAAACCAGTAACCCTCTTATATTCCATGCAGCTTGTTAATGTGTGACTACAGTAAAATTAATAAAATTTCCTAGTCCCAACATTATTAATTTATAGAGATTTTTACTGTAGACGGTTGCGAACGCTCTTGCCTCTTGTCGATAAAACCAATTATTTTAAGATGTAATTCGAAACTAAGCAATTTATAAAGCTTTTCATATCGTAATAACTTAAATGACATAAAATATATAACTATACAAAAGAAAAGCATCTGACAAAGACATATCACCCAATACTTTTTGAGTTTTTCCTCTAACTACACCAATTAAACTTTTAAAAGCCCTAAAACTCTATCCAAGTTTTTTTCAAGTTTTTCGTGTTGGGTATAAGGTTATGCGTAGTTTTCGACTTTAAGAGAAACTGTTAAGGTTAACGTCGATCGTGCTGGATTCTTGTTACGGTTATGTGTAGTTTTGGACCTTAAAACTGAGTCGAGTTAGGTAGGAGAAAACAAATATTATATGTGGCTGTTGATGATAACTTGTAAACCACTTATCGCGTAATAAATAAACATTTGACAAGTTAAGAAGAATTAGTTGATAAGGCTTTATTAAATCATAAGAAATAATAAGATATCGTCTGAATCTGGACATATGTACGTACATGTCTTGTTGTCCGAAACCGGGACCAGTGTGTTCACGCACGTCTTATTCGTCAACGTCTTTTCAATTGCCACAATCTTTTCAGATCTGTTCCAATTTTGTTAAAATATGTTTTGCAACAAATATGTCTTATATTGGATCGTAAATCTTGATTACAAAATGTTTTGTCTCCAATCAAATTCCAACATTGGAACCAAAAACACGAAATCGGAAATCGAAACAAACAATTACAAACTCTTGACGGTCGGTCGGAAATTGTTATGTTTTCTTGTAGTGATATATATATACGAGAATGGCTAAAAACTAATAATGAATGAAGATGAACAAGAAATAATATACAAGAAATATACAAACTCAGGGATGAAAGCCGATCATGATGTAAGGGGAATAAGGGTGACTAGGGGAGGCAGATTGAGAGTAGAGGCCATGGCGGCCGCGGAGGAGAGATTGAGGAGGAGGAGAAGAGTGGCTGAAGAAGATTCTGACGGCGTCAGCCACCACCACTATGAACTCCATTGCTAGCTTCATAATCTCTATGCAAAGCTCTATTCTCTTTATCACCATCCTATCTCTTAGTTTTTCTTTTCTTGTTTTCTCTACCTTCAAATACTCACTCCATCATCAATGTCTTTGGTATTATATTTATAGAGAGTTAAGCATATATGCATGGCCATGTGAATTATATAACTTGTTTTGACATTTCGGAATAAATTATTCTAAATATTAAATTGAAAATTATTGTGTAACTTGTTTTGACTTTTCTGAATAAATTATTCTTTGAAAACTATGATATATTGGTGGAATGATTCTGCGGTTTTAATAGTTTATAATTATCTTTGAGAATATATCACAATTTTTTATTTATCCATCCACATTTTTTACAGGATTTGTTTTGTGACTTAAAATCAAAAGAATTTTTACATTTCTTATATTGATTCGTTTATTATATTTTTAGTAAGAATTTCTTACCCATTGCATGATGACCATTTGATGTTGTGGTTTTATTGGGTTTTAATTATTCACAATTATCGACGAAAATGTGGAGTATATCTCATTTTAATTTAACTTATATACTAGTAAAAATAATCTTATAGCCACTTGAATTTTCGCGACTACGCATTAATATTCGTGGCTATAACGTTGTAGTTTAAATAATTCGGGTTTTTTTTTGGGTTAAATCGCTTTATAATCACAAATATTAACACGCAACCGCAAATATGAAAGTGGTTATAGAAATTTTTTTACTAAATTATTTATTAATCCACATTTTTGCTGGATTTGTGTGACTAAAAGCAAAATAACGTTTTACATTTTTATAAATAAGTTTTCATACAAAAATAATACTCCTTCTGTTTCATTATAAGTGATGTTTTAGCCAATTTTTTTTGTTTCAATATAAGTGATGTTTTCAATTTTCTATGCAAAAATTTAATGTATTTAATAATTTTTGACTAATTATGTTTTACATCATATTTTTTTATTGGTTGAATTCATATTAGTTCATGATGTTTTTATGGAAAATGGGTAAGTTATATGTTTTATTATTTAGTGTGCCAAAACCTTAAACATCACTTATAATGAATCAAAGAGAGTAATACCCATGCCTCTCGTGAATTTTAGTCATGTTGTTCGGTGCTTACTCTCTGCTTTATCTGATAGAAAAACACAAGATAAACACACCATTGTGTCTTGTCTCTTTCGTGGTGTGTACTTTGAATTAATGGCAACGACTCTTTACCTTTAGATGAAGAGATTATTTTTGATATTGTTAATGTGGATATAAAAAAGTCACGGTCGTTCGAGTCTTCGGGTTGGGTTTTCAGCTTCTAGTATGTTAAGGTTTAGAAATTTATAACCGGTTTGGGTATTTCAGGAAAAAAAACGGGAGAATTTCAAAAATACCCCTTTTCCAATACTACTTTTTAAAAATACCTCTCTTTTTAATATTATCAAAAAGTTACTATAAAATTTAAAATTTATCAAAAATATATGTCTGAACTTATATTTATAGACACAAATTATCTTTATATGTGTGTAAATTTATATATATATTTCATAAATACCGTATAAATACCTTTTAAAAATCATTTAAAAACCTTATAAAAACTTTGTAAACCTTTTAAAAACCTTATAAAAACCTTATAAATGCCGTTTAGAACCTTTTAAAATCTTATAAATATTTAGATTTAGTCTCCCAGTAGTAATAACAATTTTGATGTACCTTATCAACCATATAAAAGTTTATAATTTTTCATATTTGAAAAAGGGTATTTTTGAAAATGGATAGAAAAGATGGGTATTTTTAAAAAGAGATACACCAAAAGGGGTATTTCTCAAAAATTCTCAAAAAACATTGCTAACTACACGCGAATGTATAGTTACACGTACTAAATGAACTATTGTACATGTATCAACTATATGATGTTAAATGATTAACACCATATGCATATAATTTCGGTACACTGATTAAGTAACTATGACGAATACGTGTATTAACAAAAGTTCTAATTTTTTTTCTTATAATATTATTGAAAAAAAAAACCATAAATTGCTATATTGAATCATTTTTAGTTTTTTATAATTTAAAAAAATAGTTTATATTCAATATTTAAATATTTTGTCTATATCTTTAAAGTATTCATTCTTATAGTAAGTTAAAAATCATATAATTATTTAAAGTTTTCTATATGATATTTATAAGTTATTACTGATGGTTGATATATTTATAAAAAATAATTAAATATTATAAGTTTACAGCTAATGGAAATTATAAATCAACAAAAAATTATAATACCTGTGAAAAAACTAAAATCTATACTATATAAAAGTTGAGGCTATAAGCTCCTTAAGGTGTCCACCTAGGATTTTAAACGACCAATCGAGATTAGACATCTCAATGTTTAACAATTTTGAAATTACTATAATTTTCTATATTAAGTTTCTTTTTGTAAACAGGAAAATAATAAGATATATGGAAATAAAATATATATTTTAAAATATGGAAATGTTTATAAATTTAATATATCATTTTCACAATAAATAAATAATATATAGCTAATCAAAATATTCTATTTTAATTTTTATTAAATTTAAAAACGAAATTATATACTATACTATAAAAGTTGAGGCTATAAGCTCCTTAAGTCGTCCACATAAGATTTTAAACGACCAATCGAGATTAGACATTTCAATTTTTAACAATTTTGAAATTACGATAATCTATAGTAAGAGATTTTTTGTAAAAAGAAAATAATAAATGTATGGAAATAAAAGATATATAAGCTCTTTAATTTTGAAGTTACGATAATCTATAGTAAGATTTTGTAAAAAGGAAAATAATAATATATAAATGAAAATAAAAGATATATTTTTAAATATAAAAATATTTTTAAAATTCATATTACATTTTCATATTAAATAAATGATATAAAACTAATCGAAATAGAAAAATTTTCATCTTTGTTAAATTTAAAACGAAAATACTTATATTTAAAAATTAAAATACTTAAATTTTTATTGTATATATTGTGTTTGAGTAAATTTCTATTTCTAAAAAGTAAAATCCAGTTAGATAATTAAGACAGTTAGCCCTAACAAATCAATTATAAATATAGTCTCGGCCTTTACATTAGTATATATATCCATTAGTTTTGTGGTTATGATTTTGTTTTTTTTGTGGAGTAGTATTTTTGATAATATCATTTTCTTTGTATTTGCGTTTTTTGAATTGTTTATGTGATTTGAGTTTACTATCATCCGTTTATGATTTTGTGACTCCATTCAAGGTCATAATTGTGTTTTTATACTGTTGTATTCTTTTGGTGTGTTTTGATTGTTTTGTGCAATTCTAATTATTTTGTTTATTTGGTTTATGTAAAAGGAGTATTGTCTATATTTGGATATTTGTTCGGGAAAATCTTTCAATGAACTAATTGGAGATGATGTTAGGGAGAGGATAATAAGGTAAAAACCATAATATGATATCTTTATTTGCTTTTTTTAGTATTTATGGATATATTGGTTAGTTAATTTGAATGTTTGTTTATCAAATTTGTTATCAGTATTCTGAAAATATAAAACTAAGTTATGGTAGAAAGTAAAAAAGGTAATTTCAAGTTTAGGAGTTTAGATGGACAACGTTGTTTCAAGTAGTCAATCATTAATATATCGTTAATTCATTAATCGTCAATCATAAATAATGTTTCCCAAAATATATCGAATATACCCACGCGTAGCGTGGGTTCAAAACCTAGTTAGATTAATTAAGGATTGATGAGTATAAAACACAAAAATAAAAGTAAATTAAAGCAAAACCAAATCAAACCAAACCAAACCAAATAGTAAATGTATACCGAACTGAAGTGAAAAGGATTAGGCAGAGTCGCAGAGACGACATCCAACGGCCCGCGCGATGCAACGATGATTGTCACCGGAGCTTGCGACTTCTCGTCATCACTCTCCGTCGCCTCTTCCTCCTCTTCCTCCTCCGCTATCTCCGTCTCAGTCACAGCCTTCAACATTTCCTCTCTCTCCTCTAACCCCAAATTCATCAACTCCAGCTCAACTCTCTTCCGTTCCCTTTCCTTCTCCCTTATCCACCACCGTATCAGCCACTCATGCCGCTCCCTCCGCCGTCTCTCCTCTCATACGCTACATCGGAACAAAACCCAACTCGTCTCCAAGTCCTCTACACGGACTCCACCACTCTCCACGGCGAATTCCATGGCTCAGCGAAGCGGGACTTTCGTCGAACACCTTACAGGCATTACAGAATCGGAAGATGAAGCCAACGATTTTGGAGATGTGGAGTCAGCTAGGAACGACATAAGGAACGTTGCGACTGGTAGAGTAGAGACGGAGTTTGAAGTTAGAGAATTGGAAGAGTTGCCGGAAGAGTGGCGACGATCTAAGCTCGCGTGGCTGTGTAAAGAGGTTCCAACGCATAAGGCCGTGACGCTTGTAAGACTATTGAATGCTCAGAAGAAATGGGTTCGTCAAGAAGATGCTACTTACATTGCTGTTCATTGTATGCGGATTCGTGAGAACGAAACTGGATTCAGGGTAACAACCTTTTCGAACAATTCATCAAAAAATGGCTTCTTGATGCTGATTTGTGCTGAAAGTTTTGATCTTTTAGGTGTATAGATGGATGACACAGCAGAATTGGTACCGGTTTGATTTCGGGTTAGCTACAAAGCTAGCTGATTTCTTGGGGAAAGAACGGAAATTTACGAAATGCCAGGAGGTATTCGACGATATTTTGAATCAAGGTCGTGTTCCAAGAGAGTCTACATTTCATATTCTTGTAGTTGCATATCTAAGTAGCTCAGTAGAAGGCTGCCTCGAAGAAGCGTGTAGCGTTTACAACAGAATGATTCAGCTCGGAGGGTACCAACCGCGTCTTAGTTTGCATAATTCTTTATTTAGAGCTCTCTTGAGTAAACAAGGAGGGCTTTTGAATGATCACCTTAAGCAAGCTGAGTTTATCTTCCACAATGTTGTGACAACCGGACTTGAGGTTCAGAAGGATATCTATAGTGGACTCATCTGGCTGCATAGTTGTCAAGACGAAGTTGACATAGATAGGATTAACTCTCTAAGAGAAGAGATGGAGAAGGCGGGTTTTCAGGAGAGTAAAGAAGTTGTGGTCTCTTTACTGAGAGCATATGCGAAAGAGGGAGGTGTGGAAGAAGTTGAGAGGACATGGCTTGAATTGCTTAATCTAGATTGTGGTATACCTTCTCAGGCATTTGTGTACAAGATGGAGGCTTATTCGAAAGTCGGCGATTTTGCAAAAGCTCTGAGGATATTTAGGGAGATGGAGAAGCATCTAGGTGGTGCAACTGTTACTGGATACCACAAAATTATTGAGGTTCTATGTAAATTCCAGCAAGTGGAGTACGTAGAATCTCTCTTAAAAGAGTTTGTAGAAAGCGGGAAGAAACCGCTTCTACCGTCATACATCGAGATAGCCAAGATGTACTTCGATTTAGGTTTATATGAGAAGTTGGAGATGGCTTTTGTTGAGTGCTTGAAGAAATGTCAACCTAGCCAGACCATATATAACATATACTTGGATTCACTGGTTAAGATCGGTAACTTAGAGAAAGCAGGAGATGTCTTTGATGAAATGAAGAACAACGGGACAATCAATGTGAATGCTATATCATGCAACATCCTTTTAAAGGGATACCTAGATTCTGGAAAACAAGTGCAGGCAGAGAGAGTTTATGATATGATGAGATTGAAGAAATACGAAATCGAACCACCGCTAATGGAAAAGCTTGAATACATCCTGAGCTTGAAGAGAAAACAGGTGAAGAGACCATTAAGCATGAAGCTAAGCAAGGAACAACGTGAGGTATTGGTAGGTTTGCTGGTAGGTGGCTTGCAAATCGAATCAGACAAAGAGAAGAAGAGCCACATGATCAAATTTGAATTCAGAGAGACTTCTCAGGCTCATCTGATTCTAAGACAACACATACATGACCAGTTCCGCGAGTGGTTGCATCCTTTGAGCGATTTTGAAGAGGATATGATACCGTTCGAATTCTACTCCATTTCCCATTCATTCTTTGGGTTTTACGCAGATAATTTCTGGCCAAAGGGTCAGCCAGAGATTCCAAAACTGATTCATCGGTGGCTCTCACCACACTCGCTTGCTTATTGGTATATGTACAGTGGCTTTAGAACATCACAAGGTGACATTATCTTGAGATTGAAGGGAAGTCTTGAAGGTGTTGAGAAGGTAGTAAAGTCTTTGAGAGGCAAATCTATTGAATGTCGGGTTAAGAAGAAAGGAAAAGTGTTCTGGATCGGACTTCAGGGAACAAACTCAGCTTTGTTCTGGAAACTAATAGAGCCTTACGTATTGGAGGACTTGAAAGATCATTTAAAACCTGCTTCTGAATCAATGGGCAATGATGGGGAAGGAGAAGAACAAAGGATCAACGTTGAATCAAGCTCTTGATCACAGTGACGTTTGTTTCAGTTCAGGAGAAGCACATATTGCCATATTGGATACAACTCAAAACTACATGGGGTTTGATATCATCGTTAGATGTAGGATACTGTAAACTATGGATAAAATCATTTTAGTCTATTCATAATTTTTATATAGATGAAATATATTCAAGCAAACCATGTCCATCATAAGCTCTTCTCTAAAATGTGTATAATTCAAAATTCGATATTTCCATATATCTTCTCTAGTATATATTTTCATATTTATCTCAAACCTTTTTTTATAAGGTTTTAGAAAAGAAAAGAAAAAACATATTTATAACAATGATACACGTTTTTAAGAGATAACAATTTTTCAAGTTTTTTTTATAAAGACGATTTGAAAGTCTAGTTACCATACCAACACCGAAAACATCCAAAAACAACTTTGACCAATATATATTTGAAAATATTTTTGATAGGAAACATTTAAAATTAAAAAAACCTAAAAAAGCATTTTTGGATAATTCCCATTTTAATTTATATTATTTTTTTTTATCAAAAGAAAAATTATATATATATATATATATATATATATATATATATATCCGGGAAAATAGCGAATATCAACCCAGACTATTTGCTAGCAGGATTTTTATACCCAAACTACGATACCTGGCAAATAACAACCTAAACTCACAAAAAATTCAAATTCTCGACCTAAACTATATGAAATCGGCCAAAATCAACATAAATCGAAACGGTGTTAGTTAACCACTTAACGGTGATGAGTCAGCCGACACCGCGACAGTGACGGGATATCAAAGTTGAGAAAAACGAAGTCGTTTCGTGAGTTTAGGGTTCTCGAATTGAAGATTTGATGAGTGTTTGCTTTAGTAGTTCTTTGATTTAAGAACCCTAAACTCACAAAACGACGTCATATCACTCAACTATGATGTTCCGTCATTGCCACGGTGTCGATATATGTTGATTTTGGCTGATTTCATATAGTTTAAGTCGGAAATTTGAATTTTTTATGAGTTTAGGTTGCTATTTTTTGGGTATCGTAGTTTGAGTATAAAAATACCGCCAGCAAATAGTCTGACTTGATTTTTACACAACATATTTGACTAGTGGGATCGATGGTCTTTGCAATGATTGGTCATAAACGTGTTGCTGATGTGGTTTCCCTTATTTAAATCTCAAAGTAATTATGCTTTTTCTTTTTTTTGGGCCGTTTATATTTGAAATTTAGAAAACATAGTACTAAAACAAGAGTAAACAAAGGATGGTGAACTCTTTCTTTCTGCTTTCTTGAATAAATTACGTGAACACCTTTTTCATTTTTTTCCTTTACGTGACAATTTTTTTCTTAATATATACAAAGCGCATACCATCTTTCATCTCTCACTCCCACGCACAAGGATCGTGAAGTGGATCGAGAAGGAGCTCTTTGGCAATTATTCTCTGGTGAGGATCAAGTAAGCATCCTTACTCTCTTTAGTTCGATTTTAATCGATCTAGCTCATGAACGTTTCATGGACTTTGACTAGTGTCACAAATTTATTCTAAATTAACTCTTATAATAACAATTTATCCCCAAAATGTTATTGAATTAATAGGTGAATATTTTCTTTTTGGTAATCAGATCATACGAAGTTGGTAGAGTATAAGGAGAATGGCTGAGCTCGAACAAGACCAGGCTGCCGAGGAATCATTAGCGCGGGAGTATGTGTGCTCGCTCACGGACGCGGGTATGAATATCGTGGCTTACATTAGCAGCCAAAAAGCAGGTCAAGACACGCTTCAACAGGAGGAGACGACGACGAGGGAGCCGTATGAGAATCTCACTCAGCTTCAGAGATCTGCAATGGTTGTTGATATTATGAAGGCGGATGCAGAGCAAAGGATGCAAGTGATTTGTTTCGAACGGGTTAAGACAGCTTTGGTTTCAGAGGATTACGAATCGGCCGCCAAATTCCTACTGAAATTCCTACAGATCGATTCGAAGGATTCTGACCCAGAACTGAGAGAGGAGCTTCTCGGGTTGAAGAAGCAGCTTGAAGATATTGTCAAAGATAAGCTCTTAAAGGCCATAAACGTAAAGGACTATGATACAATTAAGATGTTTGTGCGACTATTTACTCCACTGGGAATGGAGGAGGAAGGACTAAAGCTTTATGTTGGTTATCTGAAAAACATAATTGCAATGAGAGGGTTAACGAATTACCAACATGTCGTTATGAGCGTGGAGCAAGGTTTTGAACAAGTAGATTTCGTTGAGTGCTTTACCAAATTGTTTGATGACATTCTCACGACTATTCAATACAACGACGCGATCTTGAGGGCTCTTGGTGGAGAAGATGGTATCGTGTATGCCATATGTGAGCTGCAACAGGAATGTGACTTCAGAAGTTCGTTAATCTGGCAGACGTACAAGGATTATAGAATGTTAGCGAGATTTACCAATCAGAATCTTCTTGGTGGTGTACATGCACCTGAAAGACCAGACCCGAAAGTTGCTGAGCTGTGTGTCAAAGAGATATTACTTCTGATGCGGTTGAGTAAGGATTATACAGAGTTAATGGTCTCAAAACTCAGGTCTATAGACCCTGAGTTGCTACCGAGGAAGACAAAGGCATTTCGAAAAGGAACTTTTAGCAAAGAGATACAAGATGTCACAGGGTTATATGTTATACTAGAAGAATATTACTGTATTCTAGAAAGATTCTTTATGGTTGAGAGTGTGAGGCTTGCCATAAGGATCGACATGAAGATACCAGACAGCCTTATCACTTCCATGGTTGGTGATGTGTTTTATCTGTTGAAAACTTCTCTGCTGAGGGCGATTTCAACTTCAAATATAAGATGTGTTCTTTCTATATTGAGCTATGCTGCTAGCTTGTTGGGAAATGATTACCATGACGCCTTGCAGCAGAAGTTAGGAGAGCCACACGTTGATGCTAGGTTGTTCGTGGATGATATGGTCGCCAACAACACCGGAACTGAGAATGCATCTACTTTGAACGATATAGATATGAGCTGCGAGTACATACTCAAACTCAACTGTGAAATCGAGGAGCAATGTTCTAAGGTTAGTACTTTTATTTCTGATACTAATTAGGAAGGAACATCAATCTAGGATTGATCGATATATATATATATATATATATATTAGACTTTTCCTTACTCTTGCCTGAATATACTACGGGAAAAATGTCAAAAAAATTCAGAACTTTCAAATTTAAGACGATTTAATCCCGAATTTCAAAAAGTCATGTTAGTCACAAAGTTTATGTTGACTTTTCCGTAAAATAGTTAAGTTATTTTGTTGACTTTGTCGATTTAAGCACGACGTTTGATCTCTCTTCAAAATACGAAAACGGGCTTAACTATCCACGAGCTGCTTTCGTTTAGCCATTAAATCATCCCAAATTTGAAAGTTTGGAATTTAGTTTAAAAAATCTTAGCTTAAAATTTGTTAAGAAATGACTCTTATATATATATTTCTGTATATTCTTTGTATCTCAGGGAACTCATGTAAAACTCTTTCTCATTTTCTTTATCTCTTGTCCTAATCACAGGTGTTTACTCCAGCGTCAGCAGATCATGAGAGGATAAAATCATGTTTTTCCAAGTTAGACGCATTAGGCAATACATTCAAGCAATTAGGATTGAAACAGCTTGTAGCAGATCGAGAGAGGATACAGTCATGCCTATCTGGGTTAGGCACCTTAAGGAACCCATTAAGCCAAGCATGCATTGAACAGCTGGTGGCAATCGTAACACAAAGAATCCTTCCTGTTCTTGAAACCGTGGCTACCGTGAGCTACGAGTTAATAGAAACCGAACATGCACAGAACAGTACTGAGTGCAGCCCGTGGGTCAAACTTCTTCTCGACTCAGTTGAAAGAAACGTAGCGTCACTCAAATCACAAACAATATCCGAAAACTACGAATCGTTTCTTGATCGCATAATCGAGTTCATAGCTAATAGACTCGAAGTCTTAATGATGCAGAAATGTTTTAGCCAGCTTGGTGGATTTAAGCTTGATCAAGACACAACAGCCTTGACTAGTCACTTCTCAGATATGTCTGAAAGGGATGTGACTCATGTGAGACACAAGTTTGCTCGGCTAAAACAAATGGGGGACTTACTGAAGAGTAAGAAATATCTATTTGTCAAAGAAATTATGGAGTATTGCTCTTGCAACCACAGAACAATCAGGACACTGACGCCAGGGGAGATTCTATTTGTGTTAAGTCTGCGAGTCGAGTTTAAACCGGAACCCACTACTGCTCATTTGGTTATGTGATGTAGCGTTCCTCTTGTCATCTATCCTTACTTAGTTACTTTATTGGCTTTGTGTTTTTGTGTCTCTTGCTTCTTCTTTTTGGGGCAAATTGTTTGTTGTTTCTTGTTAAGTTTTCCACATTTGCCATGAAATTTAAACCTTTTTATTATTTGGGTAGGCGCATGAATTTTTTTCAATTCGCAGTTAATTTATGGTAGAACTTTAAATTTCGTAAATGCTATTACACAAAAATTAGAGTACAAAAAGTAAGCGCGTGTATATTTTAATTTTCGTCTCTCACATATCATAGCGTTTAGTATTATCTTCTTATAATCAAAAAAAAAGTACAAAATTACAAATCTACAAAATTTGTCAAAAATTCCCGAAATTGCCATCCAATTTTAGATGAAGGAAAGAGGTTATTAAAATTGGAAGGAGTAATCTGGTCATACTAAAAATCGAAATCAAATTACCTGATCCAAATTGTATGATCCAAATTGTATTAATAAAATTATTGTACACTAAAATATTATGTTACGGAATGATAAAATAAAATTTGAATATTTTGAATATTATGAACTATTAATTTGTTTGTAATCCACTTTCATTTGGCTTATCCACGAGAAAATGCAATTATAATATTTTTAAAACATTTTAACATATAATTTATATTATATATTTAACCCGTCTTCTAAAGAACATATTCATTCAAAAGGGGTATTTATCAAAAAAAATTCAATGTCATATAACTCATTACATTTAAGCTATCGTTAGCTATAACGATTTTACATATATTTATTTTTAAAAATATCAAAGTAGAGTATTTTTGTAATTTTTATTGTTTGATATGTTAAATATTTCTCATATTCTTTAAAAATATCTAATCAAACTATTTTAAAAATTTTCTAATTAAAAATATGTCAATATTTTAGGTTTATTATATAAAATTATGCATTTTATCAAAATAAATGTATGAAACTAAATCTAAAAATATTCAAAAACTAACCTGCTACTCGGTTGGAATTTTGATTGAATATATATTATTCAGTCAGAATTTTTGACTGGTTACATTTTTATTCATGATTTGAAAAATTAATATTTGTTAACAAAATTCAATCATAGCATATGATGGAACATATTATTATATAGATGATATAATGATTCATTTGCATAAACTTATAATCATACAAAAATAAGAATCGAAATATAATAAGTAATGAAAAATCAATATGGTAAGTTTGATATCAAATATTTTATGTTTACTTTGATTGGATATTTACTTTTTGAAAGTAAAAATGTATTTCTTTAAGTAATTAAATTGAATTAAGTATTTACTGACATTTTTACCTTTAACGAATATTATTAATTCATTTATGCATTTTATACTTATAATTTTGGCTTTGATTGGTAACACACATAATGTTAAAGTTGTATTTAAAATGCAGTTCCAATTTATATTAAGCATGGGATTAGAAAACTCATTACACATAATATACAAAAAAATCTTACACATAATATGTGTATTCCTATTTTCTATTTTAAAAACTAATTATATTTATTATCTTGAATTAAGCTTTCACCTTTAAAAAAAATCCTAAATTTGTGCTAAAAATTCACAAAGGACATTTTTTATTTCCTTTAAAAATTGGGAATAATTTAGTAACTAATATATTAGTACCAATCATTACTAAAACTAATTGAAATTAATTAGTCTTTCATTAAAAATATATATCCCTAGTTAATATATATATATATATATATATACTCTCTTTGCTCGTGATTAATCTATTTTATTAGACTTCACACATATTAGGAAAGTGTATTGAAAGTTGACTGTAAATGCATCATTTTTATGATTTATAATTTTTTATAAGTTTAAAATAATAGATTTAACCATCTTTTTTGAAAGTTACAATTTGTCATCAAAAATAATTGATAAAAACAGCATAGATAACTTAAAAATACCTCTTTTTGAAACAAAAAATTCTAAAAAATGGATTAATAAGAAATACATGTAGTACATTATAAAGAAAAAAGTGTCTGAATGAGAAGTTTGGTACATTATGTTAGATATATGGAAGAAAACTATAATAACTAGAAAATTACAGTCAAATCCTGAATTAAAAATCTTGAACAAAATTGTTATTAGAAATTCTAGTATGCACATAATTTTCTTCTTCTTCTATTTTTCTGATTTAATAGTAAGTGTCCATTTTGTGAGTACATATATTACCTTTTTAGCAGTTTGAAAAAGATTAATCACTCAATATGTATAATCAAAAATTCAATCTTGAAATAGTTCTCCAATAACAAAGGTGGCCGGCGGTTGTAGTGCCACACTTTTGCTATTTTGTGGAAATAGATAAGCATCTTCCTAGAATAACCCTTTCATCCGTAGCGGCTGAGCACACGTTTATGATTCCGGCATGACGATTGCTGTGCACACTTTTTTGATTTTGTCTAATTGTCATCTCACTTGTGCACTATGTTTCAAATATAATATATTTCTTCATTTTTATATTAATCAATTTACAAAAAAATTAAAGTTCTTAAAATTTTCAAACTCCAGTTTGAAATTTTTATTTCTCACTCAAATTAACTTCGATTTTAACTTATAAATTACATTATATTTTAATGCTCATTAAAAAGATTATAAAAACCTCATCATCTGGTTACTCTGATGATAAACTTAACCAAAACAAAAAAAAAAAATCGTTAAAAAATGTTCCAAAACTAACTTCCCTTGAAAATTAAGCTCCAACACATTAAAAAAACCCAAATGAGCTATAATGATTTGACGATTTGTACTTCATACGTCAAAGAAGTTCCACCAAAACAAATTCAATTTTCATCATCTGTATTTTTTTTTCTCTACAAATTCACAACATTGAATGTCAAATTGTAAGTTGAAGTATTTAATAAACTTATTCGGTAAAAAAAAGTTTAATATTTTGATTTTCTCTGTCTAAAACTCTAAATATATTATCTTTATAGACCAAATTGTATTTAAATAAAATATTTGATAGTAATAAACGAAAAATATTGTAAAGAAACGAAATAATTAAAAATATAATCATAAATATTGCATAGTAGTGGCCATAGTGGAGTAATCCACCAAACTATCCACTGTTTATAGTATATGGAATGTACCCGAAGGGACAACTATCAAATTAAATTATTTATATTTCGTTTTTGGCAGTAAGCAATAAATTTAATTAATTTGTTTTTTTATTTGTTTATTTATTTTGGCAGCAAGTAATAAATATTAAAGCGAATAAAATAAATAAATAGAGACAAAATTTGTTGGAGGAAGCAAGTGGGTCATAGGGTTTTCTTCTCTCTGTGTGTGTCGTTTTGATTTCTGCGTTGAGAGACAAGTCTCCGTCTACAGTCTTAGAAACGGAAGCCACTGAGAGAAGAGAAGAGAAGAGAAGAGAAGAGAGATACATCAACACACGACACACACACAACGTTCTTTGTCTCTTCCTCTGATTCTTTCTTTCTCTCTCGTCTCTGTTTCGGTAGTTTCAAGAAAGCAGAAGCAAGAACAAGAAGATGGGTCGGTCAAAGTGTTTCATGGACATTAGCATTGGTGGTGAGCTTGAAGGAAGGATTGTTATTGAGCTTTACGATGATGTTGTTCCCAAAACCGCTGAGAATTTTCGATTGCTTTGTACTGGTGAAAAGGGTATTGGTCCTAATACTGGTGTCCCTCTCCATTACAAGGTTCTCTCTTTCTCTCTATGTGTTTGCTTTTGTGAAATGTTGAAATGGGTGTATAATTACAAGGTTCTCTCTTTAGGATGGAATTGTACTGTAGAAACGTTTCTGAACGGTTATGATCTGAGGTTTAGTGGGTCTTTCTTTGAATCTCTATGTAAGTTCGTAATCTTGTATTGCCTAATAGCTTCTGAGTTTGTTCAGTATTGCAATTAGGTTACTGTTGTTGGTGTTGTGTGAAGTAAAGATCAAAACGTTGAGGATGCAATTGTGTTATAGAATGGTTTTGAGTGTTTCTGATTTATGTTGTTTGGTATTTATGTTGTTAGGGGAATCGATTTCATCGTGTTATCAAGGGGTTTATGATACAAGGTGGGGACATATCAGCTAATGATGGTACTGGTGGTGAATCTATCTATGGGTTGAAGTTTGAAGATGAGAATTTTGAACTGAAACATGAGAGGAAAGGGATGCTTTCTATGGCTAACTCTGGTCCCAACACTAATGGTTCTCAGTTTTTCATAACAACAACTCGGACTTCTCATTTAGATGGGAAACATGTTGTGTTTGGAAAGGTTACAAAAGGAATGGGAGTTGTTCGGTCAATCGAGCATGTTAGCATTGAGGAACAGTCTTGTCCTTCTCAAGATGTTGTGATTCATGACTGTGGAGAAATCCCTGAGGGTGCGGATGATGGGATTTGTGACTTTTTCAAGGATGGCGATGTGTACCCTGACTGGCCTATTGATCTAAATGAAAGCCCAGCTGAGTTGTCTTGGTGGATGGAGACTGTTGATTTTGTTAAGGCTCGTGGGAACGAACACTTTAAGGTGCTCAACGTTCTGAATGATATGTTTCTATGTTTTAGATTTTTTTATTCTGATCTGATTTAACTTCATTTTACTCTCAGAAACAAGACTATAAGATGGCTTTAAGAAAGTACCGTAAGGCTTTACGCTATCTTGATATCTGCTGGGAGAAAGAGGGCATTGATGAAGGTTGTTCATCGCTTTTTCTTTCTCTATATTTTTCCATTTACTGTATTTCTCAGGGAATATTGATACTGTGCATTCTTTTCTACCTGTGTTCTTGCAGAGACGAGTACTGCCTTGCGCAAGACAAAGTCGCAGATCTTCACTAATAGTGCTGTAAGTCCATACTCTTACCTGTTGATAAGCTAAATTTCTTGTTACTATCTTCTGTTGTATAACTTATATGTGTGTGTGTGTGTGCGCGCTTTGAGTACCATCTGAAGCTTGATTGTTATGGAGTCTATTTGGTTTTCCAAAACAACTTTAGTTTGCTTACTCTCCCAGTTTTTTGTCATTGATTTTTTTTTTGGGTTGAATCTGCTTAATTCTTACGGATGAGCTGCACTGTCAAGAGAATGATAGATTGATAGGCAGTTGGAGAATGTAATGTAAACTTAAAGTTAAGTGGGCTACACTGTAGACCTGTCATTTATGTTGGTTTGTGCTGTTTGATTATTTCTTGTGAAAAAGTAGGGTAGGTTGACATTTACATTTGAAGGATTTCAAGATAATATTCTTTGAGATTATGCTTGTGGGACATGATCTAATCATTGCTCATATGAATTATTGATTGCATCTCTGTTTAAGCTGCCAATATTTTCTGATTGTTTTGGTTTCGTGTATAGCTGATTTTTTAACTGATGTCTCATCATTGTATTGACACTGGCTGTTGTGCCAGGCCTGCAAACTCAAATTTGGAGATGCTAAGGGAGCGTTGTTGGACACTGAATTTGCCATGCGTGATGAAGATAACAATGTTAAAGCATTGTTTCGACAAGGCCAGGTATTTAAAAACTTATTGTTCTACACTTTTTATGAACCTAGACTGAGGCATAGCCAAAATTATGTATTTCTCGTGAGATGAAGTTAGGTTCTGTTTCTTATCTGCTATTTTTGGTAATGTTAGGCATACATGGCTCTCAATAATGTCGATGCTGCTGCTGAAAGTTTTGAGAAAGCTCTTCAGTTCGAACCTAATGATGGTGAGTGATTCATCCAGCGTCTTTTATTGTGGTTTTGGTTCGTCATTATTGACATATGAGTAAAGTGCAAACCGAAATCTAATAAGCATTTTTGTATGCGCATGATCCTGGGAGCTGATTCACAGCTGGTATCAGGAAAGAATATGCTGCTGTTATGAAAAAGGTCGGTATGCTATATACTCAAAAGAGTTTTTTGCAATGACTTAACTTTGAGCATAAAAGTCATTGAGCTGACGTTAATAACCCGCACATGTGCAGATTGCCATTAGAGACAATGAAGAGAAAAAGCAGTACCGCAAAATGTTCGTATAGGTGGTGCTCTGCTTCATTTAGGGTAAGCCTAAATTAGTCTGTCATCTAATCTCAGAATGCTGCATTTTAGTAAAGCTTTATTTCAACTACTTTAATGTGTATCTTAGTAACTTGGTGTTTCTGCTGATGGTATATGTAGGTTTGGTCGGATAGTAAAGAAGAAGACTAACAAAAAAGTGAAAAGGAGCATATAAAGAAACAAAACATTCAAAGATTTGGGAACTGTTTCTTTTTCCCTCATTTTTAGTAAAACATTTTTTACTTCCTGCATCATGGCAAAGACTGATGCATAGTAATATGGACTGGGAAAATTGTTTTTACAGAAAAAGACAGAGTCAGAGACACAGTTAATGAAATCTTTTCTGGTTCAGAGACACAGTTTCTGGTTAACTCTTTTCTCAATTTTTTTGCCTTTTTTCCCCCATTTTTTTGTTGGGATAAATTGTGAATAATATTACCAAAAGTAAAAGTTGATTACAAGCTTTAGGACAAGGAGCTGCTTTGGCAAAAGAATTGGAGATAAAAATGTTAAATGGGGAAACTATCGTCTCGGAGGACCACCACCTCGTCGACCTCCACCACCTTGACAACCACCACCGCGACCACCACCACCTTTTAGACTACATGATGCTGATACTGGTATTAGCTTCCTTCCCTCTCCTATATAATATAGAATGAAGAGAAAACACAAAATTGTTAACTTAAAATTTTTGATTTCTTTGAAAACTTATTAAGTTTGAGATTCAAGCTGAGAAAATAACAGAATAAGATCAAAATATATACATATACACATGAATGAGAAAGTGAAACTGAAAAAGAAGTATTGATAAAGACCATTGACACGCCATGGATGTAGTAACTCCTGTTGAGAAGCAAAAACAGAGTTCATCCGCAAAGAGGCCAAGAGAGACAGCAAAAGCAAGAAGACTATCCCAAAACTCTTTGCCATCTTTAACTTTTTTTTGGCTCTATTTGTTTATTTGCTAAACTGTTGAATCTTATTATGTTATTTATCCCTTTCGGAATAGCTTAAATTCAACGAATGAACCAAAAAATTCAAACACAAATGAAACAAAACATTTATATGGCCACTCATTTAGTCAACAAAAGACATATTAGAATTTATGCAGAGAATCCAAATTTTGAAAGATAAACTTAAGTGGTTTGAAATGATTGAAAATCTCCAAAACAAATTCTACATTAGTGCTGAAATGGAAAAAAAAAAAATATAAATGTTATAGTGATATTTATAGGTCTATAGTCCAACCAAACTCTAATGAATTGGGCTGATAGAATCATAGACTCATCTAACACATTAAGTGAGGAATGGCTCTATACATTGATCCATGAGATAATTTTTTTTAATAATTTTGTAATCTATAATATTATAATAAAAATATCAAAATACGTTTTAAAAATTTACAATGGGAAAAAGTCTAAAAATTCGCCATCTATTATTTTTTTGGACGATTAATACATGTACTTTTTTAGTTGGACGAAAAAACTTTGATTATTTAATTTTGTTATAAAAAGTCATCGTTTATTTAACTTTTGGTAAATTCCTACCCACGATCCCAAACCAAAAATAAAATTCCAATTTTACCCCTACCATTTGAATTAATTATTAATGTTTAAATAATATGGTAGTAATTTTTAATTTTATTTTTGACTATTTATATTTAGGGTTTAGTGTTTAGGATTTAGAAATTAGTTCTGACAATTTCTCTTTCGTTTTACTACTATAATTTAGTTATAAAATAAATAAAAATAAAAATAAAATCTTAAAATACAAAGATTTCTTAAGTATTATTGGAGAATATAAAATTTTTAAGCAAAACTGATTTGAAATAACTTAAAAAGATTTGCAATGGATATAGATTTATTAATTTGTAAGCAAAATTGATTTGAAAATTTTTAATAATTTTTTTGTATTTAAATTTTCTTTAAACTTTTATAAACCAACAATAAAATTATTACCACATTATTTAAATATTAATAATTAATTCAGATGGTAGGGGTAAAATTGGAATTTTATTGTATGTTTGTGATCGTGGGTAGGAATTTACCAAAAGTTAAATACACGAAGACTTTTTATCACAAAATTAAATAAACAAAGTTTTTTAGTTCAACTAAAAAATTACATGTATTAATCGTCAAAAAAAAATAATAGATGGTGAATTTTTAGGCTTTTTTCCCAATTTACAATGTTACCAAAGGTAAAAGTTGATTCAAGCTTTAGGGACTATGAGCCCCTAAAAAGGAATATATTAACATAAATTTGTTTGTCGATGACATCTCTTCAACTATAACATTGTCTTTGACAACTTTGAGAATGATGATTATAGTCAACTCACAAGGTTTATAAAAGTTATACCTTTTCTTTCTTTGCCTTCAGAATTTTTCTTTGTAGGAAACAAGTTTAAGGGATCTGATGTTATAAAAGATGTTGTAGTTATATATTTTCCAATTGAAAATTCATATGATATAAGTATTATAAATCAATAAATTTATACCAAATATTGTTTTACAAAGAAAATTGAGTTCTTAGTGTATTTAAATGATGCATTATTTTTGACTACACATATACAATACACAAGAATTATTGTAACTATTTGAAAAAAATAATAGGTGAAAAAAATAAACAAAATATATTAAAAACATGAGTAACTTATAAGCAAAACATATGCAAACATTAAAAAATGACTAAATAATTAGAGGATAAATTCAATTATTTTTTGGTTAGTGAGGAATAATGAGTCTTTTACTACTATAACATATTTGTTGAAATAATAACAATATGGACACTGATTTCAGATTAGAATATTTTGTGACCCCAAATAAGGATTTTATTGCCTAAATAACTTTTAATATATTTGGGTTAAATGAGTTCTTTTGATGTCCAAAATATTTTTATTGCGTTTGATAGGAATTAAAAAAAAAATTCAATAACCGTTCATTTATAGCTGATTTGTTGTGGTTTGGCGGATTTGTTTTTTGTTAAACATTTTCTGAGGCAGATTTGTTTTTTTTGACAGATTTATTTTTGTATGTTACCAGAGATTAATATTTTATGCCAGATTAATATTTTCTGTGACAAACTTATTGTCGAGGTAACCACAGACTTTTTAACTATATGACAGATTTTTGACATCGTACTGGTTACAGTTTTATGTAGGCAACAACAAATCTGTCGTAACGTGGCCGATTTGTTAACGCAAAAATATTTACTAGATTGACTTTTAGTTATGACAGATTTTATTTTTGTATTACGACATATTTCTTTTTTTTTTTTTTAAATCTGTGGAATGATAACAGACTTTTACAAAAATAAAAAAATTGCTAGATTGACCTGGTGTGTGTACATTGTTATTTTATAGGTTGACAGATTTATTTGACTTTATGACAGTTTTATGCACTGTCATAATGTTATAATGCTTACAAGTTTGTTATAGGTTGTGACAAATTTGTTTTGAAATTCTTTCATATATTGACAGTTTTGTTTTGAAATTCATATATAGTGATATATTTTACTCTTTTTTGTGGCCATTTTTTTAAAGGATAAATTAAGGTTTATAATCAATATATTAACTGAGTCCATAAAACGTTATGACTGATTTATTTTAAAAATAGTATAGTTTTCCTGTATAAAACAATGTTTAATTAGGTTAAATGATTTGATGTCATATATATATATATCAGTCATAACGTTTTATGGACTCAGTAATTATTTCAACAAATTTTCAAAAAAAGTATTTGTATGGCAGATTTTTATAATACTTGTCATATTTAATTTTAATTTTAATTTTAATTAGTTTTTCTAGGAACATGGATTTTTAGAATTTTAACACAAAATCTGTGTCCTTCTAGTAATGAGGTATGATGAGGTGTTAAACTAGTTATTTTTTGGCTAATTTGGGTTAAACTAGGTAATTTTCAGAAAAACAAATGACATGAAACACAAAAAAGAATAATTATTGGCTAAAAATAGTGAGTTATATTAATCGAAATTTTCTTATTGGATGTTAATTAATTTTAATGAGGTGTCAATTCCATATTACACAAAAATGTTGAGGTGTCATCGCTGAAGAGAAACTCCTTCTAGTTTTATTGTATTGACTTGAGATTACTCCTCGCTACCCGCAAGTATATTTTACTAAGGATAGCATAAACTTATAGATTTATAACGAATATTTTATTTATTTTGATTTCAATGTACTTAAATTAACGATATGTTATCCTACATATTGGACATATATATTTTCTGTGCATACAACCAAATACTTATACATTTATGGTGGTAGATGTGGTTACGTGCTAGGATGTTGATATCTTCTCATGCTTTGAATGTTTCTTGGCATATCATGCAGTCTTCAATTTCTACATCTGTTGTTGGTGCTCTTTTAAATTTTTGTAATTTTGGCAACAACGACGTCAGCTTCTTTTCTTGATTTAGCGTAGAGGTTGTAGTCTGTGATTTTGAAGTATATAAGAATGGGTTGACATGTTTGACTTCCTGATGAAATTTGACTGCACTCATGAGTTGTAGGTATCTTGACGTCATTCTTGTTGCATCGTTGTCTTGAATTTGATGATATGTTCAAAGGTATTGGAGATTGCTTCTTAAGTTTGGCCATGATAATTGCTCGCCATTTTCTCTGTAAGGTATTTGTATTGCGATGTCACTTTGTTGTGTGCATGGCCTTCTAATGATGAGCAGGATGGTGTTGGATGTATCTACATATTAGTTTTGATTTGAGAAAGAGTATTCGAGGTTTTCTTTGTGAGTTGGACTTCTAGAATTATGCTTTAGTTGTTTTGAATCTATGATTTATGCATCTCCTCTTTCAGTTTCTGGGCATTTTAATTGAAAATATTTGTAACGCCCCGACCGTCACCTCAGAAGGTGTGTTGCAGAGCGGCGCTTCTCTGGTGCCGACTCCGAGGTGGACTCATATGCTCTAACGTCATCAGTTTGTCTTGGGCGACCATGTAGCGTAGCAGTCCACTTCGTATAAGCCGAAGATAGATGTCGGAGCTACTATTTTGCCCAAAAAAAGTTAACTAGAAATAAAAGACTAGTAAGTTGGTTTCGGTTAGTTGAGTCTGTTGGAACCAATGATTGTTTGGTCTAGTTACATGTTACATATTAGTTGACATGTTTTGGTTTTTTTGAGTTTCCTTGTACGAACAGGCGATAAAAAGAGCTAAAAAGAGCTAGATTATTGATTGATAATCTGGGTTGCATCGAGTAGGAATCTGAGAGGTTTTGAGTAGATCGACAAGGGCATAGCGTTGGAGGATAACGGGGAGTAGTAGGCCTCCCATGCTTGTTACAAGCGACGTTGGACTCAAGTATTTTCTAAAAGCTCATGAGGTTAACACAAATATGAACATGTTTGTTAAGTTCAAAGCTGCTTTCGCAATCGACGTTGATTTCGAAGATAGCCACGAAGGGTTTAGGTCTTGAGCTAGTTTATCTGGAAGAACATCTAGCGGCGGGGATGCAGGACAGTGTAAAGAAAAAGAAACCGGCTTAGGCGAGACTTCCACAAGAAGGTCTAAAACAAAACATGCCTCAAGAACAGAGGGGGTGACACTAACACCTTTGGATGAAGTGTTTATGGCTGAAGTGGAAGAGGTTGAAGCCAAACTAAAGATTTTTTCGTAAGGTTTTTTCGTGGTGTTGAAAATGGATGTCCACTGTGTAAGGTCCATTAATTATACCCAAGAGAAGCCCATATAAAAATGTTGGATGTGGATATGTGTATCTGGACATATTACGGATTGTTTGTTTAAATGCTCGACCGAATGTACGCAGAACTATGGACAAATAATTCTAACCCAACGATCGAAAGGCAAAAACGAATTAAAAACAGTTTTATTAGTTAGTTTTTAAAAAACAAAAAATCCAGAATAATTTTTTGGTATTTAGTAAAACTAAAAAACCCGGAATATAATATTTTTGGTTCGTATATAGATTTTTTAAAGAGTTTAAATATGTTAGTATGGTGAGTTATACTATAAGAAAGTAATTCACCAAAACTATAAAGAAAGTACAGGGAAAGTATAGAGATGTAAGTACAGAGTAGGCCCACGTATAAGAAAAGAAAAAAAAAATGAATGCCTAACTATTTACAAAGAAGAAAGTGGTAAAATGGTTATTAAGGATATAAATGAAGGCCAACAGGACCTATATTTTCACAATAGTTGTGAAGGTTCTGAAAGTGACTTTTTATGTTATAAGTTTTGAAAAAGTGTCTTTTCCTTGTATTATTCCTAATTTTATTATGTAAAGGTTGATTTTCAACCAAACCAAACCTAAATTCGGAAACTTAATAAAAATGTAAACCGAATGAATATTTATGCTAAACCATAACAAAATCAAATCATTAATAAATTATTACTAATTAATTTTTATCTACATATGCATAGTTATAAACGTTCATATATGGTTTGAAAAAAAAAATATGGTTTGATATTAAATAAATAATATTTAATTTTTCTTTTAAATTTTCTTTTACTAGATATTATTATATAATTTTATTTATAATATTATATGTTTAATTTTTAGGTATGAGTACTAGAGCTTGTGTTGATATACTTTTTTTTGCTTTGTTGAAATATTGTCTTCGTAATTTACTTTAGCTCTAAGTCTAAATAACTTAACGTTTTATGCAAGTTGAATGTGTTTAGACCTTTTATGTTAAATCATCTTATCGTCACTAAAACGTAACTAGGACGACAAATTAATACTAAACTTTTATGTTTTTAATTCGTCAACGTTAATTAGTTCAAGTAGCAACTAAACCTAAAAGCAAATAAGTGTTTTTCCCACGTTGATAAAACATTGACCTACTTAGTCAACGTTCGTCCACTAAACAAGTCCAATGCATTTTTTTTTTTCTGATGAATCTCTCATTTTATTTTGGTTTCTCACTTCTGTTCACTTTTTAACTCATTTTATCATCGGCTAAAATTCAAACATTTACGGCTGCATCTTAGAGGGTGTATTGGAATGAGAATTTTAGAAAAAATTTGATTTTTTCTTTAAAAATCACATGTTATCCAACTTGTAAATCTTTTTCTTTGTTTTAAAAGAAGTCAAAATCACTCAAACTTTAATAATAAAACTAAACTAAAATCCCACAAAATCAATAATCATTTAAGTAAAAATCTAATAAATCAACCAAAATATCCTTAAAACTTACTCAAATCTCTTAAAAACCTAAAATATACAAATGCCACCAAATCTTACAAAGTTCCAATGAATTTAACATTATTTACTTTTATAATAAAATATATTAAAGAAAAAGGTAACTAAAAATCTCATGTTTTCGGTAGTTTGGCACCTCCTCCTCCTATAAATAGCCAATCTCTATACTTTCAAAGAACACCAACACAATCACTTATCATATAAACTAACAATTCATTAGAAAACAAAAAAAAAGGATGGTCCACTCTCGTTTTCTAAACCTTGTTTTAGTTCTATTGACCATTGCTTCCATATTCACCACATTTGCTGAGGCCAATAGGGGATTTGGTTGGGGTTGGGGTGGGGGCTCTAACTATTCAAGTGGTTCAGGTTCAAACTCGAAGTCCGGATGGGGTTGGGGTTGGGATCATGGCTCCAACAGTTCAAGTGGTTCAGGTTCAACCCCAAGGTCAGGCTGGGGTTGGGGTTGGGGTTGGGGAGGGATTCCCAACAACACACACAACTCCGGATCTCGTGGCTCGGGTTGGGGAAGGATTCCCAACAACACACACAGCTCAGGATCTCGCGGCTCGGGTTGGGGCTGGGGCTATGGAGGTCATTCAAAAACCTTTAATGCCACCTACAATGGACCTAGACAGATCATAGTTGGTGGAGACAAAGAGTGGACTTACGGTATCAATTACTCCGACTGGGCTTCCAAGACTGCTCCCTTCTTTCTCAATGACAAACTTGGTGAGTCATTTTTATCTTTAAAACTATCTCATATTTTTTAGGAATTGCATATACTTTTTAGCAGTAATAGGCCAACGCGGACTAGACCACTCTATTTTTGGGGCGGATAAATAAGTTCGCAGCAAATGCTTTTTTTAATACTTTGTATCGATCATAACCGTTTTAACTACCAAATTTTGTTTAGTAACAGTGTAGATAACCAATAAAAATGTTATACACACACAAAAATATTTAGTAATGAACTAGTTATAATCAATATATCAATTTTTGACCCCAAAAAAAAAAGTATTAATGATATGATTCATACGAGTGCAGTGTTCAAATACAACCCACCAGCTCCATTCACGCACAGCGTCTACTTGCTTCCTGACCCATCAAGCTTCGAAAAGTGCGACCTAAAGAAAGGTAAAATGATTGCGTCCCCGAAGCAAGGGAGTGGAAATGGCTTTGAGCTTGTTCTAACACAGATGAAGCCTTACTACATTGCTTGCGGCGAACACGAAGGTGCACATTGCAACAATGGTACCATGAAGTTCACCGTCATGCCCATGCTTCCTCGTTGGTAATTTGGTGATAAATCCAAATCCAAATCCAAATCCAAACGTTAGGGTTTCATTTCGTTGTTGTGTCGTCAATAAAATGAGATTAATCATTATTTATGTGTGTTAGTAACATATTCACGTTTTGTTTGGGATTGTGGTTTTGCTTTATGTCTTTTATTTTGAGATCACCAAATTGTTTTTATATTACCATATTTTTGTGGTAAAATATAACTAATTATAATAATTTTTGTAAAATGCGTTAAATAAGCCCATTAATATATGTTAAGATTGCGTTAATGACTAAAGAAGACCAGGACTAAAAAATGCGTTAAATAAGCCCATTAATATATTTTCCTACCGACTAAAAAAATTTTGGGAATATAAAATTGGTAGCTAGGTTTCTTCTCTAGGTTCTTAATAAGTTTTTTTTTTTAATAGCAAATCTCTTTCTTCGTTGGATCGGCTAAGCATAATGAAATCATCATCTCTCATATCGATTAATGATGATCTCATCCTCGAGATATTGTCGAGACTGCCTTCAAAGTCAGTGGCTAAGTTTCGTTGCGTGTCAAAGCTATGGGCATCGATGTTGTCTAGTCCATATTTCAAGGAGTTGTTCTTGACCAGTTCCTTGGCTAAGCCACGCCTCTTATTCGTCATCGTAGAATTGGGTGAAAAGGGTGAAAGAGACTTATACGGCCAACAAACCTCAAAAGATGTGTGGCGCTTCTTCTCGTTGCCTCAACTTGAGTATCCATACGAGAAGTCGTCGTCTTCGAGTCTTGTAGCTTCCGTCGAATTTCATGTGATCTTCTCTCCAAAAAAACTAGACATCTTTCATTCTTATGACCAAAGATATTTTTCATGTGGCTACGTCTCTGGCTTGTTCTATATCCATGGTCATAGAAACCAAGGTAGACCTCTGATATGTAACCCCATCACAGGAAGGTATGCGATCTTACCTTATCGGTATACTTACAGTAAGGCGTATAGCTTTTTCGGGTTTGACCCGATTGACAAACAACATAAGGTATTGTACATGGCTTATCCGTTTGGTCCTGGTCGTCATAGAATTCTTACAATTGGATCTGGAGATATGAGATGGAGAAAGATTAGTTGTTCCTTACGACATGAAGTTAAGAGTGATGGGGTATGTATCAATGGGGTTTTGTATTACTTAGGCGACACGTCGAGTTGTGTTCATGTTAGTCCCGATGATGTAACGTCGGATTATGTGATAGTTTGCTTTCATGTTAGGTCTGAAAAATTCACCTTTATTGACATAGAAATGTTTTGCCGATTGATAAACTATAAGGGAAAATTAGCTGTGATTTATGGGGAGAATGACATCGACTTTTATAAGTCTTGTGGCTGGGAGGATCTGGACGAGTTTTTGGAGAATAATTTAGACTATGATCTTAGTAATGAGTTGCATGTGTGGGTTCTAGAAGACAGGGCCGGCCCTATGGTAAGGCAAGCAAAGCATGGGCTTTAGGCCACATTGATTTCAGTGAATTATCAAGGCCACATTTTTTTTATATAGGTTTTATTAATGTTAATACTCCTATAATCTTATATATGAAGGCCACATTAAAAAAATGCTTTAGGCCTACAATGATCTAGGACCGGCCCTGCTAGAAGATGTTGAAAAACAAGAATGGTTAAAATATGGCTGCACTTGGACCGATGAACTAATCTGTCGTCGTCACGTTTCCTTCACTAGAGAAACCGCCTCGGGTGAAATCATGTTTTCGATGCGCAAGTATACACCTTATTACCCGTTTTATGTTTTCTATTTCAATCTCGAAAGGAAAACTCTCCAACGTGTTGAAATCCAAGGTTTTGGTGAAAGGCTTACGAAACCTTGTATTGTTCGCACTTTTGCAAACCACATAGAGGATCTTGATGTTAATGATTTAGAATTTCTCAAGTCGGTCCATCCTCCACTGGAGAAGACAAAATATGAAGAACCAGAATATGAAGAAGAAGAAGAAGAAGAAGAAGAAGAAGAATAAGAATAGTGTGTAAAAGAAGAATGTGAAGAAGAGTATGAAGAAGAATATGGAGGAGGAAAAGATAGAGGGAGTTATTCCGAATTTATCAGTAAGACAATATACCCTTTTTTATTTTCGATAAAGTAAGTTTTATTCCAAATCTAAGTGTTCGTCGTTGAAACCGATGCTTGAAGTATTTAATTGGTTTCCGATTGTTGAGTATTCGTTTTTCTCCTTGCTAAAGATCGTGTACAACTTTTTGCAGTTTTAATGTTAATTGTTTTATATAAACACAATAAATATTATAATAATATATTTTTATAACCGAGTTTTTTTTTTGTTGGCAACCAAATTTGGGACACACGTTGTTGTGGACTTAGGGACTACATTATGAGCTGTGTGCTCCATAGTTCGTCCTAAACCTTTATCAACAACATTTGGAAAAGACAAGTGCATTACACAAGAATTGGAAGTTGTAATACTTGGCAAAAATAAACTATCACTTGATTTTGAGAAGCTTGGTTTCAACTTAGATGATGTTAAATTTTCTACTTGTTTTTCAGGGAAAGTTGCAACAAATTTACCTCTCCTATGACATCTATAACATGTCGGTTGCTTTAAATTTGAGAAATTAGAAGACTTACTTCGATGTTTTCCTTGCGCTTCAAAAAATGTTGTTGAACTTGGTGTTAAAGAGTGTGAACTGCAGCTTGTGGACGTTCCTTGGCTTTCTTGGAAGTCACGTGGCTCTTGTTATGCTTTGCTTCCACTCTCTTTGATGGCCGAAAACCATCTCTCCTCAGGCTGGTCGTTGTTTGCTCTACTTGGAGCTGAAACAACGTTGTTGCGGTTGAATCTTGTTGAACCCTCTTGGTTCAATGGTTCATTATATATTGAGAAAGCAACATGATGAAGAGAAATTGGATGTGACTGAAGAAAAGAGCATTATTCCAAAAACTGAACCTTCAACTTCCAATGTGATTACATAAAAGAACAATGTACATGAAAATGAATGTTCGTCTTCTACTACTTCTAAGCCCTCCAACATGAATCAACAAAAAGAGATGAAAGCTTGTCATCCAAAGTTTCCGTGGAACCTGTATATTTTCAACAGTTCTCTTAAGCTTACAGCAGAAGAAATACTTACATTTGAAGCTGGGAATATGAGGTGGAGAAGATTAAGTTGTTCCTTACGGCATGAAATTAAGAGTGATGGGGTATGCATCAATGGTATTTTGTATTACTTAGGCGACACGTCGGGTTGTGTTCATGTTAATCATGATGATGTAACATATCGGATTATATGTGATAGTTTGTTTTGATGTTAGGTCTGAGAAATTCACCTTTATTGACGTAGAAAGGTTTTGTCGATTGACCAAAGTATAAAGACAAATTAGCTGTGATTTATTGGGAGGATGATGTCGACATTTATGCGATTTCTTATGAGGAGGATCTCTACGAGTATTTCGAGAAAACTTTCGATGATGATACCACTAATGAGTTGCATGTTTGGGTTCTAGAGGATGTTGAAAAACAGGAATGGTCGAAATTTGCCTACAGTTTACGAAACTAATGGGTATTTTCACCATTACGAAACTACAGCGTTTACGAAACCTTGTAGTGTCCGCACCTTTGTAAACCATGTAGAAGTTGAAGAAGAATCATATTATCAATCAGATTGAGAAGGGACAAGGAATGATTGAAGTTAGCTGCAAGCAATGTGCATGTCTCTTTGTCTATGTACTCTCTAATCTATACGTTCTTTTTCTTCTTTTTTTTTTCTGTCAACCTTAATCATCCATTCATTTATGCTCTTTAGTCTTAGCGACAGAGGAGTCGCTGGATGTCGCTTAGTTTTTTTGTCGCCAGTTAAAACATCAACCAGAACACATAACTAACGATATCACCGGCGACTATTTCCAGCGACAATAATCAACTTCACCATTATATTAATGTCTTTGTCGTCTGTCGCTGTAACTGCGACTTACATACAAACAGGGCCAAAGTAAGTTTTATATCAAATCTTTAAGTGTTAGTCATTGAAATCGATGTTTGTAAGTATTTTATACAAACTCTTCTCTCTTATCTCTTATCTCAATTCACAATACAATCACAAACTCTTGACAAAGTTGGAGTTACAGTTCTCCAAACTCATCTTCTAAGAACATAAAACGCAGTCTCTAACAAACTCCACTTGGTTGGTTGATCTCATAATGATTCTCACACTACTATTTATATACAACTGTACTTAGTTTTCTTCTAAACTTCTTAAGGCAACCTTAACTCTTGCACAGCATTCTCCTCTATGGCTCTATCTACGTATCATATATTCGTAGCTTTGGTTGTTGTATTGTATTAGCTAAGTAGAGACAAAAGTGATGACTAAACAACAAAGTCAAATCTGTTTAACGAAAAAGAAATAGTGATCTAACTGAGATGAATTGAATACGATCAAGATATGGCTCCAGTACCTTATAAATGGTTTAATTTGGTATTAGAGGTGTCAGTGTAAATAAACTTACTAGTTTGGTTCAAAAGCAATAAATCATTATGGTATTCTACCTATTAACTTGTACCTTGAAACATTGATTTGGACCTAAGAACTGGTATTAAAGCTTCTATATTGAAGCTCTGATACCAAATTGTAGAACCAGATCAAAGCTAAAGTTCACTTATAACTTCACCATTATTGATTTTGGTGCGTTCAGTTCCTAATTCAACTTCATATTGTTTTGTGTTCCTATATGACTCTTTGTAGATTTTAGTTGGTTATATTTTTAATTTTTGTTCTCCGATGTATCTCTATAGCTAAATTAATGGTTTATATTGCTTAACCTTAACAGATTTTGCAGCTTAAGTATATATATGTAGAGAACATGTGAATCTTTGACGATGGCAATGTCCCAAATTAAAGAATATCCCTAATTTTCAATCTTCCCAAAAAAAAAAAAAAAAAAAAAATTATACAAATACAACTCAACTTGAAAGCGAAAAAAAACAAAAAAAACACAAAAATACTCATGCCATCAGCAAAAGAAAATGTTTTATTAAGCAAATAGAAACAAGATTTAGTTGGTTTAAACCTTATATAGATGACCTAATTATAAAAGACAAAAAAATGATGATACAACATACTAATAGTCTCTTTCTTTCCTTTTGCCTGGTGCACCTTGTTGGATCTTCACCGAACTAGGAGAATACGAGCACACGAGAGGTTTACGTCTTGTAAGATCTACGACTTGTTGGTTGTGTCTAAGATCCACTTCTTTGTAATATCCTTTCTCTCCAATCAAGTAAGCTATGTCGTTGATCTCCTTTTGGTCCTTATCGAACACTACAACCATTTTTTTCTCCTCGTCAATGAAGAAACTCCCAGCGTCCACAGCAAACACATAATCTTGACCAGTGTGTGGTATCATATCAACTTCTAAGAACAACACCTTGTTCCATGAAACCGCATTGGGCTCAATCTTATTAGTAACCCATATCTCCATCATACATGTATCCCCCTGATATAACACAGCAAGCTGCTCTTCTCTAACACTAGATAGAGCCACGGTTTCTCCACTGTAAGAGTGAAACGGCAGAGGCAGACGCGGTCCAAATCTCTCGTTTGTAAAATCAAAACATATCAAGAAATCTTTGATCTCTTCAGCCAATACCAATCCAAAACCTTCAATCTTATCTTTAGCAAAAAAGTAAGTATTGCCCTTTAAAGTCACGCCACGTTGATAAGAATCCATCTCCCAGTCAGGAGTGACATCAAGAACCTTCCAAGAACTAGACTTCAAATCAAAAATCTCGTACTCTATAACACCACTTTGGATATCATCTATAAACCTCAAGATTTTTTGGTTTTCAAAGCTTTTCACATCATATCCAAGAGCGTACAAGTCAAGTTTGTGGAAAGCATTCCTCGGTTCGATCCACCTAGTTTGTCCCAAATACGGGTTCCATACCACAAGCCTAGTCTTGTCTTTAGTCACGCATAAGAGTAAGCCATTGCAGTGAAAAACTTGTGATATCTCCACTTGATCTGAACTGTTTAAGCTAGTAAGCTTACCTATTCCCTTCAAGTACTCGTCCTCGTCTCCTTGTAAATTTACGCTCATTAACGAAACCCTAGTTTCAGAATTCAGTATTAACTGCCTTGGAGCCGCTTTATCAATGAGCATCTTCGCAAAGCTTGGATCTTTGGATATAGTGTTCCACCTTTTGCATGTAAATCTCACTTTTCTCATACATGTCAATGGAACCTTAGACAGTATCGTCGCTACCAAATCTCGTGGAAGATCAGATATCTTCGTCATTGTTTTTAGATCTCAATAATGGCTTTTTAGGATTATTATCTTCCCACACTCTTGTTTTTATAACCACAGAGGTTTTACCATTTTCCTTTTCTCTGTTTTACGTTTTAGTTAAATTTCCATAATATAACAAGTCGGCGTAGTAACAATTTGGGGCTGTCTACAATACCTTGCGGTGCACGTTAACCAACTGAGAAAAAATAGGAAACACTACACAAATTCACGCTCTGTAAATGGGCCTATAATCTTATTGGGTCGCAGCTTGAAGCCCAACTAATCTCCTAGCTTTAAACGACGTCGTTGTCGTTGTGGTGGCTCTTGTGCTAATCATCATGGTAGCTAATAGACATAGAGTATTCGTTCATTCAATCTCAACCAGTTTGAGCCATTTTGATAATGGACCATGTTTCGTGGCCCATATAGACTATAGTTAGGTTATTTGACCAAGTAGATTCAATGTATATATATAGGGAGAGACATGTTACGAACATCAATCTAAAGTAATTAGGGTTTTGGTTTGATCTCTGGTTGCCGTTTGGGAAACTCTTATGTCTCCTTCATCTCTTTCGCATATAGTTTCTGCTAAACTGATTGACACAAACAATATATCTACCAATTGACATGTACCTTGAAGCATTGATTTGAACACATCAATAGGTAACAAAGCTTCTATCATGAAGCTCTGATACCAATTGATGTGACCAAATCAAAGCTTTAAGGTAGAAGTCAATATGGCAGAGAAGAAAATATTGATTTTGGTATATTCACTTTCATAATATTTCCATTAAAGAACTCTGTTGATTGATATTTTTTTCAACTTATTGTTCTAATATTGTATGAGTTTTTGAACGTGGAACCTTTTCTTTGCCTTTGTATTAAAGAAGAGAATTATGTGAAACCTATGCTGATTTTGCAGCTTCAATTATATACTCGCTATGTAATAGAGACAATGTTGACTCCAAAAACTATTGAAGCCTGAGAACGAAGCCAAATAATTTAAAGTCAGATTTGGAGAAAGAACACTAGAAATTGTCATGAAACAATCTGAAAATAACACAAAATGGTTTTATTGGTATGTTTTAACTAAGTAACTATTTGATATTCATTGGTTTTTTAAGTACTATAGACATTAGACAGACTCGCAAGGCTAAAACTAAACAACTTCTAATTATGCCCTAGTCTTATCTTCAAATTATGATGATATATCTACTCTGTTCTGAGTATTTGGGGTGGAGAAGGTTATGATCTATTCAGTTCTTTTAGATTTTTGGTTCAGGTTGGGTTTGGTTTCGATTATTTTTTAGATTTGTCCCAAGTATCTGAAATAGTGATTGTTATTTTAAAATGATTAAATTTTCTAAAATACGCCTGATTTAAATATATTGGTTAATTTAAATATTTTAGTTACATTAGTCTAAAAGTATTTGATATATATCCAATCAATATTTTTTTAAATATATTTATGGATTTATAATTGAAATTTTTGGTTATTGAGTTATGTCAAGTATAAATATAATTGATATTTTAAATATATAGCTAAGTGTTGAGTATTTCGGGTATCCCTTCGGTTCTCGGTTCTGGTGTTTTTGGGTTCTAAAATTTACTATCCAATAGGTTATTATGTTTGTTTTGGTCCGGTTTTTCTTTTTTTTCTGTTCGGTTTTGGTTTGATACTTTCGGTTCAGTTATTTTGTCTAGGACTAATAATGTCTCATAAAAGCTACAAATGTAGAATTTTGTAGGAGTAATACTAATTTGATAATTATTGTTAAAATTTTATTATTACTTGATTAAATTGCATCATTAAACCCAAATATGAGGATTTACAGAATTTAGCTAAGACTATAATCCGATATGGTTTTGGTTTTGGTTCAGTAATGTTTTGTTTGAGTTTGATTTACATTAAATCAAAACCAAACCGGATAATACAAATGACTATGGTTGTAATAAAACCAAAAAACACCGAACACGCTCTGTGTGTTACTGACCTAATAATCTTCCGATCATCGACGCCGCCTCAAGCTTTGGCCGGAGATGGATCCTGTAGAAACCGTGGAGAAGATTTTGAACTACAGTTTCAAAGACAAGAATCTACTAAAGGAAGCTATAACACTAACCTCATGTAGTAATATGGAATCACCTGCTTTATTCGAACGGCTTGAGTTCCTCGGCGATTCAGTTGTTGGGCTTGCCTTCACTAATTACACCATTCTCACTTATCCTGATGTCAAAATCTCACCCAAGGAGCTTCACAAGATACGATCTGCGAGTGCGAGTAATGAGACCTTCGCTCGTGTTGCTGTTAAGCACAAACTCCACCAATGTCTTGTCTTTGAGGATTATGATCCTAAGACAGATGAACAGGTACTTTAAAAATATCAATCACTTACATTTGAATTTTTATCAGTAGTGGTGTCTCTGTTTTTGTTCTTTAACAAGAAGCTGTTTGGTTTTGGTGTCATTTGAATTCAATTAGTAGAGGTGGCTCTGTTTTTGTTTGATGGTGAATGGTTTGAGAACATGTTCTTACAAAAAAGTTGTTTGGTTTTGGTGTCATTTGAATTCAATCAGTAGTGGTGGCTCTGTTTTTGTTTGATGGTGAATGGTTTGAGAACATGTTCTTACAAAAAAGTTGTTTGGTTTTGGTGTCATTTGAATTCAATCAGTAGTGGTGGCTCTGTTTTTGTTTGATGTTGAAATTATTAAGAACATGTTCTTACCAAGAAGCTGTTTGGTTTTGGTGTAATGGTCTTAAAGATTGAAGAGTTCATAGAAGTGGTGAGTAAAGAAGATGAACCACTTCCGTATGGTGGAGCTGTGAGAGCTCCGAAGATTCTCGCTGATCTTATAGAGTCAATAGCTGGAGCTATATTCATTGATGTGGATTTTGATATGCAAAGATTTTGGGAGGTATGTGTTCTTGTCTTTGTTCTATGTTATACGACTCTTGAATACAAAATGAAGAAACTTTTTTGTAGATCTTCAGGGGACTTGTGGAGCCAATATATACACTGGATTGTTTAGGGGAGCCACCTCAAGAAAGATTATTTCTTAGGCTTTCTCATTTGGTTGATAAAATCGGCAAGCCAATCAAGTTCGTGTCTTCAATAGATCAGGAGAATCGAAATGTTTGTGAGGTCTATGTTGGTGATAAATTTGTGAGTTGTGGGATTGCTAATAGTATAGAGAGTGCAAAGCAGAGCGCTGCTAAAATTGCATTATATAATCTGTCAGCTTGGCCCATTAAAAAGACTGTTGATGAGGAGAGTCTGAAAGTTGAAATCGAAGAGGCGAGAAAGAAGTTGTTTGAGATTTGTTCCACTGAAAAGCTTCGGTTACAGACTGGATCGTCTTCTTTGCTTACCACCTCTGAGAACCCTGTGATACCAGATGAGACAGTTATGGATGAGGATAGTCTAGATGTTGAACTTGAAAATGTGAAACGGAAGTTATTTGAGATTTGCGCCATGGAAAAGAAAACGGAATCATGTTCTTTGCCAACCGCCTCCGAGAAGCCTTTAACCTATGAAGTCAGACCAACAAAAATCGATGTTGATGAGGATAGTCCACATGTTGAACCGGAAGATGTGAAAAGGGAGTCGTTTAAGGTTTGCTCTGCTGAAAAGCTTCGATCACAGACCGAATCATCTTCTTTCCCCACTGCCTCCAAGAATCTTTTAACCGATGAAAAGACACAAGAACAAATTGCTATTGCTAAAGATAGTCCTAATGTTGAACCTGAAGTTGCGAAAGGGAAGTTGTCTGAGATTTTCTCTACTAGACAGCTCCAGATACAAATTGGATCATCTTCTTCGTCCACTCCCTTTACGAACCCTTCCTATGAAATGACAGTAAAACGGGTTGTTGACGAGGATATACCTAAAGGTATGAGCTTGAAGTTGTCTAAGATTTGCGCCGACAATAAGTGGCCCAAGCCGATCTTCAGGTATATCTTGTCTCTACATTTATCTTTACTTTATCAATGATTTTCTTGTCTAAATACTAATTACTGTTTGACAAGGATCATGAACCAAAGCCAAATTAATATCTATGAGTAGTCTAGGCTCTTATAATCCTAAAGAAGGAGAACGTGTTTGCTAATCTATAGTTAAACTCTTACAATTTAGGGTAGACAAGTCACACATGTGTGCTGTAAGAAACTATACTCGTAATATCAATGTGAGTTTGGCTGTGTGTTTTTTTATAAAACTTTGTGTGCCTCAGTAAGCATATTCGTGCCATATTAACTTAAAACATGTTTGTTACTTTGTTTGTCTCTTTTAAGTTTTAAGGATCAACCAGGGCGGAAAAATAAGCGTAGATTTGTTTGTTCAACTAAGATTGAGATCCCAACTGTAGAAAGTACCTTTCACATGAAGGGAGATAGAGGATTCAAGAAAAAGCAAGCAGAAAACTCCGCAGCCTACTACATGATAAGAGCCTTGGAATCTTGTCGTGTCATAAGTAATCTGCAAATGTATGAAAGCAAAGATGCAGTGGAAGCAGTGGCTTCTCCTGTCATACGTAATCCGAAAATCTATGAAAGTAAAGATGCAGTGGAGGCTGTGGCTTCTCCTGTCATACGTAGTCCGCAAATGTATGAAAGTAAAGTTGCAGTGGAGGCTATGGCTTCTCCTGTCATACGTAAACTGCAAATGTGTGAAAGTAAAGATGCAGTGGAAGCTATGGAGAAGATCTTAAATTACAGTTTCACAAACAAGAATCTTCTGAGAGAAGCGCTACAGTATAAATGTTCTAATTCACTTTTACGTCAGCGGCTTATCTTCGCTGGCGAGCCTGCTCTTTCTCTCGTCTTCACAAAACACATGTACATCACGTACCCTAAGCTTGAACCTAACGAGTTGGATCATTTGCGAACGGCAAATATATCTCTTGATAGACTCGCTCGTCTTGTCGTCAAACAAGGCATCTACCGATTCCTTATAGGCAATGTTCCCGAGCAAAGAGAGGTAATCATTTCATTTCTTTGAATTTTCGCTGGATAGAGAACATATCTTCTTATGATAACTCAATATTTTTGGTGTCATCTCGTAGAAAATAATCAAGTTCATAGAGTTGATGGGCAACGAAGATGATCCAGATCCATATAGATTGGTGAAATCCCCAAGATTACTCGTTGACATTGTATATTCTATCGCTGGAGCTGTTTATATTGATGTGAATCTTGATGTTAAAAGATTCTGGGAGGTGTGTTGTGTTCTCACTCAGATTTTGTTTTTGAAATTCTATGTTATATGATTCTCAATTTTTTTTGTTTAAAATGAAATTTGCAGATCTTGAGGATTCTTTTCGAGCCAATACCTACACTTGATGATATGCGGCAGCAGCAACCTGATATTATGCTTACGCTATTTTGTTTCGGATATAAACACGGCAAGCGAGTCGAGTTCAGGTATCGTAAAACTGGCAACCGATCCACGATTGGCGAGGTATATCTTGATGATAAATTTATAGCATGTGGGTACCCTAATAAGTGTTCAAATATCGCAAAGATGAGTGCTGCTAAGGCCGCGTTAAAGACGTTGTCAGAAACTATGCCTGTTGAAATGGTGATGAGTGATTACATTGAATATGAAGATGCAAAAGAGCAGTTGATTGGGATTTGCAAAGACAGAAAGTTCCCAAACCCGGTTTTCAGGTATATACTGAGACATGTCATTTTATGTCTTGTCTAGTGATCTTACAATCTAAGGGTAGAGAGAACACATATAATTGTCTTTACTGTGTGTGCCTCAACGCGCTATATTAACTTTAGAAACCTTTTTGTTTGTTACTTTGTTCAAACCTTTTCAGTTTTCAGAGCTTTTCCAAGGGATATGTTTATACAGTTGAGGTTGAGACATCAACCGAAGAAGGTACCTTACGCGTCAACGGTTTCTTAAGAAAACGTAAGAAGGTAGCTGAAAACAACGCAGCCTCCCACATGATAAGAACTCTGAAATCATCTCCATTGAGTCGTATTGTAAAGCAACTTCAACTCCAGCAACTTACAGATGAGAAGAAGGATCGGAAGGTGCAGAGGAGTTCAGAAAAGAAGACGCGGCAAAGTTTAAATGAGGAAGTGAATCTACATTCGAAAAAGAGGAAGCTGGAAAGTTTAGATGAGAATGGGAATCTGCAAAGTTTAGATGAGGATGTGAATCTGCAAATGAAGAACAGTTTAGATGAGAACAAGAGTCCGCGAATAGAGAATAGTTTAGATGAGAAGATGAATCCGCAACTGCATACTAAGAAGAAGAGGAAAATGCATTGAAAGATTAGTTTTAAGTTTTTTTGGTATCTCTCTTTTGCACAGCACAGTTTACACAACGCTTATTGTACCTCTTTAATCTTTTTGGTGCAAAATGAGTCAGTCTATAGAATCAATCAAGTAGTACTCCAGCCACACTTTTTGTCATCTGTCTATTTCTTTTTGTCAGCCATTTTGTTCTATTGAGTATTTTGGTTATTTATGTTTCTTTGATTATTTATAGTTTTGGATATATATTTTTGGTACATATACATAATTTTGAGAATCCATTCGGTTCTCGGTTTTGTACCTTTGGAATTTAGGATCCATTCGAGAATTTATGTACTAATATTTGTAAGTTAAAATACCAACAAAGCTCCGACTCTATATATACTAATATTTTCAAGTTTTGCTAAACAGAAAAAAAAAACTATGTTTTTCAAGCTGGTTTTGTAAGTTATGCAGCAAAGTTACTATTTTTACTGATATTAGTGTTTGACCAAACACATAAAAGGATCATTCTATTCAAGATATTTCTTGTAATCCTTGTAATGGTCCTGGAAAAAAATATTGTTTATAAAGTTAAATTAGAAAAATATCTGTATCGATAATAATAAATTTCCACAATTCGGAAATTATTAATTTATAAAGGTAATATTGTATAAACACGGGTTAATATAAATTGAATTTTACAATATTTATCATGAAATCGATCTTTAATTTAAAATATATAAGAATTTCCTTTTTCTTGTTAAATTGAATTTTTCTTTTTATGGGAGACAGAAAGTAATATGTTAGAAGGTAATTTTTCCCATATCTTAATTTCATAAAAAAACTCGTTTCTCGTTTCCGAAACGTTTCGTTTCCGCGTATCCGTTTCCGTTTCCACGCAACATAAAATAAAACACAATAGATGAAGTAAAAAAATACCGATAATAAAAAATTTACTCATAGATGTGATAATTATAAGAAATATATAAATATAAAAACCGTTGTTATTTAAATATTCTATTCACAGATCAACTGGGAATATACTTCCTAAGTTACATCCTTCTCTATAAATACGTTTCTGATGATCACAATCTCTACACAAAAGTCACAAACAAATACTAAAAACAAAGATGGCTCTCTCTGGTTCACAAAAGAAGCTGCTCATACTGGTCGTGGCCATTGCATGTCTCTCCTCATCTGGCGCAGAGGCGTGGAGTTGGAGTTGGAGTAACGGGTCGGGTTGGGGCTGGGGATCCGACGGGTCAAGTAGCTCTAGCTCAGGTCCTGGATCAGACTCTAACGGTTCAGGTTGGAGTTGGGGCTCGTTCCCTGGTTGGGGATGGGGATCAGGCTCAGACAACTCAGACTCAGGTTCAGGTTCAAACTCTGATGGCTCTGGTTGGGGTTGGGGTTGGTTCCCTGGTTGGGGATCCGGCTCAGACAACTCAGGCTCAAGTTCAGGTTCAGGTTCAAACTCTGATGGCTCTGGTTGGGGTTGGGGTTGGTTCCCTGGTTGGGGATCCGGCTCAGACAACTCAGGCTCAAGTTCAGGTTCAGGTTCAAACTCTGATGGCTCTGGTTGGGGCTGGGGATCCGATAGGTCAGGCGGCTCTGGCTCGGGTTCAGGTTCAGGTTCAGGTACCAACCCTGACGGTTCAAGTTGGAGTTGGAACTGGAGTCCTAGGTCAGGTTGGAGTTGGAGTTGGGATTCAGACAACAACAACTCAAACAGTTCCGGTTCGGGTTCGGGTTCGGATATGGACAGTGAAGGACCAAGAAAGATCGTAGTTGGAGGATCAGACGGATGGACAAAAGGGTTAGATTACAAACAGTGGGCTTCTAATAATGCTCCTTTCTACGTCAATGATGTTCTTGGTAAGTAACTTTACTTTGGTTATAGTATTAAATTAACTCTAATTTAACGAAATTTTAAGTATAATTTTTTTATAACCTAAGTAATTTGGTGATTTTTTCTTTTAATATTTGGACAGTTTTCAAGTATAGCAAATCTGCCAAGCGTAGGAACAATGTGTACTTGTTCCAAGATCCATGGAGTTACATGAATTGCGATATCGAGAACGCGAAAAAGATTGGTTCAACGTCGAAGAAAGGATCGCAAGAAAGTTTCAACTTCACAATTACGAAGATACAGCCTTACTTCTTTGCCTCGGGAGAGCATGATGGAGATTATTGCTGTAACCATAACATGAAGTTCACTGTCTTCCCAGTTCCTCACACTTCTTAACATGGAGTGCTACAACACTTATATATGATTTTAGGGTTTTTCCTTTTGCTTTAAGGGATTTAATTATTTTGTTTGGGATAAGAGATTGATTGAGATTTTACTTTTACTTCATTATAGAGCTAAATTTTCCATTATAGAGTTAGATTTAATTTTTAATTTTTGATAATAATGCTTATGAAAGTTTGAATTTAAGAAAGAGAAAAAAATCCGAATAATACCCCATATATATTTTCTTGAAGTTTAATATGGAAATTTTTTTTCTTATTGAAAGAAAGTTCCTGATTTGAATAAATTTGGTCTAAAAATGCTTATTTTAAAATGTTGGTGAATTCGAACCTGTGATCTAACCGCCGTTAATGGGAACTACAGAATTTGTAACCGTTGTTAATGTGATCTAACCGCCGTCAATATATTAAATAAAGTATTTTATTAACAAAAAAAAAGAGTATTAACCGTCCAATAACAAAAAGGGTAATTTTCCAAAAAAAAAAATCTCATTTAAGAAATCAAAACACATGTACATTATTATACTAAAATAAAAGGGTTTATATCTTAAATGGACATTTTTTAGGTATATTTATTTAGCCTTTGGATAATCTTTGGCTATCCAACAATTTTTTTGTTGTGGTTAGGCCCAAAGCATCACTTAAATATCCCGATTATACACGCTGATTTAGGGGAAATGATCCAAAATGAACTCAATTTATTTTCAGGCTGCTTTTGCATATCCAACCTACGATACCATGCATTTACGTACTTAAATCAACTAAAATTTTAAGTTTCCAACCTGAATTTTATGAAGTTAACTCATTTAACATCTCCTGAAATATTATTAATTAACCGTTTAACAGTGATGAGTACTCAAACGACATGGAGATTATGAAGGAACATCTGGGGTGACAAAAATGACATTTTGCCAATCTTCGAGTTTGTTAAGTCACACATAGCAAAATAACGTCATTTTGACGACATCAAAAATTAGGGTTCTTTTGCTATGTGTCGTAAACAAAATCTAAGATTGGTAAAACTGTGTCATTTTGCTTACCCCAGATGCTTCGTCATAGCCACCATGTCGCTCTCATCATCACTGTCAAAGGGTTAATTAATATTGTTCTGAGAAATATTGAAATCATCTAGTTTTGTAAGAATTAGGTTAAAATATTAATTTTAAGTTGGTTTAGATTGGGAAATGTATAGTATTATAGGTTGGGTATGAAAAAAAAACTGTCTGAAAATAGTTTGAGTTGATTTTGGTTTACACAATGGTTTATCAACATTGAACACTGATCTCTCTGTCTCTCCAAGATGTATCCTCCCACCTACACAGTTATTTGAAATATAAAACCAAAACTATGACGATTAAAAAAGAAAAAGAGAAACGTACACTCATGTAGAGCTAAGATGAAGAATATGACTAATTGACTATGCATATTAGAGCTATATATATGTGATGATTTCATGGTTTTGGATGTCTCAAAAGAATCTGTCATTTGTAATTATATATATGGCCAAATCTTCTAGTACTAGAAGATTATCCATTTTTATTTATTGTTTATACAATTTCTAAATTTCCATATTTCATAAAATTACTTCCATTTTCTGTTTTTTTTTTTCAAATTTCTATTATAGATAGTAGATATTTGGATTTCCTGATATAAAAAGAGGTTCATTCAATCAAGAGTTTAGAATTGTTTACCTTAAAATGACAAGTTTATATGTTAATAATGAAAATACATACTGTATATGTTATATATGTTATCTTAAAATAAATATATTGTTACTGATTGGTGATTTGAAAATATACATTCAAAATCTATTGTTGTTGGAAACATTTAAGCAGTGAATTTTAAGTGGTTTCATGAAATATGCAAATCATAAAAACTTCTCTAGAAGATCATCTTATCATATTTCTAGAAGATTATCTATTTCATAAAATAAAATCTGTCATTTGTAAATATATATATAGCCAAATCTACTTGTAATAAAAGATCACCCATTTTTAGTTATTGTTTATACAATTTATAAATTTCCATATTTCATAAATTTAATCAATTTCCATTTTTCTGTTTTTTTTCTTTCAAAATTCTATTATATATAGTAGATATGTGGATTTGTTGATATAAAAAGGGTTCATTCAATCAAGAATATATAATTATTTATCTTAAAATGAAAAGTTATATGAAAAATACATATATGTTTCTTAAAATACATATATATATATATATTATTGGTTAGTGATTTGAAAATATAAATTCACAACCTATTGTTATTGGAAATATTTAAGCAATGGATTTTAAGTGGTTTCATAAAATATGGAAATCATAAAAACTTCTCTAGTCACCAATTCATATGTTTTTTTTTTTCTGGATTTTCTTGCATCATGGTATTAAATTTAACTAGTTAAACCGCATCCGTCCCACTTTGATTTTTTGGCATAAGAGGTTAATTGATATTTTATTTTGATTACATTGTAAAGTCAAATTTTTATTATAGAGTTAGATTTGATGTTTATAATAATGCTTATGAAAGTCTAATTTAAGCAAGGGGAAAGAACTCAAATAATTAGTACTCCATATATTTTGTAGAAGTTTAATATCCAATTATTTTTATTGTAAGAAAATACCTCATTTAATTAGTTTTGGTCTAAAAATAATTTATTTAAAATTGTTGGTATATTCAAACATGTGATCTAAGAGACGTTACATATTTAGATTTTTTAAACAAAGTTTAAGTTTTACGGAGAGAAACTAAAAGTACCCTACCTAATTTTTCTTTGGATATTTAATACTCCAAAATTTTTGTTAGACAAAAAATACCTCATCTAATTATATTTGGCTAAGAAAATCTTACATTTGAATTGTCAGTAAATTCAAATCCGTGACTTAACAATCATTAACAAGGGTTTACATAATCAGAGAGAAACACATGGAGGATTAACTTAGGATTTAAGAGGTGTCATTGGAATTAGAAATTTTTTTATGATAAAGATCTTGATAGAATAGAATGTAACTTTTATGTTGTTAATACAAGTGAGATATGGATATAGACTATGACATATTCGTTGTTTTCGTCGTCGTGGAGTAGATTAATTGCGAAGATGGAGAAAGGTTTGGGTAAAAGTGGAGGAATGAAAGAAGAAGTTCAAGTCTATAGACGATGACTTATTCGTTGTTTTCGTCGTCGTCGTCGTTGTTTTAATCGTACTAACGTTACTGATGGGATATATGGTTACTCCCTTCTGAAGATTGAACAAAGTAGAGTAGCCTTGGTGAAAGAAGAAGTTCAATTTTGTGTTTGAAGAGATTAGGTTTAAATGAGTGAAAAATATAAAGTCTTAATAAGAAATCAACATACATATATGCTATTATTATTATTACAAAAGGGTTTAAATCTTAAAATGGACATTTATGGAGGCATATTTCTTTAGCATTTGGATAATCTTTGGCTACCCAACAAACTTTTTGCTGTGGGTTAGGCCCAAAGCAGCACCAACTATCTTGATTATACACGACTGTTTTAGTACACAATGCAACCTTGAGCACCGATCTTTCTATCTCTTCAAGATGTATCCTCCCACCTACACATTTATTTGAGACATCAAAACAGAACTATGATGATCAAGAAAATAAAAGAGATACATTCATACATATATATGTGTGTGTGCATAGATATGAGAATGAAAGACAAAACATACACTCATGTAGAGCTAACATGGAGAATATGACCATGCATATAAGAGCTATGTGTAATGATTTCATGGTTTTCGATGTCTCAAAAGAATCTGTCATTTGTAAATATATATAGCCAATTTTACTTGTAACAGAAGATCCTCTATTTTTACAAATTGTTCATACAATCTCTAAATTTCCATATTTCATAAAATTACTAAAAATTTTATTTTTCTGTTTTTGTTTTAATTTTTTTTTTATTATTATATATAGTAGATATGTGGATTTGTTGATATAAAAAGAGGCTTATTCAATCAAGAATTTAGAATTATTTATCAAATTTTGTTTAAAACATCTATTGTAATTGGTTAGTGATCTGAAAATATATATTTTAATCTACTGTTGTTGGAAAATATTTATGCAGTGGATTTTAAGTGATTTCATGGTGTGTTTTTTTTTTTTTTGGATTTTCTTACTTCAAAGTACAAAAATCAAAATCTCATGGTTTTATGTGTAGTTACGTTGTAATCTTGTAGAGAGTTTTATTAGATAAAAAATCATAAAAACTTCTCTAATCACCAAAAATTATCAAAATCTTCTAACAAATTCATTAAAACCTCTACTTAATAAGGGTTGCGTTATACGAGTAATAATGAAAAGAATCTATACATGAATAACATTAAAACCTAAGAAGCTTTTGTTAACAAATACACTTTATCAATGATATTTTAAAAAACATTAAACTAATAATTAACAGTAGATTTTATTAAAATTTTGAGAACTAATTAGCCAATAACAGTTGTCCATAACATGTTTTAAAGGCCAAGAAAAAAAAATCACATTTAATACAAATTTGTTACGTTCCTTGCTTGTTTCATATATTAAAACATCTAGATATCGTTTAGAAACGTCCAAATTACATGTTTTAGTAAAGGTAAAACATCTTTAGAACATACTAATATTAAGAAACAAATATGTAATCAATCAAACATGTTACATGTGTATATGTATAGGTGAAGTGTGTAAATACCAAAAGTCAAAATTGTATGTCGGGACAACCGTTAAGACATTGACATTTTTGGAGTTTACTTGATAAAAAAATAATAAACTCAACTTGCATTTGCTTGTTTAAGTATTCTTGACCATCAACCACGAAACTCTAATGTACACGCATTTGTGTTTATGTTAATTTAAACAGAAACTTTTTTAATTTAATTTATTTTTGTTTGTCAAATAGCAAACACGAGAACAATGCTTGGATTATATGCAAATATATGTTCTTTTTGGTGAAAATTATGTAGCTAAGAGTCTAAACATGTTACAGTCATTAATTAATTCACTGTATATTTAGGTGAAGTGTGTAAATATCAAAGTCAAAGTGATTATGCTCATGTTTTACATAATCACTTTGATTGTTAGGTCCAAACTCATTTATCTCGACCGACTAGAAAAACTTTTATTATTTACACTCGAATAAAATTAGATAAAATATCTCATTTGAAAGAAGAAAAAATATAATGTTTAAATAAGAATAAATTTAGAAATTAAAAAAGATAGCTGTGATATTTATTATAAGTAAGAATAATTTACAAATTTAACAAATTTAGCATTTAAAAATAAATGTATGAAGAATTAACGATGAGTTACTCTAATGATTAGATTTTTAAATTACCGAAAACATAGATATTTTAGAAATCATATGTTCGATTCGAAAGAATTTATGTAATTTATTTTACATTTCTTATATATATAAAGTTCAATACTACATTATGTTAAAGCGGATAATTTAACACGATATATTCGTATTATACCACATTATATTCAATTGGCTCATCTAAGCTAATCGATATATTTTGTTCGAAAAAGAAAATTTCAGTGCCGGTAAATTCAGTTAGGATTACAACTTGGGTAAAGAAGCCACATAGATTACAACTTACAAGTAACATCAAAGTAGTAATAATACTAGTCTTTGCCGGCTCAAAAGCTGTTTATAGTTTTTTAAAATTGAAAATAAGACACGAGCACATTGACAAATGCGAATGTCTTATTAAACGGAAATAACAAACTATTATAATTTGGTCGCATTATATATAATATAACACAAGAAACAACATAGAGTACGTAAACTATTATAATGTAAAATATATATGGAGTGTGTTATCTTCAAAAAAAAAAAGGAAATATTATAAATTGGATTTTTGGAGGTATATATATATACTATATAGCCACCATTAGTTTGACAATTACGTACGTTAATCACGTAGGGAAAATAACAATAATTCGATTCGAGAAGCCCATCTCTATTGAACATGCATGATATAAATTAATTAAATTAATTTTGTTTTCATTACAGTACAAAAAAAACCTGCAACAATAGTCAATAATCATAAAATAATTGGACCACAATTATAAACTCTTTGCTGCATGAGAAACTGAAACCTTTTCCACACCTGAGTTTGACAAATAATAAGTTAAGTTTTTCTTTTTTCCTTTTTAATGTATAAACTTCGCATATTTATGTATATGGATTAATATATTTTTATATCTTCTTGATAAAACTAAAAATTTGGTAAACAGAGTTTGTTTAACAGGAAATATATATCTATATTTTTCTAAATTGCGTAAATTAGCCAAAATTATTTTTACAATAGCGCAACCGAGACAAACATAAAAAAGTCAAAAACTTCGTTTACAATAAAATTTGAAGCAAAAGCAAATACAAAAATAGACATAGTTAATCGAAATTCGAAACCGATTTCAGAATATATATTAATGTGGCGATTTTATTATAGAAAACATAATAATTTCTATCTATAAAAAATTAGATTAAAAAATTGTATTTTCCAATCGTGTGGCCACACTACAAGAAAACACACGTTTAGCGAGGGACGAAAACATAGCTAATCCCTCGCAAAACGACTAAAACAAGGGATTTGCGACGGAAGGCACTTCCTCGCAAATCGCTTCTCGCAAAATGGTCAAGGCTGCAAATCTCTCGCAAATTTTGCTACGTGTCGATTCCCTCGCAAATTGCGAGGACCATTTCCGTAGCAAATAAGATGCAATATTTGCTAGGAACTTCATCCTTCGCATTATTTGCGATGTTTATTTCCGTTGCAACCGTTGTATAGTACATCTTATAATCACTATTATTAGCACCAAAATTATGGCATTTTGTAGTTTCTTATTCTCTTGCATTTTTGTAATTGTGAATTATAATGCTATGATTAAAACTGAGAAATAATATTTAAGTTAGAAATTAATTGTTTTACAAACAAACTATGATTAAACAAGTTTCAAAAAGTGTTACATTAACTTGATTAAAATGTTTGTGAGAAAGAGGTTCCAGTCCCAGTGGCTCCGGTCTCAGCCACTGCGGCTCCGGTCTCGTTGTTTCCGGTCTCGGTGGCTCTGGTCTCGGCGGCTGCGTTCCCATCTGCATTAGTGTTTCTTGTTCTAAACCTTGCAACAAAATCAGGATCCTTCTCAGCAATGTACTCAAAATAGGCTGTTAAACAGTTTATCTTCTCAACACTTTGTTGCAAGAGAGAAGTGGTTGCTGCATGAGAGGCTTCAGATTCAGCAAGCTTCTGAGCTAGCATAACCACATCATCAGTTGGAGGAGGTGGACCACAATGGGCTGAGGATGCTTCATGTTGCATTGAACCAACACCATACATCCGGTTCTTCTTCTTTGGAGCAACCTGTCACAAAAACAGACATAATCAATGTCGTATAACACAACAACATCAAAACAGACACACAATGAACAACAACATAAAAGAGACACAACAATACAACACAACATCATAAAAACAGACACAACACAATGAACAACAACATAAAAGAGACGCAATAGAATGAATTTACCTCAACAAAAATTTTATTCTTGTCATGAAGAGACAACCCACCAGAAGAACTATCAGCTTCAGCCTCCACTATCTTGGATGACACTTCATTGTAGACTTTCTCAGACTTCCCATCCACAAAAGAACCATCAGGCTTTCTATGAGTCTCTTCTAAGACTAAAAGGAAATCAGAAACTTGCTCACCAGTCTTCTCAGACTGTTACAAAGATTAAATATGTCAACACGTCAGATTTGAAGAATTTTAAAAGTTCAAAGATATAGAAGATTGTTATACATCTTATGAATCCCTAAACCCTAAAAACCTAACATCTTAAACCCTAAAACCATAAAGCCTAAACATTAAACCCTTTACCCTAAAGACGTATGCATCGCAGTTCACTAGCAAATCCCTAGCAAATCTATTTGCGATGGAGTTGAGAGGGAGTTGCTACGAGTCGTAGCAATCCTATCGCAAAAAGAGAAGATCTAGATTTTCAAAAACCAATAAAAATAACACATTTAGTTTTAGTGAAATTACCTTTTTACTATAAGGAAATGTTCATTACTCTCAATAAATCAACGAACAATATATTCTTGCATTGGCACTTGTACAAACATCGCATTCCTCTCGCAAGATTTGCTATGAATTTATTCTTGCAAATCCGTTGCAAATTTGCTTCTGATTTGCGAGGATAGTTGATTTCCTTAGAAATTGCTCACAAATCCGTCGCAATTTTGAAACTTTTTTGCGAGGTCCATTTCCCTCGCTGATTTGCGAGTGATTCGCTATTAACGTAGCGCGTGTAGCACTGTTCTTGTAAACGCGTCGCAACTTTGCGACGCCTGTTGTCCCTCGCAATTTTTCCTAGCAAAACGTGCGTTTTCTTGTAGTGCCAGCTTTTTCAATCGTATATGGAGAAAATTCAATAGGACAAGAAAGAGTTTGATTGTTGTTCTTTATTCTTAGTGTCTCGGCCTCTCGGCAAATGTTAAAAAAGTCGATAAATTAGCACGATTTGTTTGTACGAAACATTAACATTATATCACATACGTAAACATTATCTATTCTTATTGTCAACAATAACCGGAATTAGCTCATAAAAACTAATTCGTGGGACAATTGTTTACATACTTGACAATACGTAGAGAGCTATGCACTTGACGGACCAAATATAAATACCATCCTCTCTAATTAAGTAGCTTATTTGAGCTGATATGTAATAATAATTGAATAGATATTGCGATAAATATATTAGACACAGAAATTAATGTTATTTACCAAATGCAAAACGTATAGCTAGCTTCTATACATATACAACCTGGATAACCCAACGTGTTGTAATAAATCTATTCAAATTTCAATCTGGAAAGATGTAATAGTCACCAATAATTGTATAATCCTCTTGACATATAAATACTAAAAATTTGGAAAGACAACGATGAATACCTAAAAATAAATAAAAAATCAGCTAATTTGGTCCAAAAGAACATATAGAATTGAGACCTAAAAAAATCATAATAATAATTAAGGCACGACCCATTAGGTAGGTGAGACTTATAAAGGCATCTTCTAATTCAATCACCCATTCATGTTTCTTCATCTCTCTCTCTCTCTCTCCATCTCTCAAAACTAAAGTCAAGCTTTACGTCTGAAAAGGGAACACACCTTCCAAGAATCAAGAAAAGGCAAAAGAAGAACAAGAGCAAGCATCCAAAGAAGAAGATACCGTTAATGGAGATAGAAGTGGCAGTAACAGCAGCTGAACTCAATTTCGACAGCACAACTTCGTCTCCTTACATAACAGCTCCTTCAAGCCCAACTAGATTTGGTAACAACAATGTTTTCTTCTTCAGTGCACCTACAAGCCCTTCTCCTTCTACTTCCTCCAACATAGCATATGATTGGGATGACCAATCAAGAACTCCCAAGAAGAGATCAGCAAGCGGTTTTGAAGACGATTTCGAGTTCAATTTCAGTGGTCAATTGGAGAAAACTTATTTCTCTGCGGCCGATGAGCTTTTTGATGGTGGGAAGATTCGACCTTTAAGGCAACCATTCACTCCTCCTGTTTCTTCTCATACTAGATCTAGGGATCTTGAGATTCAAGATTCCGATGGTCAGAAAGATCGAGGGAGAGACCGGTCTATAGGATCTTCTTCTTCGCGTTATGATCGTAAAGGAAGCCGTTCTATGTCTCCATTGAGAGTTTCAGACATAATGGTAGATGAAGAAGAAGAAGTACAGTCAACAAAAATGGTTGCTTCCAACACAAGCAACAACCATAAATCCTCTGTTTTCTTGTCAGCAATTCTGTACCCTGGTCGTGCATACAAGAAGTGGAAACTCAAAGATCTATTACTGTTCCGAAGTGCATCTGACGGAAGACCTGTTCCGACCAAAGAGTCTTTGAAAAGATACGATATACTAACAAAGAGAGATGCAGAGGATGTGAGAAACTCGAGTATCCGGTCTCGAGATAGCTGTGATTCGTCTGTTTCTATGTCGAGGAGGAGGAACGGAGCAGTGGTTTCGGCTCACGAGATGCTTTACACTGAGAACAGAGCAGTGTCGGAGGAATTGAAGAGGAAGACATACTTGCCGTACAAGCAAGGCTGGTTAGGCTGCTTAGGGTTTAACCCTACGGTCCATGAAATTGCTAGAGTTGGGTCATTGTCACGTGCTTCTTCTTGATTTCTCTTGTACTTTTCTATACGTTCTTAAATTCGCATTTTTTGATGGCTTTTAATTTGGTGGTGAGGTTCCATCGAACTGATGGAGAAAAATATATGATTCGTGACGTTTGATACATATTATATGAATAAAAGAAAGAAAAGAAAAATGTAACAATTTGACATTCGATTCGTTTTTGGCCAATTGTTTCATTCGGCGAAGGATACTAATTGAAAGCTAAACGAATTTGCCCCACCACCATAACTAGGCTAAGTAGTGAGAGTGCTCATTCTTCTCACGAGCCCTATAGTTTAAGTGTCCATTGAAAAGAGTTTTGAAAACAATTTGAGAATGAGAAATTTTCATATGAAAGTGAAGGATCAATACTACATAAGCATATTCAATAATCACAACTTTTTTTGTGTGGTAAATCTACATTTCCTCGTATATTATATGAGTCTGATAATTCGAGATATATAATGTTTGATCTCAACAAAGTGGGATTCGATTGAAGATGAATATGTCCGATAAAAATAATAATAATAGTGTATAGAAAGCTTAATTACATCCAAAAAAATTTATAGGAAATATAAGTTTATTTATTATTTTAGAGTCGAAAATCGTTATTTTCTTAAAACCGTTTTTTTTTTTTTATAACTCATGAGTGATCGAAGACTTACCTCCCTTATATATAGGAAACATAAGTTTATTTATTTATTTTAGAATCCAAAATCGTTATTTTTTAAAACCATTATTTGTTAAGATAGGTTTAAGTTTTTAGAAATTTCCACTTCAAATGAACCACACATTAATATGTTCTTGACTTGGACTATTATTTAGAGTCATTACAATGACAATGAGAGAATAATGTACACAAGTGTATGTAATTATAGAAGACAGCTGTCGTGATGTTACATTTCTTACATCTAGCTATAGCTCGTAGTACTTGTCATAGGACAATTCGTAATCCTTGTAAGAAAATGGATTTTAGTACAAGTTGTAGTGAATCAATAAGTGTTGGAGAGAACAAAGGAACGATGAGGCTAAGCCGAAAGAGAGAATAGCAAAAGAAGAAAATGCAATGCTCCTTAATCATGAGGTTGTGCAATAATCATGGTAATGATGCTCTTAACATAATAAAGTGTTTGGACCACAAAAATTACACAATATTAATAATTGTTTATCTAGTTTAACATTTGATTAAGTAACTGATTACAACCTAATATGAGTATAACTTTAATACTCCTTTTTAAAAAAAATCTTTACACAACTCTAATGCAATGATGGGGTAATGCCTGGAGTTATTTTTTCTTATTGTATATTATGTTCTTGTTAGTTTTTAAATATAGTTTTTACAAATCTATATATATATATAATGGGAGAGTTCTCTCTCCCTCTAAAGCTGTCCACATCAGCATTTTTTTCTAATTTTTGTGTCAAGCCCAACAAATCATCTAAACCCATATTATTGTCTTTTGACATGTTAGTTTGTAAATTAAGCCCCAACACTTTTACATCCAAATTGAGTTTTTGGCCTCTTCCATAACCCATGTTCATTTAGTGCATAATATGTTATTTAAAATTAATAAAAATTAAAGATAAAGAAAAAAGTTACATAATGTTAACATATAATTTATTTTCATGGTAATAAATAAATAATTAAAAATAAAAAACGTAAAATAAATTAAATTTAAAATACTAAAACCAATAGTATGAGAATTTTATTAGTAATAATAGTATGATTCAAACTCTAAACAACAACAAACTTTTAAATAATCATACTTTGGAATTTTAAATTTGGTAATGTGTTTTAAAATTTAAGTAAATTTTAAATGCATGGTAGAATAATACAAATTCTTTGTAATTTTACTTTTATAATTTTAAAGAGGAAAAATAAATTTAAAGTGAAACATAAGTTCTAAAAAATATATTACATATTTTTACTTTTACATATTTTTTATTATTAAATTTAAACTAAAAACAAAAGATTACTAAACTCAATTTAAATTACTCTAAGACGAAAATATTTGAAAGGTCACACTTTATGGCGTAAAATTCTATTAAGAATATAAAAATTATAAAAACATTAGTATCCATATTCTAAAATTATAAATAATTAATTATCACATTATTCATGAGTTTTACAATAAAATATAGAGAAAGTGATATGTAAGCCGTAAACTGATATGTAATTTGTGTAGCATATCTCAAAAAGAAAGTTTACTTATTCTCAAGTAGTACTATACCTTTCTAACATAATCTAAAAGAAAAACAAGTTTGATATCCCATGATTTGAATCAAATGCTTTTAACCTAAAATGGACTATTATCAAGGAAGAAATTGTTATGATATGTCTTAAAAAGCAACTCACACTTCAATATATAGTATACTAGAGTTAATAGAAGGTAGAAATAAACTAGATGTCGAGAGGTAACGAGTGCATTATAGAAGATCACAAAAGAATTAGTAGTTAAAAGCGATTGAATATAAATGAATATAACTTAAAAAGATAATGTATATGACTAAATTTTGAAATATTTGAGATCTCATTTATTGTGTGAAATGAAGAAACTCAAGTCATACTACTAGATTCAAATTCGGGCTTAACCGTTAGTTATAGAAATGAGATAAGATAGACAAATTTATGACTTGGTCGAGAGTTCTCTTTTACCACATTGCACTTTTTCCGATGGATATAGCAAGTTCGGTAAACCTACTCTAGCGACATGATATTTTTTTTTTCTCCTCAAAGCGACATGATATTATATATGTATCTTTACACCTTAATGATGTATATGAGGCTCGGTAAATTTGTGTTACATATAAAGGTGTTATATTTGTATCAACATCTAATCATAAAGGATAGCTACAATTAGGATCATGAGCTGGTTGTTGATGCCATTTACTCTTCTCGCAAATCTATTCAAGTAATTTTTGTTACCATGTAATAATATTAAAACATTTATTTGTCAAGAAAACACTATCGTCAACAATATATATGTTGTATATCTTTTAAAATTTGAATGATTATAGTTGTGCTCACGGATTAATATTGATAGAAGAGGTTTTAAATTAACCTCCCGCGCGTTAAAAATTAATATTGATAGAAGAGGTTTTAAATTAAAACCCCGCGCGTACACAATCTAGTATACAAAATTATTAAGAAAGTCTAATGATATGTTTTGAAAATTAATTAATTCATAGTTTTTTTTTCAAATGTGCTCTAAATCAGTAATTTAATTGAACGGTGACAGACAAAATTGAAATGGGATCAGAGAGTGGGTGACCATTTATTAAATTGTTTGATACTACTACCTTTGATTAGACAGGTTCTATGACCATTCTTAATTGTTATATTGGTGTTTACGTAATTAAATATTGATGTACCAAACTATTTCGTGTTGCAAAATTATTGCTAAGAAGATATTAAAAATGTTTACAGAAAAAACTATAAACTTGTAATTCATAATACAATCAAACTTCATAAAGTAATTATTTTTCATTGTTTACCCATAAGATATAAGATATACGAGTCATATGAATATTTTATTGACAAAATTAACAAATTAAAAAAAATGAGTTTGACACCTTTATTGGTTTTCAACAATAAATAGCAAGAGGAAAAACAGTGATTTCTCAAAATACCAAATTTTATGTTTATTTTTCTAAAACTACCACAAAAGTTTAATTTTCCTAAAAATAACACAAAAATATTTATTTTTAAAAAAACTCAATAACTTAATTTTTACGGGTGTAGAATACAATTTTTTGAACCTCGGTTGACTATTTTAGATTTAGGGTACAGTTTCTAAGAGGTAGAGTTAAGTAATTAAGATATTGGATTTAGTTTTAAATGTTAAATTTTGACGTGTAGCATTTTATTAATTTATCAAAATTAATTAATTGACCAAATTTTGACAGACGTTTCATATTTTTAGTTTTTTAATATTTTTTCTTTACAATGAAAACACATTAAAAAGGGTAAATCGTATATTTACATAATAAGTTCAGAACAATATATATGCTAGTTTAAATGTTAAATTTTGACGCGTAGCATTTTATTAATAATCAAACTTCAATTACTTGTGATATGTTTAATTAATTGATCAAATTTTAAAATGCGTTTCGTATTTTTAGTTTTGTAATATCTTTTTTACAATGAAAACACATAAAAAAGGTAAATCGTATATCTACATAATAAGTTCTCAAACTATTTAAATTGAGATGACAGTGTCAAATATTAAAGTAAATAAATATATATTGAGATGAGGATTCATATATCTGTATGTATATTATAATTCATTTTTTATCTAAGTATAATATAACGAGTCTCTCTTTTATTTATATTATTTTCAACGGTATACATAAAAGAATCGCCAACCCAATTTCAACAGGTTAGTAATTATTTTAACAAACAACAAACTCGTAGTTTCCAACTAAGTTTCATTGATGGTTCATGTTAAAAATTCATATGTGACATTAATTATAATTATTTTTGTCATTAAATTATATTTCAAAATGTTTTCAGAACATTCAGATTTCGAATCAGATTCGGTTTTGATATTTCGGACTTCCAGTACTTTGAATCGTAATTCTAATATCCATTTGCATATTTTAAATTTTTGGTTCGGTTTATTCGGATTTGGTTCGGTTTCAGATATCCGATATATCGAAACAAGATAATTGGGAAAGTTAAAAATGGTTAATTTTTCACAAATATAATAAATTTTATAGATGACAAAAAAAAATCATATAGTTAATATATTTTGAGTATTTTAGTTATTTTGATCTTAAAATAACTGATATTATTGGATTTATAATAGTAATTTTGGATAAATTGTTTATATCAAGTCTAAAACTTATTAATATTTTGGGTATTTTATTATATTTCGGGTTTCAAGTATCCACTCATTTGTCGGTTTGGGTTTCTGATTTAGTTTTGTAGGATATAGAATAAAAATCCGTTCGGTTATTTCCTGGATTCAAGTTTTTCGATTTGGATTTTTGGATATGAATATTCTCCCAAACCTGTAACTAATTCATATGCATTTAACCCCTATACTAATTATATATACATATATATTATAAGTGAGTCGTTAAAAGCATTCTATAGAGATTTTCAACTAAAAATATTCATGGTCGGTTTGATTAAATATGAGCATATTATTTACATACGATTACAGTAATATCTACTAAATTTATCATAGAAAAACATGTCTTCATTTACTAGTATATCAAAAATATCCTAATCTAGAATAATCTATACTAAATTGTTGGGCCATTCTATATGTTTATATAGCTTTTATCAAGTTTAACACTGAAGACCTAAACACTTTGAAAATACATATTTGAAAATAATAACTGGAAATTTAATTAAAAATAGACAGATAAAACAAAATAATTTTATTTTATTTTTAGCACATGATTTCAGTTTATTATTTTTTAAATTTCTTTTACATGGGATATATTTTTTTAATTATAAACCGCGTCAGTCTTAATCTAGTTTTATGTAATAAATGAATATCAGCCATCCCATTTTATTTTGTAAACGACTTTAACCTTTTTATAATCTTTTTATTTTATAAGATTTGCAAAGAGAAAATTACAAGGTAAAGTTTCATTGCAAATCACTGCATCATTTAAATTATAAATATTTATTTGATTATAATTAGTGAATCGACTTATTGAAATTAATGATAAAGTAACATTATATAACCAAATCAACAAAAAGTTAATAGATAGATGACACAAATTGACAACAACGTCAACAAATGTGCTACTAATATATATTTCCTAAAGTAAAATAACATAAATATAAAAGTGGAATACTATCCATATTTTCATCAACCGAATCCAGGTATATGATAAGAAATCAATATATATTTATATATATTGATATTTGCATCCATATGTTACCAAATAAATAAAGATGTTTTGAGGGAAATAATAAATAATTGGGGATATTTTTCTCTCTAAATATTTAATTTAATCTCAAAATAAATAACATAAAGTATATTTCTTTCCTTTTTTGTCCTTTCTTAAATATTAGCAGAAGATTAATTTTCGTTTTGGAAGTTAATATCTTTTTTTCCAACGTTGTTGTATATAAAGGAGGAGGCATACGAAATTATTTCAATATATCTATCAATCTTTCAAAATGTCTTTTCCAAATAATTTCAATTTTCATGGTGATAATACTAACAATCATTGTTCATTCCCCAACCAAAATTCTAGAATGGTTCCATCGATGTTCACCACTTCTGATCACCATGGAGATTTGTATTCTCCATCTCCTTTTAATTCTTTTCAAAATTCACATGTCTCTTCATCTTCCTTTGGGTTAAGAAATTCACATGTCTCTTCATCATCTTTAGGATGTCACAATTCACATGTGAAGAACCATATGATGAGTGACAATTATTTTTCTATCAAAAATCATTCTCAGCTTACTCAAATTTCTTTCACTCAAACCATTACAAATAGGTATACTGCTATTATACCTACTAATGCACTTGACACCGTACAATATGATATTGAACGTGTCAAACATGCTATGCATTCTAAAACTGATATTTGTAATCCTATATTTCCTCCTCCACATATTTTTGATAAATATTACGGAGTTTTGAATCCTGAAACTCTTAATGACATTTTCTCGCGCCAAGATTCTGCACAACATTTAGAGAGGTCTTACATGTCATCGGCGCACAAACATGATGAACATATTCTCCAAGATGGTCGTTTTTTGAAGAAAATCCGGAAACCATCCAATTTTTCTGAAAAAACTACTAAACACATTAAATCTGAAGAAAACGATAACAGTGATGATGATCCATATGATGGTCGGACACATAGTCTACCATACGAAAAATATGGTCCATATACATGTCCCAAGTGCAATGGCGTGTTTGATACTTCTCAGAAATTTGCTGCGCATATGTCATCGCACTACAAAACTGAGACGAAGGAAGAGAGAGAACAGAGACTTCGCGCAAAGAACAAAAGAAAATATTGTAAATTAACTAAAGAAAGCCATGGTAAACCTTGAAAGACCAAACAAGAGAATGGAGTCAACAAATGAAGCTTTAAAACATCTTGTCGTCATAAAAGAAGAGCTTGTTTAGGATTTTATTGCTTTAGTATTTATTTTCTAGTATCTATTCAGAAATTTTATGTGTGTTCTCATTGTAGTATCTCATTATATATATATTATGATTTCTAAACCAAAGAACCAAATCTAATTCTCAAAGGTCAGATAGAGTCCCTTTTGTGTGTCCATCGATCCAATTTGCAGTTAGCTAGAGTTTGAGTAACCATCTTAAGTAACGACTACAAAATCAACTGAACAATACATATCAACCAGTGTTATAAACAATTCCATAGTTCAACAATGAAAGTGGAAGATCTTTGTTCTTTGTTCTAATCATTAGAAGCAAATAAGAGGATGAACCAGATCAGTGTTTCCGATTACAATAGAACTCTTAGTAACCTGATAAAGAATAAATCGAATTAAAAGCTAACTTGGAAGAAACAGAGATAACTAAACAAGATAAAGACTTGCAAAACCTGTTCGTGGCACTACCAAAACTTTCCTACAAAGTTGGTCTGACCTTTCTGCTGAGAGAGGTTTATGTACATCACTCTCTCCTAGAGTTAATTCACCTGCGGTAGTCTTCTAGTAGATAGTTTTCAAAATCGGTCCCTTTCAGTGTTGTTTGAACCTCTTCCCAGTTTTGTACATGCTGTGACAACGGACCATGATGAATCTTTACTTGCCTACTCTTTAAATTGAGTTTTGGGACCTTTAGAAACTCTTGGACATCATCTAGTTTCTGCAAAAGGGGAAAAAGACTCGGTTTAAATAAGAACAATATGAGCGGTGAAACTAGTTACGAACCTTGAAAGATACAAAATGTTCTTACTGTGCGGTTCTTGACAACATCTTCATAGTAAAGGAAGATATGGCGAGTGGTGTTAAAGTAAGCAAGTGCTTTTGAAGTCATCTCTTTAACCTGCTTCAGATCAGGTATCAAAAGACTTGTGTTGATTAATGGCTTGTACCGCGCCAATATCTCAGCCTGAAATCCATTTGTTCAAACGTTTAGTTTCACAGAGCCAAATCTGCAGACACATGAAAAAAATGAAGAGACAGAGGGGAACCTCTTTAGGGGAGTGGACATGGGACTTGTGTGTACCATTTAATAGCTTAGCATCTCTATCGTAAGAGTTTGCAAGAACTGAAATCATCCGGCGTAAGAGGTTTCTTCTAAAGAGGAAAATAGCAGATACGCCTCGGGTTTTAAAGTATTCTACTATCTCTTCATGGTGTTTCATTAGACCCTGCATATGTTTTATCCCCAACAACCAATCACATTATAATGTAAACAAGATGTGACACAAAATGAAGTATAAGGAATCATGTGAGCTAGAAGTGTAAGGAATCCACCAACAAACCAAAATATCAGAAATAACAAGGTAAGCAAACACATTAAGGCTATTGGAACTCGATTCTTCTTTTAAAGAGTTCCGAACCATCAGAATCCAATTAAACACATGTGTCAAGGGAGAGAAGTACAAACAGAAATCAAGCAAAACCAGAACCATATCTTTCTTTATGAGAGAACAGTCAAAACAATTTATCAGCGGTTAGAATCACAAAACAGTTCTTCCTTGAAGCAGAACAGTCTATTCTATGGATCTAACGCAAAAGATTGTAGATCTGATCTAAAACCTATAGTCCTATACTATAATTACATAGCCTGAACACTAACCAAGTAACAGCCTTAGATAGCATCTCATAGTATAGGATCTGTTCTAAGGAGATAAATCACAAATTGATAAGTTCAGCTAGGCTATTTTAAACAGTAAGTAACCATTCGGTATAAAGAGATAGAACCTAACCTGGTTAAGCATCCACTTCAAACCAACGGCAGAGGTACACTCATTCTTAGAAGCACTACTCAACCAATCTAAATTATATACTTTATCCAAGGTCTCGAAAATGGTCGACACATTAGCCCTCCTATCTTTAACCGAAAAGATCTCTCCATTCGAGCTTATATTAGTATGATTGTTAAGTAAAGTCTCAAACCAGCCGCTACCAGATCTCTGCATTGAAAGAATCGCGAAATACCTAACAGGATTGCACGCACATTCCTCCCTAGACAAAGTTCCCAACCCACAAAACACTCAAATCAACAACACAAGCATTACAAACTCAAGAACAAAAACAAAAACGAAACAAACACTCTCATTTTACCTGCTATAAGTCTTAGGTTTAGGATAATGAACATAAGGAATATCCCAAGGTTCAATATTAGGCTCAGGACACTGCCTCTCAAACACTTCAACATTCAAGAACCCAGCACTAGGGACAACACCAATTTGCTTCAAACAAATGGAGCAAATGTAAACAGCACATACCATCACAAACAAGAGCACAACCATCCTTAACACAAGTGGGGATTTTTTAGGAAGCTTGAAGACAAAACTATCCTGCAAAAAACAATACATTTAAGTCCTCATGTTAAGTGACTTGTTTTTGTTTATTTTAGAAACAAAAAACCTTAATTCAAGCTCAAATAAACAACATGGGCATCATTAATTTTGCCTTAAAAGAAGAAAACCAAATTCACGCAAGACCCCAGATACATAAAGTTTCAATTTTTACAGAAGAAATCAAACCAAAACTCATAAAAATCATAGCTTTAGTCAATTTGATTACTCAGAACAAGAAACCCTAATCAGATTAAGCATAAACAGAGGAAAAGCTTCAAGACCCAGAAAAGAAAATGGTACCTTTGGGATGAGAGAGTGTTCATCGCCCATGGCAGCTTCAGAAGAGAGATAGAGAGAGAGAGAGAGAGAGATTTAGAAAGGAAGAGAAAAAGAGAGCATTGAATTATTCAGACACCTTCCAGCTAAAAAAACACAATAATGAATGAATCGAAACACAAAGTGGCTTTTTTCTCTGATCAAAAAAGAAAAATTTTCCAGGAAAATTAAAAAAAAAAAAAAATCCTTCAAGAAATAATGTTTTCTCTCTTTATTAAAACAAATGATTAAGGAGATGCTCAAGAACGTTGATGTTGCTTTGAATTTACGGATCTCTAATTAAATTTTTTTTTTGTTTCTTGGGAATTTAGATGTTTGCACTTACACAGGAGAAATAAGAAAAGCAAAAAAAAAAAAAATTGGGAATTGAAGCGCAAAGTTCGAGACGAAGCTCGTCTTCTTGAGTTACGAAACGACGTCGTTTTGATTTATTCCGACATAATAAATTTTTATATGATAAAATTGTGATTTTTTTTTTTGGGTTTTTTAAATTAATTTAAGAAGCATCAGGTAGATAGAGAGAGTATTGTATTAGAATTGTTTAATAACGTGTGACCCATTCCATATTTTTAGGTTTGACTTATGCTTTTTTTTTTTTTTTTTTTGGGTTAGTTATTGGATTCTTCGGATTTTTGGGTTTCAAGTTTTGACTTAATCTACACTTTTTTTTTATCGAGTCTTGCTTTTTTGGTTTTCACATGTTCTTGAGTCTTGTTAATCGTGAAATGAAATCAGACAACCGACACATTGGGAAGTTGAAGAAGTAGAGAAGAGACCAAACCAAAGAACATAGTTAATGTTGGTTTAAAGATCATACATGTGAAGAAGATTTGGGATATATACGAATATAAACAACTCTAGAGTAGATTACGTTTACTTTGACCGACAAAATCCATGGAAGCAAATATGTGGTGGCTAGCTTAGGTAGTGCGCTTTGTGGCGTCTGCGAGATTTTACTAATGTGAGAGAGATTTTAAGATTTTTCACTTTGAGATGTGCCTAAAGAGCGAAATGATAATAAGTAATAACTAAAGGTGATGTGCGATGCGAAAGGTGAAACGCCAAATTGCTATTTGCCCCAAAAGGTAAGTATGACTCAAATGTTATCATAGTTGATCGTTGGAGTTTTCCAAAGGAAATGTTAGTAATTTGATTATGTTGAAGGATCATGAGATATAGATGTTGTTCGTTTGACAATCGCATGGATTGATTGTTTGTGATTGTGACTAGCTAGGATTGATTGTTTGTTTGATAGCCGCATGATCTTGCGACTAAACTAAGTATCTGAGTGTGGAATTGTGTATCTTGAATCTTATAACGTAGTATTCGACTTATGTACTACAACATATTTTTTTAAAAAAATTGATGCATTTAAGATCTAAATGTATTTGTGATGCTTAAAGCATCTGCTTGATCGGCTTTAGTTCCGGGTCGGTCCTAGTGATTAGTCGCAGAAACCAATCGCACGATTACGAAATAAACAACATTTTGCGATTTAAATTTGTGGTTAGTTGGATATATAATAGTTTCAATCTCATGATCAATTGGTATCTGAATAATCATAAGGTTTGAGAGGCGATGAGACTAGATAAAGAGACAATAACCAAACATTGAAGATGTCAACAGTATCTTGATATTTTGTTTAATCAAATAAGATACGTTCCCAAGAGTGTTGTGAACGACTGTGTATATGGAAGAAGCATGCATGGAACTTGATTTGGCATTTAGCATATATATATATATGTTCATGTCAGCAAATTTATACAATACTTCCATTGCATAAGTTGAAGTCTCAATGAATGACTAGAGATTGTCATGTCACGAGCATATAGAATATAATGTAAATGATCGTAAAGTTTATATTTAGATGAATCCTCTGATGTGTCGATCTAGACACATAAATAAATCGACACATAAATAATTCATCGAGTCAAGTATTCATGGTCACATATTCACAAACATTAATAATCATGTTCATCACCAGGCCCGGCTCAAGTATTTTTTTAGATCTTGTGCCAAAAAAAAAAAATTCTTTTATTAGTTAGGGTCTTATTTGCAGATTTGAGAAATTTGAGACCCTTATTTGTAAAAATATCAAAAATTGAGGACCCTAAAACCTTTGAAAATTTTCCAAAATTAAAAGGCCCAGTGCAAAAGCACCGCTCGCACCCCTCTATGCCAAGCCTGTTCATCATGTTGCCTTACGCACATATGCAAATTGTTTTTTTTTTTGGGGAAACTAGTTGGAATTACATTAAAAAAAAGTTTGGTTACAATCTCGAAGGGGAAAAAGAGATAGCTGAAAACAGAACAACTTTAGCTAGTGAGTCTGTTGTGGCATGGTTCAAACAAGGAACATAATGAAAGGATGCTGAAGCCAGTTCTGCATTAAGGCAAGAAATATCAAAGATAATCGCTCTAAGCTTTTTGGAGCTGACTTGCGAGTTAAGAAGTTTATTTAAGTGATTCGACTCAATAAAGTTTCAAGAAAGTAATAATATGAGGATAAGAATAATTCTGAAAAAGTAACAATATTTATTATTTATTTTTGGACTTGTTTGAGTAATTCACTTATTTATCTTATCTCCTAAACAAATTGAATTGTATAAACGATGTGAGCGGGTCTTTACCATTATGTATATAATTTTATAAGTTGACTCTTTTTTTATTAAAATTTAAGTTGACTGGGACTCTAATATCTTATAAATATTTTGGGAATTATAGATAATCTTCTTTGTATGAATGTTATATTAAAAAATTGAGGTCAATCAACAAGCATATACAAATAGAACCATAAAACCGATCCAACTTTTATGTTTGAAGGATAAAAAACAGAATTTGTACAAAAAAGTGTTGTGGTAGAATCTATATACCAGAATATCATCATATATACCATATAAGTTTATTGTGATAGTTTAGCAATTTAACATAAGCGGAATATAGTGATTACAAAAATTATTGCAGTTGTCTTTTTATACAAGATTTTTAACCATATATATGCCAAATAAATTTATTGTGACAGTCTTGCATTTAACATATCATGTAAATTAAGTTTTTCCTGAAAAGCAAAATTTATTGAATATAACTGTTATCTTGTTAAAGATGCGACATAAAAAGGTTATTTACATATAGAATATAAAAAGACATCTACATATGTGTTAGAGGTGGAATTGGAGTATATAATTGTTCACATCATATCATCTTGGTTGTGAGCAACCTCCTACAAAATAGAGATTGTATGTTAGTTGGAACAATAATTTTACCGCAACAAATGTTTTATATTTGTTGCCGTCGAGACCTAAAGCAACATTTTTTTTCTTTTCAATATGTTTGTTAAATTTGGACGACAATTGCAAAAAAATTTCTTCAAAACCTATTTTTCCTATGACTGACAAGAAATAGTGGACTACATATTCAAATCTTAAAGAAAAACATAGTCAAAATTTCATGATCATGTATATTATCTAAATCTTGGTTTATTCTATATGAAAATAACAGAATATATACCGTCACAACAAAATACCATTTTTTGTTAAATATAAGTTAACTTTTTATTTTAAGAAAGAGTTTGCTCTTTTAAATCTAACGTATATCTAGACTAGCTTTATGTTATTAAAAAAAATAAACCTTTTGTCACTTCTCGTTTAGATGGAACAAACAAACAAGTCTTGTTTGATTAGCATTTGACAGTTACTTCCACGGTAACCCCATGACAGGAGATCGTGTGTTAGCTTGGAATAATGATACTACTACAATATATGTTTTATGTTGTGTTGTCGTCCAAACCTGAAACAACATGTTTTTTGTCAATAAATTTTAAAATCTGAATGATAGTTGCAAAATAAACTTTTTCAAAACCCATATTTTCTCTGAATGAGAAGAAATAATGGACTACACATTAAATTCCATATTCAAAATCATATTTAAAATTTCATGACCATGTCTATTATCTAAATTTTGGTCTATTTTATATGAAAATAATGGAACGTATATCGTACAAATTAAAAACCAAATTATTTTTGAAGTTATTTAACATTATATTTAGAATATATATATATATATATAAGTGTTTGCTCTTCAAAATCTAACGTCCATGTAGAAAAGTTTTATGTTATTAAAAAGATAAACTTTTTTGCATTTCTGGTTTAGATGGAACAAACAAACAAGTCTTGTTTAATTGGCATTTGACAATTACTTCCACGGTAACCTCATAAACGGAGATTGTACGTTTGTTTGGAACAATGCTACTACTACAATATATGTTTTATGTTATGTTGCCGTCCAAACCTGAAACAACATGTTTTTTTTGTCAATATATTTTAAAATCTAATGATAGTTGCAAAATAAACTTATTCAAAAACTTATATTTTTTCTGAATCAAATTTCATATTCAAAATTTCATGACCATGTATATCATCTAAATTTTGATTTGTTTTATATGAAATAGCGGAATGTATATCGTACAATTGAAAACGAAGATTTGTTTTATATGAATATAACGGGATGTATATCGTACAATTGAAAACCCAAATTATTTTTTACGTTATTAAACATTGTATCTAGAAAAGGATAATGTATATATAAAAAGAGTTTGCTTATCAAACCTTTTTGCACTTCTTGTGGATCAAACACAAAAGTCTTGTTCTTTAACGTATTTGACCGTTACTGTAACCCAATGACGTGGCAAAATAAAGCGCATTATAACCCGAATTACACTAAAATACGCCAAGAGGTAAAACCAAAAAACACACAAGGATGAAAGGATCTGACGTGGGTGATGATAACAACCACGGACCCGTATCCCAAAGATCTCATCTTTCGAGTTTTGGTTCACACAATCCATAATAAACCAAAATCTCTTTGCTTTTCGCCGGAGCTGAAGCTATGATCGGCGGTGGTAGGGTTTACTGGGGGAAGAAGATGGATGTTGTTGAAGATACTGCTGCGGCGGTGGACGGTGGTGGATCTAACGGTGTTGTTGTCATCTTTGTTTGGAGTTCGATTAACGATAACCATCTTTGTAATTTCGTTGATCTTTACTCTTCTCTTGGTTGGAACTCTCTTGTTTGCCGAGCTGATTTTTTAACTGCGTAAGTTGTTTTCTCTTTCTCTTCTCTGAGTTAAGTCGCCGGCGAGTTAGCTGAATTGAGAAGTTTCAGTTGATGTTTTTGATGTGGGTATGTGTTGAAGATAGGGAATTTAAAGGCTTTTTGTAGCATTTACTAGAAAGTTTGAATCTTTTGTTCTTGAAACTTCTATAAATTAGATTTGATTGGGTGTGAGATTGCGTTTTTGAAGTCACTGTGTTTGTTTGTTTGTTTGTTTTTGATATGGGGATGTGTTGAAGATTGCAAATTTGAAGGCTTTGTGTAGCTTTTATCAGAAAGTTTGAATCTTTTGTTCTTGAAACTTCTATAAATTAGATTCGATTGGCCAAATTGAAAAAAACCAATTGGGTGTGAGATTGCTTTTTTTGAATTCAATGTGTTGGTTTGTTTGTTTTTGATATGGTGATGTGTTGAAGATTACAAATTTGAAGGCTTTTTGTAACTTTTATTAGAAAGTTTGAATCTTTAGTTCTTGAAACTCTTCTAAATTAGATTTGATTGGCCAAATTGAAAAAAAAAAGAAAAATTGGGTGTGAGATTGTTTTGCTGGATTCGTATCAATCAAGTTTGTATATAATCTTAGCTTTTTAAATATTCTATGTTTGATACTTTGAGAATCTTTTAAAGTGGTTTTGGATTTTGTCACATGTGTTCAGGTTTTACCCTGAAATGGCTCTCTCTTTAGCGTTTCATCTTCTTTCTGAACTTGTTGAGGTAAGGTTCTTTTAGATACATGCTTTATTCTCTTTTCTTTCTTTTGGTGTGTTACCTAAAATGTTGTTACTGTTGTAATTGTTTAGGAGCTAAAGGCTAGACCATGTCCTGTTATCTTTCTAGCTTTCTCTGGGGCTCCTAAAGCTTGTATGTACAAAGTATTACAGGTACGTTAAAAAAGGTTTGAACTTTGAGATAGTTTGTGTTCATCTTGTGATGGTTTTATGTTTTGTTCCTATGGTATCTAAGAATCTTTAATAATGCAGGTGATTATGGGCGATTGTGAAGCTCAAATACATCCGGTGAGAATTGTCTCCTATACAGTTTTATATTAAGTCATTAAAGCTCAGGTCATTTAGTTTTGGGTGAGAGGTCTAGTTATGTTGTTTCTCTCTCGGTTCAATTTCGACTTATCCATGGTTTTATCAACTTATGAAGGATGCTAGCCAGTTGGTTAGAAATTGTATTTGTGGACATGTTTATGACTCTGGGCCATTGGATTTCACAAGTGATCTGAATGTGAAATTTGCACTCCATCCCACTATACGGCGAATGTCTGGGCCTTCAAGACTAGTGTCTTGGGTGGCTAAAGGGATCTCTTCTGGGCTGGACGGTTTATATCTTACAAGATTTGAATCCCAACGTAGTGAGTACTGGCATGCTCTCTACTCATCTGTTGTAAGTTTCCATTGAGCTTCTATGCTTTCTCTAATTCTGGCTTATCAAATATGTAGCTAACATAAAGATAACTTGTCCTTTTACTCTTTCAGGAAATTGGGGCTCCATATCTCGTTTTGTGCTCGGAGAATGACGACCTTGCTCCCCAGCAAGTAATTTCAAGCTTCACCCATCAATTGCAGGAACTGGGAGGAGAAGTTAAGGTTGTCAAGTGGAAAAATTCTCCTCATGCAGGTTAGTCATGACATATAACATGTTATAGTGATGAAAATATTTATGATATGTGGCGTATGCCAATGGGGTCTCTTAATGACTAGGCATTCTATGATAATGGTTAGTCTGTTTCTTGGAGATTGCTTTTAATCTTGAATCTTGATTTCATTGCTACAAAATCTGAGCTTTTTTTTTTCCTTTTTGCTCCTTTCTTTCTTCAGGACACTACACACATAACCCTATACAATACCGAGCTGTTATCTCCAACTTTCTAGAGAAGGCCATGTCAGTTCACTTACAGAAAATCCGGCAGCTCGGAGAAAGAGCTCACACGCATGATGAGATCTCTGAGATAATATGCGACCTTCAGAAAGTTGCTGTGAAATCTAACCAAAGCCTAAGAAGAGTAGCCACTGGGCCATGTGATCACTTTTTCTTACCCAGCTCAGCGCCGTATCAAAGCAACAGCAGCAGCAGCAACGATCCATCAACTTCACAAGAAGAACTGAGAGAAAGATCCTCTTTCCGCCCACTCCAACCAACGAGTATAAACGCTCACAGCGTTCTGGGGCAATTCCTATTCGACTCATGTGTTCCAAAGAACATCGAAGGGTGGGATATCAGATTTGCGGGTTCTCTCAACGGCCAACCGTATGCCACTTCTCGTAAGAACTCAAATCTTGGTTTTAAGAAACGCGTTTTCCGTTCAAGACTATGAAATTCGCAGAAACTGAGCAAGGTACGCGTAATGTGAACCATATGGGGGGAAGTAGTAGAGAGATGTTTAGGAAGGAAGAGGATGTATAGGATGCGGAAGATGTAAATAGAGTGATATGATGATTACTACAACCTAACATATACATGAGGGATCTTCAAATGTTGTGTGTACAAGTCTCAAAAATAAGTCTGTATAGATAGACATATCTGTTGTTACTTGTCTACACGAAAATGTGTTAATAAAACACTGTAATATGTACCACTTGTGTATGTATTATCTTCAGTTCCTCGGACTTCATAGATTTTTTTTTGATATGGTTAATAGATTTATATTTAGTATTATTCATATTTTAGATATTTTTATATTGTTTAGGTTTTATGGGTTCCGATAAACCCGAACCCATGAGTTTAGCAATATTGAACCCAATAGGGTTATTTAGGCATACCTGTACTCTATCCGAACCGGTTTTTTTTGGATTGTTTTCCAAGTTGAGTATTCAAATACCGTTTTTTTTTGTCCAAGCCGAGGTGGATCCCTTGTTTTAAGATCTGGTTCTAGATCCGTTATCTCGAATATCCAGGTTTCAAATATCTTTTTTTTTTTACATCCTCCAGGTTTCAAATATCTGTATTTGTTTTTTCTTATAAAATAATATAAATACTAAAATTTATTATTAAAACATAAAATATGCTTCTAATAATATTGAATCATTCAGCGTTAAAAAAAACATAAAATACGCTGGATCCGGATATCCGATTTTAAATTGCAAATCGGAATGGAACAAATTCCAGGTCGGAACACGGATCTGGATCTCGGATAGTTGGTCTTTGGTCTTTGGCCTACTACTGCAAAGTTCTTATTTAATAAAAAAAAGATGTAAAGAAAAAAAAAACTCAAAGAAGCTAAAGCTGAAATATCTTAGCCCAATTCGGCCCAAATACAAATGGCGTTAACAGACCTATCCGACCCATATCTAAATCTTATCATATTTTTTGTTTCCTCCTACGAATATTCTCATCCCCAATCTTTTCCAGACTAGGGTTTTGCATTTTCACAGGGTTTTAATCTTTCACCATTTCCAAAAACCTCACCAAAAATGTCTTCTCTAATGGCGATTCGTTGCGCACGAACCCAAAAGATCGTCACAATAGGTTCTCTCCTCCAAGTACGTTCCTCATTTCCCAGACTCTCCTCTCAATTCCACTGTTCCGGTACCCTTAACTCGTTTCCGATCAGAAACCTGAGCACATCCGCCGCCACGAACGATTACTACCAGAATCCTCCGTCTGGACCACCGTCTCAACCACAACGGCCATATCCACCACCTCAAAGCTTCGATTCTCAAGGTTATCAGAACCAGACGAACACTAATCAAAGAGCTCCTCAAAACCCTAATCAATGGAGTCCTCAGAATAATCCTCAATACGGTGGTAACAGACCTCAAGACGGTGCGAACAGACCTCAATACGGTGGTGAAAGGCCTCAATACGGTGGTCAAAGGCCACAATATGGTGGTCCTGGTAACAATTATCAGAATCAGAATGTTCAACAGAGTCCTCAGAGTCAGTATTACAATCCGCAGCAGCAGCAGCAAGCACCAAGAAGCTCGAATCAGATCCCTAATCAGATGAATCAGCAGAGGAATGAGGTAGCTCCTCCTAGTGTTGAAGAGGTGATGAGGTTGTGTGAGCGTAGGTTATATAAAGATGCGATTGAGTTGCTTGATAAGGGAGCTATGCCTGATAGAGAATGTTTTGTTTTGTTGTTCGAGTCTTGTGCGAATCTGAAGTCTCTTGAGCATTCTAAGAAGGTGCATGATCATTTCCTGCAGTCTAAGTTTAGAGGTGATCCGAAAATGAACAATATTGTGATTAGTATGTTTGGGGAGTGTAGGAGTGTTACTGATGCTAAGAGAGTGTTTGATCATATGGTTGATAAAGATATGGAATCTTGGCATTTGATGATGCGTGCGTATAGTGATAACGGAATGGGAGATGATGCGTTGCATTTGTTTGAAGAGATGGCTAAACAAGGGTTGAAGCCGAATGAGGAGACTTTCCTTACGGTTTTCGAGGCTTGTGCTACTGTGGGAGGGATAAAAGAAGCGTTTCTGCATTTCGATTCGATGAAAAACGAGCATGGGATTGCTCCAAAGACAGAACATTATTTGGGTGTTTTAGGTGTTCTTGGAAAATGTGGACATCTTGTTGAGGCAGAGCAATACATCCGTGACCTTCCGTTTGAACCCACAGCTGAGTTCTGGGAAGCTATGAGGAACTATGCTCGGCTACATGGAGATATCGATTTAGAGGATTACACAGAGGAATTGATGGTTGATCTTGACCCTTCAAAGGCTGTAACCAACAAGATTCCTACCCCTCCACCCAAATCATTCAAGGAAACAAACATGGTTACTAGTAAGAGTAGGATCCTTGAGTTCCGAAATCTGACTTTTTACAAGGATGAAGCCAAGGAGATGGCTGCAAAGAAGGGAGTGGTTTATGTTCCAGACACACGATTTGTTCTGCATGATATCGATCAAGAGGCCAAAGAACAGGCACTACTCTACCACAGTGAGAGGCTAGCGATTGCTTATGGTATCATTTGCACCCCACCTCGTAAGACCCTCACAATCATCAAGAATCTCCGTGTTTGTGGGGACTGTCACAACTTTATCAAGATCATGTCCAAAATCATTGGTAGGGAGTTGATCGTGAGAGACAACAAACGTTTCCATCACTTCAAAGACGGTAAATGTTCTTGTGGTGATTACTGGTAGAGCCGCGTTTTCCATGCCTTTCGTTTCGGATAATGTATAGCGCTCTAAGCTCTTGTCAGAACTTTGCTAGTAGTTGGGAATGGAATAGTATTTGCTACGTTGTTACAAATTTCATCTGCTCTAGTCCTTCCTTTTTACTTTTGAATAAGTTAATGCTTTATATCTTATTACTCGTATTATGGAAGAACATTGGAGTTTATGTCGATTCAAAGTACAAAGATTTTCATGTTTTCGAAATTAGATTGAATGAGCAATGAAATTTAATTACAATAACAGAGAGAACGAAAGAGGTCATGTTCAGACAATGTTGGAAGACATCATCCTCATGAACTCTTCCATATTAACCAATCCATCTCCATCTGCATCAACAGCTCTCACCATCCTCTTGCAGTCCTCTAAGCTACATCTCTCCCCAAGCTTCCTTAGAACCGACATCACTTCCTCTGCGCTTATCTTCCCGTCTCCGTTTAAATCAAAAGTCCAGAAAGCATTTCGTATATCGGAAGACCTAATCCCTCCACTTCTCTTATACGCATCAATAAACTCTCTGAAATCAATAAACCCATCACCATCGAGATCAACGGCTTTAAAGATCTTGGGCACATCCTCGATCGCCCTCTCTTGTCCTAGCGCTCTCAGCACGACCTTGTACTCAGTCTGAGAGATTTTCCCATCACTGTCCGAGTCAAATCTGTTGAATACACGTCTCATCTCATTCACAGAAGGCTGAGAAAAGCCTCCTGGTCCGGGCGAAGACAAGCCCGATGATTGTCTGTCTCTAGAAAACATCCTTGAAGGCTTCCTCAACATCTTGTTCTTAGAGAGCTTGTACTGCAACTCAAGAAAGCTCACGTTTGACATATCTGATATTAGATCACCAATCTTTTCTTGATAGACTGATTCGAGGAAAGCTCCTCGATCCCACAGTATAAATACCACAAAATAGATGATTCCTTTGTGGAAAAAGAGAAAGAGAGACTTGGCGTTGAAGAAAGAAACCTTATGACTTTATTCCATGGCAACTGTTGAGAGAATGATTCGGTAAAGAAGAGGATAAGATTAACAAGGAACAAGGCAACGCAAAGACCATTCCTTTATCACAAGACTAAGAATCTGATACCCATAGTTATTAAAATAACTTTTGTGTCCAAAGCTTGATACTAGATTCCATTTCTATCATGTACTTTTTTTTGATATGATCAATCACAGAGGTCAGATCTTATATACAGAAACAAAGTTGAGACCTAAAACAAAGATCCTCGAATCAGACAGAGGGCTAAGAAAGAACAGCCAAAACCATGTTCTTGAGATAACGAAATTTTTTAACATCCAAGACAAGACCCATTGATACAGAGACAGCTTACAAGAGTTAACCTCCAAGACAAGCCACTGATGCAGACAACCAAATGTTTCAACCTTTCAGAACTAAGCTACCAAGAAATTATGCATAATTTAAGACAGACAACTAGGAACAACAAACAAAACCATGTTCTTGACACCAAAATGTAGAAAGCTTGATCGTTAAAGAGAAAAATATATAAGCAGTAAATTTATGTGTTGCAAATTGCAATGAAGAACTAAAGAACAAGAAGTTCTTTAAGGCTGGCTAATACATAGCTTCAAACAAGAACTAGAGCAAAGACAATACAACAACCAAAGCTGCAAGTAATGTGAACTTAGATTGAGACTCCAAGCATCCATTTCAATTAACACTTAGATTTGAAACTCTTAACTCCAATCATTTGTCTTTATCTTCTTCTCCTTGTCCTTTCTTAATCTGATTGTCTTCTATTTCTTCTTCATATCCTTCTTCTTCTTCATACTCTTCTTCTTCATACTCATCATACTCTTCTTCTCCATACTCTTCTTCTTCATACTCATCATACTCTTCTTCTTCTTCTTCTTCTTCTTCTTCTTCTTCTTCTTCTTCTTCTTCTTCTTCTCCATACTCTTCTTCTTCTTCTTCTTTGGCTCATCCAATAGAGGATGGACGAACTTGAGCAGCTCTAAGTCGTTAACATTAACATCTTCTACGTGGTCTACATAGGTGTATACATTACAAAAGTCTTCACCAAAACCTTGGACCTCAACACGTTGGAGAGTCTCCCTTTCAGGATTGAAGTAGAAAACATAAAACGGTTGTTTAGGTGTATACTCGCACATCGAAAAAACTATTTCACCCGAAGCAGTAGCTCCCGCGATAGAAACTTGACGACGACGGAAGAATATATCATCAGTCCAAGTGTAGGCATATTTCAACCATTCATGTTTCTCCATATCCTCTAGAACCCACACATGCAACTTATTAATGTCATCAGCCTCGACATGATCTCTCTCCCTATAACGAAAAGAAAGAGTGTCGACATCATCCTCGAAATAAACCACAGCTATTTTGCCCTTATAGTTTATCAATCTACAAAACCTTTCCACCTTGAAAAATGTGAACTTTTCAGCCCTAACATCAAAGCAAACTATACTGTAATCATCATTATCCCAAGAAGACGTGTCACCTAAGTAATACAAAACCCCGTTGATGCATATCCCTTCACTCGCGATTTCATGTTGCAAGGAACATTTGATTGTTCTCCACTTCATATCTTCTGTTCCTAACGTAAGAATCTTATGATTATGATCACAACCAGAATAAACCATGAACAATACCTTGAACTGCTTGTCAATCGGATCAAACACGAAAAAACTATAAGTCTTTCGGAAACGTTTCAGATAAGGTAAGCGTGTATACGCTCCTGTGTTAGGGTTACATATCACACATCCATCGTCGTAACAAGCACCGTTGAAATAGACCAAACCAGAGGCGTAGCCATGTTGAAAATACCGTCGGTTCGTATTATGATGGATCATCATAGGGAACTCCAGATGAAACTTGGCGTCGGCTGCAACAAGACTCGAAGAAGAATTCACAAGTTGAGGCAACGAGAAGAAGCGCCACACAGCTTTTGAGGTTTCTTCACCGTATGAGCCTTTCTCACCTTTTTCTACGATGGCGAATAAGAGACGTGGCTTAGCCAAGGAACTGGTCAAGAACAACTCCTTGAAATATAGACTACTCAACATCGATGACCATAGCTTCGACACGCAACGAAACCTAGCAACTGACTTTGAAGGCAGTCTTGACAATATCTCGAGGATGAGATCATTAACTGATATGGGAGTTGATGAATTCATTATGTGCTTTGCCGATCAAACGAAGAAAGAGATGTGTTATAATTCTAGAGAAACCTAGCTATGTGTATATATTAAACCTAGAGAACCCTAGCATTATTATATATACTAAAGAGAATATATGTTCTAGCTAGGTATCTAGTCCGTTAACGAAAATAAATTTAGGCCAATTTAACGTCCTGAACAAAAATTTTGCAGCTAGGTGATATTTTTCTTGTAGCTATGTTTTAGGTTTTTGTGATTTATATAGTGTTTCAATGATTTTTAAATGTTATGTAAAATTTGTTGTTATTTAATTAAAATTTTATTAAACTCTGTTAGATTTTTATGTTATTAGTTATTGATTTGTAGAAAGTTATTTAGATTGGGGGAATTGGAAATAAAGGATGAATACTTTAAAGTTTGTACATATACTTTTAATAGGATTTAACCCGTCGTATACAGCGGAACAATATTTGCATTTTCAAAATTTTCATATCAATAGTGGTCATGCTACGATGGTTTTGCTACTTTATTAAATAAAAAATATTTTTATCGTAGTGATTTAGAGTTTGATTGATTTAAACCGAGTAGCTACGGTTACACATGCATAAACTTACGAAAGCACGAGCTTTGGTTCCTAACATTATCAAATGTTTTAAATGATTAATTTAAAGGTGCAAATATATTTAAAGGTTGAGAATTAATGTGGAAATTGATGATGTATTTTTTAAAATTGTGCTTTCTTTAAATTTTAGGCAGGTTTGAACATTGGTTTTTACCCGCGATATAATATTTTATCTATAAATACAACAATGTTAACATTTTATTATTTAAAGTGTAAGATTTAAATTCTAAGATTTTAGATTTAACCCGTAATACCTATGTAATTTAGTAATTATGGTTACACATTTTTAAGTGTTAAAGAAATAAGAGAAATTATTACTAATAATCTTTTTATGATACCCTTTTGCAAAATTACCCTCATTTTGCCATTTTCATTTTTGTCCTCTCCTAAATTTTAATGGTCATTTTACCCCTAGTTGAAAGAATATTTTTTCCCAATGGAAGGAATATTCATGCCAAAAATTTTCTCCCTACAAATTTCCCGTCAACAAGTTTCCTGCCAAAACATTTTCCGCAAAAAAACTTCCCGCAAAAAAAATTTTTTCTACAAAATTATCCCGCCAATTTTTTTAAAGGATTTACAAGGATTTTTAAAGGGTCTTTTAAAGGTTTTATAAGGGTTTTTAAACGGATTTACAAGAGTTTTTAAATGGTTTTTAAAAGATTTGTAATGGTTTTAAAGGGTTTTAGAAGCTTACAAAAGTTTTTGAATGGTTTTTAAATGATTTACAATGGTTTTTAAAAGTTTTTATAAGTTTTTAACAGTTTTAAAAGGATTTACAAGGATTTTTAAAAGAGTTAAAAAATTTACAAGGATTTTTAAAGGTTTTTTAAAAGGATTTACAAGTGTTTTTAAAAGGATTTACAAGTGTTTTTAAGGGCATACAAGGATTTAAAAATGGTTTCAAAAGGATTTACAAGGATTTTGAAAGATATTTACAAATATTTAAAAGTAGTTTAAAAAGATTTACAAGGGGTTTAAAGGGTTTTAGAAGTTTACAAAAGTTTTTAAATGGTTTACAAATTTTTTGAAGGTATTACAAGTTTTTTAAAATGGGTTTTAAGGATTTACAAGGGTTTTTAAAGGGTTAGTTTACAAAAGTTTTTATGAAAGGATTTATCACAGTTATAAGGGGCTTAAAGGGATTTATAAGTGTTTATAAATGTTATAAAATGATTTACAATGGTTTTAAAAGGTTTACAAGTTTTGAAAGGTTTTGGATGACTTTTAAAAGATTTATAAGGGTTCCTAAAGGATTTTTAAGGGATTTAAAAATATTTACAAAGTTCTTAAAAGATTTTAAGGAATTGTGGAAAAATTTTTGTCGGAAAGTTTTGGCAGGAAATTTTTTTTTGGCGAGAAAATTTTGTCGGAAATTTTTGGCGGGAAATTTTTCGGAAGGATTATTCCTTCCTTTGGATGGAATATTATTGAATATTCCTTCCAAACATTTTCCCGCCAAAATTTTCCCGCCAAAAAATTTCCCGCAAACAAAAATTTTTCCCGCCAAAATTTTTTTAAAGGTTTTCAAGGATTTTTAAAGCGTCTTTTGAAGGATTTACAGGGGTTTTAAAGGGAATTACAAGAGTTTTTAAATGGTTTTAAAAAGATTTGTAATGGTTTTTAAAGGGTTTTAGAAGCTTACAAAGGTTTTTAAAGGATTTAAAATGGTTTTTATAAGTTTATAACAGTTTTTAAAGGATTTACAAGGATTTTTATAAGATTTTCGAATGATTTTTAAAAATTTACAAGGATTTTCAAAGGGTTTTTAAAAGAATTTACAAGTCTTTTTAAAAAGATTTACATGTTTTTTAAAGGCATTTATAAGGATTTAAGGATTTAAAAATGGTTTTGAAAGAATTTAAAAGGATTTTTAAAGATATTTCCAAAGATTTAAAAATAATATCCAAGGATTTACAAGGGGTTTTAAACGTTTACAAAGGTTTTTAAAGAGTTTACAAAGGTTTTTGGAGGCATTACAAGAACTTTAAAATGGTCGTTTTAAGGATTTAGCAGGTTTTTAAAGGGTTTTAGAAGTTTACAAAAGTTTTTATTAAAGGATTTACCTCTCTTATAAGGGCTTTAAAGGGATGGCAAGTGTTTATAAATGTTATAAAATAATTTACAAATGTTTTAAATGGTTTACTAAAGTTTTGAGAGGTTTTGGATGATTTTAAAAAGATTTACAAGAATTTTGAAAGGATTTTTAAGAGCTTTAAAATTTTTTACAACGTTTTTAAGGGAATTGCGAAAAAATTATGGCGAGAAATTTTTGTCGGAAATGTTTTGGCGGGAAATTTTTTGGAAAGAATATTTTTTTGTTGAAAAGAATATTCCTTTTTCATCGTGAGTTATAGTAAAAGAGGATAATTTAGTCATTTTGTACATTGAAGAGAATATTTTTGAAAATGGATACCCAGAAAAGGTATGTGTAAAAAAATTATCGTAAAAATGTTATTTATGCAAATTCCCCATCATTATTTTTATTATATATAAGTACAAATACATATAAAAAAGTAATAATATAGTGTCGTTTACCATTAACACTCATCTTTGACATAGGCGATAAAAAAGGCATTATACTATCTGGAGTTTCTTCTACAACTTTGGATGGAGTGTTAGTGTAACAACCCGTCCTGTGGGAACCTCTGCCACATGGCACACCCCGCCACATGGCAGCTACAAGCGCTACAGCGCATCGATCCTAACCTCTCTCTTGTGGGCCCAAACTGCGCAGCCCACTTGCTCGCAGCCTCCTGGCCCACCAGGTAGGTTATTGGTGCGCCTGGCGTTCCTCGAACCCAGGTCCTCACCCTTTAACAACCTTCCCACTTGACAAGTTGTCACTAATAAAGCTTCAAGTTTATAAATAGCTTCAAGTATACTCATCTGCACAATGCAAACAAAGCTAAAGCATGCAGGAACAGATGAACAACCTTTTAGAAGTTTGAGTGCGACCAAAAAATAATATGACCTTCAAAAAAGCAGCTCATGTAGGAGATTTATCAAAATAGTACAAATGAAAAGAGCATAAATAAGGTTTGACAAAAAATAAATGATGACATGCTAATTTATTTCACCTAACTCCAATCTTGTCTCTATCTTCTTCTCCTTGTCCCTTCTCAATCTGATTCTGAATCTGATGGTCCTAAATATTCTGGCTCCACCAATGGAGGATGGAATGACTTGAAAAGTTCTAAATCGTTAACATCAAGATTTTCTACGTGGTTTACAAAGGTGCAAACGCTACAACGTTTCTTAACCGATTGATCAAGACCTTGTATCTCAACACGTTGGAGAGTGTTTTTTCCACCTCATATCGTCTTCATCTCCAAATGTAATAATTTTATGATGACCACAACCACCAGGATATACCATTGATAATGCCTTTTGTTGCTTATCTAACCCCGAAAAGGTATAAGTATCTCTGTAGTTATACCTATTAGGTAACATCGCATACCGTCCTGTGATGGGGTTACATAGAAGAAGTCTACCCCTGGATCGACAAGTATGGAAAGACATCAAGCCAGAGGTGTAACCACCTGAAAAAAAACTTAAGTCATAACATTGAGTACTGTTCAATAGATCTTCTTGAGATAACTTCACATTAAGTTCAGCGACTGCTACTAGCGTCGTTGACGAAGATTGGTCATATGGACTCTCAAGCTGAGGCAAAGAGAAGAAGCTCCACACACCGTTTTCTACGGTGGCGAGTAAGAGGCGCGGCTTAGCCGAGGAGCTGGTCGAGAACAACTCCTTGAAATATGGACTACTCAACATTGATGCCCATAGCTTCGACACGCAACGAAACCTTGCCACCGACTTTGAAGGCAATCTCGACAATATCTCCAAGATGAGATCATTAGTCGATGATATGGTACAGTATTCTCGAATTTAGTGGGTAAGAAGAAATACTAATGGGCTTGTTTAATGTCCAAATGGGCCGCCAGATATGTCTCCAGCCAAATCTTGCCAATAAAAGTTACCATCATACATTACATACATTAGAAGACAAGACTATTAAACAAACACAAAGTTTCTTTTACTCCAAGCTACTAACCCCTCACATACATCATCATCATTAAGTCTTCTCTTAGGGTTTGAAGACAACGAGAAGCAGCTCGTTTGGTTCAATAAGTGTGAATTTGCAGGTATCCCCAGAATAAAGAGGATACTCTTTAACCACAGAGCGCCATCCACCAGAGAAAGATCTAAACTTCATTAGATATATCACATTCCAAGATTTCTTCCCATCTTGGTGATGAATCTTGAACATTGTCTTCTCTTCTGGCATATGATCCTTTGCAAAAGAAACAGGGATCCTCTGAAAACACACACACACACAAAGATAAATATTTTGATTCAGAATACATTGATTCTGTTTTAGATGTTCTTGGTTTGTCTTATCTTTACCTGAAATATTTGATATGCTTTCTTGAATAAGATGGTGAATTCTGAAACCGAAGACGAAGAGGCTCCCGCAGAATCTCTCCTCGCCCTTACCACTTTCTCAGTCCTCTTCGAGTTTTGGGTTTCCTCAGCTCTCTTCTTCCCAAAGCTGAGCTTTCTTTTGTAACTTTCTCCTCCATTTGATTCAACTACTGTTGTTGGGGAACGATTACTCAACTCAGGAGACAATACTTCTTCTTTCTTGACATCATTGTAGACACTACTACCTCTTCTTTGTTCTGTTTTAACCCGACCTGTTTCATCATCAAAAGTAAAAGAATCAATGTCTTTATCCAGTTCACTGTTTCATAACCGGAAAAGCAAATCTTCTTACTAGAAGAAGCCAAGGGTGCTCTGGACTGTGAAGGTTGAAGCATCTCCTTGCCGTTTTGTTTGAAGATGTTAACAGTGAAACTCATATTTCCTTTGTGAGTGAATGTAAGAAACTCACTGTGTCCCAAGGCATTGTCCTTCACAAACTTCTCCCAACCAGACTTCTCCATGAAGTAAAATCTCGGGTTTTTGGAAATTTCTACTTCCCAAGAACGTCCCCATTGTGTTCTTATCTTCATCTTACATGAGAGCTCTTTGTCGGAGAAGCTTCTCACGAAGTCATGAGGAAGTGCTCGCTTTGGTTATACAAATAAGATGAAGTGATGATATATATAAGACTGAAGAATGTGTTTTGCAATTACATTGAACTTGTTACTACACCTCATCAAGATTTGAGTCCAAAGTTTCAAATTTTACATACAAATGAAAACCTAACAAGCATTTGTAACGAACAGAGGAAAGATCTCATTTGGAAGATACATCCACGAATTTAGACAGAGAACTAAGGGAAGCAACAAAGAGACAAGAATCATGAGTTATTTGAGACCCAAAAGCTTATCAACAATAAAGACTCCACCTTTAAATCTAGCTGACAAGATTCAACCTTTAAGACATCACCAATTGTTAAGAACTAAAAGTTTCAACCTTTCCAAACACAGCCAACAAGATTCAACTTTTAAATGACAAGACCCATTGTTACAGTCAAACAGAGCACAACAGCTACACAATTTACTTTATGGCTAATTAACTTCACTTTTCACAATATTCAACCTTTAAGACAAGACCCCATTGTTACAGAGAATCAAAAGTTTCAACCTTTCCAAACTTAGTTAACAAGATTCAACATATAAGACAATACCCATGTTACAGAGAACCAAAAGTTCAAACCTTTCCATACTAAACTAACATGAACTCGCCAAATTTAAGAACAAGAAGAGTTTAGAAACATAGTTACCATGTTTTCTGAAGCAACATCTATACTCTGAACGGCCTTGAAGAAGCCTTCATTTTTGCGTTCTTGTAAGCACCGAAGGTAATCAGCGTTCCTAGCCATTTTCTCTGATTTTCAAGGTCACACTCACACACAAGCTTTGTTTCCTTCTACTTCCTCTCTCACACTCTCTTTCTCTTTTGTTCTGTAGTGAGCAAACTTCTTGAAAATTCAGTCAAAGTGGTTAAAGTCAGAGAGCTGAAAATATAAGGACAATCTGACATCAGATGTTCTCTTTTATGTATATCACTTTTACAAAAGAAAAAAGAAAAAAAAAAGTATATCACATAACCTTTAATGTGGTTCTAGTTACAAAGAAAATGTAGTTATTTATCCAATTAAAAGGGAGGAGTTAATGTATTTGTCTTTCAAGAATAAAAATAATATATTTAGTTAAATGTCTTTTTCTAAAAATAAAATATGATTTTTACTCAAAATAAAATGAGTTAGAATACACATCTAATTTTTTTTTTTTTTTTTTAATTTATATCTAAAATTTTAACAAGAATATTACAGTTAGTATAAAGGAATAATACCTTACTAGCTGCGAACTTTTTGTTCATGAAATTATACATTTGAAAATTAATCATAAATTATACATGCAAAATATTGAACATATATATATAATATAAATTTTATAATACATAAAAAGCTGTAATAATGACTGGAAAACCACACCCAATGTATTAAAACGAAACAAAAAAGTTGTAGTATGTGGTTTTTAAAAAGAAATATTTTTGAAATTTCCCTGTTTGTTGGTAAATAATGTTTCTTGTTTTTTAATATGTTAATCTTACGAAATGAATTATAAGTAAATGACGGAGTCTTTCTCCCCTTAATGCTGAAATTGAAGCTTTGGTGTGGGTGATGAGATCCATGATTGGCCATAATCTCATAGATGTGATGTTCCTTACCGACTGTTCTGACTTGGTATTTTCTCCGACGGTGTGGGCAGCGTTCTCTGTTTATTTGGACGACATTATCACTGACATGGAAGAGTTTTCAACTTTTTTGTTATCTTTTACTTCTAAAAATTTGAATGTAAAAGTGGACCATTTGGCACGACAAGCTCGTTCCACTCCGCATATTGTCAAGTATGTAGACAACTATACTTCGCATTGGCTTATTTGAACTAATCTTAAGTCGTTCTTTGATGACAAAAAAAAAGAATTATAAGTTTATTTATTTTCAGCTTGGTTCAAACTTTATATAATAAGATATAAAAAGTATAAGTCTTTATTCATTAGGACTGAAGGCATAGAATTAAAATCTAATTTTATTATCATGTAATATATTGTTAAATTATACTTCAAGATAAAGTGCATAAAATATAAATTTGGGTTTTAGTATAGAAATTATCATTTAAAATATAAAATGAATATCTAAAATACTATTAATTTTTGTACATATTTTTTATATCCGCCTATTTACGCGGGCTTAATATAGCATTCTACACAACAAGTTATATCCTATCAAAATTTCATATTTAACGATAAATAGTATTATAAAATGTAATATATACTATTAAAAAAAAAAAAAAACCCTCCTACCTCAATTTCATATTTTGATAATAATACTACATACACAAATTTTTACTAGCCTGAAACGCCAAGAACGTTTCAGCGAGGAAATAAAAACGACTCGAGGTGTCCTTTCCAACTTGTTAAACGAGTAGACGGCCCACATAGGACGTTAACGTTGCCCGTTTTTTTAACCGACTCAAATAGGAACTATGTAAGGGAAACCTAGGTCTCTTTGATTATATATATAGCTTTGTTTCTCTAGCTAGGTTTACTATAACCTAGGTCTCTTTATTAGGTTTTAACTTATCTTTGTTGGATCGGCAAATCATGAGTTCATCATCTCTCATATCGATTAATGATGATCTCATCCTCGAGATATTGTCAAGACTGCCTTCAAAGTCAGCTGCGAGGTTTCGTTGCGTGTCGAAGCTATGGGCATCGATGTTGAGTAGTCCATATTTCAAGGAGTTGTTCTTGACCAGATCCTCGGCTAAGCCACGTCTCTTATTCGCCATAGTAGAAAAGGGTGAAAAAGATTCATACGGTGAAGATACCTCAAAAGGTCTGTGGCGCTTCTTCTCTTTGCCTCAGCTTCTGAATCCATACGAGAAGTCATCATCGTCTTCAAATCTTGTTGCAGCCGCCGAGTTTCATTTGAAGTTCCCTAGGTTTATCTATCATATTCGTAACCTACGATATTTTCAACATGGCTACAACTCTGGTTTGGTCTATTTCTACGGTGCTCATTACGACAATAAATGTGTGATATGCAACCCTAACACAGGAGCGTATACACTCCTACCTCATCTGAAACGTTACCGAAAGACGTATAGCTTTTTCGTGTTTGATCCGATTGACAAGCAATTCAAGGTATTGTTCATGGCTTATCAGTCTGGTTGTGATCGTAATCATAAGATTCTTACGGTAGGAACTGGAAACATGAAGTGGAGAACGATAAAATTTTCCTTATGGCATGAAATCGCAAGCGAAGGTGTATGCATCAATGGGGTTTTGTATTACTTGGCTGACACGTCTTCTTGGGATAATGAGGATTATGCTTTAAAATCTGATTATAGTATAGTTTGCTTTGATGTTAGGTCTGAAAAATTCACCTTTTTCGAGGTAGAAAGGTTTTGTAGATTGATAAACTATAAGGGAAAATTAGCTCTGGTTTATTTCGAAGATGATGTGGACATTCTTTCTTTTGTTTATTCGGAGGAGGATCATGTCGAGGCTGATGACATTAATAGGTTGCATGTGTGGGTTCTAGAGGATATGGAGAAACATGAATGGTTGAAATATGCCTACACTTGGACTGATGATATATTCTTCCGTCGTCGTCACGTTTCTGTCGCGGGAGCTACTGCTTCGGGTGAAATAGTGTTTTCGATGTGCGAGTATACACCTAAAGAACCGTTTTATGTTTTCTACTTCAGTCCCGAAAGGGAGACCCTCCAACGTGTTGAGATCCTAGGTTTTGGTGAAGACGATTGTAGCGTATACACCTATGTAGACCATGTAGAAGATCTTAGTGTTAACGATTTAGAGCTGCTCAAGTCAGTCCATCCTCCATTGGTGGAGCCAGAAGTTGAAGAAGAATCAGAAGAAGAATCAGAATGAGAATTGGGAAAAGGAGAAGAAGATAAAGACGAATGATTGGAGTTAGGTGAAAGCAACGTGCATGTCTCCTTTATAATCTCTATTCGTTTATGCTATTTCAATATGTACCCTTTTCATTTTAATAAAGTAAGTATCATTTCAAATCCTAGTGTTCAGTCATTGAAAATGATGCTTGGAGATTAAATCTAATGAACTTTACATACTTGAAGCTTTGGTGGTTGTATTGTCTTTGCTCTAGTTCTTGATGTAATAATCTACTAAGCTATTTTGTGAGTTTCTATTGTTAAGTGAATTGTTTTTTTTTTTGGTCTCTGCTACGTGAGAAGAGCAATATAAGTCATAATTTCTCTTTCAAAATACATTTTTGGCTGCAGTCATATATCTATAGCGATCTAGCAACATCTAGAGCCAATTCTTTCTCTTCCATTTTCCATGAACAACCTCAATGCTCTAAAGCATATACAACTAGTGGAAGAAGAGGATGTATCTTTGTGGATAAGTATAAACATAAAGGTACTCTTTCCAAGTCATAATCTATCATATTTGGCAAGAACGAAACAAACGACGTCGAGGAAAAAACCCCTGCACGCATCTCATATTACAAAGAATATAGACAAGAAAAAATATTATAATTTTAAAAATATTCTTTGGTGTTCAAAAAAATAATATATATATATATATATATTCTTTATTTTATTCTTAAGAACCTCAAGTGGGATTATTGGAGGAAGAAAAACTTAACAACTCCTATTGAGAAACTTAACTATAAATTTTGCAAATTTTATATTAAAAATAATGGTAAGAACCTCTAATGTTATATTCGGAAGTGAAAACACCAAAAAAAAAACATCAATAACAATAATCAGGTTATGATCTTTATTTTTTTTATTACTTGTTGAACTTATTAGTATAGATCTACTTATGTTTTATGTTGTAGAATTTAACTCATGTTGTGTGTGTCTGTTCATAAATAAAACTTGAAAACAGTAATGAGCATATCGAAATATTTTTTTGAATATATGATGAGAATTAATGTTTATATTTTGCAAATTTTAACTACACATGTCCTTTCCTAAAAGGAAAACATAGTTTTTATTCACAAAAAATATACGTCTAATTTATTTTAAATTTGAACAAGAGTATCATAAAAAGAAAAATATCTTAAACCTACAAAAATTTAGTTCATGCAATTAAATTCTTGGACGTTAACTTGGCCCATCTTTGATTTCGTTAACCGACTAACTTAGTCTCTTTATTATATAACTTAGGTTTTAAACATGTTAGGGTATGCATCAATGGGGTTTTGTATTACTTAGGCGACGCGTCGGATTCTATACATGTTATTCCTGATGATGTAACGTTGCATTATGTGATAGTTTGTTTTGATGTAAGGTCTGAGGAATTCACTTTTATTGACGTAGAAAGGTTTTGTCGGTTGATAAACTACAAGGGCAAATTAGCTGTGATTTATTGGGAAGATGATGAAGACATTTACGAGATTTGTAATGGTAGTAAGGACCTTGAAAAGTATTTGGAGGAAAATCTTGAAGTTGATGCCACTAATGAGTTGCATGTGTGGGTTCTAGAGGATGCTGAGAAACAAGAATGGTCGAGATATGCCTACACTTGGACCGATGATAAGTTCTTCCGTCGTGATGTTTCCTTCGCTGGAGCGACTGCTTTGGGAGAAATAGTGTTTTCGGTGCGCAAGTATACGCCTAAACAACCGTTTTATGTTTACTACTTCAATCCCGAAAGGAAGACTCTTCAACGTGTTGAGATCCAAGGTTTTGGTGAAGCTTTTAAGGAATGTTGTAGCGTTCGCACCTTTGTAAACCACATAGAAGATCTAAATGTTAATGATTTAGAACTACTCAAGTCAGTCCATCCTCCATTGGAGGAAACAGACTATGAAGGAAATTCAGATTCAGAATAAGACTGAGAAGGGACAAGGAGTGGAAGATATGGATGGTGATTGAAGTTAGGTGAAAGAAATTGTCATTTATCTTTTTTTTTTGGTTGTTTCTCTTAGTTCTTTGTCTTAATCTGATAATATTTGCTTTAATTTACTACATTGTTTCTTCTGGATGAGATCTGTCCTCTGTTCTTTTATAACATCTCGTTGTTTTTTATTTGTGTGTGATGTGGAACCAATTCCATGATGAAACTACGGAGTGCCTACTAAAACAGTGATAACTGATAACCTCAAAAATATGAACAAGTTCGGACTGAATTTGAAAGCCTAAGATGCCATGTAATATAGTCACCACATGTTTCTTTAATTTCTTTCTTCAACGCCAAGACACTTTTCTGGCTAAAGGAATTTTCTTTTCTTTGGGATCAATGGTTTCTTAAAACATAATATCAGATATATGTAAAAGGTGAGCTTTCTTAAGTTGCAGCACAAGCTCTCCAAGAACGAGTTGTTAAGAGCATCCTCAATGGTAGTATATTATATGTGTATCTTAGGATTAATTTAGTAATAAATTTGAAAAGTGTAGAGTTTAAGATTTGTATTTTTGTTTTATGTTTTTATGCAAGATTATTGGTAGTTTCTTAAGTTGTGTATCTTAGGATAAAAAATATTAATAATTTTTTTAACATTTTTAATTATTAAAAACATAATAATTATTGCAAAATAAAAATTTTAAAACATATATGAAATACAATTTATTACATAAATAACATAAAACACAATTAATTTAAACGTAATTTTTGGAATATTTTGTCCATTTGCTCGACCAAACGAATTCGTTGACATCAAACTGTGTATACGTATCTCGTTCGTCTTCAATAATATTGTGAAGATATTTTTTGTTTTGTAGGAATATTGTAAAGATATTATACAAGCTCGCATAATATTTTTAATTTTTTCCTTATCCCAAATATTTATTTCAACACCCACTCAGAAACTGACACGTCACTGCCTCTTAAACATTGTTTTGTATCTTATATAAGATACCATATCTTAGATTTTAATTAACATTTTGATTTAAATTAAATCTCTAATTCATCTAAGATACCTCTAACATCCTACCATTGAGATGTTCTCTAGAGAGATACAATCCTCAGCTCGTCTTTACATGAATGAGATGAGACAGGAATATCATTATAACTGGTAGAATAAAGTTAAGCTGTATTGACTGGTTTATAATTTTAATGTAAGTGTCACACAAATGCGCCGATAGAGTGAAAACAAAACCCAATTTAAATATTTATTCTAGTAATTAACAACAATATATTTTTGATAAATTAATTTGGAAAAGTTAGAAAGTTGTAGATGATCGATTGCAATAGAGAGAGCAATGGCAACTAACCGAGAAAAAAGCTGAATAATCTACTTGTTAATCATCTCCATCTTATATATTAACAAGATGATTAACAAGTTTCACAATCTAAGACTCGTACACAATAACGAAACAAATAAAACTAGACACGTTAACTTGACTAATGACGAGAGCCAATGGCTCGGCCCACTTGGTCTTTAACCGACTAAAAATCGAAAACATATTTCCACGTTGTCTTAATATAAATTGTTAGGGTTTGTCTAGGTCTTAATATATTTTTATCATCTTTCTTTCTTTCGTAGGACCAGCAATCATGAGATCATCATGTCCCATATCATCGACTAATGATGATCTCATCTTGGAGATCTTGTCGAGACTGCCTTCAAAGTCGGTCGCGAGGTTTCGTTGCGTGTCGAAGCAATGGGCATCAATGTTTCGTACGCCATATTTCAAGGAGTTGTTCTTGACCATATCCTTAGCTAAGCCGCGACGCCTCTTATTTGCCATCGACGAAAACAGCGACAATAGAAAATTAGCATGCGGTGCTTGGAACTTCTTCTCGTTGCCTCAGCTTGAGTATCCATATGAACAATCATCGTCGACGAGTCTTGTAGCAGCCGCCAAATTTCATGTGAAGTTACCTCCAAAAGATCTACGGAATAATCAGTCTGATGACCGAAGATATTTTTCATGTGGCTACGCCTCTGGTTTGTTATATATATATGGTTGTCGATGCCAAGCTAAACCTATGATATGTAACCCTATCACAGGATTGTATGCGATCTTACCTAGACGGTACACTTACAGAAAGGCGTATAGCTTTTTCGGGTTTGAGCCGATTGACAAGAGATACAAGGCATTGTCCATGGCTTATCCATCTGGTCCTGGTCGTCATATAATTCTTACGATTGAAGATGGAGATATGACGTGGAGACATGTAACATGTTCTTTGCGCCATGAGGTTGTGAGTGATAGGGTATGCATCAATGGGGTTTTGTACTACATAGGTGACGCGTCTGATTATAGTGGTAATGAAGATGATCCTTGTGTGATAGTTTGCTTTGATCTTAGGTCGGAGAAATTTACCTTTATTTGCTTACAACTTGATTTGGATGATATTTTGATACAATTGATAGACTACAAGGGAAAATTAGCTGTGATTTATTTCGAGGATGATTTCAAATATTCTCATACCATTTATGGGTTGAACCTATGGGTTTTAGATGATGTTGAGAAACATGAATGGTCAAAATATGCCTACACTTGGACCCACGATAGATTAGCCTATTATTCCATTTCCATTGTTGGAGCAACTACTTCGGGTGAAATTGTGTTTTCAACGAATGATTACACACCTAAAAAACCGTTTTATGTTTTCTACTTCAATCCCGAAAGGGAGACTCTCCAACGTGTTGAAATCCAAGGTTTTGGCAAAGTGTTTGAGAAACCTTGTCGCGTTCTCACCTTTGTAAACCACGTTGAAGATCTTAATGCTTATGATTTAAAACTACTCAAGTCATTCCATACTCCATTGGAGCAGCAAGAACATGAGTATCCATCAGATTTAGACTATGACTGAGAAAGGACAAGGAGCAAAATATATAGGGATGATGATTGGAGTTAGGTGAAAACAATGGGCTTATCTATTTTATTGTTTTTCTCTCTTTAACGAGCTTTATACATTTATTTTAATGTTCGATGAGATCTGTTCTTTGTTCTTTTATAACATCTTGTTCTGTTTTTCATTTTTGTGTGATGGAACAAATTTCATTCTGTTTTTCATTTTTGTGTGATGGAACCAATTTCATGATGACACTATTGGACTTTGTCAAAATCTAAGACAAGCTAATTAAGTTATAAAATATACATTGCTTTAGATCAAAAGCCTGAAATTGATATAATAAGCCTAAAATATACATTCATGCATGGTTATACTTTTTAGAGAAGATGGAGAAGATGACTATACTTTTTAGAGAAGATGGAGAAGATGACTATACTTGTAGAGAAGATGGAGAAGATGACTATACTTTTTAGAGCTATATGCGATGATTTCATGGTTTGGATGTCTCAAATCACCTTGTTATGATTCTTTTTTTCTTATTGTGTTTTTGTAATTTGTAAATACTAAACTTACGTTCTCTCGAGAAGATCTTACCTTGTGTGCGATCTTACATACATAATAATAATAATTAAATAATAAGCCTAAGCTAGACCTTTGATATGTAACCCCATCACAGGATGGTATGCGATCTTACCTTGTGTGTATACTTACACAAACGGGTATAGCTTTATCGGGTTTGGCCCAATTGACAAGCAATACAAGGTATTGTCCATGGTTTTTCCATTTGCTCCTGGTCATCATAAAATTCTTACATTTGGAGATGGAGAACAGTAAAATGTTCTTTGCGACATGAGGTTGTGAGTGAAGGGGTATGCATCAATGGGGTTTTGTGATGATCGTGATGTGATAGTTTGTTTTGATCTTAGGTCTGAGAAATTCACCTTTATTCGCATAGAAATGTTTGGTCAATTGATTGACTACAAGGGCAAATTAGCTGTGTTTCATTGGGAGGATGATGTCGTTAACCGGTTGAACTTGAATCTGTGGGATCTAGAGGATGTTGAGAAACAGGAATGGTCAAAATATGCCTACACTTCGACGGATGATAAGTTTTTTTTGCTAAATTGTAAATATTTCATTAATAATGAAAATGGTTTACGTTACAATCCAAGGAATTGAAACGTATACATATGGTTTCATGGCAAAAAAGAATAAAAACATGAAAGCATAAGACGGTAATTAAACCAAATTTTCGGTCCATCTACTCAACCAAGCCAAGAAGCTATGGGAACAAGATGAAGCGATGACGTTTATGAAGTCCTTCCCGGATGAGTTGCAAAAGGAGAAGGGCGAAAGCAAATTGTAAGACGCCTTAATACGACTAGTGACTAGCTATAGAAACCTTTCGCAGGAGGTCCAAGACTGAGCCGTCAACGGTAAAACTCCAAATCATCGATCACAAACTCCCCCTTCGTCATGTGAGATCGATTCTTCGTTTTAGTCCATGAGCTTTCTCTGAAATGGAACCTCACACAGCTAAAAGCTAAAGGTGCAAGCCCCCTCTACCAAGTTCATCCTCGAAGTCAGTAGCTCAGAGCAAAATAAGACCATTTAAAACCACACAAGAAGCTGAAAACCCTACTACCTTCTCTATAGCACCGTCAAGACGATAAGTTGGGGAAACCACTTCAGGTGAAATTGTGTTTTCAACGTACATGTATACACCTAAAACAACGTTTTATGTTTCCTACTTCAATCCCGAAAGGGAGACTCTCCAACAAGTTGAAATCCATGGTTTTGGCGAAGCTTTTAAGCAACCTTGTCGCGTTCTTTTCTTTGTAAACCACATAGAAAATCTTGATACTAACGATTTAAAACTACTCAAGGCAGTCCATGCTCCATTGGAGAAGCCAGAATATGTATATCCATCAGATTCAGAATCAGACTGAGAAAGGACAAGGAGAGGAAGATAGGGATGATGATTGGAGCTAGGTGAAAACAATGGGCATATATACATTTTGTTTGAGGTCAAGAACAAGCTTTTTTTGTTTCTTCTAGATGAGATCTATTCTATAATCTTTTATAACATCTCGTTCTGTTTTTCATTTGTGTGTGATGGAACCAATTTCATGATGATGATACTATAAATTGGACTTTATATAAATTTGAGACAAAACTAATTAAGCCAAACTATATATATAGTATTAAAATGCTTTACTAAAGCCTGAAATTGATATATGCTACATTACATAAGCAAAACCTTTGAACATCCCTCGTAGCATAGTTCCTTGGCGTTTGGATAATCTTTTACGTTCCAACAATGATTCTTCTTTCGTGAGATACAACACCAACATTCCCTTTTAAACGATAGCTTACAATAGGTTTTGATGCATGGAGGTATATGAATATGGAGCATCGATCTTTGTATCTCTCCATCCTTCGTTCTCCCACCTTGACACATTGACACAAACACAACTTTGATGAGATGGGCCAAAGAAGCTAGAGACATTACAGTGAGGAAAACCTATCCTTACCTTCATGTAGAGTGAAGATGGAGAAGATAACTATGCTTATTAGAGCTATATGAGATGCTTTCATGGTTTGGATGACAATGATTCTTGTTTTCTTATTTTGTTTTTGTAATTTGTAAATACTAAACATATATATTTATATATAATTTCTCCAGTTTAAAATAATTTAGCTGGTTTCGATATTTACATATTTTATAAAAGTATTAATTTTCTATTTACTTTATTTCATTTTAAAATTTTCTATTGGTAGATGCATGATGTCTTTTTTCTAGAATTTCTTAATATTAAAAGTTGGTGGATTCTACATTTATTAGTTTTAGCAATATTAAAGATTTTTACCAAAGCTTTTGATGGGTTTTATTAATGTTATATTTTTTTATTAACCTTTTCTATAACTATTTTTGCAAAGTAAATATATGTTAATGTTTGCTACAAGTTTTGCAACTATTTTTCATGTTTGAAATATGTGTATATTTTATTGTTTACATAATGAATCTCCATTAGGTCATTTTCAGGGGTTTTCCTCTTTAAACCCCAACTAGATCCGACTAGTGCTGTAACATGGGTTGAACTTTATGTTATACATAAATTTTTTTATATTTTATATTTTAAAACAATTTTGATATGATATATTATTTTATATATTGTGATATTATTTATAATTATAATTAAGGGGAAAATGATGTTTTATACCTCTAAAATATCACTTGGTAATACTTAAAACTCCCGAAGAAATTTCACTAACAGTATAAACCACCGAAATAATCTTATTAACACAATAAGTCCACCATTATTGGTGGTATCTTAAGGCATATCTTAGCTGATCTTAGCAAATCTTAAGCTAAGATATGGCTTAAGATACCACCAATAATGGTGGTCTAAACCTTAAAAATTGCTCTCATATGACAGAACCATAACTTATGTCTTTTTGTTTTTTTACCATAGGTGGTGGCTAGGGATTCTAGTTTGGTGGAAGAATCCACATGTTGATTTAGGCCAGAAATCGATTATCCCCACCTATAATTAATCAGCTTTATCTATTTGCCCACGTGGGTATGAATCCATTGCTTACTGCCCATTTGATAATCATCTCTCTCCAGGAATTAGTGGTGGATTTTTTCATTTAGTGAGAGAAATATAGACACTGATCTCCTCATGTTCTTCCAAGTCTTTGTCCTTTTATAATTAATTTATTATGTATTGCATTTATTTTATCATTTTAACAAAAATTGGTATTTCAAATAATAAAAAGTAATAAGTAATACGCTGATTAGATATTTCAATCTTTAAATATTAAAAATTTAACAACAAGTTGAATATACTATACAAATACAATCTATAAATTCAATGTAATTTATTTTATAATAGGTCAATTACATTTTTCAACTCGTTTTCTGTGTTTGGAAAAATGTACTATTGTGCTCAAGCAATGCCACTTACATTAGCGTATTTTCATAAATAATATTTACTTTAAACTGCTTTTAAATTATGAATGTTTATTTAGATTGGAAAGGTTAACCGAGGTAAATAATAATCTGAGCTTAGCAAAGACACCTCTCTTGGAGTACCTCAAAATTACAAACTAATTGAACATGATTTTAAACAATTATATTAAAGGCCCATAATTCCACAAACAAACAAACACAATTTCAAATAAAGATCAAGGGTTTTCAAGGTAATAGTTCAACAGACAAAAACAGTTTAAAAAAATTGCATACGATACTTAAAACATAGTCTAGCTATAATTCTAGAAATGTTGATTATTGATAGATGGCCAAACCTTATTGATATCGAACAACCTCACATCAGCTTATCTTCCACATCTTCTCCAACGATTGTTCCATTAGGACGTGACTCTTGACAGGTACCATTGTTGATTGCTATAGTGTTGTTTCCTTGGTATAGAGCATGGTTAGGGTAAGATACCATACCCATCTCGATTAATTGGTTGTTTCTAGGTTTAGGTGTTAATGGAGAAGGAAAAACCCATTTATCAATCAAGTATTGACTTTGATTCCCTCTTACTACATTGCCAATGCTAATCCTTTCAGTTTCTTCATTAGTCTTCCAAGCTCTCTCATCAACCATACCACCGCTTAAAAAAACATTATTTGTGGTTGATCTAAGATCCTCGAATTGCGGTTCAAGTTGAAGCATCGGTGGCTCGCGAAGAGGAGGATATTGCACAAATTTTAGCTCATTCCTACGAAGTATGATATTATCCTTTGAGAAAGATAACACTTTATAAATCTCACTCATGTTAAGATCATCAATTCTTCGACCGCGATGCAGTTGCACCATCACCTGATCAATGATATAACCCATGTGCTTCTTATGAGTCTTCAGAAATAGCTCATGAACCTTCTTCGTCTTTTCCTTCAGGTATGACTCAACATTCATCTCTTTCTTCTTCTTCTCGATCTCCGGTAAGGAGAAGAAACCATCTAGGAGATCTCGAGCCTTCTCAACAGATGGCCACACCATTGGCTCAACCTCATTAGGGTTAAACATGATAATGCACACCAATACATCACACAATATACTAAATTCTCTAACCTTTTTCATTAACCATACCATTATTTTCTTCGATTTATTTGCTCTTGATTTCTCATTCTCTATCCACGCGAGTTTTAATTTTTTTACTAACATGGTCGCTCTTTGATTTGGATATCTCTCTGAATGAATTTTTGTTGTTGTTGTATGTGAAGAGACGCGAGAGTTTATTTAAATAGTGCTTTAACAAGGAAATACAATCCTAATTAATGGTGCTAGTCAACAGAAAAAGATACGTTGAATAATAATTATCTTTTTGTCAACAAAAACTATAAGATTGACTCATAGGAGTCAATTGGAGGTAACTTTGCGTTGAATAATTTGTTAAGATTTAAATTAAATTATTATTTTCTTAAAACTATTCTATTTTTATTTTCAAAATCAAACCAATAGACAAACATTATAATTAAACCCAAATTGAACCACCATAATGTTAAAATATTTGTATAGAATTGATCTCTTTTTACATAAAATAAAATTACTTCCAAATACATGCCAAATGGTAAAAATCTATGGTCATAGTCAATACATTATGAATATGATTTAATTATTATCTGTATCATTAGTTAATACGAATAAATATATTGACCATATTATTTTCATAATTGTGATATGTATCAATTCATTTTGGTTTAAAATTATTTGGAAATAAAATGTTGACTATACATTCAGATACAAGTGTCATTTTTTATATAGAAAGTCGACTCCTGAGTCCTGACTATTATTTACTAGAAAATGACCCACGTGTTGTTGTGTGGGTTTAGTACAATATTAATGTTTAAACTACTAATTTTTCCCTATTTTATAAGAACTAGAGAGGAGACCCGCGCGTTGCGCGGGGTTGTTCGCTATAAGTTTTTTCTTAATTATTTTTAATTTGGTGTTATATTTTTAAGATTAATGATTGTATGTTCATTTTGTGTCGTATTTGTTTGGCTATATTTTGATTTTTTTTTCCATATTCAGATATTATAATCTTATACTGTTAGTTATTCATTTGTGTGGTGCTGTTGTTACTCATATTCCAACTAATGTTTTTGGTTTTGTTTGGACGCATGTATTAATATAGTTAGATTTAAAGCTTTACCCTAAAAAGGAAAGTGTGATGATAAACCATTTTTTACTCTTTTATTTATTTTTTATTTTTTATTGTCATATTTTTAAATTTGACTAAAAATTAATTTATCAAAGCTAGAGCGTACTCTGTTTGTTAGGTCGTTTTTATCTATTTGAATTTAGGTCTTATCAATAGAGAATCTCGAATTTTTAAATATTAACCCATGGCATAGTATTTTTTTGTTAAAATGTTTTGTAACTGAGCATTCACTTATGACATGTCCTGCCAAGATTTAAGAGTCGATCTAAATTTTAGATAGTTTACTTACTTTTAAATTTTATTTTACACGATGGGATCCAATTTTTCTACTTTTTTGTTTACTTTGCATAAACCTTATTTAGTTGGACGATGCCATTGTAATCAACGGATTAACTTGGACGGGATATTCAAGCATGAAGAGAGCTTAATCCAGCAAAGGAGGATGCCGACACCATTTTTGATTTTATTTTATCCTTTGTCGTAGGCATTTTGATTTATTTCGTTTTCACCATATTTCGATCTGACAGTTCTCAAAGATAGATTTTAAAATTTAGTTTGATTTTATCTTTAACAATTTTTTTAAAATTTTTATCTCAAATTGAGATTTTAATGTATTTCAACTTTTTATTTCCTCCTTTTTGGTAAATCACATTTTTTTAGAGTGTTGAACTTCATACGTGGCATTTATGGAGCACGATTTGGTGGTAATAAAAACAAATATGTAGCATATACATTTTGTCAAAAATATTAGCCTTTTAGAATGGAGAGCTTGTATATTGTATTGTTGTAGAAGTCATAGAATTAATATAGCCAATTGATTATTTTACGTTTATAGAAGATGGAAAATAATGTTTTATAATTTTTTAAGTTTTTTTGCACCAGAAACAGTGCAAAAAAATTGTTATATATTCAAGGTTTACTTATTTCACTAAAAAAATGCAACCATTACAATATATTTTTAAATTATTATTTTTTAAAATTTGATTCTGGTTATCGTTTACTTTTATTTAAATAGAATTTTAATAATAAATAAAAACTCTTTGTAGTATATCATTCTTTGGAACTAATATTTCACTTTAATTTTTTTTTTGTTTATAAGTTTTATATGTATAGTCATATATTTTTTGTACTCTACCATGCATTTAATATTTTTCTTCCATTATAAATCTCATTAACACATTAAATCATTGGAAATGTGATCATTACTAATAACATTTTAACTATATTTCTTTTAGGATTTTTAAATTTTATTTATTTAGTTTTTTTTCTTTTTTTTTAGTTTAATTGTTTTCTGTTTAATTAAATTTATATCAATTATGAGTATATAAATATGCATTAAATAAACATTTGAAATATACTTAATTTCAAAAAATGGAGAGAGATAAATATTTAATTTGGGCTTTCCATTACAAACTAAACAGGCCATGAAAGATAAATATTTGGGTCTGAATTATTTGTTGGGTTAGATAAAAAAAAAATGATGCTGACGTGGCAGCTTTATAATCTAAATATATTTCCTAAAAATTGTTTTCTAAAATATATAAATTTAATGGGTCGTCATATCCGAAAAAGATTTCAGTGGATAAGGAACAATAAAAGTGCAAACCTAATTGCAAAAAAACCAATTCGGTCCTAACCGAAATTTCTAAAATATATAAGTTGCTATCATATTATCATATTTGAACCGACCGGAATTGAGTTAACTAAACCAAAGAAGAACGATTAACCAAATTAAATATTTCTATATTATTTTAACATAGATTAGTTGTATTTTCCTGACAACATAATTGCTTCTTTTTTTTTCCATTTGGTCAGCAAAAGTATTTTTTTTACTGATACTATAAAACACAGTAAAATATCTATGTCTTTGCAGACACGCAAAAGTACAATCCTTTTGCTTTTATTAGTAACTGCATCACCTATGCTACTAAAAAGTTCCATACCTTGAAACTTGCTATATCTGTGTGTTGGCTGTTCTTTCTTTAATCCAATTTTAACTATTTGACTTCTTTTTGGCTTTTATGAGTTAAAGAACACAATATGAGCTATGTGTAATAAAATAAAGATGACCTCACATTTGTACTTTGTCTTAAGTTCTGAGAGGAAATGTTTCTTTGACATAGAGTGTGTGAGAGAGAGAGACGAGAGGAAGTAGAAGTAGAAGTAGCAAAGCTTAATCAGATATTTTCTAACGAGAGAGATGGCTACGAACACTTATTTTGATCGGGCCAGAGAAGAAAGGAATAACCAAAGCTTCTTCAAGATGTGTCACAGTGTAAATATTTCTTCTGAAAACATGGTAACAAATGTTATAAACTCTTCTTTTTCTTAACTTAGACGACTTTGTGTTAGCTTAGTTTGGAAAGGTTGAAACTTTTTTTTCTTCTCTGCAACAATCTTGCTAGCTGTATGTAACAATGGTTCTTGTTTGAAAAGGTTGAATCTTGTATTCTTGTTAGCTGTCTGTAACAATGGTTCTTGTCTTAAATGGTTGAATCTTGTATTCTTGTTAGCTGTCTGTAACAATGGTTCTTGTCTTAAAGGTTGAATCTTGTTAGCTGTCTGTAACAATGGGTCTTGTCTTAAAGATTCAATCTTGTTAGCTGTCTGTAACAATGGGTATTTGCCTCAAAAGGTTGAATCTTGTTAGCTGTCTGTAACAATGGATCTTGTCTTAAAAGGTTGAATCTTGTTACATGTGTTTTAAAGGTGGAATCTTTTTGTTATGGTCTAACTCGCTGATGTTGCGCTTTGTAACGAACTCACTAGTTAGTTTTGTTGCTTCTCTTTGAGTCTCTGTCTGAATCTGAGCTGTGTTTTAAAGATTGAGTCTTTTCGTCAATTGTCTCAAAAACCAGATGTGAGCTGTGTTTTGTCGCTTCTCTGGATGAGAACAGGTTATGTTCACTGTTCTTTCATCTGTTCTTTCAGGGTCTTGGTGGGTTTATATTTGTGTGTGATATAAAACAAAGTTCACTGTACTCATCATTTCAGTCTACTTATATTTTCTCTTCATCTTTATTTGCATAATAACCAAAGCGAGCACTACCTTATGACTTTGCGAGAAGCTTCTCTGACAAAGAGCTCTCATGTAAGATGAAAATAAGAACACAATGGGGAAGCTCTTGGGAAGTAGCAATTTCCAAAAACCCGAGATTCTACTTCATGGAGAAGTCTGGTTGGGAGAAGTTTGTGAAGGACAACGCCTTGGGACACAGTGAGTTTCTTACATTCACTCACAAAGGAAACATGTGTTTCACTGTTAACATCTTCAAACAAGATTGCAATGAGATGCTCCAACCTTCACAGTCCAGAGCATCCTTGGCTTCTCTAAGTAAGAAGATTTGCTAGTCTGAGTATATGAAACAGTGAACTGGATAAAGACATTGATTCTTTATAGCCTTTGATGATGAAACAGGTAGTATCAATATAGAACAAGAAGAAGATGACAAGACGGAAGAGACAATGGTGTCGCCTTCTGAGTTGAGTAATTGTGGCGCGACTAAAGCAGCTGAATCTAATGGAAGGAAGCTCAAGTTTGGGAAGAAGATAGCTGATGAACCTCAAAACTCTAAGAAGGCTGAGAAACTGGTTTGTGCCGAGAGAGGTTCTGCAGGAGGAGCCTCTTCCTCTAATCCTGTTAAATTCACCATAATAATGAAGAAGTCATACTTCCTAACATTTCTGGTAAGATGAAAAACCAAGATGTGTTGAGTTTTGTTGTCATTATTAATACAACTTCTTTGTTTTGTTTTATTTTCCAGAGGATACCGAGTTCTGTTGCAAAGTATTATTATATGCGAAAGGAGAAAGCAACGTTCAAGATCCATCATCCGGATGGGATAAGATCATGGGATGTGACTTATTTGTGGAGACAAAAGTATACAAACTGTTTCTCTGCTGGATGGTCACGTGTGTGTAAGGAGTACCCTCTTGCTGTTGGGCATACTTGCATATTTACACTCATCAAACCAAACGAGCTGCTTCTCGTTATCTCTAAAGACTAAAAGAGAGACTCACTATGATGATAGATGTGAAGAATAATCGAGTGAGGAAAAGAAAAAGACTTTGTTATGACTTTAGTATGGTTAAGTTGTGTATAAACTATTTATCAGATGGGATCTTTCTCTGTAGCTTGATATGCTTGTGACCAATTTTGATATGTCATTCAGGAATCAAAATCAGTTCAATTCGGAATCGAATAGGTTTCTGAAAACGATTAAAAACTTTTAAAAAAAACGCAGCAGAACCTGTGAACCATATGTAAATGTTACATTATAACTTAGAACAATCGAGTTTCTTGGGCTAATCTGTATCTCAAACGACCAGGTTACAGTATTCACCATAAGCAGGTATCATTGAAAGCTGTCATGATAACCATATCAGATGAGTTTGTGGAGCCTCACGGCTTACCGCAGATCTTCCTTACTGATGACTATCAGCAGATGAGAATCAAATCTTTTAGGTGAGAAGGTCATGGCCTAAGCTTACAATGGTCTTTAGTATGTCATGCCCAATCAACTACCAGATTTTTCTGCATCCAAATTAGACATTGCCTCAATGACAGAGCAGAAGGAGCTGTCATTAGGAGTAATGCCTTCACTCTTCATCTCCCTTAGTAGCTCCTCCGCGAGTTCACCTTCCTGGTTTTTACTCAAACCCTTTAACAGAGCATTGTAGGTGAGAAGAGTAGGATTAAACCCGAGACTCAGCATCTCATCCCGAACCATAAAAGCATGCTTTGTATCCCCTTTCTTACTATACCCACTTATTAGAGTGTTGTAACTAATGTGGTCAGGTTTGATTCCTCTTCTCTTCATCTCCCCCATCAGCTCACGAGCTTCCTCAATTTTTCCTTCTCCACAGAGCCCTCGCATCAAGCAATTGTATGTCACATCATCAGGATTGACATTCATCCTGTCCATCTCCTTAAGCAATGAAAATGCACGGGCCATGTTGCCACTAGCACAGTGACCATCCATCAAGGTGTTCATCATCACGAGATCAGGCTTCACTCCCATGCCTACAACTTTCTCAAACAACTCGTCGGCTTCCCTCGTTTTATTTCTTCTACATAGGACATAAATAAGCGATGTATAAGTAAACTGTGTAGGCTGAATTCCATTGGTCAGCATTTCGTCGTACAAAGCGAACGCTTTCTTTGCATCTCCATGCTGGCAATATCCATTTACGAGTATATTGTAAGTAACAGAATCCAGGGCAATACCCTTCTCTCTAATCTCCTTTATCAATATTTCAGCAGCTTCTATCTTATTCTCCATAAACAAACCATGAATCAATGTGTTGTAAGTATAAAACGTTGGCTCCATACCTTGTTTCACCATCTCATCTCTGTAAGCAAAAGCCATCTCCAAATCCCCATTGTTACTACAACCACGGATCAATATATTATACGAAACAGAGTCTGGAACCAAAGCAATCTCCTTCATCTCCCTCAACACCTCAGAAGCTCTTCCTTCATTACACATCCAAGACAAAATCGGGTTATATGTCTGCAAATCAGGTTGAAAGCCTTTAGATTTCATTTCATTAATAATCAAACGAGCCCCTTCGATTCGTCCTCTCGAAGAATACCCTTGAACAAGAGTGTTGTAAGTAACAACAGTAGGCTTAATTCCAAAACTCTCCATGATCAATAAAAACTCTTTGGCCTTCTTCAATTTCCCTTCTTTGCAAAGTACATTGATCATTATATTGAAAGTGTATACATTTGACTTAATCTCCATCCTATACATATCAGCATAGAAGACCCAAGCACTCTCTGTACGATTCAACCTCGACAACAAACTCAAAATGCAATTACAAGTTTCAGTTTTGGGATCAAAACCTTTCTCCTTCATCAAGTAAAAGCACTCTATAGCTTCATCTACCACTCTCAGTTGACAACAACATCTGACCAGGAAATCGAAAAGAATCGTGCTTTTAGTCTCTAATCGATCACGGGCAAGTACCAGTTCATCGAAAAGGTCTCTAATTGAGTTCTTACGACTACTCACAACTTCTTTCAGCAACTGAGTAACGGGTTTAGGAGAAGAGAGCTTAGAGACAACAGCGATGGCTAGACACTGTGTTTGAAAGTCCAGGCAACGAAGGTCGATGTGGTTGACGAAACCCAATGCTAAATCAGGAGTCTTGACGAGATTGAGCAGAGTTGTTGATATAAGGGAAGGTGTGAGCTTGTCCGAAAGGTGTTCGACGATATGCCACTGAGAAGATTTTATTGAGTCGAGCAAAATATCAGAAGTGATCGGCGGTAACTCTGACTCAGAGGTTGACGTTAGGGACAAAGACGAGAGACGTGCGGCGGTAAGAGGAGAGCCGGTGCCGGAATATGTTGAGATTCGGTGGCGTAAGAGACAGGGGAATGTGAGCCTTCTCATGGCGCAGTGACAAGACGAATTGAAGAGGTTTGCGCGGTTTATGAGTGTCTTGATAAAATTTACGGTTTAAATTGGAATTGGGCATTTCGGTTTAATGTTAATACTTTGGTTTATTCAGCATTTTGGTACAAAGTAATTGTTATTATTAGATTAATTCATTGAATTTCGAACAACTATCTAACTAAAAATATAAATTAATAAATTTATTTTATTTATTTTTTATTTAATAAAATTATAGTGAATTTTTTTTGATAATTTTAAGTATTATTATTTTTTTAACTTTTGAATTATTAATTATTCCAAATTATGAGAATTATTACCATGACGATTATACTACACAATCATCTCCAACCCTATTACAATCACCATGGATCATACTATCTCACTAACGGACGACATTTCTTTCTCCATGCATAAACTCATGGAGAACGGTCCTAATTGTGCATCATTGTAAATCTTTTATAAGTTTGTCTACCTCGAACCCCTAAACTTCTAAATATATAGAAGCATTAATCAAACATTTATCAACCACTAGATTATAGGAGCTTTCACAAATATTTTTTATATACTAAAAGTAAAAAGAAAACAAAAATTGTAGTATCAAGTATAAAAAAAATATAAAAAAATGATCTGATTTTAAAATCGGTTTAGTTATATTTTAATTGATTAGTATAATTGATTTGACTTTGTTTTGGATTCAGGTCCGTTCAAAACTACTATATAAAAGAAATATACTGTTTTGAACACAAAAAGCAAAAATGTAGGGTTGAAACTTGGAATCAAGACCAAAAAAAAAAAATATATGGCAAAAGAATCAGAATGTATACTACATTAATAAAGTAAAAACAAGATATTACAAAAACAACCAAGAACAAAAGTTACAACTTACAAGTTACAACAAAGGAGGAGCTACAGAACCCAAAATTATGGGCACAAATACAAGTATCAATGTTTTGAAACCAGAGAGAACCATTCATAGGGTCTCTTGACTTATTAAGAATCCAATAGCATTGAATCAATCTTCATTCTCTTCTCTTTCTCTAGGCACAGCACCAAATTCTTTGATTAGAATCTCAGCCACCAATGGAACCAAATCAGTGACACGAACACCTTTCTTGTAGATCTCTCCGATATGCGAGTCACTTCCTATTCGTCCCCCGACATACACATCAGCGCCCTCGACTGGCTTTCCTTCCTCGCCACGAGTTAAGCATCCCATGAACCCGATATCCGCAACTTGGACTTGTCCACAAGTGTTGGGACATCCTGTCCAATGCATCCTTATTGGTCTTGGCACTGATACAAGCCTCTCTACTTCTTCTGTCACTTTTAATGCTCTTAGTTTGGTTTCGATGATTGCTTGTCCGCAAAACTGGTTACCAGTACAAGCAACTAATCCTTTCATCAAGATAGATGGCTCAGGGGAGAAACGGTTCTTGAGGAATGGCTCTTGAAGTAAAGCTTCGGTTTTCGAGGAATCTACATTTGGGATGATGATGTTTTGCTCTACTGTGAGTCTCAGCTCACCTGAGCCGTAGGTGTCAGCTAACCGAGCAAGCTCGTCCATGTCATCCGCTTGTAGCCTACCAACTGGAACGTGAAGGCCAATGAAGCTAAGGCCTTCTTGTTTCTGAGTGTGGACTCCGAAATAGTCTCTCCTCTCCCATTGTTTGTTCACAAGATCCTCTGAAGATCCTCTCTCGAGTTTCCCATTTGGCATTCTCTTCTCTACTTCAGCTCTAAAGCCTTCAACACCCTATACATTTTTTGCAGACAACAACAATCAAGAACCACAAAACATCTAGTTTTCTAAGTAATATATTGCAAGAAGAAGAATGTACTTACAAGTTCATCGATAAGCCACATCATTCTTGTCTTCTGTCGGTTTCCTCGAAATCCAAGATCTCTATAGGCCTCTAGAACAGCTTTGCAGAGTGGAAGAACATCATCAGCAGGAACCCAAGCATCAAGAGGAATGGCTTCTTCACATCTTTTGGGACTAAAGAATCCTCCAACAAGCAAATTGAACCCAAACCGACCATCTTTATTGGCAGGCATGTAAGCTAGATCATTGATATGTGGATGCTCATAGAGATCATGAGTCCCCACCACACACACATTCCACTTTCTTGGCCTGCAATACACAAAACCAAAACCCATCTTAGCATATACATTCACATACCAACACAACTCAATCTTAGCATCAACAACACACAAAAAAAAGGAAACTCACAAGTTGGTGAAATCAGGATTCCCTTGGGCATTAGCAGTGATAAACTGCGAAAGAAGATTCGTGTAAGGCCTTGTGTCAACAATCTCCTCCGGGTCAATCCCAGCTATAGGATTCCCAACTGGGTTCCTCACATTATCCATTCCACTTTGAAGACTCGTTAACCCAACAGAAGCAAGACCTTTCAAGATCTCAGGCACATCAGGCAACACAACACCACGGATCTGCCAATTCTGTCTAGTTGTCACATCAGCACATCCATCTTCACCATACTTCCTAATCACACTTGCTAAATACCGAGTCTGAGCACTTGTAGTCACACCATTTGGTAACTTCAACCTCATCATAAACTTACCATCTGCAACAACAACAACAATCAAAATGTAGTAAAGATTAAGAGTAAAGACAGATCCTTTACACAATTAGATCACTAACTAGACACAAAGCTTCAACCTTTTTCCCCCAGTTCAATCACAACGAGCATGAATAAATCAAAATGTAGTAAAGATAAAGAGTAAAGACAGAACCTTTACACGATTAGATCACTAACTAGACACAAAGCTTCAACCTTTTTTCCCCCAATTCAATCACAAAACTCAAAAGAAGGTAATAGAGAACAGAACATACACTGATGCTTTCTACGGTGGAAGAGACCAAGCCACTTGAGTCTAACATCAATATCATCTTTAGAAGACTTTTCACTATCAATCTCTTCCATAGATTTCTTAGCAAGCTCTTCAATACCATTCTCCATAAACAGCTTCATTGGCTCTCTCTCGATCTTAACCTTCTCCTGAGGATTGATCCCTTTACGAAACTTCTCTTTGAGAATAAAAAACCCATCTTTCAACTCAACCCTTGGCTCAAGACGATCTGCGTCGACGGATGCGGTGGATTCAGCCGGAGCTGTGGTCTGAGCTGCGACAAGGACGGATCTTTTGGTGGGTTTGGAAGAAGAAGGGAGGAGAGGAGCAGTGAAAGTGAGAGAGAAAGAAGAAGATGAAGTCATGATGGAGGAAGAAGGAGGTAGGAGAAGGTTTGAGACGTGCGGCCATTTTTGTAGAGGGAAGAGATGAGCTCTTGAGTAATCCAAAGGGTCAAGTTTCTCTGAATCCGTATGTGTGTGTTGTGAGGACGAAACAGACACTTCTGATTTACTCTCTTTGTTTTATTCTTTCTTTCTTTTTTTGTTTAAATTTGAATTTTGTATTAATTGTTCTAATTATTCACTTCGTCCATTGACTTTGTGTCAAATGCTAACTAGCATCATATTTTCTATTTTTTATAACTATGAGTTATTCATTATTCAACATGAGATATTATTTGATGTCAAAAAAAAAAAAAAAAAACATGAGATATTATTTGATGATCCGAATCCGATTGCTAATAATATTTATTTTGTTGTTTTATCTTATATGTAAATAGAAATATGTTACAAAATATTAGTATATAAATTTTATAATACAAAATTTATAATAATTTAACGTTGGAATTTAAAAGTGCATAATACAAAGTTTTTTAACAGGTAACATAGTAATCGAGTTTAAATAAGTATAATACATATTACTAATATAAGAAAAAAATACTATATTCGTTACCAAAACAAATTGTTTATGTGAATTTTCATATTCTAAACTTTTTTTTTTGTTTTAAACTCTATTTATATTTTTGGTTATTTTTATTATTATTATGAGTTTTCGAGAATTAAATCCAAAATCTAGTTCTAAAATCTGAAAACAATGAAAGCCTAAATGATTAGAGAAGATTCAAGGTTGATGTGCTCATTAGGGATTTAGATATCATTTGTCACAAAATATCACAAAGGAGAAAAAAAATGTCATGATTAAACAACTTCAAGTTGTGTTATTAGTAGCATCTCATCGTAGTCGTGTGGAAATATGAATGGACTACTTTAAAATAAAATAAAATAAATGTATTAACTAGTTTATTTAGCCATAGGCGTTCTTTAGCGTTATTCTAGAGACATGAACCAAAACAATCATCGTAACGTCTTCTCTTTCTTAACATTGTTTAATTTTCTCATATTTCTTCTATCCAAAGATTATTTGCATTAGGTGTCTAGGCATGTGACTTCGGTTCTTCGGCTTGGTTAATTTGGTTATTGACAAATTAAAGAGTAAACCGAAATTATCCGAAAACAAAAATATTCGGTTCGATGCACAGTTAATTTCGATTTTGAATTTCAAAAGCAAAAATCCTAGTTACTTCGATTATTTTTAACAAATTTTCAGATTTTTGGGTTAAATTTGGTTCGGTATGATTAGTGAAAACGCGTCTAAATACAAATGTTGACTAAATATCGAAAATTTATTTCCCAATCTATTGCTCACAAGTAAAGTCATTGTTTGTTTTAACTTATGTAAAGGTTTGAAAGAAATAAAATGTTAGGATTGTGTCATCCAAATTTTATCAAACTGGAATAAAAAGTAGCTAGTGGCTCTTGTAGCTAATAAAATGTCAAGGACATAAACGTATGACTTCTCAAGACGTCTAAGTAACAAAACACAAGTTGAGAAAGACCCTTCCCCGGTTCGGCCTAAGCCGCCAACGATCCATCCAAATTGAAATTTATTCTCCACCGCTACTCTCACGTGTGGCTTCCACACTCCCATACAATTCCCACAAAGGCTGGCTTACTACTAAATATCTAAATCACATCTCACTTTGAGTGACTTTGACCACGTGAATGTATCCATGAATCTATCCATAGATCAAAAACTTAAACCAATCTCCTAAACTTCTTGTTTTGTTTAGAGCCAATACCACCAAATATTTGCAATACCCATTCTCAAGAAGGTCCAAATAGTTTCCATTGAAAGGCCCAATACCAAATATTTGCAATACCCATTCTCAAGGAGATCCAAATAGTTTCCCATGAAAGGCCCAATACTAAATATTTGCAATACCCATTCTCAAGGAGGTCCAAATATAGTTACCCATGAAAGGCCCAATGCCAAATATTTGCAATTATGAATGAAGATCCTTTACGTATATTCAAGTTCCATGAAGGTAAAGATTTGAGTTATTTGACTCATAGTTTTTTTTCTAACACAAAACTAGGTTGGTGGACTTTAGTTTTTTTTTTTGTTTTCTTTACTAATATTTTTTAATATACATTTTTATGTGTGAATAATATAAGATTTAATAAGTAACTTTTTATAAATCACTTATTAAATAACAGTTGACTATGAGTTATTTCAAAATTTTGAAGTAATATTTTTGTTCAGTAATATGTAATTTGGAAAGACATTTAAAAATTATTAGTAGGAAAGATGATTATAAAATACCAACCATATATTACAAATGATTTTTGAGGTTTAATGAATCTTTAATGATTTGAGTAAATTAAGGAAAGATATGCTATATTTTTCTTTTCTTGTAGAATCCCATCAAATCCTATTTAAAACCTTGCAATTTAAATATTTGTATTTTAAAATTAAAAATCATCTAAACTATTTCAAAGTTATTAAGTCTAATATTTAAAACATTTCCAATAAAATTAAATTTAGAAGTCTTTTTTTTTAAAAAATCACTATTTCAATAACTGTGGATTTCAGAATTTTTTTTCTAAATTTACGTTTGAATAACAAAAAATTAGTCATTTCAACATTCATATTTCATTCCATATGATTGACTAAATACACCACATATTTGAAGTAATCTTGTAAGATAAGACTTTTCAACATTAAATTTGGAAATAATCATGTAAGATAAGACTTGTTCACATTAAATTTGGTTGAATTTTTTTTCTTTTCATGTTAACCTCAAGTTGATGTTTAATTTCCTATTAACAAAAGCTATTATATTTGAAGTTAACCAAAAATCTATTTATGAAAGATTAGAAAACCATCTTACTAAATACAATTGTCTAAAAGAATTTATGTGGGTAAATGAAGTAAGATATAAGTAAATCTTTTAAACTAAGTCTCTTCTTAATAAATAAAATAAATAAATGATGGAAGATTGCAATATTCTAACTAACTTACTCACAAAAAGCAAATTTTGTAATTGAATTTTAATTGTAATTGAAGCAAACAATTTATTTTATTTTAGTTTCCAATTTAGTTTCCACGGCAGTCAAGAATTTGAAATGGCAGAATGGTAAATATAAGTGACAATTGACTCGGTGACTTAGAAAAAAATGAGAATCCCAAAGTCACAAATTTAGCTTCTTTTATTTTGTTTTTTTCCGATTCCGAGTTGTAGTAGAAGAACATTGTTGTTGGGTTTGTGGTTTCGATCGATTCTAGAAAAGAAAAAAAAAATCTCAGCTTTTGAAGTGAACAACACTTTACTCTCTTCGCATCTGGGTTTGCTTCATTAGAGTGATTCTTCAACTTCAATCTTCAAGTTCCAAGGTTTGTCTTACTCTGTTTCTTTGTTGTTGTTGTTGTTGTCTCATGGGTTAATTTAAAGATCTCATCTTTGAACATTTATATTGCACTGCCATCAAAATTTTCATTTTAAGTAATTGTTGAAACCTGGACTCTGATACCCATTTCGTGATTTGTGATTAGATTGAAGGATCTGAAGTCAAAGCTCGAGTCTTTTCTCTTTGTTAGTGATGATGGTTTGATGTTTTGGTTTCAATTCGTGTTGCAGGTGATTTGAAGATTGTAAAGGTAGCACCTTTTTGTGCAGAGGGTAAGTGGGTTTTTTGAGTTTGGGGTTGTGATGATGGCAAATCTTTGGAAGAAGCAGAAATTGAAAGATACGGGTTTATGTCGTTTAGGGATTCTATTTGCAATTACAGTCTCGATAGTTTTGATGTTGGTGTCTGTACCAAGAACAGCTTTGAATAGGACTACTATTAACCAGGATGATTTGGATGAATTGGACAAAGATTTGGAAGTTAAGCTTAATGCTTCATTGCTAAGAGTAGCTAGAGGTAATGGAATGTCTCTTAGGTTGCATAGAAGGAACCATTTTTCGCCGAGGAATCTTGATTTGTATCCGAATTTGGCAAAAGACCATGTGGTTATTGTCTTGTATGTGCACAATCGGGCTCAGTATTTTCGAGTAACCGTGGAAAGTTTGTCGAAAGTTAAAGGTATCAGTGAGACATTGTTGATTGTTAGCCATGATGGTTACTTTGAAGAGATGAACAAGATTGTGGATGGTATTAAGTTCTGTCAGGTGAAACAGATATTTTCGCTGTATTCGCCTCATGTATTCCGAAATAGGTTTCCTGGGGTGACCCCGAACGACTGTAAGAACAAGGATGATGAGGCAAAGACACATTGTATAGGAAATCCGGATCAGTATGGGCATCACCGGTCTCCAAAGATTGTATCTTTGAAGCATCACTGGTGGTGGATGATGAACACTGTATGGGATGGGTTAGAGGAGACTAAAAGACATGAGGGTCATATGCTTTTCATCGAGGAAGATCATTTTCTTTTTCCTAACGCCTATCGTAATATACAAACTCTCACGAGGCTGAAACCTGCGAAATGTCCTGACTGCTTTGCTGCTAATTTAGCACCGTCTGATGTGAAGTCAAGAGGAGAAGGGCTTGAAAGTTTGGTTGCAGAGAGAATGGGTAATGTCGGGTATTCTTTTAATAGAAGTGTGTGGGAGAATATACACCAGAAAGCAAGAGAGTTTTGTTTCTTTGATGATTACAATTGGGATATAACGATGTGGGCAACTGTTTTCCCCTCATTTGGCTCCCCTGTTTACACATTGCGAGGGCCTAGAACCAGTGCTGTCCACTTTGGAAAATGTGGGTTGCATCAAGGTAAAGGAGATGACGGTGATTGCATTGATAATGGGGTGGTAAACATCGAAGTTAAGGAAACAGATAAAGTTGTAAACATAAAAGAAGAATGGGGAGTGCGGGTGTACAAGCATCAAGCGGGTTACAAAGCTGGTTTCAAAGGTTGGGGAGGTTGGGGCGACGAAAGGGACCGAAGTTTATGTTTGGATTTTGCCACTATGTATCGTTCCAGCAGTAGCAGTGCATCTCCATGAACTGCTTTAGAGACTTCCAAGTAAATTTGGTAATATAGTTAGTCACTTTTTGAGGGATCTCTTTCTTGTTTTATGTGCTTTGTAGCTCGATTGGCCTCAGGTTTTCATGTTGTATTTTCGATTGTTTTGTTTTGTTTGTATCATTTAAAGTATTTCACTTCTATACACACTTCTACCGCATGTCTTTACTTATTGCAAATAGCTTCAAAGAAATGGAATCTTGAGGCATTACAGGTTATCTTTGTGACATATTCATCACTTGTTCTTCCATTACAAAGTATATATGTATGTTTCAGTCTGCTTCATACATATCAAAGGCTAAATCAATAAGAAAAAAACTTCATGTACAAATATTAGATCATTTTTCCGATTATTTCGTCAATTTTAACGAGAGTAAAACGCACTCAACGTTTCGTGTATATTTGTTGACGGAACAATAACATTATCTATCTGATTTGATGGTTTTGGCCGGATTTACTTTTGTTCATGTAAAATTATTACATTTTAGCTAAGTTCGTGTAGTTATAAGCACGACTCAAAGTTTTGTGTATAACACTAATACAAGCCCAGTGACTTTAATCCAATTCAAAGCGGCCGACCTGACCTGACTTTTTCGGGTTTCGATTCAACCCAAATCGAATTTTGGTTTTTGGATAGATTGAGATTTGGGTTCGGTAACTGAACCGACCCGACTCGACCTAAACCCAATTTAAAAGATTTTTTTTTTAAAAAAACTAAAAATTATACCGACTTTTAAGCGATTATAACCAATGTTTGATCCCATAGAAAGTGAAATACTTTAGGTGATACAAACTAGACTGTATAATATTTAGATCCTTCATTTGTCTCTGCGATTGCTCCTGGCATGGGCATTCGGTTAACCGTTCGGTTTCAGTTAGTTTGGATATAGTAATATAATAACCATTTGGATATTTTAAAATTTTCGGTTCAGTTCGGTTCGGTGTCTTTCCGTTCGGTTCGGTTTGGATATTCGAATTGATAACCGTAACTAACCAAAATTATATCGAGATTAACTAAAATACCCAGTATAACCAAATCTTTGATATTCTATAGAATCCACCGTCACGTTTTGATGATTTGGTTTTGTGGGTGCAGTCTCCATCTCGTAACAAAAAAAACACTTAACACCATATGTAAGCTTGTTCTCCAAACAATTGTTTATGAGACATGGAAGGACTAAGGAGAAGAATCTGTGAATTCATACGTCCAAACCGACAATTACTCTCGTAAGGCAAGTTTGGCGAAAAATGGCGACTTAGAGGGTTTATTTGCACAAAACCCTTTTCATTATCACAAGTTATACATACTCGCTTTTATGTTCTCTTTTAATTTCATTCGCATTATGTATTCATCTTGTAAGCTCAAAATGGTATCGTTGTAAAAAGGGACAAACAAGGACGCATGTAAGAGCTTTCTTAATTACTCTTTATAGATTAATGAATCATTTAATTTTAGTTTATATTTAAACTTTAAAACATCATTTAATAAATACTTTTGCACAATTTAACCAATTAAAAAAACAATCTGCATAATATAATTTTTTTAAATCAGTAAAGTTATAATTAAATTGCTTAGATTTGTGAGAAAATCATAAATTTTTTATAAAAAAAAAAATTATAAGCCTAAATAATCATGTATATAATTAGAACAGAGGGAGTATTTGATTGTATTAATTTTGTGTAGCTTCACCTAAATGTTATTGTGAGAGAAAAGAAGAGGAAACACAAACACATTTGACATTTAAGAAAAGAAAAGACAAAGGAGAAGACAATTGTTGTGAAAGGGAAAAATGAGTTCCGAAACTACAAACATTATCGTATGGAGCATCATCGCATTCATCATCGTCTTGTTAGGTTTTGTTTCGTGGCGCCTTAGCTTCATTTTTCGAAAGAAGATTGAAGATGTGCATATTACTACGCCAACGTAATTATGCGTGTGTTGCAAGGTCCATGCTTGTATATGAAGATTTATATATAGATAATAAATCTGGTAATGATTTGCGAATTGTATATCACAAACCTAAAGAAAAGCAATGATACATAATCCTTTATACTAAAACCTGTCCGATAAGATTTGACCACATCAGATTATTTGATTTAAAATTATATGATCTTATTTTCTTTAAATTTATATTATTACATAAAACATATGTATAATAAAAAAAAAAATTTCTGCATATATTACAATTTGAATTTTGAAAACGGACGTATATTACTCAATCGACACAAAAAGAAAATTTATATACTAAAGTATTATTGATAATTGTGTAGCACGGATCATGAGATGGAGCGGATTATAATTTACATAATTATGATTCTAGATGTTTTTATAGTTTGTCTACTATAGTAAAACTCACAAAATAATTTGATCTCCAACTAGACTTATTTTTTAAGAAATTTTTGAGAAATACCCCTTTCGGTGTACCCCTTTTAAAAAATACCACATTTATCTATCCATTTTCAAAAATACCCTAGTCTATACTATATAAAAGTTGAGGCTATAAGCTCCTAAAGCCGTCCACATAGGATTTTAAACGACCAATCAGGATTAGACATCTTAATATTTAACATTTTTCAAATTATGACGAATTTTATGTTAAAAGACAAATAATAATATATATGGAAATAAAAGATATATTTTAAAATATGGAAATATTTTTTAATTTAATACTTCTTTTTCATAATAAATAAATGATATAAAACTAATCAAAATATAAAAATTTAATTTTGTTAAATAAAAAACGAAAATACTTAATTTTCTTAAATTTTTAAATTAAAATACTTCAAAATTTATGGTGAATATTGTGTTTAAGTAAATTTCTATTTCTAAAAAGTAAAATCGAGTTGGATAATTAAGACAATTAGCCCTAACAATTCAACTATAAATAGAGAGTCTAGACCTTTACATTAGTATCTCCTTCTATTAGTTTTGTAGTTCTGATGTTTTTTATTTGGTGTAGTTCATATTTTTGATAATATGATTTTTTTTGTATTTGCGTTTTTTGAATTGTTTCCATGATTTGAGTTGCTTATCATCCTTTTATGATTTTGTGTTCCATTCAAGGTTATAATTGTGTTTTTTTTTATAGTGTTGTATTATTTTGGTGTGTTTTGATTGTTTAATGCAATTCTAACTTTTTGTTTATGTAATAGGAGTATTGTCTATATTGGGATCTTTGATTGGAAAAGTCGTTTAATGAATTAATTGGAGTTGATGTTAGGCAGAGAGGGTGCTAAGGTAAAAAACACAATCTGATATCTTTATTTGTTTGCTTTTTGTTAGTTTATTATTTACTGATATCTTGGTAAGTTAATTATTTTTTTTGTTTATGAAATTTGGTATGGATATTCTGGAAATATAAAACTAAATTACGGTAGGAAGTAAGAAAGACATCTAATTTCGAGTTTAGGAGTTTAGATGAACGAAGTTGTTTCGAGTAGTTAATGCATTAATCGTCAATCATAAATAATTTTAACCAAAATATATCAAATATACCCACGCATAGCGTGGATTCAAAACCTACTCTATACTATATAAAAGTTGAGGCTATGAGCTTTTGAAGCTGTCCACATAGGATTTTAAACGACCAGTCGGGATTAGACATATCATTAGTTAACATTTTTCCATCTTATTAATTAACATTTTTAATTTCTATTTCTTTTTTTATAAAAAATAATAATAAAAAGGAAAAAGAAATATAAAGAAAAAAGAGAATTGTAAACTTTTGAAAAACCAATATATGAAATATATAAAACTTACATTTTTATTCTTATTTTCTTTAATCTTCTTATTTTTTAACGAGAAAAAGAATATTACCACAAATATATATTTGTTTAACCCTACATCATTTTAGTATAAGTAATAAGAAAAGGCATCACATTTGATCATATTTTTTAAGTTGTAAATTCCGAGTCGTCAGCCACAGTTAGAGTTGATTACTATTGTAAAAGTATTGGATATGAAGAAAAAGTATCAATGAAAGCAGAAACAAGAAAAATTGGCTAGGTGTCGCTTTAGGAAAGTATTAGCTGGAGTATATGCTAAGAATCAACACAAATCACTAGATCATAATAGTTTATATGTCAAACAGCATGATCCCAAAATTTAAGTATAAAGTGTAAGTTTCCTTGGAGGACTATATCTTCATTTTTTTTTTGGTTTTTGAACCTAATTTATGTTTTCTTAAACACAATTTATTTGTTTGGTTGCACTTGAAGCTAATTCCAGCTAATTCCATATTTTTCTCTATATGGAACGTGTGTAATAAAAAGGTGTCGTGATTGTTTATTGAAAGAATGATGAAACGAAGAGAATGTCGTGTATCATTTTGATTTAAGTGCAAAATTGCATCAAGTATAAATGGTTGTTATGGCCCAAATACAAGTTTAGTGGCAGAAATTAAAGATATCAGTGAAAGAAAGCATAAAGAAGACATGCTTCGTGCCATTGATGTTGAAATTAGGCCCTCTTCCACCCTAGATGTAGAGTTCATATATAATTCCATGATGACCTATATCAACTTATTAAGTATTACTATGAAGAAATATGTGCTGCGGAAGTGTTAGATAAAGTTATGAAGCTATGATTAAATTTTATGGTGCCCATGTTTGTCGTTCCTTTTAGGTCTCAAACTAATAAAACAATGAAATATGTAGCAAAGATCGAAGACAACGAAGAGCACCATTATGCATGTAAGGTGGTGAGGATAAACACTTGTGACAGTTTTAAATCTTATAAAAGAAAACAACATGATTTACTTCTATTTAAGTAAACCATTAGTAGCTCGAAAAACACATAAGAAAGAAAACCTAAAAGTACAAGGAAATGCACCAAACCCTCAATATTGGTGATCAACTGTAGTTCCCACCCCAACATCCTCTCTTGCTCACCAATGACTTGATAGATACATAGTCTAAGTAATTTGTGTGGACATAAACTATTTTCGCCCTTATATATATGAAAAAAATATGAAAACGATGAATGTGAAGAAACATAAGAAGACATAGGTGTTTGTGCCCAATTAAATATGAAACAAACAAGATTGATTTATACTTTTTGATCTTATTTGATTCTTTTACAAAATTGATTTTATATTTTTTTAAAGTGTTGTATTTGAAATGTATTTTTATGCCTTAATAGTAATCTAACTTTCTGTATAAAATTTTTTAACTATCATCAATCAAATATAATTTTACCAAAATATATCAAATAAACCCACGCGTAGCGTGGGTTCACAACCTAGTTTAAATATGAAAAATTATAAAGTTTTATATAGTTTATAAGGCACTTCTATATAATAACTACTACTTGGAGAGTCGATACAAATAATTTATAATGTTTTAAAAGGTTTTAAATCATTTTTACAAGTTTTATAAGGTTTTTAAATAGTTTTTAAAACGGTTTATAAAATTTTTATAAGTTATTTTTACGCTATTTATGAAAAATATATAAAAACTTATACATATATAAAAGTAATTCGTGTGTATATTTATAAGTTTACACAAATATTTTGGATAAATTTCAATATTTTTAGTAGTTTTTGATAAATTAGGGTTCAATTTTTTTCTTTCAGTAGTCATAACTGAAAAACGGAGAAGATAGTTAACATGATTAATGAGTTTGGGCCTTTGGGACATTATGGCCTTATCAAAACTGAACCCTAATTTTTCTCCCTCAATCATCTCCACGATCATGGTAAAAACCAACCAATCTGTCATCTATATAAATCCAAACTCTCTTCATCTTTCTCTGGATTTTTTTCCTTTCAATCGTTTTTTCTTCTCTTCTAAACTGCAGTTTCAATTATCAGGCAAGCAAATCCTTTTGTTTTTCTTCTTAGCTATTAATGTTTTCTTGAATTCATATTAACTCTTTTCCACATTTATTCAGGTGGAAGATGCCTCTGGAGTACACTCCTCTTTCAAATCTCAATTCTTTGAAAAATGAATGGAAGATCAAAGCTCTAATATCCCGGACATGGAGCTTTTATCCAAAAGATAAATCTGAAATTATTCTTGGTTTGAAGCAATTCTTGTGGATGCAAATGTAAACATTTGTGTGATTATAGTTATTTCAATATACCTTTTTGTTTTCAAAATCTGTTTTAAATACCGATGTTAATTAAGATTATTTGCTTGCTTATATATAGTGTAGTTCTGTCGTGTTTCAGAACGTACTGCTATGATACTTAGTTTACTTATGTCGTGTTTCAGAACTTACTGCTTTGATACTTAGCTTAGTTATGTCCTGTTTTTAATGTTTGATTAATGTAATATTCTAACGTCTGCTTTTAGGTTTCTTTATGTAATGCTTAAACAAAAACAGTTTGTTAGCTCCATTTAACCAAAGATAGCTCCATTTCCATGCTCTGTAGTATTTTTTGCTATAATGGTGCATTTTTCAGCAGATACAAAACCACCAATTAAAACTTAAAACTAAAGTTGAGCCAAAAAGAAGAAAACTGCACAAGAAGAACAAAACATCAGGTCTCCATGTCTCTTCTCTTTCTCTCCCAGCCAAAGCATAGAGAGACCTTAAGGAACTTCTGGGATGATCTGAGACACACAATGAATAACAAAGAAACGAAATGGAAAGAACCACTTCATATATAAAACACGTGAACAGTACATAGAGTGATTATATAAGACATTGATATTTGTTTATTGAAACGCTTATTCAATTTCCTATACAATATATGACACATTTATCACCAGACATTTCCATATGATTTAGTGTAGTAGACTCACTAAACTTTGGAAGTATTGTAATTAGTAAAAAAAAAGAAAGAAGAAACTAAAATGTTTTTCCTACCATGCATAGATCAAAAACTTAACCAAACTCCAAACTTCTTGTTTTGATTTAGAGCCAATACCAAATATATTTGCAATACCATTCGCAAAGAAGTCCAAGTAGCCATCCTTGATATATAGGCCCAATACCAAATATTTGCAATATGAAATAAATGCCCACTTTGAAGTTTAAAGAAGCCTAATTACATAATCAAATAACCAAGCATCCAAAAGAAGTTTAATTAGATTTTAGGAGCATTATATTGGGGTTTAGAGTTTGACCAGACATTGTCTAATCCGCTTAGGTTACTTCACAAACCTCACTTGGCTAACGGTTAAATTACAAAACAAACATTAATTGAAGACTTTTGTTATATATTACAAAAGTGCCATTCTTCGGACATAACTAGAAGAAACAGTACTATCACTTCTTTAATTTGGTTTGCCCGAGGAGTGCTTCACTGAACATGCGACCACCTTAGCCCATTGTTTCAACTTCTTCTTCATCGTCTTACCATCATCATCTTTTCCAAATCCATCATCAAAAACAAAGTTAAGATCAAACAACAAACGTAACTACGAAAAAGAGAAAAAGAAAAAGAAAGAACTGAGACCTTTGTTGATGATAGTGGTGGTGGTGGTGGTGCCAGAGTTGTTGCTGACGTCAAGTTCCGACGTAGACGACGAGGTCCAGGACAAGTGGTTGTTGTACTGTCTGTGAACCGCGGTGTACAAATCAAGAGCTGGGATAGTTTTGGACAGCCTCGGACTAAAATCAGAAGAGTCTGGCTCAAAACCAAACCCTAGGTCGAAGCAGCCTATAAGCTCCTCGACATCGTCGTTTGTGATGCAGCTTTTGGTACGACGAAGGCGATCAGATGGACGTCTCTTCTTCATCCGCAGCCAAGCCTCGTCGCGGTTCAAAGACTGTTGCTTCGTCAGTGGTGGTTCTGGTGGCTGTGGATTGTTTTGGTTCGACATTGTTGTAGTAGCTATATAGGTTTTTTCTTACATTGAGTGTGTAAGAACCACTTCATATATAAGGCTATATAAAACACGTGAACAGTACATAGAGTGATTATATAAGACATTAATATTGTTTATTGAAACGCTTATTCAATTTCCTATACAATATACGACACATTTATCACCACACATTTCCATATGATTTAGCGTATATACTCACTAAACTTTGGAAGTATTGTAATTGGTTAAAAAATATTAAAAGAATTGAAGAAATAAAATTGCTAAAATACGCAAAGAGAAACGAAGATTGAAGCTTTAAGCATATAGTGATGATGCAGATTATAAAAAGTTATATTGCAACTGAAAGAGATAAAAGTATAAGATAAATTGCAAAATATATATATATATATATATATAATAGAGCTCTACATTCTAACATGTCCACTGTTCTTTGTTATTCGAGTTTTTAAAATTTTCTTTCATGATGAAAAGATGACTATAAATGAATTATTTTTGTGATTAACAATCTATATATATTTATAAACCAATAATTATCATTTTTTAGAATTCATCATTAATAAGTCATTAAAATGAATGAAAAACTTAAATAAAATAAAAAATGGTTACAATTTTTTTCCTAGAAATGGACTAATAAGTAATTGAGGGAGTATTTGGTAGTGATTATATAGCTAAAGTGACACTTATGCATGTGTCACAAGTGGTATTAGCTATATTTACCACACACCAATTTGCCAAATATTTATTGCTAAAAAATCTTTGGGGAATATCAAAAATATAGAAATAACGCTTAATAATTTCAAATATATAAATGATATATAGATAATTTTAAATCTTTTAATAAGACAGAATAAGAAAACTTATAATATAAATTAATTTTAATTGTAAATCAGAAAATGGTTTTATCCTTACGAAATTATAAAAAATTAGTCTCAGACAATGTAAGAGTTTTGGTTTAAATTTATGTACAAAAGGAAAAAAAAACAATATAGTATTTGGTTTTAGGCTTTTAGCTCGATCATCGTCATAATTTCCGATCAATCCGTACAATGTTCCAACAAACGATGACAACTTTTACGTTTTGACTGTCACCGCCATTGTCATTAATATTTAGGATTCTGTAATCAGCGACAGCTTAATTATATTTTGTCGTTATTTTCTTAAAATCGCTTTACGTTTAATCTTCCCCAATATATATACATGTCCAAGAATAAATTTAAGAAAATTATATAACTAATATAACAATGTTTAAACAAAAATAGAGCTGTCTATATTAAGAGAAATGAAATTTATAAATTATTTTTAAAAATTAATATAATTAGTTATAAAAATATAATTTATCCGGAGACAGAGTTGGCCCTGAAGATGAAAGCCCAAGCTAAAATAAAATTGGGGTCTCTTCTATATAGACCTACTTCTTTGGTTAGGAACAAAATTTTGGGTTTTAATTTTCCTATAATTTTTTTTTGGTGATCTAGCTAGTAAGACCGACAACATTTTAATACGTATTTTCAATATAAACTTTGTTTTGTTTCTATCATTCGATTCATATTTTTTTTAAGCCTATATGACATTTTATTAACAATATTTTTTTTTAATAAATAATTTTGATTATCTATATAATAGTTTTGATGACCCTTAATCATAAAATTAGGAGCCCAACAAGATAATTTAATTCATCCTTTGTGTCTTAGGACCGGCTCTGGTGCTCTTGCTGTGATTTACATACATACTCATAAGTCATAACAATCGATAATTTTGTTTTTAATTGGTTCACATAAACTCAGTTTTGTGTCTTATCCACTAACATTCAAATACATAAACATTTTAGAGTTTGTTAAAACATTATATTACAAAACTGTCATCATCAATTTGGTTTCCCGGAGGAGTGTCTCACCGAGAACCCGACCACCTTAGCCCATTGTTTCAACTTCTGCTTCATCGTCTTCTTATCATCACCTTTTTTTATAACCGGAGAATATTCAGACAAACAAACAAACAAAAAACTGATTCTGAAACTAAAGTACATATACACATACCTTTGTCAACGATGGTCGTGGTGCTGTTGGAGTTGTTGCTGCTCTCATGTTCGGACGCGAACGAAGATGTCCGAGACAAATGGTTGCTGTATTGTCTATGAACGGCACAGTACAAATCGAGAGCCGGTATTGTATGTGAGAGCCTTGGATTCAAATCAGGTGATTCTGTCTCAAACCCAAACCCAAGCTCGAAACAGCCTTTAAGCTCTTCGATATCGTCGTTCGTGACACTCTTGCTGCGACGAATGAGATCCATCGCCGGTTTCCTTTTCTTACGAAGCCAAGCTTGGTCGCGATTCATGTCTGGCGACCACGAGTGTTGCTTCACTAGCGATCTGGGCGGTTGTTGCGCGTTGTGGTTGGACATTGTATTGGCCATGTTTTTATTTTTCTTTTGGTTTTGGAAGAGCCATTTCTGATTTTGTAACATATACAAAGGAAAAGTGAATCTTGAAAAGGCTCCTAAATTTTAATATTAATTAATTTTACTATTTTTTGGGGTGTAAAGCCATAATAAAATCCATATTTTGGGGTTGTTTTTAGTATTTATAAGGAATTATATATTATATATTGCCAGCATATTCCAATGAATCTCCAGTTAATATTACCTTTAATGGAGAAACTCTATCTCTAAAATGTTGATATATGAAGAAAATATTAAATTTCGATAGATTTTGTTTGAACAACAGCATGACATGGTAGCAAATAATTTAAATTCTATATAGAGGGACATTTAAGAAAGAAATTATAAATCTTGATGAGATATATATTATAAGGACAATGTTTTTATAAAAATAAACTTCTTAGTTTTTGATCATACCGTTTTAATTAGGAAATAAAAGATTTTATGCATTCTTAATGAAAAATAACATATTGTTGACCAGAGAGTGTCCTGTGAAAGTGTTATTTACTCTTAAAAGACCCCCTCTTTAGGGCAACTGTCTCTCAAAGCTTCTTTCATTATTAGTGTGTCTCTATCAAACATTCTGATTGGATTAATAGTTTTCAAACATAATTATAATTTCTCTTTTTTTTTTTAATTCGAGTTACAAACAAAATGTACGTTTTTTTTATCGTCTTTAGATTTATTAATTATTGCAGATTATGAGAATTGTTACAAAGATAGATCTACCATGGACAATTCCTTCCGACCCTATTAGATTCACTATTAACGACACTCCATGCTGATTTTGAACACCTTCCTCTCCATGCTGCTCTTGGACACCTTCTTCTCCTTCAATAGCTAGAATTGTGGCGAACGGCTATAATTGCGCAGCACTGGAGATCTTCTGTAAACTTATCTTCATTAATCTGCAGAAATATTAATAAATCGCGCTCTCTGGGGCTCGAACCCCAGACTTCCTGGTGTAGAAGCATTACTAAACCCTTGATCAACACCATTGGACCAAGGGGGCTTCTACAATAAAATGTACGTTTTAAAATTTTTTTTCTTATCTATTCGTCTAATTGTTAGAATTCATTCTCAAACCCCTGGTATGTTTAACCTTCAACAACTTTCGGTAATTTATTTGTCTTGGTAACAAATTTGTCATAGAATGTGGGTTCTATATAAGTCCAAATAAATTTCTTTGTATGGTATTGTTTGCTATGAGTCATGTGCGCATGTGCCCAAGCTCGCACATATATGTTTGTAAACTACTAATTTGAAATGGATTTGACTTATATATAAAAATTATTTTTTAATCTTCGGATGTGAAATATTAGAAATGGATTTGACTTATATATAAAAATTATTTTTTAATCTTCGGATGTGAAATATTAGAAATGGATTTGACTTCTATAAAAATATAATTTTTTTAATCTTCGGATGTGGGATGTGGGCCGTGGGTCAATATCCCAACATTTCTTTCCTCGAGGTCTCGAACCATAGACAATATGTTATGATCCAAAGGTGGACACAGAGTAAACTATTTTTTGTATCCATAACTGCTTTCATTGAATCATAATAAGACAGACAATAAGGTAAATTAACAAATTATAATTCTTATTGCATTAGAATTATTTCTAAGAGCATCTCCAACCCACCTCTATTTTTGCCTCTAAACTATATTTTATAGCTAATTTTGCTCTAACCCACCTCTATATCCACCTCTATTATAGAGGTTGCTATTTTTATCTCTATAAATAGAGTTGAACTATTTTATTTTCAAAGTAGTCCTCTATAAATGTTAAACTCTTTTTATTTATAAAAAGAATAAATAAAATATATAATTATTTAATAACTAATAATAGAAAATATTTTAGAGGTTTTAATATAAACTAGATTTTAACCCACGGTACACCGCGGAGCGATATTTTAAAATATTTTTTTTTAATTAATTTTGTTTGGTATATAAGATTGTACTACAAGCTGGCAAAAAAAAATATACCACTGTATTTTTATTGTTATATATAATCTTATATATATATATTTAACAATAGATTTTATTTATTAAAGGAAAAATATTTTATTTGTCATTTATTCTATAATAAATCTTTTAATACACAAAATAATTATTTAATACTATGGAAAATTACTTCCGGATCCACCAATGTCGTTAAATTATTGTCCAAATTATCCAAACAAAGTAGATGGAGGATGAGCTTGTTGGTTTTGTTGTTGATCATTCTGCTTTTGTATAATTCGTGCTTGTTCCGCCTCAAAATATCCACGAAAATTTGGATGTAGGATATTCAAGTCACAAAATAAAAATTTGTTTTCTTCTTTCTGCTCTTTTAAAGCATAACTTTTACTTTGAATATGAAATTGTTGTTGTCTTTGTTCACTTGCCATCTTCAGTTGCTCTAAAAATTGCTTATTACCTTCTTCTAAAGTGTTGATAACCAATGTTGTTTGATCACCAACTTTTCCTTTTCATTTTTTATCACCAAACTTTGTATGTTTGAGGCGTGTCATGTTATATTTTCTTATACAAATATGTATTAAGCATGATTCTTCCTATGAGGTTACTATTAACTTATGAAATAATGTTCCTATTCCAAGATCACTAATGGATATTGATTCATTAATGGATATTGATGGGTTTATTTCTTCTATTGAACTAGAGTTGTTTTTTTTATGGCTGGTTTAATTGATTTATTTCTGCTGGTTATCGTAGAAATAATTCGGTATGGTTAGTTAATAGGTATAAGACTGTTAATTAATGAATTAAGAAAAATGGATCGTCCGATCGTTTTATATATTTTACTCTCTCGAAATGACAGTTGGCACACGACACGGTGTTTTGTGAATGAACTTAAAAGTTTAGAAGTCAAAACACGAATGAACAAAACAACCTAAAAATCATAAAATCGAATGTCTAATTTCTAGTTTGTAACCCTTAAAAAAAGAATTCTGATCACTATTGCAAAGTTCTAGTTGGGAAACCTTGGATCACATATGTGAGAAAGAAGCAAAGTACCAACCAAAGGAATTAATATATTCATAGGCTAAATGATTGATATGTCAAGTTATGATATTGATTAGACACGTGACATTTTTTCCCATTAGAAATCTTTTTTTAAAACTAAGATTAGCCATAAACAAGACCTAGAAATTATGAAATTTAATTCCAAATATCGGTTCTACAATAAGGGCAATACACATTGGTATCTAACCAAGGCAATAAGCATACAGAGTGAAACTTATGAGCACATGGTAAGTGTACCAATGTCTCACCCTTCTTGAACTGGTCTAAACATATAGCACAGTCTTGTTGTTCCCTTACTCGCCACTTGAACCATTCCATCAACCTTCCTCGGCTCTTCTTCAACCCGACCACTTCGGTCAGTAACTCCCCATGAAGTTTACCTTTGATCCCTTTCTCCGGTTTGTAATTTCCTTTGTCTTTACCATTTTGCCTGAACTTAAAAATGGAAAACAAATTTCAAAAGAGAGTAATGTCAAGTTTTTCTTGGAAGCTGCCTAGTAGTTTCCGGGAAGTTTCCCACTATAAAAAAAACAAACAAACACACGCAACTTAACAAAACACACTTGCTCAAATGCGCAACTTAACAAAACACACTTGCTAACATGCGCCAAATAGACCCAACGTGGGGCTAACACTTTTAAAGAGATAAAAATTTAATAATTGTCCGACCAAAGATGATCTCACAATTATATGCTCATGTGATACCACATGTTTTAGAATGGGATTTTTCTGAAAAAAACAAATTTTATGAACGTATCATTTTTTAATAAAATTTTATTTTAAAACATTTCAAAAATAGTTTTTTTTTTATATTAAAATATGTACTTTATAGTAAATACTAAACTCTAAAGATAATTAGAACCAACTAAATCCAAACATAACGAGTAAAACACATGATAAATCGCATTTTCGTAATCTGAAAAACGGCAAATTCATAAGATTTTACTAAAAATGGCAAACCCAAAAAAAATTTGGTTAGAAAAAAGGGACAATTCATAATTGATTCTTTTAGAATTAGAGAGTACAATACATCATCATGTGTCCTTATCATGAAAATTATAAGAGAGAGGCTTTGAATCTTCTAACGGCGCATTTTAAGGTGATTTACTTGAGTTTACTAACATACGCCATTTTGTACTAAACCGAACCTTGTGCGCGGGATTCTCAGCCGTTCGTTTAGCCTTTGCTTCGCCTCTTTGGCTGCTCCTTTGAGTTTCTCATCGTTGTCTTCTCCATAAGACTTGCTCCTAACACTTCTCTCCTATAATATGATTATATAAACTCAAGATTCTAATCTTTCTCCTAAAAGAAATGTTTTTATTACTATAAATGTTATTATTACCGAGAAGGAGACATGTGCTTGATGGCTTTCATTATTGGTAGTGTAAAGAGAGAACGATGGTCGCCGCGTCCACACGTGTCCCACCGCGGCTGCAGCTGCAGCCGCTGTGGAAGATTCGATCGAAGGAGCACCACCGTGGAAACGTCGCCTCCTTGCGCACTCAACTCCGGGAAGCATACCAGCCATAGCTTTTGTGGTTGTGTTTTTAGTTTTTGCCTCAAAAGAGAGAGAGAGGGAGAGAGAAAAAATATGACCGAGAGCTCCTACTAATATTTATATTTGTATATTACTAATAATTGAGGAAGAGCAATATAAAGATGAGTTAATTAGGTAGACACCACAAGTTTGGTTTTTAAATTAGATAACACTATAATTTTACTTTTGTCTATCTTTTTTACGTCTTGATGGTATTACAAACTACAATTAACGGGTTCGTAAAATTTCAACTTAGATGTGATAGGCTTGTCATTGTATAGAAAAATAGCAACTTAGAAGCTAGGTGCTGAAATTTATATAAAAAATGTTGAAATATATCAATATTTTTTTTTGACCATAAAAAATGTTGGAATAATTATATGTTATAAATAGCATTTTAATTTTGTATTAACAGATTAATTCTATGAGAATTGCAAGAGTATAATAAAATAAAATAAAATCACTAGATGGAAGTTAGGCAGATGTAATTTAAGTGTATGTTTGCTTTGTGTGTTTCCATTTATAATCAAGTGCTTAAAAACGTATTTTAATCCTTACATTTGATAGGTTTGTCCTTTTTTTAATAATATATAACTAATGTTGAGATTTTTTTTTATTGTTATAAATAACACCTAAAATTCCATCAAATCAAATAGATGGATGTTAAGTGGATTGGATTTAAGTGTATGTTTTTGTTCATGTTGTATTCCATGTATTTATTTTAGGAGTAAATTGCATAATTAACAAACTTATGTTAAATAAAATAAAATAAACTTATGAGATAGAGAAAATGGATTTAAAACCATACCAAAAATGAACAAAAATGTTAATAAAAATACTCCTACATATACTTTTCTTTTGCCTGACACAGTGTCAATTTGTTCTTTTTGTTACTATTGGTACTTGACATGATAATATGATACACTAGTATTTTGTAGAAATAACTAATTATTTATACGTTATTTCATTATTCATACTATATTTGTTTTAGTATTCAATTTTGTAAGGTTTTCCTACTATTTAGTGCAAAGGAACATATAAATGTGCTATATTCCATTTGTAAACATATAAATAGCATATTATGGATAATAATGATGTTTTATAAAATTTCGAAAAACTGTTAATTTTCAATTATTAAATACTATATTCATATTAATAAAGATTCTGATAGAAATTATTTTTTAAAGATTTATAGTTTATAAATATAAAACACTAAATTTAGTAATCAAATTTTTTGTTTTTGAATATATGAAATCAGTAAAAATGATTTCATAAAATAAAATAAATATATAATATTTTAATACAGGTAAATAGTGTGAGGATGGCAGAATAAGTTAAGAAAAATGCAAACTACTGTCTATTTTTTTTTTTTTTTGACATCAACTACTGTCTATTTTTAAGTAAGAAAGAATATGCAACTACATGTTTTCTTTCCTTTTGATATGCATGTCGTTACATGTTTGGTATAAAACGTTAAAATCGTTTTGCATTTACGAGAAAATTCAATAGTAGTAAACTTACAATAAAACTTTTAAAAATATATATATCATCTCTACGGAATTATTAAATAAGAAATTTAAGTGATATGGCATACTGAGTTTGTGTAGAGTATTATTAAGTACAGAATTTTATATTTTCCAAACAAATAATATATGATATGAAGTTTTAGACCACATAAATTATATATGGTGACTGCATTTGTAAGAATAAATTAGATCCAATGTGAAAATATGTATGTGGACCAAGAAAATGACTAAACAAAGCTCGCGGCAAATTATCATACATACAACACAGCCCATGCATTCGTCCATATCTAGACGTCTCTTCAATGTTTTTGTTTATATATAGCAATAGTTTTTTTACTACAACAAATTTTTTTTTTTGTTTTTTCAATGTCTCAATGTTACTTTTTCAAACAAAAAAAAAACATATTATGCCATATTATCATCTTAAACTAGAATTTACCCCGTGGTACACCACGGATCCATGTTTTTTAATAAATTATTAAAATAAATTAGTTAGTGTAATGATCTTGATTAAGTTTTTTAGTTAATATAAATATTATGGTGTTATATATATGTTCTTTTTATTTACCAAATTTATACTATGGTGAATTTTCTTATTAGTTATAATATTATAACTATAATAGATGGGCTACAAAAAATGTTATGAATTTGACTTGTTTTTATTGCATCCAAGAAATCTAGTTCAAAATAAAGGGTGGAAAAAATTATTCTTAACATACACATATGTTTCAAATCATTTTGTGTGATATGCGATGTCACTAAGATAATCTTGGTTTGACTATGGTTTTTGACCCAGCCTTAAACTTAAGATCCTTTCACCTTTTGATGGGTTTTCAAATCACCAACAAAACTATTAAATGGAATGTGAGTTTTAGTAACCATAATAGTGCTTTTCAAATTATACATTCACGAGTAAAAGAATATAATGTAATAAAATAAAAATTAAAATAATAATTTCTTTTGTACTCCATTTGAACTATCAATTAAAATTTTTTAATTAAAAGCTTGAAGTTTATGATACTTCTTGATTTTGAACAAATTCTTGATCTTGAATATTTTTCAAAACTTACATAAATATATTAATACTTGTTTAAATCTAGATCGTTCAATAAGGAAAAAATTACGTACATCATGCTCCTGAGTAAATAATGCAAATATTCTTTCTTATTAAAATAATATAAAATTTAATAAGTATTCTATACTCTAATATTGTTAATGCTGTATCTTTTTTTTGTTTTGTTAATGCTGTATCTAATCAAAAGATCCTTTTACTACATCATATGATAAAAAAAGTTATTATATATAAAATTCTAACTTTAGAATTTTTTAAAAGTAATTTAGATAAATTTTTTAGTTTGTAAGATATTACAAGGAAAACATTTTAATATTGACTTACAAAAATTATAAGTTTATATGGAATAATACAAATTTGTAGCCATGTATCCAAACAACCTTTACAATCAATTTTTTCTATAAACATTGAAAATAAATTAGAAATATTCATATTTTTTTTTCCAATATTCTACATTGGCTAAAATTTATTTAATAATGATTCAGGTTCATATTATAAATAAAATTGAATTGACTCTAAATTTGAGTGGGATAAAAGTTTAACATAGCGAACACCTAAATTGAATCTAAATTCGAGTGAAATAAAATTTTAACTTAACAAGCATCCCAATTTTAAAGGTTGTATCAGTTTAATTGAGGAGAAGTTATTACTAATGCACTTTCCATGATACTATTTTGCAAAAATATCATTTTGATCATTTTTGTTTTTGTCATCTCTTAATTTTTAACGACAATTTTACTCATAGTTGAAAATTATTTAAGTCAACAAAATAAAAAATTGAATTATTCCTGCCACAGCTTTTTCTGCCAAAATCTTTTTTCGCGGGGAAACTGTTCTCGGAATTAAAAAAAAATTACAAGGTTTTTTAAAGGATTTACAAGAGTTCTTGAATGGTTTTAAAAAAATTACAACAGTTTTTGAATGGTTTTAAAAAAAAATTACAAGGGTCTATAAATAGTTTTAGAAGTTTACAAGGGCTTTTAAAAGGTTTGTAAAAGATTTAAAATGGTTTTTAAAGAGGTTTAGAAGTTTATAAGGATTTTAAAGGGTTTACAAGGGGTTTTAAAAATATACAAGGATTTAAAATGGTTCTAAAAATATTTACAGGGGTTTTAAATGTTTTTAAAGTGATTTACAAAAGTTTTTAAATAGTTTTTGAAGTTTAAAAGGACTTTTAAAGAGTTTTTTTTTCATCAAAGGGCCTAAAATTGACTCAAACGAGCCAAGTCGAAGGACAATTGTTTACAAACCTAACAAGATGCAGTATGGAACGCACTTGGCGTGCCAAATAATCCGCTTTTACATTCAGGGTTCTAGGAATAAAAGATAAGGAGAAATTAGAGAATTCTTCCCTATCTGCGATAATGTCATCCAAGTAGATAGAAAACGCCGGCCAGTCTTGAGGCGAAGACACCATCTTCACCAAATCAGAGCAGTCGGTAAGGAACGTCACATCTCGATAGTTCTGGCCAATCATACAACGCATAGCCCACACCAAAGCCTCCACTTCAGCATGGAGGGGAGAAAGACTTCTATAGCGATTAGTGGCTCCCATTGTTGGTGACGCTGCCTGAGAGCTTTGGCAATACCAGCCTAAGCCTGCATACATATCATAATCCTTCCAAGATCCATCTATAAAACATCTATGACCCGTCGATAAGGGGGGAAGCTGGGCGGAAATTTCAGCTCCTCCAGAGACCCCTATTTGGTTGTCCACCAGTACCTCGACTTCGTCAACCTGTGCTGCATACCAAATTCGCGCCTCATCTCTGGCTACCTTCACAACTTCCAATGGGCTAGTATCTATATTATCAAAAACCTTTGCATTTCTTGACTTCCAGATATACCATAACAACCACGGGCAGAAATCAAATTGATCCCCTCGTTGTGTCGAACGTAATACATAATCCATATTCGAGTACACTGATTCAGTGGGAAAGGAAATATCGCCCACCGGTACATTTGCCAAAGCCCAAGCTTGACGGGCCGGGGGACATTCAAAAATAACATGATTAACGTTCTCCCATAAATCGCCACAACGAGTGCAACTAGAGTCACAATTGATTCCCCTTTGTTTCAAATTTGCTGAGACCGAGATACAACCTGTCAGTAATTGCCACATGAAATGGTGATGTTTTGGGGGACATCTCATACTCCAAACCTTTGCCAAGAGGGGAAGTATATCAGGGCCATAAATTTTAGGCACTGGAATCCTTGGGTCCGCCATTCGAGCCGTATGGTACCCCGATTTGACTGAATATTTACCACTTTTTGTGAAATGCCACCCGATTAAGTCACTGGAGGGTCTGTTACCAATTGGTATAGCACTGATCACTTGAACGTCTTCCGAGGCAAAATGTTCCTGCAAGACTTCCGTACGTCAGGAGTTATTTTGCCGATCGACTAAGTCTTGAATTTTTAAAAACGGGTCAATGGGCGACCCAATACTTGCAGCTGGTCTCGGGAATTGAGATGGAATCCAGGGATCTGACTTTTAAAGAGTTTACAAGGGGTTTTAAATGGTTTTTAAGTGGTTTTGAAAGATTTACAAGTATTTTTAATAGAATTTTATTAGATTTTTAAAGAAATTTTTTTAAAGGATTTATAAGTGTTTATAAAAGGTGTGAAATGATTTACCACGGTTATAAATGTTTTTAAAGGGGTTTACAAGTGTTTACAAAAGTTATAAAATGACTTGTAAATGGTTTAAAAGGTTTACTAGATTTTTTAAAGGTTTGGATAACTTTTAAAAGATTTACAAGGGATTATAAAGGATATTCTAAGAGTTCTAAAATTTTTTACAAGGTTTTTCTAAAGAATTGCGGAAAATTATGGCTGAAAATTATAGCGTGAAATTTTTTGTCATAAATTTTTGGCAGAGATTTTAACGAAAGAAATATTTCTTTTGTTTGAATGAATATTTCTTTTTAATCATGAGTTCTAGTAAATGAGTATAATTTAATTATTTTATACCTAAAAGACGGTATTTAAAAATAGATAACAAATGAGGATATTTTTACATCTAAAAATTATTTTTGCAAATACCCCTTAATGCAGTTATATTAATAAATTTTAAAATTTTAATAAGTTATATTAAGATAAGCATTTAAACCTATAAAAAAATTAAAATACAACATACCATATTATTACGCATGACGGGTTATATGACGAAATGAAGTTGTATTTACAGTTTGACACTAATGTATAATTTTAAAAAATCATTAATACCACTAATAATAGGAAAGAAGAGTTGATTTGGTTATGATTATGTAAAAAAATGATCTCAGCTATAAGTTTTAGTTGATTGTTGTATTCAATTGGTTACCAATCTAATGTTGTTGATTCTGGTTTAAATCGGTTAAACCGAGTTTTTCTTCTAATAATTGAATTGAGCTGTCATTATTATTCGTAGTTAATAAAATAATTATCATGACAAGTGTAAAAAGTTCGGTGTAGCTTTCTCTCTCATTAGATCTGAAGAAATTGAGATTTCACTCTTCTCAAATCAACTCATCAATGGCGGTTTCATCATCATCATCTTCTTCTTCTTCTTCTTCCACTATATGCTTCAACTCCACACGCATCAACTCAGCTCGATCTACTTCTTCTCCGTCGCGTCTCTTCCCAGTAACGAGCTTCTCCCCTCGATCTCTCCTTCTCTCACAAAGACGATCTCTCTTATCTTCTTCTAACTCTCGCTTTCGTCTCTCGCCTCTCTACGCCCGTGATTCTCGAGGTACATATATATACTGATTACTTTAATCGATAGCTCGATCTTGGTCAATGAATCATGAGTATTTGTGTGGTTCTTTGATCGCACTTTGCTAAGTAGAAATTGAGGAATCTTGGGAATCTATTTTTTTTGGTAACCTTATGAGCTCTGAGTTTTTGATAGTTTTCTTTATGCTGATTTAGTATGAGTTCTGTGAGATTTGAGATATCTGCAAAGGTCAGGGAGTTAAAGAAATGGAATAAGAACAATGTGAAGATCTTGCAGGTTGAGATTATAGAAAGCTTTGTAGGAGCTTTGGTAGTTATTGTCAAAGTTCATCTGATCTATGTGGGAATGAAATAAGTCTGGTGGAGAACAAAGTAAATCTGTGAACAAAGGTCAAGAATTCACCTGTGATTGAGAAAGAATGTAGTGGGGTAAGAATAGTGTGAAGATTGTGCAGGTTGAGATTATAAAAAGCCACTTTAAAGCGTGTTGGAAACTGTGTTCGGTATGGTCGCAGGCTCGAAGATTATAGTTTATAAGTGGATATGAATTGAAATCACTGGAGTTGTATTGATGTTTTTATCTCTAACCATTTAGTTTGGTGGAAAAGTAAGTAAGTAATGCATGTATGACCTGTGGTTCCAAATGCTTTTACTAAACAGTTTTTACATTGTTCTCTTCTGGGTTATGGCTTGATACAACTCTAATTTACTTTCATAGCTTAGAACAAAAGCCAACGAAGATTTACTAATAGTCCAGTAGATGCTTAGGTTGACATGTTGAATTTTGTCAACATTTTCTCTGATACACAGGACGCTGCTTTAAGTTCTTGGTGTTAGCTATCCTCTTCCCGTGTTGATTCTTAGTGTGAAAAGTTTGGAAATCCTGACGACTCTTTTTTTGTTTGTTCTGGTTTGACTATGTGCAGCAGCTGAAGTTACACAACGGTCATGGGAAGACTCTGTCCTGAAAAGCGAAACCCCCGTGCTAGTAGAATTCTACACGAGTTGGTGCGGTCCATGCCGGATGGTCCACAGGATAATAGACGAAATAGCAGGGGACTATGCCGGAAAACTAAACTGCTATATTCTGAATGCAGACAGTGACTTGTCGGTGGCTGAAGAGTACGAGATCAAAGCTGTGCCAGTAGTTCTGCTCTTCAAGAACGGGGAGAAGCGAGAGTCTATCATGGGTACAATGCCCAAAGAGTTCTACATATCCGCCATTGAAAGAGTCTTGAACTCATGAAGATGGTAACATCGTTGATGTAGAAACTCTTCACTACCACTTTGATCAAAAATATTGTTGGGAGATTAAAAAATCGCTCCGTTTCGATATGATTAATATCTCATTGAGACTTATATTTTCTTTGTTTCTTCATTTGTACTCTGTGAATATAACTGTTGGGTTTGTGGAAAAATGAATCAAGAACAAGAACTATTGTGAATACATATATCTTCCTTCTTCTGTTGATGATCTTATAGTAATCTAAATTTCTAAGACATTTTTTTACAGTAAGTATTGTCGTTGCTTCACTAGCATTTAGTTTGAAGTAAAGCCGTTCAATGGATTCATTGTTAGAGAAAGTGAGAATGAAGAGATGTAGTAGTTTTGAGTCAGAGAAAGCAAATTTAGTAGCTTGAAGCTATTGAATCATTGTGGCGACAATTATATCAGCCAAATTACGTATAAATTGATAATTACAAATTGTAAATGACAGTGCAAAATAAATGTGACGGAAAAAAAAAGAACTATGCTAAACATTTACATATATTGGATTTTCGGATTATAATATCGGTTTTTGGTTTGCTTAGTATTTTTTGGATATGAAAATTTAATTTCAGTAGACTTTTTTGTAATGACTATTTCCTCCGTTTTTAATTAGTTGTCGTTTAAGATTTTTGCATACAAATTTTTTTAAAAATATTGAATTTTTATTTTTTAAATATATTTTCTATTTTTTAGTAGTCAAAAATTTAAATAAATGAAATAAAATTAAAATTTTTACGAAACATTTGACATCGAAAACATAAAACGATAATTATTTTTTAAATAAAGTTTGAACTTTAGAATGATAACTAATTTAAAACTTATCTTTTCGGGTTTTAAGCCTTAGGAGATATTAAAATAGATTTTTAATATTTTTAATATATTTAACCTAAAATATTTAAATGAACTTCATATATTCTGTAACATTTATTATTGGATATTTTCTTTGGGTGGAGACGGCAAACAAATTATAGTTTCACCGACTCTCTTCGCTTAATAACGCTAACCAAAAAAAAAAAACTTTGTAGACGAACCAAAAAAAAATCCCAAAATCCGCCATTTTCGTATAATCCAGTTTCTTCCGCCGGAGAAGAAAGATTTCAAGAGAATCAAACTATTACCAAATCCCATCTTCGAATCCCTTACGCTCTTCGAGATCCGTGTCTCTCCTCCCCCCCCTTGAATCAGGTAATGACGAAATCATTAGCTTTTGCTTTATTCTCTTCATCTCAAATTCTCAATTCCATAGCTAGCTTAAAAAATCATAATCCAGAAAAAACCTAATCCAGTGAATTTGGGGGTTTTTTTGTGTTTGCTTTAAATTTCTAGGAACCTTTGATGATACAAAAAGCTATGTCAAGTTATTATTGTAATCCATCAGCAGCAATAGTCTCTATTGATTCAGAACAAAGGATGAACTATTCATCAGATTTATCCATGATTGCAAACCAAAGACGTTCCGTTACAGATGGTCCCGTGGCGGTACTCTGGGACATTGAGAATTGTCCAGTTCCTAGCGATGTGCGTCCTGAAGATGTAGCTAGTAACATAAGAATGGCTATTGAGTTGCATCCTGTGATATCTGGTCCGGTTGTTACGTTCTCGGCTTACGGGGATTTCAATGGGTTTCCTCGTCGGGTTAGAGAAGGGTGTCAAAGAACTGGTGTGAAGCTTGTTGATGTACCTAACGGGAGGAAAGATGCGTCTGATAAGGCGATTCTTATTGATATGTTCTTGTTTGTTCTTGATAATAAGCCGCCTTCGACGATTGTTTTGATATCTGGAGATGTTGATTTCGCGCCTGCGCTTCATATATTGGGTCAGCGTGGGTACACTGTGATTCTTGTTATACCTTCTGGTGTTTATGTGAATTCTGCTTTGTCTAGTGGTGGTAGGTTTGTTTGGGACTGGCATAGTATTGTTCACGGTGAAGGTTTTGTTCCGGTACCTAAACCTCGTGTTGTGCCGTATCTAATGGGATGTAATGTTAATGATAATAGTCATTTGGATGGTATGAATGAAGATGAAACGATTCTTTATAGAGGTAGCTGTTGTAGTAATGCTAGAGAATCATCTGTTATGGTCTTGCAGTTTCAGAATGAGTGTAGTGGTAGTGTGTTGTCGTGTTGGCCATCAAATTTGAGGGAGAGTCTGGCTTGTCCTCCTCCTGGTCAACTTGAGTCCACCATGTGGGTAGCTCCGGGAGATTTAAACGGTTTGAAGGGACAACTTGTGAAGCTGCTAGAGCTTTCAGGTGGGTGTATTCCTCTCATGCGTATTCCTTCTGAGTACCAAAGAAATTTCAGCAAACCGTTGTTTGTATCGGACTATGGTGTGGCTAAGCTTGTGGATCTGTTCAAAAAGATGGGTGATGTGATTACAGTGGATGGTAAAGGCAACAAGAGAATTGTTTATCTGCGTAACTCCAAGCCGGATGTAATCTCTCCCTCTTCCCCTGTGGTTCTACTTAGAAGAGAGAAGAAAGGAAAAGAGCCTAATGAGGAAATGACCTTTAGAGGAGTCTCCTCTGATGACTTGTCAGACACGGGCTCGGTTCACAGCGAGAGGAATCTGGAAGAGTTCAAACTCGAGCTACAAGACATTTTGGTGAGCTATTGTTGTCGGGTACAGATGGATTGTTTCGAGGCGATATACAAGCTAAGGTACAAGAGGCCATTGGACTACAAAAAGATGGGCGTGAATCACTTGGAGCAGCTCTTTGACAAGTTCAAGGATGTTGTTGCCATATATGAAGATCCTGCTACGGGGAACAAACTCATCGGGGCGTTTTAGAGGAGCCAAACTTATTCATATAAAATCAGACAATGCGTCAGCTTCCGATCGTTCTCTATCATTGGCGACAAGCAACGTAAGCTCCTTGCCTAGAAGCTCTCAATATGATTAATATGCTCTCTACTCTTTCCTCAGGACAAAAATGTTTACACAGAAGCGTTGTTGGTTCTGCACTGCAAGCATTTCACTTCTGTTACTTTTGAGAAATTGGAAAGCATGCGGTAATGAGTCAGACAGTACGCTTTATTGTGAGCCGTTTACGAAGCGCTCTCTCGATGGGAATAAGCCAATATTGTTGTATAAGCTCTCTGCCCTTTCATTAGGATAAAAGTTTTACGGAACCTTTGATTCTGCATTGTAAGCATTTCAGTACTGATTTCAGTATGTCTTGAGAATTTGGAAACGACGAACTTAGTAAGATGTAAAAGGTATGCCAATGTTATCTCTCAACCATAAGTTTATAAACAGTTAGAGAGGATTCTTGTAAATATGGGAACTATTCCCAAGTTGCTAGATACAAGGAGGCTACACGCATCATGTTTGATTTATTCTTTTCGTTGTTTGAACTTTTGTAAGAGCTCTATATAAACACTTTTTGAGTTTTCTACACACGCTTGTGTCTTTGTGTTTGGTTAGTCTTTGTTGTGTTCTTTATCGTGTGGGTGGATTCCCCTTTTTGTCTAAAGATTCAGCCAAGTGTTTTGCAATAAGGGCTCTATATAAACTAGGCACGGGGTACAAAGCGAATATTCCACCGAAATTTTTGTAATTCGCTTCGTCTCAACCGAATATTTGATGTAATATTTGTTTCGTTTCAGAAAGGGAAATACTAATCTGTATACACAGATGATCAAAAAATTAAATATCTAGCTTTACTAATATTTTAATTAGTTCTCTCTCATACTAATTTGCTTTGGACAAAAATATCCTTATATGTAGATAACAAATCTTTTAGCGAGATAACATAATAAATATCAATAAAATGTAAAACAAATTTATCCATTATTTAATGTTTTTCATTTTTAATTTCGAAAATACAATACTATGATTTAACACAATAAATAATTTAATACATTAACTATGAATTCTATAATAAATGATTTAACACGATAACTATGAGTTTACCATATAACTTGTAATTTATCGCGATACAATATGATTTATACTGTTAATGAATTATTTAACATATTAAGTTAAACAATAAAATCACAAAAATGTTTTACTCTATCCTATGGTAAACAGTGTCGTCGATCTCGGATGAAAAACGTCAAAATTTGATAATTCCTTATTTATATTTATAAGGTGTAATGTATAATTTATCCCGTTAAACATATTGTTAGTTCAGTAATTATATAGTTATTCATATTCATAAACTATAACAAACTAGTTACACAAGAAAATTATAAATGATTTATTATATCGTTAATGAATAGTGTTACATCTATATTTGTTATTCGTTAGCGGATAACAATATAGTTAAATGTGATAATCCATGTGTAAGAATAATAAGGCTACTTTTGTCATTAAAAGAAAAGATGAGAGAGAACTAATTAAACAAAAGTTATCGTCCGATTATTGATTTTTCATTTATTTATGTATATACTTTTAACTCACCCTTTCAGAAACTTCTATATATTCGAAAATTTCAAATATCTGATTTTCTTTTTTTTTAACCGAATAAATCCCTTCAGTCCATCAGTTTTTATTTTTTTAAAATAATAAAGTAGAATAATAGAGATAGTTTACAGAAATTACACAAAGACATAAAATGAAATTACACAAAGACTTAAAATGAAATATTTTGTGAAACAATGTATAAACGACACACGTTGCAAAACGGAAATATATAAATATAGATATATATATATATATATATATATATATATATATATATATATATAGGTGTTCATATTATTATAAATATGATTTGAATTTTGTTGTAAAAACTGAAACATCAATGGCGACGTCTGCAAACATAGCACAACTAGTTTCGAAGAATACACTTTTCAACTGAAAATTTTAATACCAAAAACAAAACAAAAAACAAGTAAACGACATAGCATGATTTGGACCTATAAGATTAGGTAAAATTTAGAACTTTACTAAAATAGTATGCTTAATTTGCAGAATTTGTACTCCTGAGAAAAAAACGAGTGCTTATGCTTAATTTGCAGAGGCTAGTTAATTATTCCTCAAAAATATTCCCCAAATAGGTGGAAATATTATTTTAAATACTTAAAAATAGTGGAAATATTCCTCAAACATATACTACTTTTACAAGATGAAAAATAGCATTTTCTATTTTCACTATAAAAACTCATATTCTTTTTTTTTTTTTTTCTTTTCTTATAACAGTATCTTGCACGATGGTTAATAGACAATGTGTATTGCCTCTACCAGTTGGACCAAGTGGGATATGTGTTCCCAAAGATTGCTTAACAAATATGTTGAAAGAATATTCTTAAAGTTATAATTAACTATTTTTGAGGAATATTTTGGGGAACAATTAATTAGCCTCTGCAAATTAAGCATAAGCACTCGTTTTTTTCTTCTCAGGAGTACATCGACCACCACCTTTATGCTTCTTGTGACACAAAGACTTGCAATCTTTGTGTCATTGTCCGTTAACCATCGTGCAAGATACTGTTATAAGAAAAGAAAAAAAAAAAGAATATGAGTTTTTTTATAGTAAATATAGAAAATGCTATTTTTTCATCTTGTAAAATTAGTATATTTTTGAGGAATATTTCCCCTATTTTTATTTAAAATAACATTTTTCTCCTTGAAGATTATCTTCTATGCTTCAAAGTAAGCTATGGCACATATATATTAATGAATCATAATATTCAACATGATATATTTAATTATGTATACAGCTTGAAGAAGAAAAAATTTAGCAATAATTTGAAGGATAAAAATATTGTAAATCAGTTCATATCACAATAGTTCTTCATAATATATTAAGATATACATATTAAAAATGTAAGAATGAAACAAATATTTAAATAAATTGATAAATAACATTTTTTGGATTAGTAAATAAAATTGTGACATATATGTTTAATTAACATAGAAATTTTTTTTTTAATACATATATATCATGATAAATATAATCAAAACTTAATTTCTTCATAGTCAAATATGATAGATATGAATTTAAAGGTATTTCAGAAAATTAGAAATAAGGAACAATGTAATCTTTACATTCAAACATTTATATATGAAATAGTTGAAAGTAGATTATCTCACATTCAAAAATTCTAATTTAAACTATCCACCTCTTGTAATTCCGATCGAACAGGATCTAATTTTACGCATTCCATATTTTTTGCTCATTTGATATGTAAAAGCACTAGACTCGTTCTTTTTCTCCTTACTATTATAAATTATTTTTCAATTTTTTATAATGTAATCCATTACAAATTTAAGTTACATGACATATCTAATTTAATATATATTTTTAGATCAAAGCTTTATAGTCCATCCGTTTCATAAAGAGTGTTAGAGTGTCATTTTGACAAAATTCAAACAAATTAAGAAAAGAGAAAATTATACATATTTATCCCTGTTCAATAAGTGATTAATTATTTAAATTCAATGGATGAGTTTTGGGTTTTTGGGTAAATTAAGAAATTTAGTGTAAAAGATACATTGAAATTGAAGAATGACACTTGTGAAATAAGGAAAAATTTCTAGAACAACATTTTGTGAAACAGATGGAATATTATTTAATAAAAATATTGGATAATCAAAGAATATATATTGATTTTGGCCATGAAAGATGCAGCTGACCAAGTGCTAATAGCTCAATTGATAAAGAACTTTGGCAAAAGCTTAGAGGTCGCCGGTTCGAATAGCGTTTGGGACGAAACCATATAACATGTTTTGGTTTCAGCCTTTCGGGCCTAAGGGATGTATGGGATTCGGCCCATAACCTCTTTGATTATTAAAAAAACAAGAAAGATGCGGTTGATATAGATATTATGTTAGACATTTTCATGGATTAGATTTCACTTCGACTACACTGCCAAAGATTAGAACAAAGTGCATAGCCCAAAAGGTTTCCAAACAAACCAACAACGACTAGACAAACTTATTTCACATCAATACAACACTAAACATGTTCTATCTTTTTTTACTTCCGACCATTCAACTCTTCCATAAACTTGTTAACATCATTATATGAAGACCCTCCTTCCTCTATAGCGGCTTTAGCCATCTCACCTAGCTTCTTAGCCCTTATCCGTCTCTCCTCTGCCTCTTCTCCAACTAACACTTCCTTCACTGCTTTCTCCACTTCCTCTCTACTAATCAGCTTTCCTTTTTTCACCAACTCGGTAGCTCCTACGTTCACTCCTATTCTCAACACTTTTGTCAATTGCTTCTCGTTGTAGAACTGTTCTGCCCCCATCGGCCAAGTCACCATAGGTAGCCCTGCGGCAATGCCCTCCATTGTCGAGTTCCATCCACAATGTGTCACAAATCCTCCTATTGCTTTGTGGTCAAGTATCAACACTTGTGGTGCCCATCCGCGTATTATCAACCCTTTTCCTAAAGCCCTCTCCTCAAACCCTTTAGGCAACCACTCTTCACTTTCACCTGTCACACCAATACCAAGTCATAGTTGTTAGGAGAAGTCTACAAAGTAATATATATAATATACATAAACCAATCTACTCGTTGTTATGGTGTTAACATTCAAGAAAACATACCTTGGTTTTCATTTTTACTAACCACCCAGATGAAGTTTTGTCCAGAGCCTTCAAGACCAAAAGCAATCTCTAACAGCTGTTCGTTGGTGAAGCTAGTTCTGCTGCCAAAAGACAAGTAAACTACTGAACCAGGTGTCTTAGAGTCAAGCCATTTGAGGCATTCTTGCTCATCAATGTTAGCCTTTTTCCCTCTTCCAGCTTTCTCAGCAAGCTCTCTGTTGGATAGCGAAAGGGGACCGATGTGCCAAGTTCTTTTCGCCACAAAACTACGGTAAAAATCAGCATAAGTAGATTCCAGCTCGTAAAAGCTATTCACCAAAACACCATAGCTACTAATCTCTGACTCCCTGACCGCTTTCCAAAAATTTCCGAATGGAGTTTCTTCGTCGACAACAACATTTGCTTGGTCTGTTGTGATTACTATGTCCCCGGGGAGACCAGGGATTACAAAAGGAGTAGAACTCGTAGCGACTTTCTTGTGTGGCTTATGAATCCTCATGTTATACGAACAACACAAGGCAAAGAAAGATGTGCCGTGGAACACAAGTCTTGGCACACCAAACTTCTCAGCAGATTCTGTCGCCCAGGGGAAGAACATATCGGCCACAAGAGCACTTGGTTTGGTTGTTTCAATGAAACTCTCCAACTGCTGTTTCATATACTTAATAGAGAAAAGAAACTTGAAGAACAAGTCACCTGAGTCAGATTCTTTGTATGAGTTGATGAAGTCAACATTTTCGCATCCTTCAGGCAATCCAAGCTCTACACAAGGGAAATCGAAGATCTTGATTCCGATTTCAAGATCAGGGTTTTGAATTTTGAATGCTTCAATTGGTTTCTCCAAGATCTTGGCATTGATTGGAGTTGTGAGAAGGGTTGATTTGGCTCCTCTGCTCGCAAAAAGTTTGGCCATGTCTAGAGTTGGAATCATGTGGCCATGAGCCATGAAAGGGAAGAACAATATATGAGTCCTCTCTCTGTTCATGTTTGGATGTAGGATGAAGATAGAAAATCAAAAGAAAACAGAACAAGAATGGAAAGTTTTATTGCAGATTCAAGAACTGAACTGTGTTAAGTGATCAGACAAAACAAAGAGTGTTTCCAGTTTCGGACATATCGACAAATATATATATATACACACACGCGTGGACGTAAAAGATCAGAATCTCACGTCTTTTTTTTTTTAATTTAATGTTAAATTATATTCAAAAGAAAAATTAATCGTTTGTACAACTAGTGCAACGTTTTTTCGAAGAAAATTAAAACAACAATAATTTGATCTAGCTCAGAAAATAAATCAGCTTCTTGACCGGAACCAAGCTTGAAGTCCGTCGTCGTAACGTCTATCTCCCGCGCGTCGAATGGAAGATAATTGATCTCTAACTTGCTTGTCAATCCAAATTGCATAGCTGGTGTTGATGGTCCTCCATGACATCTTCCATTCCTCTCTCTCCAAATTGCATAGATCGTAGTTTGAAAAGCGTACCGTAGAAGGAAAGTAGAGACCCGATCCTGCTGAGGCGAAGAAACAAGATGAATTAAAACTGGCCAAATCGTCGTGTGGTTTGAAAGTAGAAGACCCTTAGCAATGGCGGTCCAGATTTCTGATGTGTAATCGCAGGCAAAAAATAGATGGTCCCGTGTCTCTACACACTTATTGCAGAAGCCGCACAACCCAGAGAAACCCCGATCCCAATGAAGCATATGATCACCTGTAGAAAGCCTATCATGAGCTGCCAACCAGACACAAAGCCTATCTCACGTCTTTGCATACGTCATCTTTTATGTTTCTTGTGTTTGGCATCTTCTAGGTTCTGATGAGTCATCTTTGGTTGGCTATGGAGTCGGGAATGGAGTCGGCACATGTGTTGTGTCTCGTAGAAGCAAACTTTGACTTCTCACTTAGCTATGAGTATTGAGCAAGCCTTGATTATTGCTTTTTCTAATACCACAAAATCTAATTCAATTAATAATGTTAGGAACTTAGGATTATGATAACTTTTTTGGTATTGAAACTTTTTTTCGGTTTTAAGCTTAGGGAAAATAGCCTAAAAATACCTTATTTATTTTTTGTTTGACGTTTAATACCTTGGTTGGAAAAAAAAATACTTCATTTAAATATATTTTTTGGCTTTTTTCCCTATGTTTAAACCAAATATATTTAAATGAAATATTTTTTTTCCAACTAAAAAAGACAAAGTATTAAACGTCCAAATAAAAAACAAATGAAATATTTTCGGCTTTTTTCCCTTTAAGCTTATAATAACTAATCGTATTAATAATGTTCATATAAAGCGATAGGCGGTATATGTAAGTGCAACTTAATGTTTAGCTCCTAAAATATTTAATAGAGACCTATATTATTTTAGGCGGTTTAGACATTTATAACATATTATATGTATAATATTATAGATAAAAATTATGTAAAAATATATGCTAGAGAAATGAAATTAATAAATCATAAATAAACACTAGGATCATGTAGTACACCACGGATCCATAATTTAATATATTTGTTTGTTGATTATTTTTGTAGTTGGTTTATATAGTCTAGTTTTATATGTGTTTATATCATTTTCATTTTATATAATTTTATGAATTTTTTTTATAAGTAGATTCATAGATATATGTGGTCAACCCACGGTACACCGCGGAACGATTTTGTTGTAAAAAAAATTATATTTTAACTTAACCCGTAAAAGATTTTAAATATAGACAACCCGTAAAAAAAATATAATTATATTTATGTAAACTCAAACACGCTCAATCATATTTATGTACAATATTATTATATTTTAAATATTTTAGAGTTAACATATTAATAATACTTTTGTAGTGTTTAAATATTTTTAATATTCTATAAAAAATAAATTAAATATTATAATTTGCAGATTTTAAAAGTTTTCATATTTATAATATTTTTAAATTTTAAAAAAATTAAAAGCTATAATATTTTGAAACTTTTTAAAATTTTTATTTTTATTAAATCAAGAACCGGATTAAACTCAATAAAATATTTAAGTTTGGATACATGAGAAATCAAAGTTCATGCTCATTTTTATTTGTGAACATATTTATCCTATCTATAATGGTTTTGAACTATTATCTAAATTTTTCTACCTTATGTAGACGTTGTACATATATTTTATCCTTTATCGATTGAGTTATATACGTCCGTTTTCAAAATATTTAATTGCAAAATCTGTGGAATTTTTTTTGTATTTATTGTAAATATTTTTTATGTAATAATATAAAAAAAATTACATAAATATATTGGAGATAGATTCAATTTATTAGAGAGAGATTTTGATGGAATTTCTAGATCCAGCCACTTTTAACAGTTTTACTTCTTACTTAGTTGGATAAGGTTTTCTTACACACTCACATATTTATACTACTACAGTACTACTTAATTGTCTCAATTCTTAAACCTAATACAACAAGTAAACCCATTAACATATATATGGGCCTTCATTATCTTCTGGCCCAAAGCCTTCTTTCTTCCTTCTTCTTCTTCTTCCTCCTACGACAAAATACTTTCTTCACCACACTTCTTCTTCTCTTCTCTCACGATCTCTCATCGTCTTCACCGCTTCACTTCTCTTCATCACCTTCTTCCTCTGATATCGTCTGTTCCTTGTTATGCAAAAGATCAATTCCCAACAGATTTTAGGAAATTTTTGATGTAATTTATATTTGTTTCCAGTTTTTCGATTTACTTGTGATTTAATTACAAATTTTACTTTTAAGTTTTGTTATTTGTTCAAATGGCAAGGGTTTGATTATGAAAATATTGCAAACTAAAAGGTTATAACCCAAAATAGATTTTAGTACAAAATGTACTTCAAAAGTGTTAAGATAGATTATACAAACATTTAAATATATACAACTAAAATTTACAAAAATGTAACCTGTCTCATGTAATTTTAGGTAGTTTAGGCGTTGGTTGAGCGTCTAGCACCTAAACGACCGCCTATCACCTAGACGACCGCTTATCGCTTATGAAAAGACTAATTTATAGTATAAATTGTTTTATTAATTTATTTAGTTTTATTTAATTCTGAAACTTTTAAAAATATGAAATGAAATAATTTGTTTTAAATAAAACTAATTTTTTTGGTTATTATAAAAAGATTAAGTTATTGGACTTGAAAGTTTAATATTTAGAATACTTTTTGCCAGGTAATAAAAAAGAGTAATAATAAATTCATTAATAAATATTCTTTCTCGTAAAGCTTCTTTAATGAATGCACTGAATCAATCTTTTGATACACCACCTCCTTGGTTGGGTAATTTCTATTATTTTTTTAAAGTAATATATTTAAGTCTAATAAAAGTTTAAAGTTGTTAAAAAAAAAGAGTTCACTTATACAAATACCGTACATAAATCTAAGTTCATGATTTGTGACCTTAGTTGTATACTTGAGCTGCATATACGACTATCAAAATGAAAATTACTAGATTTTGACCCACCGCGGGACTATATATTTTTTAAATTATACATACTAAATTTTTTTTTTGAATATAATATTGATATTCATAACTTTTGGTTTGTTTGACGTGCATAGGTAAAATGGAAAATTTACAACTAATTACGTATTGTTTCATATTACATATTATTTTGTTAAATATATATTTTGTTTGTGTTAGATTAGATATGAAAACAAAAATAATTACAAATAAAGAAATATGTGGGAATTTCAAAAATAATTATTTTCATGATTTTGGTATTGCACATATATATATATATATGTAATTTATCTCTAATTTTTTTAACATCAATTTTTTATCTCTCTATAATCAATATAACCACGATTATGGTTTTAAATAAAAATAATTGCAATGAATTTATATAACATATTTTTAGTTGGTAAATATTTTATTAAACATGCTGAGTAGTGAATAATATAAAATTTATAATTCCAACTGATTTATAGGTTCCTCTTAATTTTATTTATTGTAAAGATATTGTATAGATTTTAGGAGAATTTAAATTGGGGAATTGATTTTCAGATTATTTATGGAGTGATTTTAGGAATATTTGGTTTGAACAGAATAATGTTAGCATCAAAAATTTTTTTTAATTTATTTTTTAAAAACATTAAATACCAATGGCATTCTTAGTAAATAGTTTTGAACATCAGGATTTATTTCAAATACTGCTGCAAAAATGTTAATATAGATGTATATTCAGAATTTGAAAATTTACATAAGTTATTAGGTTTCTACAGTTTTTTTATGGAGGATACTATAATTAATAACTAATAAGAGAAATTTGAAACAAAACATAATAATTTTATATAAATGGAAAGTTACTTATGACGCTAACAAAAGTTCATTCCGAAGAAAACACCAAAACCATATATAGTATTGACAGTAGTATAAAGCTTTGACTTCTCTCACTTACTCTCTTAATCTTTGACTTTTCTTCCATTTTGGAGTAGTTTTGTGTGTTTATTGAAAGCTTTGAATCATATGGTGAAATTGATAATCCAAATATTTGATATAAACATGTCTAATACTTTACATTTAAGACTATAAAAAACTTGAATGCTAGCAAAATATAATTATTTTGTCCAAAAATTATCAAATAGACCTTAAAAAACTTTTAAAACGACATAAATACCAAAAAAAGTCTTTTGAAAAATAGGTCAAAGGCCCAAATAATTATTATATAATAGACCAAAATACTTTATAAACTACATAAAAGACAAAAAGGCTTTTGACAAATAAATCAAAGGCCCAAAAAAATTGTTACCCTAGGTATATAAACAAGGATACTTTGTAGCAAGAACTCTTTCTTTTTTGGCTCAAGAGGATTAAACATGGCAAGTACGATACCTATCTTCACGATCTATGCGGTTTCTATACTCGTCTTGTATCTCATCTTCGCTGATACACCAAAATCTGTTGCGTCTGATAACAACTCACCATTCAAACGATACCTTCCTTTCTCCAGAACCAACGACCCCGTGGTCATGAGTAGTTCTAGTATCGTCGACATAGTTATGGACTCCGACCATAACGACAAGGAAGAGTTAGATCCTTTGGTACCTCTCTCCAAAACCACTGACCCTCTCGCCATGAGTAAGTCTAGCATCATTACAGTTATGGACTCAGACCATAACGACAAGGAAGAGTTAGATCCTTTGGTACCTCCTCCTAAAGCTAGCAAGAACGAGAGGATTGCGTGGTTCAGAAGAAAGCTATCTGAGCTGGATTTACAGAATTCGACTAGCAAGTTCCATTCTAGGGTTTCGGAGTTGTACAACAACAACAACTGCTCTGCTCGGTTCTTTATGGTTTGGCTCTCTCCTGCAAACTCCTTTGGACCAAGAGAGATGTTAGCTGTCGACACTCTCTTCGCCACCAATCCTGGTGCCTGCTTAGCAATTTTGTCTAACTCCTTAGACTCTCCCAGAGGATACAACATCCTTAAACCATTGCTTGAACAAGGTTTCAACCTTATTGCTGTAACCCTAGATATCCCATTCCTTGTCAAGGACACTCCTGCTGAAGCTTGGCTGAAAAGGCTAAAGAGTGGCCACATGGATCCTGGTTCTATCCCCTTGTTCATGAATCTCTCTGACCTAACAAGACTCGCTGTGCTCTACAAATACGGAGGAGTCTATCTAGACATTGATATCATCTTCCTTGATGATATAACAAGACTAAGAAACGCCATTGGAGCTCAGAGTATCGATCCAAAAGCCAAGACATGGACAAGACTAAACAACGCAGTATTGGTCTTTGACATCAACCATCCGCTTATGCGAGAATTCTTGCAAGAGTATTCCACAAGTTTCGACGGGAACATATGGGGACACAACAGCCCTTACCTTGTCTCTAGAATTATCAAGAGGTTAGGAAACAAACCTGGATACAACTTCACAATCTATCCCCCTGATGCTTTCTATCCAGTAAATTGGATCAAAATCCCAAAGCTTTTCAAGAAACCTGCAAATATCAGAGAAGCACAATGGGTAGAGAAGACGATATGGGACATGAGCAAAGGGAGTTACATGATTCATCTATGGAACAAAATCACAAGGAAGATTAAGATTGAAGAACGAAGCGTCATGTACAGTCTCATCTCAGCTCACTGCACAGTCTGCAAGAACATCACAAACTCTCATACTCTCTGAACAGATACAACGATTCTTGTGTCCCAAGGAAGCGTCATGTACAGTCTCTCATCTCTACTCACTGCATAGTTTTTGCTTCACAAACTCTCATACTCTCAAAACAAATACAACGATTCTATTTTCTCAAGGAAGCGTCATGTACAGGTCCCATCTCCACTCACTGCACAGTTTCTGCTTCACCAACTCTCAGAATTTCTAAACAGATCATACAGCGATTCTTGTTTTTCTTTTGCTTTTTTGGTGTTCATGTTTGCTTTAAGTTTTCTTTCTTTGTAAAAATACTCGAGTCACATGTGTTGACTTCTTGTTGTTGTTGGCTAATCTGATCTTGGAGGCCAAGCCAAACACACGTACAATAGTCTATATACCTTTTTGGCTGTGCATGTGAGTTCTCATTTAGAACTTTTCTTTCCTAATGGTAATGTTTGGAAGTTCCTTTTTACTCTGCATGGACCACCAATTAAAGCCAAGTTAGCTTATTAGGTTTATTAAGAATACTAGGTGGTCAATGAGACAATGACTAATGTTGAGTTTCAAGCAAAGTTATCCAATTCAAAAAACTTGCCTGCAAGGAACTATGCAAACATGCTTGGGATAGATCTCACTGCCATGAATCCATCCACTAGTACCTTTCCAATATGTTCAAGTTCAGAATCATCTTGGAGTGAAGAAACTCATACTCATGAATGGTATGTCTTCCTGAGAAATAGTAGAAACGAGATTGTTACTAGAGAAAAAGACTTAGTATACCTAAGTATATATCAAGTATCAAGAAAATAATTTTGCAAGACTCAGCTATTGATACAGAGTATGGTTACTTAGACAATTAAGTATGATATCTATTACAGATTAAGGGGGAGGAGGCACAACAAAGAATTTGGTTAACGCTTTGTTTATCTGCATATGGGAACCACATCAACCTTAGATATTGGAAGAAATTATATAATTTCGTTCTATAAATGATCTGTAAAGTTTGATACTAAAATTCAAAACATTGTGAAAAGTCTCATCCTTTAAAAAAAATAAAAATTACACATAAATTAAATCCAAAATTTGAAGAAAAATATTAAATCTAAATTTTTATATAACATATCTAATATATCGTATTTTCAGATTAAAATAACATATATATTTATTTTACCCAAAATAATACATAAAAGACCAAAAAAAACTTTAAAAAATACATAAAAGACCACAAAAATCGTTTAACAATATATGTTTTTCAAAAAGAAAACATTTATATGTTGTAACTCAATATAATCTTTGGAGCAATGATCTAATTTCATTCTTAGAACTGGTATATCTATAAATGATTAGTAAAGTGTTGACACTAAAATTCTAAACATTGAGAAAAAGTCCCATCCTTTTTTTAAAAAAAAACATCTAAATAGAGTTCAAAATTTGAAGAAAAATATTAAATCCGCAATTTGACATAACATGTTTAAAGTTTCGTATTTTAAGATTAAAAAAAAAACTTTTTAATATCAACCAAATATATTTACTTTACCCAAAAACATACATACAAGCCCAAAAAATGTTAAAATATACATAAAAGACCACAAAAAATCTTTTTAAATATATGTTGTAACTCAATAATCAATATCATTAACATGTGTTAACAAAGAAACAAAAAAAATTCGTGACAAACAAGAAAGAAACCTAGTGGGACAAATTCACACATCATCTTCAATATCACAGTACTGTCACCGACACCTATATCTTCCTCTCTCTCACTCACTCTTTCTCAGCATACTACACTACTAGGCACGTGCAGCACGTGATAAAGAGACCCAAAGACGTGCTTAAGACTTAGACTTAAACCTTTAATGACTTGAGACCTGTTCTTGAGCCACGAGCCTCGTCGGATCCACAAATGTGTATAGTATATTCTTGAAGAAGGTTCTTCGGTTCTTATCTGCACGAGTCTCCATGCTCTTAACAATTTAACTCATAACAATTATACGACTCCATAGCACACTAGAACTTGTACTACTTTAAAATTCCATTTTTGGTATCAACTAATTCATACGTTTTTAATCAAATGTAATCACTAAAATACTAATGTGTTTTAATATTAGTATAAGGTGTTGTCGTCCATTACACTGATCATGAATATTGTTATTGTAGTGCACAATAATAAAAATATTCATAATTTCATTTTTTTCTTTTTCTAAGAAAAAATATTTATACAGAACTTTTTAGGGTTGTCATATTATTCCATCCTCTATTTATTGCTTTTTCAAAAAATTTCTTATTCTAATATTTTCGTCTAAAAATTCTAAACGCACTTAACCAAGAAATTCTAATGAGATCCGGTATATTAGTGTTAGTATGATTACAGTCACTTACAATATGCAATCTCTCTATGTTAGTCATACAAAAAAACTGATGCTATTAAGTATATCCAAGTGCGGAGGCAATAACCAAGCACATACATAAACTGACCCTGATGAAATATCAAAATTAGTTTATTTTTGCTTAAAAATATCAAATTGATCCTTGTCTAATAATAAAATTGACTCTTATAATTCTTTTAAAAAAAAAACATTCTGACCCTATAAGTGTAAATTCTAGCTCCGCAAAATGGGTATATCTTTAGTTTGTTTGCATAATGCCTATTAATTTTGGCAAATATCTCAATTTATTTACTAATCTTTATTCTTTGGTATTGGGCTCCTTAACTCAACTCTATGATTATTCTTGGTGGGTTATCTAATTCCTATTTGATTTGTATTGTGTCTCCCAATAATAAAAGCTTATGGATCCACCATGAACTAGTAGCATTCAATTTTGTTCATATAACCAGAAATAACATAAATGGAACTCAAACTCATCTCAGACAATCTTATTTATATAATTCGAAACATGATTAGTTGTCACTTATAATAACTGTGTATGGGACGAAACATATAAATATGTTTCTTTTGTGTTTCAAGAAATTAAAGCTAACCAAATGCAAAGTGTTTATGTTATGTGATAGAGCTGGAAAAGAGGAAGCCACATTGCAAGATAAGTCCCGCTTTCCCAGGGACTTCTGTCACCACCGACACAATTTTTCACCATTTAAAAACAAATACTGTATAATATTTTCCAATCTTAAAAGTAAACAAATTTGACCCAGAGAAAAAAAAAATGTAGAAAAAGAGTGAAGAAAGTAAAAATATTGCCATAAATCAAACAAATGAAAGTTAGATTAGTCCATTATTGTAGGCCTTTGATTGAGAACCGATTTATTCTTCTAAACCGAAGAGAACCGAGATTTTGAAGGTCTCGGTTACTGGTTAATATAAGCGAACCGATTGACAAATTTTTAAAAAAATTCCGACGATTGGTTCAGTTTATGTAAACAGCCTAAAACTTCATTTTCTGTAAAATTTTCAACAAGCATTCATGGAATTTTAATTATTTTTATCAAAAAGTCGTTAAAACCGCTATTTAAACCGAACCAAACTACCAAACCCAACATAAGTTTTGGACAAAGACATGACAATACCGATTCGAACCAAACAATGCGTTAGTCTTACATCTTAACCAAATTATCCAAAAAAATCAATTATCAAAACCCAACCAAACTACCAAACTCAACATAGGTTCTGGACAGATTTTAGTGAAATGACAATACTAATTCGAATAAAAAAAAAAGAAAAAAAAAATTCGAATCAAACAATGCGTTAATCTTACATCTTAACTAATTTATCCGAAAACCGAACCAAACAATCTGATTGAAAGCCGTAAATATTTAAACTTTATTTAGAAAAATTGAAAATAGAATTCAAGACTAACATTTAATGAGTAATTCAAAAAGACAAAAGGTGGTATTTTCAAAATTTTATAGATTCAGGCATATATAAGGTCTAAAATTAATTACTACTACACTCAAAAATAGTCATTTTCCCCCAATTTAATATGAAGTAAATTTCATCACAAGTTTGTGATGCTTTTTAGAGCATTTCCATTAATAAACTGACATTTTTTCTTTCTTTCTTTTGGAATTTTGTTACATCTTTAGCTTTTTCTAAGTGTAACCGTTCTCCAAAAAATTCAAAAACAAGACTAAACAAAATTAAAATTAAAAAAAAAAGACATTAAAAGCTAAATTTAATTACAAAAGAGCCACTAAAAGTAAAAAAAATAACCAAACCCACCAGTTTCACTCACATCAACAACACCGACTTCATCGCCACCACTCACCGCCGTAACACGCTCCGACAATTTCGTCGAGTTCCGACAAAACCCATTACCAAAACCCTCTCTTTCCTCCTCCTCCTCCGCCGCCGCCGCCACAACATAATGTCCTAAATCTCCGACCACCTCAACCAGATTCTCTTCACATAGAAACTCATCACTATAAACTCTCTCAATCTCTCTCCCAAACTCATGAACAAACACATCAGTCTTCTTCTTCTTCGCCTTCCTCTTCCCAAGATCTTTACTTTTTGCTAAAACCGCCGTAGTAAAGATCGGAGCCATCCTTCCCGGAGAATCAAACGCATACCCACGAGGCCCATCAATCAAAATCACATCCCAATCAAACTCATAAACAAAATTAGGCAAATCGTTAATACCTAACTTACAATCTGAGAACAAAAGATTCTGAACAGGTCTACACTCATGTTTAGTTTTGTAATAACCAAGAAGCTTCATAGCTTGAGAGACTTTAGTTGAGTAAACAACATCATAAGCTTCAACTCCAGGGTTACTCTGTTCGAACTTAGAAACAGAGTAAGGACTCTCATCAACAAATACAGTACGGCCTTGGAAGTTTATAGATCTCCAGAGAAGAGATTCATGAGTTAGACCAAAGATTAAAAGGTTACAAGAAGGGCCATGAGAGTTGATGATGGTGGAGATGGTGGTGAGTTCAAGTAAAGACATTGATGTGTTTGGTGGTGTTGAGGAAGTGTAGTGGAGTAGTGCGGCGGTTACATGAGGTGGGAGGAAGGAAGAGGATAAGGGAGATGAGGAGAGAGAGTGAGAGGATTTTGTTGTGGTGGAGTGGATTGAGGAGGAGGAGAAGAGAGAGAAAGAGAAGAGGAGAGTGAAGAAAGAGAGGAAGAAGATGAATAAAAGACGGTGGTGGTTCGCGGCGGCGACTGCGGCGGAGGCTGATTTTGAAGTTAGTGGTGAGTGGTGGTGGAAGAGAATTAGATTAGTGTTTGTGTTGTTGCTCTTCATTTTTTTTTTCTTGAAGAAAACGAAATGTGTGTTTTGTCTCTTTAAGACTTTAAGTAGAGGCTTTTGTTTTTTGTTTTGGTTTATTCCGGTTATTGATCAAGAACCGGGTTGGTTTGAAAAATCTTTGAAACGGACGTTGTGTAACTTGTCAGCTTTACATAGTACTAATTGCCAAAAGGTCCACTTCATTCTTTTGGTTTAATTTGACTAGACTAATAAATTGTATTCATATTGTTATTAGTATTTATTTGTAATAGTTATAACATTAGCTTGTAGTTTAGTTGTTGTATTTCCAAAGTAAACATAATTTGTGATCTTGTGTTTTAGAAGAAGCAAACTAAATTGAGTTTTTAGAGCATGGATTTTTCAAAGAGGACTTTGGCATATCGGATGATTTGTCTAATGTTTTGTTGCCCTTGGTCTATCGCAGATACATAATAGTGAAAGAAGACCTCATAGGGATACATTTTAGGCGGAAACGATCTACTAATTATTTGATTCGAGGTAGTATTAGTAAAAAGGATTTTGAACTAAAAAATAGATTTTAGAAATTAAAAAGGATATCTTGAGTAATCGCAGGAATCGGTATTATCTTTACCCGCATATAGGATGATTTGTGTTATGTTTGTTGGCCCTTGGTCTATCGCAGATGCATTAGCGATTCCTGAATTGTTCGTGTGTGGTTTACATCTAAGGATATCTCAAATCGGTGTTATTAAATTCCTATAGTTAGTAGTATGGCATTTGGTTTGGGTACTTTGATGACTACTTACAAACTGAGGTTAAAGTGTTAGACCTTACTCTCTTGGGTGAAGTTGAAGTGACTGATTAAAGCTTTTCCTCCAAATATTGCAAGTAGCTAATGAAAAAGTTCATTAAAGCTTTTTCTCCAAATATTGCAAGTAGCTAATGAAATAGTTCATGATACCACTGGTTTGGGCTATGTTCGTTTCTCCGTCCAGATGAATGATGTTCGTTTTAGATAATTTTGTAGAGAAGTTAGATGAAAAAATGTTAAAAATTTCAGCTAACTGTAATTTAATCATAATATCTCCTTCTACTTCGACTCTCCAAAAGTGTGAACGAAGAGATAAGGGGGGTTATTGGGAGGTTGAATTTTAAAGAGTTTGTGAATTTTAAAATTTTTGTAGATTTTAATATTCTCAAAGATTTTTGTAGACTCTAATAAATGTTTACTAAATTTTTTAGAATTTAATAGATTCTTAATATGATAGATTTTACAAATCCATAATCACTCATCTTTCAACATTGGATATTTTGTTCAATAATATTAAATAATCTATAATTAATATTAATATTAACATTGGATCTTTAATTAATATTAATATGTCAAAACATTATTAGTAACTAATAATTAATATTAATATAGATTAGTAAAATATTGTGATCCTAACATTATTTGTATAAATTTCTTTTTACTGTGATTGTGATTAAATTGTATTGTAAAACCTCTACTCAAATGGTATACCAATCAAAGAGAATCGTCTGATTTATGAAAATAGTGTGTGGGATTATTATTCGACTCTAGTATATTCTTGTTCCAGCCTTCGAATTACATATGGTACCAAGAAATAAAGCAAACGTCAAGGCTTACTCGTCACTAAAGTAACAAGTCAAAGTTTGCTTCTATGCTACGAACCAGAACAAGGCAACACAAAAGCAAAACATGACGTATGCAAAGACGTGATTACTCTTCATTAGCTGTCTTCTTCCACGTACACGCGTGTGTGTGTTTATATATCTCAACATGTCTGAATCTGGAAGAGTAATCCAATCCCAGACAAGAAACCTTCTTTGTTTTGTCTGATCACATCAAACATCTCAGTTCTTAGATCTGTTAGAATTCTCTTTTGGTTCTGTTTTCTTTTGATTTTTCTGTTGCAAGCAAACATGAACAGAGAAGTTTCTGAGAGAGTTCATATTTTGTTCTTTCCCTTTATGGCTCATGGCCACATGATTCCAATTCTAGACATGGCCAAGCTTTTTGCGAGTAGAGGAGCCAAATCAACTCTTCTCACAACTCCAATCAATGCTAAGATCTTGGAGAAACCTATTGAAGCATTCAAAGTTCAAAACCCTGATCTTGAAATCGGGATCAAGATCTTCGATTTCCCTTGTGTAGAGCTTGGATTGCCTGAAGGATGCGAGAACGGTGACTTCATCAACTCATACCAAAAATCTGACTCAGGTGACTTGTTCTTCAAGTTTCTTTTCTCTACCAAGTATATGAAACAGCAGTTGGAGAGTTTCATTGAAACAACCAAACCAAGTGCTCTTGTCGCCGATATGTTCTTCCCCTGGGCGACAGAATCTGCTGAGAAGTTTGGTGTGCCAAGACTTGTGTTCCACGGCACATCATTCTTTGCCTTGTGTTGTTCGTATAACATGAGGATTCATAAGCCACACAAGAAAGTCGCTACGAGTTCAACTCCTTTTGAAATCCCTTGTCTCCCAGGGAACATAGTAATCACAGCAGACCAAGCTAATGTTGCTGACGAAGAAACACCAATGGGAAAGTATATGAAAGAGGTAAGGGAATCAGAGACCAATAGCTTTGGTGTCTTGGTGAATAGCTTCTACGAGCTGGAACCGGATTATGCTGATTTTTACCGAAGTTTCGTGGCGAAAAGAGCTTGGCACATTGGTCCCCTTTCGTTATCCAACAGAGAGTTTGCGGAGAGAGCAGGAAGAGGGAAAAAGGCCAACATTGATGAGCAAGACTGCCTCAAATGGCTTGAGTCGAAGACACCTGGTTCAGTAGTTTACTTGTCCTTTGGGAGTGGAACTAACCTCACCAACGAACAGCTATTAGAGATTGCTTACGGTCTTGAAGGCTCTGGACAAAACTTCATTTGGGTGGTTAGGACAAATGGAAACCAAGGTAATTAGTCTCATCCATTATTGGTCTTTCTTAGTATATTTGCCTCAATGTTAACATAGTTATGACAGGTGAAGATGAAGAGTGGTTGCCTGAAGGGTTTGAGGAGAGAACGACAAAGAAAGGACTGATAATACGAGGATGGGCGCCACAAGTGGTAATACTTGACCACAAAGCAATTGGAGGGTTTGTAACGCACTGTGGATGGAACTCGGCTGTGGAGGGCATTGCTGCAGGGCTACCTATGGTGACATGGCCAATGGGAGCAGAACAGTTCTACAACGAGAAGCTATTGACAAAAGTGTTGGAGATAGGAGTGAGCGTTGGAGCTACAGAGATGGTGAAAAAAGGAAAGCTGATTAGTAGAGAACAAGTGGAGAAGGCAGTGAGGGAAGTGATAGTTGGGGAAGAGGCAGAGGAAAGGAGGCTATGGGCTAAGAAGCTGGGAGAGATGGCTAAAGCCACTGTTGAAGAAGGAGGATCTTCTTATAATGATGTCAACAAGTTTATGGATGAGCTGAATGGTAGCAAGTGGAGAGGAAGACAGAACATTTGTTAATGTTGTGAGATGTATTGTTTGATTTTGTGTTACTCTTTGGAGTTCTCGTTTTATGTCATAGACGAGTCATTGGTAAGAGAAAGTCCATAGTATTTTTTTTATACAATAAAGCTTCAAATAAGTCAAATTTAATAAGATTGGAAGACATGTATTTAGTAAAGTATATACTTTAAGAGATCAGATTAGCCAACAACAACAAATCAACACATGTGATTTGTGTCTTTTACAAAGAAAGAAAAGTTAAAGCAAACATGAACACCAAAAAGCAAAAGAAAGACAAGAAACGTTGTATGACCTGTTTAGAATTTCTGAGAGTTGGTGAAGCAGAAATTGTGCAGAGAGTGAAGATGAGCCCTGTACATGACGCTTCCTTGAGAAACAAGAATATTTGTATCTGTAAGAGTATGAGAGTTTGTGAAGCAGAAACTGTGCAGTGAGTAGAGATGAGAGACTGTACATGACGCTTTCTTGAGAAACAAGAACCGTTGTATCTGTTTAGAGAGTATGAGAGTTTGTCATGTTTCTGCAGATTGTGCAGTGACTAGAGATGAGACTGTACATGACGCTTCCTTCTTCAATCTTAATCTTCCTTGTGATTTTGTTCCATAGATGAATCATGTAACTCCCTTTGCCCATGTCTCGTACAGTCTTCTCTACCCATTGTGCTTCTCTGATGTTTGCAGGTTTCTTGAAAAGCTTCGGGATTTTGATCCAATTTACTGGATAGAAAGCATCAGGGGAAAAGATTGTGAAGTTGTATCCAGGTTTGTTTCCTAACCTCTTGATAACTCTAGAGACAAGGTAAGGGCTGTTGTGTCCCCATATGTTCCCGTCGAAAGTTGTGGAATACTCTTGCAAGAACTCTCTCATAAGCGGATGGTTGATGTCAAAGACCATTACTGCGTTGTTTAGTCTTGTCCATGTCTTTGTTTTTGGATCGATACTCTGAGCTCCAATGGCGTTTCTTAGTCTTGTTATATCATCAAGGAAGATGATGTCTGTGTCAAGATAGACTCCTCCGTATTTGTAGAGCACAGCGAGTCTTGTTAGGTCAGAGAGATTCATGAACAAGGGGATAGAACCAGGATCCATGTGGCCACTCTTTAGCCTTTTCAGCCAAGCTTCAGCAGGAGTGTCCTTGACAAGGAACGGGATATCTAGGGTTACAGCAATAAGGTTGAAACCTTGATCAAGCAATGGTTTAAGGATGGTGTATCCTCTAGGGGAGTCTAAGGAGCTAGACAAAATCGCTAAGCAGGCACCAGGATTGGTGGTGAAGAGAGTATCAACAGCTAACATCTCTCTTGGTCCAAAGGAGTTTGCAGGAGAGAGCCAAACCATAAAAAACCGAGCAGAGCAGTTGTTGTTGTTGTACAACTCCAAAACCCTAGAATGGAACCTCTTGGTTTTGCTAGTCGAATTCAGTATATCTAGCTCAGGTAGCTTTCTTCTGAACCGCGCAATCCTCTCGTTCTTGCCAGCTTTACGAGGAGGTACCAAAGGATCTAACTCATACTTGTCGTTATGGTCGGAGTTCATAACTGTAACGACGCTAGACCTACTCATGGCCACAGGGTCAGTGGCTGTAGAGAGAGGTACCAAAGGATCTAACTCATCCTTGTCGTTATGGTCTGAGTTCATAACTGTGTCGATGATACTAGAACTACTCATGACCACGGGGTCGTTGGTTCGGGAGAGAGGCAAGTATCGTTTGAACGGTGAGTTGTTATCAGACGCAACAGATTTTGGAGTATCAACGAAGATGAGATACAAGACGAGTATAGAAACCGCATAGATCGTGAAGATAGGTATCTTATTTGCCATGTTTAATCCTTTCGAGCAAAAAAAAGAAAGAGTTCTTACTACATGGTATCCTTGTTTATGTATCCACCACCGACCGACTCAAGATAAAGGCTATAACTTTTTTTTGCCTTCTATGTAATTTTACAAAGGAGTTACAAAAGTTTAAAACTTTAGTTATAAGAATTCTATATTTTGTTACCAAAATTTTATAAATAAGATTCACAATCAAACAAGATCATATTCTTACAAAATTAGTTTTGTTTAGCTAATTTTTTGTTATAAATTAAAACATAATTAAGAATATAAAATTAGGTGGAAATTTGTAAACTTTCAAATTGTTTTCCATGCTCTTTAGATACCAATGTGAATAGTGCTCTCTGGTCGCACAAATAGACATTGGAACATGACATGATTATTTGTTTCTCTTTATGTTAAGTCTGTTAAGTCATATTAGAACACTACCAAACAATTTGCTAATGATCTCCACAATGTATTGAATTTAAACCCTATACTCTCTAACGCTGATGGTTTCAATTCAACCCTTTTCGATTTTCTTTTCCTTTACGAGCAAGTCTAACAACTAACATAACCCAACTTAACAAGATTCAGGAACAGAAGGAACAGAGAGGTTCAGAACAAACAGAAGACTGCCACTTCACATGTTGTTATCTAACAAGACAGTGCCGCTACGGTTAATATATTAGTCTGGTCGAGAAGAAACTCAAACCCGAAACAAACGGGCAAAAACCAAACAGCTCGGGAATTAACAACGGGATCATCCTCCATGCATATGGGCGCCGAGTTCACCAAACTGATCATCTGCTTCGACAGTGTCATCTGAGAGACGGACTGCATCAAGCTTTTGCTTCAGGATATCTATGGCATTTAGTACAAGCTGCGATGCCTTCACTGCACCTGTGGATTCAACAGTGAATATAAAACTATCATCTTTTGGATGGATCTCAATGAGTCCCGGTTTCCCCATCGCTTCAGCTTTCTTGATCACTTCTTCATCGTACGTGTAAGCTTCAGGATCAACCACCACAACCTAAGAATCAAAGTACATTAAACACAACCGCAATGATAGGAAAAGCTGACAGTAATAGGCTAAGTTAGCTATGAAAATTTTAAACAATAGACCACCATGGTAATGGCAGACATAATTCCAATAACAAAGGATTTAAACAGTTATAATCAGATGTAATGTTCTCTCGCAAGTCAAAAAAAGTTATTTCAGTTGTGGCGAGTCCTAGTAATAGCTGGAAGAATAAGAAATATGGAAGAATTTTTTTTAAGATGAACACAGTGGAATACCAAAATGAAATCTCAAACAGAAATTCCACTTTAGATTCATTTGGATGACTGTACTAATTCTCCTAAAACTATCATAACCACTGAGATAACTACAGAAATGACTACATGCAGCAAACACCTAGAGAAAATTCATACACCTATATCAGTATACATATTGCATATGCATGGTAGCAATTCAAGTAGGAAACAACATATATAGAAGTCTCAAAGCCACAAACTTGTTAAAAAGCCATTCTTTCACAACATTGAAACTAACCTGTCTGGTAACTGGGTCAATGCCAAAAACCTTGGTTGGACAGCTCTCAATCAAGTCGATTTTTTCATCCTCCGTCAATGTGTCCATCATGTCTTCATTGATGATTATGTCAGGCTCATACATAAACGTAACAGTAGCTGCTGGAGACCATTTCGCATGATCTTTCCCAATTCCTTTCCTCGCTATCGCCCTAAGCCTCAGCTCTTGTCCCCTGCGCAGTTTCACAATGATAATCCCCCTGAAACCAAATCAAAAACAGTCATTATAAAAGTTGAGTAAGCAACCAAAACCCACACAACTACCATTACAGTTTTTGCTATGAAATTTTCAAAAAAACCAGCTCAAAGATGTCACCTTTTGTTTCAGCATTGTCTAATCTCTAAAGTTTAGCAAACCCAATTGATTCATAAAGCAAAAACAATCACCACATTTCTACATTTCACAAATGAAGAAACTTTAATCATCAAAACAAGAACCAATAATGAAAAGGCACATACTTATGCTCGCTTGAATCAGATGCAGACGAGTCAATAGTGAAATCCACAGGAGTCACAGTAGGATCAGCACTGTAGAGATCCCTACTAGTCACATCTAGGGTTTGATCAGTAACACACTTAGAGCTAAGCCTAAACTCAACAGAGCAAAACTCGCACTGTCCATCTCCATCACAAGCATCACAATCTCTCGAGAACCTCATGCTCATCGCACGCTCGCTAGTGAGAGGAATGAGACCTAATCGATGAGCAATGAACTCGTCGTTGAGCACAGATGAGTTAACCTCGATTTCGACTAGATCGATTGCAACGGTTGGGACTTCGGAGATCATAACGCGACGGAGAGCGTTCGCCATGGAAACATCGGTTTCACGGAGCTCGAACTTGGCGTAGTCGTCTTTAAGCTCACGGATCTTGACCTTTGGGAATCTTTGGTAAGTCGCACCGTCCATTGCTAAAGCTCGGTGGTTTCTGATTCCGGAGCTTTGTTAGGGTTTTAGGATTGTGAAACTTTTCAATTTCTTCGCCGGAGAAGAAGAACGCAAAATGTGTGGGAGAGTGGTGAAGATATAAAACATAGTACAGTGGTTTAAGTTGGGCCTATTGCGCCTAAGTTATACTGGGCCTATATGAGCCTAAGTTATACTGGGCCTATATGAGCCTAAGTTATACTGGGCCTATATGAGCCTAAGTTATACTGGGCCTATATGAGCCTAAGTTATACTGGGCCTATATGGACCTAATTTGGGCTTCTTTTAATACTTTATGGGATGGATGGTTCAACTAGTTTACTATGTATCTATTACAATCATTTCCATGAGCATACAAACCTATTATCAATTTATCACCTGATTATAAATTTATAATATATATGTGATTCTGATTTATGTATTATTAAATTTTTTATTTAAAAAGTCTATACATTTTTTCTTTTTCATACGTTTCGCTTTCGTATTTGTCGACTTATACAATTGTGACGAATACATACGACTATTCTAACATTATTGTATGGACTATATGGAGGATTATATATAAAACAAAAAAATATTAATGTATTTACTGTATATATTATGAATGGAGCACAATCATTGTCATCCAATAAGAAAAAACTATTGTGATATTTGAGACTTTAAACTTAATAATCACAAAAGTCAGCTTCATTGATGCAAGTTGAAGAACTTTGGCATAATACAAAGTAGTCCTAGCAGCCTTGGAATTCGACTTTTGATTTGGGTTCGGTTCGAATATGGATAATTCGTCACCTCTGAAATTTATTCAGATATTTTAGAATTTTGGTGCGGTTTTGTTTGGTTTCGGATATTCGAAATATCAGTAAATGTAAAAGAATTGGTTAAACTTAAAAACATGACTAAATTTTGACAACACAAAATTATTTTGGGTATTTTTGCTATTTCAGCCATAAAATAACTGAAATTTCGAATTTATTATTGTACTTTTGGATAATAAATTATTTCAAATATTATAATAAATTTGTTTTTTGATTAGACTTGCATTTTGGATAATTCATATACTATTTAGTTCTAGTTTTGATTTGAATTCGGTTGTAGTTTTTTCCATATAAAATTTAGAATCCGTTCAAAGACTTTTAGTGTCTAAATCAGATTTCGGATTAAGTATTTTGGTTCGGGTTTTGGATCGGATACGAATATTATGCCCATGCCTATGCCTAGTACCGAGGATTGATGATTCTTCCACACCTTAGACTGAAACTGAACCTATTCAACCATATCATTTTGTATATCTTAGGCAAACTAAAATATTCTCCTCAACGCATAGATTATTTTATTAGGCGTAAGTCTTTGTTACTCGTTCATGTTCTAGTCATGGTGCTTACCGCGTTTGGCTTATATAATAAAAACTCGGACTATAACTTTAAAGACTTTGAACATATTACATATAGAAGATGTTTCGTGGCCGACTTGTGTTGTTTCTTAGAATCTTTTGACCGTTGGTTAATCTAGTTTTAGGACGTACGTTGACTATATATATATATATATATGGTAACGATTAAGTCACTAGCCCACATGATTGTGTATATTTTGATTGGCCATATAATATCAAATCTTCACAACGTGCCTGACAATTCATTTCTTTAGTGTTAATAATTCACTAAGAGCTCTTCTCATAGGAAATTTCTTCGTCAATTCTTAAAAAAAAAAAGTATCACAATTTGGATTTCATGACTTTTCTTTATATTATACAAAAGTAGAGTCACGTTTGGAGTTCGTTAATGATAGTCACAACTAACAATGACACATTTTTAAAGAATATTCAAAGATTATACGAGTTGTAATATCAAGTTTATATGTAAGAGTTGTAAACTCTTTTTTGAAGCCATCTTCATACCAAAGTCAACATGTTCCACATGTTTGAGATCTCCGGCGAAGTTATTAAGGCTTTTGGGTTGAGGACGAAGATTCTTATAACAGTCTTCGTCTTTAGTTGCTTACTGATATTTTCTGTATTGTTACTATCATCCTCAAACAATTTCAATATTCAACTTCTTGATGCTTCAATCAACGGTAAAGAAATAAACTTCATCTTTTGTTATTCATTGTTAACTTTAAAGAATCATCCTTGTGACTTTATTTTCTTGTGATATATTCAGATGATGAATATGAAACAACTAGGGATAAGTTGATAGGAGGGCTTTTAACCGCGGATTTCGATGAAGGTTCTTGTTTGAGTAGGTATCACAAAACGTTTTGGTATCGAAAGCCTTCACCATACAAGCCTTCTGAATATCTTGTAACTAAGCTAAGAAGTTATGAGTCGCGTCACAAACGTTGCGGTCCAGGGACAAAAGCTTACAAGAAAGCTACAAAGAACCTTAGTCGCGATAAGAAAAACTACGCGAGCGAATCAGCTGGTGAATGTAGATATGTTGTGTGGATCGCGGATTACGGGCTTGGAAACAGGATGCTTACTCTAGCTTCTGTTTTCCTTTACGCTCTCTTGACAGAGAGGATCATTCTTATTGACAACCGCAAGGATCTTGGTGATCTCTTATGTGAGCCATTTCCAGGTACTTCATGGTTGCTTCCTCTTGAGTTTCCATTGATGAAATATAATAATCGCTTCAACAAGGAATACTCTCGTTGTTATGGGACTATGTCGGAAAAACATACCATCAACTCGACTTCGATCCCGCCTCATCTATATCTTCATATCCTCCATGATTCAAGGGATAGTGATAAGATGTTCTTCTGCCAAAAAGATCAAAGTTTGATTGACAAAGTCCCTTGGTTGATTGTTAGAGCCAATGTTTACTTTGTCCCATCTTTATGGTTTAATCCGACTTTCCAAACCGAACTAACTAAGCTGTTTCCACAGAAAGAAACCGTCTTTCATCATTTGGCTCGATATCTTTTTCACCCGACAAATCAAGTTTGGGGTATGGTCACTAGGTACTACCATGACCACTTATCCAAAGCAGAGGAAAGACTCGGTATACAAATACGCGTTTTTCGCGATCAAGGTGGATACTACCAACACGTCATGGACCAGGTCGTATCTTGCACACAAAGAGAGAAACTCTTGCCTATATTATCTCCACAAGAAGAAGCAAAAGTCAATATATCTAACACTCCAAAACGTAAAGCCGTTCTTGTCACATCTTTGTCTCCTCAGTACTCTAAAAAGCTAAAGAACATGTTTTCAGAACAATCAAGATCGACAGGAGAGATTATAAAAGTCTATCAGCCAAGTGGAGAAAGATATCAGCAAACAGACACCAAGATCCACGACCAAAAGGCGCTTGCCGAGATGTATCTTTTGAGCTTAACCGATAACATTGTTACAAGTGCAAGGTCTACATTTGGGTATGTTGCATATAGTCTTGGAGGGTTAAAGCCATGGTTACTTTATCAGCCAAATGATGTCACAGCTCCTGACCCGCCTTGTGTTCGATCCACGTCGATGGAGCCTTGTTTCCTTACTCCTCCTTCTCATGGATGTGAAGCTGAGTGGGGAACTGATTCGGGGAAAGTTGTTCCTTTTGTTAGGCATTGTGAGGATGATACATATGCGCTTAAGGTTTATGATGAATTATAGATATTGTTTATCAAATTTTATTTCATTGGTTTATTGAGTTATTCAAACATAGGAGAAATGTAATAACTTTTTTTTTCTTCTGTAATATTAATCATTTGTATTGATATGTTATCCCATGAAAAATTTTACCCTCCATCCATATCACTTTAAGTGAAGTTTTAGTTTCTATGTATAAAAAGGAATTCGATTTGTTGTTAACAATTATTGTTATTGTTATGAGTCTAATTTATATTTGTCGAATTAGTTGTATTTCCGTATTTTATGTCAAAGAGATAAATTAAATAAAAAAATTTCATTTACAACAACTTTAAACATCACTGGTAATAATATATAGGGAGTTGAAGGTGCGATCAGCGGTTTTCTAAGAACATAGATAACCGTCGTTCATTGTTTGATTTCTTGATAAATTTGTGTCATAGTTCTTTCTTAAGTGACTGAGTCGGGGATACTCATGTGCATATATATACAGGAGGTTAATTGTTTAGCCTATAGATCGATTGGCAGATTATATGTTTTTGTTATAGTTATGTTTTCATTTATTTGATTTTTATGATGTAGATTATTCAGTTGGAGGATGCAAATATAAGAAAGAATATTAGACATGTTAAACATGTTATCTCAACTTAGAAGTTTTTTTTTGCACAAAATCCGTTCCTAAAAAGAAATAAGTTATTTTAACAAAACAATTAGCTTTAAAAGTTATATTTTTCAGCCAAAAAATTATAAATATTATAAAATTATAATTTACTAAAAATCTAAAATATTTAAACATAACAAAAGAAACTATTTTGAAAAAAATATATTTGACAAATCGCGGATCAAAGGTTGGTGCGTGTTAGAATTGTCATTAATCTGATGTAGGATTAGTTAAATGAAAGTGTTTATTTCATTTGGCACATCTAAATTATAAATGGGTAACTGAAAAACTAAATTATTTTACACATATATAACTTGTTAAATCTAAAAAAAATCACTAAATATTTAAATTTATATAGTTTTAATACCTAATAAAAAAACCTGAAACATTTAGCATGCATCACTATACATATTTGTAAAAACAATTTTCCTCTAGTAACTACATGTTAAATCCTAGTTGAACTTAATATATATATTATTTTCTTTTTCAAAGTGTCTATAGATCATGGTCCTTAATAGCCACCCCATTTGACATATATTTCTCTAGTGCTTCAACTTTAAATAATTATTAGATTTAGGAACAACCATCAATGATTGAATTATTGGCTAAATCATGACTCATTAAGAAAAATAATACTTGCAACAATTAATGAAAATTATGTTTACACAAAAATAAAATACTAAATCATCGTATCTTATTAAGTGTTAATTACATACAGGCATGATCTTATTAAGTGTCACATACGTACGAAGTCATGAATTGTTTGCGTTGCGTTATATCATAATTAGCCTTCAAAATATAATTTACATTTTCACTATATTAATTCGAGTTGTTTAGATTCCAAGATTTCGACATTGTAACGTCCGTTAATAATTCACAACAGCTCTCTTATTAGCAATTATACTTGGTTAATTATTATCAAACACATAAGTACAAAATAACAATTTTGGAATTCAAGAAAATTTTACAATAAAGAAAGAGAGAAATATGGAATCACGTTGGGGCGAGTTCATTGATAGTCACAACTTAACAATGACACATTAAAATATTTAAAAGTCTTATTTAATTAATCGATGATTGGCAATAGAAGTTGTAATTACGTGCAGTACTATATTAGAGTCTTTTTGAATCATCTCATAGTTATAGTCAACAACATGTATCACCAATTTAAGATCTACCGCAAAGTTTTCAAGGCATTGGGGTTGAAGACGAGAGTTGTTATAGTAGCAATCTTCACTTGCTTACTGATTGTACTATTATCATTTTCAAACAACTTCAACAACCAACTTCTTGATGCTACAACCAAAGGTAAAAGAATCATTCATCGTTTTTGTTTTATGGCTAACTTAAGGAATCTTGATTCTAAAATTATACATTCATTTTCTTGTGATATAGATTCAAAGGTATTTGAAACACCGAGGGATAAATTGATAGGAGGGCTTTTAACCGCGGATTTCGATGAAGCTTCTTGCTTAAGTAGGTATGAGAAGTCTTCCTTGTACCGCAAGCCTTCTCCATACAAGCCTTCTGAGTATCTGGTCTCTAAGCTTAGGAGTTATGAGATGCTTCATAGACGTTGCGGTCCAGACACAAAGGGTTACAAAGAAGCAACGGAGAGTCTTAATCGCGATGAGAATTACGCGGACAAATCATTGAATGGTGAATGTAGATACATTGTGTGGATGGCAGGTTATGGGCTTGGGAACAGAATGCTTACTTTAGCTTCTGTGTTCCTCTACGCTCTCTTGACAGAAAGAGTCATTCTTGTTGACAACCGCAAAAATGTTACTGATCTCTTATGCGAGCCGTTTCCAGGTACTTCATGGTTGCTTCCTCTTGATTTTAAATTGATGAAGTATCCTTATGGTTATGGCTACAACAAGGAGTACCCTCGTTGTTATGGAACAATGTCGGAAAATCATTCAATCAACTCGAGTTCGATCCCGGTATATCTATATATGCATCTCCTTCATGATTCAAGGGATAGTGATAAGATGTTCTTCTGCCAAAAGGATCAAGATTTGATTGACAAAGTCCCTTGGTTGATTGTTCAAGCCAATGTTTACTTTGCTCCATCTTTATGGTTTAATCCAACTTTCCAAACCGAACTAGTTAAGCTGTTCCCGGAGAAAGAAACCGTCTTTCACCATTTGGCTCGGTATCTTTTTCATCCAACTAACCAAGTTTGGGATATGGTCACTGAGTACTACAATGCTCACTTATCCAAAGCAGAGGAAAGACTCGGTATTCAAATACGAGTCTTTGGCGATCCTGCTGGATATTTCAAACATGTCATGGACCAGATCGTAGGCTGTACGCAAAGAGAGAAACTCTTGCCTGAACTTGATACACAAGAAGTCGATATATCGAAAACCAAGAAACATAAAGCTGTTCTTGTTGCATCTCTCTATCCAGAGTACTCTCAAAACTTAACCAAAATGTATTCCAACCGACAAACTTCGACAGGAGAGATTGTTGAAGTTTATCAGCCAAGTGGAGAAAGAGTTCAGCAAACAGACACAAAGGTCCACGACCAAAAGGCACTTGCTGAGATGTATCTTTTGAGCTTAACCGATAACATTGTCACAAGTGCAAGGTCAACGTTTGGATATGTTTCTTATAGTCTTGGAGGACTAAAGCCATGGTTACTATATCAACCAACAAATTTCACAACTCCTAATCCGCCTTGTCTTCGATCCACATCGATGGAGCCATGTTTCCTTACTCCTCCTTCTCATGGATGTGAAGCTGACTGGGGAACTAACTCAGGGAAGATTCTTCCTTTTGTTAGGCATTGTGAAGATATTATGTATGGAGGACTTAAACTATATGATGAATTGTAATTTCTTGTTTATATGGTTTTATTGGATTATTGAGTTTTTAAAATCAAAAGAGAAATGTTATCTTTCTTTTCAGTTTACATTTACCTTTGTATAATAATAAGTTATTGTATATAAACAAGTATTACTTAAAATATTTACTAGGTTTGTATTGTTTATATCTATATTAACATTTTTGAAGTACATCTTATAAAAAAAAAATATTTGTTTTAGTAAAGATATTACATAAAATGTTTATTGATTAAAATAATAATTATAGAGATCAATAAAGGTTGCATGTACTGTAGTAATCTCCTTTTACCATAAACACTCTCAAGTAATTCCATCCAATCTATAAAATTCTTTAATAAACCAAATTCATTTTTTTTTTATTCTGATCTAATTAAAATCGTAAAATCATGTTTAATGTATAACGACAAAGCAAACTTTAAAAAAAAATTATATATCGCTTGATATTATTTGTTTATTACTATATATAGTTTAAAAATCACATATCCAACTATCCATGGATAAAAAAAATCACTGTAAAAGAAATTAATTTGGGTCAAAATTTGATTAATGAATTAATGACAGCAAGATATATCTCTGCGAAGAGAATTTCCAGTTTTGCAAATTAATCAGATCTTTTTTGCTAATCCCATTAGTGTTCGTAAACTTTTAGACTGCTTTATTAGATTATATACTATCTTCTAATTTTGTTATAAAATCTTTATATTATATTAAAAATTCCTAAATATTAAATTTATTTCTTAATTTGACGTAATTTGTTTTCCTTAATCATATGGATACTCAATTCTAATTAGAGAGAAGATATTATTTATATGATATCTTCTAATTTTGTTATAAAATCTTATACTATTGTCAAAATTCCTTAAATATAAAATTTGCTGCTTAATTCGAAGTAATTTGTATTCCTTAATAATATGCACAGTCAATTCTAAGTAATGAGAAAAGGTTATATATAAGTCTAAGCTCTTCCCCACATCTAAAGCATTCATTCACATCGATCAAAAGACAATGGCTTTCTCTTGTGTCACAAGAAACCTATTCTCAATTCTTCCTCTTCTCATTATTCTTTCAATCACTCCTTTGTCTTCATCTTATACTCTAGATCAAAAAGTCACAAAAGAAATGGTTAACCAACTCTGCGCAAAACCGGCATTTTACACACACTTTTGTGTCTCTTGGCTAAACTCTGATCCAAAAACATTCACCCTAACCCTACAAGGTCTCATCGATCTTGTCTATGCCAAGACAGAAACGTACGGTAATAACAACCTAGAGATGATTAGAGGCTTGGAGAGAACCACGGCTGATCCAAAGCTCAAGGCCTCATATGGTTCTTGCGTGCAACAACTTGAAGTATCCACTAGAGCAATCACGCAAGCTAAAGGGTTTGCTAGCAAGAAGGCTTACTCGAATGCATCAAACTCGGCTTTTAGTGCTTTGAATGGTATATCTACTTGTGAATCTCAGCTTAAAGGATCAAACGTACCAGTGAAAGTAGCTGTTGGTAATGTGATGTATGAAAGAATGTGTAACATTGATATGAACTTCTCTGACCTTTTTAGTTGATTATTTCTCTATGGTTTCATTAGTTTTGGTGTAGGAACTTTAAAACCCAATAATTAATAAAATGTTTTTTCTGGCAACTATCCGATGAATAAAAAAGCTTTCATCTCAAATCTCAATTTTTTTAATAGAATCTTTAAGAAATTTCAAATAGAGTTGAACTACATATCTGTTATACTGAATATGGAAAAAAATTATATTTCCGAGCATATTTTTGATTTTCCCTATGAAAACATTTTTAATTTCAAATCTGTTTTATAATATGGAAAATGCTATAAGGGATTAATAAAAAGATAATATCATAAAGAAATTTATGCTATTAAATTCAAGATTAATATGTTTAATGTTATTTCTGAGAATATCTTGGATTTTCCCTATGAAAACATTTTAGTTTCAAATCTGTTTTCTAATATGGAAAAAGCTTAAGGGATTAATATAAAAAATAATATCATAAATAAAATTATGCTATTAAATTAAAAATTAATATATTTAATGTTATTTCTGAGCATATCTTGGATTTTCCCTATGAAAACATTTTAGATTCAACTCTGTTTTCTAATATGGAAAATGCTTAAGGGATTAATATAAAAAATATCATGAATAAAATTATGCTATTAAATTCAAGATTAATATCTTTAATGTTATTTCTGAGCATATCTTGGATTTTCCCTATGAAAACATTTTAGATTCAACTCTGTTTTCTAATATGGAAAATGCTTAAGGGATTAATATAAAAAAATATCATATATAAAATTATGCTATTAAATTCAAGATTAATATCTTTGATTTTATTATGGTAATTATAGAGTGTATATCGATGGCTCAAAGACTCTGAACCAATCATATTAGGAAACTTAATTTGTTTTGAGTGTTGACCAAGGACTTACTCGAACGTATCTAACTCGGCCAATCTTTACTAGAAAAATTACATATAGTGTATCATCGATGTTACTTATACATAAGTCGGCCTAAAATAACTATTGCATAAACTATTATTCAAATTTATGATTAGTGACATCATTTTTTGTATTTGAACTGTTGAAATAAAAATGTGCATATTAAGAATGGGAAAATTTAAACTATTTTTATGACAAATATACAGATGACACAAAACAATGGGTTATATCATAATTCCAAAACACAACATTTTATTTTTTGATATCTAAAAAAAATTAGTTAATGAGTTCTAGATATAGAAGATTATTTATATTTTTCTACTAAGCTTTAGATGTTACACTATGGGAACTTAAGTTTTGGTTGAACCTTAATTGTTAGAGCCACCTGATTCCCAACCCCAACCCCAACCGGGCATGGATCCCCAACGAAAACCTGAACCAGCAGGACTTTGGCATCCGACTGAACTAGGATCTTGGCTTATACTAGTAAAAAAAATGCGTATAACCACTTGGCAGTCGCGAAATTTCGTGGCTATAAAGTGATTTCTTTTAAAAAGTCTACAAATTATTAAAGTTACGACGTTATAGACACGAATATTCAAGTGGCTATAGGAATTTTTTTTACTAGTATACTAGGGTTTGAACCAAGACCTGAGTTAGAGCTTCTAGAGCCATCAGATCCCCATCCCCAACCGTTGCCATTGCTCGTACTCCAGCTCCACGCCTCTGCGCCAGATGAGAAGAGACATGCGAAGGCTAGAACAATTAAGAAAACTTTCTTTTGTGAACCAGAGAGAGCCATCATTATATTTCTTCTTATGTGATTTGTGAGTTTGCTTTGTTATAATCAAGACTGGCATTTATATAGTTTAACCAACAACAAAAAATATTGGTATTTATAGAGTTTAAAACCCGATGGCTCAAACTTAATTTGTTTAGACTTTTCATCAAATTTTTTATCTTTTTGTTCTATATTTTGATTAGTTAATACTTAACAGTCCCTAAAAAAATGGATTTCATATTTGGACTTTTTTTTTAAATATCCAATATAATAAGAAGGAACCTACCTTATTCTGTTACGGAAATATATATATATATATATATATATATATATATATATATATATTTGTAATCAAAAAAATTGTAGTAAAAAAATTTAGCTAATCCTCCATGACTATTATTGTTTTCTAATATGTAATAAAAATTAATTTAATTTTTGATAAGCTAAGGAATAAGGTTACTTTTACTTATATACCAGGATTTCAATTTTCAAAAGTCACATGAAAACGTTATATTATCTAGCAAAATTTCACACTTATGATCAGTAATCAACAACATTGTTTAAGTAAACGATTTACTGAAAAAATAAGGAAATGTTTTGTTTAATAATTTAGTATAAAAATTTTGAATTTTGAAATAAATATTAACTAATATCTTAATTTTAACATACTAAAAAATACGTCTATATCTTAATTTTTCAATAATTCGGAAATTAAATACATCAATTAACATAACTTTAACAAACTAAAAACTAATTCCACCACCGTAATCTTAAATTACCAAATAGAAATTGTAATCCTTAGAGATTCAAGATTTAGTTATATTATGTCTCTAAGGATTACAATTTCTATTTGGTAAAACTCACATGAAATGTATATCCACCGCCTCCTTATATAAAGAGACATAACGTAACCTTTACTCTTCAAGAAAATCATAATTTGTTTCTTGATCATGTCGATGCCTTCAAGAAACAAGCGTAAAGAGAGATCATCAGATATTGCATCTTCTTCATCTTCTTCTTCTTCGAGTGCTCATGACTTAGCTTCTTCCTCATCGACGAAACCAAACCTTTTAGTACCAGGTCTCAAGTTTGTACCAACGGACACCGAACTCATCAATCACTACTTGAAACCATACCAACGAGACAGGACATATTATTACCCACAACCTTTTGATGTTCCTATCCATCGCGTAAACATCTACAAGTCCGATCCTCAACAGCTCTCAGGTTTGTCTATTTCTATGTATCTTTCTTTTAGTTCTTTAGGGTTTTATATATGTATTACTTTACTTATACATCTCTATCTGTAATAGTGGACTTCGAGAAGGCTAATGATGAAGCATGGTTCTTTATAACGGAGAGATACAAGAAGGGTATAAGTGGGAAGAAGCATAAACGAGCTGACAATGAAGGATACTGGAATGCAACGGTAGGTGGCAAGAAGATTGCTGGTGTGGAAGACGGCGTTGGATACGTGGCCGCGTTAGAATACCTCATCGGGGAAAAGCCTCACGGCGTGAAAACAAATTGGTTAATGCATGAGTACACGTACGTATGTGTTTCTTGCGTTCCAAGGTATTAAGATTTTGAGACTTTTTTGGATGTTTTTTTGAGGTTTTTGTTTCGGTTTTTTAGGTTGAGTATACTTTGTGCAAGATTTATCTGACTCCATCGTCGGTGAAGAGTATGAAAGATGAGGAAAAGGCGAAGTCGAAGGCGAAGAAAGGTAAAGGCAAATTGAAAGAGAAGGTGAAGCAGCTGCAGCAACCTAAGTGTTCCTTACCACTAACACAACATCATCAGGAGCAGCAACTTAAGTGTTCTTTACCACTAACACAACATCATCAGGAGCAGCAACTTAAGTGTTCTTTACCACTAACACAACATCATCAGGAGCAGCAACTTAAGTGTTCCTTACAACTAACACAACATCATCAGGAGCAGCAACTTAAGTGTTCCTTACCACTAACACAACATCATCAGGAGCAGCAACCTAAGTGTTCCTTACCACCAACACAACATCAGGAGCAGCAGTGTTTGCCTTATGACATGGATGATGATGACTTTAATGACTTCGATGACTTTTTTGATTTTGCCGACTCTGATCCGCAACCAGAGGATGTTGAAAAGTTCTTTGCTGAGTTCATGGAGACAAATTCATTGGATGGAGATGATGAAGACGTACCTAAAGATAGTGATTTACTTGAAGGCTTCTTCACTGATGGCGATGATGAAAGATTACACTGACTGATCTATCTTAGCTTTCTGAATTATACTTTTCCATTTTGGTTTTCATGAGTTCTTGAAGTCTTAATCTAGCTTTATGACTCCTTTTGATTCTCTGGTTTTGGGGTTATTCTACTCTTTGGTTATGTATTGATCTTCTAAAACTCAAAAGCTTGTAATTATTTACTTTTGTTGCAATAAATTCACATTACACAATAAAAAAAGGATTACACAACGAAAGTAATATAATTTTACTTATTTTTGTTGCCACTCTCTCTTGTATTAAACAATCTCTCTATTTTGAAGATAGTGTTTTGTAAAGGAAAATGTTTAATTTACTAACAATATGAGATTGTTTTGTTTTAATTGAATAACACAAAAAAAAAATTAATTAAATTTTGAATCCAATAACCCCATGTTTATGAATAATTTAAATAATTTTTTACAAATCAATAACTAATAACACCAAATTCTATAAAGTTAAATAATATCTTGATTGCATAGCAATAGATTCTACATAAAAATTAAATTCATTAAAGCAATATAAAAGTCACAAACCAATAACACCCCCTAAAACAAGTTGGGAGAATAATACTAAATATAATAGCTTTGAAAATTTTAGTGGCTGTTTGTTTTACTCTCCTTACACAGCGGAAACATATCAAACACAATTCCGATTAATACTAATATTAGTTAACCAATTTCAATCACTAGAATCTACATCAGCAACCTAGCATGCTTCTAATCCTGGTTCCAACATCTTAACATAACCATAAACACAAAAACCGAGACCCAAAATCATCCTCCTCCTCATTGTCATGATTTTACGTCACACTTTACCTACACCACAAACACAATGAGATGCATGAATATTATCACAAATACTCTGAAGCAATCCTTCCATCCACTGGGCTATACACACAAGCATATTAAACAAAACTAACATGGATCAGACTAAACAAATCAAGCATAAAAAGACACGAACTATTTGCTGCCCAGAAAATTGCTGGTGTCGCCTCTCAACTCACTAACGAGGGAATTCACCACCTCCAAAGGTCCAGCCATGAACCCTAACACTCAATCATGCAAATACAACAATTAAAACACGCAAACAAGCCACACACAACAATTTCCAGCCATCCAAAACAATCAAAATACACATCAGAATGGTTTAACATGCTTAGATCAACCATGGTCACTCGCGTTTGATATGGATTGAAAGGATGGACGGAACAGAGAAGAAGAACGCTTCAGCAACCTCTCTTCACACCCACAGCCACGAATCCCACAGATCCCTTGCTAGAACACCCAAGAACAGCCTCTAGAAACTCCTCACAAGCCTCACCTTAGCACCTTAAGATCCACCTTCATTCGCATCTCTCTCTTCTCTCTTTTTGAAAGCGACAAAACACCAAAAAGTGAAGAAGAAAGGCGGCTACTCGAGGTTTAAGTCGACCTAGGGTAGCTCCCAAACAAAAATTGAGTCAAAGCAACGTCTAAACCAGTTTTTTTTGGTGTCAATCGACACCCAACACTAGGGTCGGTCGACACTACCAAAATTTCAGACACAAATGTTATATTTGAAAAAAAGTATTTTTGAAATTTCCCCTAGTATCTTCGTAACCAAATAAATCTATAATTTTCACATGTTTTTGAATGAATATACAGAAGATCTAAAGCGTAGTACAAAAACATTACTAAATGAGAGTTACATTGATTTTCAAGCCATAGGTTTCTGCAAGTTTAATAATAAGTTAATGAATATTGAAATGTAATAAATGAAATATAAAGTTGGCCAATACATTTTCACGTGAATACATTAGGTAAAAGTGTTGCATATATTGTCTCTATTATTGTGAATCTTATTCTCCCTCGTTCATATTAAGGAATGTCTTACACAAATTGTTTTGTAATATTTTTAATAAATGATATCTTAAAGTATTTTTTATTTTTCCATTTTGTTTTATGTTTTCTGTTTCCTATACAATTTTTTTTCTTACTCTTTATATTATGCAATTTATTTTTGATTAGTCAAAATGCTTTTAGATTTATAAAAACAATTTTAAGTATATAAAAAACTAGGGGAATTCTCTTAAGGGAGATTCTCATTAATACCATCATTTCATGTTTTGGGGTCAAAAATACCATATGGTCAAACAATTTCCATGTATAACATTATTCATTGAATCTATTGACTAAAATGCCCTTGCTTCAATTGACGTTTAACAATAACGACGAAGACAATGAACACAACAAACTAACACCAGCTTGAAGAGTGAAACAATCCTAGAAATCAAGAGAAGAAGAGAGAGGTGGAAGAATGAAATTCTGAAATGGAAGAAGAGAGTCAAACTGGAGACTAGCTGGAGCAAATACATGGATAAAGCTGAGCAATTCAAAACAAAGTGCGGCGAGGGTGGGAACACATAGATCGGAGTGGCTCAATTGCTAAAACCCTTGTTCGAGTCGTGAGTATCAACAACAGTGTATATATCATCTTGAGTCTATCATCAGCAGCGTACATATCGTTGTTGGTTTGAATCGTTATACATCGTTTTCTCTTCCCCAAACCTATTCTTGATTCTTCGTCTTTCTCGATTGTGTCTTTCCAAGTAAGTTTTGTGTCAATTTTCTTTTCCAATTTTCGTTTTGTTGTACAAAATGGTTAAAATTTAAGCTTTATATGTGTATAATTTTGATGTTTTCTAAATTCAGAAACCCAAACTCAACAGATTTTTCAATGTCAATAGATTCTAATCAATTAGTTAGGCTAATAACAAAAACAGAACTTGATTGATTGGGTTTCATAAGAGCTAGTAACTAATAAAATCAAATCTGTAGAAGATGAGATGTTATTGATCTTAACAATTTTTTTTTGTTTACTCTACAAGATCTGATGTTGTTAATTTAGTCAGCTCTAATTTGATTTGAACACAATTTGTTTCAGCTCCATAAGATCTCATTTCTCATTGTGTTGAGTTTTGATTATGCTCATTGTTTTGATTAAGCTCTATTGTTTTGAGTTTTGTTCATCAAAGCTAGCTTACTGTTTTAAGTTTTGATTCAGCTCCATTATTTGCATATGTGTACGAGCAAATAACACATTAGCTAGTTTATGGATTACATATGTGATGCATGTTCACCCCTCTTTTCTCCACATGTTTGCATTTTTGTTTTCATTCGATTTGAAGACTTTATGCTTAAATATTTGCACAACGTATTAGAAACTTACATTGATTGAAATGAGGCTCATTGTAACGATTTGTTTTGCTTTCTTCTTAGTCCTGAAGTCATTCTTCATATCATGCAATTTCATGAAGCATTCTTGAAACTTTGAGAAGCATTGTTAAAAATTCAGGAAGGGATTGGTACATTTTAGGAAGACTTTCATGACACGATCTGTAATATTTTTCTAATAAAGATGATTAAATTCTACTCGTTGAGGATTGAAGATTTCTCCATGTTCTGTGATGTAACTAAAGATGATACAAGATGCAAATTGGCTTTGGATATCTTTAGGGAGTGTGTTGACATTCCATTGAACTATGTTCCACTGTACTTTATATGTTATCTAGACATTTACCATGTTTGTGAAACATTTTTTAGACTTGGTACTTGTATGGTGTTTCTCAACAATAAGAGAGTCAAATGTTTCTATTAGACAGGTGCTTAACAATTGTTGAGGCAACTGAGATTGAGTTTGCTACATGTTCTCTTTAATTTCATGGACTCTTTCAAAAATTAGGAAGGCATCTATGAAATTCAGGAAGACTTCTATGTAATTCATGAAGGAGTTTTTAAACTTCGGGATGACCTTCATAAAACGTAAATGTTGCTATGAATTATATGTAAAACACCAAGCTTGATATTGGTATAACTTCAGAATGTGTGCAAATTAATGGTAGTCATTCCACTAAAAATGTTAGATTCTTTATAAATACAAAAAAAAAAATCAACATCTATATATGATTTCATCTCCACCGTATTACTATAAACTTCTTACTCATTTTCTTTCGATGCAAATAGGTAGTCTGATTATCATTAGGAATTACTCCTTGAAATATAGGGTTCCAATCTTTGAAATTTAGGAAGACACAAAATCAAAACATTACCACTCATTAAATAGAGTAATACGTGATATATGAATAAAAATATGAATAAAGAGAGTAAAAAACCTACATTAGGAAGGATTGTATAATTTTTAGGAAGGATTACATAATGTTTAGGAAGAATTACATAGTGCTTAGGAAGACGTACTTGAATTTAGGAATGTTTTCCTAATTTGTTCAAAAACCAAGAACTTGTGACGACCGAGTATAAGCGACCATCTCCATCTTGTAATGTAACTACTAACAACCTTCCCTTAATTTCTCTCTTTAGGGAAGTACCATCAACATCAATCAGTCTTCTCATCATTGAATGAAAAAATCTTAACTTCTTCGAAGCATATCTATACAAAGGCAAACCATCTTTGCAATACTCATTCCAGGAAGCAACTTTATAATCTACCGTTTTAGCTACACTATGGTCAACACACTAGTTTCTAAACAACATTTTAAAGAGGTTCAACATGTATACAAACGCAAAGAAAAAAAAAGGAACTATAAGAGCTTTAATGATTAATGTATTCATCAAAAGACAAAAGCCAGGAGGAAATTCAAGAACTAAACAATTGAAAAATCAAAAATTTTATGTGTTGGTGGCAAATAAGTAGATTTGTTGGCTCGACTGAGCAGAGACCATCCTAATCAAATCATTTGTCATTAGCTCATTTATAGTCGCTTTACTAGATACCCACTAATATGTTTTTCGAATACTCTAATGTAGCAATTTTACCCAATTAAATTATCGAACCTCAAGGAGCAATTAATTAACACACCAAGAATACACAAATTAGAACCTTGGATCAATCGAATCAAACTTGGCTTGATTTCATAAGCATTGGCTTCTATTGGAGGAGCTCGGATTCCATATCTTGACTCATGACAATGAGGAACATCAAAGCTTCCTATTGTGGTTGTTTCCTCTCTAGCATAAGTTGGATTTACTCTCAAATCTTGAGGTTGTGGAGCTTGAATAGTATTAGTACGAATGTCCACATCCAACACCTTAAATGACCTTGTCTTCCCATTCTTCTTATTTTGATTTGAGTACCTTCGAAAGCACAAGAGAATCAAAGAAGACAAGTTAGTAACAACAAACCAAAGAGAGTTCATCATCTCAACAAGATGTGTGAATCTAATCATATGCGCGAAAAGTAAATGGCCTAGTCTCAAGCAAAAATGAAATCCTAATGGCTAATTGATATTGCTCCCCGGCAGCGGCGCCAAATTGATGTAGCAATTTTACCCAATTAAATTATCGAACCTCAAAGAGCAATTAATTAACACACCAAGAATACACAAATTTGCTTAATCTAAGCTTAATAAGATATTTGATTTGATTTTCTAAACTTGACTAACAATACAACTCAAACTAAATGCAAAGCTAGATAAAAGAAAGCAATAATCAAAAGACTAACAAGATTGGAATTGAAAACAAAGCGGGAAAAGACAATTACTAAGCAATAATTAAAAGACGAATTCTCGGTTAAGGCAATTGACTAGAATGACAAAGAGATGGGTTATGGAGGCTCAAACAACTTCTAACAAAGGATGATCCTTAGGCCATAGAACACTAAGCAAGACTAACACATTTCCATGATGCTAATCCCTTTACTAATCAATCAATTATCAACTTCTTTCAAAGGCAATCAAATGATCAATAAGCATTATAAACAAGTCTATCTAACCACTAATCACCCTAATCAACAATTTCCAAAGGCTAGGAATGAAAAGCACTTAAAAGTTTTGGTTCGGGAATTTCATCGAACACCTTCCGGGCGTGAAATTCCTAAGTTCTAAATCAACATAATTTGGGTTGATTTAGCCTTATTAGCAACCAATAAGCAAGGATCCTAAACAATCTAGTCCTAAACTCCATAACCCAACTACTAAATCATCCTAATCTACCAAAACCCAAGAATTCTAAAAGACTACTCACTCATGATCATGTAACCACAAAGCAATGAAATTGATCTTTGAAGAAACATAATTAGAGAAAAGTAGAAGATAAAACTAAAAAAAACAAGATTAAATTGCATAAAAGTACTCAAGATTCATACAAAAGTTCCAAAGATGTAAAAGAAATTGAAAACAAGCCAAAACATAGCATAAGATCCATAATTTTAGGCCTTGAAACACTTATATAGTCTAAGAAATCGATCCGGGTCAACCCGAGATGAACCGGGTCAAACCCAAAGTCTTTATATCCAACCGGTCGATTGTATGGTCGATTGAAAACTTGTTTTGGCGTCTGTTTCACTCCAACCGACCTGCCAACCGACCTGTTGGTCGATTGGAATTCTCGATGGCTTCTATCTTCGTTCTGTATGGATATACTCTAACTAAATCAGTCATAACTCATAAACCATAACTCTGATTGGCCTGAAATCACCACTACCGTTGGAAAGCTAATTCGATTTACTATCACTTTTGTTCAGAGCTTCAAAGCTAAATCACAAGTTAAAGCCTTCATCTGAGTCGATCTTTGAGGGACTTCGGACTGGATCTGCATCATCAGTCCTCCACTTTGCATTCAAACATGTGTCTTCTATTATCTTAACCTGAAATAACTTAAAAGACACCCAAAACACACTAAAACACACTCAAAGACACTATATGACTTCTAAAAAGCAAGAAGACTCATTTAGACACTAAATGCAACAAAACACAATGAAAATACAATTGAAACATGATAAAATGGATAATAAAACCCTTACTAATGCTGTAAATATGATGTGTATCAACTCCCCCAGACTTGTCTTTTGCTTGTCCTCAAGCAAACAATCTAAATAAAGGCCAAGAGAGAAGCTTGAAGGAGGAATTCAATAACCACAAAATATCAAGCAAATGATTCAAACCAAAGTCCTCAAAGATAGTTCAAAAGTGCTTGAATCAATCATCGTACTCTCAAATATTTTCTCATACTCAAGTTAATGCATAATTCTAGTTCAATCTCAAACTATTAGCAAAGACTCACAATCAAGTTGAAACATCTCTTTCACATTCATTAAGGTGTTTGGCGCGGTCTCGCAAATGGTAAATAAATCAATCTCAATCGGTTTAGGGTAAAGGCTTTTTGAGGTGGCTTTGTTTGTTTGTTTCTTTGGATGGCTAACTCTCAAACAAAGGAATGCTAGACAATCATGAAATCCATCTAAGACCAAGAACAATTTACGCATACAAAGTTTAACTCTTGTTGTTCTACCCGTCTTAGATGCAAGATCCTACTTTCTACCCTTAGCATAACCTTTTTCTTTTCCTTTTTATTCTCTTTTTCTTCTCTTTTTTTCTTCCCACCCACAAAGACTTTTAACCCACACTCATTGATCATTTTGCTTTTGTAGACACCTAGGGAGTTCTTCTTCTTAAACACTTAGCTCTTTTTCTATCTCTCTCTTTGTTTCCCTTAATTCCCAAGACTTGTAACTTTCTAAACGCTTTTTTCTTTTCTTACTTTTGGGGAACTAACTTGGCATATCTCTTTATTACACAACTTAGAGACTTAGAGCTTTCTTTTATACTTAACTTAACTCCCTAGGGACTCTTCTTAAAACCTTGATCAAACCTTCCCTTTTTAATCCATCCTTTTCTTCTTTTTTCCAAACCAAACCCAATTGATCAATCTAACCACCTAACTTTTCATTCCCTCCTAAAAGCGAGCTTATAATGTTTCCAATACTAGCTAAAACAAGAGTTAAACCTTGTCGTTCTCAATACTTTCAAGATTTCACAATCTATAACATTATCAAGAAGAGGCCTCACTCGCAAATCATTTCATGGGATGAAAACAAAGGCTAGGTCAATGGTAGGGGAGAGTTCCGAATCATTCAAGAGAGTGGTGAAAGGGTATATGATTCGATTAAGAAGAATTTACCATGAGAATGCATTCAAAAACCATAAGCGAGAGGATAAGATTCAAATTAAGTCCAAATACATAGAGATGCTTCAAAGATCATGTAAGTTTCACACAAGAAGAGATTGCTTTCAAAGAATGCAAAGGTCTAAGCATGAATTTTCATTTCTTTCCAAGATGATCAAGCAACAATGAACTATGACCGAGGGCTTTAAGATTCAATCATAAGGTTGAATTTCTACAAGGCATATGAATCATCACTTCCAATGTTTATGCAAATTCAAGCTATATGCTACTAGACTCAATCCTAGAGATAGAAATGACTATGCAAAACTAAATGTATTCTTTTGGATTTTTCAAATTTTTTTGAATTTTCTCAAAACATAGCTATTCACAATGCAAGACTCAAAGAAAAGAAAAACAAAACAAAACACAACGTTAGATACCTAGTCCCTCCCCCAAACTTAATTCACACCGTCTCGGTGTGATAAAAAGATGAGGAAGAGACTAACAAAAAAGAAACTAAAATGAGTCTTAAAGCGGTATATACAATGGGAGGTGAGGCCATACCTTGGCCCTAGCTGTGAACCTTAGGGTGGAGAGTGAGGGGAGGAGGAGTGGAACTCCTTGGTAGGCTAGTTAGAAGGGTTGAAAGAGTGTGGAGGCGGGAATGGTTGGACCGTGTTCCACCATTTTGGTTGATGGTGATGACCCTTGAGAGGAGCTCTTGAAGCCTAGCTTTGTTGCTTTGAAGTTCGGGTTGGATTCTTGCTTTGACACTTGCAAAAGGTGTAGAAGAACCCTTACACTTCACCTTATACTCAATTGCTCCATCTATTAGCTTCAAGGGGTGCAAACTCATGGTGTTAGAGGAAGGAACAAGGTTGGGAGGGTGGGGTTGTTTCTTCTTCCTTTTGCTAACTTCAAGGCCTCTCTTAGCTTTACCTAAACACTCCTCTTTACCATCGCCTTTAAACTCATCAAATAAAGAGGATAGACACTCACCATCCAACATGTTTTCATCAAGCTTTTGTGTCTCTTTATTCCTCACATTGACAACTTTGATCTCTTCATGTTGATAAGTCAAGTCTCTAGTCACCTTCGCACTCTTCATATCTTCATGTTGAGAAGCCAAGCTAGCGATCTTACCATTAAGAGCATTGTACATCTCGTCCATCTTGTTGTGCATATCGACACATCTCTTACCAAAATCCATATTATCCTTAGTTTGGCCTTCTAAAACTTGATTCAACATGGAATTCACTTCATCATCTTGAGGAGGAGGTTGAATATAAGATTGTCCTTGGTTTGAGAATTGAGACCTTGGTTTGAATCCTTGCTCTTGTTGAACTTGAAATAATCCCTCTTGTTGTTGTTGCATCTTCAAGAGCTTCTCCACATTCTCTAATTTATCTTGCAAATATCTCAACGTGTAGCCGTCTTGTGATATCTCTATAGACGATTTATCACATATCTCATTGCACCTTTGATCACTTTCGGCCAAATTCTCAACAAGTAACTCTCCTTGTTCGATAGTGAGATTTACAAAACTTCCTTTGCTAGCCACATCCAATCTCCATTTTAGCTCCTTACTAACTCCCCTATATAAAATACTAAGGATAGCTTCCTTGTTGAATCCATGATGAGGGCAATCTCGAGTATATCCCTTAAGTCTTCCCCATGCTTCATAGAAACTTTCATTGATTCTTTGCTCAAAGCCCATTATGTCCTTCCTCACGTTGGCCGTTCTTTGCTTAGAGTAGAACTTGAGAAGGAATATCCTCTTACAATCATCCCAAGAGTTGACCAAATGTGATGGTATAGCTCTCTCCCATCGGCTTGCTTTTTCTCCAAGAGAAAATGGAAACAAAATGAGCTTGATACTACCGTCGGGCACACCTCCAATCCTAAATGTGCTACACAACCTCTCAAAGGAGTCCAAATGATCATAGGGGTTCTCCTTATCTAGTCCCAAGAATTTAGAGCCTTGGATCAATCGAATCAAACTTGGCTTGATTTCATAAGCATTGGCTTCTATTGGAGGAGCTCGGATTCCATATCTTGACTCATGACAATGAGGAACATCAAAGCTTCCTATTGTGGTTGTTTCCTCTCTAGCATAAGTTGGATTTACTCTCAAATCTTGAGGTTGTGGAGCTTGAATAGTATTAGTACGAATGTCCACATCCAACACCTTAAATGACCTTGTCTTCCCATTCTTCTTATTTTGATTTGAGTACCTTCGAAAGCACAAGAGAATCAAAGAAGACAAGTTAGTAACAACAAACCAAAGAGAGTTCATCATCTCAACAAGATGTGTGAATCTAATCATATGCGCGAAAAGTAAATGGCCTAGTCTCAAGCAAAAATGAAATCCTAATGGCTAATTGATATTGCTCCCCGGCAGCGGCGCCAAATTAATGTAACAATTTTACCCAATTAAATTATCGAACCTCAAGGAGCAATTAATTAACACACCAAGAATACACAAATTTGCTTAATCTAAGCTTAATAAGATGAAGTAGTTAAAGGATGGGTGACCTTCTAGGAAGTGGTTGTCCGAACTGTGTTAGTGAGGCCAAAACACAGGAAAATATCATGTGGTGATTTGTAAGGTCGGTAAACAAGTATTTAAGCCTCCCGGACGTAGTAAACCGACCGTTAGATATTAATGGGCTCATGGGCCTAATGAGAGGATGTGAAATCCATTAAGAGAGGTGGGCTCATGGGCTGGTGGTGAACATGGGGCCCACTGAAGAGATGGCGGTCGAGGCGTTACAGAAAGTCACCATATGGGTTACATTTATAAAACTAAACATAAATTTAGAAAACAAATCTCTAATAAAACATAAAGATTTTAGCAAAACTAACCTAAATAAAAACTATATTTCATTCACTAACAACTTGAACCACTAAAAGGTAATACATTCTATATAAACTACAATATATATCATTTTATCCTTACCATAACCACCAATTCTACCCTTATTTCTACCACCACCATCCCTAAGGTTGACAAGTTAACCATCACCTTCGGCCACCACCGCCGGTCTCCGGCTTCCGGCCACCACAGCCAGTCTCCAACCAACACTTCCAAAGTTCTAGTTAATCATTGTCCACCATCCACCACTATCACTTCCATGTGTGTCCTCTCTCGTCTTTATCCTAGTTTTTTGAGTTTTGTGTGGTTTAGATTAACAAAGAGACTCTTAAAGTATAAGGTGTTTCATGATAAATAAAGAATATGATGAAATCTATAGTTATTATTTTTTCTTTAACTAGTTATGTATAACTATTACATATTTTATGATAATTAAAAAAGTTATAAAATATATTAGTTATACAGTAATAATATTTTTAACGAAAACATAATTAAAAATATCTTTATTAAGTATCAAAAACAAAACCAAACACTACTAAAAACATGTTTATATTTCTTAATAGAGCTTAAATTTCTTATTTTAAATATTATAAAAATTCCTTACAATGTATTAATTACTTTTGTATAATTAATACATAATAAGTGCTCATGAATTCCAACTAAGTTCATTTCTTCTTCTTACATAATAAGTTTCATAATCATAAGTATGATTTTCTGATAAACCTTATTCATTGTATTCTGAAATATAATAAACACCCACACTATAATCGATGTTGTGTATAGTATGACTTGTACCAAAATCATAATCATATGTAATACCAGTTGTACTTGTACCAGTTATACCTAGTAATATTGGTTGTACTCATCTTAGTTGTACTAAATTCTACTAAGTTGTACTACATTCATACAATCACCAATTTTAGATTATTTTCTTAAGATTTAGTTCGATTGAAATGTTAAAACCCATGCATTTATTAATATAAAGTTGATCAAGATAGATTCTAAGAACAAATATACAACTCAGTTTCATTGTTTTTCAATGGTGTTTGCATTGATTATGAGGAATTTTAAGTTCAAAGGAGAGAGAGATTAAAAAAAAAAAGAAAAAAAAAAGATTGTACACATTAGTGGGGTTTCACTAAAAAGGGGTGTATTCAAAGTATAATCCTTTTTTTAAGTAGAATTTAAAATGATTTTAGTTTTTTTTAGTTTTTAAATGATTTTTGATGATTTTAGGGAAGTTTATATAATTTTGTAAAATCCTTTCAAATTTCACCTAAAAATGCATGAGATTTGGATTTCTGTATTTTTAACTAAGGAAATCCTCTCAAATCCTCTCGAATCATTTAAAATCAAATCCACAGATTATTTTCAATAACAATAAATATTAATGTAGATTTTAAAATCCTTAGTTCAATAACACTGGATTTCATGAGACTTTTTAAAATCCATGTTTGATTAACATAAGATTTATAAATTACACACAAATTTATTAGAATTCCACTTTAAATATATCCTATTTTTATTTTCCAGATTTGTTTTACTTTTTTAATTTAAGCAAATAAAATATTCAAGACTAAAAATGTGATATTTTAGTTAAATGTGAAGTCAAAGGCCAGTCAAAACATAAATTAATAGTGTTGAATAGATTTATTGGTCAAATGACACAAGAGATTTTCTTCCAATTTTGGCTTAACCTTAACCTTAACCTTAACCTTAACCTTAACCTTAAGCATTGAACCTTGTCCGTATGGTAGTGGAGATAGAGGTGACCAAAAAGCAAAGCCGACCTCCACCACTTTATATAAAGACTTAACACTCTTATTAAGTCTTGACATCATTCACACTTTTTTCAAACAATGACTTTGTCTATTTTTCTCCTCCTCCTCCTCCTCTTCCTCACCACCACCACCGATGCTCTTACGTCACAATCCGACGTGTCAGCTTTAAAAGCCTTCAAAGCCACCGTGAAACCAAACTCAATCCCAACTTGGTCTTGTCTCGCTAGCTGGGACTTCACTGTCTCCGACCCATGTGCTACACCACGTCGAACACATTTCACTTGTGGCATCACTTGCTCCTCTGACTCCACACGTGTGACCCAACTCACTCTTGACCCGGCCGGGTACACGGGTCGTCTCACTCCACTCATCTCCGGCCTCACTGAGCTTCTCACGCTTGATCTCGCCGAGAACAACTTCTACGGTCTAATCCCATCTTCCATCTCCTCTCTCGTAAGCCTCAAAACACTAATCCTCCGATCCAACTCGTTTTCCGGATCCATACCCGACTCAGTAACTAAACTCAACTCACTCGAGTCTATTGATATCTCTCGCAACTCACTCACCGGGTCACTTCCAAAAACAATGAACTCGCTCTTAAACCTCCGGCAACTCGATCTTAGCTACAACAAACTCACCGGAGCAATCCCAAAGCTTCCAAGAAACCTCATCGACTTAGCTTTAAAGGCCAACACTTTATCAGGACCCATCTCAAAAGAATCATTCACCGAGTCAACTCAGCTCGAGATCATCGAACTCGCTGAGAACTCATTCACCGGAACACTAGGATCTTGGTTCTTCCTCCTTGAATCAGTCCAACAAGTAGATCTAGCTAACAATACCCTCACCGCCATCGAAGTCATCCCACCAAAACTCGCCGGAGAAAACAACCTCGTAGCAGTAGAGCTAGGTTACAACCAAATCAAAGGAACAGCTCCGGCGAGTTTCGCGGCGTACCCAAGACTCTCATCACTGTCTATGAGATACAACATGCTTCACGGTGGTATACCTACGGAGTACGAACGTAGCAAGAGTCTAAGACGGCTTTACTTAGACGGGAACTTCTTGACGGGAAAAGCTCCGGCGAGGTTTGTGAGATCAGACGCAGAAGTAATGGGGAGTTTGGGGAATAATTGTCTACAGGGATGTCCAGGGAAAGCTAAGATGTGTGCTCCATCGCAGAAACCATTTTACATTTGTAAGCATGCTTATGGTGGAAAACCAAAGTCTTGAGTTTTTGTCGGTGTCGGTGATTTTGGTCTTGTAATATAATTTTGTATGCAATAAAATTAAACTCTCCAATCGTGTTATTGAGATCTTCATATGTGGGCAGGAATATGAAAATATACTTCAAACTTACACAAACTTTAAAAAATAAAAATGATGACTGCGTTGGTAAAATATTAAAATGGAGTATCGAAATTGATGATTTGGACGGTACATCATAAAAGAATAATAATTGACGTTTTTTTTTTTGAGAGATTGTACGAATTTATGTTGAAAAACTATAATTGGATTTGTTATGTTTAGTTTGTAAGTTATTTGAAAGATTTGGATTTTTTTCAAAAATTTTATTAAAGAGTTTGTGTGGATTTTTATGATTGAATTGTTCAAATTAGGTGTTCAAAAAAAATAAAAAAATTTGTTCACATTTATTGTAACTAATAATCATAATTTAATATGGTTCGTTGTCTCTGAGAAACTGAAAAAAACTCGGCTCATCAAGATTATACTGAGAAAATGATTATAGTAGATGAGAAGGCCGACGTAGGACATATAAAGAGTTCCTTAAATGCGTTTGCAAAACATTTTTTTTTTACTTTATAATCTGATATTTTTTTAAAATGTGTAAATTTACTCACTTCTATTCTTGTAAAATTCACTTAATACTATTATCTTGAATCATAGTTGTAATACTTTATTTGTTGCAACAAATTATTTAAAAACACATTAACATTATGCTTTGTTTACATGATATGATAGTAACAAATATGACAATGTTATATTCTATTATTTTTTTTATCGAATTAGAAAAAAAAAATCCATAACACACAGACCATGCACCATTTTGGTAAATTTGTTAATTATAATTCTTAATTGACTAGTTCAGCCCTAACAATGCTTAGTATCATTAGATGTAAGAACAACTAAATAAAATACTCATTTTTATAAACTCGAATTTTGAAATTTGAAATTACAAAAAGAAAAAAAAGCTATACTATGAAGTTAGAAAAGGAAATATGACATTGGAATGGTACTAAACAACTACATCAATGTTCTAATTATTTCCAAGACCTAAGCTACCGCAATTAACTTAAAACATCACAATAGAGTCATGAAAATGCATTCGTCGACACAATTCACCAATATATATCTATATATACTTAGTGAGTTTGGATCATTATTGTATGAGACTTAGCAAACTTATATTTGTAATAGTAATCAGAATAGTCTATTTATTTACAATCTTGTATGTACGTATGATTATATAAATGAGATTATATTTACATGCTATCGGTGTCACTCAAATAATATGCATCTCCCTGATGTGACAAATTTTAAGACATACATATATTTACATTTTTATATGATTCACCTTTTTGCTATGTCTATTGTGTTATGTATAACCTTTACAAATAACATTCGTTAATTTCATTTTGTTTAAATACATCACATGTATATATCTCAAAAGCGCATAATCACTATCAAATTTCAGTTTATCTAACCAATGGACATTCTTTTACAAAATCTCAAAATAATTAAAAAATCACTTAATGACCTATATTTAAATGTGTAATGACCTATATTTTAATGTAAACATCTTCAAAGAATAATAATGACGTTTTTTGAGACATCGTACGAGTTGATGTTGTAAACTACAACTGATTATTTTATTTTATTTTTACTTTGTAAGTTATTTGAATGATTTGGATTTTTTTTTCATAAAATATTTGTGTGGATTTGTATGATTTACATTATTTATAGTTTCTAAGTGTTGCATCCTAATTTTAGATTGATTGTCTAATAAGAGCTATCAATATTCTCCACAATGCATCAAAACTATTCTCAACAAGTTTTATCCAAGAGAAAAGGGATCATTGTGGTAAATGAGGACGTGGAAGAAGTTATTAAATGCGGCCAGAGAACCTTATTTCTCTACTTTATAATCTAATATATTTCAAAATGTATGTTAATTTGCTCACTTCTTCTCTTGTATATGTCTCACAAACTCATAATCAGTTAATCACTATCAAATTTGATTTAATGTTAACAATGGAAATTCTCTATAAAAAAATCTGAAAATTATAAAAAAATCACCATATTACCTAAATTTAAATATGTGATCCACTTTGCCTCGGGCATAATATTAACAAAATGTTTTTATTATACATTAGCTAGTCACTTACTTGTAACTGTTATCTATTTTAAATAATATTTGTTACAAGACGCATATTTTATAATTCTTTAATTCCACAAATATTTATATTTTAGAACTTTTATACACATTTAAAAATTATTAGCAATACCAAAATATATTCTCAATGTATTAATTAAATTCATTTATTTAACTATTGTACTAATTGATAAGTTCATACTGATAAATTATAAAATAAAAATTAAAAATCATTTTTGTCAAACAAAATAAAACTAATTAATTTTATCAGAACATTCATCTTAATAATACATATAAAACATTATGATAATCTAATTGAGACTGAGAATATCTTTAAAGTTCTCATACCCAATATGATGAATTCACACCTAATCAATTATTCTATAGATATCAACAACCAAACTGATATTATAAACATAAAATGCACATAACCAAGTCCTCTCCCTGACCTTGACCATCTTGAGATTCTCTGACTCTATAAATTATTGTGGTTTTACCATAATTTATGTATTATGTATCTTTGGACCGCCGTTACATAGCTTATATTAGATACACATCAATTATTAATTCCAAATGGCAACTACAACGTTAAAGTTAATTCACTTTTTAAATGGCAGAAAATACATTTTAGAAAGATTATACTTATCCAGTTATCCTAGGCAAAACTAACCGAACCAAAAATATCAAACCAAAATCGAACCCAAAATAACCAAATAAAAAAATTAACCAGAACTGTACAAATATTTGGATATTCTAAAATATGATTACTAATTATTTTTAACCAAACGACAAAATTACTACACAATTTTTTAAAATATATATTTAAAATATCCAAAAAACCTGAAAAAATAATCTTAATGTATCCTAAATTCTAAAATCGAAAAAAACGTACTAAACCAAAATTAAACCATTTTTGACACTTATATGAATACTAAACTCTATAACCAAAAAAGTTAGAACAGAATAAAACCGAACCAAAATCGATCCGAATACTTGAACATCCAAATCTACTATACTATAGAAATCTCGCATGAACGGAATAAATTATTAAACAACTTCTTAAAATATCAGAAAATTAAAACACCGAAATCTATTTTGTATGATATGGACATAAAATAGAAGAAGGCAGCTGTTACATAACTATTTTATATATCTGTTGAAGCAATCAATTTTGTTTTGGTACCAACAAATTTTGTCACTATCAGAATCAGCAGTTTCTCTTGTAAAACAGCTGTTTCTTTCTTGGCTTTCCCATTTTGTTGCGCCTAACTCTTTATACTATATGATGCTCACACCAGTCACCAGCAAGGTTTGGTAAGAGCCTTATCCATTATCTAATGATTATATAATTAGTTATGCACTTAGACATCAAGATTGATAAAATAATATTTCATAACAATCATTTTCATGTTTACGTTTTTAGTCGCCTTTGGCTTTATTTACATTCTTATTTTGTGTTTTATAGTTTAAGAAATGTTTTTGAGTAATGCTTTTGAGTGCATTTTGGTTCAAGTTGAGCAATTTAGTTGCAACCAAGCAAATGAATATGAAAAATGAAACAAATAAACATATTATGGCCTACTGTTGCTTGCAACCACAATCATTTGAGCGATATATTTTCATGATTTAAATTAACAACCTCAATCACCCGCAAACACCATGTTTATGTGTGGTTGTTGAATAATAATCAAACTCTATGTTTCTTATACCTTGGTCTTTTTATCGTGATCTAACTCAATTACTCTTTGTCTCTTCATCAACAACAAAATTACGGAAATATTATTTAGGTTTCGGTCTAGAATACTCCCTATTATTTGTATGAGTTATTTCTTTTATCGTTATACAACTTTTTTTTTGCTTTTTACACAGATTAAATTATATATCTCAACCTCGATATATATATTTTTGTTTGTTTTCTCGTTATATAATTTTTGTTTTATTGGAGTTAAGTGCCTAAGAATTTTTGTTTCCAATTTTTTTTTGTTGAAATTGTTTCTATTCTGACTATGTCTCTTCATCAATAAATATTATTTAGGTTTCCAGTCTCTTCATCACTAAAATTACAGAAATATTATTTAGGTTTCGGTCTGGAATTCTCCCTAGTTATTTTTACCAGTTCTTTTTATCGTCCTACAATTTTTTTCGGTTTTTAGTCAGATTAAACAGTTATATGCCAACCTCAATACCCCGAGTGATATGACAAATGCCTAATTTCATTTTCTTGGGGTCAAATGCCTAAGAATTTTGTTTCCAAAATTTGTTGTTGGAATTGTTTGTATTTTGACTATGTTTTCATATTGATGACTATTTCGGTCCATCAGTATATGTTACTAAAAGATGTCTAAATTCTAAAGTATGAAGGAGAAAACAAATATATATAAAGGGGTGTACGTAAAGATATAGTCCCTAAAATCTTATTCACTCAATAATATGAGTAACACATTCAAGAATGGTTCTCATTGAGAAACATCGAAAAAACAAAATCATTACACTTAAATACAAAAAAGAAACGCATAAGCCATCTGTGTTTTGGTAACTCGAACGCATCAGTTCGTACCAAAACAAAGCTAGTACACAAAAATACACTTGTCTCCAATGTATACAGTTCAAGGCCTTTTAGTCTTTTAATACCTCAGACCTCGTACTAGCTTCCTCTCAGATGAATTGCTCCGGAAACTACCAACCGAAGTAGACCGTTCGGGTTTGGTCGGGATTGTTGTGGATAACCATTCAAGTCCTTCGTATAAGCCTTGTCCAGAGATGGCTGAGGTTCCCTGTATAAGCCTGCACCAATCACAATTACACTAAAAGCTTTAGTTTATCCTTTTCCTCTTAAATACAATATGTAATGAACATGAGAAGAGCTTTTATAATTTACCAACAACGTTTTGATAGGCTGTGTAGACCAAGTTTGTTGGCAACCTCGGCTACGGGTAAAGCATTTCTTGAATCTTGCTTGTTCGCAAAGACTAGTACACATGCACCTTCCAGTTCATTCTGTGCATTGTTGTTGTCAAAAACATAAAGTTGTTAGCATAAAAAAGAGGAAAGAGTAAGTAACATTTGAAACTTTTGCATATGATTTTACATCGGTTAGTATGCGATGCAGCTCGTTTCGAGCTTCTGATATCCTTGCATCGTCACTACTGTCCACCACAAAGATGAGCCCCTGCGCGTTCTGAAAGTAGTGTCTCCATAATTTGCGAATCTGTTGGAAAAGCCGACATCTTATTAATAAGAATGATACAGAGAGATCCATAAGAATACTCAGACAGGTCATGCCTTGAGATCACAAGAGAGAAATCTGTGTTTATATGCACTTGTAGAGAGGTAAACACTACAGAAATATGAATTTGACATGGAGTTTTACCTTCTCTTGTCCTCCTATATCCCATACAGTGAAATTGATGCCTTTGTATTCTACAGTCTCAAGGTTGAACCCTGTAAAATGATAAACAAACAAGAACGATACAACACCGACATGAGAATTATCAAGGTATTAAGAATTGTCTTCCTCACAGATGCAAACACAATCAAAGGGACAAAGTAACTATCTACAAATAAGCTAAGATCCATAAAAAGGACACAATAGCTGTTCAGATTCTGTGTTCTGTCTTTAGCTGAATCAACATCTTACTCTAACTTCATAATCAATCCCTCACCAAGAGAGGACTCAACAGCAAAAACAAACAAGAGAAGATAAAAAAAGCTCATGTCACATACCAATAGTAGGCACTGTTGTCACAACCTCTCCAAGCTTCAGCTTATAAAGAATGGTAGTCTTCCCTGAACCATCAAGACCAACCATCAAAATCCTTACTTTACTTTTAGGAAGAAACCTTTTCGCTATACGTGAAAATCTGGCTCCCATGTGTAGAACAACCAAAAACTCAAAAGGAAAAATATGAGATAATAGTGAAACAAACACAAGTTATGACAAGTTTCAAGCTATGTTCTTCTGGTAAGGATTAAGCTTGGGTTTATAAGAGATCTGTAAAGAGTATTAACACACATGCGAAAACTCTTAAATAATAACTGAAAGTTTGATTTTGCAGATTGTAAAGTGAAATCCCATTTAGAAGAAGGCTGGAAACGAATCAATTCCTAAAGGAAGCGAAGAATGGTGTGTGTCCTTTTCCAAACTCAAAAGCTCATTAGGACACAGAAGCAAGACTGGTCAGATTCTGTGTTCTGTCTATCTCATTCGAGAAGCATATCAGAATCTTATTCCTTGAGTACATCACCAGCAAATATGGGAATATTATTACAGGTACGTATGAAAGACACGAAATTAGAATTGCATAAAGATGGTAAAATAAAACAAAATATGTAAGTGAAGCAATAAAACAGAAACATGAATAGCCTCAAAGGTCAAATTCTGAGGCAGGCCTTATTATTTCATCTCACCAAGTCATAATCTCTCTTAAGGTACTTCAACACTATCAAAACTGTGGGAAAAGACCAAAAAAAATAAAGCCAAAGCCATTCTTTTACCGAATCCTCACCGAGTTTTTGGTAGCAAAACTATAGCTTGAGGAAAACAAACTCCTCCACGGCCGGAATCTCTCCAATTTTCTTCAAAGTCTCTTTGCTCGGCATGTCATCAACACCAATCGCCATAACTGCTTGCTTTCTCGGCGCGATTCTTCCAACACTCATGAAACTGACGTTAACATTCGACTCTCCCAAGATGCTTCCAACAGTTCCGATCATGCCAGGCTGATCTACCTGCCTACACAGTATTATACTTCCTTCAAGACTCACGTCTACTTCAAAAGATCCCACCTTTGTTAAATGGGGGACTCCATCTTTAACTCTCCCTTCAACTTTGACTTCTCCAGATTCAGATAAGGCGCTCGCGAATTTGGACTCGACGTTGCATAGCTGAACTGTGATGGTATCGAGTGGGCTCTCTGGTGAACCGTCAAGGAGGACTCGTTCCTCTGAGATTCTCAGCCCTCTCTGTTTTGCTGTGTAATCAGCATTGACCAGGTTTACATAAACATCAGAAATCGGCTCAATGATACCCTTTGTTATCATGGCTCTGAGAAGTCTAGTGTCAAGATCATCAGTGGCTCGAGCAGAGGCGTAGGTCACTTTAACATTCTTCACACCGCTTCCACCAGCAACCAATTGAACAGCTAGTCTCCCTAGTTGCTCTGCCAGAACCACATATGGTTTCAACTCTGCGAGAACCTGTGAATATAATAAACTTTCGTAAATACAATTACACCCTGAAGATAACCTCTTCTACTTCCAGTAACTCAATATAGTTCCATGTTTAAGTTGCTAAGTTTTTGTTTTGGCAAAGAATATACGAAGCTCTTACTAGTATAGGCTAAAGAAGGCTCACCTCAGCAGAAACCATAGGTGCATTGACAGCAGTAGAAGCAAGCTCTCCGTTAAGAGCTCCAACAACAGCTTCTGCAATCTCAAGAGCTACTCCTTCCTATCAATGCCACATACAGTAATTAAACAAAAGAGACATCATAACAAAAGCATCACTTGAATTGTTGATAAAAATGCAGAACCTGAGCCTCCATGGTACTTGCTCCAAGATGAGGTGTAACCGTAACCCTCTCATGCTGCACCAACTTACTATCCTTAGCCGGAGGCTCTTTAGTAAAAACATCAAGAGCAGCCTGAGCAACAATACCAGCATCTAAAGCTCTCACCAATGCATCTTCATCAATAACACCACCACGAGCCACATTAACAATCCTCACTCCTTTCTTCATCTTAGCAAACGTTTCATCATTAAGCATCTTCGACGTAGCAGGTGTAAGAGGCATATGTAAAGAAATGAAATCAGCAGTAGATAGCGCTTCATCAAAGCTCACTAAATCCACACCAATGGCATGAGCACGATCCGCAGGAGCATAAGGATCATGAGCAATAACACGCATACCAAGTCCCTTTGCACGTCTTGCAACTTCTGATCCAACTTTCCCAAATCCCATCACAGCTAATGTCTTCCCCACAAGTGATACACCAACATACTTGTTCCTCTTCCACTCTCCTACATTATATCCGAAAACAAACAACAAGAATCCTCAGAATACAAAACCATCCACAAGTCAATGAGATCAAATTTTGCAATTCATCAACAAATTTGAAAAAAGTGAGTTACCAGCTTTAACAGAAGCATCAGCTTGAGCAACATTTCTAGCCATGGCAGCCAAAAGCGCGATTCCATGTTCAGCAGCAGCGATCGTATTCGCAGTAGGCGCATTAACAACCAAACAACCAAACTCAGTCGCAGCACTCAGATCCACATTATCAATCCCAACACCAGCTCTACCAACAACCTTAAGCCTACCATGAGACGATTCAAAAACCTCACGACCTACCTTAGTCGCACTCCTCACAATCAACGCATCACAGAGCGAGATCTTCGTGTTTAACTCCTCAGGGGTTAAATTATATGAACAATCAACGTTTGCGAACTTCTCAAGTAGCTGAACACCAGCTTCGCCGAGCTTCTCCGCCACGAGAACGGTTGGTTTTGCTCCGTCTCCGGTGGTAGTGCACGTCACGAGGATAAGCCGTTTATGTGAAATATCGCGTCGACTGCGAACAGAAATGGCGGATGGAAGAACCGATCTGGAGGAGAGGGAAGAGATTCTGAGAGGATTTACGGCGAGTTTGGCGGAGGATGTTACGGCGGCGGCGGAGGAAGACATTGTAACTGTGCGTAGTGGTGTAAGTGAAGAGAGGTTGGTGGCTGATTACACAACGAGAGAGATCTGAGTTCTAATTTGTATAATCAGAGATTGTTTTATTAATAGATTGATTAGTTTAGAATTCGTAATTAATCTATACGGAAAGATTAGATTTTCCAATTGGATATCGGTTTAGTCCGGTTAAGGTGAATTGATTCAAAATAAATTGAGAAAACCGATTTGTTGGTTTATTATTAGGAGTCTGATCGCATTGTTCGTTTCCTGTAATTTTCTTTTATTCTTAACATTTTTTTTCCATTTGATTAAAAAAAATTCCAGTTTCTTAGAATTTGTACCAATTGAAGCATTAAACATTGTGTAAAGATCTTAGATATGGTGACTTTGAGTCAAATAAATTTTGCAATCATAAAGCAAAATCAGAATGCACTATTTCAACACTTCTCATCGATTTGCAATTTGAGGGTAATTAACAATTATATTTTCTAATAATACTTCAGATTTAGAAAATCTAACTACAAGAAGTTGATACATAATCTTCAATACATAACCTAGAAAGTCAGTCTCGTAATTAATATTTTGCAAAAAATGAGCAAGTGTTAGCTCACAAGATCTTCTAAACACAATGGCAAAACGTATATCATCTTCACTAAAACTATCTCCCCACGGAGACTAACAATGGTTAAGTTAGCAATGGCCATCATGATCATGTGTCTCAACTCTGCATTGATAAAAACGTGAAAATGTATCATCAAAATTAGTTTTAACCACATATCAAAAATAAAATAATGGCAATTAATTGATTTGTAACTATATTTACCATAACCATCCATCACATCCACATTTCCACACCACCTGCCACCTCAATGTTAGCTGCCACCTCCACGACATGGGCATAACTATCTATCACCCTTAGAACATATATGCCATGCAACAAATATTTCCAGAGTTCTCCCACATTTACCACCTACATTTATTTTGTTATATATTACAAAATATATTTCAAGTGGTTTTTGTTTGTATGATTATTTGGTTTGAGTTCGATTGTAACAAAAAAGCTTTAAAATATTTCTAGAGACTTATTAATAGTGAATTTTAATATATTAAATTAACAAATCATCTTTATCCAAACAAAAAAATTATAAGAATTAGTTAAAATTTAAAATTCGAATAATTAAATATGGAATTTCAATTGAAATCAGACAATGTCATATAACATATAAAAGCTAGTTTTCAGAAAACTAAAGAAAATGTGTGTGTATGTGTGTTTTTTTCCTCAAAATATTAAACATAAATAGGGATAATTGGTTATTTCATACCTAACATAAACTTGAATGTTCAATTCATACATAATATTTGTCTATGTACCAATACATACTTAATGTTTAGAAAAAATCAAATTTCATACTCGAACTTCGCAAATCGTACAAAATCATACATTCATTTTCCTCGCTTGAGATATGTGTCACATCTTTGATGACGTCATTACCACGTCATCATATTTTAAAACAAAAAAAAAATCTTTTTCCTATTCTTTTCTATTAATATTATCAATAACAAGTATCACTTTTTATTTTTTCTAAAGATTTTGAAACTTATTTTCTATAACAAGTATCACATTTTTAAATGTAGTATCACTAGAAACATCCTATTAATTTTATTGGCAAGTAGGATTGTTTTGATACATATATATATAAGTTAAGATACAAATACATTATTACCATTAATGAGAAATTGTATTTTGTTTTTTAAATACAATTATTCCAATAGCAATACATGTGATTAATTTTTCCTATTTTTTTCTTCAACTTAAAACCGTCTTTCAACTAATATCTATATAAGATTATTGTAAGGTTTATGTTCTCTACTAGTGGCTTGAGGACTTTTTGAAGAGAAATTGTGAGTTTTCGATTTTTAATGTGTTAAATATTCGATTCGGTTGAAATAATGGTTCTAAATTTTAAAAACAAGATTTTAATTCTTTACATACAAAAAGTCACAATTTTGTTGGATAACATTAATGGAGAGGAAGAGAGATTTTTTTATTTGTGATGAAAAATGATGACGTGGCAACCACATCATCGAGGATGTGGCAACCACGTCATCAACATCATCAAAGACGTGACATACATGTCAGCAATATGTATGATTTCATACAATTTGATAATTTTAGGTATGCAATTTAAATATGTTAAAAGGTTAAGTATGTATTTGCACGTAGACAAATGTTGGGTATGAATTGAACACTCATTATTAGGCTAGGTATGAATTGGCCGATTTTCTAGGCCTGCGACTTCGGGTTGGGTCAGGTAAGTCAGATACTCGGTTAGTTTGGAATTTGAGAAACATTACCAAAAATAATCGAATTACATGACAGTTCGGTTCGGGTATCGGGTTTTTTGGTTATTTATTTTTGCTTACAAAAATGACCCAAATATTTTGAATCTTTGGATATCTTAGTTAAATCGGATCGATTATCTCGGTTAATTTGAGTAAATTTGGTTTAGTGAAATCAAAAAACAAGAAAAAGGAAAGAGCTTTTAAGTGATGAGATGTTTGAAAAACCAAAGCTTTAAGCTTGTGAAATCAAAAGCCAGATACAACAAACAATTTAAGTGATGAGAAGTTGAAAAAGGAAGGCTTTGTGGCATTAAAAACATAAACAAAAGGAAAGACCTATCACAAAAACGATGTTGGCAGTTGGTTGTTACTGGTACCGAGAATCCATTTTAGCAAACTGGACATGTGTTGCCTTGGTCTTGGTCTTGGTTGTCGTCCATTTTTTTCTCATGAAATTTGAGAGATCTGAAAAAGAAATAAGTCCCACCAATAATGCTGTTGATTCAAATAAAAGAAACTTGAAGTGATGAGATGTTAGAAAAACCAAAGCTTTAAGCTTGAGAAATAAAAAACCAGAGACAACAAACAATTTAAGTGATGATAAATTGGAACCAAAGCTTAACATTTCTTTTTACCATTTGATTAAAAAATTCCAGTTTCTTTAAATTTTTACCAATTGAAGCACCAACATTTTTCGTAAAGATCTTAAATTTAGTGACGTTGACTTAAATAAATTTGAGAAATACTTCCAATAACATCAAAATATGTTTTATGAACAATAATAGCACACACTCCACAAATTTCCAAAATAGCATTAATTAACACAATTATAATATTTTATATAATTTTTAGAATTCTTTATTAAGGTTTGAGTTGACTATTTTACATTAAGGGTATAGTTTTTAGGAGGTAGGATTTATTATTTAGAGTTTATGATTTAGTTTTGAAAGTTTAATTTAAATATATGGTGCTAATTTTGAAAAATAGGAGTGTGTGCTAAGTTTATAAGAAAAGCTGAAATTAATGCATGAGAATTGCCCAATATATTTAGCAATTATGAAGCAAAACCAGGTTGCACTATTTGAACACCATGATTTCATTGATTTGCAATTTGAGGGTAATTAACAATTATACTTTCCAATAAAACTTCAGATTTAGAAATGCTAATTACAAGAAATGGATACATAACTTTCAATACACAACCTAGAAAGTGAGTCTCGTGATTAATATTTTGCACAAGTGTTAGCTCACAAGATATTGTAAACATCTTCTAAACAAAATGACAAAATGGAGACTAACAATGGTTAAGCTAGCAATGACCATCATGACCATGTGTCTCAACTCTGCATTTATTTTGTTATATATTAAAAAATATTATAACAAGTGGTTTGTATGATCATTTGAATTGAGTTAGATTGTAGGAAAAAACTTTAAAATATTTCTAGATACTTATAAATTAATAGTGAATTGTTATATATTAAATTAGCAAATCAACTTTATCAAAAACGAAAAGAAATTATAAGTATTAGTTACAATTTAAAATAATTAATTTTAGGATTTTTAATGGATTGTATTATTTATTTATTTATATATTCTTATATACATTTACGAAAAATGTAAACCTTTTACTTTTAGGATTTATTATTCATGATATTATTTTTCTTCTCACATGTGTTAAAATTCACTTGGTAGACATAACGTGACATATATCACGATCATGTATCACGATCATGCGAGTTGCTAACAGTGAAAAACCAAACTTTATATAAGAAAATAGTTTTGAAAGAACAAAATAATAATAATAATCATTAAAGATAAAATAATTTCAAACAGTAATGTCTGAAATCTAATTATCAAAGATGTTTTAATAAATTTCAAAAATATTTAATAACCATTCAAATTGAACAAAAAATGTGATATCTAACTTACTACATTAATTTGTTATTAATTATTACTGGAGGCTAATCCGAGCTACGTGTGGTTGTATATAAGATTTTGTGTATTAATTGTGTTTTTAGTATTTTAGTATTTGTATATTTTCAATTTCAGATTTACTAAATAAAGTTCATACAATTATAGTGGAAAATATGCAAGGTCATACATTTAACTCTTACAAGGCCCTGATTGGAAATTCATTGAAAAAAAAAGAGAGATTTTAATACATTGTTTTCTATAAAACTATCGAGAGAACTTTTTTTTTTTTACTATCTCATATTATTATCCTTTGAAGGATTTCACTGGACCATTATACGTTGACCACATCGACAAATCACGATAAAAACGTACATTTCAACATTTACTTAGTAGCTAGGTAAGTATACTAAGTATAGTCTTATATAACAGAATTCAACATATTCACTCATTGTGTTCCACAACACAATGCCAAGACCTAAAAAGACAAAGATATTGATCTTGAAATTACTATAGTTGTGATCCTCGCGGAATACAACATTGGTGAATGAAGGAGGCAAAGTACGTTAACATTCTTTAAAAGTTTAAGCTTCATTTTACTGCTAAGTCTTTTTATAAACTCGTGCCTTCAGAAACTATCTATTGTATTGTTAACTTCTCTGGACAAAAACAAAACAACACACATAAGAGAAAAGGATTAAAAGTGTCGTTTTTAAAGTCTTTTGCTTTGCCTTCCCTTGAAGATTAGGCCAAAGCCGATGCTTTTTTTCTCTTCCGCAATTAATTGTAAACCGAATCATTTAAGTGACTAAAATTGTCAGCTTTGATCATTCCCAAGCTAAAGATCATTTACAATCATATTCCAATATATCCTAACGGATTTGGCTTAAGATATATCAAAGAGAAGTCTAAGAATTTAGTGAAAGAGAAGAAAATATAATGTTACAATTTTAAAATGGTTTAATGCTTACTTCATCCCAGTTTATACTGCATGTATTTCACCGTTTATTGTAACGTAGATCCAAAAGAAGGATGGGTTCAAACTCTTGGAGCTTTTATCAAGATAAATAAATAAGATAGAGAGAAGGAGCAAATGAGCTAGTTGTTTTTACATCTGTTTGCCTTTTCACCAGATCTGGGTTCGAGTCCGATCCCTCTCAAAGAAAGACTTATTATTTGTAATGATGTAAAAAAAAAAGATAGAAAATGAAATAACATCTTTCAGAACTTTATTTACTTGCAAGAAAGTGAAAGAATAATGAAAGATTAAGTAAAGAACACCAATATTTTCAGTACTTATGAATTCACTAATACATGATACTTTATCTAGAAACAAATGAAAAAAAAGAAGTTAACAACAACTTAAAAGATGCAAAGTAATCAATTTGCATTTTAATTTATGAAATCTAAATTGAATAAAGCAAACAACTAAACAAGCATTTTCTCTAGCACATGCACCACTTCCTTCATGGACGGTCGCTTTTGAGGCAAAGAAGAGACACAACCATAACCTAACTTAAACCATGCGACCACCTCATCTTCGCGGCAAGCCACATCAACCCTAATTGTCCCATCAACCAACCTCAAGAACCAACTTTTTTCATCGGTCTCAGAATCGCGAACAAGATCTCGATCGACCGGAAAAACTTTGCCTGTGAGAAGCTCCAAGAGTATCACACCAAAGGAATATACATCACATTTGGAGTTTGGTTTCTGACTAGTCGACCACTCTGGCGGATGGTGTGGTGAAATCGAAATTGGTCCATCCGAGAGTAAATGGGCCGGAGTCATAACACGATCAAGGCCCATATCAGTAATTACAGGCTCAAATTCAGAGTCCAAGAGAATATTATTGGGCTTTATGTTGCCGTGCACATGCTTCTTCTCGTGGATATAAGCAAGTCCTTTAGCTATCCCTCGTGCTATCTTGAGCCTTGCCTCAAAGGAGTGAGCATGCGCTGTGATATTGGAGCGTTAATTAAAAACAAATTGCTAAAATGAGCTGATATTGGAGCGTATGATAGCATTACGAAGAATTAACGTACGCCGTTTATAAAAAATTGAAAACTTACCGGAGATGGAGGAGAGAGGTAAGCTTCCGTTTGGGACATAGTCGAAGATGAGAAGCTTCTCTTCGTTTCCCCAGACGAAGCCACGAACCCTAACGAGATTTGGGTGACGAAGTTTAGCGATGCACTGAACCTCCTTTTCGAATTCTTTGAATTTCGCCGTCGTACAACTCTCCGCTCCGATCCGCCGCACTGCGAAAGCAGAGCCGTTCTCTAACACGGCTTTGTAAACGATCCCGCCGCTTCTGCTTGTACCAAGTACGTAAGCTGATGCCTTTAGTAGTGTATCTAGCTCTAGCTGAGTCTCTCTATCGACTGTTACTAGTTGTGGCGCACCACTTGTTCGATTAAATGCCTCAGTGGGTTTCTTCTCTTGCAGCTGGTTCTCTACGTCTCTATCGGATGATGTGGAGGTTGTATCGTCGTACCGATGAGTTATCCATGAGCCGCATCCAGTTTTTGTGGGTGGAGATTTCGTGATCTCTGAAGCAGTGACTATGTTGTGTTTCGATTTCTTGATGGGTACTGTATCATTTTTCTCGAGACACTTTTGTAAGACGCTGAAAGTGCTGTATTCTTGGTAGCTTCTACGTTTCTTGAGTTGGTATATGTAGAGGATGAACATAGCTATGATAGATAGACCAGCAATATCTGCTAGTGTAATGCCTACGATTGTGCTTGGTTTTAGTTTGCTTTTGGCTGTTTGAGTTGGTGATTCTACTGATGGAGTTGTTGTTGTTGTTGTTGGTGTTGGATTTGTGGGCATGACTGCTATTGCTGGTGAAGTAGTGTCAGGGATATTTGGTGGGTCTGAAATAGTAGAAGGGATTGAACAAAGGGTCTTCAATGGCTGACCACACAAGCCTAGATTACCAGAAAAAGACTCGGTCTTTTGGTTAAGTAATGGTGGTGTACCAGGGATTGGTCCTGTTAGATTGTTGAAAGAGAGATCGAGGATGGCGTTTGCTGGAAACTCCTTGGTGAAACTTGGGGAAATCACTCCGGAGATTTGGTTGTGTGATAGGTTGAGGTAATGCAAACTTGTTCCCATGAAATCTGGAGGAAGAGATCCGTCTAGAAGATTTGAGGAGATATCTAGAATTTGTACTGCTTCCAACCCACTCGGAATATCGCCTGAGAAGGAGTTCTTTGCCAAGGAAATGACCGTCAGATTCTTGAGAAGTGGGAGATTAGGAGGGATTTTTCCGGTGAAGGCATTAGCTGAGAGATTCAAGAGCTGGAGACTAGCCACGTTACTGATACGATTGGGCACTTCACCAGAAACCTTGTTGTTCCCAAGAGACAGAACACGAAGCTCAGTAGCATTAGCCACTGAATCCGGCAGTGACCCATGGAAGAAATTGTTGGAGAGATCCAAGACCCGTAGATGAAGTATCGAAAACAAATCGGGAGAGATAGAACCCAGAAGTTGTTTGTTGGGAAGAACCAAGCTTGTCACTCTAAGCTTACCTGGGGTGTTGGGACTCCCAAGCTCTGTACAGGTAACACCAGTCCAAGAGCATGGTGTTTCATCGTCGTAGTTCCAGTTGCGTAAAACAGAGAGAGGGTCACTGAGGATAGAGTATTTGAAAGAGAGTAAAGCAATACCATCTGTGTTAAGAGCTTGGTGTAGTGAAGGGAGAATAAGAAGAAGAAGAAGATGGAAGAGAAGGTTGCTTCTGATGGAAGTCATGGTTTTGAGTTCTTATGTTTTTTCTCTATTCTCTGAGTAATGCTTATGAGTTCTTATGATAGAGAGAAAGAGAAAGAGATGGTGAACCACTGCAAGTAATGATTGTTCTGTTCACCAAATTTATAAGATATTGAAGCAAAGCAAAACGAAACTATGAGGTTCTGCTTTAGAGAAGGTGAGGTTGTAACTAAGAGATAAAACGAGAGGGATTGGTTATTTTATTTTATTTTTATGTCAACAGCTAATATTCTTTTATTCTTTTTGTCGTTGTTATTTCTCATTTAGTAGTTTGTCTTTTTTCGAAGTTCGTAAAAATGTCTGCAAAATATTGTATAATCTTTGTTTTGTTTTTTCTTACCACAAAAAGAATATTAATTCGAAAATTTGAATTTAAAACATGACACCGTTGACAAGAACTTGTAAAACTCTTTTCTTATTTGTTTTTTTTTTTTTTTTTGTCTAAACAAATGAATGTGTTTAATCCAAAAGTGAAGTAAGTGAAACAAAGCCATTAAACATCTACGTTTAACTACTTTCTAACCTTACACTTTGTAATGTTGTTCCTTATACTATCATTAGCGTTGGCTCAAACAAATTTGGTGAACAAAAAAATGATTATAATTAAAACAATGCACTAAAACGTTAATTAAGAATTGACAACTCTTCTGTCATTTTCAATCGATTGTATGATTCATTACACAAAAATTACAGTGTCTTAGACATCAAAGTCGAAAAAGAGCATATCTTAAGACATGTATAAATTAGATATGGTTTTCTCTGTTAACAAATAGATTTTTGTTTTACGATTTACTATGGGGGAGGGGGAAATGTTATAAGAAATAAGATTTGTAAGATTTTAATATATTCTTCATTATTTTTTTTTTCTTTTTTGTACTGTTTTTGATACTAGCGTTGCAAAAGGAAATTGTGAGATCTGATCAAGAAAATAATAAATGACTATTATGGTGTTGACCACAAAACTTTTGTTTGTTTTTACATGTTATGATGAAAAATCAGTTTTCATGTAAATATAAATATATATTTTAGTTTAGATGTATGGTCACATGTTTGGCTAAATTTTGTATAGGTGAACACTATTTTTGAAATAAATTTATTACAATAAAATAAAAGTAATGAAAAAAGATGTATGGTCACATAAAATAAATTTATGTCTAGTCGGGAGGATGTTAGTTCTCTTTTATTTGAGAATGTTGTCGGGTTTGTGCACCCACGTTTTGTTAGAGTGTAGTTTTTGTTTTTTTGTTTCCCTTTTCTTCCACCAAAAGAAAAAGTATTAGAGACTACGATAATTCTTAAAGAAACTTAGATGAACAAATAAAATAATAATAAGCGTTTTAGAACAAAATTGAGAATATAAGTAATCACCATGTATCAGTCACGAGACTAAGCAACGCTGAAAAGTGAGAACACTGAATACTGCGTAACGCTGAATATTAAACCATGGTATAGAAAAGTTTGAAATGTTTGAAACTTATTAATGATATTCAAAAGGATAAGTTAATCAAAGTTTGTATTTGGTTTAGTTTCAAGATTTTCAGACTTGGCATCAGTGTGGTAATATATAGTATATAGTATATACACATTTGACTATAAATATATTTTTCGTATACTTTTATTGCTAAATATGTTATCAAAATCACAATCTTTTGTTTGATATCATTTCTTATACTTTTATTGTTATTGACAACATACACACATTTGAATCTAAGTATATATATTTATGGGTTCGTCCATAGCTAATATGTTACATGAATAGAAACTAGATTTAAAACGGTGATTACAAATATATCAAGAAAATAAACAATTTAAATCAAATACTTTCGCATTGTCCATGAGCATCTCAAAACTAAACAAATATAGTTCACAAAAAACAAAAAGATAAATTTAAAAGAATATCCAAATTAAGTTCATGATACTCAACAAATACTAAACCATGCAAGTTTGTAAATTGCGTAATTAAAATTTGAATAATTATTTAATTCTAAAAAGTAAATTGATTTTTGTTTATGTTTTTGTATTTATGCATGACAACTTGTTTGAATTCGTTATTATTGTTGATACAACAATTTTAGAGATATAAAATGAACTAAGATTAGCTAGACAAAGATGTTGGACAAGATCTTATAGGGGGAATGTATATCAACAAACATACTTTATATTTCTTTTTCAATTTTATTTAAATTAGACATCCAATAATTTTTTTTTTAAAAAGTAAATTTATAAAAAAAAATATCATAAAAACCACTATACCACTAAACTAAGTTTTTGTTCCAAAAATACCAATTGAAGTTTTTTTTCTTTTAAAAATACCACTATAAAATTATCAATAAAAAAATACTCAAACTTTAAATTAATATTTTGAAAATTTTATACTCAAAAAATTATGAAGTTTTATTTAGTATGTTGGCCACAAGGGTTTACGGTTTTTTTAATATAAAGTTTAGTTTTGAAATTTTGAAATTTAGCTTTCATTTTGTGGTAGTTTTGGAAAAAAATATTTCCATGATACCGTTAATAATTAAATACAAAAATAAAAAATATTCCCATGGACCGTTAATAAAGAAAGAAAAGAAAAAAATTCCTCTTAAAGGCCGTTAAGTTGCATAAAGCCCATTACAACTACAAAGATAGAACGAAGCCTAAAACTCGAAATCACCATTTCACACAACTTTACTCTTAACACTCAACTACGAATATGCAGTCACTACTTTTGCCGCCGGCGAGTTCCTCCGGCCTCTCCGCCGTCGCTCTACGGCCAGGTTTCCAGAACTCGTTCCCCAACCAACGTCTCTCTACTCGCTCCCTACCAATTCTCTTGGCTCCGAAGAGGAAATCCACCATTTCTTCTTCACACACCCAATCGCCACCGTCTCTGTCCGTCTACGGTTTCCAAATCGGAGGATCCAAACCTAGTTTCGCACCATCCACGGTTGCATTTTCCTCTCCGTCGTATCCTTCTTCAGTTTCCGGTGATAATGAGGTCGACAAGGCAAAGCTCGCTCAGGTTTCTCTCTTTCTCTTTAGCATTTTCCAGCTCGAATCTTAGTTCCTCGTCTTGGTTTTTTGAATTAGATAGCTGAATTGAGTTGTGGAATGAGATTGTGATGATCATGTCTGAACTCGTAATTCACAGATTCTACCTGAATCAGATTTTGTTTTCAGGAAGTAGATAACAATTTTTGGATTCGAGTTTTTTGAGAAATGGAATTGAAGTGTTTACTTGTGAAGAATCTTTATCCATGTATTGATATTTGTGAATAATGGTATTGTTTCATAGGTAGCAAAGAGGTTGGAGAAGACTTCAAGGTACTTCAAGAGGCTAGGGAGTATTGGTTTCTGGGGGCAGCTTGTGTCAACGGTTGTTGCGGCTGTGATTCTATCCTTCTCCATTGTTGTAACAGGGAAACCTACTTCACCTGCTACTTTCTATGCTACTGCAAGTGGGATAGCTGCCTCGTTTGTCTCGGTTTTCTGGTCGTTTGGGTATATTCGGCTTTCAGAGAGGCTCCGTAGAACTTCCATTGACCCTGCCAAGGTAACAGTGTCTCGTAGTTCAGTCCAAATCACTGGAACTAATGCTTTTAAAGGTGTACTGCTAATGAGTAATGACTACACGAACATGAAAAAGTATGGATTATATAAGTAGAAACAGTAAGGATCCTGGAATCTGTCTTTAAGTTGAATCACTCGGTTCTCTTGGTCTGAGCGTCGTTCTTTAGAAGTGAACATCCATACAATTGCGCTTTTAGGTTGTTATGTGTGTGAACTGGGTTAACTCTGTTTCTTGACGACCAGTCTGTGAACCTTATATTTAGTAGTAGTAGCTACTAGCTGTTGAACCTTATATCATATTTAAGTTCTTCAGCTGGTTGTATGATCCAGTCAAGTCTTCTTGGGTCCTGTTAATCAGTTTCGTAGACTTGTAGCTCGGTGTATGAAAGCGACAAATCCAATTTTTAATAAGGCTGTATTGTTTCAGGCCCCTCCTCGTGCTGATGTTGTGAAAGGTTTGAGGAGCGGGATTATGGTAAATCTTTTGGGAATGGGGGCAGCACTTCTCGGGATGCAAGCAACGGTTGGATTCTTAGTTGCAAAGGCTTTAACAACCTCAGCTAACCCTTTCTACCAGGGAGTCTCCCAGGGTTACAGCCCTGTTCTTGCTCTTGATGTCTTCCTAGTTCAGGTAAACAAAAGCTTTTACTCTAAGATTTTTTTGCAAAAGTGATATGTGTAAGTTTCAGTGTTTGACTTGAGAACCGCTTTCTGCAGGCATCGGCGAACACCTTACTCTCTCATTTCCTAGGCCTTGTTTGCTCGTTGGAGCTGTTGCGGTCTGTGACAGTGCCCAATTCGGAATCTGTCTTAGCTCCTAAAGTTGCTTGAGTTTCTGCCTTTTTGGCCTCACTTCTTGTAATCATCAACGTTATAATCCCGAGGCTTGTTTCCTCTTAAAACTTCAGAAACATTCCTGAGTTACAACTGTGATTTATCGGATAAAATTATCACTTATGTGTTAACATATAACTAAAAATATCATAACTCTCCACTTTAATTAGAACCAATCACGTTTAGTTCCTCAAGTTACACATAAGACATGGACTTCTTCATCCATAGTGTCCCTATCAACTAAGGGTTGATTCGAGAGAGAAGACCACATTATAGCATATGGAATTAATCTCTCAAGTCTCATTTCATATACTCATCATAGTTTCGTTACAATGCTCTGTTGTACCAATCCTCAGTTTTACTTTTACCTCCCCAACTTGGTCATCTTGTCTTGTTTATTTCACTGCATGCAACGAAAAGAGAGCAAACAAACAGATTAGACTTAAACAAACAAATTAGACTTGAACAAACAAATTAGACTTGAACTCTAATTGAATTCACCAAAGAACTACACCATAGAAGAAACTTGTTTAATGAGAGAAGTCTCTAAACTCTACACCATATCTACGCTCTGTTGTTAAGCTGGCAAAGCTACAACAGCTGTCTCACGCCTATTTATCTCTTGAAAAAACTATCTATCTTTGCAAATTACCTCTAGGCTAATTACAATTGTCATGTTCTAGTCATAACAAAAAAAACCGTATCAAATGAACGATAATCTTCTGTAGTATATGATGTGTTTAAATCGAACAATGAATCAAAGGGCTAGCTGATAAATGCTTTAAAAAAGGATCAGTATGCTTGCCTATTGCATCTTCTTTATCTTATTTGAAGGCTTAGGAATAATCTTCTGTAGTAATCTTTCGTCAATCTTCCTGTACTGCGTTTGAATGATTCGATGTGTTAAGGATAGCTTATCATCAATATGACCCTGGTATCTCTCGTACAGAAAAGGAATCAAAAGACTGAGAACAACACCTGTGCATTAAAATCACACAGAAAAAAAAGTCAATTAGTTGAGTTGAGCAGTCTTGAGTGCAAAAACATAAACCCTTCCTCTTATAAAGAACAAAGGAAATCAAATCTACTCACCAAGATACACTATCGTGAGAAAGTTCAAGAAAGTACCAACAAATGATACTGTCCACAACACAACACTAACCTGCCATAGCAAACTGCAATGTTTCAGTTTCGTAATCTTTCTTGCTACAATCAAAAGAACAAAATCACTTGGAACAGTTTGCTAACCCGAAAGAGTTGCTTAGCATTTCTTCCCACGTAAATCTCACGAGCAACAGCGAGCACCATATTAATCCACACTCGTAAACCATCAGCCACCATAAACACAAACGCCTCAGAGATTTCAAGATTAGGTAGTTGAGGCATAGGTCTAAATCAAGAAACAAAAAAACAACGAAAACATTCAAGATTCAGAATTACCACAGCCTAATACAAACTTTTCCATATATCTTATCTACAACATGATGTCAAAAATGTGACATTCTTCACTCCAAATTCCACAGAAACAAAGCTAATCCAACCTATAAACAATATCTTATATATACTATACGACATTTCTTCACTTTTCAAGCTAAAACCAAGATAAGATACCTGTTGAAGAGAATAGCAGATTTGGTCCAGAGGAAGAGTATAACAACGAGAAGAAGCTGAGTATTAACAACAAAGGGGAAGAAACTGTAACCGCGTTTCTCGAATAAGAACCATAACAACGTCGTTGATCCGAGTAGAAGAAACCCTCCGCGGCGGCTCTTCCGCATGATCAAATCGGAAACTGTATCATCAGTCAAGTTCAGGAAAATTTCAAAAAATCAAAATGGAATCGGTGCGATTTCAAAGGGAGATCTATATGTTAATGGAACAATGGAGAGTGAGGGAAAGAGAGAGAGGAACCTGAGCCGAAGCGAATAGATTGATGAACAGATTCTTCCATTGGAGCGATCTCTCTCTCTCTCTCTCTCTCTGTGTCTGTCTCACCAATCCCAAAATTGTTTAGTTTTTTTTTTTAAAGTCATTTAAATAAGAGATTAATTAAAAATAAATTACTGAAATCAATGCAAAAATTGGGGTTTAGAACTTTAGAGTAAGGTACAAAAGTTAGGTTTCTTTTCTGCTTTTTAAGCTATTTTCAAGTCTAAACTTTGATTATATTTTTTTGCCTTTATTTATTTTTCCCTTTAATCTCCATTTTTCATTGTTATAAACAGAAGCCCCAGATAACACGATTTATTAATATTTCTGCAGATTAATGGAGATAAGTTTACCGTTCCCCGTGATTCTAACTATTGAAAGAGAAGATGGTGTCCAAGATCAGCATGGAGGGAGAAGAAAGCTTTCAAGATCAGCAAAGGAGTGTTGTTAATAGTGAATCAAATAGGGTCGGAAGAAATTGCCCATGGTAGATTATCTTTGTAACAATTCTCATAATTTGCAATAATTAATAAATCTAAAGACGATAAAAAAAACAAAAGTACCCATTATTTTTGTATAATATAACTTCTATAAATTAATATCTCGATAAATCATTAATTTTTTTAAATCCCGAATTGGTTTTTAGGTTCAATTTATGTAGTTAAATTAATAAATTTTTATATTAATAATATTTATAAAAGAGAAATATTCTTAATAAAAACAAGTTTTACGGATAATTATAGTATACATTGTACATATTTTAAAATATACTAATTGACACAGCTACAATTTTTTAAATTATTTTTTGAATTTCTTTCTAAGGTTTGAGTCGATTATTTTACATTTAAGGTATAGTTATTTCGACGATAAAATTTAGTGTTTAGAGTTTATTATTTAATTTTGAAAGTTTAAATTTAAAATAATGTGATTTATACACAAATGTAATTTTAACATTTTCTTGACATTTATTCTTTTTTTTTTGTTTGGTCCAATTTGAAATTTTTTTGGTTAGTTTCAGATTTTCATGGTTTTAAAAAACAATGAAACCAAACAGCTTTATAAATTTCTTTTCAATCGTGATTTAAACCTGCTCCATTTCTTTTTCACCATACACTGTTAAAAACAAACGGAAAGAGAGAAACTCATCTTGCAAAGAGATAGTTTTGGATTCATGTTACACAATATAAAATCTATGAACTGTTCTCTTGAAACTTGATATTAAACATCGGACGCAAAGGTTCTACCAAAGACTCTTCTTCTTCTTCGTCGCCACCGTCGTCAGATGATTTTTCTTCTTCTTCATCTGCTCTAGGTTGCTTTTCTTGTTCCTCAGTAGTAGTAGTGTTTGGTTTTACCTTCTTCTCTTGCTTCTTCTGCTTCTTCTTTTGGCGTTTCAATCGCTTCTTTGATGTTTTTTCCTCTGCGGCTTTCAGTTTCTCTTCCCTTCTTATAGTAAACTCAGCCATTTTTAACCGCTTGTTATAGTCAATATCCATCCTTGTGAGTCGATCTTGTTCTCTTCGCCTCATTTGTCGGTACTGTAAAAAGAGAGGGATGCATCGTTAACACACAAGTCGAGATATCTAGTAAATATGCAAAGGATGTATACACACTAATCAAAAAGTACTCAAGCCATAACCAATAGAATTCACATAATAATCAGCACATATTAATTACTAAACCACATGAACCTCTCACAAAGAATAATCTCAGTTCAAGCTCTATTAAACTTATATAAAGGCATGAAAACCTTGCGATCCGTCACAAAACTAAGGAAACACAATGTCAGAAAACACATATCGACTACGAAATTTCAGATCCCTATATTATGGACAGCAAGGAACATCTCTTAATTGATTGACTGTAACTTCAAATCAAACCCACACCTAACCATGCCTAAGAACTAAAGAACAGGATTCGTTTCTAGCCAGCTACAGTATTGAATTAACTTTGGCAATTTTCAATTCTAGAAGTCAAAATCTGTCACAGCCGATCGTAGAAATTACATTCCTCCGATATAATCTACAGGCTAGTTTAGCTACTCTCACAAGAGCTTCCCGCATATAAATCTCAAAAGTCAAAACTCTTCCCGCATATCAATTTCTTAACTAGGTAATGAAGACATTACAATCAATCACAAAACTAAAAAAAAAATGTCACAAAACAGAAACATAGTCCACTAAGATAATTTAGATCCCAACAATGAACTTTTCTAAACTGATTTGAGTATAGCTTCAAAACCACAACTAATTACGCCTAAGCCTTGTTCGCAATTTACAGTCTAGTTTAGCTACTCTCACAAGAGCTTACCGCATATAATACTCTTTCTCATTTCAAACCCTACCAATTTCCTAAACTAGGTATGAAGACATTATGATAAGCCACAGAACACAACGTCCACTAAGATAATTCAGATCGCTAACAATGAACTTTCTCTTAATTGATTGAGAATAGCTTCAAAACCACAACTAACTACGCCTAAGAACACCATGTTCCCAATACCTTCTTTGCAATCACTATCCTCCGATTTAAGCTACAGGCTAAGTAAGATTACGTACCTGGTGGAAATCGCCGGAGCCAGAACCAGCGGAACTCCCAGAAGTATTGCTAACACGAACAGGAACATTCTCAAGGATTCGTCTGAGCTTTACTTCTAGATCTTCTTCATCTTCAAGCATCACCGGCGGTTTATACTCAACGATAGATGTAGATCCTCCGTGATCAGCTTTCTTCGCTTCCATCAATGCCGACGCCGTCGTGGCAGCAACCACCAATCGTGTGTCGCCTTGCTTAGGCTTCCCGGACGACATCGTGAAAACCCTAATTTCCGGTAACACAATTTGGGGATTTTTGTTTTTTGTTTTTTTGTCTCCGCGATTTTCTTGGGAAGACGATAATTATTTTGCTTTCAGGTCTATGTGTGTAAAGTATATCATCAATAGGGCTTTTTGATATTGGGCCTTAAGTACATATACTTTACCCAATCATTAGATTGATTTTCAAGCCATAGCATTTTTTGCAAGTTTACTAAAAGCTAATATAAGTTAATGAATATTGAAAAATAAAAAATAAAATTGGTTAATGAAAAATAATGTAAAATTAACCTAATTTTTTTTTTCAAACAACATGGAAGAGCTTGTGAAACGCCTGCATAACCTCGGGTAACTCCTAATCTTGAAAAGATTCATATACCTCGGACTAAGCTTAGTCTTAGTAAGGGACCTGTTAGGACCAAAAAACATCGCCATCTTGATATATAACCTATTTTCTACCTCAAAAACACTTTATGCTCATATCAGCATAACTTTTCTGCCGATTTTGAACCTCTTTCATGTTTAGCTTCAGAACCCGAATCTTCTCCGAAGTCTCCTAACCAAAATCTGTATTATATGTGCTCATCTCTCCTGCCACTTGAGTTCAGCATAACGGTGTAGGACATGACCTCCTCTACAACACCTCATAAGGAATCATCCCAATACTCGCCTGGTAAATGTTTTGTAAGCAAAATCCACCAAGCTCAAGTGATCCACCTAGTGACCAGTCCAATACACACATCCTCAACAGATCCTCGAGTGTTTGGATAATCCGCTCATAATGTCCGTCTGTCTGAGGATAGTAAACCGTGCTCAAATGCATATTCATACTCATCTCCTTCTTGAAATCTCTCTAGAACGCAGAAGTGAACTTCAAATCCTAGTATGGCACAATACTGGCTGGTACTCCATGGAGCCCCACTATCTCTTGCACGTACTTCTTGGCTAATACTGGTAAACCTACCACAAAATCCATCATGACCATGTCCCATTTCCACTCCAGAATATGCAGAATCTGCTACAACCCATTCGGTATCTGATGCTCAGCCTTCACCAGCTGACCCACATCACACTCAAACACAACGAGACCCCGATTGGAGGAGAGGTTTTAATGAATTGATTTGGCCACCCATGTCACTTAAGTGTACTTATCTTCGATCAAAGATCCTAAGAGAATTCCACATTTAAGCGTGCTTATGCTCGAGTAGTCAAAGGATGGGTGACCTTCCAAGAAGTGGTTGTCAGAACTGTGTGAGTGAGGCCAAAACACAGAGAAAGATCATGTGGTGATATGTAGGATTGGTAAACAAGTATTTAAACCTCCCGGACATAGCAAATCGACAGTCGGATATTGATGGGCTCATGGGCCTATAAGATGACGGGAGGCCCATTAAAAGAGGTGTGTCCATGAGCTGGTGGTGAACATTGGGTTCACTGGGTGGATGACGGTCGGAGCGTTACAAGTGGTATCACAGCCGAACCTAGACAAGTGTGGATTGGTGGGCTCACACTGTTTGAGGGTGACGATCGTTGTGTGCAACAAGGACATTGCGGCTTGTTAGTGGGGGAGAATTGTGAGACCACGGTTGGCAGAGAGGTTTAAGGAAATTTATTTGGCCACCTATGTTACCAAAGTGCACTAATATTTTTGATTTATGGTCCTGAGAAAACTCCACAGTCAATCATGCTTATGCTGGAGTAGTCAAAGGATGAGTGACCTTCTAGGAAGTGTGTGTCGGAACTATGTGAGTGAGGCCCAAACACATGAAAAAATCATGTCGTGATTTGTAGGGTCGGTAGACAACTATTCAAGCCTCCCGAACGTAGAAAACCGACTGTCCGATATTGATGGACTCATGGGCCTATGAGAGGACGTGAAGTCCATTAAGAAATGTGGGCCCATGGGCTGGTGATGAAAAGGAGGTCTACTAGGTGGATGAAAGTTGGGGCGTTACAGAAACCCCCTCTGCTAAGATAATGTGACCTAGAAAACTAACTTCCCACTGCCAGAAACTGCACTTGCTTAGCTTAGCATACATATTTCAATCCCGCAGCTTCTATAACACGGTTCGTAAATAAACATCGTGCTCCTCAACACTCTTCAAATATACCAAAATGTCATAAATGAAAATGATCACAAATTTATCCAGGTACTGCTGAAACACATTGTTCATCAACCTCATGACCACTGCCAGTGCATTCCTTAACCCGAATGGCATCACCACCAACTCGTAGTATCCATACCTTGTCTGAAACGCGGTCTTGCGAACATACGCCTCATCTATCGGGATCTGATGATAACTCCACGCCAAGTCAAACTTGGAGAACCAAGTAGCCTCTCTCAGTTGATCCAACAACTCATCAATCTACGACAATGGTACTTGTTCTTCTCAGTGACCCTATTCAACCATTAGTTGTCGATACACGACCAAAAATTACAGGTCTGTTCTTCTTCACAAACAACATTAATGATCCCCAATAGTGAAGTACTCAACCAGATAAAACCATTATCCAACAACTCCTTCAGGTGCCTCTTCAACAACCCGAACAAACACGTGCTACTTGCTAGAAAATACGCAGAACCTCCTCTGCTCTACTATCTCTGGTGTCACAAAGCTATGCGAGGCTCTGCAGTCAAACATCACATGAAATAAAACGCCTCCCACAAACGTGGTCCATACACAAGCTCACAAACTAAGCAACCCAAACACTTTTCCCTAGTACTCTTGGGATAACTTACCAATCTATGATCCATGCTACTACACCCGTTGTAACGCCCGACTCTCTCCACTGGACCCCAAGTCTCTCAACCAATGGGCCCACCCTTTTAATGGGCTTTACGTCCTCTCATTAGGTCCATAAGCCCATCAATATCTTGACGGTTGGTTTGCTAAGTCCGAGAGGCTTAAAGACTTTTCCATTGACCATACAAATCACCACATGATCTTTCCCTCTGTTTTGACTATTCCAGCATAAGCACGCTAGACTGTGGAGTTCTCTTAGAACCCTTAAATAAAATGATAAGTGCATTTTTGTGACATAGGTGGCCAAATCAATTCATTTAAGCATCTTCACAATGCAGGGTCTCACACCCGTAGTATCCATGACCATTTTGGCTCCCTCTGGAAGTGAACCCGAACTGAACCCGACCTGTAATAACCGAACCCGTAGTATTCATGACCATTTTGGCTCCTGAACCGAACCCGACCTGTAATACCCGAACCCGTTTTACTTCGGTTCTTAAGGAATACCCGATCGGTTTTTGTTTTCAATACCCAATAGGTATTGGGTATTACCCGAACCGAATCCGCATACCCGTGGGTACTTTTAAGTATTCGAACACATGTATGTAATATGCTAGGTTTCCTTACATGTAATAGCCTGTTGAACTTTCCATTTTTTGCCGATTTTAATACCGAGTCTCAAACTGGAGCGACAAAACCTACCTCCGCTGCTAGCCTCCTCTCTAGTTTCTCCTTTTTCAGAGACATCTAGAATTCGATCAATTGTAAGTTTCATTCTCCTCCTTAATACTGGTTTGATGTTGCCATCTTGGGATGATTCTTCTTTCTTAGTTTCTTCTATTTCTCAACTCAAATATTTTCATAATCACTTTCATTAGTTTAAGACTTTAAGTTATGCTTTTGTTAGTTTGGTTTTTTATTTTGTCAGTGACTTGTTTGATTTTAATCTTTGGAATGTTCAAAACTTGGTTAAATTTGTTTATTAGTAATATATTCTTTCAAAAATTTGTTAGTTTTGACAAATAGTTTTGGATTTATGAGTACTTTGGGTAATATCGGGTCGAATTTTGGTAGGTACTACTTATACCCAAATATATTTCAGGTAATTTTCGGATCTCATAAATCATTACCCGAAGTACATGTACCCGAAAAAGAACTGAATCGAACCCGACCCAAAATTTTATAAATACCTATTAGGTTCCTATATTACTAACCCCGAAATACCCGAACCCGAAAAACCCGATCCGAACCCGACCCGAATACCCAAATGCCCAGGCCTAATTTATCCCCTTAGGTCATCCTCGATACCTACCGGAGTCTCGACAAACTCCACCCGCGTGGCATAGGTCCTTACCTCGCAGCGCACTTTCAAGTTTGGCTGCAGACCCTTCAGGAAGCGACGCACCTAAATAAACTCTGCATCACTCGTCGTTAAAAATTACGACTCCATCCGGTCTTTTGCCTCCTTCAGAAAATACCTGGCATTAAAATCTCCCAAGAATTTCCCCTACACCATATGGCTCTGCTCTCTCCTAACAGCTACTTTGCTACACCAATGAGCCTCTCTAGCTGGATAGTGAATCGCCAGATCTACCCAGTACGCCTTCTGGGCATCTCAAAGGAAAAATGTAGCCCTCTAGATTTAGTCTCCACTTGTCAGCTACAGATGGATTGGTACCCCGGAGAAATGCGCTCATACGGAGCCTCTAAAGCTGGTCCAACATCCTCAAGTAGTCAACTGCTCAACCACCGCACTTGCCCTATCCTGCAAACCCGCAACATTTGGCTGTACAGCCCTAACACAAAGTGGCTACCCGAGCCACATAAACAAAAATCCCCTTGAATCATACTTAGCTCATTTGATTTGAAAAGTTTTAATGATTTTAGTTGTTTTTTTTTTATCTTGTTTGATACTTCATGACTTTAATAGAAATCTAGCTTATCACTAATTCGGTTCACAGACGATACAGGTTCGCTATCGTATCGATCCAAAATTTATGGTGAAGAGATTATTATTTCAAACACAAACTTGATAAAAGAAAACAATATAAGTTTAATTTACAATATTATACCAAACCAAATATATTTTTTTTTTTATTATGAAGCAGAGGACTATTAATTAATACTAATCCTGAATATTTACAACCATTCGGAATTTTTACATATGTTGAATATTAGTTAAGCTAAAAGACTTAATTAATAAAAGGTAATATATATTGGTCAAGTAATACTATTTAGAGAATATATATTGGTCAAGTAATACTATTTAGAGAATCTATATTGGTCAAGTATTACTTTTTGAATCTATACTGGTTAAGTAATATTTACATTTTGAATCTATACTAGTCAAGTAATTTTTACAACCATAATTGAAAGATTATATTGTTTTGCAAATTTGACCAGGAAAAAAACACAAGATACATATTTTGTGTTCTTGTATTATATAATAAGTCTAGGTGAAGAACACCTAATTAAAAAAACAAGTTGAGAGAATTAGCAGTAAAATAATAGTTATCACTATGAAAACAGTGGCATTTTGTTTGACTATCCTTCTCATCATATCTTTTGTTCATTGTCTTGCTACAACTGATGGAAGTCCAGGTAGTTTTTTATTGTTATTCATACACTCATTTTGTTATTATCATCATTACGATTTCACTCTTTGTTTAATGGGTATTGATTATTGTTACTACTTTATATAGGTTATCCACCTAGTAGAGTAGGGCCTCCGCAATCTGTAACGTTCGAGGATCCTAGATTGTGTGAACGACGGGGACGCTGCTGTATTTATTGTTTTAGTCTAAGATATGATTTTGGCCATTGTGTTGAACATAGATGTCGTTGTGCTAATTTTTTATTGTAATTAGTACATGTCTAAGATGAAATTATATAATCAAATGTATTGGTATCCGATTAAAAAATATATATAATTTTCACATGTTTTTGAATTCACATATAGAATATCTAAAGCTGAGTACATATACTTTACCAAATCAAAGTTAGATTGATTTTCAAGCCATAGACTTTATGCAAGTTTAATGAAAACTAACATAAGTTAATGAATATTGAAATGCAAAAAATGAAAAATAAAGTTGGTCAATACATTTTCACGTGAATATATTTGAATGATTTGTTACATATTGACTATATTATTCTGAAACTGATTCTCCCTCTAGTTATACAATAATGTCTTTAAATTTTATTTTCTTTTTTATTCTTTGATGTTTTCAAAATAATTGATGTGTTATGTATAAATATCTATATGCGAAAAGGGGTTATGTACTATTTTCAACATTTATAATACCTATATATTTGGATCTGACCTGCACTATGGGGAATAGTTTTTGATATGTATTACATTGTGGTTCATCGAGGATGAACATTTTATTTTACTGTGTTGTTTCATTCGTTTTAGCATTATACGTAGTTTAAATAGCGTGGTATGTAATAAATTTGATTTAGTCAATATTTAAATAGTGTATTTTATTAATAGGAATTTGTTGGTATCATCGACAAAAATCGGCTTACCGATCTAATTTTTGGACCCACAATCTATTGTCAGTGAATATCTTTTTTTGTATATAGTGTCTGAAATTATATTTACGTAAAATTTGATACTAAAAAGGATTTAATTGTAAAACATAAGTTCTTTATAACATTTTATGATCTGTTGCAAAATAATTATATAATTGTGTATATATATATATATATATATATATATATTAAAGATGAATATTGACAAAAAACAAAATATATATATATAAGATGAATCTGATTAACTACTCCAGTAAAAATGATTATCAATGATCGGGAATTCGATCTATGATCTATCATGACCCGTTGTAGAAATTATAATATTTATTGATCTGACCACCAGGTCAAACAGTACGTGAGATAAAACCACTCCCACGACCACGGTCCATACACAAGCTCACAAACTTAGAAACCCCAACACTGTACTGTAGGGACAACTCGCCAATCTATTATCCATGCTACCACACCCGTTGTAACGCCCCTACCGTCAACTATGTCCAATGGACCCCATGTTTCCTCTTAGCCCATGGGCCTACCCTCTTAATGGGCCTCATGTCCCCTCACTAGGCCCATGAGCCAATCAATATCCGACGGTCGGTTTGCTTTGTCAGGGAGGCTTAAAGACTTCTTTACCGATCCTACATATCACCACATTATCTTTCCCTATGTTTTGGCCTCACTCACACAGTTCCGACAATCACTTCCCAGAAGATCACCCATCCTTTAACTACTCTAGCATAAGCACACTTAACTGTTGAGTTTTCTTAGAACCCTTAACCGAAAGGATACCTGCATTTTGATGACTTGGGTGACCAAATCAATTCATTTAAGCATCTCCGCAAAGAAGGGTCTCACACCTATAGTTCGCATGACCACTCTGGCTCCCTCTGGAAGTGCTCTCCCAATTTTCTTATGCCATGAAGCATGCTTACCGTCCCTGCTTGAAACCACCTGTTCCTGAGTCCTCTCCACCTGGACAGCCAGACTAGCAAATACCATTTGGCCCCTTAGGTCATCCTTGATACCCGCTGGAGTCTCGAAAAACTCCACCCGTGTGGCATAGGTCCTCACCTTACAGCGCACTCTCAATTCTAAATGTAGATCCATCAGGAAGCGGCGCACCTAAATCAGCTCTGCATCACTCGTCCGACTTGTAACACTAGGAGCTTTCTCTACTCAGCATCATACTCCCGCACCAACCTGTCACTCTGAACCAACGCCAAAAACTACGACTCCATCCAGTCTACTGCCTTCTTCAGGAAATACTTGGCATTAAAATATCCCAAGAACTTCCCCTACACCATCTGGCTTTGCTCTCTCCTGACAGCTACTCTGCTACACCAATGAGCCTCTCTAGCCAAATAGTGAATCGCCAGATCCACCCGGTACGCCAATGGGCATCTCAAAGAAAAAATGAAGCCCTCGAGATTCAGTCTCCACTTGTCAGCTACATAGGGATCGATAGCCCGGAAAAACGCACTGATACCGAGCCTCTGAAGCTGTTCCAACATCCTCAAGTAGTCAACTGCTCAACCACCGCACATGCACTATCCTGCAAACCCGCAACATTCGGCTGCACAACCCTAACACCAAGTGGCTGCAGAACCCTAACACCAAGTGGCTGCACAATTCACATAAACAAAATTCCCCTTTAATCATACTTAGGTCATCTGATTTGAAAAGTTTTAATGATTTTAGTTGTTTTTATCTCGTTTGACACTTCATGAGTATAATAAAAATCTAGCTTATCACTAATTCGGTTCACAGTATATACAGGTTCGTTATCGTATCGATCCTAAATTTATGGCGAAACGATTATTATTTCAAACACAAACTTGAGTAAAGAAAACAATATAAGTTTAATTTACAATATTATACAAAACCAAATATATCTACAACAAAAATTTGTACCTATATGTGAGTCTAAATCTCTTACATGTTCCTTATCCGTTGACTAAAAATATATAATCTCAATTGGAGATTGGTAGGCCAACCGGCCGTGAGAAGAGGTAGGTTCCACAAAATTTGTGGCTGTCGGGCTAGTTAAGGTGATAATTTCTAAATACGTGAAACCTAGCCTATTGTAAAATTTGAGCTAAACTTTGCTCCAATAAAACAAGCGATAACTGTCGAAGTTATATTTTTTTTTTATTGTGAAGCAGAGGACTATTAATTAATACTAATCCTGAATATTTACAACCATTCGGAATTTTTACATATGTTGAATATTAGTTAAGCTAAAAGACTTAATTAATAAAAGGTAATATATATTGGTCAAGTAATACTATTTAGAGAATATATATTGGTCAAGTAATACTATTTAGAGAATCTATATTGGTCAAGTATTACTTTTTGAATCTATACTGGTTAAGTAATATTTACATTTTGAATCTATACTAGTCAAGTAATTTTTACAACCATAATTGAAAGATTATATTGTTTTGCAAATTTGACCAGGAAAAAAACACAAGATACATATTTTGTGTTCTTGTATTATATAATAAGTCTAGGTGAAGAACACCTAATTAAAAAAACAAGTTGAGAGAATTAGCAGTAAAATAATAGTTATCACTATGAAAACAGTGGCATTTTGTTTGACTATCCTTCTCATCATATCTTTTGTTCATTGTCTTGCTACAACTGATGGAAGTCCAGGTAGTTTTTTATTGTTATTCATACACTCATTTTGTTATTATCATCATTACGATTTCACTCTTTGTTTAATGGGTATTGATTATTGTTACTACTTTATATAGGTTATCAACCTAGTAGAGTAGGGCCTCCGCAATCTGTAACGTTCGAGGATCCTAGATTGTGTGAACGACGGGGACGCTGCTGTATTTATTGTTTTAGTCTAAGATATGATTTTGGCCATTGTGTTGAACATAGATGTCGTTGTGCTAATTTTTTATTGTAATTAGTACATGTCTAAGATGAAATTATATAATCAAATGTATTGGTATCCGATTAAAAAAATATATATAATTTTCACATGTTTTTGAATTCACATATAGAATATCTAAAGCTGAGTACATATACTTTACCAAATCAAAGTTAGATTGATTTTCAAGCCATAGACTTTATGCAAGTTTAATGAAAACTAACATAAGTTAATGAATATTGAAATGCAAAAAATGAAAAATAAAGTTGGTCAATACATTTTCACGTGAATATATTTGAATGATTTGTTACATATTGACTATATTATTCTGAAACTGATTCTCCCTCTAGTTATACAATAATGTCTTTAAATTTTATTTTCTTTTTTATTCTTTGATGTTTTCAAAATAATTGATGTGTTATGTATAAATATCTATATGCGAAAAGGGGTTATGTACTATTTTCAAAATTTATAATACCTATATATTTGGATCTGACCTGCACTATGGGGAATAGTTTTTGATATGTATTACATTGTGGTTCATCGAGGATGAACATTTTATTTTACTGTGTTGTTTCATTCGTTTTAGCATTATACGTAGTTTAAATAGCGTGGTATGTAATAAATTTGATTTAGTCAATATTTAAATAGTGTATTTTATTAATAGGAATTTGTTGGTATCATCGACAAAAATCGGCTTACCGATCTAATTTTTGGACCCGCAATCTATTGTCAGTGAATATCTTTTTTTGTATATAGTGTCTGAAATTATATTTACGTAAAATTTGATACTAAAAAGGATTTAATTGTAAAACATAAGTTCTTTATAACATTTTATGATCTGTTGCAAAATAATTATATAATTGTATATATATATATTAAAGATGAATATTGACAAAAAACAAAATATATATATATATATATAAGATGAATCTGATTAACTACTCCAGTAAAAATGATTATCAATGATCGGGAATTCGATCTATGATCTATCATGACCCGTTGTAGAAATTATAATATTTATTGATCTGACCACCAGGTCAAACAGTACGTGAGATAAAACCACTCCCACGACCACGGTCCATACACAAGCTCACAAACTTAGAAACCCCAACACTGTACTGTAGGGACAACTCGCCAATCTATTATCCATGCTACCACACCCGTTGTAACGCCCCTACCGTCAACTATGTCCAATGGACCCCATGTTTCCTCTTAGCCCATGGGCCTACCCTCTTAATGGGCCTCATGTCCCCTCACTAGGCCCATGAGCCAATCAATATCCGACGGTCGGTTTGCTTTGTCAGGGAGGCTTAAAGACTTCTTTACCGATCCTACATATCACCACATTATCTTTCCCTATGTTTTGGCCTCACTCACACAGTTCCGACAATCACTTCCCAGAAGATCACCCATCCTTTAACTACTCTAGCATAAGCACACTTAACTGTTGAGTTTTCTTAGAACCCTTAACCGAAAGGATACCTGCATTTTGATGACTTGGGTGACCAAATCAATTCATTTAAGCATCTCCGCAAAGAAGGGTCTCACACCTATAGTTTGCATGACCACTCTGGCTCCCTCTGGAAGTGCTCTCCCAATTTTCTTATGCCATGAAGCATGCTTACCGTCCCTGCTTGAAACCACCTGTTCCTGAGTCCTCTCCACCTGGACAGCCAGACTAGCAAATACCATTTGGCCCCTTAGGTCATCCTTGATACCCGCTGGAGTCTCGAAAAACTCCACCCGTGTGGCATAGGTCCTCACCTTACAGCGCACTCTCAATTCTAAATGTAGATCCATCAGGAAGCGGCGCACCTAAATCAGCTCTGCATCACTCGTCCGACTTGTAAAACTAGGAGCTTTCTCTACTCAGCATCATACTCCCGCACCAACCTGTCACTCTGAACCAACGCCAAAAACTACGACTCCATCCAGTCTACTGCCTTCTTCAGGAAATACTTGGCATTAAAATATCCCAAGAACTTCCCCTACACCATCTGGCTTTGCTTTCTCCTGACAGCTACTCTGCTACACCAATGAGCCTCTCTAGCCAAATAGTGAATCGCCAGATCCACCCGGTACGCCAATGGGCATCTAAAAGAAAAAATGAAGCCCTCGAGATTCAGTCTCCACTTGTCAGCTACATAGGGATCGATAGCCCGGAAAAACGCACTGATACCGAGCCTCTGAAGCTGTTCCAACATCCTCAAGTAGTCAACTGCTCAACCACCGCACATGCACTATCCTGCAAACCCGCAACATTCGGCTGCACAACCCTAACACCAAGTGGCTGCACAATTCACATAAACAAAATTCCCCTTTAATCATACTTAGGTCATCTGATTTGAAAAGTTTTAATGATTTTAGTTGTTTTTATCTCGTTTGACACTTCATGAGTATAATAAAAATCTAGCTTATCACTAATTCGGTTCACAGTATATACAGGTTCGTTATCGTATCGATCCTAAATTTATGGCGAAACGATTATTATTTCAAACACAAACTTGAGTAAAGAAAACAATATAAGTTTAATTTACAATATTATACAAAACCAAATATATCTACAACAAAAATTTGTACCTATATGTGAGTCTAAATCTCTTACATGTTCCTTATCCGTTGACTAAAAATATATAATCTCAATTGGAGATTGGTAGGCCAACCGGCCGTGAGAAGAGGTAGGTTCCACAAAATTTGTGGCTGTCGGGCTAGTTAAGGTGATAATTTCTAAATACGTGAAACCTAGCCTATTGTAAAATTTGAGCTAAACTTTGCTCCAATAAAACAAGCGATAACTGTCGAAGTTATATTTTTTTTTTATTGTGAAGCAGAGGACTATTAATTAATACTAATCCTGAATATTTACAACCATTCGGAATTTTTACATATGTTGAATATTAGTTAAGCTAAAAGACTTAATTAATAAAAGGTAATATATATTGGTCAAGTAATACTATTTAGAGAATATATATTGGTCAAGTAATACTATTTAGAGAATCTATATTGGTCAAGTATTACTTTTTGAATCTATACTGGTTAAGTAATATTTACATTTTGAATCTATACTAGTCAAGTAATTTTTACAACCATAATTGAAAGATTATATTGTTTTGCAAATTTGACCAGGAAAAAAACACAAGATACATATTTTGTGTTCTTGTATTATATAATAAGTCTAGGTGAAGAACACCTAATTAAAAAAACAAGTTGAGAGAATTAGCAGTAAAATAATAGTTATCACTATGAAAACAATGGCATTTTGTTTGACTATCCTTCTCATCATATCTTTTGTTCATTGTCTTGCTACAACTGATGGAAGTCCAGGTAGTTTTTTATTGTTATTCATACACTCATTTTGTTATTATCATCATTACGATTTCACTCTTTGTTTAATGGGTATTGATTATTGTTACTACTTTATATAGGTTATCAACCTAGTAGAGTAGGGCCTCCGCAATCTGTAACGTTCGAGGATCCTAGATTGTGTGAACGACGGGGACGCTGCTGTATTTATTGTTTTAGTCTAAGATATGATTTTGGCCATTGTGTTGAACATAGATGTCGTTGTGCTAATTTTTTATTGTAATTAGTACATGTCTAAGATGAAATTATATAATCAAATGTATTGGTATCCGATTAAAAAAATATATATAATTTTCACATGTTTTTGAATTCACATATAGAATATCTAAAGCTGAGTACATATACTTTACCAAATCAAAGTTAGATTGATTTTCAAGCCATAGACTTTATGCAAGTTTAATGAAAACTAACATAAGTTAATGAATATTGAAATGCAAAAAATGAAAAATAAAGTTGGTCAATACATTTTCACGTGAATATATTTGAATGATTTGTTACATATTGACTATATTATTCTGAAACTGATTCTCCCTCTAGTTATACAATAATGTCTTTAAATTTTATTTTCTTTTTTATTCTTTGATGCTTTCAAAATAATTGATGTGTTATGTATAAATATCTATATGCGAAAAGGGGTTATGTACTATTTTCAACATTTATAATACCTATATATTTGGATCTGACCTGCACTATGGGGAATAGTTTTTGATATGTATTACATTGTGGTTCATCGAGGATGAACATTTTATTTTACTGTGTTGTTTCATTCGTTTTAGCATTATACGTAGTTTAAATAGCGTGGTATGTAATAAATTTGATTTAGTCAATATTTAAATAGTGTATTTTATTAATAGGAATTTGTTGGTATCATCGACAAAAATCGGCTTACCGATCTAATTTTTGGACCCGCAATCTATTGTCAGTGAATATCTTTTTTTGTATATAGTGTCTGAAATTATATTTACGTAAAATTTGATACTAAAAAGGATTTAATTGTAAAACATAAGTTCTTTATAACATTTTATGATCTGTTGCAAAATAATTATATAATTGTGTATATATATATATATTAAAGATGAATATTGACAAAAAACAAAATATATATATATAAGATGAATCTGATTAACTACTCCAGTAAAAATGATTATCAATGATCGGGAATTCGATCTATGATCTATCATGACCCGTTGTAGAAATTATAATATTTATTGATCTGACCACCAGGTCAAACAGTACGTGAGATAAAACCACTCCCACGACCACGGTCCATACACAAGCTCACAAACTTAGAAACCCCAACACTGTACTGTAGGGACAACTCGCCAATCTATTATCCATGCTACCACACCCGTTGTAACGCCCCTACCGTCAACTATGTCCAATGGACCCCATGTTTCCTCTTAGCCCATGGGCCTACCCTCTTAATGGGCCTCATGTCCCCTCACTAGGCCCATGAGCCAATCAATATCCGACGGTCGGTTTGCTTTGTCAAGGAGGCTTAAAGACTTCTTTACCGATCCTACATATCACCACATTATCTTTCCCTATGTTTTGGCCTCACTCACACAGTTCCGACAATCACTTCCCAGAAGATCACCCATCCTTTAACTACTCTAGCATAAGCACACTTAACTGTTGAGTTTTCTTAGAACCCTTAACCGAAAGGATACCTGCATTTTGATGACTTGGGTGACCAAATCAATTCATTTAAGCATCTCCGCAAAGAAGGGTCTCACACCTATAGTTTGCATGACCACTCTGGCTCCCTCTGGAAGTGCTCTCCCAATTTTCTTATGCCATGAAGCATGCTTACCGTCCCTGCTTGAAACCACCTGTTCCTGAGTCCTCTCCACCTGGACAGCCAGACTAGCAAATACCATTTGGCCCCTTAGGTCATCCTTGATACCCGCTGGAGTCTCGAAAAACTCCACCCGTGTGGCATAGGTCCTCACCTTACAGCGCACTCTCAATTCTAAATGTAGATCCATCAGGAAGCGGCGCACCTAAATCAGCTCTGCATCACTCGTCCGACTTGTAACACTAGGAGCTTTCTCTACTCAGCATCATACTCCCGCACCAACCTGTCACTCTGAACCAACGCCAAAAACTATGACTCCATCCAGTCTACTGCCTTCTTCAGGAAATACTTGGCATTAAAATATCCCAAGAACTTCCCCTACACCATCTGGCTTTGCTCTCTCCTGACAGCTACTCTGCTACACCAATGAGCCTCTCTAGCCAAATAGTGAATCGCCAGATCCACCCGGTACGCCAATGGGCATCTCAAAGAAAAAATGAAGCCCTCGAGATTCAGTCTCCACTTGTCAGCTACATAGGGATCGATAGCCCGGAAAAACGCACTGATACCGAGCCTCTGAAGCTGTTCCAACATCCTCAAGTAGTCAACTGCTCAACCACCGCACATGCACTATCCTGCAAACCCGCAACATTCGGCTGCACAACCCTAACACCAAGTGGCTGCACAATTCAGATAAACAAAATTCCCCTTTAATCATACTTAGGTCATCTGATTTGAAAAGTTTTCATGATTTTAGTTGTTTTTATCTCGTTTGACACTTCATGAGTATAATAAAAATCTAGCTTATCACTAATTCGGTTCACAGTATATACAGGTTCGTTATCGTATCGATCCTAAATTTATGGCGAAACGATTATTATTTCAAACACAAACTTGAGTAAAGAAAACAATATAAGTTTAATTTACAATATTATACAAAACCAAATATATCTACAACAAAAATTTGTACCTATATGTGAGTCTAAATCTCTTACATGTTCCTTATCCGTTGACTAAAAATATATAATCTCAATTGGAGATTGGTAGGCCAACCGGCCGTGAGAAGAGGTAGGTTCCACAAAATTTGTGGCTGTCGGGCTAGTTAAGGTGATAATTTCTAAATACGTGAAACCTAGCCTATTGTAAAATTTGAGCTAAACTTTGCTCCAATAAAACAAGCGATAACTGTCGAAGTTATATTTTTTTTTTATTGTGAAGCAGAGGACTATTAATTAATACTAATCCTGAATATTTACAACCATTCGGAATTTTTACATATGTTGAATATTAGTTAAGCTAAAAGACTTAATTAATAAAAGGTAATATATATTGGTCAAGTAATACTATTTAGAGAATATATATTGGTCAAGTAATACTATTTAGAGAATCTATATTGGTCAAGTATTACTTTTTGAATCTATACTGGTTAAGTAATATTTACATTTTGAATCTATACTAGTCAAGTAATTTTTACAACCATAATTGAAAGATTATATTGTTTTGCAAATTTGACCAGGAAAAAAACACAAGATACATATTTTGTGTTCTTGTATTATATAATAAGTCTAGGTGAAGAACACCTAATTAAAAAAACAAGTTGAGAGAAATTAGCAGTAAAATAATAGTTATCACTATGAAAACAGTGTCATTTTGTTTGACTATCCTTCTCATCATATCTTTTGTTCATTGTCTTGCTACAACTGATGGAAGTCCAGGTAGTTTTTTATTGTTATTCATACACTCATTTTGTTATTATCATCATTACGATTTCACTCTTTGTTTAATGGGTATTGATTATTGTTACTACTTTATATAGGTTATCAACCTAGTAGAGTAGGGCCTCCGCAATCTGTAACGTTCGAGGATCCTAGATTGTGTGAACGACGGGGACGCTGCTGTATTTATTGTTTTAGTCTAAGATATGATTTTGGCCATTGTGTTGAACATAGATGTCGTTGTGCTAATTTTTTATTGTAATTAGTACATGTCTAAGATGAAATTATATAATCAAATGTATTGGTATCCGATTAAAAAAATATATATAATTTTCACATGTTTTTGAATTCACATATAGAATATCTAAAGCTGAGTACATATACTTTACCAAATCAAAGTTAGATTGATTTTCAAGCCATAGACTTTATGCAAGTTTAATGAAAACTAACATAAGTTAATGAATATTGAAATGCAAAAAATGAAAAATAAAGTTGGTCAATACATTTTCACGTGAATATATTTGAATGATTTGTTACATATTGACTATATTATTCTGAAACTGATTCTCCCTCTAGTTATACAATAATGTCTTTAAATTTTATTTTCTTTTTTATTCTTTGATGTTTTCAAAATAATTGATGTGTTATGTATAAATATCTATATGCGAAAAGGGGTTATGTACTATTTTCAACATTTATAATACCTATATATTTGGATCTGACCTGCACTATGGGGAATAGTTTTTGATATGTATTACATTGTGGTTCATCGAGGATGAACATTTTATTTTACTGTGTTGTTTCATTCGTTTTAGCATTATACGTAGTTTAAATAGCGTGGTATGTAATAAATTTGATTTAGTCAATATTTAAATAGTGTATTTTATTAATAGGAATTTGTTGGTATCATCGACAAAAATCGGCTTACCGATCTAATTTTTGGACCCGCAATCTATTGTCAGTGAATATCTTTTTTTGTATATAGTGTCTGAAATTATATTTACGTAAAATTTGATACTAAAAAGGATTTAATTGTAAAACATAAGTTCTTTATAACATTTTATGATCTGTTGCAAAATAATTATATAATTGTATATATATATATATATATTAAAGATGAATATTGACAAAAAAACAAAAAATATATATATATATATATAAGATGAATCTGATTAACTACTCCAGTAAAAATGATTATCAATGATCGGGAATTCGATCTATGATCTATCATGACCCGTTGTAGAAATTATAATATTTATTGATCTGACCACCAGGTCAAACAGTACGTGAGATAAAACCACTCCCACGACCACGGTCCATACACAAGCTCACAAACTTAGAAACCCCAACACTGTACTGTAGGGACAACTCGCCAATCTATTATCCATGCTACCACACCCGTTGTAACGCCCCTACCGTCAACTATGTCCAATGGACCCCATGTTTCCTCTTAGCCCATGGGCCTACCCTCTTAATGGGCCTCATGTCCCCTCACTAGGCCCATGAGCCAATCAATATCCGACGGTCGGTTTGCTTTGTCAGGGAGGCTTAAAGACTTCTTTACCGATCCTACATATCACCACATTATCTTTCCCTATGTTTTGGCCTCACTCACACAGTTCCGACAATCACTTCCCAGAAGATCACCCATCCTTTAACTACTCTAGCATAAGCACACTTAACTGTTGAGTTTTCTTAGAACCCTTAACCGAAAGGATACCTGCATTTTGATGACTTGGGTGACCAAATCAATTCATTTAAGCATCTCCGCAAAGAAGGGTCTCACACCTATAGTTTGCATGACCACTCTGGCTCCCTCTGGAAGTGCTCTCCCAATTTTCTTATGCCATGAAGCATGCTTACCGTCCCTGCTTGAAACCACCTGTTCCTGAGTCCTCTCCACCTGGACAGCCAGACTAGCAAATACCATTTGGCCCCTTAGGTCATCCTTGATACCCGCTGGAGTCTCGAAAAACTCCACCCGTGTGGCATAGGTCCTCACCTTACAGCGCACTCTCAATTCTAAATGTAGATCCATCAGGAAGCGGCGCACCTAAATCAGCTCTGCATCACTCGTCCGACTTGTAACACTAGGAGCTTTCTCTACTCAGCATCATACTCCCGCACCAACCTGTCACTCTGAACCAACGCCAAAAACTACGACTCCATCCAGTCTACTGCCTTCTTCAGGAAATACTTGGCATTAAAATATCCCAAGAACTTCCCCTACACCATCTGGCTTTGCTCTCTCCTGACAGCTACTCTGCTACACCAATGAGCCTCTCTAGCCAAATAGTGAATCGCCAGATCCACCCGGTACGCCAATGGGCATCTCAAAGAAAAAATGAAGCCCTCGAGATTCAGTCTCCACTTGTCAGCTACATAGGGATCGATAGCCCGGAAAAACGCACTGATACCGAGCCTCTGAAGCTGTTCCAACATCCTCAAGTAGTCAACTGCTCAACCACCGCACATGCACTATCCTGCAAACCCGCAACATTCGGCTGCACAACCCTAACACCAAGTGGCTGCACAACCCTAACACCAAGTGGCTGCACAATTCACATAAACAAAATTCTCCTTTAATCATACTTAGGTCATCTGATTTGAAAAGTTTTAATGATTTTAGTTGTTTTTATCTCGTTTGACACTTCATGAGTATAATAAAAATCTAGCTTATCACTAATTCGGTTCACAGTATATACAGGTTCGTTATCGTATCGATCCTAAATTTATGGCGAAACGATTATTATTTCAAACACAAACTTGAGTAAAGAAAACAATATAAGTTTAATTTACAATATTATACAAAACCAAATATATCTACAACAAAAATTTGTACCTATATGTGAGTCTAAATCTCTTACATGTTCCTTATCCGTTGACTAAAAATATATAATCTCAATTGGAGATTGGTAGGCCAACCGGCCGTGAGAAGAGGTAGGTTCCACAAAATTTGTGGCTGTCGGGCTAGTTAAGGTGATAATTTCTAAATACGTGAAACCTAGCCTATTGTAAAATTTGAGCTAAACTTTGCTCCAATAAAACAAGCGATAACTGTCGAAGTTATATTTTTTTTTTTATTGTGAAGCAGAGGACTATTAATTAATACTAATCCTGAATATTTACAACCATTCGGAATTTTTACATATGTTGAATATTAGTTAAGCTAAAAGACTTAATTAATAAAAGGTAATATATATTGGTCAAGTAATACTATTTAGAGAATATATATTGGTCAAGTAATACTATTTAGAGAATCTATATTGGTCAAGTATTACTTTTTGAATCTATACTGGTTAAGTAATATTTACATTTTGAATCTATACTAGTCAAGTAATTTTTACAACCATAATTGAAAGATTATATTGTTTTGCAAATTTGACCAGGAAAAAAACACAAGATACATATTTTGTGTTCTTGTATTATATAATAAGTCTAGGTGAAGAACACCTAATTAAAAAAACAAGTTGAGAGAATTAGCAGTAAAATAATAGTTATCACTATGAAAACAATGGCATTTTGTTTGACTATCCTTCTCATCATATCTTTTGTTCATTGTCTTGCTACAACTGATGGAAGTCCAGGTAGTTTTTTATTGTTATTCATACACTCATTTTGTTATTATCATCATTACGATTTCACTCTTTGTTTAATGGGTATTGATTATTGTTACTACTTTATATAGGTTATCAACCTAGTAGAGTAGGGCCTCCGCAATCTGTAACGTTCGAGGATCCTAGATTGTGTGAACGACGGGGACGTTGCTGTATTTATTGTTTTAGTCTAAGATATGATTTTGGCCATTGTGTTGAACATAGATGTCATTGTGCTAATTTTTTATTGTAATTAGTACATGTCTAAGATGAAATTATATAATCAAATGTATTGGTATCCGATTAAAAAAATATATATAATTTTCACATGTTTTTGAATTCACATATAGAATATCTAAAGCTGAGTACATATACTTTACCAAATCAAAGTTAGATTGATTTTCAAGCCATAGACTTTATGCAAGTTTAATGAAAACTAACATAAGTTAATGAATATTGAAATGCAAAAAATGAAAAATAAAGTTGGTCAATACATTTTCACGTGAATATATTTGAATGATTTGTTACATATTGACTATATTATTCTGAAACTGATTCTCCCTCTAGTTATACAATAATGTCTTTAAATTTTATTTTCTTTTTTATTCTTTAATGTTTTCAAAATAATTGATGTGTTATGTATAAATATCTATATGCGAAAAGGGGTTATGTACTATTTTCAACATTTATAATACCTATATATTTGGATCTGACCTGCACTATGGGGAATAGTTTTTGATATGTATTACATTGTGGTTCATCGAGGATGAACATTTTATTTTACTGTGTTGTTTCATTCGTTTTAGCATTATACGTAGTTTAAATAGCGTGGTATGTAATAAATTTGATTTAGTCAATATTTAAATAGTGTATTTTATTAATAGGAATTTGTTGGTATCATCGACAAAAATCGGCTTACCGATCTAATTTTTGGACCCGCAATCTATTGTCAGTGAATATCTTTTTTTGTATATAGTGTCTGAAATTATATTTACGTAAAATTTGATACTAAAAAGGATTTAATTGTAAAACATAAGTTCTTTATAACATTTTATGATCTGTTGCAAAATAATTATATAATTGTGTATATATATATATATTAAAGATGAATATTGACAAAAAACAAAATATATATATATATATATATATATAAGATGAATCTGATTAACTACTCCAGTAAAAATGATTATCAATGATCGGGAATTCGATCTATGATCTATCATGACCCGTTGTAGAAATTATAATATTTATTGATCTGACCACCAGGTCAAACAGTACGTGAGATAAAACCACTCCCACGACCACGGTCCATACACAAGCTCACAAACTTAGAAACCCCAACACTGTACTGTAGGGACAACTCGCCAATCTATTATCCATGCTACCACACCCGTTGTAACGCCCCTACCGTCAACTATGTCCAATGGACCCCATGTTTCCTCTTAGCCCATGGGCCTACCCTCTTAATGGGCCTCATGTCCCCTCACTAGGCCCATGAGCCAATCAATATCCGACGGTCGGTTTGCTTTGTCAGGGAGGCTTAAAGACTTCTTTACCGATCCTACATATCACCACATTATCTTTCCCTATGTTTTGGCCTCACTCACACAGTTCCGACAATCACTTCCCAGAAGATCACCTATCCTTTAACTACTCTAGCATAAGCACACTTAACTGTTGAGTTTTCTTAAAACCCTTAACCGAAAGGATACCTGCATTTTGATGACTTGGGTGACCAAATCAATTCATTTAAGCATCTCCGCAAAGAAGGGTCTCACACCTATAGTTTGCATGACCACTCTGGCTCCCTCTGGAAGTGCTCTCCCAATTTTCTTATGCCATGAAGCATGCTTACCGTCCCTGCTTGAAACCACCTGTTCCTGAGTCCTCTCCACCTGGACAGCCAGACTAGCAAATACCATTTGGCTCCTTAGGTCATCCTTGATACCCGCTGGAGTCTCGAAAAACTCCACCCGTGTGGCATAGGTCCTCACCTTACAGCGCACTCTCAATTCTAAATGTAGATCCATCAGGAAGCGGCGCACCTAAATCAGCTCTGCATCACTCGTCCGACTTGTAACACTAGGAGCTTTCTCTACTCAGCATCATACTCCCGCACCAACCTGTCACTCTGAACCAACGCCAAAAACTACGACTCCATCCAGTCTACTGCCTTCTTCAGGAAATACTTGGCATTAAAATATCCCAAGAACTTCCCCTACACCATCTGGCTTTGCTCTCTCCTGACAGCTACTCTGCTACACCAATGAGCCTCTCTAGCCAAATAGTGAATCGCCAGATCCACCCGGTACGCCAATGGGCATCTCAAAGAAAAAATGAAGCCCTCGAGATTCAGTCTCCACTTGTCAGCTACATAGGGATCGATAGCCCGGAAAAACGCACTGATACCGAGCCTCTGAAGCTGTTCCAACATCCTCAAGTAGTCAACTGCTCAACCACCGCACATGCACTATCCTGCAAACCCGCAACATTCGGCTGCACAACCCTAACACCAAGTGGCTGCACAACCCTAACACCAAGTGGCTGCACAATTCACATAAACAAAATTCTCCTTTAATCATACTTAGGTCATCTGATTTGAAAAGTTTTAATGATTTTAGTTGTTTTTATCTCGTTTGACACTTCATGAGTATAATAAAAATCTAGCTTATCACTAATTCGGTTCACAGTATATACAGGTTCGTTATCGTATCGATCCTAAATTTATGGCGAAACGATTATTATTTCAAACACAAACTTGAGTAAAGAAAACAATATAAGTTTAATTTACAATATTATACAAAACCAAATATATCTACAACAAAAATTTGTACCTATATGTGAGTCTAAATCTCTTACATGTTCCTTATCCGTTGACTAAAAATATATAATCTCAATTGGAGATTGGTAGGCCAACCGACCGTGAGAAGAGGTAGGTTCCACAAAATTTGTGGCTGTCGGGCTAGTTAAGGTGATAATTTCTAAATACGTGAAACCTAGCCTATTGTAAAATTTGAGCTAAACTTTGCTCCAATAAAACAAGCGATAACTGTCGAAGTTATATTTTTTTTTTATTGTGAAGCAGAGGACTATTAATTAATACTAATCCTGAATATTTACAACCATTCGGAATTTTTACATATGTTGAATATTAGTTAAGCTAAAAGACTTAATTAATAAAAGGTAATATATATTGGTCAAGTAATACTATTTAGAGAATATATATTGGTCAAGTAATACTATTTAGAGAATCTATATTGGTCAAGTATTACTTTTTGAATCTATACTGGTTAAGTAATATTTACATTTTGAATCTATACTAGTCAAGTAATTTTTACAACCATAATTGAAAGATTATATTGTTTTGCAAATTTGACCAGGAAAAAAACACAAGATACATATTTTGTGTTCTTGTATTATATAATAAGTCTAGGAGAAGAACACCTAATTAAAAAAACAAGTTGAGAGAATTAGCAGTAAAATAATAGTTATCACTATGAAAACAGTGGCATTTTGTTTGACTATCCTTCTCATCATATCTTTTGTTCATTGTCTTGCTACAACTGATGGAAGTCCAGGTAGTTTTTTATTGTTATTCATACACTCATTTTGTTATTATCATCATTACGATTTCACTCTTTGTTTAATGGGTATTGATTATTGTTACTACTTTATATAGGTTATCAATCTAGTAGAGTAGGGCCTCCGCAATCTGTAACGTTCGAGGATCCTAGATTGTGTGAACGACGGGGACGCTGCTGTATTTATTGTTTTAGTCTAAGATATGATTTTGGCCATTGTGTTGAACATAGATGTCGTTGTGCTAATTTTTTATTGTAATTAGTACATGTCTAAGATGAAATTATATAATCAAATGTATTGGTATCCGATTAAAAAAATATATATAATTTTCACATGTTTTTGAATTCACATATAGAATATCTAAAGCTGAGTACATATACTTTACCAAATCAAAGTTAGATTGATTTTCAAGCCATAGACTTTATGCAAGTTTAATGAAAACTAACATTAGTTAATGAATATTGAAATGCAAAAAATGAAAAATAAAGTTGGTCAATACATTTTCACGTGAATATATTTGAATGATTTGTTACATATTGACTATATTATTCTGAAACTGATTCTCCCTCTAGTTATACAATAATGTCTTTAAATTTTATTTTCTTTTTTATTCTTTGATGTTTTCAAAATAATTGATGTGTTATGTATAAATATCTATATGCGAAAAGGGGTTATGTACTATTTTCAACATTTATAATACCTATATATTTGGATCTGACCTGCACTATGGGGAATAGTTTTTGATATGTATTACATTGTGGTTCATCGAGGATGAACATTTTATTTTACTGTGTTGTTTCATTCGTTTTAGCATTATACGTAGTTTAAATAGCGTGGTATGTAATAAATTTGATTTAGTCAATATTTAAATAGTGTATTTTATTAATAGGAATTTGTTGGTATCATCGACAAAAATCGGCTTACCGATCTAATTTTTGGACCCGCAATCTATTGTCAGTGAATATCTTTTTTTGTATATAGTGTCTGAAATTATATTTACGTAAAATTTGATACTAAAAAGGATTTAATTGTAAAACATAAGTTCTTTATAACATTTTATGATCTGTTGCAAAATAATTATATAATTGTGTATATATATATATATTAAAGATGAATATTGACAAAAAACAAAATATATATATAAATATATATATATATATATATATATATAAGATGAATCTGATTAACTACTCCAGTAAAAATGATTATCAATGATCGGGAATTCGATCTATGATCTATCATGACCCGTTGTAGAAATTATAATATTTATTGATCTGACCACCAGGTCAAACAGTACGTGAGATAAAACCACTCCCACGACCACGGTCCATACACAAGCTCACAAACTTAGAAACCCCAACACTGTACTGTAGGGACAACTCGCCAATCTATTATCCATGCTACCACACCCGTTGTAACGCCCCTACCGTCAACTATGTCCAATGGACCCCATGTTTCCTCTTAGCCCATGGGCCTACCCTCTTAATGGGCCTCATGTCCCCTCACTAGGCCCATGAGCCAATCAATATCCGACGGTCGGTTTGCTTTGTCAGGGAGGCTTAAAGACTTCTTTACCGATCCTACATATCACCACATTATCTTTCCCTATGTTTTGGCCTCACTCACACAGTTCCGACAATCACTTCCCAGAAGATCACCCATCCTTTAACTACTCTAGCATAAGCACACTTAACTGTTGAGTTTTCTTAGAACCCTTAACCGAAAGGATACCTGCATTTTGATGACTTGGGTGACCAAATCAATTCATTTAAGCATCTCCGCAAAGAAGGGTCTCACACCTATAGTTCGCATGACCACTCTGGCTCCCTCTGGAAGTGCTCTCCCAATTTTCTTATGCCATGAAGCATGCTTACCGTCCCTGCTTGAAACCACCTGTTCCTGAGTCCTCTCCACCTGGACAGCCAGACTAGCAAATACCATTTGGCCCCTTAGGTCATCCTTGATACCCGCTAGAGTCTCGAAAAACTCCACCCGTGTGGCATAGGTCCTCACCTTACAGCGCACTCTCAATTCTAAATGTAGATCCATCAGGAAGCGGCGCACCTAAATCAGCTCTGCATCACTCGTCCGACTTGTAACACTAGGAGCTTTCTCTACTCAGCATCATACTCCCGCACCAACCTGTCACTCTGAACCAACGCCAAAAACTACGACTCCATCCAGTCTACTGCCTTCTTCAGGAAATACTTGGCATTAAAATATCCCAAGAACTTCCCCTACACCATCTGGCTTTGCTCTCTCTTGACAGCTACTCTGCTACACCAATGAGCCTCTCTAGCCAAATAGTGAATCGCCAGATCCACCCGGTACGCCAATGGGCATCTCAAAGAAAAAATGAAGCCCTCGAGATTCAGTCTCCACTTGTCAGCTACATAGGGATCGATAGCCCGGAAAAACGCACTGATACCGAGCCTCTGAAGCTGTTCCAACATCCTCAAGTAGTCAACTGCTCAACCACCGCACATGCACTATCCTGCAAACCCGCAACATTCGGCTGCACAACCCTAACACCAAGTGGCTGCACAATTTACATAAACAAAATTCCCCTTTAATCATACTTAGGTCATCTGATTTGAAAAGTTTTCATGATTTTAGTTGTTTTTATCTCGTTTGACACTTCATGAGTATAATAAAAATCTAGCTTATCACTAATTCGGTTCACAGTATATACATGTTCGTTATCGTATCGATCCTAAATTTATGGCGAAACGATTATTATTTCAAACACAAACTTGAGTAAAGAAAACAATATAAGTTTAATTTACAATATTATACAAAACCAAATATATCTACAACAAAAATTTGTACCTATATGTGAGTCTAAATCTCTTACATGTTCCTTATCCGTTGACTAAAAATATATAATCTCAATTGGAGATTGGTAGGCCAACCGGCCGTGAGAAGAGGTAGGTTCCACAAAATTTGTGGCTGTCGGGCTAGTTAATGTGATAATTTCTAAATACGTGAAACCTAGCCTATTGTAAAATTTGAGCTAAACTTTGCTCCAATAAAACAAGCGATAACTGTCGAAGTTATATTTTTTTTTATTGTGAAGCAGAGGACTATTAATTAATACTAATCCTGAATATTTACAACCATTCGGAATTTTTACATATGTTGAATATTAGTTAAGCTAAAAGACTTAATTAATAAAAGGTAATATATATTGGTCAAGTAATACTATTTAGAGAATATATATTGGTCAAGTAATACTATTTAGAGAATCTATATTGGTCAAGTATTACTTTTTGAATCTATACTGGTTAAGGAATATTTACATTTTGAATCTATACTAGTCAAGTAATTTTTACAACCATAATTGAAAGATTATATTGTTTTGCAAATTTGACCAGGAAAAAAACACAAGATACATATTTTGTGTTCTTGTATTATATAATAAGTCTAGGTGAAGAACACCTAATTAAAAAACAAGTTGAGAGAATTAGCAGTAAAATAATAGTTATCACTATGAAAACAGTGGCATTTTGTTTGACTATCCTTCTCATCATATCTTTTGTTCATTGTCTTGCTACAACTGATGGAAGTCCAGGTAGTTTTTTATTGTTATTCATACACTCATTTTGTTATTATCATCATTACGATTTCACTCTTTGTTTAATGGGTATTGATTATTGTTACTACTTTATATAGGTTATCAACCTAGTAGAGTAGGGCCTCCGCAATCTGTAACGTTCGAGGATCCTAGATTGTGTGAACGACGGGGACGCTGCTGTATTTATTGTTTTAGTCTAAGATATAATTTTGGCCATTGTGTTGAACATAGATGTCGTTGTGCTAATTTTTTATTGTAATTAGTACATGTCTAAGATGAAATAATATAATCAAATGTATTGGTATCCGATTAAAAAAATATATATAATTTTCACATGTTTTTGAATTCACATATAGAATATCTAAAGCTGAGTACATATACTTTACCAAATCAAAGTTAGATTGATTTTCAAGCCATAGACTTTATGCAAGTTTAATGAAAACTAACATAAGTTAATGAATATTGAAATGCAAAAAATGAAAAATAAAGTTGGTCAATACATTTTCACGTGAATATATTTGAATGATTTGTTACATATTGACTATATTATTCTGAAACTGATTCTCCCTCTAGTTATACAATAATGTCTTTAAATTTTATTTTCTTTTTTATTCTTTGATGTTTTCAAAATAATTGATGTGTTATGTATAAATATCTATATGCGAAAAGGGGTTATGTACTATTTTCAACATTTATAATACCTATATATTTGGATCTGACCTGCACTATGGGGAATAGTTTTTGATATGTATTACATTGTGGTTCATCGAGGATGAACATTTTATTTTACTGTGTTGTTTCATTCGTTTTAGCATTATACGTAGTTTAAATAGCGTGGTATGTAATAAATTTGATTTAGTCAATATTTAAATAGTGTATTTTATTAATAGGAATTTGTTGGTATCATCGACAAAAATCGGCTTACCGATCTAATTTTTGGACCCGCAATCTATTGTCAGTGAATATCTTTTTTTGTATATAGTGTCTGAAATTATATTTACGTAAAATTTGATACTAAAAAGGATTTAATTGTAAAACATAAGTTCTTTATAACATTTTATGATCTGTTGCAAAATAATTATATAATTGTGTATATATATATATATATTAAAGATGAATATTGACAAAAAACAAAATATATATATATAAGATGAATCTGATTAACTACTCCAGTAAAAATGATTATCAATGATCGGGAATTCGATCTATGATCTATCATGACCCGTTGTAGAAATTATAATATTTATTGATCTGACCACCAGGTCAAACAGTACGTGAGATAAAACCACTCCCACGACCACGGTCCATACACAAGCTCACAAACTTAGAAACCCCAACACTGTACTGTAGGGACAACTCGCCAATCTATTATCCATGCTACCACACCCGTTGTAACGCCCCTACCGTCAACTATGTCCAATGGACCCCATGTTTCCTCTTAGCCCATGGGCCTACCCTCTTAATGGGCCTCATGTCCCCTCACTAGGCCCATGAGCCAATCAATATCCGACGGTCGGTTTGCTTTGTCAGGGAGGCTTAAAGACTTCTTTACCGATCCTACATATCACCACATTATCTTTCCCTATGTTTTGGCCTCACTCACACAGTTCCGACAATCACTTCCCAGAAGATCACCCATCCTTTAACTACTCTAGCATAAGCACACTTAACTGTTGAGTTTTCTTAGAACCCTTAACCGAAAGGATACCTGCATTTTGATGACTTGGGTGGCCAAATCAATTCATTTAAGCATCTCCGCAAAGAAGGGTCTCACACCTATAGTTTGCATGACCACTCTGGCTCCCTCTGGAAGTGCTCTCCCAATTTTCTTATGCCATGAAGCATGCTTACCGTCCCTGCTTGAAACCACCTGTTCCTGAGTCCTCTCCACCTGGACAGCCAGACTAGCAAATACCATTTGGCCCCTTAGGTCATCCTTGATACCCGCTGGAGTCTCGAAAAACTCCACCCGTGTGGCATAGGTCCTCACCTTACAGCGCACTCTCAATTCTAAATGTAGATCCATCAGGAAGCGGCGCACCTAAATCAGCTCTGCATCACTCGTCCGACTTGTAACACTAGGAGCTTTCTCTACTCAGCATCATACTCCCGCACCAACCTGTCACTCTGAACCAACGCCAAAAACTACGACTCCATCCAGTCTACTGCCTTCTTCAGGAAATACTTGGCATTAAAATATCCCAAGAACTTCCCCTACACCATCTGGCTTTGCTCTCTCCTGACAGCTACTCTGCTACACCAATGAGCCTCTCTAGCCAAATAGTGAATCGCCAGATCCACCCGGTACGCCAATGGGCATCTCAAAGAAAAAATGAAGCCCTCGAGATTCAGTCTCCACTTGTCAGCTACATAGGGATCGATAGCCCGGAAAAACGCACTGATACCGAGCCTCTGAAGCTGTTCCAACATCCTCAAGTAGTCAACTGCTCAACCACCGCACATGCACTATCCTGCAAACCCGCAACATTCGGCTGCACAACCCTAACACCAAGTGGCTGCACAACCCTAACACCAAGTGGCTGCACAATTCACATAAACAAAATTCTCCTTTAATCATACTTAGGTCATCTGATTTGAAAAGTTTTAATGATTTTAGTTGTTTTTATCTCGTTTGACACTTCATGAGTATAATAAAAATCTAGCTTATCACTAATTCGGTTCACAGTATATACAGGTTCGTTATCGTATCGATCCTAAATTTATGGCGAAACGATTATTATTTCAAACACAAACTTGAGTAAAGAAAACAATATAAGTTTAATTTACAATATTATACAAAACCAAATATATCTACAACAAAAATTTGTACCTATATGTGAGTCTAAATCTCTTACATGTTCCTTATCCGTTGACTAAAAATATATAATCTCAATTGGAGATTGGTAGGCCAACCGGCCGTGAGAAGAGGTAGGTTCCACAAAATTTGTGGCTGTCGGGCTAGTTAAGGTGATAATTTCTAAATACGTGAAACCTAGCCTATTGTAAAATTTGAGCTAAACTTTGCTCCAATAAAACAAGCGATAACTGTCGAAGTTATATTTTTTTTTTATTGTGAAGCAGAGGACTATTAATTAATACTAATCCTGAATATTTACAACCATTCGGAATTTTTACATATGTTGAATATTAGTTAAGCTAAAAGACTTAATTAATAAAAGGTAATATATATTGGTCAAGTAATACTATTTAGAGAATATATATTGGTCAAGTAATACTATTTAGAGAATCTATATTGGTCAAGTATTACTTTTTGAATCTATACTGGTTAAGTAATATTTACATTTTGAATCTATACTAGTCAAGTAATTTTTACAACCATAATTGAAAGATTATATTGTTTTGCAAATTTGACCAGGAAAAAAACACAAGATACATATTTTGTGTTCTTGTATTATATAATAAGTCTAGGTGAAGAACACCTAATTAAAAAAACAAGTTGAGAGAATTAGCAGTAAAATAATAGTTATCACTATGAAAACAATGGCATTTTGTTTGACTATCCTTCTCATCATATCTTTTGTTCATTGTCTTGCTACAACTGATGGAAGTCCAGGTAGTTTTTTATTGTTATTCATACACTCATTTTGTTATTATCATCATTACGATTTCACTCTTTGTTTAATGGGTATTGATTATTGTTACTACTTTATATAGGTTATCAACCTAGTAGAGTAGGGCCTCCGCAATCTGTAACGTTCGAGGATCCTAGATTGTGTGAACGACGGGGACGTTGCTGTATTTATTGTTTTAGTCTAAGATATGATTTTGGCCATTGTGTTGAACATAGATGTCATTGTGCTAATTTTTTATTGTAATTAGTACATGTCTAAGATGAAATTATATAATCAAATGTATTGGTATCCGATTAAAAAAATATATATAATTTTCACATGTTTTTGAATTCACATATAGAATATCTAAAGCTGAGTACATATACTTTACCAAATCAAAGTTAGATTGATTTTCAAGCCATAGACTTTATGCAAGTTTAATGAAAACTAACATAAGTTAATGAATATTGAAATGCAAAAAATGAAAAATAAAGTTGGTCAATACATTTTCACGTGAATATATTTGAATGATTTGTTACATATTGACTATATTATTCTGAAACTGATTCTCCCTCTAGTTATACAATAATGTCTTTAAATTTTATTTTCTTTTTTATTCTTTAATGTTTTCAAAATAATTGATGTGTTATGTATAAATATCTATATGCGAAAAGGGGTTATGTACTATTTTCAACATTTATAATACCTATATATTTGGATCTGACCTGCACTATGGGGAATAGTTTTTGATATGTATTACATTGTGGTTCATCGAGGATGAACATTTTATTTTACTGTGTTGTTTCATTCGTTTTAGCATTATACGTAGTTTAAATAGCGTGGTATGTAATAAATTTGATTTAGTCAATATTTAAATAGTGTATTTTATTAATAGGAATTTGTTGGTATCATCGACAAAAATCGGCTTACCGATCTAATTTTTGGACCCGCAATCTATTGTCAGTGAATATCTTTTTTTGTATATAGTGTCTGAAATTATATTTACGTAAAATTTGATACTAAAAAGGATTTAATTGTAAAACATAAGTTCTTTATAACATTTTATGATCTGTTGCAAAATAATTATATAATTGTGTATATATATATATATTAAAGATGAATATTGACAAAAAACAAAAAATATATATATATATAAGATGAATCTGATTAACTACTCCAGTAAAAATGATTATCAATGATCGGGAATTCGATCTATGATCTATCATGACCCGTTGTAGAAATTATAATATTTATTGATCTGACCACCAGGTCAAACAGTACGTGAGATAAAACCACTCCCACGACCACGGTCCATACACAAGCTCACAAACTTAGAAACCCCAACACTGTACTGTAGGGACAACTCGCCAATCTATTATCCATGCTACCACACCCGTTGTAACGCCCCTACCGTCAACTATGTCCAATGGACCCCATGTTTCCTCTTAGCCCATGGGCCTACCCTCTTAATGGGCCTCATGTCCCCTCACTAGGCCCATGAGCCAATCAATATCCGACGGTCGGTTTGCTTTGTCAGGGAGGCTTAAAGACTTCTTTACCGATCCTACATATCACCACATTATCTTTCCCTATGTTTTGGCCTCACTCACACAGTTCCGACAATCACTTCCCAGAAGATCACCTATCCTTTAACTACTCTAGCATAAGCACACTTAACTGTTGAGTTTTCTTAGAACCCTTAACCGAAAGGATACCTGCATTTTGATGACTTGGGTGACCAAATCAATTCATTTAAGCATCTCCGCAAAGAAGGGTCTCACACCTATAGTTTGCATGACCACTTTGGCTCCCTCTGGAAGTGCTCTCCCAATTTTCTTATGCCATGAAGCATGCTTACCGTCCCTGCTTGAAACCACCTGTTCCTGAGTCCTCTCCACCTGGACAGCCAGACTAGCAAATACCATTTGGCCCCTTAGGTCATCCTTGATACCCGCTGGAGTCTCGAAAAACTCCACCCGTGTGGCATAGGTCCTCACCTTACAGCGCACTCTCAATTCTAAATGTAGATCCATCAGGAAGCGGCGCACCTAAATCAGCTCTGCATCACTCGTCCGACTTGTAACACTAGGAGCTTTCTCAACTCAGCATCATACTCCCGCACCAACCTGTCACTCTGAACCAACGCCAAAAACTACGACTCCATCCAGTCTACTGCCTTCTTCAGGAAATACTTGGCATTAAAATATCCCAAGAACTTCCCCTACACCATCTGGCTTTGCTCTCTCCTGACAGCTACTCTGCTACACCAATGAGCCTCTCTAGCCAAATAGTGAATCGCCAGATCCACCCGGTACGCCAATGGGCATCTCAAAGAAAAAATGAAGCCCTCGAGATTCAGTCTCCACTTGTCAGCTACATAGGGATCGATAGCCCGGAAAAACGCACTGATACCGAGCCTCTGAAGCTGTTCCAACATCCTCAAGTAGTCAACTGCTCAACCACCGCACATGCACTATCCTGCAAACCCGCAACATTCGGCTGCACAACCCTAACACCAAGTGGCTGCACAACCCTAACACCAAGTGGCTGCACAATTCACATAAACAAAATTCTCCTTTAATCATACTTAGGTCATCTGATTTGAAAAGTTTTAATGATTTTAGTTGTTTTTATCTCGTTTGACACTTCATGAGTATAATAAAAATCTAGCTTATCACTAATTCGGTTCACAGTATATACAGGTTCGTTATCGTATCGATCCTAAATTTATGGCGAAACGATTATTATTTCAAACACAAACTTGAGTAAAGAAAACAATATAAGTTTAATTTACAATATTATACAAAACCAAATATATCTACAACAAAAATTTGTACCTATATGTGAGTCTAAATCTCTTACATGTTCCTTATCCGTTGACTAAAAATATATAATCTCAATTGGAGATTGGTAGGCCAACCGACCGTGAGAAGAGGTAGGTTCCACAAAATTTGTGGCTGTCGGGCTAGTTAAGGTGATAATTTCTAAATACGTGAAACCTAGCCTATTGTAAAATTTGAGCTAAACTTTGCTCCAATAAAACAAGCGATAACTGTCGAAGTTATATTTTTTTTTTATTGTGAAGCAGAGGACTATTAATTAATACTAATCCTGAATATTTACAACCATTCGGAATTTTTACATATGTTGAATATTAGTTAAGCTAAAAGACTTAATTAATAAAAGGTAATATATATTGGTCAAGTAATACTATTTAGAGAATATATATTGGTCAAGTAATACTATTTAGAGAATCTATATTGGTCAAGTATTACTTTTTGAATCTATACTGGTTAAGTAATATTTACATTTTGAATCTATACTAGTCAAGTAATTTTTACAACCATAATTGAAAGATTATATTGTTTTGCAAATTTGACCAGGAAAAAAACACAAGATACATATTTTGTGTTCTTGTATTATATAATAAGTCTAGGAGAAGAACACCTAATTAAAAAAACAAGTTGAGAGAATTAGCAGTAAAATAATAGTTATCACTATGAAAACAGTGGCATTTTGTTTGACTATCCTTCTCATCATATCTTTTGTTCATTGTCTTGCTACAACTGATGGAAGTCCAGGTAGTTTTTTATTGTTATTCATACACTCATTTTGTTATTATCATCATTACGATTTCACTCTTTGTTTAATGGGTATTGATTATTGTTACTACTTTATATAGGTTATCAATCTAGTAGAGTAGGGCCTCCGCAATCTGTAACGTTCGAGGATCCTAGATTGTGTGAACGACGGGGACGCTGCTGTATTTATTGTTTTAGTCTAAGATATGATTTTGGCCATTGTGTTGAACATAGATGTCGTTGTGCTAATTTTTTATTGTAATTAGTACATGTCTAAGATGAAATTATATAATCAAATGTATTGGTATCCGATTAAAAAAATATATATAATTTTCACATGTTTTTGAATTCACATATAGAATATCTAAAGCTGAGTACATATACTTTACCAAATCAAAGTTAGATTGATTTTCAAGCCATAGACTTTATGCAAGTTTAATGAAAACTAACATAAGTTAATGAATATTGAAATGCAAAAAATGAAAAATAAAGTTGGTCAATACATTTTCACGTGAATATATTTGAATGATTTGTTACATATTGACTATATTATTCTGAAACTGATTCTCCCTCTAGTTATACAATAATGTCTTTAAATTTTATTTTCTTTTTTATTCTTTGATGTTTTCAAAATAATTGATGTGTTATGTATAAATATCTATATGCGAAAAGGGGTTATGTACTATTTTCAACATTTATAATACCTATATATTTGGATCTGACCTGCACTATGGGGAATAGTTTTTGATATGTATTACATTGTGGTTCATCGAGGATGAACATTTTATTTTACTGTGTTGTTTCATTCGTTTTAGCATTATACGTAGTTTAAATAGCGTGGTATGTAATAAATTTGATTTAGTCAATATTTAAATAGTGTATTTTATTAATAGGAATTTGTTGGTATCATCGACAAAAATCGGCTTACCGATCTAATTTTTGGACCCGCAATCTATTGTCAGTGAATATCTTTTTTTGTATATAGTGTCTGAAATTATATTTACGTAAAATTTGATATTAAAAAGGATTTAATTGTAAAACATAAGTTCTTTATAACATTTTATGATCTGTTGCAAAATAATTATATAATTGTATATATATATATATATTAAAGATGAATATTGACAAAAAACAAAAAAAAAATATATATATATATATATATAAGATGAATCTGATTAACTACTCCAGTAAAAATGATTATCAATGATCGGGAATTCGATCTATGATCTATCATGACCCGTTGTAGAAATTATAATATTTATTGATCTGACCACCAGGTCAAACAGTACGTGAGATAAAACCACTCCCACGACCACGGTCCATACACAAGCTCACAAACTTAGAAACCCCAACACTGTACTGTAGGGACAACTCGCCAATCTATTATCCATGCTACCACACCCGTTGTAACGCCCCTACCGTCAACTATGTCCAATGGACCCCATGTTTCCTCTTAGCCCATGGGCCTACCCTCTTAATGGGCCTCATGTCCCCTCACTAGGCCCATGAGCCAATCAATATCCGACGGTCGGTTTGCTTTGTCAGGGAGGCTTAAAGACTTCTTTACCGATCCTACATATCACCACATTATCTTTCGCTATGTTTTGGCCTCACTCACACAGTTCCGACAATCACTTCCCAGAAGATCACCCATCCTTTAACTACTCTAGCATAAGCACACTTAACTGTTGAGTTTTCTTAGAACCCTTAACCGAAAGGATACCTGCATTTTGATGACTTGGGTGACCAAATCAATTCATTTAAGCATCTCCGCAAAGAAGGGTCTCACACCTATAGTATGCATGACCACTCTGGCTCCCTCTGGAAGTGCTCTCCCAATTTTCTTATGCCATGAAGCATGCTTACCGTCCCTGCTTGAAACCACCTGTTCCTGAGTCCTCTCCACCTGGACAGCCAGACTAGCAAATACCATTTGGCCCCTTAGGTCATCCTTGATACCCGCTGGAGTCTCGAAAAACTCCACCCGTGTGGCATAGGTCCTCACCTTACAGCGCACTCTCAATTCTAAATGTAGATCCATCAGGAAGCGGCGCACCTAAATCAGCTCTACATCACTCGTCCGACTTGTAACACTAGGAGCTTTCTCTACTCAGCATCATACTCCCGCACCAACCTGTCACTCTGAACCAACGCCAAAAACTACGACTCCATCCACTCTACTGCCTTCTTCAGGAAATACTTGGCATTAAAATATCTCAAGAACTTCCCCTACACCATCTGGCTTTGCTCTCTCCTGACAGCTACTCTGCTACACCAATGAGCCTCTCTAGCCAAATAGTGAATCGCCAGATCCACCCGGTACGCCAATGGGCATCTCAAAGAAAAAATGAAGCCCTCGAGATTCAGTCTCCACTTGTCAGCTACATAGGGGTCGATAGCCCGGAAAAACGCACTGATACCGAGCCTCTGAAGCTGTTCCAACATCCTCAAGTAGTCAACTGTTCAACCACCGCACATGCACTATCCTGCAAACCCGCAACATTCGGCTGCACAACCCTAACACCAAGTGGCTGCACAATTTACATAAACAAAATTCCCCTTTAATCATACTTAGGTCATCTGATTTGAAAAGTTTTCATGATTTTAGTTGTTTTTATCTCGTTTGACACTTCATGAGTATAATAAAAATCTAGCTTATCACTAATTCGGTTCACAGTATATACAGGTTCGTTATCGTATCGATCCTAAATTTATGGCGAAACGATTATTATTTCAAACACAAACTTGAGTAAAGAAAACAATATAAGTTTAATTTACAATATTATACAAAACCAAATATATCTACAACAAAAATTTGTACCTATATGTGAGTCTAAATCTCTTACATGTTCCTTATCCGTTGACTAAAAATATATAATCTCAATTGGAGATTGGTAGGCCAACCGGCCGTGAGAAGAGGTAGGTTCCACAAAATTTGTGGCTGTCGGGCTAGTTAAGGTGATAATTTCTAAATACGTGAAACCTAGCCTATTGTAAAATTTGAGCTAAACTTTGCTCCAATAAAACAAGCGATAACTGTCGAAGTTATATTTTTTTTTTATTGTGAAGCAGAGGACTATTAATTAATACTAATCCTGAATATTTACAACCATTCGGAATTTTTACATATGTTGAATATTAGTTAAGCTAAAAGACTTAATTAATAAAAGGTAATATATATTGGTCAAGTAATACTATTTAGAGAATATATATTGGTCAAGTAATACTATTTAGAGAATCTATATTGGTCAAGTATTACTTTTTGAATCTATACTGGTTAAGTAATATTTACATTTTGAATCTATACTAGTCAAGTAATATTTACAACCATAATTGAAAGATTATATTGTTTTGCAAATTTGACCAGGAAAAAAACACAAGATACATATTTTGTGTTCTTGTATTATATAATAAGTCTAGGTGAAGAACACCTAATTAAAAAAACAAGTTGAGAGAATTAGCAGTAAAATAATAGTTATCACTATGAAAACAGTGGCATTTTGTTTGACTATCCTTCTCATCATATCTTTTGTTCATTGTCTTGCTACAACTGATGGAAGTCCAGGTAGTTTTTTATTGTTATTCATACACTCATTTTGTTATTATCATCATTACGATTTCACTCTTTGTTTAATGGGTATTGATTATTGTTACTACTTTATATAGGTTATCAACCTAGTAGAGTAGGGCCTCCGCAATCTGTAACGTTCGAGGATCCTAGATTGTGTGAACGACGGGGACGCTGCTGTATTTATTGTTTTAGTCTAAGATATGATTTTGGCCATTGTGTTGAACATAGATGTCGTTGTGCTAATTTTTTATTGTAATTAGTACATGTCTAAGATGAAATAATATAATCAAATGTATTGGTATCCGATTAAAAAATATATATATAATTTTCACATGTTTTTGAATTCACATATAGAATATCTAAAGCTGAGTACATATACTTTACCAAATCAAAGTTAGATTGATTTTCAAGCCATAGACTTTATGCAAGTTTAATGAAAACTAACATAAGTTAATGAATATTGAAATGCAAAAAATGAAAAATAAAGTTGGTCAATACATTTTCACGTGAATATATTTGAATGATTTGTTACATATTGACTATATTATTCTGAAACTGATTCTCCCTCTAGTTATACAATAATGTCTTTAAATTTTATTTTCTTTTTTATTCTTTGATGTTTTCAAAATAATTGATGCGTTATGTATAAATATCTATATGCGAAAAGGGGTTATGTACTATTTTCAACATTTATAATACCTATATATTTGGATCTGACCTGCACTATGGGGAATAGTTTTTGATATGTATTACATTGTGGTTCATCGAGGATGAACATTTTATTTTACTGTGTTGTTTCATTCGTTTTAGCATTATACGTAGTTTAAATAGCGTGGTATGTAATAAATTTGATTTAGTCAATATTTAAATAGTGTATTTTATTAATAGGAATTTGTTGGTATCATCGACAAAAATCGGCTTACCGATCTAATTTTTGGACCCGCAATCTATTGTCAGTGAATATCTTTTTTTGTATATAGTGTCTGAAATTATATTTACGTAAAATTTGATACTAAAAAGGATTTAATTGTAAAACATAAGTTCTTTATAACATTTTATGATCTGTTGCAAAATAATTATATAATTGTGTATATATATATATATATTAAAGATGAATATTGACAAAAAACAAAATATATATATATAAGATGAATCTGATTAACTACTCCAGTAAAAATGATTATCAATGATCGGGAATTCGATCTATGATCTATCATGACCCGTTGTAGAAATTATAATATTTATTGATCTGACCACCAGGTCAAACAGTACGTGAGATAAAACCACTCCCACGACCACGGTCCATACACAAGCTCACAAACTTAGAAACCCCAACACTGTACTGTAGGGACAACTCGCCAATCTATTATCCATGCTACCACACCCGTTGTAACGCCCCTACCGTCAACTATGTCCAATGGACCCCATGTTTCCTCTTAGCCCATGGGCCTACCCTCTTAATGGGCCTCATGTCCCCTCACTAGGCCCATGAGCCAATCAATATCCGACGGTCGGTTTGCTTTGTCAAGGAGGCTTAAAGACTTCTTTACCGATCCTACATATCACCACATTATCTTTCCCTATGTTTTGGCCTCACTCACACAGTTCCGACAATCACTTCCCAGAAGATCACCCATCCTTTAACTACTCTAGCATAAGCACACTTAACTGTTGAGTTTTCTTAGAACCCTTAACCGAAAGGATACCTGCATTTTGATGACTTGGGTGACCAAATCAATTCATTTAAGCATCTCCGCAAAGAAGGGTCTCACACCTATAGTTTGCATGACCACTCTGGCTCCCTCTGGAAGTGCTCTCCCAATTTTCTTATGCCATGAAGCATGCTTACCGTCCCTGCTTGAAACCACCTGTTCCTGAGTCCTCTCCACCTGGACAGCCAGACTAGCAAATACCATTTGGCCCCTTAGGTCATCCTTGATACCCGCTGGAGTCTCGAAAAACTCCACCCGTGTGGCATAGGTCCTCACCTTACAGCGCACTCTCAATTCTAAATGTAGATCCATCAGGAAGCGGCGCACCTAAATCAGCTCTGCATCACTCGTCCGACTTGTAACACTAGGAGCTTTCTCTACTCAGCATCATACTCCCGCACCAACCTGTCACTCTGAACCAACGCCAAAAACTACGACTCCATCCACTCTACTGCCTTCTTCAGGAAATACTTGGCATTAAAATATCCCAAGAACTTCCCCTACACCATCTGGCTTTGCTCTCTCCTGACAGCTACTCTGCTACACCAATGAGCCTCTCTAGCCAAATAGTGAATCGCCAGATCCACCCGGTACGCCAATGGGCATCTCAAAGAAAAAATGAAGCCCTCGAGATTCAGTCTCCACTTGTCAGCTACATAGGGATCGATAGCCCGAAAAAACGCACTGATACCGAGCCTCTGAAGCTGTTCCAACATCCTCAAGTAGTCAACTGCTCAACCACCGCACATGCACTATCCTGCAAACCCGCAACATTCGGCTGCACAACCCTAACACCAAGTGGCTGCACAACCCTAACACCAAGTGGCTGCACAATTCACATAAACAAAATTCCCCTTTAATCATACTTAGGTCATCTGATTTGAAAAGTTTTAATGATTTTAGTTGTTTTTATCTCGTTTGACACTTCATGAGTATAATAAAAATCTAGCTTATCACTAATTCGGTTCACAGTATATACAGGTTCGTTATCGTATCGATCCTAAATTTATGGCGAAACGATTATTATTTCAAACACAAACTTGAGTAAAGAAAACAATATAAGTTTAATTTACAATATTATACAAAACCAAATATATCTACAACAAAAATTTGTACCTATATGTGAGTCTAAATCTCTTACATGTTCCTTATCCGTTGACTAAAAATATATAATCTCAATTGGAGATTGGTAGGCCAACCGGCCGTGAGAAGAGGTAGGTTCCACAAAATTTGTGGCTGTCGGGCTAGTTAAGGTGATAATTTCTAAATACGTGAAACCTAGCCTATTGTAAAATTTGAGCTAAACTTTGCTCCAATAAAACAAGCGATAACTGTCGAAGTTATATTTTTTTTTTATTGTGAAGCAGAGGACTATTAATTAATACTAATCCTGAATATTTACAACCATTCGGAATTTTTACATATGTTGAATATTAGTTAAGCTAAAAGACTTAATTAATAAAAGGTAATATATATTGGTCAAGTAATACTATTTAGAGAATATATATTGGTCAAGTAATACTATTTAGAGAATCTATATTGGTCAAGTATTACTTTTTGAATCTATACTGGTTAAGTAATATTTACATTTTGAATCTATACTAGTCAAGTAATTTTTACAACCATAATTGAAAGATTATATTGTTTTGCAAATTTGACCAGGAAAAAAACACAAGATACATATTTTGTGTTCTTGTATTATATAATAAGTCTAGGTGAAGAACACCTAATTAAAAAAACAAGTTGAGAGAATTAGCAGTAAAATAATAGTTATCACTATGAAAACAGTGGCATTTTGTTTGACTATCCTTCTCATCATATCTTTTGTTCATTGTCTTGCTACAACTGATGGAAGTCCAGGTAGTTTTTTATTGTTATTCATACACTCATTTTGTTATTATCATCATTACGATTTCACTCTTTGTTTAATGGGTATTGATTATTGTTACTACTTTATATAGGTTATCAACCTAGTAGAGTAGGGCCTCCGCAATCTGTAACGTTCGAGGATCCTAGATTGTGTGAACGACGGGGACGCTGCTGTATTTATTGTTTTAGTCTAAGATATGATTTTGGCCATTGTGTTGAACATAGATGTCGTTGTGCTAATTTTTTATTGTAATTAGTACATGTCTAAGATGAAATTATATAATCAAATGTATTGGTATCCGATTAAAAATATATATATAATTTTCACATGTTTTTGAATTCACATATAGAATATCTAAAGCTGAGTACATATACTTTACCAAATCAAAGTTAGATTGATTTTCAAGCCATAGACTTTATGCAAGTTTAATGAAAACTAACATAAGTTAATGAATATTGAAATGCAAAAAATGAAAAATAAAGTTGGTCAATACATTTTCACGTGAATATATTTGAATGATTTTTTACATATTGACTATATTATTCTGAAACTGATTCTCCCTCTATTTATACAATAATGTCTTTAAATTTTATTTTCTTTTTTATTCTTTGATGTTTTCAAAATAATTGATGTGTTATGTATAAATATCTATATGCGAAAAGGGGTTATGTACTATTTTCAACATTTATAATACCTATATATTTGGATCTGACCTGCACTATGGGGAATAGTTTTTGATATGTATTACATTGTGGTTCATAGAGTATGAACATTTTATTTTATTGTGTTGTTTCATTAGTTTTAGCATTATACGTAGTTTAAATAGCTTGGTATGTAATAAATTTGATTTAGTCAATATTTAAATAGTGTATTTTATTAACAGGAATTTGTTGGTATCATTGACAAAAATTGGCTTACCGATCTAATCTTTGGACCCGCAATCTATTGTCAGTGAATATCTTTTTTGCATATAGTGTCTGAAATTATATTAACGTAAAATTTGATATTAAAAAGGAATTAGTTGTAAAACATAAGTTTTTTATAACATTTTATGATCTGTTGCAAAATAATTATATAATTATATATATATATATATATTAAAGTTGAATATTGACAAAAAAACAAAAAAAAATATATATATATATATATATATATATATGTAAGATGAATCTGATTAAACTATTCCAGTGAAAATGATTATCAACGATCGGGAATTCGATCTATGATCTATCATGACCCGTTGTAGAAATTATAAGATTTATTGATCTAACCACCATACCAAAAATTTCCAAAACTAGAACAGTTAACCCGTAACTTTTCATTTTTTAGAAACTCAACCCATATATATTTTCTATGAGAACACAAGTTAACTCTATGAAATACTCATTTATTAAACTCCAAAGTCATAATCGTTACAACCGAAATGAGTATATAAAAGAGTTACAACAAAAACAAAACTCAACTCCAACACAGAGAACAAAAAAAGACCTTCAGTCTAAACCTCGACCTGCTTGTCGAACCACTTTCGGAACCTTGCCTTCATCGTCGCCTCAGGCTCCCAAGTCTCCTTTAAGACTCCATCACAATCCCACTGCACTCTCATCAAAGGAATCTTTTTGTACAAAGTTCCTTAACCCGCCTCTCGAGAACCGTCATCGGTCACGCCTCTAGAGTCATGTTGGGCTGAAGATCTGCAGGTATCTTAGCCAACACCTCATCATCCTTAGGCATGCTCTTTTTCAGCATCGACACATGGAAAACCTTGTGAAATGCCTGGAAAACCTCTAGTAACCCCAATTGATACGCCACCGGTCCAACCCGCTCAACAATCCTGAAAGGACCCATATACCTTGGACTAAGCTTAGTGTTAGTAAGAGACATGTTAGAACCACAAAAATTCGCTATCTTGAGATATAACCTATCTCCTACGTCAAATATCCAACTTCGTATGCCTCATATAGCATAACACATGCCGATCTTGAGCCTCCTTCATATTTAGCTTCAAAACCCAAATCTTCTCCGAGGGCTCCTGAAAAAAATCTGCACCATATATGGTCCTCTCCCCCCCCCCACTTGAGTCCAGCATAACGGTGTAAGACAAAAGGAACCTTTCCAACACGGTCCGAAAATAAACCCCATGCGCCTCAATACTCTTCAAATACACCAAAATGTCATTGATGAAGATGATCTTAAATTCATCCAAGTACTGCTAAAACACACTGTTCATCAACCTCATGAACGTCGCTGGTGCATTCGTCAACCCCAATGGCATCACCACAAACTCGTAGTATCTATACCTCGTCTGAAACACCGTCTTTCAAACATCCACCTCATCTATCGAGATTAGATGATAACCCGATGCCAAGTCAAACTTGGAGAACCAAGTAGCCCCACTCAATTGATCCAACAACTCATCAATCTACGGCAATGGTACTTATTCTTCGCAGTGACTCGATTCAACCCTTGGTTGGCGACACATGACCAAATACTACCGATCTGTTCTTCTTCAAAAAAAACATTGATGCTCCCACAGTGAAGTACTCAACCGATTAAACCTTTACCCAGAAACTCCTCCAGCTGCCTCTTCAGCTCTACCATCTCCAGCAATCCAAAAAAACTCACGCTGCTTGTTGGAAAAACACGCAGACCCTCTCCTGCTCTGCTATCTCTGGTGTCACAAAGCTATGAGACGCTCTGAGGTCAAACATCACGTGAGATAAAACACCTCCCACGACCACGGTCCATACACAAGCTCACAAACTAAAAAACAATAAAATTTGTCCCCACTACTCTAGGGACAACTCGCCAATCTATGATCCATGCTACCACACCCGGTGTAACCCCCGACCGTCAACTTACTCAAGTAGACCCCATGTTTACTCTCAGCCCATGGGCCCTCCCTCTTAATGGGCCTCAAGTCCTTTCACTAGGCCCATGAGCCCATGAATATCCGACGGTCGGTTAACTACGTCTAGGAGGCTTAAAAATTTGTTTACCGACCCTACAAATCACCTCATGATCTTTCCCTGTGTTTTGGCCTCACTCACACAGTTCCATAATCAATTCCCGGAAGGTTACCCATCCTTTGACTACTCCAGCATAAGCACACTTAAATGTGGAGTTCACTCAGGACCATTGACCAAAAAAATAAGTGCACTTAATCGTTATTTTATCATTAATAAACTCCACCGACGTGGCATAGGTCCTCACCTTGCTTTTCATACTCAATTCTGGTTGTAGACCTTTCATGAAGCAGCATATCTAAATCAGCTCTACATCACCCGTCCGACTTGAGTACATTAGGAGCTTGCTGAAGTTATCATCATACTCATGCAACGACCAGTCACTCTAAGCCAGCGCGAAAGACTACGACTCCATCTGGGGTACTGCCTCCTTCAGGAAATACATGGCATTAAACTCTCCCAAGAAGTCTCCTACACCATCTGGCTCTGCTCTCTCCTGACATATACTCTCCTACACTAGTGAGTCTCTCCAGCCAGATAGTGAATCACCAGATCCACCAGGTAAACCTCTAGGCATCTCAAAGAAAAAAAGAAGCCCTCCAGCTTCAATCTCCACTTGTCAACTATAGAGGGTCAGGTACCTTAGTGAAACGCATTCATACCAAGCCTCTGAAGTTGGTCCAACATCCTGAGGTAGTTGACTGCTCAACCAAAGCACTTGCCCTATGTTGCAAACCCCCAACATCCGGCAGCATAGCTGTAACACTAAGTGGCTGCACTCCTGCAACCCCCGGTTGCACACAGCCTTGGTGGTCTCACTAGAGCATGCACTAACACCACACCCGTAACCGTTCCAACAACTGTGTTAGCAAAACCACGAGACGATCGTCTCGATCCTGGGCTCCACCTGCTGGAACACCCCCAATCGGGTTCCCAGCCAAACTAGCACCGCCTCTGGCCAAACGTGTCCACACGGCACTCACACTAGCCTCACCTAGCGGCCCCACCTGATGCGCTTGCAGTCCGCTAACAACATTAGCTGTGGTACTACCACGATAACACACACGACCAGGACCACAACTAAATTGAAAAGAGCCGACCCGTTTTTTTTTTACAACAACTAAAGTAGATTTCCCAACTCAAACCAACTAAATCGAATTAAATCAATTTAAACCATATAAACTAGATTAAACCATCCTGACCGATTAAACCGAACCAGATAAATTTAAGCCAATTAAACCGGATTAAATCAATTTAAACCAACCAAATCAGATTAACCAAAGCAGACGAGACAAGCAGATTAAACCACAAATTTTAAGTTTGGAATAATTTTATATGTCTTTGTTTAATAAAGAGACACATCTATAATTGAGGTTTTAATTTTGTGTTGAAAAAAATAAAACATTTGCAAAGAAATTCATTACAACAGTTAAAAATATGTGAAATATATATTTAAGAATTATTTTTCTTTAAATGAAACTTTTTTTTGAATGGAACAGTCTTGAAGTATATTTTTAATTTTTTTTAGAGTTAAAATTTCTCAGTCAATATATCACAATATTAGATTAGAGATATTTAATATATTTTTATAAAGTTAGTTTTAATTTTCATATATTAAAATAATGTTAACTTTTGTTATATATATGCATTTTATATTTTTATATCAAAATATTTATTATAAAAAATAACAAATTCGTTTTTTAAAAAATTTCCTATAAGTTTTTATAATGTTTATATTTAAATATAATTATATAGTTTAAAAACATGCACATTAGTTAGGAGCATTAATATGTTAATATAACGTTGCTTATTTATTGTGAAAGTTAATATGAAAGATTTGTTTCCATATAAATTGCCTAACATGCTTCTAATTTCATGGTTCTAAAAATGAATAACAAAACATTAAACACCAAAACAACGACTCTAGATCATCGCCATCTTCCTCGCCTTGCTTCTACGATCACACTTTCTCTTTACCTCACCATAAACACAATGCGTGAGTATTATCACAAAATTCAGTGAAGCGGTTCTCCCATCTACTGAGTTATACACATATGCATAATAGACCAACAAACATGCATAAGATCAATCAAACAAAACAAACGAGGCATAAAAAGACATGAACTACTCACTGTCCTGAAATTGTTGTCCAAAAATTGGTGTCGATCGTCACCTCGACGACGATCAACAGTGTCGATCGACACCCACCTGGTGCCGATCGTCACCTTGACGATGAATCAACTGTGTCGACCGACATCTTCCTAGTGTTGATCAACACTCGCTACGCAGTAACCTTGAATCGCATCTCCTCGCTTCAGAAATCGATTCAACCACCTCCATACTCCAAACTCGAACCCTAAACCACCAATAGACACAAAACAACATCCACAACACAAAACAAGCCAAAACGCAATAATTCCATTCACTCCAATCAATCAAATATACATGAGAAGGTCTTATATGCCCATATTAACCATAGTCATGCACTCACCTCGATGTGGATTGAATGAATGGATGAAAACATATAAGATGCATTCCTTGCTTAAACACCCAAGAACAGCCACATAAATCTTCAAGAAACCCTCCAGAAACTCTCCTTAACACCTTAACATCACACACAAGATCTCTCTCTTTTTCTTAACTTTTCAGAAGCGACAAAAGCCAAAGTGAAAAGAAAAAGCTGCAACTCGTGCTTAAAGTTTTAATTCAATAACCAATCAATTAAACTGGCAATTAAGTCAAACCGGTAAAATTGATGGTGCCGATCAACACCCATCCTTGATGTCGATCGATACTTCTCAAAAACTGAGCACGGGTGTTACAGTTTACCGAATACAAAGTCATACCAAACCAAAACTAAAATCAAACCTTTTATGTAATGGTTAATTTTTACTTTAGTTACCAAAACTTTTTAGTTCGGTTTGGTTAAGTTAAAATCAAACCTTTTATGAACGGTTTTGTGTAATATGTACCAAAGTCAAAAACACATACCGCAACTCTAGAAAGAAAAAAAAAAAGCGTTTTAGTACGATTGCGGTATAAGCGAGCAATCCCTAAACCCGAAATTAAACCAAATTGAAAAACACATAGAGCCTGAGAGAGAGATCTCTTCGAATCAAAACGATCTGTAGAAGAAGAAGAAGAAGAAGAAGAAGAAGAAGAAGAAGAAGAAGAATCAAAATCTGGATCAGGAACAAGGGAGGAGAAGATGTTGCCCACTACTTCCAGATCTCGTTCTTCATCTTCTTCATCCCGAGCTAATCCAATGTTCCTTCAGTACTTTCGTCGTATCGTCAAGGTTCTCTTTTCTCATCACATCTCGAAAGCTTTCTCATGGCTTTGATCTTAGATTTAGGTCGATTTTGTTCCATAGATTCGTCATTTTCTTAGATCGAATTACGGGTAGAGGATAAGGAAAGCCTCGGATTTAGCTGAATCGATTTGATATATTTGGCTTCGTAGTGTCACTTAGCTTTAGCAAATTTCTGATGAAGTGGTGATCACTTGTTGGAATGTGATGATCTGAAAGTTAAAACAAGATATTTTCAGGATTGGGTTTTGGGTAACATTTTGAATTTTATGAGTTGATGATGCTGATGTTTGAGGTAGTTGTCATGTAGCTTTGGGAATTTTAAAGCATTGATGCAGATTCGAGTTTGACGTTTGGGCCATGAAGCTTTTTTTTGTGTGTGTTTTGTGATCAGTCTTTTTTTTGGTTCATTGCAGTGGCAGCAAATGGATGTTGAATATACTTTCTGGCAAATGCTTAACCTTTGTACATCTCCGAAAGTTGTGTAAGTCTTTGAAATATTTTCATTTCCTATCTTGGAAGGTTCCTTTTCTATACATAAACTAGTAGATGGTAACAATAACCATAAAGTTGTTCAGTATGAGAGGGTGATAAGGGTGAACTCAGAACTGTAAAAGACACCCAGGGTTTTCTAGAGAGCTGTTTAGGATTGAATTATCATTTAAGGTTCTAGGTGAATAGAGTTTGAGATGGTTTTACTTCACCTTTTGCAATAAGAAATATGAAGAGAATTTTAAATTTTGTGTAAGGGTTATATAGTTATATGTTCTTTTGAAAGGGTCAATAGGGTAGTCTAATTCAACAAGTTGGAATATTTTTAGTTAAGTTACTATGTGGTGAGTTAATTCTTAGTTCTTATTCTTGTACTTTTTGTATGTTTGCATATGGGCGCTGCGGCATCAGCTATCAACACACTAAGTATCACAAACGTAAGCTCAACTTTTGTTAGCCAATATGATACTGTAAACAGCTTTTGTTCATGCTTGTATGATTTAGCTTTCTGTTTATGAAAGTACTTTGAGCCATTCACTTTTACAATGAATGCCTAGCAATCAGAGAAGCATCCCCTTATGATTTTTTCAAGTTGTCCAGCTTTTGCGTTATGTCTTCGTCTTTACTCATAATTTAATGTTAGTCCCTGTTAGAGATAAGCGTAGGTTTTTGTATGGCCTGAGAACTTAAGTGCATTTGTTTTCTTTTTTCCTGTTCTTCTCAGAAACAAAAAACCAATGGGCACGTGATGACCCTGCGTTTATTGTGATCTGTATCCTGCTTCTTGCTGTTGCAACTGTAGCCTATTGTGCCACGTAAGTATTTTGTATATGTAAATTTTTAGACTGTGAAAGTAACTATTGCCTTAGAATACGATATCATTCTGATTTTTGTTGATTTAAATCTGATGTTTATACTTCAGGTATGACCATAGTAGCTCTCATGCTGTCGTCGTAGTCGTTTCAGTTTTGCTCTCCCATTTCTTAATCACCGGAGCAATTATAGCTACATGTTGTTGGTAAGTTGTTTATATCATTGCGTAGAACATTTGGTGGCGTATACTCTTACGGCTTAATTGTACGCTTGCTCTATATGTGTGCTATTTTCATTCTTGCTATAGACACTGTTACTCCCTATACTACTGTGTGTTGCTTATCTGAACTTATTATACTTGTTTTGCTCATTAAATCATGCAAGAAAAACACTCTTATGTACTGAAGTCCCTCTTATGAACGTTGCCAGTTTTGTGAAAATCACTCTTGCACAGACCTGAATCCTTCTCTATTCCTTGTAATTTTACCGAGCTTGAGTGGTTTCTTACATCAAATATACACTGGCTTCTGACTTAAGATATTGATTTCCAGGTTTTTGACAAACTCTTACCTTCGCGAAGAGGCTCCAAACAGTCATGTGGTGGAACAACGCGTTGAATGGTAAGTTTCTAGAATTAATCTTATCTTTTCAGCTTCTCTTTTTGATTGATTTCTTTCTCTCTAAGATGAGTTAGAACCTCGAAAACAGAAAATTTTCATAGTTCAGTATTCATATCATAGTCTCTCCTTTTTACAATCTCTATTTGTGAGAGTATGTTCATGAATTGCCTTCTATGCATATCTCTATAGGCTGTATACATTTGATGTTCACTGCAACTCGTTCTTTCCAATGTTTGTGCTGCTCTACGGTAATTCATCTTCAAATATATTACTCAATTCTCAAACTTGGATGTCTGTAAAAAGAGATGTATGACTTATACTTTCTTCTTGTGTGGTAGTCATACATTATTTCTTATCACCAATCCTGATAACGCACGGATTCATCCCTTTACTGCTATCAAATCTGCTTTTCATGGTCGGGGCTTCGTACTACCATTATCTTAACTTCCTAGGATATGACGGTATGTCTCATAAATTCCCTTTAATCCTTCTTTCACAATAAATATGCTGTAAAATTTTGAGATCACAGCATTGTTTGTTGTGAATTTATACAGTACTTCCTTTTTTGGAGCGAACAACATTCTTCCTCTACCCAATTGGAGTCGTGATTGTCCTGTCCCCTATTTGTAAGTTCAATAGGATTCATTGGTTTCATAGATTCCTCTTCTTAAAAAAAGCGTAAACATCATCTCAAGTTTGTTCTCCATTTTGCAGTGATCTTAAGCGGATTTAACCCGTCAAGATACTTCATGAACATGTACTTCAGCCAAAGGTTATAAAAAAACACAGCCACATCAGTGGAATCTCAAGGGCTTTTGCACTGCACATACATCATTCAAGTAAGGAACAAGAAGATTGAGAGAGTATGATTTTTCTTTTTTTACCCGTAACAGATCATCGTAATGCTCAGTTTCTGGTACAACTTCAGGCTACTTAAATAGAACCAGTAACATTTTCTTAACGCGACCCCTTTTAGCAAAGTGCTCTGTTCAATGTAGTGTTTTCTGGCATCTTCCTTTTGTCCCTTTATATCCATTCTTTTTCCATTTCGCCGTTACATTTTGAGATCGACTGTTAATTTCACCGAGTCTTAAGTACAAACTGATGATCTCTCACGGATACTGGAAAGTGTACTTAATGAAGGAAGTGTACTCATGATCATCTCTGTAAGGTGACAAACTTGTGCTAAAATGCTCATTCTTTTTGCATCTAAAATCTCAACACAAGTTTGTAATTGCAGTTGATTTTGCATCCAACGAACAGTATCCGTAGATCCTTAAGTTTAACAGAATTTTTAGTACCTTTAAGTAAAGTAGCTCATTTAAACAGAACTAGATGATGACCCGCACGTACGTGCGGGTGTATTTTCAAAACATAGTTTTCTGGTTTAGTTTTCTTAAATAATGTAATGTGATTTGGCTTTTTATAATTTTTTTTATTTCATTTAGTTGGAGGATTAATGATTGCATTTGTTAACTGGAGTAGTATAATAGAAATTGTTGAATTGGAAAACCAAAGTTTATAATGAGAGAGTCTTGAAGATGGTATTGAAAGAAACCGAAGTCATACTTGGAGGAAATGAAAAGAAAAAATGGAGAATTATAATTTAAAGGTTCTTGAACACTTCTTTGAAGACCACATTGGTTGTCATTAGTTTCTGCCATTTTTTTGATAGAAAAAATGTGTTTATCGCTAATAATCTTTTGGGAGGATTATACACCATCGATGGATTCTTCTCTTATGGAACTGAGAATATTCTTGGTATTTTTTATTCTTCTCTTATGGAACTTAGAATATCAATGGATTCTTCTCTTATGGAACTTAGAATATTCTTGGAATTTATATTAATACTAATGGAACTTAGAATCTTCTTGGTATTTTTTATTTTCATATATTTAGTTGTTAATGTTTGATATAGTTTTGAATTTCGAAATTGTTAGGTATGGTTTTTGGATTTAGGAAACAAAATTAATCGTGATTTGATGAATCAAAACTAATGAATAAATTGTTCGCTATATATTAGGAATGTATTTTTATGAGTGATTATATTATATAATCATCTCTAGCAAAATTTTCGTTGATGGTGACTTATTAAATTTTATGAGTTTAATTTATTTATATAATTGTTTCTATAATTAAGGGATTTGAAGTAATGAACAAATTGTTTGCTATATTTTAGCATAACACTAAAATTTCCATCGATGCTGGTTCATTTAATTTTATGAGTTTATTTTTTTATATAATTGTTTCTATAATTTAGGGATTCGAAGTAATGAATAAATTGTTTAAATTTAGTTATTAATGTCTATTATAGTTTTGAATTTCGAAATTGTTAGGTATGATATTTTGGTTTAGAAAACAAAATTAATCTTGATTTGATGAATCTAAACTAATGAATAAATTGTTTGCTATATATTAGGAATGTATTTTTAAGAGTGATTATATTATTTATTAAACCCAAAATTTCGTGGATGAAGGTTCATTTAATTTTATGAGTTTTCTAAAATTGTTTCTATCTAAAATTGTTTGCTATAATTTAGCTAAATTTGTTTCTATTATTTTGGTTATGTAGTTAAAAATAGATTGGTTTTGTTTTACTTTTTTTGATTGTATAAACTATGATTGACTTATACAAAATGCTTCCCTTTTAATAGTATAGATATTTAGTACATTTGAGGAAATATTTACAATCAGATGTGTGTGTACATATATTTGTGGAAAAATAAATATGTGCAAAGCAGAGCAGTATAGTGATTAGTGACTATTGAGAATTTTACCAACTACTGTACTCTCTCCTTGCCCTGAAGAATTGAATCATGTGCTTATAGACATCTTCTTTGGCATTTGCGCTAAGCACAAAGTCAATGTGACCATAATTCTCAAGATAAAGCAACTCTGGCCTAGAAGGTAGTTCCGCTAGAGTATGTTCCACATCTTTCACGTCTGCTAAACCATCAGTTCCACCATACCCCATCCACATTGGTAATGATGCCGGGATGAGGCTGAGTTTGAATTCTGGAGGTTTCGACATCCCATAAACCCGTAGATTTTTGAAATACCCGTAGTCGTATTGTGCAAAAGTCCCCTTCCGAATCACTGGAGTAAATGATTGTAAAGATTGAAGGCATTATAATTGAATCAAAAGAGAGTGTGAGTATGTAAGCTAGGGCTATGATAAAACACAATACGCATTCCAAGTAAATCATGGAGTAGAGATCTTACTTTGGAAAAGATGTCGAATATTCTTGACAGATGATGGGTGAGGCTCGTAATCTAGATAGTATTCTATCTTCGAAGCATTGAAACAACAATTCGTCCCTGCCATTCGTTGATATTAGTTTAAACGAAAGATTAAAAAGGAGCATAGTCATACAAAGAAAGTATCACAGGGCATGGAAGCTAATTATAGCCAAAACAAAGCTTCTGACACATGCTCGTCTCATGTATTGTCTGGTTCTGCTCACTGGTCTATTTAACTAGAATAGTAAGTGCTTAAAGCTTGAGAATTTTTTGATTTCATAAATCAAGAAAGACATAATGAAACCAAGCATTATTGTCATCTAAAGACGATGACAAATGTAGAGAGCTAATGGGTTTGAATTCAAGCTTGGTTTGGGCGAAAAGGGTAGGAGCTCGCATCACATAATCCTAAAACCTTTGCTTTTTCAGTTTGAAAAACTAATTTCAACTACTTTCACCTATATCACAATGTTGCACGTAATTCTTTGTTCTTCTTAAAAGCATAGGTATCAAACTGATTTACAGGGAGATCAGAGGAAGAGAGAAATAACCTGTTATGGATGTGAGGAAGTCATTGCAATCCATATGCCCTTCGCATAACGAGTCAACAAGTTTAACTAACATAGCACTGAAACACACAGAATAAATCCAGAGGATGGTTAGTAAAGAAACATTGCACTATATCAACACACACAAAAACTACATGAGACAAAAGTCACAACCTTCTAAAGTTTATTTGATGCAGTCCAAGAGCAACTACCATCTGTAAAGAGTAGAAAAAGTGTTAACTTGATTCTCTGAAATCGCTTTAATGACAATTGAAAGCCAAGAATACCTGATCAAGATGCATAAAAACCATTCTTTCAACAAGTGGAGCTGTGACATGATCCAAATATGATATTGGACAAAGCAACGCAGCTGCTTCAACCATTTCCGCAACATGTGGCTGAGTAAGAGCAGCAAAAGACATGATAGTCCCCTGTCGAACAATAAATAAAGTTAGCTTACTACAAACCATCAAAAAGACACCCCTTAGATAATTTCAGAATAACAATGACCTGAGAATGTCCAACAAGGAAGATTTTGGAATTTGAAACTGAATACAGATACTGAATCATTTCTGCTAAGTCATACATGGCCAAATCTTGCCAACTCCAGTCCCAAAATTCCTGCACATAAAAGCATTACTTATCTAATCCTCCTTCTCCACACTATACTGTCAACTATATTATCGACATCTCCTGTTTTTGCCAGCACTAATCACTTCTATTAACAACAATAAACCAGGTATAAGGAATCACTATTAAGCTTCACAAACAATGGCCATCTTCGTACTATTATTCTTCATCAAAGAAGTGAAGTAGAGGAACAATTCTATGTAATGTTGTGCCAAAATAATTTGGACATTTTCAGGCGAGGCTCATACAAACTATGGTACTTATGAGATGCAACAATACTTTCACAACTCCGAGAGAAGTCTATACTTCAACGAGTAACCGAACAATGCATTACTCTATCTAACAATGGCCATATTCTTAACCTATTCCTCTACACCATAGAAGTGAAAGCAGAGACATATACATATATAGTGTTGTACCAAAACTAAAATGAACATTTTCAGGTAAAGCTCAGTACAGAAAGAGGAACAAAGAAAAGAGAAGTCTATACATACCTTATCCGTTTCAGACAAAGTTACATGTCCATAACTGTAACGTGTACCACGAACATTTCCAACCCATACATCAAACCCATGATCAGCAAGAATGAAACCAAGTGACTCTTTTGGTGAATTCAAGAACCAAACATCTCCAGCCTAATCACAACAAAAACCCACAAAAAAAGATACAATTTTTATCAAATTTTACCAAGCAAAGAGATGTTAAAGTTAAAGCCTTTAAACAAGATTAACCATGAAGAGTCCATGCTGAAGCAGAACAGGTGGACCAATTTGAAATCTTGGTCCATGAGACGAAGCCACACGTTGAAGAGCTAATATGTAACCATCCTTTGTTTCAATCTATAAAACCCAAATCAAAAGTTCACTTTTTTTTGCTACTGATTCAATGAAATCTCGGTTCTAAGATAGAAGATGAGAGTCAGAGATTACAGTACAGTGTTTTCGGTACAGGAGTAATTAGCGGGACGAATGAGATCAGCGCAGAGAGAATTGACCGGAGATACACGGAGGAGATGAGACTGTGTTACGGCGGAGAAGATCGTTGATAAAGCGGTCAACACGGCGAAGAACAACCGTATCATCGTCGCCGGAGCCGGAGACAGGACTGTTTCTATCACAAATTTGTGAAATTACCTTTTTGTCCTTTTATTTGGTTTTTGTCAAAGAATGTGAATCTTATCTTCTCGTGGATAAGTTAAGTATTGTTTTTTCTTACAAGTATAGTTTTAATGGATGATTACAATATTTACAAGAAAGTGACTTTCTATTCGACCACGACCTTAACTTCAAGAATCAGCTACTATCATCATTATCTTTGACTTAATTCACAATTATTAAGTGTTACTTATAATACAACTTTTAGTGAGAGCTTTAAAGTAACACAAAAACAAAGTACCTAGCTATATCAATCTGGTTACAAATTCTGATATAAACTTTACGAACTATAATATATATTCGGATCTGTAATCCTCGTATATGATATATAGAAAACGATTTTATCAAATTCCATAACTTCGACGAAATAGCCTGCGTCGATTCACTCTTTTACCAAAATTTCTACATTAGAACCAAATTAGCTATATAACTTAACCCAACTGTGCAGCGAAACAATATCCATATGAATGTACTTAATCACAAGTAGAGCCAACCCTTAAAACAGATCGATGAATCTAGTTTTATATGCACTTGAGAAATATAAGAACAACCTTTCTTATTGATTTAGAAAACTACTCAAAAACTAAATCTCTCTCAAGTCTTGTGAAACATCTCTTCACAAACTTAGTATTTATAGAACTAAGACAACACCTTAGTCCTAATTAGATTAGGATAACAACACAAAGCCTTATCTAAATAACTTGCCCTTATCTAGATCATGTTTGTGAATCCTTTGACTTGCTCCTCAAGTCACTTGGAATTATCCAACATTCACCCCCGTAATTCCAACACGAACTCCGGGAAGCTTGATCTCTTCAACTCCAATTAGGCTCCTCATTTCCTTGAACTTGTACCTCCCTAAAGGCTTGGTTAGTATGTCCGCCTTCTGCTCTTCACCCGGTACATGATCCACTTCGATTTGCTCATTCTCCACACACTCACGAATGAAATGATACTTTGCAAGTATGTGCTTAGTCCTCCCATGAAACACCGGATTCTTTGTAAGCGCAATGGCTGCTTTGTTGTCGATCAAAAGCAAGACCTTCTCGCCTTCTATGCTTAATATCTCTCCCAACAATTCCTTAAGCCATATAGCTTGCTTTGCTGCTTCCGTAGCGGCCATAAACTCAGCCTCACACGATGACAACGCCACGGTGGGCTGTTTTTGCGACGTCCAAGTGATCGGTGAGGAACCGTAATAGAACACATGCCCCGAAGTACTTCTACCATTGTCAATGTCGATATTGTGACTACTATCACTATATCCAATGACTTTGCGTGACCCATCTCTCTTGAAAAATAAGCCAAAGTTAGTAGTTCCTTTTAAGTACCTTAAAACATGTTTGATAGCTTGTCCATGAGACTCTCTCGGACTTTGCATATAACGACTTAGAACTCCAACTGCAAATGACAAATCCGGTCTTGTATGAATAAGATATCTTAGACATCCTATGGTTCTCCTATACTTCGTGGCATCAACCTCCTTCTCATGTTCTGCCTTTGACAAGGTTAAACCCGACTCCATTGGTGCATGAGTCAAGTTACACGCTTCCATCTTAGCATCAACTAGAATTCCTTGAGCGTATGCTTCTTGTTTGATTTTAATCCCATCTGCTCCTTGAATCACTTCTATGCCGAGATAATACGTTAGCTTTCCAAGATCCGACATCTCAAACTTTGTTGACATATCATTTTTGAATCGTTTAATGACCTTAAGAGAAGTACCGGTCACAAACAAATCATCAACGTAGATAGCCACAATCAAGACGTCCTTATCTTCATTCTTACGATATACCGAGGGTTCTTTTAAGCACTTCTTAAAGTTCATCTCCTTTAGAACTTGATCAAGCTTAATATTCCAAGCTCTAGGAGCTTGACGTAGACCATACAACGCCTTGTAAAGTCTATAAACTTGATCCTCTTTTCCTTTCTTCTTAAAACCTTCCGGTTGTGTTACGTAAACTAACTCCTTTAGTTCACCGTTTAAGAAAGCAGTCTTCACGTCTAAGTGATGTATTTCCCAACCTCTTGTTGCTGCAAGAGCTATGAGAAGGCGTATAGTTTCTAGTCGTGCTACCGGAGCAAACACTTCTTCGAAATCTATGCCTTGTTGTTGTACATAGCCTTTTGCCACAAGTCTGGCCTTATACTTGCTCACCGATCCGTCCGCTTTCCTTTTAACCTTGTAAACCCATCTTACTCCTATAGGTTTAACACCTTCTGGTTTGTTGACAAGCTCCCACGTCTTGTTCTTTTCAATAGAATCAATCTCAGCCTTCATTGCATCAACCCACTCTTTAATGTTTTCAGCTTCAAGAAAGTTCTCGGGTTCACCGTCTATGGTAAGAAACAATCTTCCACTTTCTTGTTCTGCAAGTAAAACATAATCGTTAAGATAATTTGGCTTAATTATCACACGACCTGATCTTGTCACCAAAGGTTGATTCCCAGCTTGTTGATTCACGTCATTATTTTCTTCATTTTGTATGTTTTCTTCTTCCTCCTCCTCATCTTGGTTGTCTTGGTTTATAGCTTCTTGGTCTGGTTCTTGTTGGACATTTTCTTGATCACCCTCATGATCTCCTTCATCTTCTATAATACCATCTTGAGGAAGCTTAAACATACCCGGTTCTCCATCGGATTCCTTTGTGGTAGATGACCAGTCCCAAGCTTTCTTCTCATCAAAGACCACATCTCTACTAACGATTACCTTCTTTGTAATCGGATCATAGAGTCTATAAGCTTTGGAACCCGGTTCTGTTCCAAGATTGATCACTTTCTTTGATCTATCATCAAGCTTTTTGATATGAGGCCCATTGATCTTTGCATAAGCAACACATCCAAAAACCCTCAAGTGTTCGATGTGAGGTTTCCGGAATGTGAAGCTCTCGTAAGGAGTTTGGCCATTTAAAGCTTTTGTGGGCACACGGTTGATGAGATAGGTTGAATGACGTACAGCTTCTCCCCACATATCATTCGGAACCTTCATCGCCTTCATCAAGCTTCTTGTCATCTCCATCAAGGTACGGTTTCTTCTTTCAACCACACCATTTTGCTGTGGCGTGTATGGTGCGGTTAAGTGACGTTTGACTCCATTCTCTTCACAAAACCGATTGAACTCAGCCGAGGTAAACTCTCCCCCCCTATCGGTTCGAAACGTCTTGATGGCCAAACCGGTTTGTTTTTCAACAACACCTTTAAAACGCTTAAATCGATCAAACGCTTCACTCTTTTCTCGTAGTAACATCGTCCACATGTACCTAGAGAAATCATCAATCAAGACAAAAACATAACGGTTGTTAGCTGGTGTTGGTGGTGAAATCGGACCACACAAATCTCCATGGATCAACTCCAATGCTTGTGATGCACGAAAACTAGTTTTAGTCGGGAAAGAGCTTCTTGTTTGTTTCCCGGCTAAGCACACCTCGCATACATCCTTCTCATGTATAACTTTCGGCATTCCCACAACCATCTCCTTTTGAACCATGTTATTCATAACACCAAAACTCACATGTCCCAGCCGAGCATGCCATCTCCATGTAGTTTCATCACCATCGAGTTGTAAACACATAGGAAAATTACTAATTTCCATGGGTGTTTTATAGAGACGATTTGGTGATCTTGTGATTTTTACAAGCAGCCTTCCACACGGGTCTTTTAATGTCAAGAAATCTCCTCTCATGAGAACTTCACACCCGGCTTCAGTTGCTTGTCCAAGACTCAATATGTTGTGTTTTAGGCTGGGAATATAGTAAATTTCTTTGAGTGCTCTCACCTCCCCTGTCTTGCACACAAAGTTAATTGTACCCTTCCCAACAATATCAACATAAGAGCCATCACCAAATCTTACTTTCCCTTTAACTCTCTCATCTAAACTACAAAAGTAGCTCTTGTTTCCCGACATGTGGTTACTTGCTCCGTTATCCAAATACCAAACACTTGCATCGCCTTTGTTGATATCAAAGTTCTTTGGAATCACTTTGTCTTCGTTTAAGAACACCACCTCATGAACATAAAGAGCATCAGCCTCATGTGTCTCATTTAAGTTCGCTTGTTGATTTTGTGGTTGTTTGTTGGGACAGTTGTTTGCATAATGTCCCGGTTTATCACATCTCCAACAAATTATTTTGGACAGATCTTTCTTAGGTTTTGGATTCTCTGTGGTGTCTTCTCCTTGGCTTTGGTTTTGGCCATTAGATCTCCCTCGACCACTGCCTCTACCGCCTCTTCCACCTCTTCCTCTGCCCCTAGATCCTCCTCGAGAGCCACCATGGCCTCCACGATTGTTAGATGTGTTTGTAAACATTAGTTTACCTTGATCGTCACCACTTCGGGTCGCCTTTGTAACTCGTTCTTCATAAGCTTTGATTCTACCCACTATGTCTTCAAAGCCGGTTGTGTTTAGGTCAAGAACTTGCTCAAGGGAAGCGACGATGTGAATGAACCTTTCTGGAAGTCCCGCTAAAAACTGTTTCACTAGTCTTGCTTCATCAAGAGTTTCTCCTAGTGCTGTGGATTGAGCAGCAAGGCCTGACAACTTCCCTGCGAACTCGTCTACCGATTCAGCATCTCCCATGTGTAGTCGATTGAGTTCTGCCTTGAGAGTCTGGAGCCTTGCGTCTTTTACACGGTCTGCGCCTTGGTGACGAGACTTCACGGCTTCCCACATGCTCTTTGCCGAGTTTTGATCTCCAATTTGCAAAATCAAAGTCTCAGGAATTGATTGAAACAATAGAGCGGTTGCCACATCGTTCTTCTTAACGTCCACGGAACCGGGTTCTATTGTTTCCCATACTTCGCTGACTCGAAGTAACACCTTCATCCTCATTGCCCAAACCGTGTAATTCGTTGCCGTTAACATTGGACAATGAATCGATGGTGAGCTAAGGTCCTTGGTGCGTGGTTGCGGATTGTTGTCTCCCATGCTTGGCGACAAAGCTTTGTGATCAAGTCTCCTTCTTGGTCAAAAAGAGAACCTTGCTCTGATACCAAATCTAGGTTTATATGAGCTTGAGAAATATAAGAACAACCTTTCTTATTGATTTAGAAAACTACTCAAAAACTAAATCTCTCTCAAGTCTTGTGAAACATCTCTTCACAAACTTAGTATTTATAGAACTAAGACAACACCTTAGTCCTAATTAGATTAGGATAACAACACAAAGCCTTATCTAAATAACTTGCCCTTATCTAGATCATGTTTGTGAATCCTTTGACTTGCTCCTCAAGTCACTTGGAATTATCCAACAATGAAGCTCAAGCCCTAATGGTTTAGTATTAATGTTCCATTCTAAATTTTATGGGTTCGAGCTTATAAGACTGCATAGTTGTTTTCATAATTCACTTTTGCCACTTTTTATTTTAACAAAGTGGCCCAAAAAAATACCCGTTGATATCCCTTCAAATCTTAGTGCTTGTTTTGACCAAAAGTACCTTACATCCGCATACTTAGAGTTTTCTTACATCAAATCATATTGTGTTCCCCGTCGATTAAGCCACTTGACTCCACCTTGCGAACAAGCTTTGCTTAATCATGTATCACCAAACATAAAACACCACCTCATTTTACTACTGAGTTGTACAACTAAACATCCCTTGAGACCGAGTACCACATATAATATTAAGGTAAATGTGGTGGTTATACTGTTTTGTAAGTGCGGATGAGGCAATAATAAAGTGCAGAAAGTAAACGAGACACAAATTTTGTTAACGAGGTTTGGTTTTTCCTACTCCTCGGGACCAAGTCCAGATTTCGATTTCACTAGAACAAGAAAGCAAATACAACAAATTTGCAAACGCGTAAATCAAGCACACCCCTCTTGAACTACCGCTCTGAACTATATCATGAAACCTTAAGGATAAATCTCTATCCTTAACTAAACTCCCCCTGAGTCTAGATTTAACCAAGATAACCTAACCTTGGGCTAAACTCCCCCTGAGCCTAGGCATCAATACTCCAAGTCTCTGGAGCAACCTTCTCACACACATCATACCGACGAACAAAGAAGCTTGATCACACAAGCATCAAACCGCGAAACTAAGCCGCACACAAAACCAGAAAGCTCTCAAAGATTATTCTTTATGCTTCAGCTCTCTTGCTTCTCTAGGACGTATCTAACACCTCTATATATAGCCACCATGATTCCCAGATCACATAAGAGAAATTTTCCAAATTCCATTAGGAAAAGCCTTTTTCCTTTTTGCTCTTTTCCTTTTCCTTGTCAAACTCTAGTTCTCCCAAGCTTAGAATAGTTATTTTCTTTTTCATTCATCCTCCAATCATGTCTTCTTAAGTCTTCTAGAACCCAAGCACACACATAAAAGATCAACATCCTGAATCACGTCCTGTATTAGACAGCCACTGCATTAGACAAAAACCTTGCATCTACTGTTTGTGTATAAATTTTGTAACAAATGACGCTTTGGAGTAATATTCAGTTAAGAAGAGAAAAGGCTATCGAAAAAGTTAGAATATGATAGTAAGAGTAACCCAAAGTTTATATAGCTTTATTATTTATTTCTCATTCTCACTTATTTACATATACATACATATACATACATACATATATATATATATGTATATGTATGAATCCATATCAACTAATCACGGTTCCCTTAATTTATACCTAATATCAAATTAAACCGATAAATAAAAGCTATGGGTAGATTAATTATTATCAACAAGTAAAGAATATTTTTGGTAAAAAGGAAAATGAAGATCTTTATTTTTGTTTAAAGGAAAACCTAAGATAAAAAAAAACGAGAATCATGCTTGATCTTTTCATCCCGGAGATCTTGAAAATTTTTGGTTGTTAGGACAAAAAACTGCAGCGATCTGAGAAAATGATTGTCTAAAAACGTTCGAGAAGTATATATAAATATATTTGTTATCTTTCCATTTTCGACGATATATCTAATATGCTATTCCAGTATGAAGTCCATCATATCCTACAATAAGAACATCATGCATTGTAGTGAGTGGTCCATCTTGTGTACGGTGGTCCTGACGCTACACCGCATTACAAAATATAATATATATTAAATTATACATAATTCAAACTTACAATGGTTCTTTTGATGTTGTAGTCTAATATCACATTAATAAATGGTTGCCTAAGAGCATCTCCAACCCACCTCTATTTTTGGCTCTAAACTCTATTTTATAGCAAATTTTGCTCCAACCCACCTTTATATCCACCTCTATTATAGAGATTGTTATTTTTATCTATATATATATAGGAACTCTATTTTTTCCTCTATAAATAAAGGTGAACTATTTTATTTGCAAAGTAGTCCTTTTAATCTCAAACTTCTTTTATTTATGAACAAAATAAATAAAATAAATATATTTAATAACTAATAATAATATAAAATATTTTAAAGGTTTTAATATAAATATATATTCTAAAATTTGAGACTACCATTTGCAAAAGTTAATATATATAAATAATAGATTTCATTTTTAGTGAAGGAAAAAAAAAGATTTTTTTTTCATTTATTCATAATAACACTTTTAATACAAAAAGAGATAAAGAAGCTCATTTCCCACTTCGAAATGCATTAGGGGATCATTTGTGGGAAAAATACACTTATGATGATGGTTAAGAATCTAGTATCTTATTGTTTTTATGTAATGTGATGTACTTTTTAATAAAAAATATTATATAATATGATATTTTTAAATGTTTAATTAAATAAAAGTAGTAATTTATTAAAATTTAATAAATGTTAAAGTAAACAGGTTAATTTGCAATTTTTGTAAATAGATGATGTTAATATTAAAATTTTAAAAGAATCTATTTGGAATATTATATTATAGAGGAAACCATTGGAGCAAAAGTCACCTCTATTATAGAGGCAAAAATAGCAAAAACCAGATGATCTAATAATTATTTCTTCAAGATCTACATCTTCAATGTAGTAATGTAACTTTGCACAAAAAAGGTACAAAGAGATACAATGACATCAGTTTCCAATGCAAATTAAAGGATAATGAAGATTAGAGACTTCGAGATAAATTGCAAGGGCTACTAAAACAAACACTCATCACTTTTAATCATTTTATATATTATTCAAGATACATGTTGTAATTTTATTGGATAATATATTCATCAGAATATAACTTCGATCCTGTCCCAAAATCAAACTATACATTACATAAATACAATTTCCCAGTTTTAGTATTAACTTATCATTCCAACTCAAACCATATATAACTGATAATGAGATTATAAACAATATATAACATTTGACTGTGAAGCTTGTGTATGTGTAGATGTACTCGCTCCTCTTCTGGAGTCCTACATATATACTTGTTTTTGTTTATAAACTCAAACCATATATTTTGTCTCACATGAGTTTGATGTAATTGACGAAGGATAAGAAAAACAAATTGACGAAGACCCACCTTCAAGAAAAATGTGAATAAAGCTTGCATTTCTTATTATTGACTTGTTAAAGAGATATATGTTAAATAGCAAAAATTAAATTTACTCAAATCTACTTGTTTTTAATATGATGATTAACATGGAATAGAGTCTAGAAACCCAGAAACTTAAGATAACAAACAAAGACCAAAACCTAAAATAACTAAATATCATTCTAGAAAGTTGAATGTTTAATGGATATAGAGATTAACAAGTTTATTGGATCAGTGTCTAGATTTATTTATAGATTAACTAGTTAACTAATTAAACCATTTAGGCTAGAATACATGATTGAAAACCATACAAGATGTCGATAAATTCAAATGAAGAAGCTAATCATTTACGTATATATTATTCTATTTTTAAGAAATAACACAGATTAAATGTTTTATAACAACTGAACCTAGCTCACATGATTCCCAACAAACAAACGATAACGTAAAATAAATCGGTTGTTTTCTATAGTTAGTTAGCTATAAACAATACTACAAACTTAGATCAAATTTTAGAAACTTTTCTCTCTATAATTTTCAACAAATTTTCAACTCAAGATTGCATATATTGTAAAAAAAAGGTTTTTTTGAGTTGAATAAATTTAACATTCATTAAAAATACAAATACTACAAACTTTGTATCTTGAGTTGTCTCAGTTTAAACAATTTATCTATTTCTTTCAGGGAAATTGTATCTCATGGGTTCAAATGACCATTTAATTAATAATTTAATATCCATAAATCATTATTTTGCACTTTTTCTTCAGACAATTTTAACCTTATTCTCCTCTAAAATACCAGCCGGATCTTCTCACCCGCTAATTTGTTCCGGAAATTAAATGTTTTAATATTAGCCATTCATTTATAAGTGGAAGCTTCTATTCTTTACCGTCTGATTTTCTTGCCGTAAATTATATATTTTAATCGCAGTCGTTCGTTGTAAGAGGAAGCTTCTAATCCCAACACATACATGGCTTCTAATCTCAGTCGTTCGGCCAGGTAAGACCTTATAAGCCTAACACATACATGGCCATGTATTCCTTTGCTCTTATTGATTTTTATCTCAACACTAAAATCGTATATTCTCAATATGGTTACTAACGAATATTACAACCTAATTTTCGGATTAGATTATTGACTTAAAGATTCTAAGATTTTTTTGTTTTAATGATAATTGAAATCGAATACTAATATCTTAAATTAAAGAATAGATACCATAACTAACTTATTATTGAGGAAAAACGGCCAATCCTCTCATAAAAGATTTGATTTATGATTTTTAACAAATTTGATTTAATATACCAAAAAAATCCCAATTCTTGATCCAATCCATGAAAAATAAGGAAGAAGACTACATTTACAGTCATATGTAATTGGGAAAAAAAAAAAAAAGGTTTTCTTGTTTTTGTAAACCTGCGTTCTCTTGTATATATTCACTTATCTGTTTGTAATATAAGAAATGTTACGTTAGAGTAGCTGGCTTTGTGTGTGGTCGTGGGCTTTAGAGGTCCTGGGATTGAATCCCTTTTATGCTATAAATATTGCTCAATATTTTTAATATATCTAAAGGACAGTAAAACGACGTCGTTTGATTATTCGGTTGACCCACGTGGCATCTTAGTCATCATATACTAACGGAAACATAACACTGTTTAGCGATTTGATGGTTTCGACCGGATTTAGATTTCTCGTGTAGAAAATTTAAATTTTAGTTACATTTATGTAGTTTTAGGCACACTTCAAATTTTTGGGTGGATGTAACACAAAGCAACTAAGTTTATGGGGGAATTGGCTGTTTTCCCTTATTGATGAGCACAATATACGATTTTTTATTTCTATCCAAAACAATAACAAACTTTGTAAGCAAGTTTATTTTATTTCTTATTTTAAATATATTCGTAATAATCAAAAACCGAATTCGCTAATCTTGAAGGGATTTGAAATCTTCCCTAACCTAAATTTCAATGACGATACCATAGCACTATAAATAAACCAATTCTTATTTATACCTATCGTAACTAAATGCTTTACTAAAACTAGAGAATCATAAGATGTTAGCCGCTACACTCCCCATCACTTCTCTTAATGCGCTAAAACCATACAAAGTTAATTGACATATTCAAGTGAAGGTTTTGCATCTTTGGAAGCAGTATTTCACCAAAATTGGTGAAACAATCGAGATGTTTTTGGTCGACATTTCTGTAAGTTACAATTATAACAATTGTTCATTATAATAGTATTGATTTTAATTATATAAGTTTGATATTAAAGTTTATTTGCTTTGAATTTGAATTTTTCATAGAGTCATAAGATTGCTGCTAACGTCAAAAAGGAGCATATCAAAGAGTTCACTGCAAGGTATCATTTCAGAAACAACTAGGACGAATAAGCAAGGTCAACAAGTTCTTCATAAATTGTAGTCCCAATGCTATATTCAATGTCTACACTATTTAGCAATTGTATGTATTGTATATAATGTATTTATGTCTAATATATGTAACTAAGTTTTTGTTTAGCTTTTCTAAAACCCTATTGTAAATTTAAATTTTAAATGTTATATCGTTTCTTTATATATTTGAAAAGGTTAGATGAATTTTTTACCACGTCTATACAATCCGTGCTACAGCATTGCCGGAGAGTTTGAGTCCAACGGACCGAGGGTTTACTGTCTCAAGGACATTAGAAGTGTAAGTTGGTCCGAGGTATTCGTAGAAAATCCCAAACATACATAATATTCAAAACATATTCCATATACACATAAATTAACTACACCGAATCGCCCGTGCCATGGCACGGGTTACCACCTAGTATGTTATGAATGGTAAAATAATTAATTTGTTTGATCGTGTAACACCCTGACCGCCATCTTTTTTAGCAAAATCAGACTCACGTCTTCTCACTAGGCTCATGAGCCCATCAATACCCAACGGCCGGTTTGCTACGTCCAGAAGGCTTAAAGTCTTGTTTAACGACCCTGGAAATCATCACATGATATTTCCCTGTGTTTTGGCCTCACTCACACAATTTCGACAACCACTTTCCGGAAGGTCGCCCATCCTTTGACTACTCCAACATAAGCACACTTAATTGTGGAGTTCTCCATGACCTTTGACCGAAAACATAAGTGCCTTTGGTGACATAGGTGGCCAAATCAATTCATTTAAGCCTCTTCGCAAATCGGGGTCTCACAATTCTCCCCCACAAACAAACCGCAACGTCCTCGTTGCGCATAACGATCGTCACCCTCTGACAGTGTGAGCCCACTACTCCACACGTGTCTAGGTTTGGCTCTGATACCACTTATAACGTCCCGACCGCCATCTCTCTAGTGAGGCCATGTTCACCACCAGTCCATGGACCCACCTTTCTTAATGGGTCTCACATCCTCTCACTAGGTCCATGAGCCCATGGATACACGACGGTCTGTTTGCTATATTCAGGAGGCTTAAAGTCTCATTTACTGACTCTAGAAATCACTACATGATCTTTCCCTGTGTTTTGTCCTCACTTACACAGTTTCGACAACCACTTCCTGGAAAGTTACCCATCATTTGACTACTCCAGCGTAAGCACGTTTAACTGTGGAATTCTCTCAGGACCTTTGACCGAAAAGATAAGTGCACTTTGGTAAAATTGGTGGCCAAATCAATTCATTTAAGCCTCTCCGCAAATCAGGGTCTCATAGATCGTGACATTTTACAAAAACATCAGAATTACGTATTAGAAAATGGAGAACCGGAAATCGATTAAGAGATCGTTGGACGAGATGATTGCCCAAAATTATGAAAATCATGAAGCTCGAGAATAATCTAGAAGATAGTTTAGAAATGTTTATCTTTTATCTCTAAATATATTTTATCTTAGTTTAAGAATTTTATGTTTATGATGTTGACTACATGACGTTGTATAGTTGATGCATGTGGCCATGCAATACATCTAGTTGGTGTAACTGGATATACAATATAATACTTAGCATGTGTGACCATGCATTTTTCTATAGTTGGTGTAGCCAACCATCTTTTTTCTTAGATTTATCTCTATCGCTATATATTGATATATTATGTAGGAAAAAAGATATCTACCTACACGAAGTATGCTACAATACATGGCCACACATCCGAAGTTTAAATAGGTATCCCTAACTACATAAACTATATGTATCGCATGTCCACATATATGAACTATATGTAGTCATGTCGCCAACATCATAAACATTTTTTCCAGTACACTTTTCGCCGGAATCCGACGTTGACCAACATAAATATTTTTTTAAAAACATTTTTCTAGGTTTTTAATATTTAAAAAATTATGTTTTTGAATCATTTATAATATTGTATGATAAAAAATATATATACAATATTCAATGTAAAAATATTTTGTATATATATTCAATGCATTGATTTTTATAATTAGTTAGTTTCGATAATTTTAAAACTAAACTAAAAAAAACCAATTAGGTAAAATAATTATAAATAAAAATAACACGTAAAAATAAATAAAAAAATCACAATGTTTCCTTTTAATATTTATAAGATAGACGATCTACATATAGTTTGTGTAGTTAGGGATACATTTTTAAACTTCGGATGTATGGCCATGTATTGTAGCATACTTCGTGTAGCTAGGTATCTTTTTTCCTATTATGTAACATCATTTTTATGTGAGTCTAATATAATTTTTTCTCTAAATACTTTTATATTATTTAATTTCATCAATCTATCCTTTTTTACTCACCAATAATTACGTGTTTAAAGAAGACAATCAAAGATTTTCTAATTTCTAAAGAAAATAATAAAAAGCTTTGATGTCTTTGAGAATGAAGATGGACCAAGAGGGCCGGAGAGGGTATGTATATAAATACATATCAATGCCAAGCCACATCTTATTTCTATAATAAAATAATCTAATGGATCACGGTCACGAACAAACACTGATATAATGTTCTAAAATATCAACTCCCAATATAATACCTTACAATACTAAATTTAGCAAGACAATATATTTTATTAACTTACAATACCAAATTTAGCAAGACCTTACGTAAATGTGTTTTCCAATAGAAACTTAACAACACCATAAGAGATTACAAATCATTTTTATATTTTTCACTTAACGTTTTATTTTATTTTATTTTCAATACCATATTGAGATTATTGTCGTATCATTGGTGTATTCATTGACCATACTTGGCCTTGTACTCTCTCCATAGCTGATTCACATCTTTCCCAAGCAACTCAACAAAGAAGCTATCACTATAACCATTCCTCATCTTCTTGTTCAGTTCGGCCACAAACCCATTCCTCAAACCATTACAATAATCCAAGAACCTCGCGGTAACATCATAACCTTGATCCCATCTATCACCACGACCAGGTCCAACCCAATGGCTCGGAGCATAACCCGCCTTAAGCCTCACGTAATCCGCTATCCCTTCGATAAGCCCACCCGGAGCCCGACCCGCACCGTTCCACTGCCAAGAATGGACTACTTCATGATAAACCACTCCAGTAAATTCGCTTTTTACATCTCCTGATACACCAGCGAGGTATCCCACGTTGAAGTGAATCTCGTTCCCCGTGTTGTACGCTACACCCTGACCGTTCTCCATGAAGAGTGTGATCTTTGTTATGGACTTTTTGTCTGAAGGGTTGGTTTGTTGAAACAAACGCCACACGAAGTCTGTGGCAGATCTTAGTGACTGTGTGCCATAGCTTACGCCACCGATCTCTCCTCGGAATCTCTTGCCTCCGGCAGAGTCACCGGTGTTGTCAACGACAGAGTAGTCAACTGCATTAACCAAAGAGACAACGAGTATTAGAGAGATTACGAAAAAGATTTTGTGAAACGTCATGTTTGTATTTTGCTTGTAGTTTGGGACAATGATGTGTTTAGATGTCGAAGGAGCTCTATTTTTATAAATGGAAAGAATCAAGATTGGTCAATGGAAGACTTTTTCGTCGGTGGTGTACAAATACGACTTGGTATGAATACATATATTATTGTCGGTAAGAAAACAAAATAAATTTGAAATAAAGTAGTCATATATATGAGTACTATGAAAGGTGTATATTGCATAATTTACTTAATTTGAATACTAGTCTAAAAGATAATATCTTTACCTTTTTCAAAAATTATAACTATTGGTAACCATGATTTAGAAAAAAAATGAGAAGGAATATAACATTCCTCTTTATTTTTCAATTTTTTTACCATTTACAAGGAAAATTGTTTCCATATCATTCCTCAAAAAATGAGGAAAAATGAGAAGCAACGAAAAAAATGGAACAAAAATGTTCCTCTCCAAAATTGATGAGGAACAAATGGAACAAAAAAAAGTACAAATATTAAAAATTTTGTTTTTAATTTTTTAAAAAATAATTGTTTAATAATAATATTTTCATCTCATAATACAATAATTTCATATTTTTATCATGTATTGACATAAAAAAAAATATTTTTGATCTGAATTTCATGTTAAACAAAACTTAATATTTAAAACTTTTATGGATAGTAAAACATATTTAAGAGATGTTTATATCATAAATAACATATAAAAACTTACTACAATTTTCTAATAAGTTAATATAGATTATTAATTTTTAACATAAAATATATAAATTTAATTCACAAATATATTTTAAAATAATCTAAAATTAATTATATATAAATTATATGTAGTATTAGTATTTTTATTATTCATTGAAATTTGATTTATTTAATTTATATATTATAAAATATATTATTATTTTTTTGTTACCATCTTTTCTTTTTATTCCTCAAATATTGTTTATTCCGTTCCGTATTGTTCTTTTTGTTTTTTTCCTTTTGTTCCTCTAATGGTTACTAGTAGAAGCTATATATAATTTTTTTGATTTAGAACTTTGTATTTATAGATACTATAACTGATAAAAGTTATTTACACGTATCAAAAATTTATTAATAAAATTAATATGTGCCTTGATAACGTCAATTAGCAGCTACTTTGAACATCAAATTTTATATAAAAAGATTAAAAAAAGAAATAAAATATTTAAGACAGTTTATCAATAAAATCAATATCACAAATCCATTACGCATCTCAGCTAAAATCCAAGTGACCAAATAGTCTAATCAAACCTAGAGGTCACAGCAAATTTGAGTTTTTGAACCTAGCTTCATTATTAGTTTGCTATGTTTAGTTGACCTATTAATGCCAGCAGTGGTTAAAAAAAAATTTAAGGGATTATTACAGAATATGCCATTTTTGGCTAGCCTTTTAATTTTTTCCATTTTCTCATCTTCTTTTCAAATTTACCATTTTTACAACTCAAAAAAATAAATATTTGAGAAATATTTTTATAAAATACATATTTAATACTACTGTATATCCTATAAGAAGATATAACCAAATCAACCTAAATATTATATGTAAAATTGTGTGTTTTGTATAAAAGAAAATGGCCAATTTGAATTTTTTTTTTTGACAAAATGGCAAAATTTGTAGGGAATTTTTGAGAAATGCCCCTTTTAGTATACCCCTTTTTAAAAATACACATCTATTCTATCCATTTTTCAAAAATACCCCTTTTCAAATATGAAAAATTATAAGCTTTTATATAGTTGATAAGGTACATCAAGATCATCATTACTACTGGGAGACTAAATCCAAATATTTATAAGTTTGTAAAAGGTTCTAAACGGCATTTATAAGGTTTTTATAATGTTTTTAAAAGGCTTACAAAGTTTTTATAAGGATTTTAAATATTTTTAAAAAAGTTTTTAAAAGGTATTTATGAAATAGATATATAAATTTACACACATATAAAAATAATTTGTGTCTATAAATATAAACTTACACATATGTTTTTGATAAATTTCAAATTTTATAGTGATTTTTTGATAAAATTAGAAAGAGAAGTATTTTTAAGAAGTGGTATTGGAAAAGAGGTACTTTTTAAAATTTTCCCAAAATTTTAAATACCCCTAAAAAAGGGTGTAGTTCATAATTGATCCAAATTTTAATTATAATGTTTGAAAGAATTTAAAAGTCATTGCCACCAACAAAATTTTGTGATTGATATATACATATATATATATATTGCTACTTTTTTCGGTATGTAATTACTGATTTTTTAGCGAGGAAAAGCTATTTTTGTATTACTTTTGGCCAATATAAAAATGTCAAAAACCATGTGCATTCAAAACATTATGATGTCTCTTGTCCAATATTTTCATTTTCACCAATCTATTAATATATAGCTATCTTAAGTAATGAACAAAAATTTATTACATTATGTACACTAGGTTTGCTTTTTTAAAACGTGTTTCACTATTCTACCATTACTAATAGTCCAATACTTTTGATTTTCAAATTTCTATCACAATGGCTGAATTAACAAAGATACATATAATAATTCTTTAATTACTTTTCTTTTTCAAAATGTTTCCATCAATGCAAACGTCAATTTTTCATCTGCTGAAATTTACATTGGAGCCTCTAAAATAATAAGAGTGGCATTTTCTGTTTACAAAACTGATATTAAATGGATACTAATATTATATAACTAATTTAATTAAATTCCTATACTCTGATAAATTACATGAGGGGATTCGGATCCACTATCTTCATTCCATAGTGTATGCATGTCTAAAACAAAAAACCAGAATAGGGATATACATATCTGTTGTGGTCAACTCTCGACCGATAACCATTCTACTCAACTTGAATCGCCTTATTTATTTTTTGATCCCATATTTTCTTTTATTAAATTCATCATTTAATTTTTTTCTCTCATTTTCTTTCTAAATTTATTTGTCTACTTGTTCATCATTTAGATCCTCATTCATTGTTTTTCATTTCTATTTTTTAGTTCAGAAAACCAAACGTAAATCTTGTGCGCTAATTTGAACTGACTCTCTATAGAGAGTAATCAAATTAAGATTTATCTATAGATTTGATCCATAAATATTAACATTAAGACTTCCACGCTCTAAGAGCATGTGCATTAGCAGTTCTTTGGGCAGTCCCCCACCATTTAATTTCAAAAAATAAATCAAAAAGAAAAAAAAGTCGAGAACGTTTTTTAAAACGCGACGTCTTTTTAGTTTGGTTCTTCACTGACACGTAGCGACCCGCGATTGGTTGTTTTTTTTTTAATCTAAAAATATTAATAAACAAAATTAAAATTATTATTTTTAAGAACAATTTTTTAGGGACACCAATGCATATGGTCTAATGGTCTATTTAGGTTTAAAACTCGAGAACGTGATCATAATGGTATTTGCATGCTAAACTGTAAATTTGAATGGCCAAATCAAATCTAGTAGTAGTTGCTATTTAATTGAAATATCTAACAACTCGCTACTGGAATCATTACAAAAAATAGGTCGCTAATGAAGAGCAGTTCAAGAACCTTCTCCAAAACGAACTTAGATTTTTATAATATCAATTTTAACAAAGATACATCAATCAATACGTATACATCTATTTTTCAATGGAAAACTTACAAATACCACAAGAGGATGACAAATTAATTTATTTCTTATTAAAATTATTATTATAGTTTGTATTACATACCATTACCATATTATATTGTTCATCCTCAATATTTTGTATTCATTGACCATACCGTGCCTTGTACTCAGTCCAAAGCTGGTTCACGTCTTTCCCAAGCAAATCAACGAAGAAGCCATCATTATAGCCAGTCCTCATCTTCTTGTTCAGTTCGGCCACAAACCCATTCCTTAAATCGTTACAATAATCCAAAAACCTCATGGTAACGTCATAACCTTGATCCCATCTATCACCACCACCAGGTGCAACCCAATGACTTGCAGCAAAACCCGCTTTTAGCCTCACGAAATCCGCTATCCCTTCGATAAGCCCGACAGGAGCGAGATTCGCGCCGTTCCACTGCCAAGAATGGACAACTTCATGATATATCACCCCGGTAAATCCTCTCTTTACATCTCCACCATTATTCACAAGAGCTCCTGCGTTGTAATGTATCTTGTCTTGTGAGCTGTATGCCAAGTCTTTACTGTTCTCCATGATCAGTGTGATCATTGGAATGTCTCTTCTGTCTGATGGGTTGTCTTGTTGGAACAAACGCCACGTGAAGTCCGTTGCTGATCTCATTGCTTGTTCGCCATAGCTAGCGCCACCGATCTGTTCTCTGAATATCTTTCCTCCGGGAGAGTCACCAGTGTTGTCGATGACTGAGAACTCAACTGCATTGACTAAAGAGACAGCGAGCAGCATCAGAGATATTACAAGGAAGATTTTGTTACGACACGCCATGTTTTGTTATTAGTTTGTTACTTCTGTCTGAATCGTATTTTGGGACTGGTGTGTTTAGATTATGAAGAAGCTCAATATTTATAGAGAAGATAAATAGATTTTGGTCATCGAAGACCTTTTCTACGTAAGATTTTTGTAAAGTTTTCTATTAATATATATAGTTGAAAATTAATACTATGTATTTTAAGCTTTGATGTAGCTTACTTAACGAAGAAAAGTAAAACAACTTGTATAATAGTTTTGCCGTTTTAAGATTTTGTTGTTTTGTTAAAAAAGATAGTAATACTTTTCATTTTCAACTTTTTATTATTAAAGCTAAATAGTTTTACCATTTCACGATGTTTTAAAACTAGTGTTCCAAGATCTTAATTGCTAATAGTTCAATTCGTAAAAAACAATTTCGAGGTCACCGGTTCGAGTAACGTTTGGAACAAAACCATATAAAATACTTTGATTTCGATCCTGAAAAAATGTAAAACTAGTCTTCTATTACCTAATAATACTACATTTTGTCTTTGATTAAGTCATTACTTATCTTGGTAGTTTAACTATTACGCTACCATGTATCTTGGTAGTTTTTTCACAATTGTTGACTCAGTCGTAAGGCGTACAAGATGGTGCAAGTAAACTTGGACCATCAAGTTAGAGATTTGGTCAGGCACGACCTCACGTAATAAATTGCAAACAAGTGAAATTCACGGCATCATTGAAGGCCCACTAGTGGCCCAATTAAGAAATGTGAGTAAAGGTTGTGAAAATGACAGGACCACCATGTTTACTTCAACTTGGTATACTTCGTGGGATTAGTTTGCATATCGTTTGATAGGCAAAATGCAGTACCAATCGGGATAAGTTTTCGAATTTGGTTCAAGAGGACCTGGTCCCTAATATGCCCCAATCTCAAACCTATTCAACGAAATGATAAACAAGTGATGAGATCATTCGCAGCGTTATCGCTACCGAGCATATTTTTACTACTACTCAAACTTGCATATATCCTTGTGGGAGCTGATTCCACCTGAGGTTCTAGAACGTACTAAGGTAGGAACGGATTCACCTGCCCGAACTCGAACTGAAAGCGGTTTTCAAATACAAATGTAAAAGACTGAAAATTATAGTTCTTATTGATAGTAATTCTCTCCACCCCTTACAAATGATCCCTTATTCCCTTTATATACAGGTCCTAAGACAATCAAGGCTGGACGCGATCTCCGCTCCGGATATCCCGCGATCTTCATTATAGCTTCGTTGACTCATTAGTTCTTCCGTTACGATCTCGCCTTAACTGCTTTTTCCCCCAGCTCCCAGTTTGATCATAAACGGGCCTCCTGATTCAGTCACGATTCATTTCCACTGGGCCTGGCCATGTAAAGCCCAATCACTTGCAAGGTGCCAATTCTGGTGCCCACAATCCTGACAAAGGCATTGGGACACAAACAGTTTCAAGATTTCTTGGTCAAGTTGGGTGTTTATAACCTCCACGCTCCACCTTAAGAGAAGGGGGATGTATTGGGCTAAGCCCATCTTCTGATAATGACGGTGTTTAGGTCAAACTCTATTCATGATTTTATGGCTTATATATATTATTGAACAATGTAACTTCAACCCTTAAGAAATCAGATTTATACAATACTAAAGTTTTCTTGACATTCATCATATTTTTTTCTAAATTTGTATAAATTATATGTTCATATATATATATATATATACATATTTATATTACAATTTTGTTATGTAAAGATAAAAAACTAAGATGGTGGAGAAATACCGATGATTATGGAACTAATGCGGAAATGCATATAAGAAAATAAATTTTTGTCGATTATTGAATCTCATAAATCTTTAACGATATTGAAAGTTTGGCGATCCAACAGTTTACGACGAATACAAGCTAGAAGTCATAAGTCTAACATTAGTTTGGTGTTTACTATAAGTTATGTTGGTTTTTGTATAACATATTGTAGTTAATTTAGGCTTAAAATTTTGAATTTATCTATAGCTTCGAGAAATGCAATATTTTAATTTGCAAATTAGAATAAAATTTAGACTGAGTTTAGCCTTTTTCCCACTCTTTCACACTCTTATCAACATTGGGCTAACGTGAAAAACTTTGACTGTAGACATTTATTAGTATACACATGAACTACTATATGAAAGTGTAAACAGTATATTATATAGTGTCCATACCAAATTCCATTTATATAGTGAAATATGTAAACCATAATATATATAGTAATTAAATATAATATGATATACAATTACAAGAAAGAGTTTTTTTTTTCTCTAAATCAACTCACAATAACTTAACTTAACTTACATATATTCCAATTTTAGCAAGACGTCATCGTATACGTATATGTGTGTTTCCAATAGAAACTAGACAAGACCAAAAGAGATAACAAACCATTATATTTTTTTTTCATTAAACGTTTATTTGATTTTTTCTTTTCATATAATTGGTAATTCATTGACCATACTTGGCCTTGCATGTACTCTCTCCACAGCTGATTCACGTCTTTCCTAAGCAAATCAACAAACAAAACCGTCATTGTAGTAAGCTTCTCATCAAACCCATTCCTCAATTCATTACTTTTCTTTTGTTGTTTTGTTAAAATTGCCAGTAATACTTAACACTACATTTTTTCTTTGTTTAAGTCATTATTTATCTTGATATTTTTACTATAAGGCTCCGAATGGTAATTATACCGCACTACAAAACTGCACCGCAATATATAGTGTTATAACAATGTCAAAATATCTATATAGTTATTATTTGAAGCACACCGTAGAAAACACAATTATTATTCGGAGCCGTAATCTACCATACCTTGAATTTTTTTTACAATGGTTGACTTATTTATAAGGCGTACAAGACGGTGCAAGCAGACTTGGACTACGACGACGACCATCAAGTAGGAGATTTGGTCATGCACGACTCGTAATAATTTTTTTAAACAATATAATTGACATTCACGGCATCATTGAAGGTCCACTAGCCACACTAAATGCTTATGCACGAGTTATAATCATTCATCAGTTCTCAAGTAATAAGTTGAACGTGAAAAAAATGTCTTCAGAAGAACACAACACCAATCCCTGTATTTCTTGAAATGACTTGTTCAATCAATTATGGAAAGAAAATTCAGTATCATCCACCATTTCTGACTTTAAATAAGAACCAAAAGAAAGCAAACATAGACTGCAACAAACATTCAATACAAACTCTTTAAAAATACAAACATAAGGTAACAAAATCTCAATAATAATAAACAAGATAAGATAGTTTAGAGTACTACTAGCAATAAGGGCTTAACCATAAACTTAAATATCAATCTCCACCGGGTATCTATCCATACAATCTTCCCATGGACTGTTTGCTGAAGGCTTAACGTCTCGAAGAGCAACCCAAACTGAACTGTTACACTTAAAACCTGACCCCAAAGCAATCTGCCAAATCCTATCTCCTTCCTTCATCCTTCCTTTAGCTTCTGTATAAGCCAACTCATACCAAATTGAGCTTGAAGAAGTATTACCAAACCTGTGTAGTGTCATTCTTGACGCCTCAACGTGTAATGGAGAAAGCTTAAGATTCTTTTCTAGCTCATCTATTAGAGCTCTTCCACCAGCATGGATACAGAAATGCTCAAAGGCCAGCCTAAAGTCTGGTGTATAGTTCTTCAACTCTGGCTTGAAATACTTCTTTTTGACAAAAGTAATAAAGAAGGCAAGCTTCTCTTTCAATGGAAGAACAAGAGGACCTAAAGTTGCAATATTGATCTTTAGAGTCCTTGCAGCCACCATAGGTAGATTCTTTGTCAAGGTAACTCCAATTATGCCATCTTCATCTTCTTCTTGTGTTGCACACTCGAAGGACCTATCATCAGATCCAGTATGGATCCGTACCGTGTGAACAAGTTGGTATTTCGCGCGTGCACGGTCTTTAGATCTGTTGGAAAGCAGAACCGCGGCACCACCAAGCCTGAACAAGCAGTTTGTGACTAGCATTGATTTGTTTTTCCCCAAGTACAAGTTCTGAGTGATGTTCTCTGTACTCACTACAATAGCATAAGTGTTCCTATGAACTTGTAGTAACCCCTTAGCAGCATCAACAGCTATAACTCCAGCACTACAACCCATTCCTCCAAGATTCAAACTCTTGATGTTATCTCTAAGTTTGTACTTGTTCACAATCATAGAAGCAAGTGATGGAGTTGGATTAAACGTGCTAGAATTCACCACCAAGATACCTATATCTTCAGGCTTCACACCGGTGTTGCGAAAAAGATTGTCAAGAGCTCCGAATATTACTTCTCCCGTCTCTTTACGTGAAGCCCCCAAGCCTTGCTCAAGCGGAAAACACTGAAAACCTTCTGGGATGTATGTTTCTTGACCAAGACCGGAACGTTCAAGAATCTTTTCTTGGAAGTCAATTAAATAGTCGCTCTCTTTGTTCTTCCAACACATGCCTGCTTCTCTTGCACGTCTCGCGTATCCCATTAGAGTTTGGATACTGACCTTGAGATGCGACGGTGGAAGGTAGCAAGAGAAGTCAACAAGGTAAACAGGTTTAGGTCGGGTTAACATGTAAAGGATCCACACTAAACCAACAAGAAACGAGAGAAGGCTTATGGTTTGAAGGTTGTTCTCCATATGGTGGAAGAAGAGGTTTTGTAGATCATCTAACTTGATCTCATATCGTTTCATGGCTAATGCAACCATTAAAGAGATAAAGAAGATCTTCAAGAACACCATCTTTAAGTTCTTCTTCATTGAATAGAACTTAAAGATCGTAGTAGAAAAAAGAGAGGACAAAACAAGCTCTTGTGTAAGTGTTTGCTCTTTGGTTCTATTTTAAGTTGTGTCGTGACATTTTTTCTCAAGCTGTCTCGGTTTACATATATAGAAACGTTGAGTGTGAATCTAAAGAGTGATGACCAAACGTATTAATTATTCTTTCTTCTTCTATAATTATATTTTCTTGTTCTTAGAATATTATTGTACTTAAGTACTCAAACACTAATCAAGTGCTTTGTGTTTGGTCAGATAATTAATATTTTTTTTTTTCTAGGAGACATAATTAACGTTGACAATGTATAGTTTTAGTACATGAAAAATTGAAGCCGCACCTATTTTGTAAATTTTTTTGTCGTGACTCTTTGAATTATTACTCTTAGATAATGCTATATTTATGGAGTATCTACCCACCACATTCATTCATGAGTAATAAATAAGAGTGACGAAACTATCAACTACCTCATTTTACTCTAGTCGACCGTATACAGTTTGAACTATGTGATTCAAAATATCACAAAACATACCATTACAAGCTAACGTAGTAACATAGCCTTTTACATTTAGATATGTCCTTTGGTTTGAAAACACACATGATAAGTTGTTCGATTAATTTCGCAAAATGGGATTTACAAATTGGTTATGTACACCAAACTAATGAAATGAAACTAGTAATTAGTATTATAAACCGATACAATCAAGTCTAAAATACTAGTAATTTCGAAAAATGGGATTTAAAAATTGGTTATGTACACCAAAATAATGAAATGGAACTAGTAATTAGTATTATAAACCGATACGATCAAGTCTAAAATATACTTTGTTATCTAAATTTCACAAGTAAAAAACCGGTATATATTGTTCAAAAATAAAACCGGTATATAAACCGATAAAATCAAGTCTAAAATACACCCTTTTTAGCTTAAGTTTCACAAAACTACTAGTAAAAAACCGGTATATAAACCGATGCAATCAAGTCTAAGATACACTTTTTAGCCAAGTTTTAAAAAACTAGCTAGGTCAAAATGTTACCGGGTTATACAAGATAAAAGATAGATTTAAACAGTGTCATAAATTTTGGTTGCATAGAAGATGAAATTATTCAATGTACCTACAGAGTGAAGTAGACCCAACATCTTTAATGGCATTCCAAAATAGTCGGTTAAGATTGCTTGGCTATGGGTAGATCTCGATGGTCATATAGGGGTATTGATATGGTTGAGGGGAAAATATATTAACCTTTGTACATTAAGTTATAAAAAAATGATTCACCTTACTCAAGATGGTTTATAAGTATTAAGTAGCAATTCATTAATTTTAACTTAAAAAGTGATGAAATACATAAAAATGATTAACTTAAAGTTCCTAACTAATTGTTGCAATTTTTTTTTTTGTTTTCTTTTTAACTTACCAGCAAATGAGCAAATTGTTTGAACCATAGTTTACGTTCTTATTCCACCATGATTTTTATTGCGGGATATGGTTTTTTGAAATGCCTATATATGCATCATCTTCAAAATAGTGTTGCTGATGTAGTTTTCCCAAATAACAAATCTACAAAGATTAACAAAAATACATTTTAACTTTAAATTTTTTAATAAATAAAATAGCATTAAAATTAACATTACCTATACATAAAACTAACTAATCTTACTGTAGTTGATGAATATTCCATATCATACATCAAAAAGTCTAAAATAAATTAAGAATTAGTTTGCAGTATTTTTCACTATATAGTTGTTATTTTCTTGATTTTCTTGTAATTCTTTTTTACCTTTTTGAAAACGATTTTATTCTTCATAAAACTATACATACTTTATTTCTAATCCAAATAAAATTACACTACCAATGAAATCATATAACTATGATTCTTAAACTGAATTTAACTATAAATTAAATCATCTTTACTATTTTTGCTATCAGAATGATTCGAGAATTACTTCGTCTGGCATTATCGGGTCACACATACCCGAGAACAATATCAAGTTCTTGGTCGGGTATACTTTTTTCAAATCCATCATAATTTTCTTTTTTGTACCATTCATACCAATTGAGAAATATGTTTTACCCTTAACAACATTAAAAGATGTTTTACCCTTGTTTTAGCCATTGAGATGTTTTTCTTATTTAGTTATTTCAATTAGGTACAGAAAATACAATTACTTACTTATCGAAAATAAAAAGAAATCATTTTGCTGCCAAATTGCCAATTGTCCTCAATTAATTATGTTGATAAAGACAAAACACAGATTACAGAAACATAGTACGAAGTTAGCTAACTATGTTTAAGACTTTAATTACAGGTTTAAGTCTCTCCTGAGTGCTATCCAGGAAAAATGGAGAATCCTAGACTTGGCACAGCTTTCAATATCATTCACCTATGGATTTTAAATCTCATTGAACAGTTAGGTTGACGTTGATTGGTTTTAATGATTCTCTTATTGAGATTATAATAATGAATGGTTATTTATATAACTACATATATATTGTTATTTATAAAACTATATCTACCCTATTTTTCACATTAAATGCTTTTGTGCATCAGAACTAAATATATTATGTTATTTACTTTGCTACTAGGATATAACTCGAATACGACTACAACAATCTTCTTATAACTCTAATGTTTTATGAGATTTTTTGAGAATTACCATTTTAGTATCTCTATTTTTAAAAATGTCTCATTGAACTGTTTTATTTTCAAAAATGATTCACGGTTAGTATTTGTGGATGGTAACTACAACTGCGCGACTTGATCCAAGTGTTTGTAGAAATTTATAAAGTTTTTATAAAGTTTTACATGTATTTTGTTTAACAAAGTGTTTATAAGATTTTCTAAAATATTTTGTAAAATATTATATACAAATAAAAATAGTTTGTGTATGTACTTTATAAATTTATACACATATTTTTATGTATATCTCAAACTCTTAGAAATGCTTTTAAAAATAGTATGGAAAAAAGCATTTAAAAAAAAAAATCAATTATGACCATCTTAATTCAGTAATCGTTAAAAAAAAAAAAAAAATTCCAGCCGATGGAATTCATGAGCAAGTTGTTAAAAAGGACTAATATATAACCAATAAATTTATGGTTAAATGTAACCCATTAGTTTAAGAGGATTAAAAAATTAGAAAATTTATATTATTTTTATTTTTGTTAGAAAAATAGTCAGGCATTTCATTTAAATTAAGTTGTTGGAAATCCGTAGAAAATAAAATTGATGAAATTTTTTACAATACTCTGATGGACTTGTCAACGACTGTAACATTACGAACCCAAAATACGATAATAAAAATATTGTTCTTGTTATTCGTCTTTTATTAAAAAAGAACATAGGACTAAAAATTAATTTAAATTATGAAAAAAGCAAAAAACATATCAAGGCAAAGACAAGATTGGTGTCTATATATATCGTTTGTTGCAACAACATTTGTTTCCGAAAAGAGAAGAAGTAACACATCGTCCAGATTTGAATCCAACCTTCTTACAATCTGCAGCACATTTACCATTTCCATACGTCGCTGAACAAGTTTTCTTGCATTGATCACGAATTCTCCCTGTAGGTTTGATATCTGCATATATATATTTCCACAAAGTTACCACATGAGTATCATCTATATTATCATCATATTTATATGCATATTATAAATGATATATAAAAGTTGATTAGTAATTAACAATATAGAAACTTAATTGTAGCAAAGATGTTGTAATTGGACATAGAAGCTGCTAATATAATGAAGAATAAAAAAGTCATGGTAGTCTTTTTGATGTCCATTTTTTTAAAATATGTTCTGTGATTTTCTAAATCGTAGAAGTTCTATTTATAGAACATTTGGGGTTTTAAAGATTGTGAGAAAGAGGTTTACGATTCTTTTCCTTACTATTGATGGATCTTCGTCTTCCATTTATATTAATTATTATTTTATTTTTGAGTAAAAAACGTTTCTTAACAATATTGTTAGATTTTCCACATAAATCTTTTTTTATTGGATAACATTTATTTTTCTTTTTACTTTTTAAAGAAAATCATGTTGGCCTAGATCCTATACTATATTTGTATTAATTTAGTTATTATTTATCTTTTTGTTGGCAACATTTATAATGAATTATTTGATAACCAAACAAATGCGAAATAGATTCTCATCTATTAAGCTTATGGGTGATGAGCAATATAACAAAAGATTGCATCTTTTGGTTCTCTGCTACAAACTAATTGTTAAATCTAAGTTTTAAAGTTTAAGTGTTTTAAATCTCTCTTTGCACTAGTTGTAAGAACGTTATTTTCTTGAATATAATTTAAAATTATTAAGAAAAAAACATTTGTAATGAATTAAGTAAATTCGAGTATATATTAATGAATTTTTTGTTACAATTAGATCAATTATATATTAGTAACAAAATAAACGACAGATTGTTGTTGGGTTGTAATTTTTAAATGAGTAAAAAAATTAGAAAAAAGAACGAAATTTTGGAGCAGAAACTGAAAACACAACTTATCATTACTCCATTAAATTGATGAGAATATATTCCCAGAGTGAAGTTGTTTAACTCATGTTAGAAGGTAGCGTCCCAGTGAACCGATTGTTAAAGAGAGATAACGTTGAAAGTATTCTCATATTAAGTAGTGCAATGGGGAAGCTATCACTAAGCTTATTGGACTACTTGTTGATACAGGGAATTTTGCAAAATAAAATTTTATTACTGAGAATATAAGAGTGGTGAAATAAATAAATAAAAGATCTCCAAGTGAAAATGGTATTTATTTCAACGAAATTGTTTTAACGGAGGTCAGTATAGGTGAGATGCGAAAAATTTTCAAGTGAAGATGGGGTTTTACCAACTGATGGAGAGCGTAAGCTATATAACAAACGAAAAGACGAGATCTACAAGAGAATTTGGATTCACGAAGGTGCTTAAAACGCCGAAGCTTGACAAAGAAGCAATAGGGATAGGACGAGAATCCTCTTCTCAGGGCTTCACACAAGAAGCTCTTTAGGATCGAGAGTCCTCCTCTCTAGACTTTAGACAAAGCTTTCTATAGACTCTTTTATTCAATAATTCAAAAACTAATTACAATAATGATTTATGTCTCTTTAAATAAGAGAAAGAGAATGAAAGCCCTAATTTAAAGAAGAAGCAAACAACAAAAACATTCAAAGCCCAAGTAAATATTAAGCCCGCAAACCCAAATAAAGAACTAGCTCAAATGTGACTAATAACACGTTTATCTTGGAGATGCGCTACATCACCAACAAATGATATTTTTATCGAGGATCAAATCGCTAATAAGCAAAAGACTTACAAATGAATATAGGATCGATTTCTCCGGAAATACTGTTGCGAGAGAGACGAAATGTGGTGAGATAAGTATGGTTTCCAATTGAAGAAAGAATCTTATCACTGAAGTTGTTATAAGAGAGGTTGAAAAGGTAAGATGTGAAAGATATGTTTAAGTGAAGGTAGGGACTTTACCAACAAAATTATTATGTGAGAAGTCAAGTAAGGTGAGATGAGGAAGGTTTCCAATCGAAGTAAAGAATCCTACCAATGAAATGATTTCTAGAAATGTCAATAGTGGTAATAATATTATAAAGGTTTTCAAATGAAGATGGGATTTCACCAGTAAAATCATTATTAGAGAAGTCAAGAGTTGTTAGAAACCGTAATAGTTAGAGACTAAAAAGACTTCTATTGGAATTGACCTGGCCACAGAGGCATCCTAATCTAAGATCTACCTCGGTCATGAACTTGGCATCACATCTGATACCGCTCCAATAACAATTGTCAGAAAAGATATATGCCTCCAAAGTCTTAGACTTATTCTTGAACTAGATAATTGCATTCCTTCGATCAGGATTATACCTGAAAACGTATAATCCTGATCGAAAGGATGAGAAAAGAAAGAGTGTTTAGAAAATAAAAATAAAAACATGAAAATGATGAGAAAAGAAAGCTATATACTTATAGCGATCAAATTTTATATTTCTTTTTTCAATTCACAGCCAAATTATTTTCTTATTTAATTTTTTGAGCTGTACAAAATAATTTTTACTAAAGCATATATTTTTCAGCTTTCCAAAAAAATAATTCTTACAACCAAAATACTACCGCAATAGAATCTACAATCACAGCCAAAAATTACACAGCTCTAAATCTACAGACAAAAAGCTACAGCCGTAACCAATCAAGGCCTTATATTTTTTTGGTAGTGATCCAAAAACTATAATTCTTTCCTTGAAGAACAGTTCATACATGATCTTTTAGAGTTCCCCATCTGATTTTTTTCTGTTTTTAATTAATGTTTATCTGCTTTTTTTTTTGTTTTTTCTGTTTATATTTGATGATATCTGTTTTTAATGTTTTTTTCTCAAGGTCGCCTCTTTAGCATAAAAACGAGACAAAGCTAGATATTATCAATTGATTTTTTTCTTAATTAAAAGTCGTATTTTTTTTTAATTTTAGTTGTTGCTTTCTTTGTTGACTTATCCACATGATTCGATTGGTCAATGATCCAATAGTACAAAATAATAAGAGATGAACATATCATCAAAATATTGACTAATTCAAAGCTGCAACTTTTTTTTTGCATTAAACAAAAAATAAGTTTGTCCACTTATCTTGAGCAAGTAAAAGAAGTAAAGTTCAATGTTATAAATTTTCAATTTAGGGTCTAATATGTTTGCTTCCTTTCCAAGCTACTATTCAAAGTAATATGTTTTGTTTTACGTAAGTTGTGCTAATTAAATTACAATGCAAAAAGTAATTACTTCTATATTGTACCGACACCATGGTTGTTCGAATAAAAAGACAAATAGATAACATAGTTTGTCCACTTATCTTGAGCAAGTAAGTTTGTCCACTTATCTTGAGCAAGTAAAAAGACAAAAAGACAAATAAGTTTGTCCACTTATCTTGAGCAAGTAAAAGAAGTAAAGTTCAATGTTATAAAATTTCAATTTAGGGTCTAATATGTTTGCTTCCTTTCCAAGCTACTATTCAAAGTAATATGTTTTGTTTTACGTAAGTTGTGCTAATTAAATTACAATGCAAAAAGTAATTACTTCTATATTATACCGACACCATGGTTGTTCGAATAAAAAGACAAATAGATAACATAGTGAATAAGAAACACATGTATATAAATATAAACCAATACAAAACAAAACAAAACAATAATTCGATATGACTGAATTTTATTTATGAACTTCTTTCTATATGTAGTCTATTTGGTTAGGTATCTTGATTCTGTTCTTCTATATTCTTCAGCTTAGGTTTAAGAACACCTATAAACAAAAGAAATGTTGATACGTTAAAATATAGACTTTTATAAATTCAGACTATGTTATTATTATATATAGCCTTTATAAATTCAGAACATTACCTCTCTGGCTTTGTGGTGCTTGTGCTTCTGCGTTTCTTTCGGCCAAAAGGGTTCATGAACCACTTTGGTTTGTAAGAAACCAATATGTATCCCATCGTCAATCCAAAGAAAATACCAGGTATGAATCCCATTGCAGCTGCTGCCCAACTTATAATCTCATCTTCATCTTCTCTTGGCTTTGGCATTTCGGATTGTTGTGATGTTTTCTTGTGGATATCTTCACAAATTTTCTCAAGTGAAGGGCGAAAAAGTCCCGGGTTGTCCGCGAAAGAGGAGCAAGGCTGTGTTTGAAACTGAGTACCTCCTGGTACAAGACCTACAAGTTGGTTATGGGAGAAGTTCATGTATGCAAGGTATGAGAGTTTCCCTAGCTCTTGTGGAATTTCTCCTGAAAGCTTGTTTAGAGAAACATCCAGCGATTCGAGCTCTCTTAGGTTCGCCATTCTTGATGGGATGTGGCCAGTGAAAGCATTGTTTGACAAGTTGAGTACATGAAGCTCTTTCAATAAACCAATGGACGTTGGAATCTCTCCTTCAAATTTGTTTCCGGAAAAGTCGATCGATGTAAAGATATTTAAGATACGTTCCATCACCATTTCTTGGCCTTTATTCATCACAACTATTGAATCACTGTAATAGCTTGTACCCATGTACTGTCCATTAAACATGTTTTCATTTTTTCCAAGAAAGAACATTGCAGTCCAATTTACAAAGTAGTCTGCTGGCAAAGTTCCAGTGAAGTGATTATAGGATATGTCGATGATTCGCAGTTTAGAAAACCCGGTTTGTTGTATCGGTCCATGGAATGCATTGGAACGAAGAACAAGAACTTGTAGGTCTTGTAGAGAACTTAACCAGAAAGGAAACACATCACTGATTTTGTTACTTTCCACATTGAGAACTTCAAGAGAAGAGTTACTGACCAAATTTCTTGGAAGCTTCCCCACCAGTTGGTTATGACCAACGTCAAGCGACTTTACACTTGCAAATATATTCTCCGGAAGACCTCCACAAAGATGATTCTTTCTAAGATTTATAACTTCAAGAGTACTACTGAAATATCCCATGCAACGAGGGATTGAACCATTGAATTTGTTGTTAGACAAATCCAAAACGATTAGAGCGCGCAACGCACATATGAAAGATGGAATCTTTCCAGTGAAATTGTTGTTGGCACCAAACAAGTACCTCAAGGTTTCCAATCCAAGAAGGAATCCCACCACTGAAATGATTTCTAGAAAGGTCAAGAGTGGTGAGACTAGAAAAGTTTCCAAGTGAAGATGGGATTGGACCAACAAAATCATTATTTGAAAGGTCGATGGTGGTTAAAAAACGAAGGTGTTGAAGCCTAGAAAGACTACTTTTGGAACTAAGCTGGCCACTAAGAGAGCTGAAACTAAGGTCTACCTCGATTATATCCCCGGACTTTTCATCGCATGTGATACCGTCCCAATAACAACAGTCGCTGTCCTTCTCCCATGAATCCGTCTTGGGAGGATAGCTGTCAAAATAAGACACTTGATCCATACTCTGGAACTCATTCTTGAACTCCAGAATTGCATCCCTTTGATCACAACGACACAAGTGTTTGGTAAGAGCCGCAAACACTTCAGCAACATTAAAAAGGAAATATAAGAGAAAAGAAAGAATCATAGGAATAGTGAAACTGGTTAAGTTCCGAGACTCTTTCATCTTTCTAAGTATTTTACTTTCTTGAATATCAATAGTGCAAAAGGAAAGAAAATGAAAGTTGTGATGATAATATATGGTTTCATACTCATCTCTTTATATACACAATCAAAGATAAACCTTAACTTGACTAAGTAACTTGGGAAAAGTGTTCTTCAACTTGGACGCATTGATTAGAAGTATTTTCCAATCTCCCCATCTGAAATCTCAACCATAGTATAAACTCAAGAAAAAAGAGTACATGACATTTCAACGATAGATATTATCAAAATTAATGTATCTTGTTTTTTTTCTTTATGAAAAAAGCGTCTTTGTTGACTAATTTGGATGATTGGATTGATCAGTGATCCAAATTCATGTCTGATACACATGTTAGAAAATTGATTTAAGTTAATGAATACTTTGCCCAAGTTACTTAGTAAATTAATATATATTTTAGTTCTAAATTAGTTAAATAACTCAATTTATATATAGATAAATTAATAACTCTAGAAATTAATATGTTATTAATTCATATGTCGTTAAGACAATGAATGTATGAAATCCAAGACATGTTGTAGGGTTTGAGTTTGCATTTTGCTTGGCATGACATGTCGAGAGAAATGAACCCTACACATAGTAATAATTATATAATAGTAATTATTATTTTTTGTTTCATTCTGGATCTAAATGTATGAAAAAACATTTTTCTCCATAAGAAAAAAAAACTAAAAACCTTTCCTCATGTTGTAGGTGCCACCATTTGCTGTCCTTAGCATTCTTCCTATCCCTCAGAGCTATAAATTGGTTAAAATAGTAAATATTCATATGTTTTTATTTAAAATAACATACATATTATTTGAATCAGCAAATACTCTTAAAATTTTAATCTATACATTTCTAAATATTGTATGCATTGGTGGTGCTAGAGATTTTATAACTCACTACAACCCGTTTTATTAGGGTTAAAACCAAAAATTTATAATTAACGATAATTTGTACTCATTTCCTGATATGTCGAATTACTTCATGTAATATTCATATGGTTCGCACAAAGTTATTGTGAGACTCTGGTTTGCGGAGAAGTTTAAATGAGTTGATTTGGCCACCTTTGTCATCAAAGTGCACTTATCTTTTCAGTCAATGATCCTGAGAGAATTCCACAGTTAAGTGTGCTTATGCTGGAGTAGTCTAAGGATGGATGAACTTCTGGGAAGTGATTTTCGGAACAGTGTGAGTGAGGCCAAAACACAGGAAAGATCATGTGGTGATTTAGAGGGTCGGTAAACAAGTCTTTGAGCCTTTCGGACGTTGGATATGGATGGGTTCACGGATCTAGTGAGAGGACATGAAACCCATTAAGAGAGGTGGGCCCATGGACTGGTGGTGAACGTGGGGCCCACTGGAAAGGTGACGGTTGGGGCGTTACAGTAATGTACATGTATGTGTACTTAGACTTACTAAATTGAGTTGATGAAATTATTATTGGAGGTTTTGTTTGTGTATTCTTCTAATGTCAATATAGATTAAAACCTGTTTAATTGATAATGTTACTATAAATCTTTTTATTAATATAAAGAGTTATGGATTTATTGACATATAAATATAGAGCTGAAAAACTAATTTGCGATAAAAAATACTAATTTATCAAAGTACTAATTTGTCGAATAATATTTTATTGCGGTTATAATGTATATATATGCAGTGGTATTTAAAACATGTTCATGCAGCCAGACCTAACTTTAACTAAGAAAATATCTTATAGCCTATGTTTGTTTTTCTGTATTCCTTTATTAATAAAAGAAATATATTTTCCAATGTATATTTTTATTTATTTTCTAATTATATTATTTACACCTCTTGATTATCATTTATATAAGTTAAAGTTAGCAGAAATATCATGAAAGGTATTCAAATATTATATTTATGATGTATGTATTTAATTCATTCCGTATATGCATGCGATATAATTTTTTTAATTTTAAATTTTTAACAACACAGTAAATTATGTCGGACGCCAAATATTAAATACCCAAATATATTTATAGTTACAACGAAAGAAAAAATCTATTGGAGCACAAATAAAACCAAAAATATTGTTCACATACTCCCTATGTTTCTTATTACTTGCATTCTAGAGCAATGAAATTTTATGTTTTACTCCTATTTAATAAATTTTTTGTCTGATATACGCGATTATAAGCTATAAAGTAATGTTAAAACTGCAAAAATATTCATAAACTTGAATTGTAAATAGAAAACAACAAATGATACGCAACAAAAATTTTAACTCTAAAAAAAAACGAAACGAAGGAAATAATTCATTGACTGAATGAGAATGAGATCGAAATTGAATTGGATGTCAACTTCATTGGTTAGTCATCTAATAATGCAATGTTTTTGATATCATATCTATTGAAGTTCTTATCAACCATTAATTAGACATATGTATATAATTTTATTTTGTTGCGGAAAATATATGAAACCCCAATCATACTGTTTTCTTTGTGTGAGGAGCTTCTTCAAATCAATAATTCATTTATATGATTAAATACTTATCGAAACCTCCAGCTTCATTGAACTGCCGCTCACGTCAGGCTGCAGCAACATAAAATAAAACATAACTATGTTAAGACAAGTTTCCAAAATTCCAATACCTAATAGTATAAAATCTACTAATATACTTCTTTTTTATTAGTAAGTTTACTAATATACTATCTTTACAGTTAAAGTTTTTACGGTAAAAAAAACGTAGATACCCTTTTTTTTTGTGTGGATACCACATTAATTTACATATTTACATATATAAGAGAGGGATATTAACGTACGTGTTACAGTTGGTTCTTCTGCTGATTTGAATATTATGTGGAATCTTGACTCTACATAGCCTAGGAATTGCAGCAGCTCGGTTAGTGTTGAGAGCAGGGCCTTTGTTTCTCGCAGCATTTTGAAGGCAACGACAAGCTTGTCGACGGTCTGCGGTCGTATGAGCAATGCCAATAAGGTTTCTAACGCCGCTGCAGCAAGCTAGTGAAAAGGGTTTATTTTTAAGCAAGTAGTCAAAGCAACCTTTTAAATTTCCGCGAACCGCGGTGCAAGTCAGAGCCGCGTTTGCTGTGATTGGACCGGCTACAATCATGCAGGCGCAGACCAAGCATGCTAGCTTCATTAGACCAGCCATTTTGATTAAGAGATTTTTGTTTGTTTCCAAAAGGAGATATGGGTCATGAAAAGAGTAAGGGGACTAAGTGTTTTATATAGAGAAGAAAAAAGTGAGTGGTATATAATGAGAATGCGATAGACTACTATAAAATTGTAGTTGGTTGTTAGTCTCATTTAATTTGAGGTCCATTCATATATAATGATGAACATTTCTTGGTTTATATCAGAATCAATATATCAGTGAGCTATATTTTTTTAATTAATTATCATGTTCAAAATATCAATATGAAACAAAACATGAGCTTTCCTAGGTCGACCCCCTAGCTAGATCTTTTTGGTTGACTCTCAAGTCTCAACCCTCTGCTGCGGACAAGATACTTAATTGTGCGTTTGTCTCTCAAGGATCAAGAGGCAGTGTCATTTCTCCATGATGGTGGCAAGAAACAATTACTATACAATAAGTAGCTTTTTATTATTTAAATAAACTTGTAAATTAAGTTTAAAATATCTTAGTGATTTATATATCATAAATAAAGTAGCATTTATGTCATTCACAAGTTTAGCAAATATACTGGGGAGAGTATACGGTTTCATTTTATTAGATTATAGATTTCCAACTCAAAATCAATTGACAACGAGTGGAGAGTACCATATCTCATGTTTCGGATTGGTTTCTCCATATTGTAGTTTCTACCGAGTTAACTGTAGTGCATCGTGTTCACTTCTGCCAAGTTAAGTGTGGCAATAATGGACAACTCCATAGTGGTAACAATCTCATAAAACAATTTTATTAGAAAACAATCCATGATAAATTATCTTTTTTCTTTTAGAGGTTCTGTACCGAATCTCTTACATCCCCTCAGACCCGAGCCCAGAGAATGATAAAGTATCAAACCATGATCTGAGCTAAATCTAGAAACCATGTAGTAAAAGTGAAAAAAAAAATAGCTCTAAGTTTAGAACATAAGGATACATCACAAGAGACCAAAAAAATGAACATAAAGAAAGATGTGCTTATTAGTCAGACTAAAGAAGCCTTGCACATACAAAGCCAAAGACCCCAATTCACGTACACTATATACATAAGTACGACTATGAGGATGTTGACTTACAAAGAAGACAACATGTGGTCGAGCCATTTAGAGAGATGTGGGATTTCGACTGCTACGTTTTTGTTTAGACAAAAGAAAGTCTCTGCATTGGACAACATAACTGATACATCGTGTCTTAATGCATCCACACTCCGGTAATAGTTGTTATCAAGCCTTGATCTAATAAATTCAAGAGACAAAGGAACTGGAAACCTGTAGATGAAACCATGTCAACTTCCACTCCAACAAAACCTCTTTTAATCTTGTAGAAAATTACCTGTTGGTGTAGCTGGAGTTTTCCCATGGTCTGGTTCAGTTTTTGGAGTCCATAAGAATCCTGAAACGAATTAGCCAAGATTATGCCATATTTTTATGTTCTTGGAATAGTGTTGTGTTATTTTCTAAAGCATTAGATTCATTAGAATCACTAGGAATATACCTTAATTCTTTTGTCTGAAGTTTGTAACTTCGTTAAGGCCAAGAGCACATGGTTTCTCTTCTCCTCAACAGCTTTTTTATTTCTTCTCTTCGTTAAAGTCCAAGGAGCCACTTCTTTAAGAGAGCTAAAGTTCAAGTATTCTTGATGCCCCTGAAATATAAAACAAAAAAGTTAAAGTAAACGAAACAACAAATAAGATCACCACAAATACTAACACTTACTTGTCTCAAATATGCAACTTCATCCCCCTTTTGTGGAATATAGCGATGATCTTCTTCATGTTTCGATAATATCAACCAAGATACCTTCTCTTTTAGCTGCTGAGGTTTCTTTGTTTCAGTAGGATCATCTTCATGGGAAGTAGAACTGAGTTCTTGAGCCATATTAGCACACCCGTTTGATTTCTTCTTATGGTTCAGTGACACGGCAACATCATTAGTAATTGAGAGAAGATCATTATTTGTCCCGCACCATTTGGTAAACTATCTAAATAACCATGTGCTGATGTATCACCATTACTTGTGTTATTGCTTAGAGCTACCCGAAGAAGTCACGATCTCATCCTGATAAAGATGTAAAAATTGATAAGTAGCATATTTAGGCATAAAATCAAAGCAATGTTACAAAATACTCACTTCTGCCTTATGTTTTAACCTCTCAGATCTTCTTCTTCTAAGGCTATTCTGATAATATGCTTCCTTACCGCAACTGGAACCTGACTCATCTGAGTCATACCAATACTCTTGTGGCACATTGTAGGTAGTACCACCTACTATTGATCCTAATTTACAATTAAACAAATAAAAATAAAAATTTTAAGTATTAAACTAATATAAACTTAAAAAGACAACCCATGTGAAAAATAGAATAACAAAAAATGACATCAATAGAAAACCAACAAAACAAACGTTAAAAAAAAATCAAAATATAAAATAAAAATTATAAACCTTTCTTATATGTATATTATAATTATGTAGTCTTTGCTTTCGTTTTTTTTAATGTATGATGACATAAATCATGATAATTTTACAACAAGAACAAAAATGATCCGGATAATAGTTAATTTTTATTAATGTAAAATCTTAAGATAGGTGATGATACAAAATACATATGGATGTAGATCAAAATAAGTTTTTAATTGGAGGGTCGAGACGTGGTGCACAACAGCATTTGTACCATGGAGGGTTTTTAATGCACATTAGAAAAGTAGGATCTTCCCCTGGACCTGTGCATATGGTCTTGCAGTCATTATCAGTTTTGCAAGGACCTTTGTAGTTACATTTTCCTGAAAACAAAAAGAATAAGAATTAACTTAATTTATCTAGCATTATTTCTTATAGGGGTTTTAATTTAAAAAAAACAACTAAAGTCACACACACATAAATAAAATATTACCAATTGGTTTAGCAATGATTTGAGAAGAAAGAACACAAAAAGTTAAAAGCAAAAACGTAAGTTGAAATTTTTGTGCGGACATTGTTTAGCTCTTTAAATTTTTATTTTTTTTGTTAGGTTTAGAGCAATAGCCGTCTCTGTATATATAAGGGATTAGATGGTAGATGGGTAGATTCACTTTAATTTTTTCATATAAAAATATAAATATATATCTAAAAAGATAGATTGCAAAATTGGGTAACATATCTCAAGAATATCTTGCATTAGTTATATGCACCAAATTTAAATAAAAGCTACATACATTTTATTTTTTTTAAGTGCTTGTATCATTTATGAAATTAAAGATTTGTCAAAATAAAAGAAAGTTACGAAATAGACCACATAAAAGGCTTATTATTGCACCCATGTGTTAAAATGATCCAGGGTTTTAAAAATTGTATTAATTATAGCCATATCTCGGCAACATATATCCAAATTTAAATTTAAAATAAAATTAGTTAACATTTTTTGTTTTAGGAAACTATTTAAAACAAACCAAAGATGAAAAGTCAAACAGAAGAAAAGTACCAAAAGAAAACAAAAGAACCCATATACTGTATGACTGTTGACTAAAAAAAGCATAAGTAAGGTCATGTGTTATTAATTTATTTCTATTTTAAAAATAAAGATTTTGATCCAAAAATATCAAAATATACATCTATATATCTATATACAGTATACATTTTTAAATTATATTTTGTACTAAAATCTATTTTGGGTTATAACCTTTTATTTTATAATATTTGCATAGTTAAACAATTTTCATTTGAATAAATAATGAAAATTTAAAGTAATTTTTGTAATTAAATCACAAGCGAATCGCAAAATTAGAAACAAATATTTACTATATTTTTAAAAACTCATAAAATCTCTCCCTAATAAATTGAATCTCTCTCCAATATATTTACATAATCTTTTTGGTTTCAATTTATATTATTACATAAAACTCATGTATAATAAAAAATACAAACTTTTTCAGCATATTTCAAATTTTTGAGAACGGACGTATATTACTCAATCGATAAAGAAAAAGAATATAAATACAACGTCTACATAAGATAAAAAAAAATTTAGGGGGTGTTATTGGATTCTAACTTATAAAGAATTTAGATGACTCTGCTAGAATCATAGATTGGATGATTTTAAAAGATTGTTTGAGAGTTTTATATAATCTTGTTGATTAGTTTTTTAAAAGTCTTGTAAAGTCTCTCAAACAATCTCTGTATTTATAAGATACTTTTCATGACTTTATTTTGTAAAGAAGAGTGTTTAAAATCATAAACCAATAACATAAAATTTTAATTCATCAACAATCAGAGATTCTTTTGTTTTGATTGAATAACACATAACTTTTAATGACTCTGTAAAACTCTGTATCCAATAACCCCATATTTATGAAGATTTTGAATGACTCTTTACAAATCAATAACTAATAACACCAAACTTTAAAAGAGTTTTGTAAAATCTTGATTGAATAACAACAGATTCTACTTAACATCTAAAGTCATTAAAACTCCATATAACTCACAAACCAATAACAGCCCCTTAGATAATAGTTCAAAACAATTATAAATAGGACTAATATGTTCCCAGTTACAAATGAGCCGGAAGCTTGATTTCTCATGCAAAAAATATTAAAAATATTTAATTTAAGCTTTATATAATATTAAAAGGAATTAAAATATTTAAACTCTACAATATTTAAAATATGATTATATTTTACATAAATATGATTCTATGTTTCTTATGGTTTGTTTGCATTTAAAATATTTTATGGATTAATTTTTTTAATATATACTGTTTTTTTTTGTAAAACGCGGTGTACCATTGATTAAAACCTAGTATTATATACAGTTGGCCTACTTCATCTGAAAGTATAATTGATGTTCCATCAATGATATTTTTACACTTTATTTATTTAAATCATACAATAGAAGCATACATCCATATTTCTTGAATTTATTCGTTGATTTATTTTTCAATTTTTATAGTAATTTTCTCCAATACTTTTGAGCATTTTAAGGTAAGACAATAATATTGCTAATGATAAAAGCTGAAATTTACTATGATATTCAAATGTTTTATTTAAGTTTTCATATAAACTCACACATAACCTAAATAATTTAGTAATTAAATCTAAACTATGTTGAAAGTAACAAATTATATATATTTCCTATAAAATCATATGAAGTTTAATCAAAAGTTTTTAAAAAAAATCACAAAGAATAAATTTATTTTTTAATCTTTTTTATATTCCTCTCAATTTAAGTTATATCTCTATGTTTAGTTATAATTTTTTTTATCCTTGTAATATAATAGATAGAAAACTGAATATCAAATTGTTTTTAGATAGAAAATCAAGTATAAAATTCAAAGTAAAAAAATTATAATGTTATTTATATTATTAAATTTTAAATCACAAACTAAATATAATGATCATTATCTTTAAAATAATGTCTTACAAATTGGTTTGATAATTATATAAAAAACATTTTTTTGTTAAAATAATTACATACTCTTGAAAATAAAATAAATCTACATGAATATGCGAGAAAGAAACAAATATCCAAAGTAAAAGAATGAAGATGGTTTCTTTAACTTTATGTTCTTATTGTGCGATGGACGGGAATCAATATTTTTGAATCCCAATGGTAAAATAATTTTCTTATAGACATAAAATATTATTATACATATGTATTATACATTTAAAAATATAAGAAAACAATGAAGAAATGAAGAAGTATATAAAACAAAGAAGAAATATAATTGAAAACAAAAGTTTAAACCAAATATTTAATCAAAATCTTACAATGATATCTTAATTCAGTTTTCATCTCATGCAAGAGCATTAGAAAAAAAAAACAAAGACAATATTGACGGTAACATCCCGGGACTGTTGCTCAGTTTTGATAGTAATTTTCTTTCGTATTTTTGAGTATTTTAGGTTTAAAAAAATATTATTAATGATAAAATGAAAATTTACTATAATGTTCAAAATATATTATTTAAGTTTTTCATATAAACTAACACATAACCTAATGTATTTTGTAATTAAAATCTAAGTTATTTTGAAAGTAAAAAGTTATATATATTTCCTATAACATCATATGAAATAAGGACATGACTAAGTGGAGATGTAATCCCACTAACTTAAGATAAGCAAAGACAACATGATCTCAACTCTACTGGTTACATAGATGATGTCGGTTTACTCCGGTTAACCGGTTATGTTCTCTTCACCATTAACAAGAGCAAAAGCAAGGGCTTTGGCTCATAACACACTACCAATCACGAGAGCATGAAACTAAGTTATCATGACGGAACCTAGACAAAAAAAAATTATATGTTATTGAGTGTCAAATTACAAAAAATTAGGAAAAGAAGAAAATTTAATAGTAACTGCAAGATTTCTCTACTTGCAACAGGCAACCCACATTAGGACTTCTTATACTTTCTAACATTCTCATCTTATGAACAGTCAGTTACATCAAATCCAGATCCTGCAGCACAACCACTAGAGAGAACCACAGAAAATGATTAAGGTCAGAAAAATTAGAATCTCATAAGAATTGTAATTTACAAAGTGATTAAGTTAACCTGAACTGAACATAGTTAACATCATTATGATGTCCAGCCAGAACATCCATCTCATGATTTGGCTGGTATGAATCATCCTTGTTGGTCTTACTCGCACTCCAAATTTGTAACCAAGAAAACAACTTTTCGAATAAATGTGGATTTTCCATTGTTAATTCAAACCAAGATATAGTTAGGAAACATGATCACTACCGAGTATACTCTAGCACGAGTATTAGAGCTGCCAGTGACAAAGACGGATCCATTAGCATTGAATGCACAACATTAGATCCGGTAACTCTTTTGAGCACTACTAGAGGAACAGCCACGGTTCTTTCCTGGAATACGACTCAAAGTCAGTCTTCTAGCTTCCAATGGATGAAAGCAAAAAAAAAAAATAACTATCTATGTAAAGCACTCACCATAAAGACTAGGAGGCTTAGGGACATATACTCGAGGAGCACACTGGACACCCCGAGCGTCCCATATCCTAAATTTACCATCATCTCACGATCTGCAGAAATTTAAGAAAGAGCTTAAGCAGCTTATAATAATGCCAAACAAGTAAATAGAAATCTCAAGACAACATAAAATACATAAGTAATGATCATAGTAGGGATAGAGATCAATTTTTCTGTATAAGACGCCATAATGAACAGAACTAACATCAAACCATGTATAACATGTCAAAAAGAACAATTCTTACAAGAGAAGCTGGTACGGTGAACCAGGTCTCGGACTAAATGCAATAGCAGTAACAGCTCTAGTATGTCCACAGAGGACACAAACCACCATCTGGCAATAGCCACTAAAGAAATCCAAATGGGATTAAGTCATTAAGATTATTCTAATGTAAAGATATACAGATGTTGATACAAGAAAACTTACAACATGGATAACACAATCACTTGATGCATGATGCAAACAAAGTGTTGTTCGAGCTCACAACAAGATAGTGATCTCACCCTCATGCCCTAGACAGCTAGCCAAGCAGTATGCTGTCTCCATTGACCATATTTTTACAAGGTGATCATCTGAACCAGTGATAACATACATTCCCGAGCGATCAAATATAGCTACAACATTTACATATAGCTTCAGGTTAGCCACTTCATCATCTAAATGATTTGTATACTAACTTCCCACTAAGTTTTTAGTATTATACCACAGTACACAACATCTCTATGTCCACGTAGCTTCTTGATGTTCTGCATATGTTGTACTATCGAAGATGGTTTTCAAATGACAAAACATGCTGCACGAACTGATGGGGCACAATGATGTCTTGCAAAACCGCCACCAAATTCCCTTAAATTTAAGCCACACACCTGATCAACATGCATATGAGGCCAACGCATGCTATTAGGTGGTGCTTTGACATCACTTTAAAATTTTTCCTTGTCAGTTGCAAAAGTAAAGGAGGCATCTTTAGCAAACCATGGTTTTCAAAGATAACTTACTAAATGCAAAACTACCTACTGCTCAAAAGGGAGAACAAGACAACAAGACAGTCTCTAAGTTTATTTCTATCACTCATCTCTCCTGAGGGATGAGGCCTACTTGAAACAAAAACCATTCTCTTCAGAAGCTCCACCAAATAATCCTTTTTAATGTGAGAATATCTGAGAGTTCACATACAATGCCATGAAAGAAGGAAAAAAATCTCTAGTCACTAAACTAGTCATTAACAAGTTTTTAAACTTCTACACATAAAAATTCATTTTAAATTCACAATCAGTGAAAGCAACTATACTAGTTACCTATTAGCCAACTCGATATTGTTTAAAGGAAAATATTTGTCATCATCATTCTCATCGCCACTAGGCAAACCACTCCTTGAGTACCAAGCATGATACCTTCTAGGAAGATGTTCACTTTCAAGAAGTTCATGTTCAAGAATTTTATGTCGCAACAGTGTGTAAGTTCCATGGCATAGTCGAGATGAAAGTAAGCAGACCATCAAAAAGAAAATTTTTCCACAGGTATAAATTACCTCACAACATTTGTAGCCCTATGTGAGTGTGGATTTTGCAGTCACTAGCAGTTTCCTAGACATTACCAAAGGCTTCATAGGGAGAGAAACTGAATCAGCTTTTAGAGCCATTTGAACCTGTCAAAATTTCCCAAACACTGACTTTAATTAATAACCAACTCAAACCCAACAAAATGAAATAAGATGAACAAGATATTATATTTCCAAAAAGAAGTGAAATATTAAGATCCAAAGCAATTTTTTCTATAAGTTCTCCTCTCCAAAGTTACAGTGGAACAACATTAGAGTCACATGAAACTACCGGATAACGAAAACACAAACATATTAGGTGTAACAACATCTTTGGTACTAATGCATAAATCTGTCTACTCAAGCCTTATACTAATGTTAAAAATTACAATCTTTGTCGACTAAAAGGATCATTCTTGCACCAAAAAAATGCTTAAAAACTATATAACTCAACTATCCAAGATCAATAACAAAACGTAGTGATGCATGAAAACAATTAAATAGTTCTTGTTTGTTCCTAGGAGGAGGACCATTATAGAATTGCGACATATGATACCTAACAATCCCATTCTGTGAAGATCTAAAAAGAGCCAAAAAACCTTGTTTATTTGGATAGCCAGAATCAACCACATAATATTTGTCTCCAGGAGGCATAGGAAATGCATCATCACCATCTTGTGCCATCGCGAGAACTGCTGTATCGTGATAAGATCCCGGTGCTCCATTCCAAACATATGTGAACAGCATATTTAAATCACATATTGCCATCATATTAAACGAGTTTCTATCATGGCGATTCCAATACATCCCTTCGAGTTTAGGTTTAACTTTAACACATACATGAACTCCATCTGCAGCCGTTTAGGAATTCGACGCAATTCTTGTCTTGTTGGAGTCTTGCTATAATCACAAGCAAGTAACTCAGTTGATCTAAGCACTTCAAAAACTTTTCTATTCACTGTCTCTTGCGTCCATCCAAATCGCAATCCAATATCTCTTTGAACATCATTGTGCCCACATATTCGTAAAAATATGGCCACTCCCTCTTCAATTTTTACATTTAGTGTAAGTTGTAAACCATAACTCATTTGTAACTTCTCACACAATGATCTAAAACCATCAAGTGACATTCTTAATAACTGAAGACATGCAGCATTAGCTTCTTAGACTCGATGCCATATATTTCTCCATCCTAACCCGTCACCTGTTTGCACTGGGCCTCTTTCAAAACAACGATTATAGTATGTCAATGATGGTTGAATTATTAACTCTTCAATTTGCTCATTTTCCAAATTCCACAACTCAATTCACTTATCGTAGTTTAGATTGTGGACATCTTGTGCATGTAACTGACATATACGAAATGCCTGAAATTTTATAAACACAAGATAGAAACTAAATTAAATTACTAGAAATTACATTAACCAATAATACATAAGACATAATAAAAAAATATAAGTTTTAACAATACAAATGTTATCAAACTAATCATTAGATTCTGAATCACTTTGTTGATTTTCATTTAAATTTGGTCCTCGTTTATTTCTCCGAATGTTGAATAATCCTCCCAATCTACGTGGTCGTGAAGATTGCCCTTCTGAAGGATAATTCATGAAACCAATTTCTGGTGAAACTCCTCTAAAACCGTTATCGAAAGAAGGTATTTCTACTTCATGTGAAACTCATTGTTGAGCATTTGTGGTAGTCTCTTCTTTTGTTCCTATTTAAAATTCATGATGAACATTTGTTGAAGAGATACATTGTGGAGCATTTTGTGATGAACCCCATTGTGGTGCATTAGGTGATGAACCCCATTGTTGAGTATTTGGTGGTGAAGTCCATTGAGGCGCATTTTGTTATGTTCTCCATTGCGGACCATTTCATGGGGTACCCCACTGCGAACCATTTGGTGGTGTACTTCACTGCGGAGAATTCAGAGGTGTACCTCACTACGGAGCATTTGGAGGTGTAGCCCACTGCGGAGCATTTTGAGGTGTACTCCATTGTGGAGCATTTGGAGGTGTACTCCATTTCGGGGCACTTAGACCCCATTGTGATCCATTTGAAGATATCCCCAACTGTTGAAAACTCGGACCCCATTGTCCACCTGCATTTTGACCCCATGAACTATTACCACCATATGTACTGCCGAAAGTAAAGTTAGTTGGATTAGGACTTCCACCATTTTGCCCAGAGATTAAACGCTTTCCCAAAAATTCATTGTCCTGTGTATCTGAAGTTAAATTTGTAAAAAACGCATCTTATCGATCAATAAAATATTTACGCCAAAATCTTTCTTCTTTAAATGCATGAATGCAAATCTTTCTTCTTTAAATGCATGAATGCATGCCCAATAAAAATCCGTGTCACTTGAAAGCTCCAAAGATTAAAATATCTTGACAGCATTATCAAATTTTTCGTAATCATCTTGGTCGAAATTGTTTTGGACGTAATTGTTGTATATAGAAAATATATAATGTAAATACATTTATTTATGAGAAAAAAATTATATACTTTTCAATAGGAAATCATAGAAACAAGAGGTGTAGAGTTGAAGTTTGGATTGTGTTTTGATTTCTGTAAAAAAAAATATGTTACAATAAATAGAAAAAATAAAATGGTTTTGGTTATAAAATAAAAAATACCTTCCAATGGAGAAGATGGAAATGATATAAGATGTTCTACATAAAAAGAAAATAATATGTTAGTATATAGAAAATATAAAATGCATGTAATTTATATCAAAAAAATAATATATATCTTTGTTATATTGAAGAGGAAAATCGAGAGAAGAAGAAGTAGAGTGGGTTATGATATAAAGTAAATAAAGTGAGAGAAGAAAAATTGTATTTTGTAAAGAAGTACAAAGAAAGAGAGTGTATTTTATAAAAAGTAGAAAACGACCGTGAAAAAAAAAAAGTATTTTACTTTTTATTATACTAAACATTGCTGAACTGCTCAAACCTGCGCAGACAACATGCAATGTCTTTGTCCTGCTTTTATCAGAAAAAAACAAAGAAAAAAGTGCATTGCCCACAATTTTCCTGCTTTTATTATAAAAATCTAAAAAAATTTGAATGGTGTACAGAAAACAGGAGACTTACATACATGGTCAGCTTACCTTTTTTGTCTCTCCATTCAATACCTATATTGTGTAGGTGATCTATTATATGTCGAATGAACATGCTTTGCTTTTTGTAGCGATAAGTGTAACAATCAATAAGAGTAAACTTTTTGGTAACTTATTGATGGGAATATGACAACAATGTTATTGTTATTTTATTATGAGCCTCCTGTCGAGATGGTACTTGATATCGGTATTCCCAAGCTGCAGGTAGCTAGAGGGTCTTCCCATATCTCGGTCGTTAGAGCCTCGCCGAGCTCCAGCATTAGCTAACTAGGAGTGAGAGGAACGTGACATGAAATTTTCTTTAGGAGGGGGAGTTCTCATAGCCTTCTCCAATTCATACTATTTTTGTAGAGTATATGTTGTTCTTTGTCAAGGAGGGGCAAGACTTCGGCTCGTGACAGAGACGACGGTACCATATACACCACCGGTGAATTTTCTCATAGAAAAGAGTCACATATACTGTTTCACAGGAGGGAATTTGAGCATTCTTCTGAAATTTCAGAGCTTCATCAGCCTTTACTGAGACTTGGATCTGACCATTGGAGGTGTCAACATCATGCATAGTACCCAAGGAGGCATCAAAGGCTGTAAGAATTTTGAGAGGCCAAAACTCTGAAGGAATCCCATCCAAGCGGATCGAGAAGGTCAGAGAATCTAGGGACAGGGCTCCAACATGAGGTTCCCATCTTTCCAAAGCAAAAGAACAATAATTAAAATGACAAGGGCGTTTATTGAAAACTTTCTAGATATCTGCCTCAGATTCAAAGTAGAACTGAAACCGAGAGTCTCCAAGAGGAAAACCACACACTCGTCCTTCAAGGTCCCAGATGTTCTCCTTTGGGAGACTAGCTACAAGGGTAGCCATTCTTCGTCCACCTCGATGGAACATTCTACCCACTAGATTGAGATTCAGACGGGCAATGATTGCAGAGTTGTCCACTGGTGGGAGTACCACCACTTCATCATCCTCATATTCAAGCACAGGAAGGTTGGTGACTTGAGGAGGGGAGGATTCTCAGTACCAGCTGGGGTGAGGGCGACGAGACATGATGAGAGAAGGCTTAAGAGTAAGCAGGTGTAGAAGCAGACTATGAAGTCAAGAGAACAAAAATGCAAGGGAATAGTTAGAAAATAAGTCGTCTGGAGTGAAACCACAGGGTTACAAGGCTAGAGAATAAGAAAATGATGTTGTTGCAAGTTTGGAGTCAAAGGAGAAGGATCTAGAAGAAATTGGTAAAGGGTAAAGGGGGGAAGGCATCACTGGATAATGAGAAGCACCAGTTGCAAGGATCGGGAAAAGCATAAAAATTCCTTATTTGGAAACCATTTTTGAAAACTAATTGCTCCATTTAGTTATCTCAGGGATAGTGCCTGGGAGAGAAAAATAAAAACAAAAAATATGCTCCTACTGGTCATTGTCATGTAGTAGTATACTTTTTTATTCATGGGAATATGAAAACAATGTTATTGTTATTTTTTCTTTACCATCAAATGGTTACGAGGATATATGAAGAGAAATGAAATATAAAAGAAAAAAAAAAGTTCATATGAAAGGCATATATTTGGATTATATGAATTTTTTTTTTGAGTTTATGACATGTTATTTGATCATCATTTAACAAGTTATAAATAAATAGTGATATTATATGTGGTAAAATTAATATATATACATAATTGACCTATATGAAAATTGTAATTTTGTATTTAGTTCTCTCACATTTATCAGTAGTAAAAGTACGAAACTAATCATACAACCAGTTATAGATATCTAACAAATGATTTACCACTTACAGATGTCTAACAAAAGTTTTAAGTCATACCATATATTTAATAACTTAGCATGCTAGAAATAAACTTAACACATTATTAATTGTGTACTTTTTAACCTTTTTGCGATCAAGTTTACCCCAAATTAATAACACTGCACTAAACATTTTACGATTTTTATGTATAACTATTTTTTTAACATGCTAAAGAATTTGGTAAAAGCATTAATTATTCGGTACATAGTAAAAAATATTTGAATAGAGATATTTTAATAAGTTCATAAATATTTCGTGCTAAACCGATATCATGTAATATCATGATGAATTTATTATTTATGTGATAACTCATATTTATCGTAGTAACTAATTTGTTATATCATATATAGAGAATAACAAGTTATATATTGTATATTATTTATAGGGATAACTATTTAACGATCATATTAACTATTATAATATCGTAATAAATTCATATATTATTTGTTAAATACATAGTTATCATGCTAAACTAATTATAAATCAAACAAGAGAGAAATCTACAACATCTAATAACGAGAATGACACTACAATGAAGGATGCAACTATCATAATCTTCAACCAACACACCTCTTTTATCGCTTGTCTCACTGCCTAATTCATGTGGAATTAGAAACCACCACTGATACTTGAAACCACCGCTATCAAAGTTTCTTTCCATCCAACATCTGTATATATTGATAATAAAGGTAATATCTAAAAATTAAACAACAAATTATGACAAAAGTTAGAGAAGATAGAGAAATAGGGGCAAAAATGTCAAAATACATTGAACAGTACACAAAAATTCGGTAGGAGAGAAAACTAATTTTTCAATAATTGGTTTATCCATGTTATTTACTTCAAAGTAGCAATTTGGTTCTGGGTGGTGTATGGAGGAAGGAAAACAATTGCATATCATTGCATAACCGTAAATAAAAAATTAAACCAATGATATGAAAACAATCTCATACCGTTTGTTAAACGAGAAACGTTTCTCAATATCACTCTTTCTTTTCAATAATTTATCATTACTTTTTGGTGAGAGGCCCTTCCTCGTCAGATTGATGGAGAAGCTCTTAGAGCATGAGCATTGGTGTGGGACTTATTTTGATCCCATGGTTAAAATATGAATATTTTGATCATGGGACAATTGTTTATTTTTTGTTTATGAGGGCATGAGCATTGGTGTATACAATAATTTTGTCCTATTAATATTTTTATAGTATTTATGATGTAGGACAAATATTTAATTTTGGTCCATGAGCATTGGTGTATATAAGTTTTTTGTCCCACCATTATAATAAACATATTTTGAGTTTATTAAAATAAATAGTTTTAATTGTTCATGGCCTTGTTTATCCCGAACTCTTGTTCGACGAGTAATCGTTGTGCCTATATTTGAACCCACACCGGCGGTACCAACGGTATATGTTTGATCGACATCTTCTCCATGTTGAAATTCAGAAATGTTACGGACATTGTATGTATGTCGTTCATCTTCCACAATCATATTATGGAGTATTATGCATGCTTTCATAGCATTTGTCATTTTGTTTTTATCCCACAAAAGAGAAGGATTTTTAACAATGGCAAACCTAGCTTGCAAAACTCCAAAAGGCACGCTCAACATCTTTCCGCACAGCTTCTTGTTTTTTAGAGAAGAGTGAATTTTTTATACCTTGTGGAAGTCGGATAGATTGAATAAAGTGGCCTAATTCGGATAAATACCATCAGTGAGATAGTACGCCAAATTGTACTCCCTTCCGTTGACAAAGAAATTGACCTCTGGAGCTTGACCGTTTATAATGTCATCAAATACATTAGAACGATCTAGAATATTAAGGTCGTTCATAGTACCTGGAACTCCAAAAAATGCATGCCAAATCTATAGATCATAAGAAGCTACCGCTTCCAACACGATAGTAGGTTTTCCGGTTGCTCGTGAATACATGTCCTTCCAAGCTGTGGGACAATTCTTCCAGCCCCAATGCATACAGTCAATGCTCCCAATCATCCCCGGAAATCCACGTTGTTCATTTTGATGGAGTAGTCTTTGTATGTCTTCCTGTGCAGGACGTCTTAAGTATTCATCGCCAAACAATTGAATAATTGTAGCAGTAAACTCGTGCAAACATTTTTGAGCTGTGGAGGCACCAATTCGTACAAACTCGTCGACCGTGTCACAAGCACTACCATATGCCAATTGACGAATTGCGGCAGTGCATTTTTGTATTGGTGAAAGACTAGCGCGTCCGGCTGCATCCTGGGTTTGTTGAAAATATTGGACTTTGGTAGATAGATGGTGCACAATACGCATGAATAATTGCTTGTTCATTCGAAAACATCGCCGGAATAAATTGTGCGGGTATGTTGGAGTGTCACTAAAATAATCATTCCAAAGATTATTGTGGCCTTCTTCACGGTTTCTTTGGCTCGGTGGGTTCTTCCAAAAGGTTATAATTTTCTTGAAAATTTTGGTAATACGCATCAAATGGATCATCCTCATCTCTTTGGTAGTGAAAATTATTTGAAGATGATGCCATGTTTTTGCAAGAAAATATTGAGAAAGTGAGAATATGAGAAGTAGAGAAAGAGAGAAAATATGATAGAAAGTGAGAAAGAAAAGAAATGTGGTAAAGTGAGAAACTTAAGTTTAAAACATGAGTAGGATCGTTGAGAAAATTTAATAGAAAATGGGTGATAGAAAGAGATAAAAAGGTTGAGGAAATGGGTGATAGAAAACACAAGAAAATGAGAAGTGAGAAGTGAGAAGTGAGAAGTGAGATGTGTTCGTTGCTTTGCAATTGAGATGTTGCATTTATATATTGTGCTTGTTGGCTTCAATAAAGGTACCACCCGTGACACTTGAATACAAAGTAAAAGAACTAGTGCTTCATAATCGACAACAATACAAGAAAACCCTGATCAATCGCTTCAAAGTCGCCCTTCGCCTCCAGAGAGAAACACGAGAGAGAGAGAAGAAAACAAATGAACACGAAACGACCCTGAAAAATTCATCCTTCACTTACCCGACCACGTACCACGTAGCTTGAAGGACAAGATGAATTTGTCCCGTTTTTGCATACGTTCCTTCGGTTTTAATCGATTTTTGATTTAAATTAATTGATTTTCTTGGTAGGACTTTGGTCTACTAACGCAATTGTGTTTGCTCTGAGCATTGGTGTCCCATGTTTTTGGTCCCATGATTAAAATAATAATATTTTGAGTTTTAAAAAATTAATAATTTTAATTAATAAGTAAAAACATATTAAAGATTGGATTAATATAAAACATATAACATTAACATTCAAAACATTAAAAACTACAAAGTTACAAAAAGTTGAAAATAGGAAAAACATACAATTAAGACATTAAAAATATAAAAGATTAAACCAACATTTTATTCAATTCATAGAAATTTTAAAATTAATCTTCATTATCTGAAAGATGTCCAAAATTAGTCCAAATATGCTCAATCAAATCATCTTTTAATTGTTCATGGGCTTGTTTATCCTGAAGTCTTATTCGACGAGTAATCGTTGTGCCGATATTTGAACCCACACCGGCGGCACCAACGGTATATGTTTGATCCACATCTTCTCCGTGTTGAAATTCAGAAACGTTACGGAGATTGTATGTATGTCGTTCATCTTCGACAATCATATTATGTATTATTATGCATGCTCTCATAACATTTGCTATTCTGTATTTATTCCATAAAGGAGATAGATTTTTTCATTAAAAAATTTTGCCCTACAAAAAATACATCACCCAATCAACATTAGCCACGTGGCTCGAAGGACGAGTGAAAAACGTCCCGTTTTAAAAAACGTTTCTTTAGCTTAATCGTATTTGTGTTTTATTTTTTTAAACAATTATTGAGTGGGACGATGCATAACTACGCCGATGCACATGCCCTTAGTCTCTTTAAGCAGCTCCGACTGTGAGGTCATTATTAGAGGTGCTAACCATTTATTAATATGATTTTAACATTTTTCAAATTAAGAACCTACCTAAAAGATTTTAATTTTTTTAACCTTTAATGGTTGAAGTCCTTAACAAAAAAAATATAACTATGAAAGAGAACAATACATATTTATGGTTTTGATTACAATACATGTTCATGTTTTTTATTTACATAAGAGGAAAGAGACCAAGAATATGAACGATCAAAAGTGAGAACAAAATCAAGAACCAATTTTATTACATCCTTTGAAAAAAACAAGATCAAGAACAAAATTCGATATGAAAAATTACAAGTGTAGCATTCAATCACAAAATCCTGAAGATAGATGACTCTTGAAGCATTCAAGAACAAAATCCGATAAGACCATTCATATGGGCCAGGAAAGAAAGTTTGCGCCATTCTACTCAACATGATCAAATGGGATTCCATTTCCAATGAGAGCAAGATCTTCCAAAAATGAACAAAAACTTATGCTAGTTGGATAAAAAACTGTTTGTAAACAAAGAGCATCATACATAAGAAAATAACCCTTGAGAGAGAAAATAGTAAGATGAATAAACAGGAACTGGAGAAATTTGATTGTTCTTCCCATTCCAAGTGATTCTATTAGTCTCATCCTCAAATCTCCTTTGTAACCAAAGTTGTGACACAATACATTTCAATGACATGTATATTATGAAACTCTACATATTTTTCTACTCCATTATCGGTTATATGAAGTAGTAAGACCAAAGGTCGTCTCATAATAATTCTTATACAAACCCTTTTTTGTGTTAGTACATTTCCTCTTGTGCTAATGGTTCATGTGCAAGGATCGTAAACAAATTTAATTACAACAAAATCCTTGCCCGATACATGTACTTACAAAATGGAAATCATATTAATGTCAGGAAATGCGCTAAATACAAAGATGGGTTGATGGAATGAGGAGCTACGAGAATCTCAACGACCACAAAGAGAATCGGTGCATCAAACGACGCCATGACATAATCAACGGACCAAATCAGGGAGAAGAATAAGAGAGAAAAAAAATTACTATCGGAGAAGAGAAAAAGAGGGAGACAACACAAAGAGAACTTACTAGCAATATATTATTATTTTTAGCTGCTATTTAGAGGTCGATAAATATGTAATCCTCTTAACTAAAATTTAGTTACGTAACCATAAATATGTAATCCTCTTAACTAAAATTTAGTGCACATAATCATTCTACTGGTATTATTGGAGTATGAATAAGAAGTTTTTAAAAATAAAATAAGTCTCGCTCACTGAAAAATAGGAGACAATAATCAAACGTACATCGATAATAGGAGAAATAATATAAGGCACATCAGAAATAGGACATAGTAATAGAAGGTACTGCAAACCCTCAACATTTTTCTTTTGCATGTTTATAAAAATCGTCCTTACTCGACAGTTCACTGGTACCATGTTGTCTATATTTCTTTCATATGTTGACTATAATGAAACTTGCTCCAACGTTTCTTTTTTTAGTTAATAGATTAAAATACAAGTAGAAAAAAAATTACCCTCGCTCAATCGTCACTCGATAGCTCTGCTCTACGTGAAAATTCACTACCTTTTTCAATTCAATTTCTTCAAAAGAAACTTTCATCTCAATTTTTCAGTTAACTAAAACCCAAGTGGGCATAGATGTTGTGTTTGACCGCTTTTTCTCCTATTTTTTTAAATTTTACTCTCTTAACATAATCACTATATTAGAGTTTTTTTTTTACCTAAGTCCTTTTGTCTTCATCCCACTTCTTTTCCTATATATCTTGCCCAGCACACACACAACTCCATTAACTCACACAACTGTCTTCTCTAGAAAACTATCTTTATAAATTCTATTTACCAATTAAGTCACTTTTAACTTGAGATATACCAATTAAGTCACTATATAAGAGTGCCCAATTTTCTTAACTGTTTGCACCCAAAATTAACAAAAAATGCCTTGTAAAGCTAGACCGAAAAGCAATGAGTGTTTGAGTTGTAGTTAGTTTTGGACAAGTTTAGTTAGTGGGTTATGATTGTAGGTATTATTTGTGGATACACTTCTGTGATTTATTATTTCCATGTAGAACTTCTCATACTTGTCCATATATGCATAATAAACCAACATACGTATCTGTATTAATAAACTCTAACTTAATGGACATTGTCCATTTTTCCTTTACTAATTGTTCACTTGTAGATGGACATTTTTCTACACTTATAATATGTTTACTAGTTGATATATACATCCTTGCGTCCATTTTTCTTCAACAAGTTGTTCACTAGTAGATGGACAAATCACTTGTAGATGGGCAAATCCTATCATGTGTGATCAATTAGGTTTGATCAAATGGGAAGGAAGATGTCCATTTAGCTTAGTACATTATCTATAGGCAATTACGCATGGTCCATTAAGGAAGAAGGAAAAAATCGATAAACATAAACAAATGAGAGAGAGGGAGAGTTTAGTTAGATGGCATTTGAGTTAGTAAGAGAAAATATGGAGGCTACAAATACACAATATTTTCTCTATATTTCCTTAAGTTTGGAAAGTGACTAATAATGCTAATTGTTTTCAAAAAGTGACTGTAAATGCAAATATATTATATATATTTTTATTCTTACAAATTAAAACTAAATATATTGATATCTAAAATTAAAAATTAAATATTTTGAATTTACACCCAGATTTTGGAATATTATTATTTAATATTATATTTCATAGATTGAAATCGTTATGATGATGATATGATAGCGATGCCAAAAACCGCTATAAAAAAGTGTCAGACCTATTATAAGGGGTGTAACGTCCTGACCGTCACTCTCTCAGTGTACCCCATGTATACTCCTAGTCCATGAGCTTATCCCTCTTAATGGGCCCCACGTCCACTCTCAATCCGTGGCTCCACCCATATCTGAAGGTAGGTTTGCTACGTACAGGTATGACGGGAGGCTTTTAAAACTTGTTAGATAAGTGCGTTTTGGTGATTTAAGTGGTCAAATTAATCCCTTTAAACCTCTCTGCAAACTAGGGTGTCACAACGGGTGATGATAGTGTAACGTCCATGTTATAGAAAATAGTGAAAGATTTGAGTTTGTGTCGGGAATTGGAGTGGAGTCGGTTTAACTGCAATTGATATATGAAGCTAATTGATTTATTAATTAAATCAAAGGATGGTTTAATTAATGTCGATTTAGGTATTGCTGTTGTCACTACTTTTTCTGAGAAAAGAATATATATATATATATATATATATATAGAGAGAGAGAGAGAGAGAGAGAGAGAGAGAGAAGATTGGTGTGGTTTGAAGGGGGTTAAGGAGGAAGCAGAATCGATTGGTCTTGGGAGGAAAGGGTTTTGACGTATCAGATCACACCCAAAGGTAATAAAATTTGGTAGTGATGTACCTAAGGCTTGTACCTTGATTGTCATTTTTATGGAATTGAATTTAGGTTAAAAATATGCGAGTTATCTACAGTTTCGTGAGATACTTCTTCTCAAACGTGAGCTGGTACAAACGAAAGTTGAAAGTGTGATCATGATCTCATCTATTACATGATTGCTACGTGACGTTTAGGTCGCGCTTTCGACCAGAGGGATCTGACAGTTTACAATTAGTTTATGTTTTAAAGCTTCGTCTGTGAGACTGAATTTTTGTCCAGTTTGTTTTAAGGCTGCTTTTGTTTGTGTGGCTTGTTATAGAGTGTTGTTGGGCTGGTGCAATAATGAGGAGAGTTTCTCCTAGTTGTTTTGTTATTCAAATCACCTTATTAAAGTGAGTGTTTGACCATGAGCTTATCTAAGCAATTGGGATTCAATGACTTATTTTGTGATGATGTTGAGGTGTGTTGGCGGTTTCATTGGATGCTTGGTTTGTTAGTTGGTTTGTTTATGTTCTATATGTGGTTATTATCTCGTTACTTGTTTGTATAGTTTGTAGATGGGAGGATCGTCTTATTTAGTATTTATATTAATACTCACGCATCTCTTTTTGTTGTAGTGCAGATAAAGAGAAATTGTGACTGTGAGATCATGGCCACGACGTGAGAGATGATATAGGATTTTTGGATGTTTATTATGCTTTGTTTTACTTTTGCTGGAACCTTGGATATTATAAGCATGTTAGGAATTGCTGGTGTTCGAGTCGTTGTTGATTGTCGTCTGGTTAATTATTCGAATGCAATTGGTTGATTTATTTCCGCTAGTTACATGTTAACTTGAATTGGAATTAATTAATTAATTAATAAATATGAGATTATTAGTTAATAAATTAAATAAAAAAAATGGTTAGGTCATTTCACATAAAATGCTTTTTAAAACATTATAATATAGTTAAATAAAGTTGTTTGCACGCTACAAAAGGTAAATATTCTTGTATTGGCGTAAAAGCATATTTTTGTATCAAATTGGCAAAATGTAAGCAAATGTTTTTGCAATAAAATCTGAAGAATCAATTATAGATTTGCCATTTTATTTGATGCCATTTGTGGATTTGCCATTTTTGGTAAATATTTACGGATTTGCCATTTTCCAGGTTACAAAAATACGATTAAACATGTGTTTTACTCGTTATGTTTGAGTTTAGTCGGTTTTAATTGTCTTTAGGGTTTAGTATCTACTGTAAAGTACATCTTTTAGCAAAAAATAAATTGAAAAATAGACATTTTTAAAAGTTCAAAAATAACAAATTCATAAGATTTTAATAAAAATGATACATTCGTAAAATTTGCCCTAAAAATGACATTTTATGTAAGAACCCCAAATCTTAAAGTCACCTTTTACCGTAAAAGTCATTTTTTAATTGTCAAACATAATAACTAAAATCATCTAGATGAAGATGTAGACTAACCAATCAATTTGAAACGAACTACACTGAAATGAAACATTTAAATAGAGCATATGAATAGAAAATTTAGATGGAAAATGTTAAATGAGCAAACGAACATATATAGCCTAAATAATCGAAATGAATGTTAGTAGATTCCGTTCATACCATACGTGGCTATACTACAACTACAAGTAAAGAAACGTTAAAGCTCCACGTTCCCTTTCTAGATATATCTATATTTCTAAAAATTGCATTTTTCATTGTTTTACAATAAATATTTCAATAGTAAAATTTATTGTTAGTTTATGTTCTATATTTCAAGAAAATCGATTATAATTTATCTACAAATACATTGTTTTTTTTCTTTCTATGTGGTAATTATATTTAATTTCCTGATATTGATACAATGATACTAATTACAAGAATCATTACAAGGCTTAAGAGAACAACAACACATGATTTACAGAACAGACACAATATTAAGGATGATAGAGACCTCTAATTAAATACATTGTTTGTATAATACGTTGGTAAATGTCAACAACTTTACCTACTATCATTGCTCCATTATACTGATGTCTCCAGACATACGTATATATATTATAAAATTTGATAATGTTATAGTAATAATTTGGTAAATAAACAACCAAATATGTCACCATATGTTCCAAAATATATATCCTACAAGGCTACAATTTTGTTTTGGCATTTTCCCGATGTTTAGTATGTTATCAATGCAAAATCCAACATTGTCTATCGTTTTCAATGAAATGTATTTTTTGTACATATTCAAATTACTTAATTTATATTCTAATATATTCACTCTTTTATGTGATCAAAAAACGAATGTAATCCATGCAACACGTAGCATATACCACAAGTGAGAAAACGTTAAAACTCCACGTCCCCTTTGTTTACCTCCTCCATGCAAAATAAGTGTGGTCGTGGTTCTTTATAAACCAAATATCCAAACAAGAAAACAAGAACAATGCATTAATGAGGATATTGGAACGCCACATATTTTTTTCTGATATGATACTATCCTCATAGTATCCGTGATGGCTTCGTTGAAGGGTCTTTGATTAGTTTAGTCTCTTTCATGGCTTCTCCTCCTCCACACGACCTCTCTATATAATTATCTCTCAAAAAAGATTCTACTAAAACACAGTTTTCTAAGAAAAATGAACCAAGTCCAAGAAAATACAATGGATCCATGGTCGTGGATATGTGAGCTACCAGAATCTCCCGAGTTCGTCGAGTCGGATCATTCACACGCAGTGTTTCAGCTGGCAGGTGACTTAACACGTTCCATCAAACTTAGAGCTGAATGGGATTCTAGTTCTGAACCAGACTCTCACTCTCTCACCTTCAAAGTGATAGTAGAAGGTTTCAACCGTCTTGAAATACCGACCATATGGGTCTCCGACAAGTGTCTCTTGTCTTCAGAGAAACCGTTCCTCCCTTTGGTTCTCCAGCTTCTTCAAGAACTAATCTCCCATTCTCCTACCAAACATGAAGGTGCGTGCACAACGTCGTCTGAGCTACTTGAGATCAAACCAGGTCCGGTTAGTTGGGTCATGAACTCTCACTCACCTGAGTCCTTCTCATCGGTGTTTAACCTAATACTCCTCATGCGCTTATTTTGGCTATGTGTGTTCAACGCGCCTAGTGAAGTAGGTTCTTTCTTCTTCCAACACTTACTTGGTCCACACGTGAACGCACTTACGTGTCAACAAGCTCCTGTGTTACGAACGTTTCTGGTCTCCCTTGGTGTAGACGCTGAGCTTTGCATCGTACGTGCTGCTTCTTACGCGTTATCCAAATGGATGATCTCTAAGGAGGTCGGACTAGGGAACCTCGGGTTAAAACAGTTCAGCAACAGTCTCATGCCACGTCATTCTTTGGGGTTTTCTTATGCAACTGAAGCTCATGGGCTTTGGATCTTGAAAGGCTATTTCCCAATCTTGTCAATGAACGTCACAAATAATAGCTCTAACGAGCTTCAGAACAAGATCGTCAAGTTTCCATTCGTAGAACCCAAAGAAGCTGTCTTACGTTACGCTTTGTCGCACCAACAAGCCGAAGTACTCGTACAGTTTGAATACTCCGTTAAGTTCCACGAGAGCTACATCAAAGTGAACGCACGTGTTGACAACATACGCATCCATGTGTCGAAGATAGGGTTTCAGAAAGGAGGAGTTGGCGTGGAGAGTCAGATAGCTGATTGTTACTCGGAGGAGAAGTACTTCCCATCCCGGGTACGGGTCTGGCTCGGGCCAGAAATAGGATCAAGCCACGTGTCCGGGCTAAGCCTAGGACGGTCGACCAAGAACGAGGAGAGAGAGGTCGAAGTGACGAGGGTTCTAAAGGGAAACTTCGGAAAAGGGAAAGTGGCTCCAAGAGTTAAGGCAAGAGCAAGAATGTCGACAAAGAAGAAGGTTAAAGACTGGAGAATCGAGCAGGACAGCGAAGGAAACGCTGCTGTTTTCGACGCGGTTTTGTACGATAAAGATAGCGGCCAAGAAGTGACGACCGGGAAGCCGAACCCGAACGGAGAGGGTTTAAAGAATGTGTTTACGAAGAGTGGAGGGATGGTGTTTGGAAAAGATGAGTATGGAGATGAAGTTGGGTGGAGAGTTGGGAGAGAGATGGAAGGAAGTGTGTTGAAGTGGAGAATGGGTGGTAAAATTTGGTTAACGTATTGGCCAAACAAGTTAAACACTTCGTTTTATGAGACTAGATGTGTTGAGTGGTCTGATGAGGTTGATTTGCCTTTGCTTCCCACTTCTAATTAGTAGTGTCGCAAGATAAGAGAAACTATAGATAACGTGTCGGTCACAAATTGGTATATGTGTTTGTAAATATTAGTTCTTATGGCTTCAGAAAGTATATAGTTACTTACGGTAGTATCCGGCGCTTGTCAATTGTATTCGCATAAATTTTTTGCGTTACTACTTTTAATAAATGTGTTAATTGGAGTTTTAATACGTTTTTGATAAATAATTGGAAAACTAATACATATACTATTTATAATAATGAAAATAGTCAGTAGGGCCTACATGTGAGATTGTGAGATAAAAATAAATAGAAAAAACCAAATGACAAAAGAGGCTAATTTTTGTTTTCACCGATTTTGTTTTTTTTTTTTTTTTTATATTAATTTTATTTATTTATTAATTTTAAGTATCATCATCCCAAAATTCTTGTAACTAAAATACTAGGTTTTGTAATATTTTTTCTAACAAAATTTTTGATATACAAAAATCTATGTTTTTCTCTCTATAATTTGATATACATTTTATTTAATAAATTTTAAATGCATTTCATACACATACATACATATATATATATATATATATGTATATTATTTGTACTGTTTAGTATGTGTACAGACGTATATGTACGGACGTACCCGTACAACTTACAAAATGTACGGATGTATAAAAGTCACACATTTTTATGCGTACAACTATTATAATATACCCAAATATGCGTATATAATGTATATTTGTACACTAACAAGTTGTACGGATGATATTATACAGTATTTTTATTATTGTACAAAAAAAGTTTTGTACATCTGTAAAATAAACATGTTGTACGACTTATATTATATAATTATTTTAGTGGCATACTCGTAAATATTATGTTTTTCAGAGTGCTTAAATGTCAGTAAAGTAATAGCAAATAGTGATAATGTACTAGTTTTCTAATTATAAATAGTGATTGTACTAGTTTTCTAATTATGCTTAAAAATGTACTAGTTCTCCAACACACCCTTAGTATTCTGAGGCGAAGATGACATAAACAACAAGATCTTGTAAAGATGACATAAACAACAAGATCTTGTATCTACGATCACCGTAATTTTTATCACACCCAATAGCATATCTAGGGTACTATATACTTATAGTCTTCTAGAGTATGTTTCAATTATCTTTGTATGCTTTAAACATGGATTCAGACAATAAGTTGTAAACATTTTGTGATGCCTAAGAATGAATCACAATGAAGGACTTCATATACTTGACAAGTTTTTCTTTTGCAAATACATTCTTTTTGACTAAGTATACATAGCGATTAACATTGTAACAATCATCTAGTCTTTGGAGTTCACAATGAATTTTAAATATTCTCAAATCAGAGGAAAAGATAAGCATACTCTCTTTTATATGGCATTTAACATAGTGTTTTTTTGAAAATATATGATCGTCAAATAGAGAGTTCCACCATTTGCAAATAGATTTGAGTCGTATAAGAGATTTTGTTGGGATCATAGCTAGTAATTAAGTATTTCGTATACCAAATCACATGGTAGATTTGATAACATTTTATCTCCCATCTTTTAAACTCTTTTTATACAAAGACTACAATATGCATAATTGCATATACTGGTGTCTTAAATTTATATTATACAACACTATATATATGCAACACTATATATATGATATATATATATATATATAAATTTAATTTAATTTTTAAAATATATGTATATGTGTGTACATTAAGAAATTAATTCTAATCCAACTATATATATATAAATTCTATCATATACAATAGGGTATTGGGTATCTTCTACTTTTATAAGTTCTATATCTTTACTTTTCTTTATGGAGTCCTTTCCCAAGTTTTCTTTACCTCGTCTGGACTTGTTTTTTTTTTCTGCTAACAAAGAATATAATACTAGATATTCAAAGTCATTAAGATATTCTAAAAACTTACTTAATTATTTCGTAAGAGAGAGTTTTGACAATCACCGCCGTGGGGTTTCTTCATGGATATTTTTCACCGCCTTAGCAATATGCTCACTCTTCAATGACTGTTTAAGAGAGCTTGTTTGGTATGTAGTCGTCGTCTAATACGTCTTTCACCCATGCGTGTTTATTTATTGATTCATAAATTCTTTCATTAGATAAATTCCTATTGATAATGCTTCTAACTATGTTGTTGGTGTTTCAAGTTTGTGCTTACAATCTTCAACACCAAATCATGTACTAGGTATTTTTTTTTGAATCTTTTTATATGTAGTAGAATTAAGACCACCATAAGAGATTTTAAAGTTAATTGGGATGGCAGATATATGTAATATGATGATCAAGCCGAACAAATTTTTTTTTTTATAAAAGCAAAACATAGGAAAAATATATGCAAAATACATCAAATAACAAAAAGTGGAGAATAATAACTAAAAGTAATTTATAATTATATATTCAAATATTAAAAATCGGAAGAAATAACTACGAGTCTACTTATCATGCATGTTGACAAAAAAAATTGGTCTTCTTATGATATTTAGAGGGGTGTATTTAAAATGGAATTTTAAGAGATTTGTATTTTATTGAGTTATTAAATGATTTTGATGATTTTAGGGAAGTTCATATGACTTTTGTAAAATCCTTTCAAATCTCACCAAAAACCATGTGATTTGGATTTCTGTATTTTTAACTAAGGAAATCCTCTCAAATCCTCTGAAATCCTTCAAAATCATTAAAAGTCAAATCCACAAATTTTTTTCAATAACAGTGGATTTTAAGGTGGATTTTGAAATCATTAGTTGAATAACACTGGATTTTAAATCATTAGTTTAAGGTGGATTTCATGAGACTTTTTAAAATCCATGTTTGAATAATACTAGATTTATAAGTTCTACACAAATCTCTTAAAATTCTACTTTGAATACACCCCCTTAGTTTACGTGGTTAAATAATATGTGGGTAATTTAATAGCAACGATTACTCCAAACACGTTTTACGCTACGTGTTACTATTGTTGTTAGGTTCATTTAATTTGGGCTTAAATCAAGACTTTTATCATATTTTGTAATATGTCTATTGGGCTTTTATATAAAGAACTTTGGTTGACAAAAAATAAAATAAAAATTAAATAAATAGCAACGATTTTTTTATTATTCGTGGTCAATTAGTGGCTACTAAATTACTAAATGAACACAAACAGAATGCTAAATATTAGCAAAAGTTGATAATAATATTCTCATAAATGTAGTTTTATTTTAATTATGAGTCTCAGATTTATCTTATTCCGTATAATCATATATTACTAGGGTATAGGTATTCTTACGGTAATCTTTTTGTTTTCTTCTTTGGTTTTAATCATGTGAACGATAATGTATTACATTAATTTTAGACCACCACTATTGGTAGTACTTAGCCAAATGTTAGGCTAAAATTTCCAAATATGTTACTGTAAAACAAAATGGCATGCAGTAAGAAAAAGGAATAATTGGATTTATAGTACGTTTCTCAAACATATTAGGCAAACTAATACGTTTCCTATACAAAATTAGTAAAGTAGACACTTTCTACTTATACCATTAAAAAACTCAATTATTTACGGATCCATGCCATTTTAAAACAACTTTTATATGGTTGCTAAAGTACATCAAGATCATCATTACTACTGGGATACTAAACGGCATTTATAAGGTTTTTATCAGGTTTTTAAAAAGTTCACATAGTTTTTATAAGGATTTTAAATGATTTTTAAAAGGTTTTTAAAAGGATTTATATGATATTTATGAAATATATATATAAATTTACACACATATAAAGATAATTTATGTCTATAACTATAAGCTTACACATATTCTTTTGATAAATTACAAATTTTATAGTGATTTTTTGATAAAATTAGAAAGAGGGGTATCTTTAGAAAGTAGTATTGAAAAAAGAGTATTTTCGAAATTCTCCAAATTTTTTTATTATTTTTTATTATACATATGTCTTCTGCAATTATATAAATTAAAAACAAATAAGATTATATAAATATATTGGAGAGAGATTTTTAGAAAAAATATTCAATGTAATAAACATTTGTTTCCAATTTTACGATTTGCTTGTGATTTAACCACAAAATTTACTTTTAAGGTTTTTATTATTATTCAAATGACAAGAGTTTAATTATGAAAATATTATAACATAAAAGGTTATAATCCAAAATATATTTTAGTACAAAATGTAGTTCAAAAATGTATATATAGACCAGAGTCGGATCCGCGCTACAGCGCGAAGAAAAAGTTTCGAGTTTTTTTTTTATTAATAAAAACATTTTCTAAAACGGGAGATTTTTTCCAGTTGTGTTGATAAGTTTTCATGATAAACAAACATTATTGATTAAATAGTTACAATTGGGAGTGAGGGGTAATTATTCCGTTTTTGTGAATCATATAGTTTAAATTTTTGTAGGTACTTATACTAATATATTTTTTTTTAATAAATAAGTGTTCACTAAAAGTGAATAAGTTTCTATATAATAAATTATATTTATGTAAGATTTGGTAGTACAAAGTATTTGGTTGTAAAACTTAAGTAGTGTGGATTATGTTTCCACTCGTCGCAAAATTATCAATGATTTTAATATATGTTCTGACCCGTTACAAAATTATCAAGTAATTATGTAGCTATTTTACCCGATCAATTAAATTATCAAACCTCAAGGAGCAATTAATTAACACACCAAGAATACACAAATTTGCTTAATCTAAGCTTAATAAGATATTTGATTTGATTTTCTATACTTGACTAACAATACAACTCAAACTAAATGCAAAGCAAGACAAAAGAAAGTAAATACCAAAAGACTAACAAGATTTAAGATCAAACAAAGCGAGAAATAGTAAATTACTAAGCAATAATTAAAAGACGAATTCTCGGGTTAAGGCAATTAACTAGAATGACAAAGAGATGGGTTATGGAGGCTCAAACAACTTCTAACAAAGGATGATCCTTAGGCTATAGAACACTAAGCAAGACTAACACATTTCCATGAGATTAATCCCTTTACTAATCAATCAATTATCAACTTCTTTCAAAGGCAATCAAATGATCAATAAGCATTATAAACAAGTCTATCTAACCACTAATCACCCTAATCAACAATTTCCAAAGGCTAGGAATGAAAAGCACTTAAAAGTTTTGGTTCGGGAATTTCATCGAACACCTTCCGGGCGAGAAATTCTTAAGTTCTAAATCAACATAATTTGGGTTGATTTAGCCTTATTAGCAACCAATAAGCAAGGATCCTAAGCAATCTAGTCCTAAACTCCATAACCCAACTACTAAATCATCCTAATCTACCAAAACCCAAGAATTCTAAAAGACTACTCACTCATGATCATGTAACCACAAAGCAATGAAATTGATCTTTGAAGAAACATAATTAGAGAAAAGTAGAAGATAAAACTAAAAGAGAACAAGATTAAATTGCATAAAAGTACTCAAGATTCATACAAAAATTCCAAAGATGTAAAAGAAATTGAATACAAGCACAAAACATAGCATAGATCCTCAAAAATGAGGTTTAGAAGGTTTTTATAGAAAGAGTATAAGAAAACCGGGTCAACCCATATTAAATCGGGTCAACCCAAATTTGAACCAGAAAAACACTGTAGCTACAGTGCCCGATCGGGCTAGTGGTCGGGCCTAAGGGCTTGGTTTGTCTCAGATTTCTTACGCCCGATCGGATGCTGGACTGGGTGTATATGCGTTCAGTAAAACAGCGATAACTCACGAACCGCAGCTCGGATTGGCTTGAAACCACCACCATTGGAAAGCTAATTCAATTGTATACAACTTTGATGAAGAACTCTGAAGCTAAATCCCAATAGAAGAACTTCATTCGGGTCGATCTTTGAAGGGCACGACCGAGTGCTCGACCAACCGGGTCGGGCGCGACACTTCACCTCCTTGTTTTTCCTTTTCTTTGGTCCCTTTTTGCTTCTTTGATTCACTTGCTTTATTCCATGGTTCCTCCATCATCACCATTGCTAGAAATGCGTCAATTAAGCTCCTTTTTGACATTAAAAGCTCCAAACTCCTTAATGAACCTCCAAGTACCTACAAAGACTCAACTAATGCAAAATGCAATCCTAAACACACTAAACATGATGGAAAATGCATGAAACTAACTTATAAACAATGCTTAAAAACCAATAAAAACAGTAGATATCAAGTATTATTTATAATATTTGAACCTTTTAAAAGTTTTAATATTTATAACATATGAACCTTTTAAAATTTTCAATATTTATAGTAATTTTAAACTTTTAAAAAGATAAAAAAAATTGTAATATTTTGAACCTTTAAAAATCTTAAAACTGATAAAAGTTTTAATATTTATAATATTTTTTATATCTTAAAATTTAAATATCATAGTATTTTGAAGCTTTTAAAAAAAAACAAATTGCTCAAATTTAGAACCGGATTATACCAAATAAAACTTTTAAATTTGGATGCATAATAAATCAAGTTTACTGCTCATCCGTAGTTCGAGGTATGTTGATCTTATTTATAATGATCTGAGCTATAGTAAAAAAATATTTTAGCCGATGTGGAAACTTGTATATACATTTTTTTTTGTCAATCGAGTAATATATGTCCGCTTTAAAAAATTTAAATTGCAACATATGTGAAAAATGTTGAATTTTTATTCTACATTTAGATTATATATTGTAGTATAATAAATAAAAAATATGATCAAAATAAATATGAAAGGAAAATAACAATTGTTTTTAATATATTGTTTTAGTTAGTTAGAGTAATATTAGAAAACCTGAAATTAGATATGAACATAATATAATTTGCAGGGGAAGTATCCGATTTTATATCCAAACCAATTAAAATATCCGATTTTAAAGTATCCAATTAAAAATTTCCGGATTAATTTCTTTTAAAAATCTGACCCGAAAAGCTTGTGTACTTCTTCTTTACTATAGTAGGGATATGGTAATTGTCACAATATTTGTATGTATAATGGGCCTAGAATAGCTTAGATTTAACTCAATTCTAAGCCCAATAGAATAAAATGTTTGGGCTACCAATTTAGCATCTGGTGTAATTATCCCCTACGGTGCACTACACTGAACATCCATACAACCATTACTGATTCATTTCCCCGTAAACCCTAGCAAAAACCTCTTCACTCTCTCTCTCTCGATTCACTTCTCCTTACACAATGGCTTGGCGCAGTGCAGGTTCTGCTGCTCGCTCTTTCGTCTCCGCCACCGCAAGATCACCGTCTCTCCGTTCTCCGACGACGGCGCTCCCTCGTCTCCGTCCTCCTCAATCCTCCCGTCGCTTCACCTTTTCATCACCTTCTAGGTTTGTAACCAAGCTCCTCCTTCATAGTCTCTTGATCAATTCCAGTAGAATATAATCAAAATCGTTATTGATTTCGTGGAGTTGAAGTTTCTCGTATCCCAATTTTGAAATTGTTCAATCAACATTTGAGATTCGTAGCTTCATTGTACGTTAGTGTGTGGAATTAGAAGAATCTGATGTTGGTTTTGTGAATATCTTCAGGAACCTAGGAGCACTTGGTTGCACAGTGTCGTTTTTGCCTCTGTACACTGTTGTGGCTGCTTCTCAACTCACATCTCACCTTAATGTTAATTTGCGAGCTTTCTGCGAGCTGTCTAACGGTACCTTCCAACGCACTTGTCAGGATCGCTAGTAGTCCTCTTTGTGAGTGTTTACTTTACTTAGGAATCTATAGGGAAAGTTTGGGAGATGAGTTGGTTTTAAAGAATATGTTTCTTGTTTAATACTGTGGACTTCTTCGCGCATTGATGTTGTTATAATTCTTTGTTTGAGTAGGATTTAGTGGTTTTGGTTGTTCACTTCTTGATGTTGTTATAATTCTTTGTTTGAATAGGATTTAGTGGTTTTGGTTGTTTACTTCTTGATTTGTGACCTTTGTGGTAAAGAACAATTTTGGGTTTGGGATTTGATTTGATAGGAACTGGAAAAGATGGGTGATGCATTTGGATTTTACGTTGCGGGCAAGAGAGTGCTTCTCCGTTGTAGGTTTCTTGCCGAGAGATTTAGACTCTGTGTCCTTTCGCATTTTGTTGGCGTAATAGACAAATCAAAGCTTTTTTTGTAGCTCTGAATAACAATTTGTTCATTTAGAACAGTCAGTTTGATTTTCTGATTTAAAGCTAAAAGATAAGTGTTGCAACATGGTTATTCAAATAAACTGCAGTGTGCAGAGACAGTCTATGGCTTGGCATAATAAAGATGGACTCTTGTTGCTTTTGATATACACCTCTTGGATTTTGTTTCTTTCTACTCTGCCCCCTTTGATTTGTCTTGGTTATCATACAAAAGAATGCTAGATTCCATGAAGAATCGATAACGAGAAGAAACCATAGTTTATGATAACGCAATGACGGGGAAGAAGAATTGATAGTTAGGAATGTTTTGCGACTAAGCTCAATGAATCATTTTGCTCTTAAGGTTCATATGCTGATTTGTAAATGTTGTTGCAACTTGAGACAGGTACTTGAAGAGACCATAGAGTGTGGAACGTCACAAGACGTGCATCAGTAGTACTTTGAAGGGATGTGAGATAGAAACATGAGGTTACCTAAGGAAAAAAACATAGTTTGTTGTGTTACTCTTTTAGAAGTTTTAGTTCCACTATGTGTGGATTATTAGCTGTAGAGCTTTTAGTTTCGCTTGGCACAATGTTTTTTTTTTCTCAAAGAACACTTTTATTTATTTTTGTTTTAGAAAAATGCATATCAGCATTAATAAGTGTACTGGATCAGAACTAAAACAATGTTCCTGATTCATCCTTTCTTTAAAAAAAAAAAAAAAAAAAATCATTGGGACTCTAACAACTCAACTTACTCCTAGGTTCTAGACTCTCTTTCTCAAGCCACATTACTACTTCTAGGCCTGCGAATACAGGTCGGGTAATTCGGATATTTGGTATTTGAAAAATGTTACCAAAAACAACCAAATTACATTACCGTTCGGGTTGGGTGGGGTATCGGGGTTTTTGGTTACTAAAATTAACCGAATATTTTAGACTTTTGATTATTTTAATTAAATCGGGTCGATTAGCTCGATTAATTCGGGTAAATTCGGTTTAATTTTGGTTAATTTCGGGCAATACATGTACTTTCGGGTATATCAGGTCGGGTAATTTCAGATAATGCAGGTAGTTCGGTTAAATTCGGTAACCGATCAGTTAAGACAAACCGAATCGAATTAACTGATACCCGATTGCAAATTATACACACACGCACACAAAAAGATCATGCGAAATGCTAACAATGATCAATTTAGTGTTAGGATTATGAATCCTGCATTAAAATCCTGCAACAAAGACTAAAAGCTCAAGTGCACATAAGAAAAAGTAGAAAACGGACTGAAGTAGAAGATAATGCTAGTTTCGTCCGTTATATTGCTCTTCTTAACTTCAATATTTTTTTTACTCTCGTCTACCTTAAAGAAAACTCAATAATATTTACGAATTAAAAATATTTTTTGGGTTGGTTTAGATGTGATTTGGCTAAGGTTTTAACTTTAAAATTAACCAACGAACCGAACCGGCATGACATGACGCACTAGTACAATCGCTGTGAAACCCTATATAAACAAACCCTTTTGAAACCTATATAGAAACCCGTGAACCTCAAAAATCTTCACAGAGGCAAAGAAGAGAGAATCAATCAATCACTATGGCTTCTGCTTTAGTACGCAGATCCACATCTAAGTTTGCTTCCCTTTGTGGTGGTCGAGTCCAAATGATCTCCAACGTTGTGAACCGTCCCTCTCTAGCTCTCAATCCATCACAGCTGCGTACCTTTGTCACTCGTAGCTTTTCCTACCCGATGGGTGTTTATCAGCTCGCCGAGAAAACGCTTATCCGCGAGACTGACTCCGAGATCAATTCTGCTTATCAAATCAATGATACGGATGAGGTAAGTTTTTCTCACGAAACATAAATTGGTTATACTTTGTTTTTGATGACATGTTGATTATGCTGATTATAGTTCAAGCAATACTTGAGTGGGTTCACCTTCACCGTCTATTGATTAGCCAATCAAAATAAAACAATGTCATATCATATTATATTAAAAAAAATAAATCAAAAATAAAACAAACCTTAACCACTTTTTTATAAAATCTAAACTCTAACCACAGTTTTATCAATCCAAACTGAAATATAATTTTCTCTAGTTACCAAATCTAAGGACATGGGCATTGGCAGTCCCTGCCCAGTCCCCCACCCAAAAAGAAAAAAAAAATCAAAAGGAAATAATTTGAGGAGGGACGTCCTCGGCCTTGGTATTTCACTATTTGCAGGCCCCACTGACACGTGCCGGTCCGCGGTTGGTTACCTATTTCTTTTATTTTTTTTTGTTAAATATAAAAAAGAAAAAATAAATTCTGGGACCAAATGGCAATCCACCGCTGCCCATGGTCTAAACCAGAACCACTATTTAGTCAATCCAAACAGAAATATAATTTCGTTTCATTACAAAATCTAAACCCTAACCGCTATTTTCAACCCAAACCGAAAATATAATTTCTTTTAATTACAAAATCTAAACCCTAATCACTATTTTGTTAACTCAACCCAAAATATAATTTCGTTTAGTTACAAAATCTAAACCCTAATCACTAATTTGTAAAATCATACAAATTTTGTTTCCTTAATTAACTTTTTTTCTAAAAAAATTTTGATTTACTTTTTTAAAATAAAAAATGAGTAGCATGTTGTTGTATTTTGATTGGTTAATTAAGAGGAGGTGAATAAGAGTGATTTTTGATAATAATTACTAAATTTAGACACGATGTTGTCTCTGTTAAGACTGTTTTTACAATTATTCGATATTAATTACACTTTACTGGGAGCAGTACGAAGAGACGACTCCAGAAATCTTACCTTTCAGAATTGAAGATGATGGAGGTAAGACTGTGACATTGACTAGAGAGTACGAATAGTGATTATAAGATTTCACTAACCGTGAATGTTACGTACCAAGAAGAGCGGACTCAGCCTCCAGTTTCGCTGCATGCTTATTGATGATGATATCGAAATAGCCTCCAGTTTCGCTGCATGCTTATTGATGATGATATCGAAATAGATGATGTATTTTTGGATCAGTTCTGAGATTCTTTGAAAGATCAACCAGAGGATGATGAACGATCATCTGATTTCAGGTAAGCTTTGTAAGGTTGTATAGACATACTAATAAAAAAAATTCCTATAGCCACTTGAATATTCGTGATTGTGCTTTAATATTTGTGGATGTGCTTTAATATTCGTGGATGTCCTTTAATATTCGTGGTTATAGCCTCGTAGCTTAAATAATTTGTGGTTTTTTTATATAAAAAATCACTTTATAGCCACAAATTTTTCGCGACTGCCAAGTGGCTGTAAGTTTTTTTTTTTACTAGTATATGCATGAGCAGAAAGGTTATGTATTTTAATGTTGTTTTTTCAACGTCTTTTGTAGAGACGCGGAGTATAAACTGCGGATGGCGTTCCACGGTTATCTAGAAACCAGATTGAAAAAAGGCACAAGTTCATTTTTGTATGAGTACATGACGAGTAAGGACAAGCGAAGGCACTTGTTATGGTTAAATGATGTGAAGAAGTTTTTGGATGATCAATCAGAGAATCACAAACTTTCATATGGTTTTTTTAGCATTTTACATTTGAGATTCTTTTTAGCATTTAGCATTTGAGCTTTTTTTAGTACTTTGCATTTAAGAATTTATTTATATTGGTAATGACTTTTTGAATGTTGAGATGCGAGTTTTTTTTATATTTTATTTGGTAAAAGAGTTGAGATGTGAGTTTGGTTATTCACTTTTTAAATGAAACAAAAATTAGGAGTAGAATCATGATATGAAAATGTTCTTACTCTTTGTCACACATAATTAATAACATCATAAACAGTACATAAATAATAAATTTGTACATAAGATTAGTACAAGAATTCACGAAAATTTAAAGAAAATAAAAGATATGGTTGACCTTATTCGTTCAATATATTATGATCATTTTCTTCATTTCAATAATAATATTTCTTTTGATAAGAATTTATTGGCATCTAAACTAATTAACCTAATCAATTAGGAGAATAAAAAACAACTAACTAAATCAATAATCTTAATAAAATGTTTTGTAATAGGTTTTAACCCGCGGTACACCTCAGAAAATTCTTTTATAAATTAAAGATTTATATTTGAAGTTAATCCGTAAATTTTTTTAAATATAGACAACATGTAAGAAAAATATAATCATATTTATATAAACTTAAACCTGTTCAATCATATTTATGAAAAGTATTATTATATTTTAAACTTTTTAGAATTAAAATATTAATAATACTTTAATTTTTTTGTAGAGATTAAATATTTTATAAAGGTTAAATTAAATATTATAATATTTAAAGCCTTTCAAATATTTTTTATTTATAATATTTTTAAGTTTCTTAAAAAAAACTGATAATATTTTGAATTTTTTAAAAAGTTTTAATTTTTTTAAATAAAGAACAAACAAAATCAAATTTTTAATTTGGATGTCTGAGAAATCAAGGTTCCTGCTCATTTGTAGTTGGGAGCATATTAGTACTATTTATAATGGTTTCAAACTATTATTTAATTTTTTCTACTTTATGTAGATGTTATACATACATTTTTCATTTATCGATTGAGTAATATACATCCGTTTCTTAATTTTATATTGCTAAATATACGGAAAAATGTATTTTATCATACATATGGTTTATGTATTCCAAAAATGTATATATATGTGTGTAGATCTAGATTGTTTTACAAATTAAAATAGAGTAAATTATAGAGTATAGTAATACTATTTTCTACTTTATTATTTTACACTGCTAATTTTTAAAGTAAAAGTTAGAGATCTACGTTGGAGATGGACTTACTCAGTTGTCGAGTTCTCAATTTATACGAGGGGATTAATTCTTTTTCTTTCGAGGTGAATCTTTCCCGAGTCGATTTATTACATACTTGATCGAATTTTATCTTTATCTTTTCTTATTCTCTTTCTCTAGGTGGGTATTGAACTAACAAAACATGATTAAATCGAATACTAAACCAAATATCCATATTTATTGATTTAAACTAGATTAACAAAATACTTAAACTATAGCTGTAATGGAAAACATAAAAGTTTAATATATGTTTGCCAAATCAACTACAATTGGTCAAAGAAAACATAAAACAGCTTTACATGATTAGAGTAGAGGTGTAATAATTTAATCATCCCAATAATTACATTCCAATATTTAATTTTAATATGCTTAGCGAAGCATATGTTTTCATTTTCTTAAAGACTTGAGTGTACTTTTTTTTTTCTTTTTGTGTGTGACTGACTCGATCGATGCCTGGTTGTACCTAGACTTAAGATGAGTACGGATACTCATTGCGTACACTTGTGGATTTGTAATTGTTCATATTTGTCGGAATATTCAATTGCATTTTTTATATAAATGCACATGCAAATGAAATATAACAGAAACTTCCCTCAGATTCTTTTATAATGATGATTGGTTTTTTTTTTTTTCAGTTTGGTTGCCTGTAATGTAATCGAAGTCTGCGTTAATCACCATTGTGGTCAACTAAATATATAAATAATATCGAATGATTGATTGTTTTAATTGTTTGTTGAGTTATCAAGAATTTGTAATATCATTTCAATCTTTATTTATATGATAATATGAATATGTGAATATAACTATCATTACAATATATAAAAAACTAAATGAACTATATCCATATATCTAATGATTGATTGTTTAATTGTTTGTTATATAACTAGTTATCGAGAATTAAGAGTTAATAGTTTTATTGATAATTCTTGTTGATAAAAACGTAAAAATCATTAACGAATGACTGACAAAATCATATAATATGTTCTGGTTTTAAGTATGAAAAAACTTTCTAGTTATTCCAAAGAAGAAAAAAACACGAGTTATCAAGAATTTGTAATTCCATTTCAATCTTGTTTTAATCAATATGTGAATATAACTATCCATATTTAGTTAAATTATTTGGTCAATAATATAGGTTTCCAAGATTATGGGCATAATAAGAAGCTTGTTATGTTAGTTTTCAACGTATTATGTATATCTACATAATATATCGACAAAAAAAAAAGAGAGCTTGTACATGTTTGTATATATAAATATCAAAATTAAAATATAAGATAGAATAATTTAAAATTAATATGAGGAGATTGGATATGTGACTACGACTTGTTAACTGGAAACAAGTTCTGCCACACTACTCCACCACACGCCACCTCTATTCTCTTCTTCTACCACATTGTTTTATTCCTTTCCATTTCTTTATTTGAACATGGTTTTTAGTTTGGTCCTGTCATCTGATCAATGGTTTTTAGGTCTTAGCAAAATATCCGAACCGAGTAACTGATCCAGATCAGAATTCGAATTTTAAAATATCTGAACGTGTTCTGAATCTCAAAACTCGAAAACCTAAATCTGATCTAAACCTATACTTGAACGAACACCTAAACTGACCCACAATATAAATATACGGTAATAATATATTAAAAATTTATATTTGTAATAATCTAAGCATCCAAAATATTCAGGTTTTTGTATATTTTTGATAGATTTTTAATATTAAACTATTTTTTTAGTAAATTTGGTCAATTATATTCAAGGTTTTGAAATAGTTTACATCTATTTTTTAGTAGTTTGAATATATTTTGATATTAAAATTATGAGTTTTAGAAACTTTGGAAATTCAAATCCGAACCCAAATAACCAATCCGAATCCGATCCAAATCCAAAACTTAAACAACTCAAACAGATACTTTTAAACCCGAAAACTCAGAAAAGTAGAGGTTAACTTAAATACATGGTCCGATGTTCGCCGTACCCTATATGATAAAGAATAACCAAAATGAATCTTTAAAAAATGGATAGTGAAGAACAAAAAAAAAAGATGATGAATGATGAGGAAAGGAAGAGGAAAGGGAGAAGTCGCACGTGAATGAAGTCTATACACGAACTTCAAATCTTCCCAAGATCTTATGGCGGTGTATGACGGTTCCTATCTTTAAATCATTATATGATCGATCATGTTCTTTAATCAATCTTTCTACCTACAAAATTGTTTACGCAATGTTGTGTTGTGTTTTATTTTTTTAATAACGGCAACATGCTTTGTAATGCAACAGGAAACATCCAGGCATTATAACTAAAACGTTGACCTCAATCTGAAATATATATGTGGACTACTACAAATATTATTAAAGAAACCAAAAACAATAAGATACTATATAGTCATATGGATCGTTGACAGGTGGTTTAAACAGACATGTCTTTTGATTTGTATGTGTTTGTTATATATGTATGTGAACATGTGATCATGTGAAGATTAAGTTAAAAAAAAATTCAAGATTAATTTTGGTTTTGCTCGAAAGTAGCATAGATCACTACAAGAAATTTGGGTATTAGTAGCACAATGCAAACACTACTATATCGATTTAGTTGACCGTAAAGTGGTATAATAGCTCCACTACATATTATAGCATTTTTGGAATGCTAAGCTAGATGAACCTATTGTAGTCAGTCGATTAATGAAAATATTCTACTTCACTACTTTTGTTTTGGAATAAAGTGTGAAAATCTCTATTCCCAAAAGAAATGCTTAATTAAGGGCAATGAGCTTCTTTTCGGCCAAAAAATAAAAATAATAGTCAAAACTTATTGGGAAATTATATTATACTAACAAGAATCAATTTTTGTAATGGTAGATATACTTAGCAGGAGCTATTATTTTGAAAATTATCTTTAAATTTAGTTGGAAAGAATATTAGGTTATATCTAGGTGAGTGATACAGTAATTTGGTATCGTTTAGTTTTAAACACATAATAAATCGACTAGAGTTATTCAAATTTTTGATGAAATCATAGACCAAATTTAAATATTCTACATTTTTATTAAAATCATTTTTCTACGGAACAATTCCTCAAACTTTTTCCGTAGGAAAATTGTGAGAATCGTCAGTTACGCTGTTTCCTACCATTTGGTTTTTATGTTTTCGGCGGTAAGAAATTGTATATTTTCTTGTGAAAAAAGTTTTTACAACAGAACCAAATATATTTTTTTACAAATTTACTCTCGACTTACAAAAAAATATCGTTCAAACCTACGAAATCGACTTTAATTTACAATATAATCTTTTATACTTTTGTAGAACTTGGTACGGTCATAATCATTCGTGTTTTAAAATTCTAAAAATAGTTTTGATATTTTTGTCATAATTTTTTTGATAAAAAAATCGGTGATCCTGAAAATAGGAGATTTGTTTTGCTGACGCATACAAATTAACAACTTGCAAGCACTGACCAAACAAAAGAGTACCCAATTTATGCAGTGGCTGCGAGGCATATTCACGACTACAAATGCTTCCACAAAACTTTTTTATCCTTCATTCATTTTATAAAGTAAATATTTTTGTTTAAGACTTGAACATAGTTCTTAGTTCTTCAAATTTTGTAATATAGATTTACAATCACACTACAAACTTGTTAATTTTCAAAAGCCACCAAAATGAGTAAAAGAAGAAAGCCAACTTTAACACAATTTTAGAATGCAAAGGTAATGTTGTGAAGTGGGAACTATAGAGTTTAGTGAAGCGAAACATAAGACTCCAAACTATAGAGAAGTAATCTATCTTAATAATGGAAATGGCGAGGCAAGAAAGCATGCATGCATGGAATTTAGGCATTTGTCTCACGTGCCCCATTAGACCATTGCTTTCGACCACCAACATGGGCAACACACTTCCCTTTTGTCAGGCTTCTTTGTTTCTTGTTCCTCTTTACTCTTTTTAATTCGTCATCCATTTTTATAATATAATAATTATACCATAGAAGCAAAAAAAAAAACTAAAAAGCTCAATCTGTTTTGTTCTAGCTTGTCGATTAGGTACTCAAGATGCAAGTTGAGATCATGATACACGCTTTGGTGGATCTTTTGATCTGTTCATCTCATTTACATGTGGTGGATTGTTGAACTTTAGGCAGAATGATGATGTAGTGATTGGTTCTGTCTGCTGATAGGTCAAGTAGTCATGAGGTAAGGATTGTCTCAATTCGTAGGTCATGGTCTTATGCAGGTTCATCAAGTGTTTTAAATATCTTTCCTTATAAAACATGTGCATGGTCGCCCCAACATAAGAGAGCTACCTCTTGAGACCTTCAGAAATAAATTTTCTTATGCACAATTTATTCGACTTACTGAGACCTTAGGTGTGATTCGTCTCAGTGATCAACACACTTTAAAGTATCGTTTCAAACCATTTTTTAGATTTTCTGAGAACTCTAGTACAATTTCCGAGTTTATCAGAAATAAACTTTAAAATAATTTTGTCCAAAAAAATAAAAAAATAGCCTAGCTAGATATAGCTTTGTGATATCTTTTAGAAGATTTTTTTTTGGACAACAAGTTCTTCATTCAAACCAAACGATTACAAATGGGATAGGCGCGATCGGACAAATCCTATGTGCTAGAAAACTAGCTATTGAAACTTTTCCTACAAACTCAAGAAAACACAAAAGCAATAGAAACAAGGATAAACAAGAGCAATCCTAACACTCTGGCAAACAACATCGTCGTAGAGTCATTAATCTTTAAAAACATTAGAGACACATGATGGAAAGATGTCTTGTGGAACAAAAAGCAACAAAAATGCTAAAATGTTCGAGCTTGAAACTGCAACAAGTGCAACAAAAGCAATCTTGAATTCGGTTGTAAACGTAAAAGTGATAAAGCACCGAATTACTGAACCATTGATGATACAAGAGGGAAAAACCTCTGTAAAAAATCCTTCACAAACGAGGGTTGAACATGCAACACCGATGCGATGATACACAAGCCATAGCACTAAGGAAGGTGGTAGTGGTGGGAGAGTTCTTTCCTTAGACAAGGAGGAAGGTGGAAACGATCTCTCATGGCTCGGACATGAGGAATTTTGGTAACGAGGCAGATCAGAAGGTTATAAAATGGTTTGGGTACTATTTCAAAATTGTTACTGAAAATGTTTTGTGTGATCAAACTATGCTTAATCAAGAACCCTTTAACTCAAACATATTGCTTGGCCGAGAATGACAAAAACTCTACCCTAGGGTTGTAGTAAACTATAGAAATATTATCACAATTTATAAGATTTTGCATCATATTTCAAGAAGAACAAAGCTTAATAACCCCTTCGACGAACCACAATAGTAAAATAGCCGCCACTACCATTCTCCTCATTTCGATTCTAACTCTATGGTAACTCAACTAACATACTCTTAAAAACAAACAAATAAACAAATATTAAAGAAGAAGTTTGGGAGATTGATGGGAGAAACGCGTAGACCAAAAGTGGTGAGGTGGTATTATAAAACCTTTACATGGCTAAGGCCTAACCCCACATGCGACCTCCTCCTATCGTGCCATGTTGAAGTTCTCTCTTTGGTCCTACTTGTCCCCTTCATCTTCAACATCTCCTCCTTTCTTGCCTCATTTCTTGTGGTTCTTCTTTTAATATTACTCAACTTCTTGTTCTTAGTTTTTTATATTTCCTTATCACAACAAAATTCTCCAGCAAGTGTCTTTCCAGTCTCCTTCCTGTCAAAATACCGACTTTTAATTCATAAATTATTTATGTTTCCACATGTAATATTTGAGTTTCACGTCCAAATATCTTATGCAATAATGTCCAAAGATAACTTTTTCTTGTTTTCTATAAAAATATATAATCCACTCACCAATTCACCATCATATAACCTTCTTTGCAGTTTCTTTTTTACTACGGTCCGTAGTATCTTTTTGAAGATTCCACTCTATAAAATTTTACAAATTTTATTACAATCACGATTAAAATGTGAAGACACTAACAAAAGCTATATTTTTTTTATCCTAGTTTAGCCAAATATTATATGTAATGTAACGTTTGCATCATACTACAAATTCCAAGATTTTTGTTTTTCTAGTTTAGCCAATTTTTTTCCATGTCAAGTTTGTTTCTTACTTGATTTGTTTCGATCTTCCGTGTAATGTAACGTTTATATCGAATTTTAAAAACCATATATACGGTTACTATGATAACTCCAAATTTGAAATTATATTGTACAATTGTACAATATAACATAGGATAAAAACATCACTTCCAAATTTCTACATGAAAATGTATTACAAATGTGTTGAGGTTTATAAAAGCTCATAGAGAGTTTAGTATCTTTGGAGAGGAGAGCATGCAATATCTTAGTTAAGATTGGACAGTAATAAACTTAAGATGATTTGATGTTATTATTGTCCGAAGCCAACGTTTTGATTTGGCCGTGTGACGTGGCACTTAAAGAGCTTATTCACCCTTCCTCTATATAAATACCCCAAACAGGCTCTTTCAATCCCAAAACATATCCATTTCATTACCAAAGTACAAAACATAAACACCTTCTCTTGTCTCTGTCCTCTCTCTACCTAAATATCTCTTTCCTGATTTAGTTCTTTTTCCCCCTCCAAAAAGAAAACAAAGATAGACTTGCAATGGCAGTAGACTCCAACCTCTCTTCGCCGTTAGGACCTCCGGCGTGTGAAAAGGACGCGAAAGCCCTCCGCTTCATCGAGGAAATGACCCGAAATGCGGACACCGTTCAAGAAAACCTCTTGGCCGAGATTCTTGCTCGAAACGCCGACACCGAGTACCTTCGCCGCTTCAACCTAGGCGGCGCAACCGACCGTGATACCTTTAAAACAAAGATTCCAGTCATTACCTACGAAGATCTTCAGCCAGAGATCCAACGTATCGCTGATGGAGACCGCTCTCCCATCTTATCTGCCCATCCCATCTCTGAGTTCCTCACTAGGTTTGTTCACCATACTTTGCTCCCTATTTTTTACTTTTTACCATTCATAAATCCATTAAAATTCATATACCAATAACACTACTAAAACTTTATAATTGAAATTAATCTTTCTTTTTATATTTCCAGCTCGGGAACCTCAGCCGGAGAAAGAAAGCTTATGCCGACCATTAAAGAAGAGCTGGATCGTCGTCAACTTCTTTACAGCCTCCTCATGCCCGTCATGAATTTGTAAGTCATTCACATTTTGCTAAAATAACATTTTTAACATTTATTTTTTGTTAACACCAATTCTAATCTAGCCAAACAACTAAATGTGACGTATAAGTTTATCAATACAATTATTTATTATTTTTCCAAAGCGTTGACAATTGTGTCTCATATCTGTTACAGGTATGTGCCAGGTCTAGATAAAGGAAAAGGAATGTATTTCTTGTTCGTTAAGTCCGAAACAAAGACACCGGGTGGGCTACCGGCTCGACCAGTCTTGACCAGTTACTACAAGAGTGAACACTTCCGGTCTCGACCATACGATCCATATAACGTGTATACAAGCCCCAACGAAGCAATTCTTTGTCCCGACTCATTTCAAAGCATGTACACTCAGATGCTCTGTGGCCTCCTTGACCGCCTCATTGTCCTTCGCGTTGGGGCAGTCTTTGCCTCTGGTCTCCTCCGAGCAATTCGCTTCCTTCAGCTCCATTGGTCTCGTTTCGCACATGACATAGAGTTTGGATGTCTTGACTCAGAGATAAATGACCGGTCTATAAGACAATGCATGTCCGGTATTCTTAAACCGGATCCTGCCCTGGCGGAGTTCATCCGCCAGGAGTGCAAGTCGGAAAATTGGGAACGTATCATCACCAGAATATGGCCCAACACTAAGTACCTTGACGTCATCGTAACCGGAGCCATGGCTCAATATATCCCAACGTTGGAATACTATAGTGGTGGTCTTCCTATGGCTTGCACCATGTACGCTTCCTCAGAGTGTTACTTTGGCTTGAACCTTAACCCAATGAGCAAACCATCAGAAGTCTCTTACACAATCATGCCCAACATGGCTTACTTCGAGTTCATCCCTCTTGGAGGCACCAAGGCCGTTGAACTCGTTGATGTAAAGATCGGTAAAGAATATGAACTCGTTGTCACCACCTACGCGGGTCTTTGTCGATACCGAGTCGGTGACATCCTTAGAGTCACTGGCTTCCACAACTCAGCACCTCAGTTTCACTTCGTGAGAAGGAAGAACGTCCTACTCAGCATAGACTCCGACAAGACCGATGAATCAGAGCTTCAAAAAGCCGTGGAGAACGCATCAAGACTGCTTCAAGAAGAGTGCGGGAGCCGTGTAGCCGAGTACACTAGCTACGCAGACACAAGCACCATCCCTGGCCACTACGTTTTATACTGGGAGTTGTTAGTGAGAGACGGGGCAAGGCAGCCAAGTCATGAGACCGTGACTCGTTGTTGCCTCGAGATGGAAGAGTCGTTAAACTCGGTTTACCGTCAATGCCGAGTCGCGGACAACTCGGTCGGGCCATTGGAGATTAGAGTGGTGAGAAATGGAACGTTCGAGGAACTGATGGATTACGCAATCTCAAGAGGTGCATCGATAAACCAGTACAAGGTACCAAGGTGCGTGAACTTCACACCTATAGTGGAGTTACTAGATTCTAGGGTTGTGTCGGCGCATTTTAGTCCAGCCTTACCGCATTGGACGCCGGAGAGGAGGAGAAGATAAGGACAGGCACATGTTTTTTCCTTGGAGATCTCGTGGAAGTCAAAGGCTTAAAGATTAATTAGCACTTTGGTCTTGTAATATAATTTAGATTCCTCACTGGTGATTTAGTTTTTTTTTTTCATTTTTTTTTCTTCTTAGTGTTTTTTTTTTTCTCGTGTTTTATATTTTTCACTGTGGAATCTCTGTGTGTAATTTGTTTTCTTTCTTTACTTGGGACAAAAAATATCCTGAGTAGAGAAGTTTTTATATTCCCAGGGACCATTGTCTACTTTGATGGAAATCAATGTTATTCAATTAGTAAATTTGTTGTGCAATGGTTCAGTTTTCCTTAAATAATTTTGAAAATTATTGTAAAATGTAAAAAAGTTCCTATGTGCTGCAACTAAACATTGTTATGAAGAGAAAGCAAAGAGGGAGAGAAAAGGGAAATAAAGAACACTATATTTACTTATAACACTACCAATCTAAACATCTTAAAGAGCAATATATCTCTCTATCATGTGCATATGTTGAGAGTAAGACGATTATTGAGAAGAACATCAATGTCAACTATTCCAAGAGACACCACTCATGTCTTTTCCAAGTAAACATTGCAGTCATTACACATATATAAAGTTCTTAGAATATGTGATGGGATAATATCTAATTATATTAGATTACTAGTTCCTTTTTTTTTTGCTTTATAGGCATTTGATCTCCTTTTCCAAGAATGTATTTTATTGATCAAATTTTTAACAATGTTTTTTCTTTTTGATATCCCCAAGCTATTTGTTGTGGATTATGGCAAATTATTAATTTAATAAGATTTTAATGTTATACAAATTTCAAAACCAATTTTTTTAAAAAGACATCTGTCTTATATCACACGAAAGATATTATTAAGGAAAAAAGATGAATGGCTACCCCAAATATAGAAGAATGCATGGACACACATATCAATTATAATATTATACACTCAACTACTACACGAACTAGATTTTAAAACATTAAACCCAAAACAAAGAATATTTGATAATTAAAAAAAACACAACTTTTGTAATCCAAAAGTGCTTGATGACAGCAACGTTTATCAATTGCTTTGGTGGCTCAATCCAAACACTCTCAAAATATTTTAACTCATCCCTAGTTAGAGTACATGTATTACTTGTTGGGAGATACTTTCCTTCATTAAAACCATAAGTTTGAATCATTGGGTGATTCAACTTCGACAACATTAGCTTGTTTCTCATGAGGTCTGATCAACAGTTGGATGCCCGAAAGTCCCCAAAAATTGTCAAGCCCTCCTTAAAGTTGCCTTTTTCTTCCCAAATCCAATCACTATTACGGTTTAGTGCAAACACTCGTGACTTATCACATGATACTCTTAGTAGAAATATATCTCCTTTAATTTTCACTAGATATGTTCCAAACCAAGAAGTTGTAAAACCCCCTTCTTTTTTTGTCACCAGTTGTAAAACCTTTTAAGTGATGAATCTTCAACGATCGACTCGACGGGTCGAAAACTGCTAACGAGCTTAATCCACCAAGACAATAGTAAAGAAACCGTCAGGGCTGTCGAAACAATTAGTACTTCCACTAATTTTCACCGACTATTAAGGTGTTGATGGCAACACGATTCTTGTCGTTATAGATATTTGCCAACCCCAAAACTAAGCAAGTATTGGATGTAGGAGCGCAAGTGAAAACAGCAGATTCATTATAAGTCTCACAATTAGGTAAATTTATGAGCTTACGGGTAAACAGATTGAAGAAGAATATCTCCGACGAGAGATCGTTGCACATAAGTAACCAACCATCTTTAGAGTTATAAACTTTCGTGCCTGCCATTTCAGGGAACTCCATAGTGTATGTTGTATCTTGTGAAGGGTCATAAAACTCAAAAGGCTGCTCTTTCATCCGAATCGAAGCACTCACATTATACCATTCTTTGCAAACTGCGGAAGCACGAATATTATCTTTCACACTTAGGCGAGACATTACCAAATTCAAAAATTCAGGAAGTAGAACAGACCAATCTCCCTTCTCACCATTTTATCCATGGCATTTTATTTTTTTCCTAATAAAAAGTTTTACACATCGAAAAAAATAGTTTGTCAATTAACATTTTTTAAAAAGTTATAGTCAATCAATCAAGAATTATTGAAATTCGACAAACATAAATCGTAGAAAGGTTTAAATTTTTAAAAATTTATATATACATAGAATATTTATTAATGAAAAATTGGGCTACCAATTTAGATCCCCAATATCGATAGAAAGATTTCCCTCCTGTTTGGCCTACCAATCATGGAGTAATAATTTTATTAATATGTGGTTGACATAAAAATATTCTGAGAATGGTTGGAAACTTACCATCTGAGATTATTTTCTCCATCAGTCATTTTTTTTTTGAATATGAGAATGGTAAAGAGTGATCAAAGATAAAACTCAATGAGATGAGACTCTTTAAGATAGTGTTTTATAGAACCAATTATGTATGAGTTTCCTTATTTCCAAATCTGTAAGAAAATTACAAAAACTGTTTCATATTAAATTTAGTCAAACTCCCACCTAAATTTAAAATTTGTGCACACAACTTGAGAAAATATGGAAATAAAATAAATATTAAATATGATAAATTTATTGGACTCAAAAATATATATTAAATGAATAAATATCCCATGCTTTCAATTTATATATTGCAGTTTCAGATTGTACATGAGATATTAATAAATAGTCTTTCAAAATGCAAAATAAAATAAGATAAGAATGAGTTAAAAATAGAATCCTAATTAAAATTCTCCTTTTACAGAATTGAATTTGCGTTAAAAATATGTGATTTAACTGCAGTTTCGTGAGACATTTCTTCTCTGATGCGAACTGGGACCAGTGGAGGTTGAAAGTGTCATCGTGGTCTCTTTTGTTATATGATCGACACAAAATTTTGTGGGAAGCTTCATAATGTCTAAGGCATGCTTTTCATTGAAGGAATTTGAAAGTTAATAGTTGTTTTTCTTTTAGAGTTTCGTATCTAAGACTGCATTTTTCTGTTGTTTCTCTCCATTATGTTTCAAGGTTGATTTTGTTTGTGGCTTGTTGTAGGTCATTGATAGGCTGTTACAGTCGTGAGGCGAGTCTCTCCTTGTTTTGTTTATTGTTCCAATCACCTTGTTAAGGTGAGTGTGTGACCATGAGCTTATCTAAGAAATTGGGATCGAGTGACTTTTTTGTGATGATGTGTAGGTGTGTTGGAAGTTTCATTGGATGTTGGCTTGTTGGTTGGTTTGTTTATTTCATATATGTGGTTGTTATCTTGTTGCTTGTGTTTATAGCCCGTAGATGGGAGGATCGCCTCACTGAGTATTTGTGATAATACTCACGCATCTCTTTCTTTTGATGTAGGTAAAGAGAAAGTGTGACTGTGGGATCGTGGCAACGACGAGAAGGGTGATCTAGAGTCGATGGCCGATTTATATGCTTTGTTTATTTATGTTAGAACTTTGAAATTAGAAGCATGTTAGGATTTGCCAGAGTTTGGTTTCATTGTTGGATTGTTGATTGATTATTTATTTATTGGAGTGGATTTACGTTATTTTCCGCTGGTTACCTGTTGGTTTTAATTTAGAATAGTTAAGTAAAAGTATGGGATTATGATTTAATAATTTCTTTTTAAAAATGGGTCGGATTATTTCAAATATGATGTGTACTACTTAACGTAGTGAAAGTAGCTAGAGATATGGAAGTATGTAATCAGAGACGTGGAAGTATTCAAAGATATATGTGAAGCATTATATGAGTATTATACTTAAACATTTGGTTAGTTTATTGTCTACCATTGTATGAAGTGTAGTTAAATCCAACCGATCATAGCAATTTAATCATCATTCATAATACCACATTTTTTTGCCTGGATTTTTCGGGTTTTTTTTAACAAAATGTGTTTGACAATTTGGTGTTTATATTTTTGGATGCAACATCTTTATCGATTCTTGCATTCTCTTCTCCTCCTCTATCTTGTAATCTTCCAACTTCTTGAACCTTGAAAACATTGAGGCTCATGAGTGCAACTAGGGCAAACATAACAATCCTAAAATCGGGTGATAATGCACAGTCATGCTGAGCCTTTGAAGACAACATATAACACAACAAACGGCTCTGAAGAGCATCTTTCGGGTTTAAAGGATGGCCGTGGAATCAAGGATGATGGTGAAACAGTTATCTCCTTCAAGAAGGAGGATGGGAAAAACAATCTCTAATTTAATTGGTAGAAGGAAAGTTGGTAGTTAATTATTTACCTAATAAATAAAAATTTAAAGTATTCACTATATATAAATGCATTTCTTATTTAATTTGATTCAAACTTAATTGGATATCCAAATTAACTCATCAACCAAGTTTATTAACCCATGCAATGCTTTTTGAAGAGTTTAGTTTTTTTTTAATATATGCTGGTGTCAGTCTCTAATTATATTGAAATATTGGTTCCTCTTTGTGCTTTGTGATCTCCTTACAAGTGAATAAACCTCTGTTTCTATTTGTAATAAAAAGTAGAATGTTTTTAATAATCAAACTTAACAATGATTTTTCATAATTATGGCAAATTATTAATCCGAGACATTCACTTTGGGCTGCGAAATTTTACTCTATCACTTTCTGCTTTGTTAAAAGAGCTTCTAATGGTGCTGGTCATAGTTTAGCTAAATATGGTTGTATGGATTGTAATTTTTACACAAACTCTATTAATCAGCCTCCTTGGCTTCAGAACGAACTTTGTATTGACTCTTTTACATCAATATAATTAAACTATTTGAGGAAAAATAAACAAAGTTCATGTACTTTTTTTTTGTTTTTTTTTTTTAAAAGTCTTCATGTGATTAAATTACATTATTTTAAACAAAGAAAATTAATCTTAAAACATTGAACCCAAAACAAAAAAAGACTTGATATCCAATCATCTTTGGAGTAATAAAAATTTTGTGCCTACCATTTCAGGAAGCTCCATAGTGTATGTTGCATCTTGTGAAGGGTCATAAAACTCAAAAGGCATCTTGTTCCTTATCAATGAAGGGTATCTCATAAGCCATAAATAAGCCATCCGAATTGAAAAGTTAGGGAAGTAGCCGAGACCGATCTCCTTTCTCACCATTTTCTCCTTGACATTTGATATTTTTCCTAATAAAAAGTTTTACACATCAACAAAAATAGTTTGTCAATTATTATTTTATTATAAAATATTAATAGTCAATCAAGAATTACTGAAATCCGACAAACGTAAATAGTAGAAAGGATTAAATTTTCAAGAATTTTTATATACATAAAATATTTATTCATGCAAAATCAGTATTTTTTAGAAATACCTCTTTTGATGTATCACTTTTCAGAAACACCCCATTTATCTATCCATTATCAAAAATACTCCTATTTAAATATGAAAAATTATAAACTTTTATATGGTTTCCAAGGTACTTCTAGATAATAACTACTACTCGGAGATTCGATCTAAATAATTTATAATATTTTAAATTATTTCTACAAGATTTACAAGGGTTTTAAAAGGGTTTACAAGGGTTTTAAATGGTTTTCATAAGGTATTTATACAGTATTTATAAAAGATATATAATATTTTATACACATATAAATGTAATTTGTGGGTAAGCTTATAAATATACACACACATTACTTTTTTATTTGTATAAAATTTTATATATCTATCATAAAAAACGTAAAAATAACTTATAAAAACCTTTTAGAAACCCTTATAAACCCTTTTTAAACCCTTTTTAAAATTTTGTAAAAACAATTTAAAACCTTGTTTTATTATAAAATATTTGTATCGAAACTCCCAGTAGTATTTACTTTATAGAAGTACTTTATATATAAACCATATAAAACTTTAAAAATTTTCATGTTTAAACATGAGTATTTTTGAAAATTGATAGATAAAATGGGTATTTTTGAAAAGGGGTACCAAAAGGGGTATTTCTCAATAAATTTCAAAATTAAATTTCTAAGTACCAGTCAAAATTTGTGATAAAATTTTTAACTTACCATAATTCCAATGGAAAATGAATATTTAAATCTAAATTCTAAACATAAAAAAATTCGAATTTTTTTTTTTGAGAGTATTTCTGAGACTTTGTAATTAAAAATTAAGCTACTCCTAATGACTAAAATATGAAAAAAAAATATAGCATAAAGTAATGGATCTTTACACTGGTTTCTAAGATTTTAAAAATGTAAAAATGTAAAAACAAATCTGAGAATGGCTGAAAACTTACAAACTAAGATTTTCTTTTTCCTCAGTCATTTTATGTTAATATGAGAATGGTAAAGAGTGAGCAATGATAAAACTGAATGAAATGAGACTCTTCAAGGCAGTGTTATATAGAAACATTTATGTATGACTTTCCTTATTCCCAAAGAGGTAAAAAAATTAAAAAAAGTTCCATATTAAATTTAGTCAAACTCCAGCTATCAGAGTTGTTTTACAAAAAAAAAATTTAGTCAAATTCCCATTTAAATATGAAATTGCATTAATAAATATCTCATACTTTAAAATATTCCAAATATTATAAATTCCACAAAATCCTTCACAATCATGATTTGTATACATCCCCCTAAATTTATGTTGCAGTTTCATATTGTACATTAGACATTAATAACTAGTCTTGAAAAATGCAAAATAAAATAAATAAATAACAATCAGTTAAAAATGATATCATAATTAAAATCAAATTATGATATGTAACTAGATATCATTTTGTTTTTTAGTTTCTCATCAATATATTACGTATACATTTTTGTTCGATAGCAGTATATGCATCAACCATGTATCAATAGAAAAGACAGCCTCTTAGTAGTATATCCTTATGAATTATATGGTATGGATTTCTCAATGTAACATTATTCAGCATATGAAAACAAATTTTTATGGAATGTCAAATTGTCTACCACATACTTTATTTTTGTTTTGTTTACTTTAATTCATGTGTATTCGTGGCTTGTTCCAGTCTTTAAGAATAAAGAAAAAATAAAGAAGGAAAAAAATAAAGTGGCTTTAAAGGCTTTAAAAAAAATAAAAGCAAAAAAATCTTGATTGGCAAAAATATAGCTGTTAAGACTTTAAAAATGTTTTAAAGCCTTAAAAGTCACAACCAATCGGCACCCATAAATCCGAAGTAAAACAAACGCTACCATGATGATTTGCAAAAAGCTCTTTAATTAGCTTTTCCTTTCCAATCTCATATCTCACAAAAACATCACTAGCATTAATTTGCCTACATATGAGCTAATAATCTGGGTTCAAATATTTGTCTCTCACCCTTACTTTCTCATATTCGACATATCTAAATCGCAAACCATGATAGATGATTATCTCACTAACTATCTTTCTATCTAGTTTTTATCATATACATGCATATCTTTCTTTTAGAGATCTTATAACAGTTACCAAAATGACGAAACAAGTGCAATTTATTTTGTAATTTTTATGGGAAAAACTACTATATATATCTATCACCATTATTGTACTACATTAATTGATACATTTAGCCCTTAGTTTTCCATCAATTTGTAACCCTACTGAAACAAAACCATCCCAAACAGTTATGTTTTGCGTCTCTTACTTGTAGCTTGAGTTTTAGTTGGTTGGATTTGTGTTTGACTTAGCTTAGCTTTGTTGTAGTGCTTGCACTTATGCATCTTCTTCATTTATATGTATTAAGTTATTTTGGGCATTGTGATGCAACATTTTTAGAATTAAAAATGTAATCATCACTTCACTATGATAGATAGGTGGTCTTTTGGTCGACCCGCGACTGGCTTTTCTCCCACATGAGCACTTCGGCCCCCAACTAGCTCCCCCTAATTGAGAGTCTCTTCCCGACAGTGCCATAATCAGACTTTGTCTTTTGGTCAACAAAAAAAAAAGATAGGTGGTCGTTTTGATCAAATAGTTGCTCGACCATCTCCACCATCGCCATGATATAACTGTTCGTCGGAGAGGGAATAAACATCAACTCAATTTTCATCTTTTTACCCTCTCTATATATTAATTTCCCCTATATTTTGAGAAAGATACCTTTAGAAATTGCTAAGAAAATAACATAAGTAATGTTTTGACTTGTTCACTTTGTACATACATTTTTTTTTCAAATTTCACACTCATTGTCTCATTGTTCGTAGCTATATGTTCCAACAAACCTTAGTTTCAATCTTTACGTTCTTTTATGTTTTACATGCATTCTAAGTTTCTAATTAATATATTTGGTTAATTTTTTCGTATATATTTTCTGTTTCTTCTCTTCAAATTTGTTACCTTAAAGTACGTAGTTCATGATAAACGAGTTCTTATTTAGAGATTACATTGACTAATACGATATTTTAAACTTAATTATGCCTTATTTGAGTACACAACACAACTCATATTCTTCATTCCTTTAAACGATAACTCTTCGTAACGTCTTCAATGAACTTTCCCATCGCAATCCACGACGACCCACCTTCCATTAGGGCTACGTGACATTTCTTGCTCATCTCCTTCACTCTTTTCCTCACTTCACCATCCTTATCCATCAGACACTTGATTGATGTCTCTATCTCCTCTGCTGTGACCGTGACCGTCGAAGTTCCCGTTAAATGATTTTCTCGCCAATACTTCCTTATCTCTACCGCCAATCCAATCTCCTCAACCATCATAAACGTGTTAAACTTCTGCTCGGCGTATAACGGCCATACAGCCGTAGGGATACCGAACCAAAGGCTCTCTAGAAATGAGTACCACCCGGACTGATTGATGAATCCTCCAATAGCTGGCTTCGCAAGCACGGCCACCTGCGGAGCCCATCCGATAACTCTTCCTATATCTTTCGTCCGTTCGAAGAATCCTTCCGGAAGAACTTCTTCTAGGTTGGTGAAATCACTAGGATGTTCTCTAAATATATTCGTAGATGCACGACGAAGAGACCAGAGAAACCGGCAGCCGCTTCGTTCCAGCGCTACCGCGATTTCTCTTGCTTGTTCCTCATTAAACCCTCCTTTGCTCCCGAAGCAAAGGAACAAAACCGAACTAGGTGGTTGATCGTCTAACCACCGTAAAATATCAGATTGTTTCTCATCCTTGGAATCACCAACTTCGTTGAGATGCGACAATGGTCCAATAGGATAAACAGGAATGTCACCACTCGAAAGATACTTCAACACATAAGGTTCAAGCTCAGCAACGGTATTTATCAAAATACCCTTCATTTCTTTTAATTTCCTCGGTAGGTTTACAACCATAGGGAGCGTCACTTTAGATGCAAAAAAGTCAGGAATACATTTCACTGGATACGGACGACTCAAACTTGGAACGTTCAACACAGCTTCCGAGTTTGCGTAGTCACTTTCACTAACATCGTACTTGTTCTCATCGTACAGCATCTGAATATGACTTACAAGTCCGAGTATTCCTGCACAAGGCGTACAATAAATATAAGGCGGAACACCAAACTCTTTCGCCACTTCTAACATTGAGGTGGAGAATATGTCTAGGACAAGACCAACAACCCTCGGCGAGTCCGGTAATGTCGAGTAGGCTTCGACGAGTTTCCCAACGGCTTCTTTAACCTTAGGCACTTGGTTCTCGACATGGGTTTCGAAACTCGTCAGCTCGGAGATTGGTTCATCTTCGTCGGAGATGACAATGTAGCGTAGGCGGCTGTTGGATGAAGAGGAGAGCCCTGCAATGTAGTCTCTTCCGGCAATGAAAGGAATGATGATGATGGTGATAGAAAGGTTGGTGTCACGGGACACTAGTAGCTCTGCCATCTCTACCATTGATCGGAGATGAGTGAATGAGTGAGAAGGGGTGAGGATAAGCTCAAATTTCATGTTTTCTTCTTCTTTCTTCTCTCTTTTTCTTTGTCGGTGCTTTTGGTCTCTACAATGAATCCCACTTTATAATGCTATATTTTTTTTTTGGTTTATTTCATTTTTTGTTATGCATTAAAAGCATCTTTTGTATTTAGGTAAAAATAATTCTACCTAAGAAGAGGAATTACACTACTATAGAATATTAAAAATCAATTAAATAAAGAATATTTAAAAATTATTAAGATTGCATATCAAATTTAGCTAAATAAGTTTGATTCAATATGTTTTATATTGGTGTTCTTAAAAAAATTGTATAATGATGTTTTAACCCATTCTGAAGGATAAGATTGCTATTTAATATTTTAATTATATCCAAACATGTCTCCTCATACAACCTATATATAAATGTTATTTAAAAACAAACAAAATTTGTAATAATTGTTTTCATATGTATTTCGTATAACAATATTAACCCGTTTTCAAATATATGATATGTTTTACATGATAATACTAATATATTGATGTAGTTTAGTGGTTAAAGAGTTGCTTTTATTCAACATAATCTGGATTCAATGCATTCCTCCAGCATACTATTTTTTAGTAAAATATTTTTTTTTTGAAATAAATGCAACCACTAAAAACTTGTAAAAATACTAATATAGATTTAGGCACTCTCATTTTCAGGACTAAAGTGTCTCCATAGCTCTGTTTTTCGGGAAATTTGAAAATATAATCCTCATTCTATAGCTTTGAAGGTATATATTATTTTTGATATTTTTTTTTTCTTTTTTCTTTCTGTCGGTAACAAACTTTATGAAGAGAAGCTAGAAGTCTAGAACAAGTTTATTTCTCTTAAAAAAATAAAATCTCAAGTACATTAATTTAAAAATTAAACTGTATTTATTTGAAGTAGCTATTTTTGAAAAGACTAGGTTTGGTATTTTACAAAAGTGAGAAAATAGATATTTGAACAAATTTCTCACTCTATAACTTACAAAAGTAAAATATCTTTCATCTAAATACTATAAATTAAAAAATTATGAAAATATTAGTTAGTTGCATATGAAAATCATATAAATATATATCTAGTTAAATTAAAATTAAAAAGAATAAACGAAACACATACAGTGTTTAGTAGTTGAACAATATTTATTGTTAATAAATATATAAAAAGTTATGGTTGATGAAACTACCACATATAAATGTTACCTTACGCAGAACCACATGTGTTTGGCCCATGTAATATTATTGTTTATGGTGTAAAAATAAGTACATGTTTTATTCATGTTTCCGAATTGTTTGGTGTAGGAATAACCACATTATTGCATATCAATCAAACCTAGCTACTGTAGTTTTCCTTGTTGAATACGACATTATTACATTTCTCTTGAAAAAGTAAAGATGAAATTTAATTTTAGGCAAATGAGGTACACTATATAGTTAGTAGAGCTGTAGAGATATGAGACAATTTACAACTTTTTGACAGACAAGAAGAAATTATGCGGGTAACTGTTAAAACCTTGTTTGGATGATTTTGTAAAGTAATCCTCAATACTAAAATAAATATGTGATGATTTCAAGTTTAGCAAAAGAAAGAAAGAAATGGTTTTCAGTATCAATGTATCATACTCTTGAAAATAAATAATATGTGCTTGAAATATACAAGAGAAGTTTACAAGGTTTTTTAACTGTTACGATCTAAAATTTGAATACAATATCTATGAATTAATGGGAGTTGCAGAGTAGGTAGAAGAAACAAAAAAAAAATTGAAGTGTCAATTATTTACCAACCAATTGTATACAAATTAAATTATATGTTTGTATATTGATTCGCTGCTTTGTTTTTCGAGTTTATTGCGCTTATAGTAACTTTCATAAACATTTAGAAGTATTTGCACTACACACACTTTCACATCTTTATTTGCACGCTGGCATACTTACTAATACGTGGTGTACTTTGGTGCTGTGTAAATACTCTCCACCCCTCCCTCTTTTTTAATATTCACTGATTTGCCATACAACTAAACACTTACATTTTCTTCATCTTCCTTTTCTTCTTCTTCGATTCTTTCATTTTCTTCCTCTTTCTCTTTCTCATTTTTTATCTTTCTTTTTTATAATCACTTTATCTTGTTATTATAACAATATTTTATATTTATTTTTGTACAATACTCAGTATTTATATTTTTCCTATATTTGAAGATGCATTTTACTATATTTTTGGATGAATTATATTATATATATTATCCATTTGTAGTTGACCATTTATTCGCTGATAATTGGATGGTCAATTGTAATATCGTTTCTGGATATACATACTTGTGTTTGGACATTTTAACAACATGTGGTTACTTCTTACATGTTTTAGTATAAATGAGTGCATATGTACATGAGAACATTCCAATAAAAATGAGTGTAAATGAGTGTGTCTCTGTACATGTGAACATATGGACAATAATCGTTTATCCAACGATGAAGATGAGAGTATTTAAGAATGATTGGAAGCATTTTTTGGACAGAATAGGTCATCGGTATCCAAAAAACCTCATCTACATGATCACAAAGAGCATCATCACTACCGATTTAAATCTGTAGAAACGAAAAAAACAAAAAAACAAAAAACTCAGAAGCACTTACCAAGATTTGTCATCCAAAGTAAATGAGAAATTAGTATATACAAGTTTAACATAATATTTTATATTTATTTTTGTACAATACTCAGTATTTATATCTTTCCTATATTTGAAGATGCATTTTACTATAGTTTTGGATGAATTATATTATATATATATTATCCATTTGTAGTTGACCATTTATTCGCTGATAATTGGATGGTCAATTATAATAACATGTGGTTACTTCTTAGAGAAAATAGTGCAGTTTTATGGAAATTGTCCAATATATGCAGTTTTTGTGGATATTGTCTAATGGACATTGAGCTTGTTGCTTTTGTTCAAACTTGAATTTTCCCTGACATGTCATTTGCTTGAATAATGTAACGATGGAAAAGAGTTCATGGATAACCATGATAATGTCGAAATTTGGTTTGGGAATTTAGTAAAACTTTTAAGCATGAAGAAATCTTTTCATGTCGAGTATATCGGGTGGACAAGATTTCATGGACAACAATAACAAGATTTCATGGACAACAATAATAGTTTCACAAATTTTATGGTGTCCATGTTGTACTCTCCATATGGACAATATAATTTGCACTTTAAATATAGCAAAATGGATCTCATTATATAGAAAAAATACAATTAGCATGTATTGTACAAAAATAAATAAAAAATATTTTTTTGATAATACATAAAATTGACAATAAAAGAAAAAAGAACTAAGGAAAATGAGAAAGAAAAAAAAATTTGTTTATCAACACATTTGAACTATACCTACATCGTCGTCGTCATTCTTCAACCAGTTTTTAAAACAGCTTTTCACTAACATATTTTATTATAATATTAACTTGTAACTTTATTTAGTTATCAACTAACTAGATGGGACAACAAAGTTAGTTATCAACTAATTGGAACCTGTGTAAATGACGACGAGAGAAAAGAAAGGGACGAGAGATGATGTTCACTTTATTAGGCCAATTATGTCTTTTTTTGGCCCAAACAGTGGCCAAAGTACACAATGAATTCGAGAGTGTGTTTTTTGTAAGTGCAACCCATCAAAGTGTGTCAATAGGTAATTCACTCAAACATTTATCTCTTTTAGTAACTATACAAACTTAGGGAGATATTATAAAAATATAGTTCTCTTCTACCCTAATAAAGTTGGTATATTAACTAAAATGCCACCCAACTAAAAACTTACATTTTATGTTCTTCTTACTCCTCCTTCTCGATTCTTTCTCTTTCTCTTACTCATTTTTTATTTTTATTTTTTGAAATGACTTTATGTTGTAATTATTACAATATTTTATATTTATTTTTGTACAATATCTAGTATTTATATTTTTCCTTCATTTGAAGATGCATTTTGCTATATTTTGGGTGAATTATGTTATATATTATCCATTTTTAGTTGACCATTTATTCGTTGATAATTGATATCCAAAAAACCTCATCCACTGATCGTTCTTTGTGACATCACCATTGATACAGATCTATCACCGTATATTTACATACATGACATTCCTTCTTCATGGACTATACTTAATGGACACCGTCCATTGTTCTTTACTAATTGTTCACTGGTAAATGGACACATTCCTACATCTAGGGTATATTTACTAGTTGATAGAGACATCGTTGCGTCCATATAAATCAATATGATAGATACATCCTTGCATCCATATTTTTACTAGTTGATAGATACATCCTTCGTGGATACAATATGAATAAAGTTAAAAAATATTCATTCAACTGATAGTTGTCCATATAGAACATGTGGTAACTTGTTACAAAATTTGAGTGTGTCTCCGTACATGTGAACACATGGACAATAATCGTGTATCCAACGATGAAGATGAGAGTATTAAGATTTGATTGGAAGCGTTTTTTGGACAGAATATGTCATCTGTATCCAAAAAAAACCTCATCCACATGATCACAAATAGCATTATCACTACCGATACAGATCTATAAAAACGAAAGAAAAAAAAACGAAAAAGCACTTACCTAGATTTGTCATCCAAAAGTGATTGAGAAATTAGTATGTACAAATAAGTATACAAATACCTTTGTGTCCATGATTCTCTGTTTTTGCATTGTGGTTGATTCTCTTATATGTTTTATAATTGTTGTTTCCCTCTTTAAATGTTCTTTTACTTCATATGTAAATGTATAAGAGAAGCTTCGTATCCGCTAAAAAAATCTATAATCGTAACCCACTTAATATTTTAGTCAAAAGCTAACTACAACATAAACTTACTACGCAACTGCTTTTTCTTTTTCAATTTAGATTCACAAGGCTAATTTGGTCTTTTTCTGGCCAAACAGTTGCCAAAAGAGAAAAACTTATATTGTTACTTTTCCAGTATATCTTAAATTGAAAGTGACTTTTATTGCAAATCACGCTTTTTTTTTTGCACTTATGTTCATTTAGTAGTTTCATATCACGCATTGTCGTCCAAAGACAAATATACATCACTTATGTCCTAATATTGTATTTTATGCATTGCCTCCCTACTTCCTAGTATTCTGTAGAAATATTGACATTTTCAAATCAAAACAGTGCACTTGAAAGATTAAAGAACAACTCTTTTTTATTGATTTAGAAACTTCTCAAAACTAAATCTCTCTCAAGGTCTTATGGAACACCTCTCCATAGCCTCTTATTTATATAGAACTTAGCTACTCCTAATCCTATATTATAAAGGAAAACTTTCAAAACTCATCTTACTAAGACCTTATTTGTATTTTTCCTATTTGTTATCTCTTCTAGCATCTTTTAGAAAGAGATTACTTGAACTCCAAGTCTTGGAATTATCCAACATTCTCCCCCTTAATTCCAACTTGAACTCCGGGAAGCTTGATCTCTCCAACCCTGATTTAACGCATAATCTCCTTAAACTTTAAATTTTAAGCTGGTTTGGGTTGTAAAATACAAAGTACTCGAGTTGGATATGAAAATCCCTTCGCTGAAGAGTCTGGGTTGATTTTCCCCGTTTTCCCTATTGAAATATGAGATTAATAATTTTTTTAATTTTTTAGTAATATCCATTCAACTCGTCCTATCTTACAACATGTCACATCTTACAGCATGTCACGTCTTACAACCCATCCCGTCTTACAACCCGTCTTGTCTTACAACCCTTCCTGTATTACAAACCGTCCCATGTTATTTTTTTACTTTTATTAATTTAAATGATCAACTATAGTATTTTAAACTTCTTAAAAGTTTAAAATTGACTATATCGAATTAAATGATATACAAACTATATTTCTTTATACTGAATTTTGCTTACAACTTATGACCTAGAAATTAAACTCATGGTTAAACTTATGGCAAGGTCAATAATAATTTAGTTTAAATATTATATAGATTTAAATTATTAATAAAACTTAAACTTTTAATAGATATAAATATTTATAATATCTTAAACTTTATACATAGTTAAAATATTTATAGTATTTTAAACCTTGTTAGAGTTAAAATATAAATAATTTTTAAACCTTTTATAGAGTTTAAATATTGAAAATATTTTAAACATTCTATAAAGATTAAATATTTATAATATTTAAATATTTTTAAAATTTTTAATTTGCTCAAAAAGAACAGGGTTAAACCGAATAAAACTTTTAAATTTTTACGCTTGATAACTCAAACTTCCTGCTTATTCGTAGTTGGAAGCATATTAGTCATATTTTTTGTCTAAATTTTCTACCCGATGTGAGATGTTGTACATACAATTTTTTTAAAAACCGATTGAGTAATATACGTCCGTTTTAAAAAAATTCAAATTGCAACATATGCTAAAAATTTTTTTTTTTTATTATACATATGATTTATGTAATAAAATAAATTTAAACACACACATAAAATCATATAAAATAGAAGAAGAAAATGAATTTGGAAAATGGTATTTCAAATTTATTAAGAAGATAGTTTAGGAAATTTTGTTAAATAGGATAATTATTAGTTTTAATGTTTTAAAATAAATAATAAATGTCAATGGTTTAGGTTGTAAATAGTTTGGAAGTTTATGATTTAATTCAAAAACTAGTTTTAAAATGTTAATATTAAAGACTTCAAATTTTTTTTTTAATTAAAATTACAAAACCGGGATCTTACCAATGGACCAGGTACTAAATTAAACTGGTCAGCACCAAACCTTGTTCGCCTACGAGGTTGTCGTATTCATCGTTTTTGTCACGTTCCGGTTTACTTTGTGGCTAGATAATAATTAAAAAAAAAATAAAACTTTTAGTATTTTTTAATTAAAATTTAATCTAATGGGAAAACGATTATATAAACAAAGTTAAGGAATTTCGAAACCCTAGCTAGCCTTTCGTAGTCTTCTCGCCTCTCGATCCAACCAAGCCTGCTTTATGTTTAAGGGTTTTTTACAAGAGTCGTCTTGAATGATGAAGAAGCCTACGCAGGAGGAGAGTATGGCTGTAACAAAGGTCTTTTGGGACATTAACATGTGTCCGGTTCCCGATGGCTATGATCCTCGTCTTGTCCTTCCATGTCTTAAACGGTTTTTGGAGAAGAATGGCTACCTTGGTCCTCTCACGGCCACTGCCTTTGGGAAACTAGCAGACGTCCCTATTGCCATGCTGAGAGAAGTTTATTCCAGTGGAATCAATCTTATCCTTGTCCCCTTTGGTACCTTAGACATTATGTGTCTTATTGATATCACCGAGAGAAATCCACCTCCAGTTAATTTTATGGTCATATCTGATCCAAAGACCTGTCCTGATTTAACTTGGCTTCTACAATCATACTCCTACAACCCTATCCAGCCGTTTCCATATCATTCTATAGAAACCTTACTTATGGAAGGGGCAATCGCCACAGAAACGGCTGAATGTGTCACGTGGGATTGCTTAGTATGCGCCCGTGATCCTCCTGGCCGAAGCTTTGATACTTTCGTGACACATTTATCTAGTGAAGAACATGGTCAACTGCTGTTGTCGAGGCAGCTTAGGCGGCCTCCTAAGCCACCGGCTGTTACTCCCATGGTGCATTCTGAGCAAGGCAATGTTACCCAATGTGGGTATGGTATGGTAGACAGCTGGGAGATTGTAAAGTCTGCGGGCAAGACATTTGTCGTTTGGGACATTAATTCATGTCCTGTTCCCCTTGGCTTTGATGCTAGTATGGTTGGTCCGTGCATTAAACGGTTCTTGAAGAAAGAAGGTTTTTCTGGTCCTCTCTCCATCATTGCCATTGGAGTACTAACAGACGTCCCTAATGACATATTGTGTAAAGTCTTTTCCAGCGGAATCAATCTTCATAACGTCCCCTACGGTCCCTCAGACATTGAAAATCTCATTGTTGACTTTAGTACTGGACCTCGAGTTAACATCATGGTCATATCCAATGCCGAAATCTTTGCTTGTATGCCTGACTATATACAATGGAGAGTCAACCTACTGAAACCGTTTCCAAATGGTTCTCTTCTTCAGAGCTTTTTGCTCTCCGACTTAGGGTGTCTTAAAGAGGATCATTGCAGTGAATATTCCTTCTGGTGTTGCTCACTATGCAACAACAGTAAACCCATGTACTTGATATCTTTTCACCAAGGCTCTCAAATTTTATCCTCACATCTCTCCTATGAGAGATTCATCACGCATCTCTATGGTTCAATTCATCAACAGAAGATGTTGGAGCTGTGTCCCTTAAATGAGAAACTCCAACGTATGAGTGAACCATTTGCACCAAGTGTGCATCCTGAGAAAAACCTCAAGGCTGTAACCTCTGTCATTTGGGACATCAAGTTCTGTCCGGTTCCAGATGGCTGTGATCCTCGTCGGGTTGGTCCTTGTATTAAACAGTTCTTGAAGAATAAAGGCTACTCTGGTCCTCTCACGATCACTGCCATTGGCACACTATCTGACATCCCTAATGACATCTTGGAAGGAGTCTACTCCAGTGGAATCACTCTTTATAACATATACGACGACATCTGTTTGAACACATCTGTTTGTGAGTTCACCGATGAGAATCCACCTCCAGCTAATATAATGGTCATCTCCGACCAAGATTTCTTCGCTTCTGAAGATGCTTCCATGCTAGAATCGGATGGATACAACGTTCTTCAGCCAGTTCCATGGGATTCTTGCTTTTTTCTGACAGATTTAGGGGCACTTGATGAGGAGGATGATAAGTGCAGTGATGAAACGAGTGAGTCTGTCTTCTGGATTTGCGATATATGCGACGATCTTTGGGGCCAAGGCTTTGAAAATTTCACCACTCATGTTGCTAGTAGGCCACATCAACGAGAGTTGTTGGACTTTTTGCCTGGGTATGATCGTTTTACTCGTAGTGAGTAACCTCGATCTCAACCATGGTGACAAAGCTAAAGTGCTAAGAAGTTTGTGGACGTGAAGAAGAAGATTCTCTAACCAAGGCTCATGGTGTTGGTTTAACTACTTATGACGAAGGCTCATGGTGTTAGTTTTATTTATGTAGTTACTTTATGGGGGAAAAAAAACCTCTCTTTTCTATTTATAATCTTTTTTTATTGTTTTAATAAGAAATTTCTAAGTGAGAGATTCCATTATCAATTTTAAAAACTTTAAACTTGCATACTTCATTACAAAATAGAATGGTTACAAAAATTTAACCATACAATTGACGATGATACAATTGCAAGTTTTTTTCTAGCTTTTCTTTAATAGTGAATTATTTTAAGTTTAAATTAAGGTTCATCAACCAACAAACCACAAAAGTTATTCTTCGAACAAGCTGTTTGTATATGGCCAAGTTCTTCACAAGGAAGATACCTCAAGGCATTGGGACATGTGGAACCATGCATATTTTGACCTTTCATAGTTGCAACTGTCGCAGGAACACGAGCCTGTTGAAATAACTCCACTACATCACGTGTAGCCAACGGTGCCGATCCAGTCTCTGATGAACTCAAACCACCCACTACGCGATTACGACATGCAATACTTTATGATATATATTAAACTACACTTAAACTATAGCTCTATGATGAGCTTTGGCGATGGTCGTAGGATTAAATTGCACAACCGCATTCTGAATAAGTCGACGCAAGCCTCATTTTAACGTGACACCTATTGAATTTTGCTGTTAAATATCTCATTACAAGTTGTAACGTTCTACTTTCCTTTATGACTCACGTCCACTTCTGGTCCGTAGTTGTTCTTTTATCTGACGGTTGGTATGCTACGTTCGGGAGTTTTTAAAAATTTGTTTATCGACGGTAAATATTAAAAATGAATTTTTTAAATATTTTGTCCTCATTTACACGGTTTTGGTGATCATTTTCCGGAATGTCACCTATTTTGAAATTATTCCAGCATAAATACGTTAACTGTGGAGTTTTATCGAGATGGTACTTTGAAAAAATAAAACTTTTTGTAGTATATTTTTGTAAAAAATCCAAAAACAAACCACTTTTTATTATACATTTATAATATATATTGTAATATAATAAATTAAAAATAAGATAAAAAAAAATAATATATATATATATATATCGATTTAATTAGTTAGAGTAATATTAAAAAATCTAAAATCAGATATAAAAATAATATAATCCGTTAGAAAATATCGATTTATATCCAAACCTAATTAAACATCTGATTTTAAATTATCCAATTATATTTTTCGAGTTAATTTTTTTAAACTGATCTGATCCAAAACACAAATATACTTTTCTCCTACTATATTGAAAATATTGTCAAATATTTTGTTTTGATATTACTCTGAAACCACTTGTCCTACACCTCAAAGGTTCCATTTCAATTGAATATGGTCGTCAAAAACAAAAAGTACCGTAGAATTATTAATTTTAAAACTAACATCCACTTGGATTATAATTATTTCAAAATTTTGTGTAGTCTAACATGAGGTACGAGGAGCTATGTCTTGGTAAGGCCAAAAGCTCTCTCGGTAACGTCGCTAGTTGTCTTGATAAGGTCGATAACTATCAGTAACACCAATTGGATGATATTAAAATGTTATATGACCTGACAACAAGGCACGGGTCACATGATTCATAACACAAAAATCACATACCCAAGAAAGTATAAGAAAAAATAAATAGTCTTTCGATATTCGATTTTTTCAACTTAATTAGCCAAACAAAAATCAAGTCGATTCCATACACACTACTACTATGGATCAACAAAACCATAGAGTCAAGATTCCTTGCAATCATCTATTAAGAGTCGTGGAATTAAAGTATGCCAAAGAGTTTCAAGTTCAGTCATTAGCAAGTCAATCACATGAATGCAATGGATGCGGTGAAGTATATGGCTTCGGCTATTACTGTTCTAGCTGCGAGTTTGGGGCACATGAGGAATGCATTGACTTCCCTGACATCATCAACCTCCCTTGTCACTCAAGACATAATCTCAAGAAAGTCTTGGCCGAGACAATTGACTATAAAGATGGTACATGCCATTTTTGTAATGAGGAACTTGGTGGTCAGATATATCATTGTTCCTTATGTAACTTTAGTATAGATTTGTATTGTTCGATAGATCAGCCTCCGCGTACTGTTTATCAACCAAAGAGCCACAACCATGACTTCACCCTTCTGGCGAGAAAGGTGTCCTTCACTTGTAACGCTTGTGGGATGGTTGGTGACCGTAATCCTTACATTTGTACTGAATGTGATTTCATGCTGCATAGAGATTGTGTCAATCTGCCCCGAGTCATAAACATTAATCGTCATGAATGTCGCATTACTCGCACTTATCGTCTTAGTCGCGGGGATTGGGAATGTGGAGTTTGTCGCAAAAGGGTAGATTGGACTGTTGGAGCTTTCTCTTGTCTGTATTGTAGGGAATATGTTGTTCATTCAAAGTGTGCAACAAGAGAAGATGTGTGGGATGGAGAAGAACTTGAAGATAAGCCAGACGATGAAGAAATTGAACCTCCTTACAAATACATAAATAGAAACGAGATCATTCATTTCAGTCATGAACATTATCTCTTCCGTTGTGCTGGTTTTATTCCTGCCCCTGCCGGTATTAAAAAGATCATGTTCAAACCTTGCATCTATCCCATCAAGCCTAAAGAGATCATCTTCCATTTGATTGGTTATAATGTTGCGGATGTTGAAAAGATTTGTGACGCTTGCATCCATCCCATAAATTCTGATGAGACATTCTACGAATGTAAGCAATGTGAGTTCTTCATTCATGAAGTATGTTATAGACTTCCTCGTATGAAACGCAATATTTTTCACAACCACAAGCTTAGTCTAGTGGTTGATGATAAGGCGGATAAGCCTTTCAAATGTACATATTGTCTTCAATATTTTGATGGCTTTAGGTACTGTTGCCAGTCTCACTATTGTAGAAAGAGTGATATCTTATTAGATTTGCGGTGTAGTACCATTAGCGAGCCTTTTCACCATGAATTGCATCCACATCCCTTATACCGAACATCGAGAGAGCATAAAACATGTGGAGCATGTGGTGAAGAGTCGAAGTATGTCTTAAGCTGTACTGTTTGCGAGTTTGCTCTAGGCATGGAGTGTGCCACGTTACCAAGAAAAGTGAAACATAGATGCGACGATCATACTTTATCTTTGAATCATGGTGCTGGAAACTCGAGTGGTCAATTGTGGTGTGATATTTGTGAAGGAAAGACAAATCCAAACGTATGGTTTTATGGTTGTGAAGATTGTGGTGTAACACTACATATCAAGTGTGTACTTGGAGACATGTTTCATTTCAAGCCAGGGAAAGAGTACTTGGGAGGTGAACTAGTTCAAAACATTGGTATGGTTAGAGCTTTATGCATAGTTTGTCATAAGCGTTGCATGTTCCCTCACTTTCTCAAGGCTACTTCTGAGTCAGATTTAGTTCTTGTCTACGCTTGTTCGATGGCATGTGCTGATAGCTACAAGTGGCGTTTAGAAGTTAGGTTAGGCAACGTTCCTACGTACAGGGAAGGGCCAAGCCGTGAAACACACACAGAACAGTTGTTGTTGGAAACGACAAGCTATTTGGTATCGATGTATCATCGTATCTTACCTTTACTTCGTATGTTTTTCTATCTTTGTCTTTTCTTTTTCTTTCGCTTTGTTTTCTCATTTGATTTTCTCCTTTATTTGTTCATTTGGTTCGGGTCTCTTTTCATGTTTCTACTTTTTATTCATTTCTTTTTTTAATCCTTTGAGGTTGACTATTCAATATTGAACTACGTTATATTGTGCCATGCACATAAAAAAAAAAAACCTTATGAAAAATATATATGTTAATCCAAAGTTCGTAAAAGCAGCATTATTGATTTTATGGTTAATTTATCATCTCATTAATTTATGGTTAATCTCTTATAAGGTTATAGCTTTTAGTCGGGATATTTTACTAAAAGCTAATTAGGTTTCTAATTTTCTATATGGAATAACAAACCATTTTTTATTAATTAATTTGAAAAATAGAGCTAATCTTAGACCAAATTTAGTTGGAAAATGACGACTATAAAAGTTGATACGTTTGATAAGAATGTATATCCGGTAATTGAGTAATTTCATAGACTATTTATTCGTTTTATAGTTTTTTTTTAATGCCTAAAAGGTTTTGGATCAAAACTCATACATATCTCAAACCCGAAACATAGTATATTATATAGTTTCGTCCCAAACGCTATTCGAACATACATCCAAAATTTTAAAAAATGTTTTCAACTAGTTATAACATTTTTTCCTAAAATTTGCCCACACAAACATTTGACCCCATAAAATGGTGGCTCAGTTTTAACGTATAATGAAGTACAACAATAAATTATATATATTAAAGTTAAGTTTCATTCTCTCCTTATTGGTCCATTTGATAATAATTATATATATATATATATATATTCTAATTAAATCATAAATAAAATACACTTAATCATCTACATTTAACTCACACTTAAACATAAATACTGAAATCATGTAAATTATGAATTAACTATATTTCATTATTCAATTTTGTTTGACACACAATAGTTAGAATTGTAACTCTCATAATTTTTTTTTCCTAAATGTAATTTTTATTACTTCTCATCCTATAAATACTTAATTTCTCATTCTCTCATCATCTCATCCTCTTCCACTATATCTCAAAATTTCAATATTTTTCCTTGGTTTTATGTTTTTGTTGTTGTTGTTGTTGTTGTATGGGTTAAAAAATGAAATTAAATATCATTGTAAGTTCTTAACTCTAGATTTTACTTTTGGTATATGAAATATATCTTACATTTCTTTTATTTTTTTTAGAAAAATCATCTCCATTAATATTTAAAATGATCATCTTAAAATCATTCTTTTATCTTCTTCCACTATATTTATGTATCTTATATATTTCTCTATTTTTATGTTGTTATATGAGTTTAAAATCAATTAAAACATCACTAACGATTACATTACTTTTTTTTTTGTCAACAACTTATATTAAAGAACTCAGATGAGCCAAGAATCAGAAACATTGTTTACATGGATACAAAGTAGCAGTTCAGCACGCACTTTGCGTGTCAATTGATCCGCATGAATATTAGAACATCGGGAGACTTTTACTAAGGAAAAAGAAGAAAAGTCCTCCCTATACTTATGCATTCATATCATATGAAACTCATTGTAAGAAGCGCTCTAGATTCTGTTTTTAACGAAAGATGTGGTGACTAATAGGGTAGGTTGGTCAACGGAATAGCTATTGTTGTCAAGAGGCTCATTAGAATGACACCTAATAGGATTGAAAACATTGACAATGAGGTGAGACTCATTGTACCAGATTATACATATTTCTTCTTTATTTTCTTATTTTTAATTTAGAATCACATATGTAAAATAATTGTTTTGATGGTTATGAAAAGAAAATTTCAGGTTTGTTTGGTAGAGATGAAAAATATCAATTACAATCATCGCACAACCAACAATCACAATACAAATTATACAAATAAAACTTAACAAAATTAATAAACAAATAAAACTTAAAATAAATAAAAATATTAGTTACAAAACATTTTCCTACGAGTTAAGTAAAAAATTCACAATCAAAATACAGTTACACAATTTTAAACACTAAAACAAAATTAACATGATTGGACATAACTTCAGAGAGGTTAAGTTCTACACGGACTATTCTGATTTGGTGAAGATGATGTCTTCTCCGAATGAATGGCTGGCTTTCTCTACTTAAGGTGTTGATTGGTTCTCCCGCTCTCACCCGCCTAGTGGTTGGTAGCGAACGTTTGTGGTTGTTAGCGATTGGTACCAATCATAGAAAACGTTCCATGCCGCTTTGGATCGCTTGAAATCGCTGGATTTCAAAACCTCCGTCCCGCAAGCGTTTGCGGTTGCGGGTGGTTGCGATTAGTTTAAAAAAGGAAAGTATCTAAAAATGAAAAATCTGTAAACTAAAATATATATAATCAAATCCTATATATATTCACATTAATTCTCAAACAAAAATCATTCTCTAAATTTATTTTTCCAATATTATTATTTTTGTTGTTTTTCACTATAAAATTTATTTGTTTAACATTTGAATAATTATCTAGTAGTTACATATAGTAGTTATTTATGTTTTTATTCTAATTAATCATGTTTACAATTTTTATAATTTTTCGTAAATATATTCTACTTAAAATTTTATTTGTTTTAAAATAATTATTTATTAGTAATTGTTAAGTAATAAGGCTTTTTATTTGTTATCAATCATATTCATTTTTCAATATGTTATTAAGTACTTAAAATAATTATTAAGTAATAAGGCTTTTTATTAGTTATCAATCATATTCATTTTTTCAATATATATTATCATACTAATATGGGTTAGTTAAATTTTAGAACTCAGATAACCAAAAAACAATGAATTTAGACTCAATAAAAGGAAAACTAATTTTCTTTGTCTGACACACACAAAATGACGATGGTATCCCTAGGTTCAGTTAACGAAAATAAAATAAAAAGAAACATGTGAATCATCTGACACATTACTAACAAAGGGAAAATAGCGAAAATCAACCCAAACTATTTGCTGACGGGATTTTTATACCCAAACTACGATACCCCGCAAATAGCAACCTAAACTCACAAATCAAATTCCCGATCCAAACTATATGAAATCGGCGAAAATCAACATATTAGTCAACCACTTAACAACGATGAGTCAGCCGACACCGTGGCAGTGAGGGACACCGAAGTTGAGAAAAACGAAGTCGTCTCGTGAGTTTAAAGTTCTCGAATTCAAGATTCGATGAGTGTTTGCTTTAGCAGTTCTTTGATTTAAGAGCCCTAAACTCACAAAACAATATCATATTACTCAATTCTGATGTTCTGTCATTACTACGGTGTCAATATATGTTGATTTTGGCTGATTTCTTTGTAGTTTAGGTCGGGAATTTGAATTTTTTTGTGAGTTTAGGTTGCTATTTGTCGGGTATCGTAGTTTGGGTATATTAACCCCGCCAGCAAATAGTCTGGGTTGATTTTCGCTATTTTCCCTATTAACAAACGACGCTTTTAGGCAAAGGGAGATATACAAAACAAAATAGTGTTATCAGGTAACAAAAGAACGTTTATACGATATTTTCTTATCAAGTAACAGTAATAACGAGTTAACAATTATTTTACATGATAAGATCAAACTACATTTACAATTACAATAATATACATTGTAATCTGGTAACTAAAATCATTCTAACAATCTATTGTTATCAAGTAACTGTACTTTAACCACTATTATTTCTTTTTAACAATATACTTATTAAGTTTCTGTATTTTGACTAAAAATTATTTTAACTACTATTTAGTCAACCCAAACCAAAATATAGTTCCTTTTAATTACATAATCTAAACCTTAATCACTATTTTGTCAACCCAAACCAAAATATAATTTTGTTTAATTACAAAATTTAAACCCTAACCATTATTTTATAAACCCAAACTGAAATATTTTTTGTTTTTTTATAAAATCTATACCGTAACCACTCTTTTATAAACCCAAACCAAAATATATTTCACGAGTACGATAGCATTGTTCATTAGTGATTAATAGCATTCGATAACTTATTTTTAAACATGTTAAATAATCTGTTATCGTGGTAATTTACATATTATCCGTTAACTTAATATTTATTGCTATAAAAATAGAAATTAATATTTTATATAAACCAGTAATATAAATATTTTATAAAAATATGTTAATATATAAGTTAGTTGATATGATTAGTCAGATAATAAATTATTTAATTAGATAATTATGTGTTTATCAAATAACTTATAATTTATAGCGGTAACATATGATTAATTATAAATAATTTAACTAGAGAACTATAAATTTATCAAATAACTTATAATGTATAGGAGTAACATATGATTTACATAATTAATTAAATAAATAACCACAGATGTTATAATTGATATTATAACCATTTCAGACTGATAACAATATAATTAGACATTAAACAATAGCTACTGAAATTTTGTTATATGTCGCAAACTTTAAAAAAAAACTACAGTATAAGATTACATCTATGGTGATAATTTAGTTATATGCTTTAAATAATATAATTATTTAGCGCTAAAAACTGGTATAATTAATATATTTAATGTTAAGTACTCGAATTCATGTTGACATATTCCTAACCTAAAGCAATCGAATTTTTTTTTTTTGACTTGTTAACATTATAAGTAGTCTGCTAACAAAATTGTTACGCTAGATATTTCATTATTCTGATTATTTACTATTTATCGAGCTAAAAATATTTGTATTTGATAATATTATACTTATCTAATTCAGGTTTAAATCACACATCTGCACAAAAAATAGAAATTATGAACATGCAACTCAACTCAAGTATCTATGCCAGAAATAACAGACAAATCAACCGGAGAAGAGAGCCATAAAAGTGTTGGTGTTAGAGCTGCGGCGGGTGATGGTGCTGGTTTTAGAGCTGCGGCAAAGGAACGAGAACCAGAGTTTGTACTTCAATTTTGATTCACGGTGGTTCCCGCAGATGTGAAACTCAGACTCGTGTACATTCTCTATCCATGACTCCATGATAGAGAGAAGTAACTCTAAGATTTTGCCTTTTGGGTTTAATCTTCAATCATCGCTCTTTTGTCGAATCAATAATCTTGGCTTCCACTTATAAGGCTCTGGTTGGGGAATTTGTGAGATAAGCTAAGTTGTTGATAGTCAAAAGTGTGAAGCCTTTCGAGGCATGTTTCAGCTCCAAAAGGATGGGAAGATCAGCGATGGTTCCGGTGATTGATTTGGTGGTGAACGGCAGAGTTAAGTGGATGATCAATATATGGAACCCGTTAGTGAAGGATCTTGCCCAAATCAAAAAATTTCCAAATTGGATCGACCAAATCAAAAGTTTTGTGGTGATAAAAGATCTTGCCAAAAAAAAGCCAAAGCTCTCCACTTTAATTGTCGCAGTCGAAGGAGGAAGACAAAACACAAATCAATGTCCTAGTTTCTTAAGAGGTAATTGGGAAAAAATTGTCCCATAAAAATTGAGCTAATAAAAAAATTATGGAAGTTAAATATTTAAATAAATAGTCAACTGGGTACATCAGTTACAATTTCCCTACTAATATAGATTTTGGTATATTTATAAATACATTTATATCTATTTTTATAAAAGTTGACATGAAAGAATTTTTATTTTTCTCTTTGTCTCTTATTTCAATAAATGCAAATGTAAAAGCGGACTCTTTGGTACGCGGGATGTGTATTCAAACTAGAATGTTAAAAGATTTGTATAAAACTTATAAATTCAGTGTTATTCAAACAAGGATTTTAAAAAAATCTCATCAAATCCACTATTATTGAAATATGATTTCAAAATCCATTGTTATTGAAAACAATATGTGGATTTGGCTTTTAATGATTTTGAAGGAGTTCAGAGGATTTGAGAGGATTTCCTTAGTTAAAAATACAGAAATCCAAATCTCATCGTTTTTGGTGAGATTTGAAAGAAATTTACAAAAGTCATATGAACTTCCCTAAAATCTTCAAAATCATTTAAAAACTCAATAAAACTCAATAAAACTCAAATCTTTTAAAATTTTATTTTGAATACACCCCCTGCAGAGCTCGTGTCAGTTTATATTTCGTTAAGTTTGTAAACAATGTTTCGTCAAATTGGCTCATTTGAGTTGATCTCCTAATATGATGTTGACAAAAAAAATATAACTTAAATAAAAAATTTTAGTCAAAAAATTGCGGTGTAAGGCGGATTAATACCTAGTGGAATTCAAAAACCGGGCTCTTACCTGTTCAAATCACCAATGGATCAGGCACTACATTAAACCGGTCAGCACCAAACCGTGTTCGCCGACGAGGTTGTCGTATCCATCGTTTTTGTCACGTTCCGGTTTACTTTGTGGCTGACGATAAACAGAGAGAGAGCTCAAAAGAGGAATTAGGGTTTGATTGATATGCTTAGAGGAAGAGAAAGAGGAAGAAGAAGAAGAAGAATCGTACAATTCCGCCATTAAAGCTTCAACCTTTAATGGCGACAACGACTATTTCTTCCTTCTCTCTTTCTCTTCCTCAACTTCTCCGTAAACCCACAAAGCCTCTTCCTTTCATCTTCCTTGTTCCTCGATTCAATCGGAGATTTCGAGCTCTCACTATCTCTGCTTCTTCTTCGAGCAGTTTCAGTAGTAATCATGGCGGCGATGATGGCTTCTCTCTCGACGATTTCACTCTTCGTTCTGATTCTCGATCACCTAATCCTTCGAAAAAATGTGTCCTTTCTGATCTTATCCAAGAGATTGAACCATTAGATGTGAGTTTGATTCAGAAAGATGTTCCATTGACTACTTTGGATGCAATGAAAAGAACAATCTCGGGGATGTTGGGTCTTCTTCCTTCTGATAGGTTTCAGGTTCATATTGAATCGCTTTGGGAACCTTTGTCTAAGCTTTTGGTTTCATCAATGATGACTGGGTATGTTCATATGTAATTGAAAGTTTTAGCTCTGTTCTGTTTAATTTTTTTTTTCTATTACTTGTGGATTATAATGGTTAAAGAGCTAGGACTAGAGGATATGTTCTCTTTGAACATTAGTTTACGGTTTGGTGGAAGCTGTATTTATATAGAATTGGTTGAATTTTATAGTTGAGAGTTATGATCATGGAAAGACCAATACTGAATCATCATTATCATGAAAGGCAATTCGTTTTGTGGCGCTGAATCTACGTAGCTTGTTTTGAGTTGAGTCACTTTGTGTATCTGCTTTTATGATTGTCACATAGGCAGCTTGTTTGCTTAGTCGTCTCTCTAATTGCTTCCTTCTCCCTAGGTGTGGATAACTTCTTTATAAGTATGTAGTAGTGGTATCTTGTATGTTGTGTGCATTCTATCTTCAAATGAGAGAGTACGACTACAACTTTTGATGTTTTGCTACACTGTAGGTATACGTTGCGGAATGCTGAATATAGGCTTTTTCTTGAAAAGAATCTTGATATGCATGGAGAAGACTTGGAAAGCCATACTCCGGAACATACTGAATACGATTTGAAAGGGACGGATGAGAGTGATGTTCCATCTACAAGGAATAGCTTAACTCAGGGCCTTGCTGAAATGATTGATGAAGAAGGTTTGGGCAAAGTATCCTTTGAAGCTCAAGAATATATCTTCCGTTTACAGTCGCAATTGTCTTCTGTGAAAAAGGTTCAGTTTCTAATGTAGTCATTTATTTCTTTTCAACATGATGATACATAAGTTGTCGCACAGATACCACTTTGCTCACTAGACAATTTCTTGTTTAGTTTTGTTAATATATTCATGTGACATGTTTTGATCTCGCTGCATTATAGGAATTACAAGAAGTGAGGCGAAAAAATGCTGCCCTTCAAATGCAACAATTTGTTGGCGAAGAGAAGAATGATTTGCTGGACTACTTAAGATCTTTGCAACCTGAGAAGGTTTGTGTAAAAATCTCTGAAGCCATGTTCAAGCTTGTGAGATAGATTCACTTTTCTTTCCGCTTCTCTCGGACCATCTAACCTTTATGTCTGATAGGTAGCTGAGTTATCAGAACCTGCTGCTCCAGAGGTAAAAGAGACAATTCATTCTGTTGTTCATGGTCTTTTGGCAACCCTATCACCGAAGATGCACTCCAAGTTTCCAGCATCAGAAGTTCCACCTACTGAAACGGTAAAAGCAAATAGTGATGAAGATTGTGCTGAACTTGTGGAGAACACATCGTTGCAGTTTCAGCCTCTTATCTCACTGACTCGAGACTACCTTGCTCGTCTCCTCTTCTGGTAAGAACTACCTTGCTCGCTCCCTCAGTCCCTTGCTACGCTTTACATGGATTCCATATATTTAACTACATGTACTGATGCACGAATAATTCCTCTCAAAATAAACTTAATTGTGTCTTTTTTTTTCGTATCAAAGACATCTTATACCATGGTGTCTGCTTTTTATTAAAAGGTCCATGCTGTTGGGACATTATCTAAGAGGTTTGGAATATCGAATGGAACTGATGGAAGTTCTTTCTTTGACATGCGATGCAAATGGATCTGAGAACGCTGCTTGAATCTACCTTCATATATCCCGACATTGTCCCACATCCGTATCACCGGCCTTGACATTCGTAAACCAGCAAAGTGGGCAAGTGACTTGGAGACAGGCCAGCGTTCGAGCTTAGCTCTTACATACAACATAGAGTTGACCTGAAAATCATGTGCAAGGTGAAGTGTAACATAAGAAATTACTTCTGCTAAAATTATTTTTTTCTTATTGCAGTATGTGTGATTGGACCTGCAAAGCAATAAAGCTAAGTGTAATTGTAATTGGAAATATACTCGTTTCGTCATGAAGTATAGTTCGTCCTGCAATTGTTGGCTCAGAAATAGAAAAGGAGTCGTCAAGTTTGTTCATTTGGTTTGCCCCTTCTGCACTTGGCTCAACAGCTTACCTTAGTCAAGCCTTAGTTTGCCCCTTCTGCACTTGGCTCAACAGCCTACCTTAATCTCAACAGCTTACCTTAGTCAAGCCTTAGTTTGCCCCTTCTGCACTTGGCTCAACAGCCTACCTTAATCTCAACAGCTTACCTTAGTCAAGCCTTAGTTTTCTTTTTCGCCGGTTTCCGAATGCGGTATTCTTTAAACAAGCTATTCTAAATTAGAACCAAGAGTTTCCAATTTCTAGCAAGCTTACAACTATGTGTGTGTTTTGAATTAACCATTGGAAGAAAACTGGGGAAACTCTTGGTTCTATATAATTTCACATAGTTGTAAGCTTGCTAGAAGTTGTAAGATCAGTGAAAACAGTGATTTCTTATCACCAGTTTCATATAATTTTCACCTTCATCTTATTGTTTGATGAATGTAAGATAAGATAAGTGTATAGTCTGCTGCACTGAGTTCTCCACACTCACATCGTCACATCGTCACATCGCAACTAGGATATATCAAACTTCCTTGTATACATTTATAGAGCTAAGTGATCATGTGTGTAACATGAATTCATTCTGGTAAAGTGTTACCTAACCTAAGTTATTGTTATATAAATAGATTGGTTTCTTTGGTATGCCTAAAATGATTATAAAAAGAAAACACAGACAAGGTAGTAGTTGAAGCACGTGATGAACCTAACACTTTAGTCAGTCTTTTTTAAAAACCTCGTAAAAGCTATCTCAAGTCTCATCCCCATCATATTTATCTACCAAACACGTTCTTCTCTTCTCTATCTCCATCTCCATCTCCATCTCCTAGTCCTCATCGAATCATCACATTCACTGGTAATACAAATTTGGATAGAAAAACATCTAGCAATAAAGAGTCCACAATTCATTTTCTTTTTCGAATCCGAGCCCGATTTGAATCCGATTCCATGAATCCGAACCCGAACTGATACCCAAACGAATACTCGTATGCACTAGCCCTGGGGAAAAAGCCCGTACCCGAAGCCCAAACCTGAGCCTGGCCCGATTGGCCCGTACCAAACCCGAACCCGATTTAAAGAGATACCTGATCGGATGCATAGTATGAAACTGAGGGATCAAAATAAGTATAAACTGAGGGTGCATAGTATACAAAATAAGTATACCCGATAGGCCCGGCCCGAGCCCGAACGGGCCTCCGAACGCCCAGGGCTACTATGCATCCACAAAATAAGTATACAGTAGGTTCGGATCCGCGCGGGGCAATTTTTTCGGCTTTATTTTATTTTAAACGTGTTTTATCGTATGTGTTATTATTTTGTTTATTTTAGACATCAATAATAATTATTTCGAGCCTTACACTGTTCTGACAAAATTTTAAAAATAATACTTCTTTAATAACCATATAACTATCATGACTTTATAATCACTATAACTTATTGTGATAACTTTATAACTCCACATTATAATCACTAAACCCACATTAAAAGTAAACCAAAAATAAACCCAAGAAAGAAAAAAAGACTCATATGCAAAAGATCCATTCATCATGTTCACTAGATCTCTCTCATTTTATTTATTCAAAAAAAAAATTGGTTGGAAAGAAGTAGTAGAATCAGTTAAGGACATTTTGGAGTGCCTTTGTTAGTGAGCTTGTCACGATAGCAAGCACACTCATGTTTGTTCCCATAAGTGCCTGAAGGAACACATTGACAATCTTTACAACATATCCCACAATACTTCAAACACCTATCTTTCATCCCTGCTGCTTTGCATCTCCCCTCACACTTCTGTCCACACCATTTCTCTAACACCGGTCCATCTTTCATCTGCGGCGCTGGAGCCACCGCGCCGCTATCAAAATCATCTACAAGATCCACAAGATCATTGTCAAAATTATAGTACACATATATAAGAACTAGATTTGTATCTATCATAGTCTTGAAAACGAGTTCACTCTACCAAACATGTCTTAAAGGTTATGATTAGGATGATGAATATAACTCTTTCTAGTATAACAAACATCAAGAGCAAACATGATCATCACTTGTCAATGTAAAAGGATCTACAAGATCCATATCTACTAATGATCTTTTGGATCTTCTAAATCCTTCAAACCACCACAGCAAGAAGATGAAGTTCACTTTATTTTTACTGAGGTTTTCTGAACCTAGATAGTAAGTACATCTAAGTCATGATTGTTTTGGATCATAATAATGAACTTTTGTATTTTCGTTTGCATGTAGTTATTAGGGGATTTGTATATATATTCTGATGGAAACGAAAACATAAAGAAATTATGATCACCTAAACCAATTACACCAAATATATCATAATTAATTTTAAGAGGAAACCAAAAACATTGAGAGAAGAGTCTTGAATAGATATATAACAAACCTGAGAAAGTAGCAGAAGCAAGAGATGAAGTGACTAGAAGAAGTGAGGCTAGGACCAAGATGGAGACAATTATCTTCATGTTTAACTTCTTTGCCTTTCGATGATGGTTTAGTTTCGATCCAAGTATGAAGTTTGTATTGTTCTTCTCTTCTTCTGGTCTCTTTATTGCCCTTTTATAGGCCAAGCTACCAACTTCTTTATTTTTATTTTTAACATTACTACAGTATTATTCCAATTTTATTAGATAAAAACAAACTGTTCAGTTTGTTTTTATTTTGTTTTTGTCTTAGAATTCTATAGATAATTTTTGAGAAATAACCCTTTTCTTGTACTCTTTTTTTAAAATACTCCATTTATCTATCAATTTTCAAAAATACCCCGGTTTAAATATAAACAATTATAAAGTTTTATATAGTTATAAGAGCAACCTCAACAGTAAATATCTTTATTGTCTCTCAAAATATTTTAATTTAATAATTTTTTTAATATTATTATTTGTTTAAATAATAAATCAAAAATAAAAAAAACTACCCTATTGTAAAATGATAGGTGACGACGATAACCATTGATTTGGGGTTCTCATTTGAGAGACTAATCACAGCATCTCTCCTCCTTTATTATTATTTAATATTTTTAATTAGTTGCTCTAAGGTACTTCTACAAAAATTCAGACTAATCTTTAAAATTTGTAAGAACATAATAATTTTTTAATTTTCAATGTATTTGTTATTCACAATAATAATGACAATCAAACAAATTTTTAAATAGCCACAACAAACACTAAACAGAAATGAAATGTTGCTTTTTTATTTGTTATAAATTAATATACTAACATCCATATAAACCTTAATACCGATGAAAACAATACATTCTAGAGATAGCTTTTTTTTAATATATTCAACCACATGTTAGTTAAACGATTACTCAATAATTGGTAGCCGAATTTACAAGGAGATAGTTACAAATGAAATTTCAAAATAATAATAATAATCTAGAGTATTGAGTTATAAAGTTTACTCTAAAATTACAATGAACAAAACGTCATATGTATTTTTATTGAAACAAAGTAGATACACATTCTTTAATTAATTACATAGATTAGTTTAAGTTGTACACATATTAGTTTAAGTTTTGAGCCACCATTTCACATGATTACAAAAAAAAATTATTAATTGGATCATTCAATTTGTTGTTATATTTTCAAGAATATATATACATGTAAAGTTGTAAAAGGAAACAAATGAGAAAGAGGGAAACAGGCTGGTGACAGATATGTATTATGGAGAAAGAAACATTTGGGGAATGAGATAGTCTCCTGAAGACCTCATTCCACGCGGTTTCACGCACATGGGACATGGACATGACTCTTTTGTTCTCTTATTTGTTTGTTTGTTTTTAATCTCCAAATGGCACATTGTTTCAACAACTCTGCAGGTTAGATCAGATGCAATAATATGATTTTGTTAAAAGAGTATTTTCGAGTACTAAGAAGTTGGTCGGATGCAATTTGGGAAAATCATTGAACAATGTATAAAGTATATAGTAATATTTACATAGCCGGCCATAAATTTGGACATAGTTATGGGCTTTGTAACAACTCATTTTGGTCATTTTCTTTTTCAAAAACGTTCCCTTTAAAACAAATGTGGAAATATAACTCCAAATCTTGTTTTTCTCTCGAGTTGATCTTTAGCTTGTTTAGCTGAGATTGAAGCTTGTATCTATTCACCTCACATCTTCAAATACGGTATCAGAGTAAGAGTGTTGAGCACACACTCAACCAACTCTTGACTTTTTCTCAGTTTGAAATTGTAGATATTCTAATATGGTATCAGAACAAAGTTGTTCGGCCAGATTTGGTTTTAATTTTGTCAAGATTTGAGTTCTATTTTGTGATTTTAGCTTGTTATAGTCAGCCTTGTAGTTGATCATATGTTTGCTCTGATGACAAAGAAACTATCCAAGCGCAGAAATTGCAACTAAACTTTTGATCCGAACCATGTTTCACTATGCGGTAGTTAATCTAACCAAGATAAAACAGAACTATATTCTCAATAAAATTTGCTTTCGTAATTTCACTTTTTAAAATCTCTATGATGGTGATGAATTTTATAGCGAAATTTGTTTTTACAATTATCAACAACTCCATTAAAACCATGAGATTCGGATTTTGATATTCTTAACTATGAAATCTACTACCACCTTAAAAAACATTTAAAGTCGACAACTAAAAATATTACAATAATTGTGGATTGATTGCATTTTTTTTTAAAACAGTAGTCTATAACAATGGGTCTTAGAATACACTTTTTAAATCCTTGACTGAATACATCACCTTAGTTTATAAGGATTATTTTAGTTTGTTTTTACATTTTCCTTTTCACTAATATGTGAATGTCTTTATATAAAATAAAAAATAAATGCAACCTTTTACACCCTTTTATAACTTCTCTAGACTACATATTTTTCAAGTTGAAGTCACGGTATCGAATATAGCTTATGACACTAACAGACGAATAGCTAAAACTTTTCAAGGCATGTCGGACGTGTAATTAAGAACGAATTTAGTTTGTAATTAATGGAGCCGCAATAATCACAATCTTCTAACTAGAATGTTTTGGATGAATTACTCACGTTCTGGTTTTTTGTTAGAGATGTTTTAAGTATACTAATAGTAATATAATGCGATTAGTGTATAGAACTTATAATAACACACCAGTTAATAATACTTTATAATGTACCGAAAGTATTTCTTTTTCTAGTTTCCTATATTAAGTCCAATGAAGTTTTGATCTAATTAAAAAGTTTCATTGTTAGGTGATTAAAATGATCATACCTTCATGTATAAGTCAATATGGTTTTTGCTGTCCACACTTATAGAACAAAATATTCTTGTTAACTTCTCAAATTGCTGCAGTTGTGTCAACCTTTAAAACATACTCACGGTGTGTCAGAGTCTCCCGGAATGTTCTTCAAAATTCGATTTGTAGTGAATTGTTGAAAGTGAATCTGACCAAAACTAAGGAGTTCCATATCAAGAATCCTAAACTCATACTTCGTAGTGCAGCTCATGCTTACAAATTCGTTCTTGCATTCTCTGTTTCACATTGTCGAAATCGCAAAACTTTGGTGTCAATCGCAAGATTTTAACAGTTTCATCTTACCTCTAGATTAAGTTTTGTGATTGCTATAAGAACTCACAAGTTTTAGTGTTTTAGAGTGTGTCAACTAGAAAGAAGACAAGGCAAAAGAAGAAGGAATAAAGTACAACTAATAATAATCAAATAGAATGAGAAAGGAAGCCACAAAAGTATCTGCAAACAAAATAAAAATCCTGCTGCTATCTCTCTCCATCTCAAAAGCTCTCTCAGTAGTATCCTCTCCAAAAGATCATAAATCCCAAAAGAATTCAGTCCCAAGCAATACAATGGAACAAAACAAAAGAACGACATAATAATAAATGCATTGGAACAACACTGCTGTTGCTGGTGACAAAAGACTCCAACTTAGATCATAAACCAAACGAGAACTGATCCAAATACTAAGCTCGATACCATCTTGCTAGCTCCATTCTGCAAATCATAAGGTTTCATATCAGCAATTTTATTTTAATTTGATGATAAAGCATCAATTGAATTCAAAATTGGAATTTTCAGGTTATTTAATTAATCATGGGATAGATCTGAAAAGATCTTAAAATCTAGGGGCCGAAACTTAAAATAATCCTGGACGGAAGCAGATTTAAAGACAAATCCGTCTATCACGCTTATGACTTTATTTTATTACTAAACTCTAAAGTTAACTTCGATGTTAGATCTACTTTGGTCCTAAAGCATAATGCCACGTGGATTATTTATTATTCACGTGTAGACTGACAAAAGTCACGTGACTATTTACACCCACGCGCCGCGGCTCGGATCCGAAGATCTCGAGGCAGAGAAACCAAAATCACCAAACCCCATACTGGCGCACTTTAGTGTAAACTAGCATCCTATTGCTAAATTGCGCTAATCATGTTTTTTTTCACTTTGACTAAATCACACTGGTTTAGATCTAATGAGATTCAGACAAAACAACTAAGTTTCAAAGTCAAAACATCTCAGATCTGAAACACATTGTACAAGATCTAGAAGAAAGAAGAGTGTACGAACCTGGTCGTTTACATCGGTGGAAGGGCTAGGACCAGGAGTGAGTGACTCAGTGCTAGGTCCAGGAGCGTCGCTAGGTGGAAGAGGTGGGCTAGAAGACGGCGAAGGAGATGGAGAATCTGGCTTCGTGGCCGGTGCAACAGCCGGAACTGAAGCAGGAGGTGAAGCTAGAGGAGCTGGAGGAGGAGTAGCGACGGGAGGAGGAGTTGCTGGTGGAGGAGAAGCAACGGGAGGAGGAGGAGAAGAGACTGGAGGAGGAGTAGAGACTGGAGGAGGAGTAGCTGGAGGAGGAGATGAGACTGGTGGTGGTGGGTTAGCTGGAGGAGGAGCGGTGGTGACTGGAGGAGGAGAAGTTGTGACTGGTGGTGGTGCTGAGACAGGAGGAGTAGATGTTGGTGGTGGAGTTGTTGTAGTTGGTGGTGCTGGTGTAGCCGTTGGTGGTGAAGTCGGAGCTTGACCAGTGACGCCGGCGACGAGGACGATACAGATCACAGCGATAGCGAAAGATCGAGCCATTTTTTTTTTCTTTTTGCTTTGGTCTCTGAGAAAGTGAGTGAGGAAATGTGAAGGATTTATTTAAATAGGGAAAAAGTGAGAATTATGATCAAAACGCAGATACATGGCGTCGTATTGAAGTTGGTTTGGTGTTTTTTTTTAGTAGTGTATAATAATAATAATACCCCATGATGCCATGTGAGAAGGTGGCGGTGCTAGATCTGTTGACACGTTGGCGAGTCTTTGATTTATCAAAATTATGATGATGGGATGTGGGATGTGTATGAGTTGTATTAATCAATATATAGCTTTTAAGTTACTCTAATTCCAAACATGTACTAACAAAAGTGTTTCTCAAAATTTAAAATTTTAAATGAATGTTACTATTAGTTAGCTTTATTTGTTTATTTTTTTAGAATTTTTTTTAATTATTTGTTTATTTGGTTATTGGAAATAGAGAACCGGTGATCGATTGAAAATAATATGATTTACCTAAATTTTACTATTTCAAAATATATATATAAAATAATATGTAAATATTGGTAAATAGTGACTAAAAATGTATATTCATAGATTGATAAATATCTTGATCTTTAAATCTTTTTCAGTATCCAATTTTTTTATGTTTTCTTATTTGTCTTTTTGATTGTCAGTAGTCGACTACCGCTTAAAGAAAAATTCTTCGAATTAATTTTTTGAATAAATTTTACGATTCGTATATTTGATCAAATATCTAGATGTAAACCAATATTATAATTTATATAGCTAACTAATTATGGAACAATATTGGATAAAAATTATATCTTCATTAGAAAATTTAAATAAAGCACATCACACATTACTTAAAACACATTAACAATAGGAGATTCATTGTTCATTCAAGATGCACAATTATGAAAAAATACCAAACAAATTTCGAAAGAGACATAAAAAGATTGGACAAAGTTGTCAAATAAAGTGAGAAAAAATAGAGTAAAAATGTATAAAAAGAAAAGATAAAGATTATCTTACAAACAAAGTTACAAAGTTTGTTCCATATTTGATAAAAAAGAACAATTATTATTAACAAATAAAGTTTGTTGTTCCTTACGAAATGAGTAAAGGGAAGAGGAGAGAGTGATGGAGTGTTTTGGGTGATAGCAGTCTCGAAGGTGGGGTTTTGGGTGGGCAATGTGTGTTTTTACGATTGATGCTTTTGAACAGATCGAATAATATTTATTTTCAATTATTTGATGAGTTTTCTTATTTTTGGATTCTTATCTATATGTTAGTGCTATTATTTCATTCATTCATGTGCTCTTTTAGACAGCTCAATGTTACTGCCACTTCATATATATAAATGTTGGATCAATTAGGTGAATAGTCTCAAAATTTGAAAATATTTTAGATTTAAGAAATGATTTTTTTTTTTTTTCCTTTGGCAAACGACAAAGAGAAGAAGGATAAAGTATTTGGTGAATGGAAGAGCCAAAATCTTAACTATTATGAAGCGAAGAGAAAACAAACTATTTGCTAAAACCGACCTTTAATTATGAATATGAAGAAAAAGGAGTGTTAACATGTTAGTAGTTAAATTAAGCAGTTTTATTTATTTAATTTCGTAATGTCAAAGATTTTTGATATATTATTGTTTTTTAGATTTTTGGCTATGATATAAGTTTTATTTATAGAATTTTTATAGTGGTTTTCGAGTCTTTTAGAGTTTTTGCAGGTTTAGGTATGCTCTGGACTCATTTGAAGATTTTGGAGCATTTGGAAGTATATGGAAAAGATGTGCGAAAAACGTATTTGGAAAACATAATTGATATGAGTACCGAAAAAACGTACTCGGAGAGCATATATGATACGAGTGTCGGTTTTTGTTAAAACTTAAGTTTTATTTGGAGAGAAAAAAATTAGAGAGCTTGGAGTTTTAAATAAAGCATTTTTTTTTTACTTTCGTAATGTCAAAGATTTTTCATATATCATTGTTTTATCGATTTTTGGTTATAATATAAGTCTTATTTATAGAACTTTTATAGTGTTTCCGAATCTTTTAGAGTTTTTGCAAGTTTATGTATGCTTTGAACTTGGAGAAGATGTGCGAAAAACTTATTCGGAAAACATATTTGATATAAGTACCAAAAAACCGTACAAGGAGAGCATATTTGATATGAGTGTCGGTTTTTGTTAAAACTTATGCTTTACTTGGAGAGAAAAAATTTTAGAGAGCTTGGAAAGAAGAATAAGAAACTCCTTCAGAAAAGATTCAAAAATCCTTTACTTCTCCTAGTTATTTCTTAATGATATATATTTTATTCATGATGTTTGCTTCATTCTTTATGTTTGAGTAATTTGCTTGTTAGGTTTAGGGGTTTCAAAGGAATTTATGAATTGTTAGTTTATTAGATAGTTAGAATTGAATCAAGATAGTTCTTCATCTGGATTGTACTTATTATTATTATTATTCAAGAGTAACAGAAGCAACCTAGAATATGATATTAGGTTAACTGGTAGACACGAAAATGTTATTGATTTTGAAAATAATCTAAGATGTACAAAATACTTATTCGCAAGGAATTTGGTTTAGAGATTATGGGAACTTATCAAACTTGATCATTAATGCTTGTCTAAACTTTTAAATTCTCAAGAGAATTTAAAATTTAGAGTTCTAAACATAGATAGTCTCTCCAACGAAAGTTGATTAATTATAATTCTGTAAATTGAGTTCAAGATCAATGCTTAATAAATCCTCACAATTATTTATTTGAAAACTCTGAATTACCTAAAATTTTCCTTAGCTTAGCACTTTTCTCTTGCTGAATTTGCACCACTTCTATTTAATTGTTTTGCTGCTTTTAATTACATCATTCTTGTTTAGCATAATTTGATATCAATTAATCTATTGTGTAAACATTGAGCCTCTGTGGAAACGATCCCGAAGTATTAGTACGATCTCTTAATTTGAGAGAGTAGTTCAAAATAAATTTGAGCATGTCAATTTTGGTTAGGATCATGGTAATATGTATAGATAAAAAAATTAAATTTATAGGTATGATAATTTAAAAATTAGGTAATTAAGAAAGGAAAAAATTACTATGGGAAGTGGCCTAAATAATACTGGCTGAAGTAACTGAACTAGTAGAAGATAAATCAACTCCTTCGCCAATCCTTCAATGTTGAATCGATGGTTCGTGGAAGTCGGGGGATCCTTTTACTGGATTGGAATGGTGGTGCTTCAGGGGAGAAGAGCATGCGTTTCTACTAGGTGCTAAGTGTCTTAGAGGATGCCTCTCACCATTTCAATCAAAATTGGAAGCACTTATATGGGCTATGGAGAGTATTCTTATAAGAAGGACTGAATGTCATACTTTTGAATCAGATTGTGCCAAGCTTATCGAAATGGTGCAAAACCATCAAGAATGGCCAGCTTTCACCAACATGTTAGATGAATTCCTTGTGTTACGTGCGTCCTTTTCCTCATTTTATTTAACTAAGATTTTGCGTTCTTGTAATTCAAAAGCAGACTGTCTTGCTCGTTCTTCCAGATCACTGGATTCGAAGTTTCTTTTGTAAACGATTTCCCTCCTGGTTGGGCTACCAATCATGGAGTAATATTTTAATTAATGTGTGGATGACAAAAAAAAAAGAAAAAAATATCACAATCTAAATATTTTCTTCGAGTTGTAATTAATACAAAGTGCCCGTGAATACATCTTTTTGTTTTACTATTTTAGTGTCTCAATGAAACTGTTCATTTTCGATGTCGATAACACTGTTCACTACCAAAAATCTAAGTTAAGATGTATATTTATGGGCCTTGGGATCCAAAAAAAAATGGTTTAGGTATTTGAGGGCACAACTATGTCATTTTGGTTAAGGACATCTTTAAGGGGATAAGTGGAACGATATATTTTAGTGGAAAAAAAATTAAAATAATCACCACTTGCAGATTAAAAACTGTTAAAGTATCAAAAAGTATGGAAAGATATTAAAAAGGGATATATTTTAATCAGAACCAATCACCACTTGCCACATCCCAAAAAACATCTTGGGGAAGACTCGCATACTACATCCACTATCACTGTTTTGTTATTTTATAATCTTTTAAACACTTTTAGACACGAGCGTGTACGTCGTTAAGGATGACCTTAAGTGAAGGCACGAGGGGTTTCTCACAGATCATGGGGCGATGAATATAATGGTCGCTAGTTAAGGTTTCACACCTGTCATGTTTTCTATGATAGGTGGTACAAGATGGTCAAACACCTTGTGACAGATATTGGATGAGCTTCTTTCATTCGGGTGTAAAAATAATTTTCTAATCGGATTGAGGTTCTTCTACTTTGATGTGAATCAGTCTTGACTTTTGTAGCATTGATAAAATCCAATTATGCGAGAACCCGGTTGGAGAAAGGTTTAAATGAATTGATTTGGCCACCAATGTCACCAAATTGCACTTACCTTTTCGGTCAATGATCCTGAGAGAACTCCAGAGTTAAGTGTAATTATGTTAGAGTAGTCAAAGGACGGTTGACCTTCTGGGAAGTGATTATCAAAACTATGTGCGTGAGACCAAAACACAAGGAATATCCTGTGGTGATTTTTAGGGTCGGTAAACAAGTATTTAAAGCCTCTTGAGCGTAGCGAATTGACCGTCGAATATATATGGGCGCACAGGCCTAGTGAGAATACGTGAGGCTCATAAAGAGAGGTGGGACCATGGGCTGAGAGTGAACATGGGACCCATTGAAGAGGTGACGGTCGGAGCGTTACAAGTGGTATCAGAGTCCAACCCAGACATGTGCTGAGTCAAGTGGGCTCACGTCGTCAGGGGGTGACGGCATTGGTCCACAACGAAGACGTTGCAGCCTATTAGTAGGGGAGAATTGTGAGACCCCAGTTTGCGAAGATGTTTAAATTAATTGATTTGGCCACCTATGTCACTAAAGTGCACTTATCTTTTCGGTCAAAGATCCTGAGAGAACTCCACAGTTACGCGTGCTTATGCTAGAGTAGTCAAATGATGGGTGACATTCCGGGAAGCGGTTGTCGGAATTGTATGAGTGATGCCAAAACACAATGATAGATCATGTAAAAATTTGTAGGATCGGTAAACAAGTATTTAAAGCCTCCCGGACGTAACAAACAGACCATCAGATATGTATGGACACACGGGCCTAGTGAGAAGACGTGAGGCCCATTAAGAGAGGTGGGACCATTGGCTGAGAGTTAAGAAAGAACATATCAAAATTAAAAAAAAAAAAGAAGTGTTTCAAATCATGGAGATATAACATGATAATTTGGTGTTTCCTTTAAGTATGTCTACAAATTTTGTAGGTTTTGATGAAAGAAGTAATTGAGTTTAATATGTATTAGCTTTTTGTTTGATTCCTCACATTGATAATGCATCTCAAAATTTATAAGTTTGTTGTGAAGATTCGCTATACTAATTACTAAAATCAACATGATATAACATGATAATTTGGTGTTTCCTTTAAGTATGTCTACAAATTTTGTAGGTTTTGATGAAAGAAGTAATTGAGTTTAATATGTATTAGCTTTTTGTTTGATTCCTCACATTGATAATGCATCTCAAAATTTATAAGTTTGTTGTGAAGATTCGATATACTAATTACTAAAATCAACATTCTAAATCAATAGGAGATGATGTTACAATTTTGTTATATGTAGCCTTTATACAATTAGGGTAGTTATTTAGTTATATCAAAATCATACTCAATGTATATTACATTGTAGGAATTTTTTAATGCTTTGAGATACTGTATGGAAATTATTAAATATAAGCGGTGATCTTGTTGTTTATTTATTTCACAATTTTTCAATAGCAACAAAAGATTATGCACATGTACTATGTTGAGGAATAGTATCGTCCGTATATCAAATTTTCCAATCCTCAGTTTGATGAGTCTTTGCATACACATAATATGTTTATTGCTTGATTTCCTTTATTGTTGCTTGTTGATAATGCCATAACGGTCCTCTCTCTTTTGGACAGTGCTTATGTGATCTTGGTGTTATTGTTAGTTTAAAACATTTTTCAGTTGCCAAACGGTTGGGATCACAAGATACAAAGATTGTAGAAATTCATTCATCATTGTATATTACTCTATTAGAACTTGAGTTAGCTTACTTATGGAACTCTTGTAATAAATAAAAGTTTTGAGATACTAACAAACTTTGTAGTATTTGAATATATGAAGAACCAAAAAGTTCACTTATATCGAGACGTCCATTCTTGAGAACCGTGGAAGCAATTATATATATGCGAAAATGAAAGATTAACTTGGATTATGAGAGTTTAACTTTTGACCATTGAAGGTCAAGCGTTATACATTGTCTAGTTGACATATGAACTCTTGGAAGACTTATCAAAATATTATTTTCAATGTATGCATGACATTTGGCCTTCAAAAATTGATTTCTGTATCAGCTTATACATTTTTATTTGACAACACATCTCTTGTACACATTAAAAAATAATAACTAAATTTTTATTAATATTTGTATCCATAAGATTCATTTTATTGTTTGTCAAAAACCATAGTAATTCTCTTAAGTAATTAAATTAATGTTATTCTAAGAGTACCAATTTAGATTTTCAAAAATATATTTTACTAATTATTATTTTCATTTTGAAGTTTGTACATAGTATGAACAAAATGAAGGGTCTAAATGATACATGAGGAAATCTAGCCTTTTCTTTTGTTGTGATTTATCAAAATCTAACAAAATAATTAAGACTTTAAATGAAAGATATCGTCAAATAATTATGAATACTATTAGAAGAACTAAAAAATATCCAAATAAAATAGATAAACTTACCTAATGGTCTCGTTAACTATAATATCAATTAATAAATACTAAAATTATCTAAATTACTCCAAATATAAATAATAAATTGGTTAGCTTTTCATTCATATATATTCTTTCATATTTAGTTTTTGAACTATTAAAAATATGTAAATAATTAATGAAAATCTTCGTCAAATTATTATACAAAAATTTAACATGATAATATAACGAGGATGAGTTACAAAATTACTAAACTTTTGGTATTTTAAATAATATATTAGCTTTGAGTTTTTTTGAAAATTTTTAAATTCATTTTCAATTAACTAAAAGTTGATAAAATTATCCAAAATTATCCATAATTATCTGAAATATCCGGACATGAATTCGATTCTTGTCCATTTTGGTAGTTATGTATATGTATTCGAATTATTCATATATATCTGGGAAATTGCACTTCATGACAGCAGTTGACTCTTTTATTAAGAATCTAACATTTATAATTGATTATTTTGTTCTCTTTTTTTTCAGACGGTTCTGACCCTATACTTCACTCCAAAAAACCTATGTTAACTATTCAAACTTTCACTCACACATGACTTTTTTTCTCTTCTCTCTCTACCACTAAAACTTCTCTTCTCTCTCTTCCATCATTCTACTTCTTTTTCTCTGTGTTGTTCTTCTCTTTACCAAATATCATGATCTATTTCAAAAAAAAAAACATAATGGTGAACGTAATCTCAGTTATTCACACTTCCAACTCTCAACAACTTAGCTTCTCTCACAAATTTCCTAACCAGAGCCTTATAAGTGGAAGCCAAGATTATTGATTCGGCAAAAAAAGCGATGGATTGAAGATTCAACCCAAAAGGCAAAATCTCAGAGTTACTTCTCTCTATTTCTCTCTTCTTCTCTCTCATCGTCACTCTGAGTAGATCGGAAAATGGAGCCATGGATTGAGAATTAACAGAGTCTGAGTTTCACATATGCGGGAACCACCGTGAATCGAATCGAAGTACAAGCTCTGGTTCTCGTTCCTTCGCCGCAGCTCCAACACCAGCACCATCACCCGCCGCAGCTCTAACACCAACACTTTTGTGGATCTCTTCTCCGGTCGATTTTCTATTATTTATGGCATAAATGCTTCAGTTGAGTTGCATGCTCATAATTTCTGTTTTTTGTGCAGATGTATGATTTAAACATGAATTAGGTAACTATAATATTATCAAATACAAATATTTTTAGCTCGATAAATAGTAAATAATCAGAACTTATACTGTAGTTTTTTTTAAGTTTGCGACATATAACAAAATTTCAGTAGCTATTGATTAATGTCTAATTATATTGTTATTAGTCTGAATTGGTTATAATATCAATTATAATATCTGTGGTTATTTATTTAATTAACTATGTATATCACATGTTACTGCTATACATTATAAGTTATTTGATAAATTCATAGTTTTTTAGTTAAGTTATTTATAATTAATCATATGTTACCGCTATAAATTATAAGTTATTCGATAAACACATAATTATCCAGTTAAATAATTTATTATATGACTGATCATATCAACTAACTTATATATTAACATATGTTTATAAAATATTTATATTACTGGTTTACATAAAATATTAATTTCCATTTTTATAGCAATAAATATTAAGTTAACGGATAATATGTAAATTACCGCGATGACAGATTATTTAAAATGTTCAAAAATAAGTTATCGAATGCTATTAATCACTAATGAACAATGTTATCGTACTCGTGAAATATATTTCAGTTTGGGTTTATAAAAGAGTGGTTAGGGTTTTAGATTTTATAAAAACCAAAATGTATTTCGGTTTGGGTTTATTAAATAGTGGTTAGAGTTTAGATTTTGTAATTAAACAAAATTATATTTTGGTTTGGGTTGACAAAATAGTGATTAGGGTTTAGATTTTGTAATTAAAAGAAATTATATTTTGGTTTGGGTTGACTAAATAGTAGTTAAAATAATTTTTAGTCAAAATACAGAAACTTAATAAGTATATTGTTAAAATGAAAAAATAGTAGTTAAAGTACAGTTACTTGATAACAATAGATTGTTAAAATGATTTTAGTTACCTGATAACAATGTATATATATTATTGTAATTGTAAATATAATTTGATCTTATCATATAAAATAATTGTTAACTGGTTATTACTGTTACTTGATAAGAAAGTATCGCATAAACGTTCTTTTGTTACCTGATAACAATATTTTGTTTTGTATATCTCCCTCTGTCCAAAATCGTTGTTTGTTAATAATGTGTCAGATGCACATGTTTTTTTTTTTTGTACTGAACCTAGAGAAATATAAAGTCACTCGTTGCTTCCTCTTTGCCTGTACAAAAAATAGGGATATGTAAGTCAAATCACGTTACTTAATACTGCAGATTTAATTTCCAAGTTATTGATGCTATGCTTTTAATTTTTGGGTCAACTGCTGTCACAAACTTAACTAACCCTATATAACAATTGAGGTTATTAATCATACATTGAACTTTTTATGCATATCATTTGTATAAGTAAATTTATCTATAATATTTGTAGCTTATAGTCAACTTTATTTTTTCTAAATAAAATATTCATTTTCTAATTATATATCATTTGTAATATTTAAAAGATTGATCTTATTTTTGTAAAATTTGGCCAATTCATTCTTTTCTAAAAAATTTTAAAAGTTAAAATACCACTATAAATTAATAATTATTAATTTACACTATAAAATAATAATTATTAATTTATAAATAAATTAATATCACTATAAATTAATAAAATATCTTAGTTCCAAGATTATTAATTTATAGAGGTTTTACTGTATATTCATCAAATTCAGCAATTCAGCTAGATTCAGCAACAATTCATAGTTTACGATTTTAACGCATTTACATTCAAATGAAGTTGCAATACTACTAAGAGAGTAATTTTGATAGCAAAAAGTGTTATTATAGACATCTTAAGAATAATATTTTTCCTGATTCCTGTAGATAATTTTTTAAGCTATTACTAAACAACAACTTTTAAGGCTATTATTCTTATGAACCCAACTCCAAAGAGTGGTAGTTACCAAAACCTCTCCAAGCAAACCCCACTTGATCATAGAACCGCAACCACCCTCCTCCTTGCCGATGAACATATCAATTCAACTCTTCTCGTGCTGGAGAAAATCTCGGTCATGGAACCCTCTTTGACGTCACTTAGTTTGTTGACTGTGACCACCATTTCGTCAAACGCTTTAGCCGTTGATGAATTGTCGACAAACCGTGTTATCACTTGCGCCAATTTGATGTTAGCTTTGGCCTCCAAGCTCTCATTGATCCTTCGTAGAACTTCTTTAGCTACATTCATGTAGCATTTGCTTTCCCTTGATGTTGTTTTTACTTTGTGTTAAGCTTCATTATTTTTGCTCTTAGACTATCTACAATGGTTTATTTATTCAACATCCTTTTTTCATTCCACATCATCTTCTCTCACTTCCACCTAATTATTCAACACCTATTTTAATTTTAACCTTTACAATAGTTTTGTTTAATAAAATTCAACACTTGACCCCACCAATATAAAAGTAACATTTGACTCTATATATACACTAAAACACATAAAGTCATATTTTAACTTCGTTAATAATTCTGTTACCTTGGTTAACGGCTGTTAAAACACGGGTTTGAATCTACCAATAAATTAAAGATGAGATATTTTAAACCAAATATATTTAAATGAAGTATTTTTTTCCAACAAAAAATGACGAGGTATTAAACGTCCAAATAAAAAATAAATGAGGTATTTTTTGGCTTTTTCCCTATATTTTTTTATATCTTAATTTATAATAATTATTTCAACCAATTAGTAAATGACACATGTCTAGTTTGTCCCACTTTCTAACTCATTCAACCATTGAATTAATTCAACACTGATGAATCCACCTCAGCTTCTCTATTTTTTCAGCGAACCATTACATGATATTAACATTAATACCCATTATTATTTATTTTTAATATGATTAATCACCACAAGCTCTAAACGTTTTTGCTAAGCATCTCCCTTTGGAGATGGTCTTATAGCTTCTATGAACCTTGTTTTAATTGATTAATAAAGCAAGTTTTTTCCACAAAAAAAAAAACACATCTTATGTTGCTTTTAATCTTCTAAATTGATTTATAGGGTTTCATTTCGGTTCTAGAATGTCTCTTTGATTATACAAGAGAATTTTTGAGAAATGCCTCTTTTGGTGTACCCCTTTTTAAAAGTACCCCTATTTTCTATCCATTTTCAAAAATACATTTTTCAAATATGAAAAATTATAAACTTTTATATGGTTGATAAGGTGCATCAAGATCATCATCACTACTAGGAGACTAAATCCAAATATTTATAAGGTTTAAAAAGGTTCTAAACGGCATTTATAAGGTTTTTATAAGGTTTTTAAAAGGTTTGCAAAGTTTTTATAAGGTTTTTAAATGATTTTTAAAAGGTATTTATACGGTATTTATGAAATATATATATAAATTTACACACATATAAAGATAATTTGTGTCTATAAATATAAGCTTACACATATTTTTTTGATAAATTTCAAATTTTATAGTGACTTTTTGATAAAATTAGAAAGAGGAGTATTTTTAAAAAGTGGTATTAGAAAAAGGGTATTTTTGAAATTCCCTATGTTTTACCTTTTGGGAGGCTTTTTTATATTTTTTTTTATTTTTCTCATATTACTGTATTAAAATTTGGTCAATGAATCTAGTTAAAAGGAAATTAGATAGATTATCAAAACTCACAATTTATTGGAAAATTGTTAAACTATTTTTAAAATGTCTATTTTTCAATCAGACGACTTCATACATTTATATTTTAGACTATGTATTTTAAAATTCATATTTTATCATTCGAAACTCCTTTAAAAATATTGAGATTATCTAGTAATTTCTTATAAAACACAAATTTTTTTCCTAAAGAAATTAAAAACAAAAAATACAAAAGGTTATTTTCTTTGATGAGAAATACAAAAATTCTTGTGGTTATTAAAATTAAGTTTTGCTTTAAATATTGTGTCGTTTAATGTACCATTTTAAAAACAATATCGTATTCAAGCATGCCACTACAAAAAAACAAAAAAAAGTTTATTTATAAATTCAAAAATACCTTTAACTTATTTTTAATATATAAAAAATTTAGTGCAAAAAGGAAGGGGTAAAGTGCAAATAATATGTTTCTTCTCCTCGATTTAAGACAAAACCCCAAAAAATTCAGAAAACCAAAAAAAAAGAAAAAAAAAAAACGAACTAAAAGGATAACACAAAACCCCTTTCGTCTTCTCAAATCCAACACTACCACACAGACAAAAACACACCGACGAACAATGGCGGTTTCTTCTGGAACATTCTCCACCTTCCTCTGCATCAAAACGCCGTCGTTCCGCAACAACGCCTCGATTCCTCCTTCGTCTCTCCGACTAACCTCTCACCCAGCGGCTAAACTACGCTTGGTCCGAGCTGTAACATCTGCCACAGAGTCATCAGAGCCAACGGCAACTAATAAGAGAGTGCCACGTGGTATCATGAAGCCTCGACCAGTGACTCCTGAGATGCAAGACATCGTTGGTCTTCCTGAGATCCCTCGTACACAAGCTCTTAAACGCATTTGGGCTTACATCAAAGAACACGACCTTCAAGTAAATTCAAAAATCAACTCTTGTTTGGTCTCTCTTTAAGGTTTTGTCTTAATTTCTTTAAATCTGGTTGTTTGGTGTTTTAAAGTGTCAATTTTTAGGGTTACTGTTAGAAAAATTGAACGGGTTTTGGATTTAAGAAGACATATATTGTATTAGGTTGTCTTCTTGTTAGTTCTACAGATGAGTTAATGTAATGAAAATGTTCTTAGGATTTTGTGTTATGAGATTAGAAAGCTTCAACAGGTTAGTGTTAGTAGTGTTGTTTCAGCTCCAGTCTTGAGTTATAGTGTTGTTTCAGTTCCATTCTTAGGGTTATGTCTCGATTTCTTTAATCTGGTTGTTTGATGTTTTTGAGTGTCAAATTTTAGGGTTTCTGTTAGTAAAATCGAACGGGTTTGGACTTAAGAAGACATATACTGTATAAGGTTGTCTTCTTGTTATAGTTCTACAGTTGAGTTGCTGGTAATGAAAATGTTCTTAGGATTTTGTGTTACGATTGAAAAATACATATATTGTATTACGTTGTCTTCTTGTTAGTTCCACGGATGAGTTATTGTAATGGAAGTGTTCTTAGGATTTTTTTTTGTTATGAGTAGAAAGCTTCAGGTTGTGTTAGGAGTGTTGTTTCAGTTCCAGTCTTGAGCTGGTCTATTAGTAATGAGAGTGTTCAAGATTTTGCATATGTTTGTTAACTGTGAGTGAAGATGTAATATAGTATTGATATGATTTGCTTTGTTTTTTTTTTGTTTCTGCTAGTGACCAATTGCTTCATATGATTTTTGTGGTTAATGTTTATAACGTTTTGTATAAGCAGTTTTGATTCTTTGATTGAGTGTGGTTTTTACATGTTTGGCACTGTGTGTCCTTTGAGGTGTGACTGATATGTTTCTCAGGGCTCTGTTCTTGAGCCTTTTTATAGTACTAGATAATTGTCTATACAAGGATCTACTTTTTGATTAGAAACCTAACCTCATCTGTTCTATAGTCACTCCTGCTAGTATCTGAGTCCTCTTATTCCTAAGTTGAAATGATTGTCTCTGTCTATTACTTATTGAGCACGTTCATGGTTTCTTTGGCATTGTTGCTGTTTGGTTTAAGTTCTCAAAGTGTTAAGCTAGATTGACATTCTCAAGATGGAACTCTTTCAGCTCTTGAAATTCTTGTTCTATTGTATTCCAAGTGTTCAAAATGCTGTTTCTCTGAAATTTTTAAAGTCTATAGAAACCAAGAAGCCAAAACTTATTATGTTTACACTTTTAGAAAGCTCGTTCTTATTTTCTCCTTCTCATGTCAGTCACGAAGCTGCAAGGTTAGCGAACCAAGCTTCGCTTGCATCAACGTTTTACTAAATGACTTGTATTTTTGTTCTTCAGGATCCACAGAACAAGAGAGAGATACTATGTGACGAGAAGCTAAAGAAGATATTTGAAGGCAAAGATCGAGTTGGGTTCCTCGAGATTGCAAAGCTCATCGGTCCTCACTTCCTCTGATGAAAATTCCGCGAAAACTTTATCCGAATGATACCCTATGTTTTGTTGAGCTGTTAGGGCCATGAAAGAAAAGGGTATTTCAAGTTGGAGAAGACTTTAGATTAAGTTTAGTAGATTAGGGGGATTTTGCAAACAAACTACTTAAGAAGGTTTACTTTTGGGGTCGCTTCAGTTGATGTTATGTAGACCTTTGCTCCTAATATCGTTTTTACGTTTACGTTTCCATTTCAGATTCTGTTGCTTTTTATTTTTGTGTGGCGTCAGTGGATTTGTCTACTACTTGGTATATATGAAACCAAGTCAAGTAAAAGTAAAACATATGCAATGAATTCAAAAGAAAAAATAAAAAAAAATTATCAATCTTAAATGAAAAAGAAAAAAAAAACTATATACAAGATTATTAATCATAAATTTGTGCATTATAGTTAGGAGAATTTACGAAAATGTGAATCCAATAATGTTTCTTTGTTTTTACAAACTTTCTGAATATGTTAATGGTAATGTTAAAACAACGGTCACAATACATTTGGACAGAAAGCTACAATTTAGACATAATTTTTTTTTTTTTTTTTTAAACTATTTTTAAGAAATACCGAAAGCTATTTAATTATAATGAAACAAAAATAATTATTCAAAAAGGAACTAGTGTATCTTATTTTCTAAAAAGGTTTCGGGAGAGTGTTTTTATGCATACATCAATTTTATAATATTTCAAATTTGATTATTGTTTTATTAAGAATAGAAGATATTTTATACAAAAAGATTTGCTAGAAGATGATTTATATATAATGATATGAGGTCCATACCTTGTTTTCTAGGTAAGTTTGCAAATTTGGTTCCAATTTCATGAACATAATTTCGTTTGATGTTCTTGTTGCTTTGAATTTGTTAGTTGTGATTAAATAACCTAACTTTTATTTTTGGAAAACCAAGTTTGTTATGAAATTTTGGCGTGAAAGTGTTACCTTCCTAGCCATTACCATTGCTTTATTAGTACTAATGGATGTTTGGTCATGACTATATTTTTTTTTCTTGTTCAAGAATGGGCACATCGTCTTGGATTTATCTCAACTTCTCGAGACTGTTCTTCGTTGGGTCAACTATACATGAAATCGACTGGAGTGTAGACATTATGGGAAATTGTCTTAAAGCATTCTGCACTATACAACATCAGAGGACTAGGTTGGGTTGAGGGGGTGTTATTAGTGAATTTTAAAGAGTTTTAAGTTTTGAAAACTTTGATGTTCTTTGATCTTGAATTAAAATAAATAAACTCATGTGTTAAATTTGTTCAATATTTATAAAAATTTGTTTATATTCATTAAGAACTTAAGTTGTTTATATTCATTAAAAAGTTGTTATATTCATTGAAAGGTATGTGTTATTGAAATGATGATTTTATTACGTTCTCAAAAGATTATCATTTTTTTATATATAATATAAGTGTTAATTTTGAAATATTTGAGAATGTGTGCTAATTTTGGAAAAACCTCAAATTTGGGCTTTATAGGGTATTTCTCCAAAAAAATTGAAAATTCAAATAGAGAAAAAGGGAAATTAGTTTTAAATTTCTTTTTTTTTTGATTTTATATAAAATAAATTACAAAAAATAAATAAATAAATTTAAAAATAGGGATAAAAAGACCTTTTTGTCACATGTAGTTTGGACCTCACGGTAGGTCAGGTCCAACGTGATTAAATTAACCGAGAGAGCTTTTTGGACACAACAATTGCTCCCTAAGTGTTAAGATCCATTTTTTCTATAATCAAAACAAACCGATAAAATTTCATGTCTAAGTCTTCTTGATCCCTTCTCAAACTTAAGTTGTATACATAGACTGGTTATTTCATTTATTTAGCCATTGAATCCGAGAGAGAACCTTTTGATGAAAAAGGGTGGAAATTTCACAAGTGGCACTAATCACACTTGTGTGTCCTTTGAGGTGTGACTGATATATTTCTCAGGTCTCTCTGTTCTTGAGCCTTTTTCTATAGTAGTACTAGATAATTTGTCTATACAAGGATCTAGTTTTCGATTAGAAACCTAACCTCATTTGTTCTATAGTCACTCCTGCTAGTATCTGAGTCCTCTTATTCCTTGAACTTAAAAGAAAGTTGAAATGATTGTCTATGTCTATTACTTATTGAGCTCGTTCATTTTTAGACCCTAAGAATGTTTGGCTTCGTAGTTCTGATGCTTTGATCTCTGTTTCTTTGGTATTGTTGCTGTTTGGTTTTAGGTTCTCAAAGTGTTAAACTAGATTAGCATTTCAAAATGCTGTTTCTCTGAAACGTTCAAAGTCTATAGCAACCAAGTAGCCAAAACTTATTATGTTACTCTTTTAGAAAGCTCTTTCTTATTTACTCCTTGGCATGTCTCTCGAAGCTTCGTTACTATACACTTCAAGATGTTTCACTTGCATCAACGTTTTACCAAATGACATGACTAATTTTTTAAAATTACTGTTAATTGCACATTTGTAATTTGAAATTTATATCAAATCAACCATTATCCAAAATATATATTGACTAGAGTTGTAAACCATAGTTGTAATTTGTGATTAATATTTGTAAAGAAAAATGAAATTATTGTGCTTTTGTTATCAGAATTTTAATGTATAAATTTAGGAAAATTATCATCTATATTAACATTTTTGGAGTACCTTTTGGAAAGTAACATTTTATTTTGTATTATTTGCAACTATAAACCATTGCCATTTGAATGAATAACAACAATTTAAGGTAATTTTTGTAACTAAATTATAATAAAATTGCAAAACTGTAAATCAGTATTTATTACATTCAACAGAATTTCCTAAAATATCTCCCTAATAAATCAAATATTTCTCCAATATATTTATATGATCTTATTTGCTTTAAAATTTATATTATTACATAAAACATATGTATAATAAAAATATATTTTTTTCTGCATATGTTACAATTTGAATTTTTGAAAACGGACGTATATTACTTAACCGATATAAAAACAAAATTATGTACTAAAGTATTATTGATAATTGTAATAGCACGGATCATGTGATGGAGCGAGTTATAATTTACATAATTATGATTCTAGATGTTTTTACGGGTTGTCTACTATAGTAAAACTCACAAAATAATTTAATTTGAAACTAGACTATTTAAACGAAAGATGTTATGCCAACATTATTTCATTATTTTGAATATTAGACTTATTTAATTAAGTTGATCAAATTACGATTATATAAAAGATAAATTTTATGCAATATTCCACGGGTTAAGTCAGAAATAACAATCAAAATACAGTAGTACAATCTTATATATGAAACAAACTTAATAAAAAATATATTTTAAAATATCGTCATGTGGTATACCGCGGATTAAAAGCTAGTTTTTTAATATAAAATATGAGGTAGATAAGATTTATTAGTGTACCATAAAATTAATCTGTTGACTAACTTTTTTTTTTGTTAGTCAAAATTTTCCCCTTGACTTATATATTTTTGTAAACTTTCATTCATATGATCAAAGGGATTACAAAAGCTAAAGAGTTCGTCCCAATAGACAAGAGAACATAATGTACTAGTTTAGTACCCTTCTGATGGAAATTTTTTTGGCGGGAAAATGTTGGCATAAAGTTTTTGGTGGGAAATTTTTGGTGGGAAATTTGTTGGAAGAAATATTTCTTCCTTTGGAAAAGAATATTCTTTCAAATAAGGGTAAAATGGCTATTAAAATTTAAGAGAGGGCAAAAATGAAAATGGCAAAAAAGAAGGTAGTTTTAAAAGGGGTATCATAAAAAGGTTATTGGTATCAATTTCTCAAGATAAATATCAATTTTTTACTTACAAATTACCTTTATATTGTATGTATAAATTTTTATATATTTCATAAATAGCGTAAAATAACTTATTAATACCTTTTTAAAACCTTATAAACCATTTTAAAAACCATTTAAAAACCTTATAAAATATTTGTATCAAATTTCCAAGTAGTAGTTATTATATAGAAGTACCTTATAAACCATATAAAACTTATAATTTTTCATATTTAAACAGAAATATTTTTGAAAATGGATAGATAAAAGGGGTATTTTTGAAAAGGGGTAAACCAAAAGGGGTATTTCTCAAACATTCTCTTTAATTTTTAATAACTATTTTATATATTTTATTTTTTAATGTTGTTTAAAAATTCTATTTTTACCTTAATATTAACAAAATTAGATATAACATGTTACGACATCTTATGTTTTACTTGATACTTATCATGGTCACGTGAGTTAGTAAATTGAAAAACCAAGTTTCGGCATATAATCTCGTTTAATTGTTAAACTTAAACCATGATTTTAATTTACAAAGATAAACCATAATTCTCATTTATTATTTATATATCCAAACCAACAAATAACCTGTTTTCATTGTAAAATTTAAGTTTAAACCTTAATCCTCTCTTGTAAACAAAAACCGACATATATTCTTGTTAATTATAAATTTTAAATCCCTATCTTATTAATAAACCAAATTGACATAACTGAAATTAGGTTATTTATTTAATTTTATTAATAATTTTTTAATATATAATTTGTTATAACATTTATAACATTTATTTAATATATTTCTTTTTTTCGATAGGGTTAATAATATTTCTATTTTATCTTAATATTAACAAAATTAGTATCGACACGTGTCAACATCTTATCGTTTACAATTGACACATGTCACGATCTTGTTAATGGCTGAGAAATTAGGTTATTTGTTTAATTTTATTAATAATTTTTAATATATAATTCGTTATAATATTTATTTTATATATTTCCTTTTTCGATAGGGTTAATAATATTTCTATTTTATCTAAATATTAACAAAATTAGTATCGACACGTGTCAACATCTTATCGTTTATAATTGACACATGTCCATAATTTTAATTTTCAAAGATAAACCATAATTCTCTCGTGTAAACAAAAACCGACATATATTCTTGTTAATTATAAAATTTAAATCCCTATCTTATTACTAAACCAAATTGCTCATGTAAACAAAAAACCGACATATATTATTGTTAATTATAAATTTTAAATCTCTATCTTATTAATAAACCAAATTGACATAACTGAAATTAGGTTATTTTTTAATTTTACTAATAAACATTTAATATATAATTCGTTATAATATTTATTTTATATATTTCCTTTTTCGATAGGGTTAATAATATTTCTATTTTATCTAAATATTAACAAAATTAGTATCGACACATGTCAACATCTTATCGTTTAGACACATGTCACAATCTTGATAATGGCTGAGAAATTAGGTTATTTGTTTAATTTTATTAATAATTTTTAGTATATAATTTGTTATAATATTTATTTATATATTTCCTTTTTTTGATAGGGTTAATAATATTTCTATTTTATCTAAATATTAACAAAATTAGTATCGACACGTGTCAACATCTTATCGTTTATAATTGACACATGTCACGATCTTGTTAATGGCTGACTTTGAAAACCAAGGTTTATATAATAAGATATTTATTTTTATAATTATCTCTCATGTTTCTTAATGTTTACAAGCTTGTATCAGCTGTTCATCAAAGAAGATTCTGTCTCTAATGACTTCTTGTTCTTAATCTTGGAGCTGAGGCAGGACCAATTGAAAGGAGGAGTCACGTATGGTCCTTTGAGTAATCCATCAGCCATTAATTTGTACGCAGCCTCAGTCATATGAATGCCATCCCATGACACATACTTTGAAGGATCATTACAAGATTTCGTTCCTACACTCCCACAACGTGTACTAAAGTTGAAGTTGTATGGTCTTCCTACACCGCAGCAAGCAGACAAGGGTTTGTCTATGAATCCTGTCAATATCATTGATTTAATAACTTGTTTAATACCTAATCTATAAATTGGTTGTGATGAGTGAAGTTCTAGTGTAGGTATCAAGAAGGCTAACCGTATTTGGTTGGTTCTTGGGTAAGCCGCAACAAAGCATTGTAATAGTCAGCATATATGATGGTAACATGAGGGTTGAGTATCTTGAGTCTATTGAGTTCTGCCTGAAGCTGTTCGTCGTGGTATTCTCCAAACTTGTTTAGCCATTTCAAACATCCAAAAGAATCGTATTCTTCCATGTTTGATGTTTGATATAATGTCAAATATACTACCAAGCATCCGATAGGGAACTCTCCCGGCACCAGAAATGTTCTTCCCCCCATACCAATCAACTCCTGGATTCAACATAGTCCCAAAGCCACTAATCAATGTGTTTTACTTGTTACTCATGTGACTAGCAAATCAAGAATCCTATTAAAATGGTTACCGCAATTGCAGATGAAATAGTACTAATGACGAACGGAACAAGCTCTTTCGCCTTTTTTAAGGGTCGTCGTTCGAACAATGGCAAATTATAGTCATTCCCTCCAATCTCTCCCATGAGAATCAAAGCATTGCCAATTATATCTCTACAATCTAAAAACAAATACAAACTTAACCAAAAAATAAAAATTATAACTATTCCACTAAAGTAGATCTTCTAGCTACCTGATGGCAAGCCAATAGATTTGGTAAACTCTCTTTGAAGATCTTAATCTGAACTTCTAAACTGATGTTGTGAGGAGGATGGTAGCCTCTCTCGTCGAGAAAAGAACTGTTCAATGCCGTTGCTGAGACTACCGCAAAATTAACTCCTTTCTCAAAGTTTCCATTTTTGGATCCAAAGTACGGAGGCACATAAGGAAGCCCCAAAAATTCAGCTATAAAAGTTAAAATTTCATAGTTGTTAACTTGTAGTTCAAGTAATAAGAAAACAGAAAGATTTTACATATGAATTCAGTAAGCAGAATCAGAAAAAAAAAAAATAGTGTTCTTTGTATAAAGCAAAATCTAAAAAAGCTATGCCAAAACTGAAAAACAAAGAAATTTCTTACATAAGACCAAAAGGAAAACAAAGAAAGATCCCTTAATTACTAACTTAACTTAGCTATTTTGGTTCTTTTTGAACACAAGTGTGCTTATTTGGACTCTACTTAGAGTTACATGTAAATCCAGTGTCAAAATTTACATATAAAGAAAGAAAAAGTGTACCAATAAAGTCAATGATGAGGCGACCGTCAGAGGAACGACCTGTTGGTTGGTGGAAGAAAGTTTCTCCGTACGGTAGAAAACCGCATCTAGGACGATTGTTACTATCCGGGATGCCGAGAAAGTTTCCAGTATCGGCAATGGAATCACCGAAACTAATAATCGACTCAAAATTCCGGCATTGCGATTCCGAGCTTACCATAGTGACCAAAAGAGTAGACAAAAACAGACCAAACAACTTCATCAAGACATGATAATCTAGCGACGCCATGAGATCGAGAGAGATCCCAAGTGACTTAATCTTTTGGTGTCATTATAATATAGAACTCATTGGCTCTCGGATGGGACAATTGAATTATATATGGACCCAAATGAGCGTTTCTTGTTGTCTTATAAATAAAGGCAATTTAGTTTTTATGGCCTACAAATTTAAGCATTTGTATTTGTATCGTTTAAAACGGGTGTACATTGACATTAAACCACCCTCTAGCTAGAAAAATATCTATCTATAAAGATAGAATGAGGTGTATAGATATGTTACAAAAGACATATATATGCTATGCTCACTTCTCACCCCAAATGCAATTTCTACTACCATCACGACTGGATTGAGGATTCATTGAGCCGCCATTTAACTTTGCATAAGACCGATTTTAAATTTGTATCCTCGGATAGTCGGATGAAAAAAATATGGCACTTGACTCTTCTGTGAACAGATAAGATTCCAAGGTTATCCAACTTCACATAATATAGTTCCACGAAATATCAACTTGTTGGTTCCACTAAACCTTGCTAGAAACTTTTCTTATAAATTGATGAGAGTACAAAAATCTCAAAGGTATTTAGAAAGATTTTTTTTGGATTCTCATAATAATAATATATTACAAATTACAATTTCTTATACATATAGATATAGAATTGATCTAAGTAAAAAATATATTTTGTGATAATACTCAATACTAACATTTATCAACAATCTTCTAAAATAATACCTTCTTGATTTCCGGATTTTGGATATGACATTTCGACTGTCGATCTCCGATTCTCCAACTTCCAATTATCTCTTTTGAATTTGACATCTCAATCATCGATCTAGGTCGATCTCTGGTTCTCCATCTTCAAAATAATCCCTAAAGCATGTCTTGCCTGCCAAGTAACTACGATGCAGGCTGCATCACATTTTGTCTTCGATCATCCAAACAGGGTTGTTATCCAAGATCATCATCTGTAACGATCAAAGCACAAAAAAATTGTTAAAGTAATAGCCAATCTGAATCAAGAAAATATTAAAGAGCAAACTAGTTCCAAACAAGTCACCCAATTAAAACCCTAATGGGCTATTTAAAAAAATAAAAAACCCTAAATCGCAGCAGTAACGTGACAACCACGTAAAGGATTAGAAACAACCGTTACTTATCATTAGCAGACACTCCATACTTCTCCTGCAACTTAGCAAGCTCCTCTTCCTTCTTGTCCAAGTCAACCTTCTTGCTCATCACAGTGGGTTGGTAATACTGCACGATAAGGTACCTATTCGCTACTTGAAAAGTGTAGAGTATATTTATAGGGATAGAACAATTTTGGTAAGGCTATGGGTATTTATTGATGGTGTTATTTTAATTATTAAACCGAAAGGAACCGACGACCACAAACCGAATTGAACCTACCATAAACCGAAAATTTGTGATTGGATCCATATTTTTAATATTTTTTTTTGAAAATGGATTCAAAATTTTTAAATGCTTCAAAATAAACTATTTTTTGGATTTATACACAATATATCATTATGGTAAATCATAAACTAATTAAATAAAAGTTCAACTTCAAATGTCATGATACATACTAACTTTGTTTTTTGGTGACACATATATTTAACATGGCAGTGTTAAATATTCCATCGGTTCCTAAGGAATAATATTTTTAGAAAAAAAATTAGTTTCAAAAAAATAATTTTTTATAGTTATAATGCATTATTAATTATTAATTAGGAACTAGAAAAATCAAAGTAAATAACTAAATATCATTTGTTTTGAATTCGTGAAAACCCTAAATCACAAAAATTAATGCAATTATCATTAACTTTTAGATGTTTTTAACTATGTGTGAAACATTTTAAAAAATTATCGATAAGAAACCAGAGGGAATAGTTGTTAGTTATTGATGTGAAAACCACTTGTCATCTTCTGTTAAACCACAAAACTACATCGTGTTAATTAATTAATTGGAAAAGTTGAGTTCTTTTTTTTAACATCAAATTAATATATAATATCACAACGCGTTTACAGAATACAGAAACAAATCAAATATAATCATTGTCACAAATAGAGGAAATTGAATACAAAGAGTGGAAGTCTTACATGCTAACATAAAATATCTATTAAGTCCCCTTTTCATTTACTCGTAAATGGCTATCATCTTCTCGATGAAACTCAAAAATTCCTTTGGTATAACCTTGATTGATAAACTGAAACTGAATGTTGTTTGACTTGATTTTGAAACTTGACTCCTCTGTGATATCAGCATATCGCCTTATTCATAGATAATTACTTAGTGACACTACATCTTCATCTCCAACTTGTATGTATCTCCATGGTGGTTTTCATGGAGGTTTTTTCCAACGTACATATGATTATCTCAAAAGTATGAGATTTTGACGCTTTAGATTTGATGGCCTTCCAACTTTGAAGAATCGATTGGCCTCAGCGGTTTCATTGACCATCAAAATTTGTGTTAATGGTTGTGAGGACACCAGATCTTGACATCGTCATTTAAATTTGTAGAACTGCTAAAACAAGACTGCATCACGTCGAAACATAAATTTAGATCAATTCTCTCTCAAGAAATTGACCAGTAAATTCAACTTTTCAATTATTAAACTCTCATTTGTAATTTCCTAGTCAAATTCGCATTATCAAATTGGTTCATTTTGTTCACAATGCATTCTAACATCAACTCTTGCAGGCTAGAAATACAATGCTTAATTAACACTCATTCTGGCATTTAATCGAACATCTCTAAAACAAATAAAAGAATAAGTTTTAAAACAGGGTGATCAATCCTATTCTAGCATTTAGAACATGAAAATTGAAGAAACATGAGATAAAAAAAATCCATTGAAGTTATCAATCCACTAATTTATTGAATCTTCTACTTAGAACCCTAAAACCCAATTGATAAACTACTCACACATATTGCAGAAAATAACACAAAAGGATATGAAATAAAACATGATTAAATAGATTAAAATAAGAATAGGGTTTATAAACCTTCTCCAAATTTTCAAAGAGGATGAATCTCTATCCCAAATTGTTGCTAACAAAATGAAGAACTCAGAAAAACTGCTGGAAAGAAAGAGTCAAATGAAAATAGGTCTCATGGGTTTTTTATACCCAATACAGAAAAATAACAATTAAGTCCTGTTTAGAAAACGAAATTTGGTCGTCGGGCGAATGGACCGATCGGTATGGAGTTAGACCGATCGATCGCTTGGTCTCAAGACTGTTCCGTGCGTGTCGATCGATCGGTCCTAGGATGGGATCGATCGGTCCACTTGCTTCTGGTTTTGTCCGGGCATGGAGAACGATAGGTCCAAGGATAGGACCGATCGGTCATTCCTCTGCAACTGCTAATCTTGTAATTCTTTGCCCGAAACTGGTCCAAAATGCGTCGATTCCGCTCCAACAGCCTAGCACCTTCTCATGACTCAAAACACGACTCGAAAGACACAAAAGACGTGACAAACGACTCAAAATAGACATTAAAGAAATGGTGAAAGACTCTAAAAACACCATATATCAGATTACCTAAGGAACTTCCTGCAAAAACAAAATAAGTAACCATCAACCGACTCTCAAACCTACTCCCTAGACAAGAATAAGCAAGCAAAAAATGCAAGCCATAAACAATGGAAATATAAACAACATTAGATCTTTTCTCATTTTTAGATTTTTTTCACTTTTATGGTGATGGTTGCTATTATTCTCGTTGGTGATGTTTTCTTGGACATCTCTTATATGTTTTCAAGGTTAGTGTAACCTTGTTCCTTGTGATCAATTTCGCATATACTTTACTTTGGTTAAGTTATCGGGTTAAATACTCGAGTAATCATAATCCCTTAGTGATATGGCTATGGTCGAACAAGACCCGAAGCACGTAGTGGAGGAAGCCGTTGACGAGGAGCAGCACGAAGACAAGGACAAGCACGAAGACGAGGAGCACCATGTAGCCGAGGAGCAGCTCAAAGCGGAGGAAGCACTAGTCGTCCTGGAAGATCATCTAACACACTCAAGGTTCAAAGAGCTCAATCAAGTAAACAATGGCCTTCTTAAGGAGCTACACAAGAAGGAAGAAGTCGCGGTCCAAGATTCCCTCATGAAGATCACGACGCAAGAGGTTCGGTAAAGGGTTAAGTGTTGTCAAGTTTTTTCCCATTGAGTTTTCTTGACAAAGTTTTTGATGAGGCCTAAGTAACACTTTCAAGGCCTTTTACCAAGCCCAATCCGTGGGTCCAAGGCCCATCATTTGTAACTCATCTAATCTTTTTTTTATCAAAAAACTCTTTCTAAAGTTAGATCACTCTCTTGTTCTTCTCTTTGGTGCGTAATATCCAACGATGAGTTCAAGTCCGGTAAATCAAACGCTCTTCCGCAATCTTTGTGCGATCATTCGCGCCACATCCTTTGGTCTAAGTGATACCCGATCTTTTAGATGGAAAGTTTATCCTTTCCTTAACTTTCCGAGTGTTGATTCTAGGAGGATCGTATCACTTAGTGGTGCGGTGATCTAGGACGGCTAGATTAGATGATTTTTACAGACCATTTGCTAAAACTCGATAATTTTTATTATGTATAGTTTTCTAAATGGGCCCAGAAGCTATATGTGATTTGGTAACAATTAAATACGATACTATATAAGTAAGAAATGGTTTTAGTAAAAAAATCATGTCCGGACTAACACAACTCACGATCATAGTACGAATTGTAAAGCCTTAGGCCTTGGTCGTGAAGTAAAGATACTCTGATTCAATCGATTTAGGCGAACGAACGAGTTTTGGAAACTTTTCTACACTGATTACGAACGTCATACATGACACCCTTGTTCTTTCTAAAAAAGTTCGAGGGTGTTAGCACAGGCAAACGTCGGCAGTCCAGGGTAAAAAAAAAAATGCTTTTTATCTTATCCCCTTATGAATGGCCGAGAGATATCTTGAGCTAGAGAATCATGACCTTTGGGAAAGTTGATTTAACAATGTGAAAAACGTGGACAAAATTAATAAAAATAAAGATATCTAATGAGAAAATTCAAGACACAGTTTAGGTACACCGAACTGGTCTTTTTATTTTTATTCTCAGGAGCTTTATTTTGCAGTCATCATCAAACTTCCTAAACTCTGGGAAGGCAAGAATGAGAGGAGCATTGTTCAGAAACGTAGCCGCCGACACCGCCCGGCTCATATGGCGGAGTAACGCGGCGGCGGAGACATACCCATTTGCTAAAACCGGCCTTTCTCAATCAAGGCCTTATTTCAAGTCGCGTCAGTTTCTTGGAAGAGCAAAAGAAACAGAAGTCTCACCTTCTTCTTCTTCTTCATCTGCGTCGATTTCGAAAGTTTGGTTCGTTGGTTGGTACCTTGGTATGGTGAAATCACGACCAGTTTTGACTAAAAGTGTCACTTCTTCTCTTATTTACATTGCCGCTGACTTGTCTTCTCAGGTACTTTGGTGTTGGCTCTGTAAAAGGTGTTTCCTTTTTAAAAAAAATGATGCCTTTTTGCGAAATTGGTAGTCTTTTAGTTTAATATCAAGTAGAAGTAGAAGAGATGAGGAAGAAAACATATATTTTTGATTAGGAAGAGTAAAGTTTAAGTCTTTAGTGGAGTAATGTGTGTCTGCAACACAATGTGATTGGAGTAATGGGACATTCTTGATAATGGTGATTTGATTTTATTGTGCGGTTGTGCCTTTCCACTCTATAACAACTGACTTCAAGAGATGACGTTGGTTTATATTGTCTTAATGATCTTTCGATTAAACGATTGTTAAAACTGCTTTGGAGCCGTATGAATTGGTCATTCTTGAAATGGTGATTTAGCTATTCAATGTGAATTGAGCCGTTTCCACCTGTTACATTGATTTTTAGCACTCTATTGAGTTTTACAGCTGACATTGGTTCTTTCTGTATCGATCTTTCGACAGACAATTGCGAAAAATTCTTCCGAGTCATATGACTTGGTGAGAACAGCAAGGATGGGTGGATATGGTCTAGTTGTTTTGGGTCCAACACTTCACTATTGGTTCAATTTCATGTCAAGACTCTTTCCTAAGAAAGATTTGATCACAACGTTTAAGAAAATAGCCATGGGACAAACAATCTACGGGCCAACCATGACTTTTATATTCTTCTCATTGAATGCATCTCTGCAAGGTAAGCTTCTTGTATATATCTAAGACCCGGATTGTGTTAGGATAAGAAGAAACATACTAACTCGGTTAAAAATTCCAATACCATCCAACTCTCAATCTTATCTACATGAAAAAATTTGTGAAGTAGATGAGTTAACTTGTATTATACTCTTTTCTCAACGTCTCAGCTCTAAATCTCAACAAAAATGTTCAGTTTTAGCATCTGCTCTTAGTTTACTCTTTAGTCAACATAGGTTCAGAACAAGTTGCCTCGAATGGTGAATTTTGCATTTTTTCATTTGTTCAGGGGAAAGCGGTTCAGATATACTTGGCAGATTGAAAAGGGACTTGGTCCCTGTGTTGTGTAATGGTGTCATGTATTGGCCTTCATGTGATTTTATTACATTCAGATTCTTCCCTGTTCATTTACAGGTAATCCCCTCAGGCCTGAGACCAAAGCATGTTATATGGTCTCGTCCCGAGCGCTAAATCGTTTTTACTTTCCCCATTACATTTCCTGTTTCTTATCTCACTCTACTCTTATCTTTTGTTTCCATGCAGCCTCTTGTAACCAACTCGTTTTCGTATGTATGGATAATCTACACGACATACATGGCAAACCGCAAAAAGCCTGACGAGATTTCAAACCAAAACACTCAAATATGTTCTACATGATCTTGAGCATTCTTCATGATTTTTCTGTTGTATCTGTAGAATTTAGGTTTGTACATGTAAGAGCTTCAAAGAACCTACATGATGTATGATTTCACAAAGTAATGAGTTTTTGTTATGTTGACATGTAACTTCCTGCGGTTTTACAAACTTTTGATAGAAAAGAGTTGTCATATCAAAGGTTTAAATATTATAAATATTTAAGTTTTACTGAATGTTTAATATATTATAAATATTTAAACTCTATAAAAAAATTAAATTATTATTAATATTTAAACTTTAAAAAATAAATATTATTATATTTTATATAAATATGATAGAGCCGGTTTGAGTTTACATAAATATTATTTTGTTTTTCTTACGGGTTGTCTATATACAATATATTTTTGTCCAAAATATAATGAGTTAAATGAAGAGAAATATGTTATTCCATCATAATTTTATTATTTTGAGTAAATATTTAGATATATTTAATTAGGTTGACTAAATTACGATTATATAAAAAAAACTTGTCATATATTATTCCATGGGTTCAATCATAAAATTAACAATCAAAATACAATTGAACAATCTTAAATACTAAATAAAATTAATAAACAAATACAACTTAAAATTAAAAAAATTAGGTACAAAAATTGTCTTCCGGTGTACCGCGAGTTAAGTCTTATAGTTACCAATCAAAATACATTTACAAAATCTTAAACACTAAATAAAACAAACATAATTAACAAATATAACTTAAAGTTCATACTTTTAGTTTAAAAAATTGTCCAGATACTATTCATGTAACAAATAAGTTTTTAATGGATAAGTTATATTAAATCTATTACTAGACATACAAATTGGGGTGAGTTTGAAACGCTTGACAGTTTAGGTCATTCGATTAATATTTTTTAATTTGTACTTGCAATTCTTTTTTTTGGTTTGATAGTTTATGCATTCGATTTTTACTCAATTTTAAAATACTAACGTGCGGGATTGATTTTTAAAATAAAATTTGTTATTAAATTTTTAAATATATTGCGTTCCTACAGGGTATGTTTGTAAACGTAACTTTTAGGAATGCTATTAATATTTATAATCAAAACCCGTACCAGTTCAATATTTTATTTGTTTTTAAATCACTCTAAACAAAAAAAGAACGATACAATTTTGTTTTGGACAGATGTACACTAAAACAAATAGTAAAAAAATGTGGTTTGTATATTTCGAGACAGAAATCATGACCCGTGCGTCCTAATATATCATGTACTCATGTTTTTCCATCTCATAACTATTTTAATAATAATTTACTCTTTAAGATGGTATATTTTTTTGAACATATAAGAAAATAAGTTAACGATTTAAACTAACACATAAATGTGGGGTTTTATTTGTAAATATATTTATTCTCTATAGCGTTTATAACATAAACTAATATTGGTTTGCTTTCATGAAGTTTGTGAATGTCAGATCGACATGATAGCGGATCCAGATTGAGTGTGAACTGTGAGCTACAAACATGATTTAAACAATGAAAATAAATTAAAACTTTTGCCCCCGGATGGCCTAAATATATTTTTCAATGGGTCAAACACGTTCCTATGCATGCTCCACACTAAAAATATTTTTAACTCAATATAGATTAAAATAATTTGACCCGCAAAAAACAAATTTCCTGTAATCCACATTAGTAAATAGTATGTCCGCATATGTTCTTCTTGAATTCACGTTAGCTAAATTTTTTGTCCCATATTCTATCATGAATAGTTTAGTTGATATTTTGATGTATCAAATTACATGTACCCGCTATTTCATGTTTTGATATATATTATTAAAATTAGAAAGTTAAAACTGAATTTAACAATTCAAATTCATATTCATGTATCATACTTGTTATTTGATATTTGAACATTGAAATTGAATTTAGAGGGTGTATCTAAAGTAAAATTTAAAGTGACATGAGTTTTCTTTAGGAAGTTCGTATTATTTTTAAAACTTGTTAAAATAAGTTATAGAAACTGAAGTATTAAAATATTTAAAATATGTTTTAAATGATGTATATTCATCTATAATATTAATTGTTTTAGACAAACAGGAGATTGTCTAAAATGTTTATAATTTAAAAATTAAAAGATAGAAAACTATTGAAAAATTTACTAACGATTGTAAGTGTAAAACTATATATTATTTTTAAGCTAAACCTAATTACGATTATCAGTATATGGACTATTTTAATACTCCATCTGTTTCATTTTAAGTTATGTTTAAGGTTGTTTCACCAGATTAGGAAAACATAGAATTCTTTTTCCATAAAAATTCCGTTAAATACAATGAATTCAACCAATGAGAAAATATGATGTAAGATAATGATTGGTTAAAATTGATTAAATACATTAAATATTTGCATAGAAAATTGAAAACATCACTTAAATTGAAATTTTTTTTGAAGGTTAAAACATCACTTAAAATGAAACGGAGGGAGTAGTTTTTTTAATTGCATTCGTAATTGTTTTTTTATTCTTATATATACGTTTTTTCTATTGGAAATGTCAATATTTCAGGTGGTAGTAATTATTATTGTGTGCACATTTGGTAAGTAAACATGAATATTAATTTATATCTTTTAAAAATCAAAATATAGTTAGTATTTAAAATCATATATGTTAAGATTTAGATTCTGAATTTTTATATTGCTATATATTTAAAAGATCTCAAATATAGTTAATATTTAATTGATTAAGCTGTTATATATGTGCTAATTAATGTAGATTTTTTTTATATATATAGATTTTCCTTATATTGAGTATTTTTTTAAAAAAATATAATCTGCTGGAAATTAATTGGAAAGATCGAAACAAAAGATTTTGAAAATTTAAAGATCCGAATTTTTTTAAAAAAAATATCTGATAGATATGTTCTTAAGGAGGTTTGACTATAGATTTGGGATTACATAAAATGTAATTGTTTTTTAAGATTATATAATTTTTGAAAATTTAATGATGTAATTATTTATGTTATATATTTCTGCACATTTTATGCTATGTACAATTTTATTAGTCGCTTATTCATAATCTAACATAATTAGTTTTCTTTTTAATTTTCATAAAATATGATATTTCATTTTCTAATATATATGATCATTTTTATTAGGTGTTAGTGAATATAAATTATTATTTCTAAAAATTTTACAAAAGACATAAAACTGAAAATTAAATATATTTAGATATTTTCAATTTTGAATTTAATAATCCAATTTTTATGGTAACCAAATCAATATTATTTCCATAAATATAGTAGATAGTTTTTATTTTTTATTTATTTATTTTTTTTTACTGTTTTTAAATGTGTTTGACTACATGGGTTGGATCACATTTTAGTTTATTCTTTTTATTTATTTTTGTTTGGCAACACTTACAAAAATGCTTCCCTAGTATAGATCAAATAGTTAATACAAAAATATGAGTCCGTGCTATAACACCGATAAATAACTAATTACAAATTTACACTATCAAATAATACAGTATATATTAAATAATATTACTAAAAATTATAAAATATCGTGATCATAACATTATTAATTTACAAACGTTTTAACTGTAGTTGTTACATCGTGTTAATTAATTTATCATGTTAGCTTAGTCAGTTGACGTAACAATGTGAAAACATGACAAAATTAATAAAAGTTAGATATCTAATTAAAAATTCAAGATACGGTTTAGCTAAACCGACTGAAAATAAACCGCTTTTGATTTATTTTTCCCTCAACTAAGTTTGATACAACTCTCAGGAAGAAACTGGAAAAATCCATGAAACTTTTTGCAGTCATCATCAAACTTCCTAAACAACAACAACGACACCTAAAATCTCGGAAGCAAGAATGAGCCGAGCATTATTCAGAAACGTAGCCGCCGACACCGCCCGGCTCATACGACGGAGTGCCGCGGCGGCGGAGACATACCCATTTGCTAAAACCGGCCTTTCTCAATCAAGACCTTATTTCCGATCGCGTCAGCTTCTCGGGAGAGCAAAAGAAACAGGGGCTTCACCTTCTCCTTCTTTAGGGTTTTGTTCATCTTCTTCATCATCTGCGTCGATTTCGAAAGTTGGGTTCATTGGTTGGTACCTTGGTATGGTGAAATCACGCCCAGTTTTGACTAAAAGTGTCACTTCTTCTCTTATATACATTGCCGCTGACTTGTCTTCTCAGGTACTTTGGTGTTTGCTTTGTAAAAGGTGGTTCCTTTTTAGAGTATGGTAGCTAAAAATTATGCCTTTTGTGAAATGGTTCTTCTCTTTGACAATTATGTGTTAGTTATGAGATCCACAATTATAAAATGGCTCAACTTTGTGGGAGATGTTTCTTGGTCTTTGATTCTATTATGAACTAGAAGTAGGAAGAGTAAAGTTTAAGTCTTTAGTGGAGAAATGGGACATTCTTGAAAATGGTGATTCGATTTTATTGTGCGGTTGTGCCTTTCCACTCTATAAGAACTGACTTGAAGAGCTGACATTGGTTTATGTTGTCTTAATCTTTTTAATGATTGTTAAATACTTCTTTCGAGTCTTATGAATTGGTAATTCCTGAAATGGTGATTTAGAATGTAATGTTAATTGAGCAGTTTCCATTGTTACATTTCTTTAGAGTATGGTAGCTAAAAATGATGCATTTTTGTGAAATTTGTACTCTTTAATTGGTTCTTCTCTTTGACATTTATGCCATAGATTTACAAATACAAAAAAGGCTTAGTTTTTCGGGAGTTGTTCCTAGGTTTTAATCCGAGTATCAAGTATCAGTTGAGTAAAGTTTGATTCTTTGTTGGAAGTAATGTGTGTGTCTGGAACAAAAAAGGGATTGGAGAGTAATGAGACTTCTTGAAATGTTGATTTACTTAGCTTTTTGATGTGAATTTGAGGTGTTTCAGCTCCACTGTTACATTTCCTTGTAGTGTGTCCTGTTTTTTGAGCCTTCTAGGCTTGTGAGAATTGACTTTTAAGAGCTGACATTTTCGACTGATGATATTTGAATAGACAATTGCGAAATCTTCTTCTGAGTCTTATGACTTGGTGAGAACAGCAAGGATGGGTGGATATGGTCTATTTATTTTGGGTCCAACACTTCACTATTGGTTCAATTTCATGTCAAGACTCTTTCCTAAGAAAGATTTGATTACAACGTTTAAGAAAATGGCCATGGGACAGACAATCTACGGGCCAACTATGACCGTTATTTTCTTCTCATTGAATGCATCTTTGCAAGGTAAGCTTCATGTATATATCTGAAACCAGAATAGTGTTAGGATAGGAAGAAACACACCTACCTGTTTTCAGTCGCTGCTGCTCTTCTATTGCCTTATATCATATATATATATATTATAAAATTGCTATACCACCTAACTCTGAATCTTATGTACATGAAAAAATTTTGTGAACTAGATCAGTTTACTGGAATTACAGTCATTTTTGCTTGTGCTAGTATGTGTCGTGGTGAGAATGATAAATGGAGATTGGTTGGTTATTTACATAAGTAGAAACTTGCAGTCATGAATAATCAAATCTATCAGATTGTAGCTTCTGTTCTTAGTTTACTCTTAGTGACATAGGTTTCAGAACAAGTTGCCTCTCTACTTCTTGAACTGAGAATTCTCAGGTTCATTTCTTGTGGTTCGGTTTGTTTAATCTTGGGTGCGTCTTACAAATACAAAAAAAATCATTGACTTCAGTGATGGAGTTTTACTTTATCTTTATCTGAGTGGTTTGGTTACACTAAACCTTGTTAAAAAATTTAAAGTTATTCTGCATTTTGTTATTTGTTCAGGGGAAAGCGGTGCAGATATACTTGCCAGATTGAAAAGGGACTTGGTCCCTGCACTGTTTAACGGTGTTATGTATTGGCCTGTATGTGATTTTATTACATTCAGATTCTTCCCCGTTCATTTACAGGTAATCCTTTCGACACACAAATCGTTTCACTTTCCGTATTACGTTTCCTGTTTTTGCTGCTCATCTCAGAATGCACTCACTCTTCTCTTATCTTTTGTTTCCATGCAGCCTCTTGTAAGCAACTCGTTTTCATATGTTTGGACAATCTACATGACATACATGGCAAACCGCAAAAAGCCTGACGTGATTTCAAGCTAAAACACTCAAATAGTTTCAACATTATCTCGGATGTTACCTCCTTATTTTGTGTTCAGTTTTGGCCGCATCAAACTGCAATTAGCATTCTTCAAGATTTATGTCTGTAGAATTTAGGTTGGTAAATGTAAGAGCTTGGAAGAACTACATGTATGATTTCACAAAGGAATTCTGCATATATGCAACCTATCCACTATTAAGAAGATTAGCAGAATCCATAGATAGCTTTATCCCTTCCATCTCCAATTTCCTCTTCAACCGAGCTCTTAATGTCATCGTATCAGGTAGTTTGCCGCTTCTTTGACAAGTATCACGATAATATCCATTGTAGAACTGAAAATAGACTTTCTCATCCGACTTTTAAGATTGATTGAAACACCAAGCGGAGCTGTTAAGGGGCTTCTAGCCTTCTACTCTGCACACTTGGACTTCCCGTCATTTGCTCAACTTCTTCTCCATCTTCAACAGATGCAACTTCCCTCGGAAGTCTTCGTGCCTTTCACATTGACTTATCATTCGTAGAATTGTAGTAGTGAGACTTTGAGGCTTCCCAAGAGGACCAAGCAGAATAGGCCGATCACTAAACTTCCTCGACTTACATTTCGAAGGCGTAAGAGGGAGCATAGAATACCCATAAAGAGACTGGCTTTGATTCCCATTCCCGGGTTTCTTCGGATACCTCGTTGGTGGAGATTTAGCAACATTTGCATTCTTCAAAATCGAATGAACAAGACGGTTGTGAATCTAAATGCTTTCCCTACCAATCAACTTGATACATATAGCTTATCAAAATCAGATTTGTTTATATCCTCAAGTGTGTTCAATCTTGAAAACATTGATCTGAACCCATCTTCAACAAATTTTTACGCAAAAAAGAAATTTGATTTCATTCAATCAAAAGCCAAAGAGTGAAAGGAAATAGTACAAGTAATCATTCTCTTATCCTCTTCTACTATATTCATGTATCTTAATTATTTTCTATGTTATTTTATGAGTTGTAAATCAAAAGAACATTTAAAACCGATCTTGTACCAATTCTGCATAGCCAACTAATTAATTAGTAAGAATATTAAGCTCATTTACTGCAATGTTATACTGCTGAATAAAGATTTGCCTCGACTCTAGATAATACAACCCTTAATATCTTTTTTGAGATGCATAAGCAATATAACTCATATCTTAAATAAAATGGCTAGGTGTTCAAAAAAAAATAAAAAAAAATGGCTAACCACACGACCAGTAGGGACAATACTAAAAAGAACATTTAAAACCGCATTAATTAGATATGATTCATTTTAACAATAGCATGATTTTTTTTTGTACTGGATTTTCACTCTACCAATAATTACCATCTCGGCATCGACTTCACGATGAAAAACTATGTTGTTGATGATGATATTGTCGGTTAACGTCCAGCCCTAGGATAAAAAAACCAACATCAAGTTAAATTTATACATTGTATGATAATCTATTGATACAAAAATAAATTCTAGCCTACACCAAACAAAACATGGAATCGTCTGGCTACCTTCTCTCTGCCTTGAATAACTAGTTATTGGAGTCTTGTGACCCTCAAGGCTGCACACTTACTCAGAATTTGCAAATTTGTTTTAATAGCCCTTATGATATCTTCCATTAGTTATTTTTCGTCTTGGGTTTTATGATAAGCTTGACAGTAATTAATTGTAGACACCACCAACCAAAACAGTACTTTTCGAAATATTCATATATAGTCATAAATAACTTGTATTAGTGTTTATGTATAGGTTAAAATAATCAACTGAAATTTAATTTTAAAAGCTTAATTCAAAATTTAATTATAGATACTATATGATATATACTATATTCATGTTTTAAAAATTCACCTCTATTATTTATTAAGATATCATTCTCTCATCCTCTTCTACTACATACATGTATCTTAAATATATTTCTCTTGTGTATGTTGGTTTTTTATTTAGTCAACAAACATTGCTCGACAATAAAATATATTTTGTAAGATGTTTGTACACCATAATATATTATACCATTAACGCCTTTAAGGGAGCATAATATTTCAATCCAAATGCAAAGAAAACAAAAACAAAAAGAAAAGAAAAACAACAACAACAAATCACACACAAGTCTCCAAATTACACAACTGTGTCACACAATTGTAAAGAGAACCAAAATAAATAAACACAACACAAGTCTTTGATTTATCTTGCTCTTATTTATCATAGTATGAGACAACATCATTAATGCAACACTGTGAACGCATATTTCGTCCCAGTTACGATGTGACACCATTCCCATCTGACATATCCATCATTTCGAAGGGTGGGTGCATCGCCTCTTCAAAAGGAGGCACTTCACCATATGCTACGACTCGAGCTACATATTTCTGAGGATCATAAGCGTGCAAGGACGTTGTGATCTTCTGAAACAAGAAGGGAGATGATACTCCTTCGGTAGAGGAGTAGTATTGAGATCCCAATAGAAATGTATCGCATTATCACAATCCAAAAGTATATCTCCATACATACTTACAACGGAGACGGAGAATACGAGAGTGGACGATTAGGAAAGCAAAATAACAATTTTAGGGTTAGCTATGTGGTTGTGGAAAGGTGATATTTTGTATGTTGTTTTATGGTTTGTAAATCAAATAAAACATCATTGTAAGAGTTTGATTCTAAATTTATTTTAGAAAGTATGATATATATCTAACATCGTTTGCAGTTATTTTATTTTATTTTTGATGCCGTATAAGATTATATTTTCTTCTTTACTTTTCAAATATTAAATTCAAACTCACATATGTAAAAAAAAAGTTTTGTTGGCTATAATATCAAAGATTGTGGGTTTAGAAATGGTTAGAGATAAAAATATATATATCAAATTCCAATCATCGCACGACAAGGTAATAAAATTGAAGATTCATCTCCATTATCTATTTTGGATGTTTTGCTGTTTTCTAACATATTCATATATCATTTCTTTATAATGAAATATTTAATGATTTTTAAAAATATATAATTTATCTTTGGGTTTCTTAGATTGAAGTTCATATGATTTTATAAGAAAACTACAAAATAATATGAATTGAACTATTATGTGTGAGTTTATATCAACAAAAAACACCAAATCATGTGTGAATTTTTTTTTTAACTCTTGAAATATTAATTATTGTAAATTATAAGAATTATTTCAATGACGATTGTACTATAGATAATTATCTCCGACTCTAATAGATTCACCACATATTACTCTTCTTCTTCGGATGGAAGACACTTCTTTCTCCATGCTTAGAATCACGGCGAACGGCATGCATCGTTGTAGATCTCATGTAAACTTATTAAGAATGTCACAATTATTTCAATGTATATACTGGGTACACACAATTTATGATTATAAGCTTTATCGAAGATTGTAACAATGTTTAAGGATTACAAGAGACGATATTCGTATATTTGTTTTTGAGCCAAGAAAAAGATTGCTTCTTGTGTTGGTTTGAAGTGTTTGGTTTGGTGATATTGTGATTTCAGAATTATATAAAAGATTTCAGATCGACATCTAAACATTTAGAACCATATAATTCAGTTAAATATTCGAACTATTTCAATCCAAGTAAAGACCTATCTTTGTAAACCACACAAAGTGTTCAGAAACGCAGTCTAACTCTGATTTGAACCTGAAACTACGAGAGAGATTACTCGACAACCCGCAAAATGTCGAACATCGAAGGCTCGAAGCGTCCATAAAATGTGTTTTCGTCTACCAAAAAACAATAGCTCTACAACTAAAACATGTCGATAGAAACAGAGACATATGACAATCTATGACTTTGGACCGGCCACAAAACAAGGAAACTGACACGAAGAACAGGATGTGTAACAAATCAACCGCAGGCCACAATTCTCCAAATCAACTCATGAAAAAACATTTTCTAGTCGTCCAAAAGGATGATCTACACCAAGGCAAATTGATTTGGTTAAACCAGCAATATATATGATATATGTTGAGCCAGCCTTATTCCCCTGTCTGAGAAGATGTATTACCTCATCGCTGCTCCTCATCGGGTATTTCTTGACCAATCGCCTGTAGTGCAAGTCTATAGTATAAAATCCCCATTGTTGCCATACAGGCTCTGCACATTTGTCACACAAATTTAGGCCACAGTTGATAATACTAACTGATTCCAATTGATATTTGACATATAACGAGCAGGTGAAGAAAGAGTTACACCGTAAACAAGGTCTTACATGAGAGCTATGAGAATAAGTATTTTCCTTATATCCATTCTTGATGATCGTTGATGCCTTACACGACCTTCAGAACCATCATCTGCCTTCGTTGCGTCCTTCCGAGGTGGAGCAGTCACGGGTAGAGTTGGTAATGCACTAGACCAGAAAGGTAGTAAAGCCCGTAGAAACTTGTGACGAAGAGGACCTTACATGGGAAAAGAAAATGAGAATCAGTGAAAGTCATCGTCAATAATTTATACAAAAGTGGACTTCGTCTACTGGAAGACAGACACTTGCACTTTTGAAGTAAATACTATGCATTTCAGGACAAAAAACAAGAAAAAGAGACGCATATAATCAGCCTACGTCATGTAGTAACGCAAAAAAAAACATCATTCAGACAAGAGCGGTTAAGAAGATAAGGTTTGTCTCTCACCTCTTCTTGAGTACTTTTTACGATTCCCGTCTTCATCATCCGCATAATATAGAGTCTCGGAGTTCTGCCTGTCTACAGCAGGTACTCCTTTCCGTGCAGCAGCAGCAGCAAGCTATATACAACAACAACAAAATGAATAAAATTGTGACAAATCATAGAGGGGGGAGACAGAAATTGCTACTAGTGTCTTTGTGAAAAGGCAAAGTTTTAAAAGAATCTTACTCCAGGGCTTGAGCTTTTCATGTAATTCCCAGCTGAAGCAGGAACATCTATCTCAACTATCTCTGAAACCGCAGGTTTGGAATATTCTCCATTTCCAGCTACTGGATAACCATCAGGCAGGTTTTTTCCTTCTTGTGTATGAGAAGATGATGATAAATTAATTAATGCATCTGAAGCAAATGCAGGGGGTGGGCTACGAGATTCGGTGGATCGAGAAACTGGATGGTTTCCAAGTAAATTCTTCTCAAGACCAGTCTGCCATATAGAGAACAGAGAATTAGATCAAACTAAACCAGTAATCACTTCATGAAAACAATGTAACAATACGATACTGCCATATTACTGGGTGATCTTAAATGCTCACATTGAGAGATGTCTGAAGTGAGGGTAACACTCAAGAAGGTAATACTTTGGAGAATTTAACATCTTTCAAGATGAAAAGTTGGATAATCAGAAAAATAATTGAGCTAAAGGATAAAACTGACCTGCGTAATCACTTCCCTTAACAGTGCATGAAGCCGAGATCCTGCATCTTTTACCATCTTGGGAGGCCATATCTGCATTTGAAGACCATATGAGAATTGAGAACTATAATATGGCACTCTCCCAAGAACGAAACAACACTTTGGCGTAATATTAAACCAGACTATACAAATCGTGTTTTCAAAAAAAAAAAAGAGACAGACAGGAATGACATACAATCGGGATGGCTATTACTCAATTAGCTAACCTTCGTGGACCATGGACTAAAATAATCTAGATAGCTACATCCAGTATATCACATCATAGAGTAAAGTATTACACACCAGAATGTAGGAAGCAGCTAAGTCATCCAAAATTTGAAAGAAAAGAGTCTAGAGAGCATGAATTATCTATCACTAAATACTCTAATTTTAATTAATTTTCCAAGATTTTTCTGTCTAGCGTAATTACAAACAAAGGTTGCTACTGACTTGAAGAACTTAACCAAACCAAAAAATCATGGACTATTAATGCCTGAAGAATCAAAGAATTACAACATTAAGCATATAACGATAGGTCAAAAACAAGACACCCAACTATCCATAAAATAAAACGCATTGATAAAAAGCAAGAACAACACTTATCACGTGTTCATTATTGCTATAGAAAAACTCGGGGGATTACTTCAACTCAAATATTTCTGTAAATCCACGTATCAATATGATACACCAAACAAGCAAGAAAACAATGCGATAGAAAACAGGAAGAACACAAAAGAACTTTTTCTACTCATTTCTATGTATCAATTGGACTTACAGGCGTGTTACATGATGGACACACATAACCAGCAGGTGCAGTATGAGGAGGAAAATTCTTGATATGCGAAACCAAGCAATTTGTATGTATAGCATCTGATACAAATAGATGATAGAGATAATTCCAGTTATTTAGTTGTAGAAAACATTCAGAAATAAAAATCGAATTTAGCAGTGGTAAAAGTCAGATAACATACGCAAGCAACCCAACCGAGTGACTTGATGACCTCCCCCCTCATCAAATGTTGCTTGGCACTGACAACACTTTGGCTGATCATACTCTCCATCTATCACCCATTCTGAATAAGTCCGGACCTATTGATTACAACATCATAAAAAACAACTTTCAGTGTTGTTTCTCCATGTCAACAATGAGTCTGAACACTGCTCAACTAAAGGTAGTGAAAAATTGCTGCAGAGAGATTAGAAAATAGAGCAGATGACTGCTTGTGACGCATATCAGGACAAACAAGATAACTATCTCCAGTGAAATAGATCCTGCTGCCACCAATGCTTATCTTATGTCCGTTGTGATCGACACAGTGAAATTAACATCAATAAAAATATCTACATAGCTCCAAAGACAGAATCAGAGACAGAGTTTCTACTCTTCAAAGTATTTGAGTTCTTTAAAATGACAACCATATTACTACATAACCACTTGGGCACCATATAACCAGATTATCCTTTACAAATACATGAAACTAACAATCAAACAACTAAACCAAATCAAACCCTTCTGTTCCCAAAAGCTGCAATTTTTCCAACACTAGAAGATCTTCCACATATTTACATTCCAAACAACAAGAGACTAATTCCTCTAGAAAAACTATCAGCTCGAGAAATGTAACACCAAATATATGATTAGATATCACACATACCACACAAGTTTGATGCTCCGGGAAGCAAATGCATTCCCCGCAAACAGGGACCTTGTGAACAAAGCAATACAGCTTGGTAGCCTGACAATAAGAGAATTGGAAACATTAGCATCCACACTTAATGAGCTCTCAAAGAGAATCCAAACAGAAACAAGACAGTTCATAAATTCCCCTACAATTACAAATCCAGATCAAAACTTCGTCAAACTAAGCAGAAATCGTCGAAACACGAAACACATGCAAACAAATCGAACTCAGATGCAAAAAATCAGAAATCACCAATACATTGATTTGACAAGAAAAAGTTTCAAACAGATCATCGAATCAACAACAGCATTAAAGGATTTGAAATCGTTTTACAGCATAGATGAAACATACATACCTTTCTGCATTTGCAGACCACCATTGCGAAACGACGAGATCAGAATTGGATTTAAGCCAGAGCTCAAGAGGAATAGATCGAAAACAAGCTTAAGAGTCTCCGCTGGATTAAAGATCACACAGAGATCAAAATTTGTATGAGTAAAAAAAAAACTGAGCTCGTCGGAGATATTCTGGGATTTGATTATCAGATCAAAGGAACTACTAAGAAGAAATCGAAATTGGAGATATCTATCTATCGAATGAAGCAATTGAATCCCAGAATTCAAAAAACCCAGATCGAAGAAGATGAAGATGAGATTGAGAGGAACGTACCAAAGCAGAAGCGATTGTGTTTTCCCCCTTTGCTGATTCTTGAAGCGCTTCTCTTTTTTTTTTTTTTTTTTTTTTTTTTAATGCCCTATGAATATGAATATGATATTTACATTACATTCACTCTCTTTTTTCTTTAACACAAACGTTAAACTAGTTCTCGGCAAAATTTTGGAACCGAAATACCAAACCGAAATGAATGCGATAACCGAATAGATTCTAAATTTTATAACCGGAAAAATCGATACCAAACCGAGAATCGAATGGGAACCTGAAAAACCAAAATATAATTATATATCCAAAATATTTGTTATATATATAGTTAAGGAGTTATTGAACATAAGAATTTAAATGAATTGAAATTTCTATATAATTCTAGTGTTATATAGAATCGAAAAGAAACCTTAAAAACCAAAATATAATTATATATCCAAAATTTTAGTTATATAATATAGTTAAGGAGTTATTGGACATAAGAATTTAAATGAATTAAAAGTTATATATAATTCTAGTGTTATATAGAATCGAATGGGAACCCGAAAAACCAAAATATAATTATATATCAAAAAATATTAGTTATACACTACTTAAGGGAGTTATTGAACATAAGAATTTAAAAGAATTTGAATGAATTGAAATTTCTATATATTTATAGTGTTATTCAACTTTGTATTTTATAGTTTCTTCTAAACTATCATGAATTTAATTGATTGATTAATAAATTCTAAGATACAATTCCGAGAGTTTTAACAAAGATTTGGGGAGAATTTTAAAAAATTAGTTTCAATTCCTTAATACAATACGTCAATACCACTATAAAGAGGTATTCGGAGAGTTTTTGCTCCATTGAATTCATTTGAATTCCTTTCAATTATTTATATTTGACATAACCTAATTACCAAAATTACAGATACAAATCCGTAAATATTATATTTTTACTTATATTAAAATAACCAAATCTTTCAAAACACAAAAATATTCGAAGTTTTAAAACATATTTGTAAATATTTATTCAAATTCAAACTTTTTTAAAATAATTATACTATTTCAGATACCCAAAACCGAACCAAAAATAACCGAAAGTATAGTAAGTACATTGTGTTTTCTCTTTGCACTCCCTTACTTGTTCTTCTTCTCACACTTAATAACACACTACATCTCTATAGTGGTGTTCAAGAAAAACCCAAGACTTTGTGTGTTCTATTGCCAAACACAATGTTGCTCCCTTTATAGCGATTGTGGTTGGAAGAAGCATCCAAGTTCTCATCTTCACAAGTTCCCATTTGCTTAAACTTGAGTAAGATCTTTGAAACCACATTTTAGCATCTCAAAAAAACTTGTTGAAAAGTAATAATATATAACATATAGTGAACACATATGTTTTTGTGAAGGGTACTAAATCACATAACAAAACAATGAATCATACTTTTAATGTTGGTCTGAAAGAATTAAGAGTTTACAAATCATAGTCAACGCATATGTTTCTGTTGTTGTTGTTGTTTCCTAAGAGCAGTAAAGTGAGCAACAAGCTGATCATAGTCAGGAAGCTTAGGATGAACATGCTTAGCTTCCTTGAAGATTATTTCTCCTTCTCCTCCATTTCCTTTACCATCAGGCAACATTGTAAACACATTGTACACTATATGGTAACATCGACCAGTACCACACTCTCTTCTTTGACGACTTCTCCTTCCTTTGTAGTAATACCTCCAACAATCCATGTCTTTAGCGACCGGACTGCTTGATGATGATGATCTTGTTTTTCTCCTTGACCTCTTTCTCTCTTTGCTCTCTTCATCAGTCTCTTTGAATCTGAATACTCTCTGATCTTTCTCAACTACTTCTTCCTCTATGAAATAATCCTCATCACATACTTCTCCTCTCTGATCTCTTGTTGCTTTACTACAACTTTGTCTTTCCTCTGTATCCGCATCGGTGAGAGTAAACTTATACACTTCTGCTTCACTCTCAGCCTTTTGTGATGCACAAGACGGCTGAGCAGAATCCGAACTTATGACTTCTTTCTCTTCTTCTGTTAGTACCTACACACACCAAGAAGTACCATATTACATACTCTCAACACTAACAACATCAAGAAGCTAATAAGATTTTGTATAATGATGTAAAGAGTCACCTGTTTGTGAAACTCAGGAGTGTATTGGAGCGCCAAAACTTCTAGACGAAGGCCTTGCTCTGCTGCTATCTCACTCAACAGTTTGGACTTGGCATCATACGATACTGTAATCATGGAGAGCTTCTCTATAACCTAAATTTGAGTATATATGCTCTGTTAGGTTTAATAGATCAAATATGTAGTCTTTCTTGAACCTTAAGCAAGAAGACGAAACAAAGATTTGAAGTTTATTGAATCATAACGAGTTCGGTGTTAATAAACCTGAGGGTTGACACAATTGCTAGGGAGAAGATTAAGAGCCGTATCCACAAAGTGTTGCCCGTAACGTTCACCAAAAAGAATCCTCAAACTACGTAGCTCATGCAAATCTCCACATCTCGCAGAGGCAAAGACAAGTGTTGAAACAGCTTCGTTGATGCCATTAGAAAGGTCTCTACGTCTCTTAATGTAAGAAAGGTTGAGGAGGATTACGTCGGAGAAGTGAAGCAACAAGTGGTAGAGAGACATGAGATTCTCATCAACGTAGAGCTGTTGAGCACGATGAAGAGCACGGTCACGTTCACCAATACGAATCAACTGAGCTATGTCGTGTCGATAGTGTGTGGTAATGGCGTATTTCTTGTTCTTGAGTAGCTTTAGACGACATTGAAGCTGTTTCACTACACTTTTACACTTTGAGGTCTTTCTCCATCCGAACAGAAAACAAAACATTGTATCGTGTTCTGTTTCGGGTTGTGTCTCAATCTTCGAAGATGAGTTTGTTTCATAATGAGTGAAACAGAGGATATGAGAGTTTGTAGGAGTAAGTGGGGTTTGTTCATACGATTGTGGGGGAAGTGGACACTCGACAGTTATTACCTTTTTTATTTTAACAACTAAATATATAACGTAGTATTATTTCATCGTTTAATAATTCTTAAAATAATTAATAATTCTTAAAATAAAATTACAATTCCGAGTATTCGATCTAGCCTTTGGCATTTGGGTATTCGAGTCGGATTCGGATAAAAATCGTTCGGATTTCTCGGGTAGAGGAGTTAGAATCCAATTGGATAAATGTAAAATTTTGGTTAGGATTCTGTACGGGTTCGGATCGCAGCAGTATATATTTTCATACTCTCTAAAAATCCGATTATTTTCGAGTATCTAGATACCTGAAATTTTACTTGAATAATTGAAAATTTTGTGTACATATCCTAGTTTTCGGATAATACTCGAATTTTCAGGTAAATATCTGGTATTTCGGGTCTAATATGGTATTCAAAGTCTCGAGTGAAAATTTTTGGATATTCAAGTAAATAATTGGGTAATTCGACCCTAAAATTTTTATATATATTATATTTTGGGTTCGGTTTCGTATTTTTAAGTAGAGGAGTTTAGTACACAATAAGATAAATCTAAAACTTCGGATATATTTTTGGAGATCAAGTTTTTGGATCAATTCCGGTTTGGATTTTTGGTTCTGGGTATTTTATTCCCACGGTATTCCTATCAAGATAATTTTGTAAACTGTCAAAAACTTACGTGACAATTTGGCGTTTGGATTTGAAATCAATATTATAGAAAATTTTGTTTTAATCTTTTTACTAAATGGGATGATAATTTAAGTTAGAAACTTTATTTGCTTTCTCATGGAACCAAGAGAGAACAACAAGAACTCAATATTGTACTACATTATCTTCCCTAACACATCCAGAGAGACTAAAGCACGGACCAGGTAAGAAAAAGAGAGGTTATTAGTGTTCAAAGTTGAGGTAAAGGAGGAAACTCGCCAAATTTAAGAATGTAAGCAGCTTGGTGGATTGGTCTCAGCTGCAATATGATCTGAGCATCAAGATAAGCTTCGCAGCAGAAGCACCATACCGATAAGTCACTGTGCATCCACAGAAATAGCAGCGTCAGTCAACGATAACATAGCAAGAATGAACGATCAAATGTAATGAAATTATGTACCTATAGCTGAGAGCAAGGCAGTGACCAGTCTGTTGGTGATGCATAAGCATATCCTTGTTCACGAAACGGCTGCATAGAACCTCTTTACAACAAAGACATAACCAGTTCTCTACTGGATTTTGGCACCTAGTATAGATTAGAAAGTAAGATAATAGAGTTAATACAAGAATGATGTCAAAATCAAATATGCTGCCAACAAAAACTACAAAAGCTCTGGTACAATGCTTGAGATTGTTTTCTAAGAATTCAGAATCACTAAACACTCCCTACAAGTCACTAAACACTCCCTGCAAGTGGAAATTGTACTAAACATCCCTGTCGTTTCATATGTTCAACTTAAACAAAAACTCACAAAGCGGAAAATTCAGAGACAAAAAGATGGACCTGATCCAAAGTTCACTTATGTTTGAACTGTTGACATTTGGGTTAATACAACAATTATGTCAAAATCAATATACTGCCAACAAATCAATCACAAGAGCTTTGGTACAACACTTGAGATCGCGTCCTTAAAATTCAAAATACCAAACACCCTCTACAGCACAAAAGTATCTTATTCTATCTTCAACTACAACAAAACTAACAAAGGGGAAGAGCCAAATTATACATTTTTAGCCTTGAACGGCAGAGAAAAACAAAGATAAAACTAATTCAAAGTTATATACACTGATGTGCAACAAACTTAACTAAATGCTCACATAAAATTTATCTAAAAGAATGATGACAAAATCAACAAAACAATCACAAGGCACTCCACAATCACAAGAAGTAAAGTGCTTATGATTGAATCACTAAACAAAACTCACAAAGCAGAAGAATCAAGTTTAGCCTTCAACTGCAGAGAGACAAATCATGAAACTGCTTCTAAGTTTAGCTATGAAACCTTAACTCAATGCCCACAAAAACTTGATTACATGTCCTATATGCAATTCAATGTTACACACCAATCTAAAAGCTTTGAGAGACTACAGTAACATATCATCTTATAGAAACAATCCTCATCTACCTAAAGATCAAATCAAGAGTCAAATCATACATTTTTAGCCTTGAACTGCAGAGAAACAAAGATAAAACTAATTCTAAGTTAACTTCTCTAATGTGCAACAACCTTAACTCAATGCTCACATAAAATTTATCTAAAAGAACTATAACAAGATCACAGGGCACTCCACAATCACAAGAAGTAAAGTGCTTATGATTGAATCACTAAACAAAACTCACAAAGCAGAAGAATCAAGTTTACCTTTCAACTGCAGAGAGACAAATCATGAAACTGCTTCTAACTTTAGCTATGAAACCTTAACTCAATACCCACAAAAACTTGATTCCATGTTTGAATGTTACATCAATCTAAAAGCATCATCTACTTCAATACAAAATCGCATCAAGCAGGAACGAGTAGAGAGAAACCTAGAAATCAATTACGATCCCAAACGATCAAAATCAAGAGTCTCAGTACCTTGAACAAGGAGTATCAGGAGTTGGTAAGTGAAGCAAATCGGGAGAGAGAGAGTTCAAGTGATCGGAAGATGTACGAGCTTCGACCCAACCCGACCCGGATCCGAGCATCCAGTCCTGTGTTTCATCAGCAATTTCCTGATCGAGAGTTTTGATTAAGAAAGCAGTGACAGAGATCAGAGATGAGAGAGACTATATCGGAAAAAGAGAGGACGGGTTTTTAGGTTACCGGCGGAGATGAGGAAGACGACGTTGCTGCTTTGTCCGCCATGATTCGAAGCGTCGCGGAGAGAATACTAAAACGCAGCGTTTAGTAAAGAAACGGGTTTTGACTTTTTCTTTTGACTCGGTTGTGTTACTTCATGTATTTTGTACAAGAAGTGGAAATTTTATGAAATTTATTAAAACTGTATTTAAATAACACTATAAAATAATTCACGTTTTCAAGAAAAATTACAAACAAAAAATCACATTTCCAAAACGAAATATTGGGAACCAACTAATTTACGAAATGTTGATGATATTTAGGATTTTTCTTTTCTCTTCGACAAGTAAAACTTGTAAACAATTTACCCAACTTCGATAAGATTCTTTTTTGTTTAACAACAAAAATTTATAAGTCTTGGTCCTCCAACCAATTCTTTTTTAGAGATTTTATGGTATATATCATTTGCTCAGTTGTAAAAAAAGAAAGTGATTTCCTGAAAAAAAATTAAAAATCCAAACGTAATTCATTTTCAGCATTTATAAAAAAATATTTAAACTACAAACTGTTAATTAAACAAATTATAATGATCTTTATATGTTTATATGTTGAATCCAAAACGAAATATAATTATGATTATTCTAAAAAATGTACGATGTTTTTTGAGGTAAGAGAGAGTTAAGAATATTTGATTTGATAATTATATTACAAAAATGTTTTGTTAAAAAATCACATACTTTTATAAATAAAATAAATATACATGAATATGTAAGAAAAAGAAAAACATCCAAAATAAAGATGAAGATGGTTTCTTTAGCTTTTCTCTTATTTTGTGATGGTCGGAAATCAATATTTTTAGATTTTTATCGATAAATTAATTTTATTATAGCCATAAAATGGGTTTTATACATATGTATTTTACATTAAAAATATGAGAAAAATGTGAAGAAAGGAAGAAGTACATAAAAAGTAAAGAACAAATTTATTGAAAATAACGTAAGATATATATTAAACCAAATAGATAATGATGCTCTCATAATTATAGAGCTTTACCCTTATGCAAGAATTTTGAAAAAGCATAAAACAATATTTAGGATATGAGATAAGATGGAGTAGGATGTGAGAATGGTTGTTTATAGGATAAAAAGTAATGAAAATTATATTTCTAAATTAATTAAATTAGAGGAGTTATAAGTATAATTTAGTGTGTTTAATTGAAATTGAATGGAGGAAAAAAATAGTCAATATGTAATTTTAGTTACAATTTAGTAATAAAATGTAGATTTTAGTATGAATTAATGTATATTATTAAGTGTGTTACATTTTTGGTTTAATTAAAAAGAAAAAGAGATGGAAGGATCTACTCGTAGCTACAATGGAAAAGTTTTTCAGTAGAAAGATATTCTTATACAATTATGTTTATGGAAATGGTAACCGTATTTATATCACGTTCGTAAACGTAATCACAACCAAAGCTGAAAAAGCTACCATATATGTAGATCCTAGAAGATACACATACACCATTGATGGTACAGTTTTGGTGTAAAAAATGTTTAACCATATAGTGAAAGAAAAGAATAAAGAACATGGGGAGAACTAATTAAAAAAATGAGAGAAGAGAAAAATAAAGAAAGAGATAATTAGGACAACGAGAAGTACAAATTTTATATGTTAGAAAAAAATTGTTTTATTTTAAGAAACAAATAATTAAGATGAGACACGTCTTTTCCATAGGTGGGATTTTTAAGATTTTATTTCATCCTACCTATTTAAGACCAATTATTATAGGGGGATTTGCAAAACTAATATTTTTATGATACCTTTTTATATACAAATATTTTTTCTAAGTGTTTATTTTCAAAAATATCCCTTCTGATGTGGAAAATATGTAAGAGATACTATAAGTATATAAGGATTTTGTATAGTAACTTACCAGAATATGACTGGGATCTTGAGAAGGAAGAACACTCTCCGCAAAATGATTTGAGAACGTTCCACCCGATAAGGGATGTAAGTATTTAGATGTGTTTACAATAATTTTTGTAAATGAGGTGGAATAGTAGTGACATAATGAACACAAGATAGCAAAAGAAAAATACTTGTTCAACCGTAGAAGAAATATCTTCTATTGTCACACAGAGTTTATGCAAGCCTCCACTTGGTGACGATTTATTCAGAAATGTTTGAAATTGTCAATCATTTCTTATATAAAGTGGATGAAGCTCTAAATTAGAGTGTGGTTTATAACTAAGTTTCACAAGATTTGACAACCTATCAATTTGAAAATCATCTACAAGAACTTCAACCAACTCGGCAATATAAATTTAAACATAACTAAAGTTCAATATGATTCATAATATTATGATTTTAAAAATGTAAATTTTATAAAGATGTAGATTTTTAAAATTCGTATTTAAAAAATTCCTTTATGTTTTTCTCAACGATGTTATATATATTTTTAAATTCTATATGTTTATTAGCATTTTTATATAAATTCTTTACAAATGACTTTATTTGTATTTAATATCATATTGTAGATTGATAATAATTTGAAAGAACTTTTACCATCAGATTTAATAATAATTAATTAATTTTAATAAAATACAGTAAATTGGAGAGCCGGAGAAAGATTTTTGAAAAAACTGAAAGTTAAGAAAGAACAATTTTTATAAAATGGTGTAATCATGTTTTAGGGGATAATTTCTAAGTTAAGTTTTTTAAAATATTTTAGCAATATTATAATAATGGTGAATAGCTCCTAAATGTTTTGGTGATTGACAAATTAATATTACAAGATTTTTATAATTAACATTTAATATTCTTAAGTATAGTATGGAGAGCTTTTGTGCCTATGACATTAAAGCCTTGTTTTTCATATACCACTCCACAACACCATCATCGTATCCATTTATGCAAACGACCATTAAAGGTCAGAACATATGCTCAGAATGGTGGCAACGACGATTCATCTGGTGGTGATAGTAATGGTTCCAAGAAAGACAAATTTGATAGTTTCAGGTTCAAGTTGGGCGAGTTGTTGAATCCGGATCAAGATAGCTTTGTGGCTGTTGCGTTAGTTGGGGTATTGACTTGGTCTAGCCTTCAAGTCTTGTCTCAGCTTTTCTTCGTCTCTTTCGCCATCCTTGTCGCTGCTCTCAAGTATTCATTTACTGCTGCGCTACTCATTGTCATTCTCGTCACTCTCCTCTAGCTTCTGTTTTGTTTACTGGTTGATTGATAAGTAGCTTTTGATATTGGTGATACAGATTGCACTTTATTATTGTGATCTTGAACATTAGTACAGAGATATGAATGTACACTTGGAACATTACTTTAATATATAGATTTACATGGAGGTTTTGTTATAGGGGTGTTTTAAAGTTGTATCCCATATATGATGTACATTCGTAAAATGTATAACTCTAATATTATTTTTTTATAATAAAGGTTCTCTGTATCAAACCGACCAACAAAAGTCAAAGAAATTACAGTTGATTTCATATAACCTGAAGTGATGTTGAAAATAAACCTAAGTAAAACCCATTAAAAGTAAAACATGTTTGTAAAAAAATCCTTGTTCATCAAGAAACAGAAACCCTCCTAGTCAAGCTTCTAGAAGGCGTTGCGGTTTTTGCAGCTTCTTCGCCAGCGTTCATAGATCCGAGACTCTCCGAAGAATCCGACCCTCCTCCATTGTTCTTCTCTCCTCCTCCTTTGCTCTGCAACTGCAGCTTCTTTCCAAAAATCTTCTTGGACTTTATCAAGCTTCTCATTTTGCTTATCGCCGTGGCCCCTGCTTTGTCCATGCTCTTCCTCCCACTCTCCTCCTGCAGCTTCAGTGCGGCTATCTCGCTCTTTAATGCTCTCATCTCCTCTTCTGTTGCAACTGCTTCCCATTCGTCTTCCATTACCGTTGGTACTGATCTTGAGCTACCATAGGTCCCGCAGCTGCGTAGTTCCCTTGTCATCCCTCTGGGCAAGTCAGGTGTGCTGCTTCCAGATGAAGCAGCTGCTCTCACTTGCTCAAAGAAGAGTACTTGGACCACCACTCGTAACGGGAGCCTGTCGTTTTGCACAGCATGCATACATGCTTCTACCGATAGTTTTCGGCAATCCATCAGTTTGCACATCCTTTTCTTTTCCCCCTTTGTGATTCCTGGATGTTCCTGTGTGTATAACCCAATATCAGGAAAACTAAGTCACAAATCGAACAACCGAAAACCCCACCAAAAAACACAAACTTAAACCAATAGATAAATTTGATTGTCTCTCAAAATGTATGCCAAAAAAGAGAATTTTCAACTGATCTTGGTACCTTCAGAAACATGTCAATAGCACGGTAGAGTCCATCATGTGCAGGTCTGGAGATGGTAGTAACAACCTCCGCAAGATCAATGAATTTAGATGCAGGAAGATTTGGATCTTTTGCAATTTCAGTGAGGTAGCTATCTATCAGTTTTGCCACCATCAGCTTTGAAGCTTCAGATAATATCCCGGGTAATTTTCTTATTTCCTGAACTTCAAACCCATCTTCATCATCTTGAACCTCTATCTCACTGTTGTGATCTCTTCTCATGAACTCCATAACTATCTTCTGCACTAACTCCACATCGTACAATGTTTCGCTTCCTTGATGCGATTTTATCAAGAGTTCAGGCATAGAAGCTTCCTCCAGTTGCTGTCCTATTCTTCTTACAAGCTGTTCCTTAACCATCTCTCCAGAGTTAACCATAGTCACTGCTTTCAGAAGTTTAAGCAAGAAACCGCACGAGACACTGTCTTTCTCAGCTGGAAGCAACCAAACAAGTGTCTCGATGATTGTCTTATGCTTCAACAAATCTCCTTGCTCCATCACACCCTTGTTAAAACCCAATAATCTTCTATAAGCATAAGCTTTCAAAGCTTCTCCAATCACTTCTCCAATCACTTCTCCACCAAGTATGCATTTGGTTTTGATGTTCATTATAACCCTTTTGTAATAATCGATCTCTAGTTCGCACAAATCCTCCACCCACCAATCATGTGGAACCTCTCGAGCCTTGATTTGATCCGCCCCGCTATTTTCTTCAGGTAGTTTCTTTCTGTTGTAAGTATATGACCACTCGACATGGGAAACATTGACACAGGCCTTATTGGCTATGGCATCAATGCAAAGGCTAACCAATTTGAGATCCTCAGAGAGTGGTAAGAACGGTTTGGTGGTCTGAAGAACAATGATGGAGTCTTTCCAGCTACGGAAGAGACTTGAGTTTAGGAACACATCAATCTTGTAGATGAGGTTACCTTTCTCGACTGTCTCATGCATTCCTAGATACTCAGCTGCACATCTGGTGGCCACAACGTTGTAGGCACTTAGAGTTACTGTCATACCATAACAGAATTTTGCACATGTCTCAAACGCAGTTGGGCCGCCGGGAATACCAGAGATATCAACTTCATCGCTATTGTTCTTGTCCGTGCTTGAGAGCAACTTTTGTAGGCATGCACACTTCGAAAGAAGAGGAAACTGCAGAGGATAAACCAGAATCATCAAATATGCAACCAGTTTTGAGGATCAGCTCTGATAATCTCTTTGTATAAAATCCTAATACTTGAATATTCTTGATTTACCAATCATTCATCATTTATACATCAAAACTAATGGATTATGTGAAACTAGAAATCTAAAACTGATGCTTGATGTCTGAACTCTGAACAATACGTTATATAAGATTCAGATGAAAGTCTTTTTTTCTGGGACTAGCACACAGAAATATTCACCTTAAGGTGTACCATGACTAATCAAATCCCAAGTAAACATATGCGCATAAGAACGTGAAGACATAAGTCATTTGGAGGAAAGTAGTACATACCTTATGCAAACAAAATCTTGATCCATCAACATTGACACTAATGTCACTAGCAAGTTCATTTTCGACATACCTGCATGAGATCAAATCAACATCTAGAGTCAGCTATCATCTTTTAGTATACTCTGTTTTGGATTGGACAAAAGAATTTATAATGAAAGCTTGATCATAGCCTTTCGCATCAAGATTCAATTTTATAGAATCTTTTTACAAGATGAGAGAAACTTCAGAACAAATAAACATAAAACTAACAGCGGCAACAAACAAACAAACAAACAAACAACGAGAAGAAACAAAAGGATAGATCACTACAGTAGATGTTATAACAAGCTAAACTTGATCAAGATTGGCTATTACCTGACATTGTTCCCATCAGTTTTGAACGAATCTGGCTTCGAACCAATTTTCATGAACTTCATCTTCTCCGATAAGCCTTGAAGAGCAAAAGATCAATTAATTGCAAGACCACCGAAAAGTTTCAAGGATCACAACCTCCACTTCTTCCAAATTAGTCTAACCATAACCAAAACCATTCCCTTAAATAGCAAGTGAGGATGTTCCAAGAAGTGAGGGTGTGAGAGTGGGGACCAAATTGATCCTTTTATGCAACTAACTTAACTTCTTCCCTTGGAGATCTAAAAGCACAAACACAGAGAAGGACCAAAAGGAAGAAAACAAAGCCTCAAATACAGAGAAGCTGACTCTAATACCAATTAGATTAGCAACATGGTTCAAAACTTTTTCTTCTCCTTCCTCTTTATTAAATTGATAACTTGTATAATAATCAAATCATAAAAAGGTTCTCTTTTCAATAGAAAAGCCAATCAGAGAAGCAGATTGCTTCCTTATAGACTAGCAAAACGCCGCGAAGCACGGCCAAACACAGCAACCAAAGGGGACAATACCGTAGCAAAATGTCTCTAATGCACAAAATCGAATCAAGATCCACACCCTTAATCACTTCTGGTGCAACTCATTAACTATAATTAATGTAATGCAGCTTAAGATGATGATTAAAAAATGGATTAACCTGTGTGGTGACTGTGTTGTGTTTCTTCAAGTCTTCAAGTTCCAACTTTGAAGCACATGTTTCTGCTATTAGTTTAATCAAACCGTAGAAGTTTGGGAACCTGCAAAAAAAATTTAAATAAATGAAAAACAGCATCTCGGTATCAGTAGAAGTAAACCACCACAACGGTAGACAAGAAGCATCTTTTACATTTTTTATCCTTTTAATTATCTTGACAATTAAAGATTAACTAAGCAAGACTGCAACTTAACAGGTGCTGTGATCAATTTTAAAGTTGACCCATTAGCTAAATCTGAGAAATTTATCATTACAAAGTTCAAAGTTGAATGCTTTGAGCAAAGTAGAGAAGAGTTTTGAACCCTAAGTCCCTGATTCACAAAACCCACTAAATCAAGCAAACCAAAAAATCATATTTCAAGTGCTATGATCAATTTTAAGTTGACCCATCAGTTAAACCTGAGAAATTTACGAGAAAAGTATCATTACAAAGTTCAAAGTTGAATGCTTTGAGCCGAGTAGAGAAGGGTTTTGAACACTAGGACCCTGATTAACAAAACCCACTAAATCAAGCAAAAAAAAGGCTTCAAATTTCAAGTGCTATGATCAAATTTAAGATGACCCATCAGTTAAATCTGAGAACTTTACAAGAAAAATTCATCAGAAGTTTCAAAGTTGATAGCTTTGGGGTTTTAGAACCCAAAAACTCACTAGATCAAGTGTTATGAATCAATTTGAAGCTGACCCATCAGCTAAATCTGAGAAATTTACAAGAACTATTCAGCATAGCAAACAAAGTTGATAGCTTTGGGGTTTTAGAACCTTGGAAAACCAACAAAAGCCACTTAATGCTACACCTATTAGCTAAATTTACAAAATTTACTATAAAAATTTCATTACAGAAACAAAGTTGAATGCTTTAGAGGGTTTAAGAACCTTAAAACCCTAATTAAACAAAACCCACTAAACCCAGACAAATTAGATTACAAAACCAAAATGTGCTTTGAAGCAACTTCATGAAACAAAAGACAGTTCCCTAAGATAGCTCTCCGTGTAAAAACCCAAGAGAAACCCATTTCTCAAAGCTATCAACAATTTTAAAATTCACAAAAAAAAACCAAAACTTTAACATAGTTTAAAACAAAAAAAATTTCTGATTCTTTGACATAACAGATTAAGATGGAACAGAAACAGATTTAAAAAGGTTCGAACATTACACACCAAGGTACATTTTGTTTTCCTTCATCTTCTTCTAAATTTGATTTCGAAAGTATTTGGTGAAAATCATAATTTTTAGGCACGCCAAAACTGACACAAGAGTCTCTTTCTCTTTTCTTCTTTTGAAGTTCTTCTCTTTTGTTTAATTATTTCATTAAATGAAATTAGAGAACTTTCACGTCTTCTTCTTTGGTTAAGTTAGTCAACATCTTCCAAAAGCTAGTCCAGTTCAATACCAAGTGGAAGCACCTAAGAAAGTCACGTGCTTCCCACGGATTTTTTTTATTAAAGTGAATGGTGTTTTTTTTTTGTAAAAATTAGACGATTTATGATTTTATTAAAATGATTAATGTTAGACTGGCAAATTTTATACTACTTGGTTCTGATTTTCAGTTTTCTTGTAATAGTAGTATACTAGTTAGTATTGGTTATTACTTATGGAATTTTTTTTTTATTTTTTTTTTTTCTGTTATAATTGAATTTCTAAAAAATTATTTATAAAACTTTTTTTCAGAGAAACATTTGAAATGACGGTAAAGTATAGATAAGATCTAAATTTAGAGGCTGTTAGTTTCATCATCTATACGCAATATGTAGATGCAGTTGTCAACTTTTGTTTGATTTTCTCAAATTAATAAATACGTCTTCACACAATAACTTAATGCAAAATGAAACTCATACAAAAAGTAGATACACCAAAAATGCATCTTAAAATTAAAAAGGTTTAATAAACTCTCATTTTACTATAATTTTAGATTACTTTTTTAGCTTTAAAACATTTTTTTAAAACTCCTAAAATATTGGTTTTCAATCAAAATAACAAAAACAAAACCGCAAAATCTTATTTTCTCGCCAAACTACAAAATTTTGTTTTCCAACATCATGTGTTACGTTTGTCGTCATCAATCTTGTATTCATTATCTTGGGCTTTCTCATGACGGAGATACTCGATTTTCTTCCTTAAATTATCGATAAGTCAAGCCCAAAACTGCCAATTTTTGTAGGCCTTCCCAAACACTCCTCAAGCTAGTTACAATACATAACTCTCCAAGTTGATCTTCGAATAAACTTCGCACTTTTGTAACCACCCCCACTATATTAGTTGCACTATCTTAAGGTAGAGAAACTGTAATGCCCGTAACCTAGATTTTGTCTGTAGGTTTGGTGTTGATGGTATCGGTTGTGTTCTACCTAGTTTAGTTTTAAGTGTTATACGGTTTGGGCAGTTATTTGGGAAAACCCTAAAGCTCCCCTATCAAAGGATGTTACCCTCTTTTCCGGGTTCTTGACCCAATCATTTTCCTTCCTAGAGGAAGAGAAGAGAGAGCTTGGTGCATGGTCTCTTATGATATGGAAATGGTTTGGAGGGTACTGGACAGGAAAAGGAAAGCGGCTCAGCGGAGTCTTGGCATGAGGGAGAGGAGGAGATCGGACAGCGAAGCTTGAGCAGATCTTCTCCTTACTCTGCTACCAAAGAATGAAGAGAGAGAGGATAAGCAAGTTCAAATATGATATTTTTCTTACAGATATTTTTAGGAAAACTATTGTACATGAGTCAATCCTTGCACGCACGACAAAATATGATTAGGAATTAATATAATTACTAGTACAATTTATGTATTATGTCTACATAGCTGTCAATTTTGATGCCTCCTTATGCTTTAAGATAGCCATACAATCTATATTATTGTCGTTTCAGTTAGCATCTACGCTATTTTGTGTTTTTAGTTTAATCATCTCATTCATCTAATAATATTGTTATTACTAGTTTTTCTTAAACCTATTTTTGTAAATTATTTCAATAAAATATATCTCCCTCATAATTAATGACAATGTGGTTGGAGATTAAGCTGCCACGTATGTCGGATATTCCCAAACAATGTTTTTAATTAATTAAATGAAATCATGCACTTAACAAAATGCATCATATAGTATACAACAACAATATCGTAATTATACAAGATTAGTTAAGCCTCCCTCGAGGGGCTTCCTTGGTCAATGTTGTGTAAACGTCAGATTCTATTCTTAGGTCAAACTCTACATTATCATCAGTTTAACCCCTAAATTCTTGTATAGTCTTGACTTCTTAATTGTGACAATTTTTCCAAGTTTTAGATGAAGTAATGATGTGTTAATGCTCATGGCAATCAACAAAAAAAGAGTTTAGCTAGATGTGAATACATTCTCCTAGAATTCAATGGAGACATTCTCTCTTTTGATACCAAAAAAAAAAACAAAAAAAAAAAAAATCAGTGGGCTATGGTATATAACTTACTAAACTAAAAAAAAGTATTACAAGATATCTCAACAGAATTTAAATGGTAATCGAAAACATTGCGGATAATTTATATTTTTTCTTGTTTGGTAAATTTTATAACAAATTTATATATATTCTAAATTTAAGGGAAATGTGCTGTAAAACTTTCACTCGAAAATCATGAGAGTAACCAGAGAAAGAAAATTCAATTTGAAAAAAATAGAAAGAAAGATTAATGTGAGTATAAATTCGTATTTCATTATGTTCAACTCCCATTTTACTCATTTCGGTTTATAGTAAAGAGTTACCTAAATTTTGTTCTGTATATGTAGTTTCTTAGAATATTTATATATTAAAGCTGCAGTTACTAGAAATTTTAGCAATTTGTTAAAGAGTATAAATTTTATCTTTAACAAATTGCTAAAATTTATACTCCTCCGTTCCATTTTATAAGATGTTTTGGTTAAAAGCACAACAATTAAGAAATAATAAAGATTATATCATTTATTAAAATTCAAACTATTGGAAAAAGATACTGCAGAATTTTAATAGTCATAAACAATTAAACTAATTGAAATTGTGCATAGAAAACTGAAAAATCTAATAAAGTATAACAAATTAAAAATGCTAAAATATCTTATAAAGTGGAACGGAGGGAATATTTCTTTATCAAAATGAAGAAGAAAAAAAAATGTTTAGTTGCATGATGATACTAACTACTCCTTTTTGTTTACCATTTGAATCTGTCTCATTGTTTTTGTGATATGGTATTCCATTTTTAATAAGTTTTTGTAATAACTAAATTTAACTACTTAGAAAAATTGGTGTATTTTGTTAAGAATGGGTTATAGCATTTCCACACGCACGATCAGCCGTCCGTTCATTGACTTGAACCTAATCAAATTTGATGATTTTTTATTTGATTTTTATTAGCTTATATAATGTAATGAGTCATTAGTTTAAGTGATTACAATTTTGGGTTTTGATTAGTGCATAAATTAATTACTAATTATATCAACAAAAACTGTCACGTTCAACAACCGAGTCCTCTCATTCTCGTTTCTCCCCTTCACATCATCTCTCATTTTCGTTCCCCTCAAAACATATTAGACCTATATTTTAATAAAATCTTGTTCCCTCACCATTTTTGTTCACTCAAATATCATATAGATGGAACTAATTTGAAGTTGGTAGACTATTAATAACACGAACAAAAATAATGAGTAATGTTTTTTAATAGAAGTTTTTTAATAACATGATCGAGCGAATGGTTAAGCATAATACGAATCATATAGCCGTTTGACTAGCCCTGTGGATAAAACCCGATGAGAAACCGTCGACCCGATCCAACCTAATTTTTTCCGGTTTCGATTCGACCCAATTTGAGATTTGGTTTTATTAGGAGAGATTGAGATTTGGGTTCCCTAACTGAACCCGATCCGACCCGATAGCCGTTTTTCTGTTCGGTTAATTTCGGATTTTGGTGTAGCTCTGAAAGCCCGAATAACTGACTATCCGGAAAACCCGACCCAAACCGATCCGATAACCCTCTCAGGGCTACTTTTGAGATTCAAATGGTAATATTTCTTATTTATATATTTCATGTTCCAAAAACATTGATATATACAAATATTGCTAGTTTAATTTCCTACATATAATTTTGATATGAATTGGTCGATCAGTGTATTGTTCAAACGTTTAGGTTACACAGGAAATATGAAATATTAGATAAACTCCACGACTTAACAACGACACACTTAGGAATTGATCACAAGACGAGCAGCCTTTGTCAACATGTCTATTGAAGTATGACTTCTCAAGATCTTTTGAAGCAATTACTTTTTATCATTCTAAGTTGATGTGATATGATATAATTATTTTTTTTTTAGTAATTATGAATTCTCAAGATCTTGCATAAAACTGTAACCATATCATTACATTTGTTGTCTTTTTCACAAAATATACTCACTCACAACTAGATAGAATTATGATATTCTATAATATTAAAATCCAACAAATTTTAATACCCCCAAAAGTGTTAACCAACAATATAAGTTGTTAATATATTTATTTTGAGAATTAGTTTTTGTCAAGTCTTTTGAGAGTATTATTTCAACTTATTTGCGAACCGCTTTTTTCATATCCGAAAAAAATATATTACCGCCTTTTAAAATGTGAGCCAATCATATTTAGTGTAACTACTAACTAGTAAGAGATTTCCATTTATATTCTTATTGTATACTTGCTAAGACAAATCCTCAAATGCAAATGCTATACTGTACATCAATTCTAAATTTAACATATGTATAAGCCCATGGTTTTGGGATTGATACATCACACTGATAATTTCTCCTAGCCAGCTATTTCTAATTTCTTACATTCAAAATACTATACTTATAATATCTTCACAACTAGGTAGAGATATAATATTAACTTACGATTTGAAACCTTTAAAATTTTAGAAGGTTTAAATATTCCTTGTTATAAGATCAGTCTTGTTAATTTTTCAATTTTTTCAATTTGGATTTATGTTGTTTTACAACTTTTTACTTTATAACCATTTCCTCCATTACCATTAAAAATTAGTTTACCCCTTTTTAAAAACATGTAATTAACCAATCATATATAGCTAGTGTAACTAGTAAGAGATTTGTTTTCTTATTGCAGACTTGCTCAAATTAAACCTCAAATTTATAGGGTATTCTATACACCAATTATAAATTAAACATATGTATAAGTCCATGATTTTGGGATTGATACATCACAATGATAAATTCTCCTAGTTACAATTCTTTTTCTTTTCATTCATCATTTTCTTGATTTTTTACTCCCTCTATTTCAAAATAGATGCCACTTAAGATTTTGATGCATATTAGAAAAACAACTAAATTTTCTTTCTTTCCCACACTAATATACTGAATCATTTTTTCATTGACAAATACATTAAATATAAAGGGTGAAAATATAAAACGACGGCTGATTTGAAAAAAAAAATAATAATTAAGAACTAAAAAGACAGTAAATTTGAAACAAAAGAATTATAAAATCATCGATACAATTGAAAACAGGTTTTACATCTTTCCTTGCGAATTTTTATAATGTTCTTTTTATTTAATAATCCATCTATTTCATTAAGTGTCATTTTGACGCTTTTTACATAAATTATAACAAAACATATTCGAATTTGTAGAAGTGATATAGGGTAGTTCAGATTTCTCTTGTACCCTAATTTAAATTGATTCGATAGTTTTCAATGATTATGAAGTTAAACTAGGAAATTTCTGTTAAATTTTACATTAATAATCTAAAACAATACTTATTTTGAAACGTAAAAATAGTGGTAGAATGACATTTTTTGTGAAACGGATGGAGTATATATACATATTAGATATATTGAATTACCAATGACTATGTAGATGTTTTAACTCATCCTTAACATACATAGAGAAAGACAATAAAGCTTTCTTTAAGCTCAATAATTAGCTGTTCATATCTATTGGTATCAAGACCTGGTTACAAAGAAAAAAAAATGTATATACTTTATTCCAAAGATGGTTATAATGTTTAATTGGTTGACATATTAAAAATTAAATATATCCATTACTTCTCATGATCCTATATATAATACACACATCAAACTCTTCTCAATCATTCCTTCAATACTCACATTACTTATCGGATTTTAATTAAGATAAAGTGATTTACTTCTCAAAAATGGAAGCCATGGGAGAATGGAGCACTGGCCTAGGTGGAATGTATACAGAAGAAGCTGACTTCATGAATCAGCTCCTTGCCTCCTATAAACAACCTTGTGGCGGTTCATCTTCAGAGACAACGGCCACACTCTCGGCCTACCACCACGGCCAAGGTTCTCACTGGCCTAGCGGCTTTTGCTTCTCCCAAGAGAGCAGTAGCTATAGTGGTTACTGCACGGTCGTGCCACAAGGAGAAGATGACAATAATAGGATGGAGGATGCCACGATCAACACGAACGTGTACCTAGTTGGCGAAGAGACTAGTGAATGTGACGTGGCCGAATACTCTGGTAAGCCTTTGGAGATTGTCCAAGAAAATCATGACCATCATAATATGGTACAGCCTGAGAACTCCTTGACAACGACCACTGATGAGAAACTGAGTTCAAAGAAGAGGATGCGTCCCATATCAACTGATGTAAGTTTTAGATACATTTTATGTTAACTCCGAATAATGAATTTTTTCAATGTAAAAGACAATTAGCAATGCAAGAAAACATAGCAAATTCCGACGACTATTTCCGACAAAGTATATGGTCGGAAAATTTTAAATCATATTCCGACCAAATTACGACGAATTTCCAAGAGACATAAAATATTTTTCGTAATTTTGTCGGAAACTTTTTAAAGTTTCCGACGAAATAGATTAGTCGGAAATTCATAGGAAATATTCGTCGGAAATATAAACTTCACGCGAGGAATCTTGTAGTCAAAAATTCAGAAAATATTTGTCGACAATTCGTCGGAAATTGATGAGAAGTACACGGGTCGTCTTTTTTGTTCTTTCGACCAAATCTTGACTATATCCTTAGTCGGAAAATGCTATATTTTCTTGCGGTACAGCCATAATTCTAAATATATTCTTTGCTTCTTGTAACCACATCAGAAGAACAAGAGAGCCAATAAGGCACGAAGGAGCCAAAAAGGCGTAGAGATGAGTGGCGACAATGACAATAGCGGTGAAGAAGAATATACGGAGAAGGCTAGAGGCAAGCGAAAGGCCAAACTTAAGCAGCCAAAGACTTGTTGTTCGGATGATGAAGAGTCAAACGGTATAGACACTTCTTTCTCTAAAGAAGATGGCGAGGACTCAAAGGCTCTTAACCTCAATGGCAAAACTAGAGCCAGCCGCGGCGCTGCCACCGATCCTCAAAGCCTTTACGCAAGGGTAACTTAAACATACTTCTCTATATATTAAGGCTTACATTTTTTTTCCGAACACATAAAATGATTTAATGTAAAACTAAAACTATGAAATGCTGAAAAATTACAACAAAGTTCGTTTATTTTATGGTGCAGAAAAGAAGAGAAAGGATCAACGAGAGGCTAAGGATTTTGCAAAACCTAGTCCCTAATGGAACAAAGGTAATGTTTTAAACTCATGCAAACGAAATTACTACGTGACCACAACAACTATATACTCCACATTATTGTTTCCTTTACTTAGAATGGTTAAATTTGTAACATTAGGTCGATATTAGCACAATGTTGGAAGAAGCAGTACAATATGTCAAATTTCTCCAGCTACAAATTAAGGTACGTCATGTTATCTATGATCATTTGAACTAGATCTCATAATATAAACTAATTAATTAAAGAAAATTAAAGTATTTGTTTATAATTAATGAATATATAATGTTATATACAGTTATTGAGCTCTGATGATCTATGGATGTATGCTCCCATTGCTTACAATGGTATGGACATTGGCCTTGACCTAAAACTCAATGCACTAACCAGATGATTCAAGAGACACCTTCGGATTTTTTTTTTTAATTCTAATATTTTTTTCCTCTATAAATAAATAATCTAATAAGAGAGACATAGTCACATTTGACGTTTTATGTATATACTCCAATGTTTTTTAATTTTGCATGTCGAGTTATGTCCAACATTTTCTTTTATTCTTGAGCATATATTAATTGGTGTATAAGTATAACGACATGTTTTTTGATAATGGATTCGTTTATTTTATCTCTTTATGTTTGATTAATTGATTCGTTGATGTCATACACATTAATGATGTAATCGGAATTTTATACTTGAAAGCGCATAATCTCTTTTGGATTTTATGCTTTTTTTTTTTGGAGATGGTATTTTGAAGAATTTCTCTTTAATACTCGTGCAGTTCAATTATTTTATTGAGGGAACTTCAAACTTAAATAACGGTAAGTATTACATAACCATTACATATTAATTACAATTAAATAAATTTACGTTTTCTCTTTCAATGGTACCTTCGATACATGTAGTTCTGAACTAGAAAAAGAGACAGAAGGGTCAGTTATTTTCAGTGATTATAGAACAGTGCTTTAACTTTGCATCATAATGAATTTGGTTGCTTAATTAACCCTGAATCTTTCAAAATTCTTGCTACTTCATGTAAGTTGAATGTGTCATCTTCATTCATCTCATAGACATATATAAGATTTGATTTAGACATATGTATAGATAAACAAGGAAAATTCTACTAACCAATATGATAAATCACGCGTAGTGATTGAAGCTACTTAAACTATTATCATATGCATTTACTAACATTTTTTCATAAATATCTTAAATTACCAACAAAGAAAATAACAATTAAGTGTATAAAGTTTATACTAGCCTTGCACAAAAATAACACAGATAATATTCAGACTAGTCATGATTTATTAGTATATATGTAAATCAAACAAGAAACACTATCAATAATTACTTCAAGCAATTTTGATAAGTACATTCTCAGACCATCAAATAAACTAGAAAAGTATACTAAATTTAACATCTAAACCTTACACAACAATCTGGAACCATTAAAATGAATCAATGCAAGTTTGAACTAATTATTTAAGACGATCATATGTCAAACTAAAGATAATTTATTCATAATCTATACTAAGTAAAAAATGAAACATCATGCATAAATGAAAACTATCATTTGTGCTTCTATTATGAAATGAAAAACACATAATTCTGTACTAATATCAACAGACGAGTTAAAGTGTTATATAAATATAACCCTCAATCATTTTCTGTAGGACTCTATGAAGATTATGTTTAAATCTAAACTAATTTCTTCATCATAAGAAAACATGCATATATCTCTTCTCCATGATGAATACATTCAAAAAAATTACAATGAGGTCAACAGACGAGTTAAAATGTTATATAAATATAACCCTCAATCATTTTCTATGGGACTCTATGAGGATCATGTTTAAATCTAAACTAATTTCTTCATCATAAGAAAACATGCATATATCTTTTCTCCCATGATGATTACATTCAAAAAATTTACATGTAAAGTTCACAAAAATAATTACAATAAAACTTCTATAAATGAATTATCAATAAAAAAATATTTTTCCGTTCTCGAGTTGAACTAGTGTAATATTTAACATGATTCAGTAAGATTATATATTCTAAATGTATTCTAGGTAATTATATGGTAATAGTAATTAATCTATAAATTAATAATCTAATGTACATATATATATATAAGAGAAATTCTTAAAAATATAAAATTAAGTTTTGTGTTTCAAAAATACCACTACCGCAAAAGTTTTCAAAAAATTGATTTTTTAAATGTGTAGAATTTTTTTTTTGCGTTGACTATTTAGATTTAGAATATAGCTTCTAGGAGGTATGGTTTAGTGTTTAGGATTTAGGGTTTAGCCTTTAGTTTTGAATGTTCAAATTTTACTTTCAAACTAATAATGCTATTTTGGAAAAATCCAAATTAGTGGTATTTATAAGAATTACCCAATATATATTTTGTGGTAGTAGAAATTCTCATAAATACCATTGTTATGAATCATAGTGGATTGTCATAACAAGCCCAGTAAGGCCCGGCCCATGTCAAGCCCGGTCCGGCCCAATGTTATGGAGGTGTAACTTGTATTAGGGTTTACTTGTAACCTCCTTGTATGAACCTATATATATGGCTTTAACCTAATGAATAAAGCATCCTAGTTCCCTCTCTATTCTTTCTAGTCTATAACACGTTATCAGCACGATTCTCTAAAAACCCTAAAAGCTAAAATCACTTCTAAACCCTAAACCTAAAAATCTCGGCGGCTACTGTTCATCCGTTACTGTTCATCGTCAACACTGTTCACCGCCGTCACTGTTCATCGGCGGTTACTGTTCATCGCGGATTTTTTTTTCCAGAAGCTTGAGAAACCGAGGTCTTTAGCTCCCGGTCCAAACCATTCAGAATCCAATTGGTGATAAAGAGGTAAACATCATGAACCCTAAAAACAATTGATTCATGTTTTATAAAACCTAAAACCATGATTTTGAACATGTGATTGTTGATCAAAGTGCTTTTCATATGAATTTGTAAAACCCTAGAAATATGAAATTGTTGTTTAAAGTACTTTTCACATGCAAATATGAAACCCTAAAAACTTGGATTGTTGTTTGGATCACTTTTCATGCATTTATAAAATATGAGATTGTTCTTTGAACTACTTTTCATGCAACCTAAAATCGATTGTAGATTTGTTTTTTCATATGGATTGATGTTTGCTAATATTAATATGAATTATGAAATCCTAATACTTGATTAAACATGAAATCGAATATGTATGCATGATCACCTTAGATTTTCTCGTTATAAAATCAATCAATGCTTGAGCACCTAGAACAGCATGATAAACTAAAGATCTTAAGATCATGAAATAAATTATATGCTTGAATTGCATGATGGGTGTTTTTGATCTTATAGAAATTGCATGCTAGGGTGCTTGATTGAAAATCGCATGTATGCTTGCTATATATGATTGTCGTTTGACATGTTAAACCATGAGATATGGGATCGTGAGATAAATTATATGAGAATCATAAGACAGTGCATGGACCTTGTCCGGGATGATCGTTCGGAGAAAAGGGGACGCGGCTCGGCGAGTTTATACTCGTCCGAACTGATGCGCGGACTACCTCTCTACCGGACGGTTGGAACGGGCAACGGTAATAATAAAGGTTTATGATGAAACCTAACCATGAGCATTTGTCCTTCTTTTTCAAATGTCAAAGCTGAACAACTTGGACTTTACCGCCCTCAGTCTCTCCGGAGACAATTACTTGCAATGGGCGTTGGATGCTAAGATCATCCTCAAATCAAAGGGGCTCGGTGATTGCATCGTTGATGGTAACCAAGAGCCCGACAAAAGCAAGTATAAGGCAATACTCATTATTCGCCATCACCTTGCGGAGAGTCTCAAGGATCAGTACTTAACTGTTGAGAACCCCTTGGACCTTTGGAACGAGCTCAAAACTCGTTATGATCACCAACGTACGGTGTTACTTCCAAAGGCCTTGTATGATTGGAGGAATCTCAGGATCCAGGATTTTAAATCCGTGGACGAATATAACTCGGCCATGTTTAAGATAGTCTCTATCTTGAAACTGTGTGGAGAAGAAGTGAGTGAGAAGGATATGCTTGAGAAAACCTTCTCCACCTTCCACACAAGTAACGTGTTGTTGCAACAACAATATCGTGAAAAAGGCTTTGAGACATATGCAAGTCTGATCTCTTGTTTGTTACTCGCTGAGCAAAACAATGTATTGCTCATGAGAAATAGCGAGTTGAGACCTCCCGGGACAACCCCACTCCCCGAAGCCAATGCTATCGCATCGGATAAGAAAGAAGCCAATGTGGCTCACCACGTCCAAAGAGATAAAACATCCGGCCATGGACGTGGTAAATGGCAAGGACGTGACCGTAGTCACTCCTCCGGTCGTGGACAAGGTCGAGGCCGCGGGTATCACGGCAGAAAAGGCCGTAGCCGTGGTACATCTTTCAAACCGCAAAACCCGACCGGAAAATATATTTGCCATAAATGTGGGATGGGGAACCATTGGGCTAAGAATTGTCGGACTCCCAAGCGTTTTGTTGACCTCTATCGTGAGAGTATCAAAGGGAAGAATCCGGAAGCTCATGTGGTGCATTACGACAAAGAGGATGATTTCGATCATGCCAAGGATGATCTCATGGAGACTTCCGATTGTCTTGAATAATCCAAGTGTTTTGACATGTTGCTTTATTAAGCTTTTTATAATTCTCTCTAATAATTTGATGTATTCTCAATAATTACTTTGGATCTATCTCTATTATTTTGGTTTTAATAAAATATGAGAATATTTTTTATAAAAGTGTTAAGATTTCAATTCTTATTTTTGAAGTATACCAACGGGCATGGATACATTCGTGGTGGATAGTGGGGCAAGCCACACGATTTTAAGAGATAAGAGATACTTCATTGATCTAACACTTAAAAACGCCAATATAAGTACCATAGCGGGTATGGCAAATTTGATTGAAGGCTACGGCCAAGCCCACATAATATTGCCCATGGGTACGCATGTAGGGGTTTCCCATGCACTATATTCACCCAGCTCCAAGAGGAGCCTATTATCTTTTAAAGATATTAGAATGAATGGTTTTCATATTGAAACCAAGGGCGAAGGAAACAAAGAGTTCCTCATGATCTATGAAATTGCCCAAGGCCATAAGAAAGTCCTAGAGACTATACCCGCTATATCAAATGGCATCTACTGTGCTAAGGCAAGTATGATTGAAGCCAATGCCACGGTAAACAAAGGGTTTACCGAGAGATTTACTCTATGGCACGATCGGCTCGGCCACCCGGGGTCGAGCATGATGCGAAAAATAATCACGAACTCATATGGACACACGTTCAATGAGAAAAGAGTTATCCCTAAACACCTCAAGTGTGTGGCATGTTCACAAGGGAAACTTATCATAAGGCCATCACCAGTCAAAGTGACTAAGGAAACGATAAATTTTCTGGAAAGAATACATGGTGACATTTGTGGACCGATTCACCCACCTTGTGGGACGTTTCGATACTTTATGGTACTAATAGATGCATCCACAAGATGGTCCCATGTATGTCTATTATCGACCCGCAACTTGGCGTTTGCGAGGTTATTAGCTCAAATCATAAGATTAAGAGCACACTTTCCGGATTTTCCTTTAAAGACTATACGTCTTGATAATGCTGGTGAATTTACGTCCCAAGCTTTTAATGCATATTGTATGTCCATGGGGGTAAGTGTGGAGCATTCTGTGGCACATGTACATACACAAAACGGTCTGGCAGAATCGTTTATAAAACGCATACAATTAATAGCCAGACCATTGCTAATGAGATCAAAACTCCCGATCTCAGCTTGGGGACATGCCGTCTTACACGCAGCTGAATTAGTTCGCATTAGGCCATCTAGCGAACATACATATTCCCCAAAACAATTATTAACGGGTCATGAGCCAGACTTATCCCATCTTAAGGTATTCGGCTGTGCCGTATATGTACCAATAGCTCCACCACAAAGAACCAAGATGGGTCCTCAGAGGAGGATGGGGATATATGTCGGATATGAATCTCCCACCATTATAAAGTACCTTGAGCCGACTACCGGTGATTTATTTAAGGCCAGGTACGCGGATTGTCATTTTGACGAATCCGCTTACCCACCACTAGGGGGAGATCATGATAATCATAAGCTGGTAAAGGAAAATGAAATTTCATGGAATCAAACATCCTTAACATGGCAAGATCCTCGGACTATGCAAAGTGACCTAGAAGTCCAAAAGATAATACATATGCAAAAGCTAGCTAGTCAATTGCCTGATTCCTTTGCTGACCCAAATAGAGTGACTCAATCACATATACCAGCTATGAATGCACCCATAAGAATTGATGTCCAAGATAGACACAATCAAGTGGCTACAGAGTCTAAAGCCCGTTTGAAACGAGGCAGACCAGTAGGTTCCAAAGATAAAAATCCTCGGAAAACAAAGAAAGGTGCTAAGAATAATTCCGAGGTTACCGTGGTGGGTACCCGTGACATAACTGAACCTCAGTTACCAAATAATGAAACTTGGGACGCCAAGGATCAAGGAACTGATGATGTTCATGATAATAATGAGATTGCAATCGATTATGTTATGTCCGGGATAAAATGGAACCGCAAAGAAGTCGACGTCGACGATATATTTGCATACAAGGTAGCACTTGAAATGAAATTAATATCCGAGGATCTAGAACCCACGTCCATAATAGAATGCACCCAACGACAGGATTGGGGCAAATGGAAAGAGGCCATCGGCGTGGAGTTAAAATCATTAAAGAAGAGGAATGTGTTCGGTCCAATCATAAGAACACCTCTTAATATAAAGCCAGTTGGACATAAATGGGTCTTTGTGAGAAAGAGAAATGAACACGGTGAAATCGTGAGATATAAAGCACGGCTTGTTGCACAAGGATTCTCACAAAGGCCGGGAATCGATTATGAGGAGACATACTCTCCGGTGGTGGACGCCACTACCTTTCGATTCCTAATAAGTCTGGCCATAAGACATCACTTAGATTTGCGGTTAATGGATGTTGTCACCGCATACTTATATGGTCCACTGGATAATGAAATATACATGAAAATCCCAGAGGGCATTGAGCTCAAAGATAAGCAAAGTTCTCGAGAACGTTTTTGCATAAGATTGGATAAATCCCTGTATGGACTAAAACAATCAGGTCGCATGTGGTACAATAGACTAAGCGAGTATTTGATCAAAAAGGGCTATAAGAACGACCCCATAAGTCCCTGTATTTTTATAAGGAAATTTGATAAGGGGTTCGTGATCATCGCGGTCTATGTCGACGACCTGAATATCCTAGGAACCTCTGGTGAAATAACCCAAACAGTGGAATATTTGAAAAATGAATTCGAGATGAAGGATCTCGGAAAAACGAAATTCTGTTTGGGGTTACAGCTTGAGTACATCAATAATGGAATCCTTGTGCATCAAATGGCATATACAGAAAAGGTACTCAAGAGGTTTAATATGGACCGATCTCACCCATTGACTAGCCCCATGGTTGTGAGGTCGCTTGACTTGGACACAGATCCATTCGGTCCTAAGAAAGAGAACGAGGAAGTTCTCGGTCCCGAAGTGCCATATCTAAGTGCCATCGGAGCTCTCATGTATCTGGCAAGCCACACTAGGCCGGATATATGTTTTGCCGTGAATCTACTATCTAGATTTAGCTCTTGTCCAACCCAAAGGCATTGGAACGGGATTAAACACATTCTTCGATATCTACAAGGTACGAAAGATTTGGGTTTGTTTTATACTAACCATCCCAAGGAGGGATTAGTTGGTTTTGCTGATGCAGGTTATCTCTCGGATCCGCACAATGGTCGATCACAAACTGGCTATGTTTTCACGTACGGTGGAACGGCAATATCTTGGCGATCTCAAAAGCAAACGATCGCAGCAACATCGTCCAACCATTCTGAAATCTTGGCGATGCATGAAGCCAGCCGTGAATGCGTTTGGTTGAGGTCCATGACCCAACATATTATGATCGATTGTGGGATGACCAAAGGGAAGGCAGCACCAACAATAATGTATGAGGACAATGCCGCCTGCATAGCTCAACTCAAAGATGGATACATCAAAGGAGATAGGACGAAGCACATCTTGCCAAAGTTCTTCTTCACTCATGAATTACAGAAAGCCGGAGAGGTCCAAGTCGAACAAGTTCAATCATGTGACAACTCGGCGGATCTATTCACCAAGTCGCTTCCAACTTCAACGCTCAAGAAGCTTATCAAGCAGATTGGAATGCGACGGCTTAAAGATCTTCAGTGAGCTTCAAATGAGGGGGAGTAATACGTGTTGTACTCTTTTTCCTTCACCACGGTTTTATCCCAATGGGTTTTCCTGGTAAGGTTTTAATGAGGCAACATCCCCAAGCGTATTACTAGCTCACGAAGGTTATGACATCCAAGGGGGAGTGTTATGAATCATAGTGGATTGTCATAACAAGCCCAGTAAGGCCCGGCCCATGTCAAGCCCGGTCCGGCCCAATGTTATGGAGGTGTAACTTGTATTAGGGTTTACTTGTAACCTCCTTGTATGAACCTATATATATGGCTTTAACCTAATGAATAAAGCATCCTAGTTCCCTCTCTATTCTTTCTAGTCTATAACAACAATCATTCTTTACCCAAGTCTAAAGACAACTCTAATTATGCATTAGCTTCCATTACCATCAATTAAGGCTTAACCTTGATTTTCACTCATTTTTTTTTATCATATACAAAGTCATAACAAGAAGATTTAAAATACAGCAACAAGAAAAAGATAAATAAATAAAAAAGGAAACAAGAGCAATGAGATTTATATTTATTTTTCAAACTCGTGATTCCATAAAACCAGCCATGGATTTGCTTTTTATACTTTGGCTTGTTAAATAGAACTATGACCGTGGAACAACAAAAGTGTTGTGTATGTAAAGTATGTTATGCTTGAAGATAACCCTTCTTTTCTAAGTATCCAACGACTACTTCAGCCATTTCGATCGGAGAAGTTCCTGATCCTTCACGTCCTAGAGAAATCTTCACAAGAAAAAAAACAAGAACATAAGGTAAGAGATGAGATTGACGCGGAAAAAGCTCGGGATCTTGATAAAGAACCGAAGTAATGTTTAGTTCTTGCAGCATCCCATTGTGCCTACAATATTATTGACATTTACCTCGCAGTTCAATGGTGGCTCGTAAGGGTCATCGATCCCGGTAAAACCTGAACAAACATATCAATTGGGGGATTTCATTAAGGCAAAACAGGTCAGACGAATACCAAGTACACTTCAAGAGGTACCTTTAATCTTTCCCGCACGAGCTAGCTTGTAAAGACCCTTGGGATCCCTCGCCTCGCAAACTTCAAGCGATACATCCATAAACACCTGTTTGATCAAAACCAATGTTACTAAAATATTGAAAACTTGAATACAATAGAGAGAAACTACGAAACCCGCAGTTGTTCAATCCATACCTCAACAAAATCTCCCTTGGGGAGTAACTTTCGACAAGCGTCCCTATCTGTTCTGTAAGGAGATATTAAACTCGCAATGCAGATGATTCCAGTATCCGCAAAAAGCTTAGCAACCTCTCCTAAACAAAAGCAAACAACAACAACAGAAATGTTTAAAAACAAGAACAAGTATTGTTGTATTGGTGTAAGGATATAAGTTATTGAAGCTCACCGACTCTACGAATGTTCTCAGCACGATCCTCAGCTTTAAAGCTAAGATCACGGTTTAAGCCATGCCTAACATTATCCCCATCAAGAATATAACATAGCTTCCCCTTTTGGTACAACATTTGGTTCAAAGCACAAGCCAAAGTACTCTTCCCTAAACAATGTCGAAACCATTAAACAAACATTAGAGTCATAGACCAAACATGAAGCTGTTTCTAAAGATTGTTGCTGGCACAAACCTGAACCACTAAGACCGGTGACCCAAATCACACAACCTTTCTGATCAAGCAATCTCTGTCGATCAACTTTCTCAACAGGACACTCATGCCACTTTATGTTCGTTGAGTTCCCAACCGTAGACAATGGACCTTGTTTTTTCCCTAATTAGACAAAACCAAATCATCAAATTCAATCTCTGCCAGTTTAATGCACATGAAGGAGAAACTAAAAACGGAACCTTTTTCACAAATCAAACCTAAAAATCGAATTTTTGATCATATCTTACAATGGTGATATGTGTAACCAATAAAAATTGAATCTTTTTACCAAATCAAAGCTAAAAATTGAATCTTTTTGGCAAATCAAAGCTAAAAATCGGATTTTTTATATCTGGGCAAACGAATCACAATCATATGAAACTCACCATTAATGGATTTGAGCTCAGGGAAAGACCCATTTGTGTTATTATTATGACTCAGAGTTTGAGATCCATCCATAGAAACACAAGAACGAACAGATCTTGAATTACAACAACTCAATGAATTGATATCAGAAACCCCTTTTGGAGAAGCAATCGAAAGCCCTAGAAACGATTTAGCTCCGGCGGCAATCATAATTTAACGGTGGTCGGTGGAGGAAAAAAAAGAAAAAAAAAACAAAAAACAGACAGAACAGAACAGAGAATCTAAATTTGTGTTGTGTCTGAATGTTTTGTTAATTAAGGAACGAGGAGAAATGTGACCGTTAATAAAAAGAGGAGAGATTGGAAGAGTTTTTTTTGTAGGTAGGTGAACAAGAATTGTTGTTGGCCACGTTTTTTTTGTATAGAACCATCTTTATTGTTTTTTGTTGTTTGTTCATAATTAGATATGTATGTTGCATTGATTTGCATCCACATTCTAATTTCAACGTTTTAATGCAAACTTATTCGACCACCAATATGTGAGAGAGCTGTGGTAGTGTTAAGAGTTTTAGTGTCGGTCTTAGAGATTAGAGGAATGGTTCTATTATAGTCAATGTGAGTTGTTGTTGTTGTTTTACCAGATGAGTCAAGGTATCATCATCAGTCATCAGTCATCAGAATGAGACTATGAGAGTTAAACCCCAATATGTGCAAGGGCGGTCGAGGTGGGCGTAGCGTCTAACAAGAAAATCGGAATTAAACGAAGATTAATCGGGGACTAATTTTAGAGTTATTTTTTTATTAAATAAATAAATATAATGAATATATGATATTAGTTATATGTATAGTTCGGCTTCTGGAAATGAAAAAACACAATATAACATATAAAGCTATAATATTGATTTCCAAATTGAAGTAAATAAACATATTTTTTAAAGCTAGATTTATAATTTTCATTAAAATTTTAAACATAAATTATTGTAAAACATCACAAATTCTTAATATAAATGTTTAATAACCGACAAAAAAAACTTTTTTGAACATTACACGGGAGCGGATAGAGTGGACCTATCGATTACACGGGATTTTTAAAACATGGGTGAAACTAATAATGTATGTTATTTTGAGGGAATTAAGAAACGGTGACGTTTTAGTGGTTTGGTTAAAGCTAAATGTACTTAACGTTGATTTGCTTCCAGGTTCTTAAAGTTTGGAGATGGTGTGAAGAGTGGAGAAGTGGTTCAATAGTCAATTTGAGGAGATTCCTACCACGTACTAGACAAGTCAAGTCAAACGTGTCAAACGTGTCAAACTATTGGTTTTGTTCTTTTTGAAAACAAATTTGTAATTTGATGTATCTTTAGAGGGTGTAACTTGGAGAATCTATTATTCTTATACATCTACAATGTACAATACAAATGACAACTATAACAAATGGGAAATTAAACGTCAACAACAAAAAGAAATAACTTAAAACTCGAAAATTTTGTTGATGATCCCAAACTAAGATGTCGCAATATAGGGAATTATGGTTTATTGGGGATTTGATAGCCCTCACGGCCTCATCTCTTCTTTACCAGCTTATTAATACTCTCATATACTTTATTAGCGTTTAGCACTAGTCTTAGAGAAAGGGAGGAAATAGTCATTTTCAACCAGTACAACTTTAAAAGTATCGTTCTCTATCAAACGTACTGCGAATTTCTACCCAAACTAAAATAAAATTCAAATTTCATTTATAGTTAGTACCAATTGTAGTACGAATTTCAAACTCCATATTAACAAATACCGACTCAGATAACATGTAAATGTGAAAGTGATGTGACATTATGTACGACAGAATGACATCGTTTTGATACTGTGATTTTATGTTTTTATAAAAATGAAACATCCAAGATGATTACAATGAAAATTTAAATTTAAAATTACATTAACAGTTTTTAATTGTATTACATTTATTTTAAAAAAAAAATTGAATCTAAAATGTAAAATTGCAATTTTAGTTTTACTAAATCTATAAATAAGTCTTAAAAGCTTCCTAGACATATAACCGGCCATCAAATAAGGATTCACCCATGAATCGGTAAAGGAATCGACACTTTTGAAATTATACGGGTCGGAAATGACCGTTACCCTGTGATATATGCTCCCACTTCAAGAAGGGCAAGTTGATTACATCAAAATAATTGTATGCTAAAATTCAGCTTATAAAATTTTATTGTTTGGAAAAATCCAAGAAATTTGAACTTATCGAACAAACATCTTCGTTCTTTTGTAAAATCACAATCAATTCCAAACCAACAACAATTTGTATCTATTGGACAACGTAAAATGTGAAAATTGGCATCATGTCATGAACTTTAAAACTATTCACTCTCTCTTTGTCTAGTTCTAAGAAGCTACATCAGAGTTATTCCTATTACAAAAGTCCCATGGACACACGAAGTCACTACAACCTCTTTTGTATGCAAATACAATGTTTGGTAAAAAAGTTACAAAGATACAGAGGCGAACAACCACCGGCGTTAAAGGCCACATCAATCAAAAGAACGTGTCACCTTGGGTCCTTACCCGGGAATAAATAGATTCTCTTAGGCGCGTTCATCATTCACGTGGTTTGGGTTCTCGGGTTGGCTGTCAAGTGGCATGTACTGTGCCATTATGGCTCTGATCTCTGAGTCCATGTATTGCTGTTAAATCAGGGACATAGAAAGGTTAAGAAAGTTTCCCCAAGCAATGGATATGGCAATCGTGTAAAAGTCCAAAAGGCGAAATATGAGGTTACAGTAGAACAACAAAAACAGATTTATCTTTGCTTTTAAGTTTTAACACAAACAGCAGATAAAAGAGCGTAAACGATGAAGTAAATAAGCTTACCCGTAACCTATATTTGTAAACAAGATAGGCCCCACCAGCTGCAAGTCCTAATGATAACATTATAAGCCACACGGCCGCCCACGCTGATTTCACTTGTGCACCTGTCTTGCCTAAATTTCGACAAATCAAACATTTACCAATTGGAAAAAAGATGGGAGAAAGGCTATTTTATAAGCAATCAATCGTTAGACTTCTAAGTTCACGAAAACTCACTGATGCAAGTGTCATGATCTCTGATGTAGAGAAGGCCTCCGCTACAAGAGCACTCATAGCTTCCCCAGGTGTTCTTACAGCTACATTCCGGGCAATGACAGGCTTTCTTCTCTTTGCACTCATTAATGTCTGGTGAAGGAAGCACGGAAATCCTTAACTAGATGATTAGCAGTATCACAAAAAAGTAAAGTTACCCAAATTTAACAGAGGGTCTAACCTTCACACTTCTTAATACCATCTCCTTTGAATCCTGGAGGACACTGGCACTTAACAATGTCCTTGTCCTAAAGGCATTACAAGTTAAGACATAAGTCTCTTATTATGCAGGTGAAAATATGCTTAAAGGTGAAGCAAAGTGAAGAATCAACACTAACAACACAAGCAGAGAACGCATGTCCATCTCTCTCTTCATGCCAACAACCTCCATTGTTGATTGTGCATCTCCCAGGCCCGCTAGCTGCAATGCAAACACCAATTAGGTATGAAATGGGATAAAAAAAACATTACAGAAGCACCAAAAAAGGCATAAAACACCACATCGTCTATCTCTGATAGTCTAAAGGGATAAATGGAATAAAAAAGTTCAAAGTTTTTGATAACAACAGGAAAATTGAGCTATTTAAAATTCTACGAGGGTATACTAAAAGAATTTCTTTACAATTCACTATAACTAAGAGTTATACAGAGCTGCTAAAAGAAGATCACTAAATGTCTCTGTGCAAGTAACTAGACTATTATGTTGCATTGTTGCCATATTCAGAATGCTACTAAATTATACTAGTCTGATAAAAATACAAGAACTAGTCAAAATATACATGAACACTCACGTTCACAGTGGCTGTAACCATCCCCTTTGAATCTCACACCATCAACTGTAGGACACTCACATACCCTTCCGCGAAATGTATCCTGCATATTAAATAGATTAATAAAAATATCACAGAAACTATTCCAAGCAATTTCACATTTACCTTGCAAGCAGTTATGTTGGCTGATTTATCTTGCCAACAACCACCATTGTTATCTAAGCACTCATTTGACTCCACCTCTGCAATTGTAACAGAAAATGCAAGTTTCGGTTTTCACAATAAGTATTAGAAGGTGTGGTCACTATTATAGTTCACAATACATTCCAAACATTTATTTGATGTCGAGCATGGGTCATCAAAACTCAACTTTATAATATTAACAGACAATTCTAGTCAAAAAGTAGAGGTGTGTATTTCAGCATTGGATTAGGTAATTAGTGTATGTAAAAATGATAGCTACTCCCAAGGATAGGTAGGATCAGGTGTTTCGGGTATGGGTCCGGTTCCGGTATTTCACATATTTGGTGGGGACCCAAATTCCGGAAACTTAAACCAACAAAAATTATACGATACATCAAAATATATTCCGATGGGTACACAGGTAAAGGTTATTCAGGTGAGTATGAGTTCAATCAGAAATGGCTACAAATAGCCACGACCAACAATAAGTACCTGTGCTGAGACATATAGCTGGTTCAGTAGTCTCCTCAAAACCAGAGCATAAAGCTTTGAGTACTGCACTCCTTTCCAACTTGCCTGCAAGGGAACAATTATATAACAAGCTAAACTACATGAATTGATGTCTTAAGTTATACACTGCAAGACAAACCTCGGTACTGTCTGTTGTTGACAACCAAGGTAGGCAATATGGTAACATCACCCCTTGAACCCTTGCCAACCTACATAATAAAATATGTAAATCTCAAACGGGTTCCTAAAAAACATAAAATTGACATACCCGCAGAATATTCAGACGTAAGAAAGACATAGGTAATTTACTTGAGCATCTTGTTCTTCCTTTAGAACTGGATTGTCCATGTCAGCATCAGGATCTCCCATACACTTGTCAAGTTTTTTACTATCAATTCCTGTACAGACATAGAAAATAATTGAACTGAACCATCATAACTTTCCCGACTTGCAGGCATTATTCTCCCGTAACAACAGGAAAAAGGGTTTACCAAGGGATTTGATAACAGAATCAGCACAATCTTTGTTGTATTTCTTCTCCTTCATGGGACATCTGATCTGGAAATCAGTGACATAATCCCACCAGACCCAGGGTTTCCCAGTTTCATTCGCCACCTTGTAAACACAAAGCTGTCTCAAATTTTCCATAACAACGTCTTTTCCATCATATCCAGAGCTGAAGTCCTGTTCTGGATCAGGAGCGCAGTATCTTCCTTTGTTGATACACTGAGACTTGCACTGTCGGCTCAAAGTGAAAGCATGAGGGCAATACCAGGTGATGTAGTGAGGTCTAAACTGCGTGAAACCGCCTTTCTCGAGAATTTGAGCAGCACCCTTGAAATCTTTTACAAATTCCATCAACATGTCGCACTTAACCCCACATTCATCATTGCTGTTGGTCCACAATTCATACTCAACACGGTCATCAGGGTGCGGAACAGCTTCTCTCCAGTCAAGATTCAAGTTGACCATATCCCCTCCACTAATCGCTTTCTTAAGCTTTTCACCAAAACCTTTAGTAACAAGAGCAGAAGGTATGGTGATATTCTCAATGTATTTTGCCGACGAAACATCCTCTTCAGGTGTATCCATGGTAATCAAAGGTTCATCAACATTGTCTGCCACAAGAACAGCAGAAGCACCCGCTTTCTGTGCATTCCAGACTTTTAAAGCGAAAAAACAATCTACACAACAACATGTAACCTCCCACCATTAGACTAAGTAAGTTTACATATAATTCATTGATTATGCAGAACAGTCAAAAGTAAGAAAAAACCATCACACCCTAAAGACTAAAATCTCTTATCTCAAGTATACTAAATCCAAGCTAACAACATTATATAGAATGGCCTAAATCTAACATCAGTTATAAGATCGTCAATGACACAACCAGAAGTTAAATATAGATAAGTGACTCCATTAATAGCAAAACAAACAAAATCCTAATAAAACACCAAACGTATACCAAAAAAGGAAACATACAATATTTTAGGCTAAGTAAGTGCATGTACAATTATGCAGAACAGTAAAGGTGATACAAGTTCTACACAACGAACCAATTAAGAAGAACCTGAAAACTAAATTCTCTACTGATGAGAAGAACACTTAACCTCAGGGATTCAACTGAAACTTCAATTACACAAAAGAGAACTAAATCTCTCAAATTGAATTGTAAAATCTTCAAACGCAAATATCAAAGTAATCAATTGGAAACTGCAATGCTATAGTAAGAGATTTCGCAAGAACCCTAAGAGGAGACATTCAAATTCCAAATGTGAAATTGAGACATACCTCCACGATCAACCAAGAGAAACGTAGGTAAAGCACCAGGCTGAGACTTAAACGAAATCGAGAAATCGCTAAACTCTTTACACGATTTCTGATTCTCTTTAGGGTAAACCACCGTCCCAGCCATACTTCCACCGTACTGAGGAATCCCGAAGTTACCAATCGCACTATCGTGAGTTCCTTTTATACTCTCCGGCGAAGTCACAGATAAACTGTTCTTCTCCACCACGAATCGTGCTTCACTCAAGAGGGAGAGAAGCAGGTATGGGAGAAAACACAGGAGCTGCTTCTTCATCATTGAGATCTCCGACTCAAAAACACACAAATTCAAAGGAGTATAAAAACACGATTGATGATGATGATGATATGAGTTTTGAAATTCTCGACTTGACGACGAGTGTTTTCCCGAGAAACAGAGAGAAAATAATAAGAATCGGGTTCGGGTGGTTTGGTTCAACGATTCAGGTGCGCGACTGGGAAAAGACTATACGACATGTTAAGTCAAACACAGACGACCAAACAAATATTTTCTTTGAAAAACTTTATTGATTAAGAATTAATAATGTCAGCATACAATTGATTCTGCAACCATCGAGGTGGACAAACACTTGTACATAAGAAATTGCTATATAGAACACCGAACTTAGCAAGAAGATGGACAGCTTCATTACAACAACGCTTAGCAAAGACAAAATTTATATCAGAAAAAGAAACAGTCCATTGTACGATATCCTGGCAGATCCCTTCAATTAAGGCATTGTGGGTTTTCCCTTGAAGCATATCTATTAAGTCACAACAGTCACTCTCCAGAAAGATTTGACGATATCCTCGAATCTAGATTTGTTGAATCGCAGCTAGTAACGCCTTTGCTTCTGCGACCAAACAAATCTTTATACAGTAAAACCTCTATAAATTAATAAGCACTATAAATTAATAAATTTTACTGGTTCCAAATCGGGCCAATGTAAAGTTGACCAAATTCGATAAGATAATAAGATAATAATATTTTTGAAATTTCTATGTAAAATATAGTCCCAATAATATCATAAATTAATAATCACTATATATATATATATATGTAGATATATTAATATATGTTTTTAGTTTTTGTAAAAATCAATTTTCTCCTAGAGTTCACCTCAATAAATAATTTTATGTTAGTATATTTTTAAACAATAATCTTGCGATATATCATCACAAGTCATAAAAATAACCAAATATTTTTTATGTTTTCAATTTTCAAGTATGCATCATATTCATTTTTTATATAGGATGTTGAAATATAACAATTGAGGTTATTAATATACATTTGAATTTATGTATATAATTTGTATAAGTGATTTATCTATAATATTTGTAGTTTATAGTCAAATTTCTCCTTTTCTAAATATAATATTCATTTTCAAACTACTTTATAACTTATAATATCTAAAAGATTAGTCTTATTTTTGTAAAATTGTGTCAATTCATATTTTTTTAAAATTAAAATAAAAAAAAATACCACTATAAATTAATAATTATTAATTTACACTATAAAATAATAAATATTAATTTATAGATAAATTAATATCACTATAAATTAATAAAATATCTTGGTCCCAACATTATTAATTTATAGAGGTTTTACTGTATACTAGTTTAGGGGGTTATTGGGAGATTGATTTTAAAAGAGTTTGTGGATTTTAAAAGTTTAGAGATTTTAGATTCTCAAAAAGATTTGTTTATTCTAAAATAATGTTTACCCAGATTTTTAGAGTTTAATAGATTTTTCATATGATAGATTCTACAAATCCTTATGTTAATTGCAGTATTTTGAAAGTTGTTTTTAACGACTAAATATGTAAGGAATCATTAAACCAATAACACTAGAATTAAAAAATACATACACCAATAACAAGAGATTTTATTAAGAATCTAAGAATACGTACACCAATAACAATAGAATCTTAAACTCTAAAAATCTTTAAAATTCATTCTCCCAATAACCCCCTTTAGTACCCATCCATCGGATTTATTTATTTATATATTTTAAAAATGGTGAATTAAAATTTTATATTCAGTTGACTCAAATATTAAGAACTAGGCCCGGATCCGCGCTACAGCGCGGGAGAAAAGTGTCGTTTTTTGTTTTTTTTCGAATTACATAAACTTTTAACTGTTAAAATGGATTGTTGGTGTTGAATTTGGCAAGTATGAGAATATGTACTATCGTGGATGTGTACTTTGTCACGTATGCTAGGTTCAGATCCGCGCTACAGCGCGAAATAATATTTTCAGGTTTATTTTATTTTAACGTGTTTTGTCGTATGTGTTATTATTTCGTTCATTTTAGTATCAACAATTATTATTTCGAAATGTATATTTGGTTTCAATTCTTTGAGAAAAGTGTGTTTTCGGAAATTAAATATAATATTTTTATAAACTAAATAAAAGAACGTTTATTAAACAAATTGTATACTCACAATGTATGTGGTGACGAAGCAATCAGCAAAAACCCGTGTATTTTTAAAAAAATCATGAAAATATATGATATTAAAAAATCATAAAAATCATGTATATACATGTATCACACAAGAACATATGAGTTTGAAAGATTTGTATATACTTGTATCCTATAAAAATAAAATAAAAATATTAATATACTTCATATTGAATAAGAGACCATAATATTCTTGTTATTCACATATTAAAATATTTAGAACATTTTAAGGAAAATTCAGAATTAAAGGTAATTTATTTAAACTAACTTATGGAATATATTCTTTATGACTGATTTTGTATTAGTAGTGATTCGATGATTAATAATTACAAAGATAAAATATTGTTATTGAAGTATTTTTAGTTAATAATAATAATTATCCTAAAATTTTAATTATTTTTTTTGTATCCAAATATATTACTCATATATTAGTAAATATTGTTATTGAAGTATTTTTCGTATTACTCATTGAAATATATTAATGATTGTCAAATTTCTTTTTTTTTACAAAATTCAAATATAACCATTTCTAGATATATATGGATCTCTATAATTTTGCATTATTTATGCTATTGATAAATTATTATTCTTTTTTTTATAGGTAATTCAAATTGATAAAGATTGGAATAATTTTGAAACCTCTTTTCATATACTATTTTTTTTATTCTGATTAATCTTTCATTTAACATATTAGGAAATATATAAAATAATAATAAAGATTTAATATATATAAAATCTTTCGTTTTTTATAAAATCTTTAATAAAATCTTTCGTTTTTATAGCCATATATATTCAAATTTTATTTTTCGAAACATTTAACTAATTCAAACTAATTAACATTTTTATTGATTATATTAACATTATTTATGTATTTTAGATACATTTTTATATTTGTTATACCAAATATTTTTAAATTATATTTTTCTATATATCAAATATTTAAACTTATAAAAAATTACAATTTCTTTTTGTTTTTTCATATAAGAAATTAATATAATAATTAGAATATTTTTAAAATATTGAGATCTTTATATTCATAAACAAATTTTCCTTATAAGACATATTTTTTTATTTAGTATTAATATAGTTTCCTAAATGATAGGAATCTGGTGTATATAATTGAATATTTGAAAAATATTTAACAAAAAATTTGGCAAGTATCCGATTGAAAATTTAACCCGGAATTTTTTGAAAAACCCGACCCGAATCCCTTGTGTACTTCTCTTTTACTATAGTAGGGATATAGCACCCATATTTGTATAATTAGTTCTCTCTCATCAACTTGTATAATTGGACAAAAATATCCTTTCGCATCTAACAAATTATTTAGCGGTATAATAATTTAATTATCGACGATACTGTTAATCAAATACATAAGTAAAATCATGTTATAAGTTAGATGAATAACTATTGAATTACCATGATAACAATATCTATATATATACATATAAGTTTATAATTATATCATGTTTATTTTTTGTATCGCGATAATTTATGATTTATTTGATAAATTTACAGTTAGCGTGTTAACTCATTTACTATACCATATACAAAACAATAATGAATGTCAACAGTAGCAATAACATGTTAAGTAATATTATATAGAGCTATTCATGGGTCCACCCCAACATTTTTGTTCACCTCTTATTACTATAAACCATAACCACTATTTTGTCAACCTAAACCAAAATTATATTTCGTTTAATTACATGTTAATAAACTGTTATCATGTAAACCCAAACCCAAACCCAAACAAAATTTTTAAACATGTTAATAATCTGTTATCGCATAAATTTATTAACCCAAACCACTACTTTATCAATCCAAACCGAAATTATATTTCGTTTACTTACAAAATCTAAATCATAACCACTATTTGTCAATCCAAACCGAAATATAATTTCGTTTAATTACAAAATCTAAACCCTAGCCAATATTTTGTCAACCCAAACCAAAATTTAATTTCGTTTAATTACAAAATTTAAACCCTAACCAATATTTTGTCAACCCTAACCAAAATATAATTTCGTTTAATTACAAAATCTAAACTCTAACCACATTTTTATAAACTTAATATGCTAAATAGTTTTTAGTGTTAAACTTAATATGCTAAATAATTTATTAACAGTATAATTGATATTGTATCGCAATAAAATTATAAGTTATATAGAAGTTTAAATTTATTCTTATAAATCATTTATTATCGTGTTGAATCATTGTATCATATTGCAGATGTTAGAAATAGAAGACATATAAATTATTGATAAAAGAGTCTATCATTTATTGATATTTATTACATTATTTCGCTAAACTATTTGTTACCATATATAGGGGTATTTTTGTCCAGCTAAAGTAACTATGAGAGAGAACTAATTTTAAAAATACATCTTTTCCAATACCCCTTTTTAAAAATACCCCTTTTCCAATACCCCTATTAAAGTCAACTACTTAAAAATACTCCTTTTCCCATTAAAGTCAACTACTTAATTTTTTATTTATTGGAGTACATAGAGTGCAATTTCTCTTTAAAAAAATCTTAATTTAGCAATTATCCTCTAATACATGATTATACAATTTTGTTAAAATTGTTATTTCTTAACTTTCAATTTTTCACAAAATCATTCTCAGACTATGAAAATTAATTAATTATTATTTAATATGATGGTAAAGTTCTTTCAAATTAACATCAATCTAAAATATGATGTTAAATACAAATATAGTCATTTGTAAAATAAGTTCATATAAACAACGCAAATGAACATAAAGATTCTAAAATAAATTATAGCATTGTTGAGGAATACATTAAAAAATCTTTCAAATACGAATTATAAAAACTACGTATTTTTTTATAAAATATTTTTAAATTACTATATTACGAATTATATTGAACTTTTGTTATCTTTAATTTAAGCTAAAAATATTATTTTCGAAAATCTTTTATTCACCCTTATGTTTTAGACAATGAAATTGCTCAATGGCATAATACATTCATACATAAATTAAAAATTAAACAAATATAACATATTATAAAATAAAAATCATGAATAAATATATATATTTAGTTAAACTCAAAATCTATTTTATTTGTAAAATGTAAATCCTAATTCTGCTTTATGAACCCAAACTGATAAATGATCTTGTTTAATTGGAAAACCTAAATCTCACTTCTCTTTTATAAACCCAAACCGATAAACAATCTCGTTTATTTATAAAATCTAAACTATAATGCGCATTTATAAACTCAAACCAACATATAACCCTTATAATTGTAAAACCTACAACTGGCAAAACCAAAAATTAGGTTAATAGTTGAAAGAGAATTTTTTAGAAATACCTCTTTTGGTGTACCCCTTTTTAAAAATACACTAATTTTCTATCCATTTTTAAAAATACCATGAAAAGTTGTAAACTTTTATATAGTTTGTAAGGTACATCTAAATCATCATTACTTCTTGGAGACTCAATACAAATATTTATAAAGTTTTAAAAGGTTCTAAACGGCATTTATAAGACTTTTATAAGGTTTTTATAAGGTTTACAAAGTTTTTATATGGTTTTTAAATAATTTTTAAAAGGTTTTTAAAAGGTATTTATACGGTATTTATGAAATATAGATATAAATTTACACATTTTTTTTGGCAACTAAATTTACACATATATATAGATAATTTGTGTATATATATATATATATATATATAAGCTTACACATATTTTTTTTGATAAATATCAATTTTTTACTAAATTTATCAAAAATACCCTTTTTCCAGTACCACTTTTTAAAAATACCCCTATTTCAAACTTTAAAAAAAAAACCACTAGAATGTTGAAATTTATCCAAATATGTGTGTAAACTTGATAAATATACACACAAATTACCTTTATATATGTATAATTTTTTATACATCTTTCATAAATAGCGTAAAATAACTTATAAATACCTTTTAAAAACCTTATAAACCCTTTTAAAAACCTTATAAACCCTTTTAAAAACCTTATAAAACTTGTAAAAATGATTTAAAACCTTTTAAAACATTATAAAATATCTGTATCAAATTTCCAAGTAGTAATTATTATATAGAAGTACCTTATAAACCATATAAAACTTTATAATTTTTCATATTTAAACATGGATATTTTTGAGAATGGATAGATAAAGGGTATTTTTGAAAAGGGTACACCAAAAAGGGTATTTCTCAAAAATTCTCTTTAATTTTTTATAATTACTCTATATAGTTTATTTTTTTAATGTTGTTTAAAAATTCTATTGTTATCTTAATATTAACAAAATTAAATATAACATGTTGCCACATCTTATGTTTTACTTGACACTTATCATGATCACGTGAGTTAGTAAATTTAAAAACCAAGTTTTGACATATAATCTCGTTTAATTGTTAAACTTAAACCATAATTTAATTTGCAAAGATAAACCATAACTCTCATTTATCATTTATATACCCAAACCAAAAAATAACCTGTTTTAATTGTAAACTTAAAGTTTAAACTTTAATCCTCTTCTATAAACAAAAACCGACATATATTCTTATTAATTATAAATTTTAAATTCATGTCTTATTAATAAACCAAATTAACATAACTGAAATTAGGTTATTTGTTTAATTTTATTAATTTTTTAATATATAATTCTTTATAATATTTATTTTATATATTTCTTTTTTCGATAGGGTTAATAATATTTCTATTTTATCTAAATATTAACAAAATTAGAATCGACACGTGTCAACATCTTATCGTTTATAATTGACACATGTCACGATCTTGTTAATGGCTGACTTTGAAAACCAAGGTAAAATCGACATATATTCTTGTTAATTATAAATTTTAAATCCCTATCTTATTAATAAACCAAATTGACATAACTGAAATTAGGTTATTTGTTTAATTTTATTAATATTTTTTTAATATATAATTCTTTATAATATTTATTTTATATATTTCCTTTTTCGATAGGGTTAATAATATTTCTATTTTATCTAAATATCAACAATATTAGAATCGACATATGTCAACATCTTACCGTTTATAATTGACACATGTCCCGATCTTGTTAATGACTGACTTTGAAAACCAAAGTTTATATAATAAGATATATATATATATATATATATATTTTTTTTTTGAAAAGACTTTAGTTTATTTATAATTTATAAAATACAATAAGTTTTTGTATTATGATATACTTAAAATGAAATACAATAATTTGGATGGTTAAATTCAGTTTTAACTATTAAATATCAAATAAAGAGTATGATACAGGAGCATAAAATTTAAATAGCTAAATTCATTTTCAAATTTTCTATTTTTTCAAATATAGAAACATGAAACGACATGTACGGAAAGGAATGAGTAACTTGGAATAAAAATATTATCTAAATTATTCCTGATAAAATACAGGATAAATTTAAACAAGACATATGCGGACATACGATTAACATATGTAGATTACGTGGAACAGCTATTTTATGAGTTAAAATAATTTAATTTGTTGCGAGACATGTATAGCGGACATATTTGACATGCTTGAGAACCATATTTAGGTCATCCAATTTGAGAAGTTTTTAATTTTTTTAGTTGTTTTTATCTTGTTTGATAGTTCACGAGTTTAATATAAATCTAGCTTATCACTAATCCGGTCTATAGTTACAGTCGATACATGTTCGCTCTCGTATCGATCCAAAATTTATGGTGAATCGATTATCATTTCGGACACAAACTTGATTAAAGAAAACAACATAAGTACTAAGTTATAATTTTAAACCAAACCAAATATATCTACAATTAAAAATGTGTATATATGAGTCTAAATCTTTACTTATTTCTTATATGTTAGACTAAAATATATAATCTCAAATGGAGATTGGTAGGCCAACCGGTCGAGAGAAGGGGTAAGTTCCACAAAATTTTGTGGCAGTCGGGCCAGGTAACCTGATAGATATTGAATACGTGAAACTAATATATTATAAATATTGTATACGTGAAACCAATATATTAATCAATACACTTTAAAAACATAATTAGAAACATGAACGAATTCAAAAAACCTAAAATACTTCGCGTTGTAGCACGGGATACTACCTAAAAATAGTCGACCTATTGTTAATAGTGGGAGAGTGATTGGCCAACCAGTCGAGATAAGCGGACCATTTCAGAAAATTAGGGATGGTTTGGCGGTGTTACGTGACATATATTGAATACATGTCCACAATATATTAGCCTTATAAAGCCAAAGCTTCCAAAGAAAAAACGCCAATTCCATATATGACTAAACATAGTTTATTTTTTTTTTAAGTATTGGGCTATTTAAAAATCCTAATGTCTTAAATAAATTTATATTACAATTTACTCCCACAAATGCTAAAAGCAGAGATAGTTAAAATATCTATATATATATATATCAATATCGTGTTTAATATTATGAAAATATATATATATAAAGTTAACTTTGCTCTCTTCTCCTTAAGCCACCTCATCATCCTAATCATCATCCACATCATTTTATTATTTAATTTTAATAATTTATTTATATCATTTTATTCTTTAATCTAAATATTTATACACATGTAAACAAGTTTTTCAAAAAGAAATATGAAAAGTCCTTTCAAACATCATCCACATCATTTTACTATTTAATTTTAATAATTTATTTATACCATTTTATCATTTAAGTTAAAGATTTATACACATGTAAACAAGTTTTTTCAAAAAAAAAAATGAAAAGTCCTTTCAAATAATAATTATAATAAAATAAATATGTTAAATTAGTATAAAGTAGATTATACTAATATGTATGTTAAATAACAAAAACAAATAACAAATATAACCAAAAAAATAACAAATAAAAATAACAAACAAAAACATAACAAACCAAAATAAATAGATAATAAACAGCAGATCGCCAAATCAAAAAATATAAAATATAACAATCCGCGCGAAATCCACAAATCATTCTCAACTTTTGGACCAACATATTAAAAGGACCCACACTATTAACATCATCTAGATCTATATTTGGTGGGAGCCTTAATAACACTTCTTTTTATGCTTACACATCGATTTATACTATAGACACTTAATTTCTCAACTACTATCGAAACTAAAATAAAATAGATTTTCTATACAAACACAACATGAGATAGAAAATAAAAATATGTTGTAGTGGAGAAAATAAGTACGAAATAAAACACGAATCAATTACTCATAAACAAAGTAATAAAATTCCCGCGCGTAGCGCGAGCAACTGACTAGTAATATTATGAAAAGAGCATAGAATCCAGTTTTTAATACTGTCAGAGAATGGGTGGCCAACCGACCGATTTAACCAGACCATATTTGTGAGACTCCGGTAGCGGAGAAGTTTAAATGAATTGATTTGGTCATTTATGTCACCAAAGTAATTAGGGGGGTGTATTTAAAGTGGAATTTCAAGTGATTTGTAAAAAGTTTACAAATCCGGTGTTATTCAATCATGGATTTTAAAAAGTCTCATGAAATCCACTGTTATTGAACTAATCATTTTAAAACCCACCTTAAAATCCACTGTTATTGAAAACAGTTTGTGGATTTTATTTTAAATGATTTCAGAGGCTTTCAGTGGATTTCAGGGAACTTCTTAGTTAAAAATACAAGAATCCAAATCTCATTGTTTTAGGTGGAATTTGAAAGGATTTTACATAAATCGTATGAAGTTCCCTAAAATCATCAAAATCTCAATAAAACTCAAATCTCTTAAAATTCCATTTTGAATACACCCCTCTTAGTATATTTTTTGGACATTTTAATTAGTATTATATTTTTCATATTTAGTATGTTTCATCTCATCTAAAATAAATTACGCCAAAGTATATTTAGTTTTGAAGATTTAAATTAGTGTAATGCATTCACGGAATGCATGTGAGAGATCAAAGATCTTTAGTTTGTTTTTGTTAAAAGAATTAAAATGAAAATCTTATTAATGTGAACTCTTCTTTTTCCTTCTCTTTGCCTCTTTCCATGTGACAAAACAGTTACTATAAATAATACAATATGTTATTTCTAAAGTTTAATCATTCTTTGTTTTCTCAAAGAATAATACAAATTAGAAAAACAAAGTCGTAGTGTGTTTAAAACATGTGTTAAAACCCCAACGAAAAAGACAATACACTGAAATGCAAAAGTATGTGTGTTCTGGTGAAATTTTGGAGTTTAGGAAAAGACTGAATTTACATGGAGATATTTATCCTAGAAAATTCAAATTTGTTAATAATACATATAGGGAAAGTTCTTAAACAAGATATTTAGATGGTTTGAGTTTTACATTTGTTAATACTTACATTTGTTATTTGAGAGAGATATAGATTATCAAAAGTTAAAAATTAAAAGATTACTTTTACAAAAAAAAAAAAAAAAGGCTCAACTCTTTGAGAAAAAAATAGAGTTCCTCTAAACATAACAATCTCTATTTTAGAGGTGAAAATAAATGGGCTGGATCAAATTTTATTCTAAAATAGAGTTTATAAGCAAAAATAGAGGTGTGAAATGCATTCTTACATATATCTTAAACATGCATATACAAGACTTATAGAGATGTGAGGGTTAGCATTTTGGGTTTATCTACAATGCTTATAGGGATGTAAACAATCCAACAAGATAACAAATAAAAATTTACAAACTAATTAAAAGAGAAAATAAAACAGGACGCTACACGATTCATGATAGATGAATTATGAAATAGTGCCAAATTTTTTCTTTGTCTATGGGTGTTTAAAACATAAATCTAATAAAATGCATATATTGTAAACAAGGGGTTTTTAGTTGAAAATTGTAACATTCAATAAAAAAGGAATTGTGAAAGAGTTGTATAAAAAAACGTCAATAATTGTAAATTGGATATCAATGAATTTTTCGATCAAAAACTATTGAAATTTTATAATTTTTAAAATATGGTAAATAAAGATAACAAAAGGAAAAAAACATATGGTAAATAAATTAAAAATAATAATTTTTACATTTTAAGTGTAAGTTTTTGTGAACAATATGTTTTTATTTATTAAAAAGAACCACGTTTTCGAAACGTGAAATCATGAAAGAAAAAAAAACTGTATACCATTTCTTTTTTGTTTTTTGTTTTTTTTTGTGCACTAAAAATCTGTATACCATTTCAAGCCAATAAATATACTAAATGTTTGGTGTAGATCTAGAGTTTTATTTAGCTGGGTCCTGATTTTTATTTGTTTTTGAATGAGTAAGAGTAAGACTATTAAATGAGTTTACATTAAATACTCATATATAAAAGAAAAAAAATAGACAGTGAACTGACCTGGACCACCTGGTGCGTGGTGGTGACTCATCCTATACGTTAAGAATTGCTCCTGGTTAGCTCCTTCGAGGAGTAAGGGCATTTTTAATGGCAAGCTCTTAGGCTTAAAAAGAATATTTCAAAGAAATTTAAGCCTAAAAGCTTGTCCTTAATGATGGTCTAATTAAACCCATATTGTAAAATAATATAGTGTTATATTTATGGCCTTTTTTTTAAAAAAAATTTAGAAACTGTTTTTAACAGATTTACTGCAAAAAAGAAAAAAAATTCAAGTTATCGTTATTCTTTTAATTTTACTCTTCAATTACAAAAATAAATTAGATTATTAATACGAGCTTAGAGATAATATACAATATAGTGTTATACGTATTTGTATTAAAAAAATTATTATCACATACATTATAGTCTTAAAACTTTTATAAATGAACTTAAACTTTTTATTGTGAAAAATTATATTTATAAAAATTTAGTAGTAAAGAAAAACGGTTATATTACATGTTATTTTTGATATCCAAATTTTTAGATATAGAGATAAAGTGGAAAATACTATTCGAAAATACTTTTTGGGTAGAAATTTGGTATATAAAATATTTATTTAAAAACTATTCAGTATAATTATTAAAAAAATGTAGTTATATTTGAGTTTTAAATCAAAAGTATATGATATACACAACTACTTTATTTACTTGGCGTGACCAATTTTTATTTTATATAGATTTGGTGTGACATATCTGTATTTATTTATAAATTGTTTTATTTTGTATTTACATTGTCTCGATAAGAATTTATTAAAAAAAAAATTAGTTTCGTCGTCGATATGTGTCTTCGAGATTTTGACTATGCGTCTTCGTCTTTAGTCTTCTACTCCCATCTTAGACGTTGAACAAACAAAAAAATTCTCTATTTTCTCGGGAAAACACTCGAGAAAACTCTATTTTCTCCTAACACTTTTACACACGAATTTACAATCATCGAGCCCAGATAAGGACGACGACGATTTCAAATTCGATCATCTCTTTTTGAATGATCTGCTCTCTAATCTTTGATTTAATCCTCTGAGTTTGAGTTCGAGTTGATTTGAGGCGGAGATCTCGAAGATGAAGCAGCTGCTTCTGTGTTTTCTCCCATGGCTGCTTCTCTCCCTCTTGATGATAACCTCCTTTAGCGAGGCTCGATTCGTGGTGGAGAAGAATAGTTTATCTGTGACTTCGCCGGAGAGTATAAAAGGAACTCATGATAGTGCGATTGGAAACTTTGGGATTCCTCAGTACGGTGGAAGTATGGCGGGGACGGTGGTTTACCCTAAAGAGAATAAGAAATCGTGTAAAGAGTTTAGCGATTTCTCGATTTCGTTTAAGTCTCAGCCTGGTGCTTTACCTACGTTTCTCTTAGTTGATCGTGGAGGTACTTTAATTTCACTACTGGTATCGATTTTGCATTGATTCTCTCAATTTGTGTTGTTTTTGATTGATTTAACACAATTGATGTTAGATTTAGTAGTCTTTATGTAATTTTTTGGATTTAGATTGAAGCTTGGGATAAGTGTGTTCATCTGTAAGTAAGTGATTTTAGTTGCTAGGTTGTGATAATCTGGTTTGTTAAGTGTGTATAGCTTGTCTTACGTTCCCTCTTCTGTTTAACTTACCATATCTACGACTTAGTTAGCTTAATGGTGGATGGTAATGTTTTGTTGTTGTGTAGATTGTTTTTTCGCTTTGAAGGTGTGGAATGCACAGAAAGCTGGTGCTTCGGCTGTTCTTGTGGCAGATAATGTGGATGAGCCTTTGATTACTATGGATACACCTGAAGAGGATGTTTCGTCTGCAAAGTACATTGAGAATATTACCATACCTTCTGCTCTTGTTACTAAAGGTTTCGGTGAAAAGCTGAAGAAAGAGATTAGTGGAGGGGATATGGTTAACTTGAATCTTGACTGGAGAGAGGCCGTTCCGCACCCTGATGACCGTGTTGAGTATGAATTGTGGACTAACAGTAACGATGAATGCGGGGTTAAGTGTGACATGTTGATGGAATTTGTAAAAGATTTCAAAGGTGCGGCTCAAATTCTCGAGAAAGGGGGTTTCACTCAGTTTAGACCTCATTACATCACCTGGTATTGCCCTCACGCTTTCACGTTGAGCCGACAGTGCAAGTCTCAGTGTATCAACAAGGGAAGATACTGCGCTCCTGATCCTGAGCAGGATTTTAGCTCAGGATACGATGGCAAAGACGTGGTCGTTGAAAACTTGAGACAGCTTTGTGTATTCAAGGTGGCAAATGAAACCAGGAAACCCTGGGTCTGGTGGGATTACGTCACTGATTTCCAGATCAGATGTCCGATGAAGGAAAAGAAATACAATAAAGATTGTGCTGAGTCTGTTATCAAATCTCTTGGTGAGTGTTTCTTCCTACAGGTCTCAAAAGTTAAAGAAAAGCAGTTTTTTTGGGAGACTGAGGTCATATTTTCGGCGTTTATCTCTACAGGTATCGATACTAAAAAAATTGACAAGTGTATGGGAGACCCTGATGCTGACATGGACAATCCAGTTCTAAAGGAAGAACAAGACGCTCAAGTAAATTACCCCTATTACACCTGAATTTTCCTCTGGGCATCTAATAATCATGTTCTTTAAGTAACCATTTGGGGTTGACATTTTATATTATGTAGGTTGGCAAGGGTTCAAGGGGTGATGTTACCATATTGCCCACCTTAGTTGTCAACAACAGACAGTACCGAGGTTTGTCCTGCAGTGTTCAACTTAGACTTGATCATGTAGTTTAGGCTGTTATTTAATTGTTTTCTTGCAGGCAAGTTAGAGAAGAGTGCAGTACTCAAGGCTCTATGCTCCGGTTTTGAGGAGTCAACTGAACCAGCTATATGTCTCAGCACAGGTATGTTTTACATACCCTTACCTAGAATATCCAACTCGATACTCGAAGTGCCTAGAATAAGATTTCCCTTCTTATAAGTTTAATTCTGATTTACATGCCCACTGGTCGGTCATCATATAAATGGCTGGAATGTAAAGTGTACACCAGTGGTCAAACTTAAAAACGCTTATTGTAAATTTTTAATTTGCAATCTTCTATTGCATTTGACAGATATGGAGACAAACGAGTGCTTAGATAACAATGGTGGTTGCTGGGAAGATAAATCATCCAACATAACTGCTTGCAAGGTATATTGTGATAATTCCTGCAAAGAATTTCTGTTATATGTATTAATCTGCTTTATTTTCAGGATACTTTTCGTGGAAAAGTATGCGTGTGCCCTATAGTTGATGGTGTGCGATTCAAAGGGGATGGTTACAGTCACTGTGAGCGTGAGTGCTCTGGTCATCTTTCATAAAGTTTTTATAGTTAAGTTGACTGATGACTGTTATACTGTACCAATCGAGAATGGCACAACATTAGTCAGATTTGTTACAGAGTGTGACATTTTGTGGTCTTACAGTATGGAAAGATATCAGTGAACTGTAAATTGGATGTTGGGTTCAACATATAATCTTGGCTGCATGATCACTAGAACTCGTAGCAAAAGAATATTTACAAAGGGCTAAATTGAGCCGACTTCTACTATAGGATATTGTGTTCTTTGCATTTGTTGTTCACGTGCTTCTGTTTGATCACATTTCATACTTATTTTGTGTTTTTCATTGCAGCAAGCGGGCCAGGGAGATGCACAATTAACAATGGAGGTTGTTGGCATGAAGAGAAAGATGGACATGCGTTCTCTGCTTGTGTGGTTTGTGTTTCATCTGTACTTTGACTTAATTTGCACAATCTCATGCTATAGTAAACTACTTATGTCTCAACATGTAATGCCTTCAGGACAAGGACAGTGTTAAATGCGAGTGTCCTCCGGGATTTAAAGGAGACGGTACTAAGAAATGTGAAGGTTAGACCTGTGCTAAAAGTCGGGTTACCGTACTTGAACCCGTATTTCTTTGTGTTGCTTTATATAAACATCGTCTTAAGGATTTCTGTACTTCCTTCACTAGACATTGATGAGTGCAAGGAGAAGAAAGCTTGTCAGTGCCCAGAATGTAGCTGTAAGAACACATGGGGAAGTTACGAATGCTCTTGTAGTGGGGACCTTCTCTACATGAGAGACCATGACACTTGCATCAGTGAGTTTTCATGAACTCTGGATTTCTATTTCTATTGATATGCTCGTGCATACAAATAACCTCTGTTTTCTTTTGGTTGGAAATTTAGGCAAGACGGGTGCACAAGTGAGATCAGCATGGGCAGCCGTTTGGCTTATTATGTTATCATTGGGACTAGCAGCTGCTGGGGCGTACCTTGTTTACAAATATAGATTGAGGGTAAGCTTTTAATTCATCCTTCTCCTCTCTTATCTGCTTACTTTTTGTGGTAAACGCGAAAGAAGTGTGTCTTCTGTTTTGCTGGTTAAAACATCACACCATGTCTTTCCGTATCCATTGCTTAGGGAAACTGTTATAACCTTTGTATGCCCTGATTTTACAGCAATACATGGACTCAGAGATCAGAGCCATAATGGCACAGTACATGCCACTGGACAGCCAACCCGAGGTCCCAAACCACGTGAATGATGAACATGCCTGAGAGAGCTTAATGATCGATCTATTTATTTTCCGGAAAGGACTTAAGGTGACGCGTTCTTTTAATTGATGTGGCCCTTGATGTCGGTCTTTTTCTCGCCTCTGTATCTTTGTAACTCTTTACCAAATAGTGTATTTGCAAAAGAAAGAGATTTTAAAGTTACTGTCTATTTTTTTTCACTAGTCCATGGGACTTTTGTAATAGGGAAACTCTGATGTAGCGTCAAGAGTAATGGGCAAACTAGACTAGCTACTCAACAACAGAACCAAACATCAATATTTTAAAGTTAATCTTTAGACTTTGGACAAGTTCAGTTTGGCTATAAGTTTTTCTTTTCTTTACTATGAATCATTTTAGTACAAGCAATAGTGGTACCGCAATCTTTGTATTGTCTCGCTAAGTCGGTTACACAAAATCCGTTCTTAAGGAGTTACTATTGCAGGTTTAGGCTTTGGTCGTTATAGCACCATGCTCTCGAGTTTTCAAGCGACATTTTTTTATGCTAATCGTACTTAGACTCGAGGTTCGGAACAACCTCAATTTTGCCTTTCTTTGTGGAGAGCCAGAAGAAACCCGAGTTCTAACACTTAAAAACAGTTTAAGCCAACTTGCGCGGAACGAAGTTCATGCTAGATTCGTCAAACACTTTGCTTGTCTTACCTCTCACGGTTTCAACTTTCAATTGGCCTGATATTGTATTTGTATGTTTTGGTGTTCCAAGGGAAAATTTAGCAAATGATGACCAACATCTACAAAGGGTGTCAACAAACAGGCTTAAGTTAGATTCATAACCGAATTAAGGCTCCACGCTACAACGAAACAAGTTTGGAAATTTTCTAAACCAGTCTTCCCAAACAACAATACTACTTACATATCAAAGTAAGGACAAACGAGAATTAAATAGAGTCCTCTAACATTCATCTAGTTTGCTATAAAAGTAAAATAAGTAAAATTTCTAGTTAAAGAAAAAAAAGGATTACAAATAAACACCATAAGCCAAATCAAATTTAGCTTTCTCTGTAACCAAACAAGAAAATAAAACTAAGCTTCTCTTCGGTCTCGAGCAGGAACCGGTACCAAACTTGGAATGAAAGTACAGTGCAACGGCCAAGATTCAACCACATTATCAATACGAGTTTCACTGATCAACCAATTATCCCCGAAAACATAGATGTAGGTGTGACCATAGGCGACGCAAGAGCATATCACGAGCTTTTTATCTTCGATAAAGTAACTTGGCTGAGTGTAATATATTGTCTCTACTGCTAAATTCGGGAAGCTAGGACATGAAAAACTCATGAAATTCATCCAAACCACATCATTACCATTCTCAATATTGTTCTCGGTCACCCAATGTCAATCTTCTTTGTGACAATGCATTGCTTTAGCATCGAAAACCGATCTTCCCTAAAGACCTTAAGGACAAGAGCATCCCCATCATGGTTTCTCCCACAAGGTATATTACAAAAAAGTTATAATAGTCTGCTCGAAAAATCGAGTTTACTAATGTTGTAGCCCAAGGGATCGGTCTCGTTAGTATAACAATCATAATACAAAGGTCCATTCAAGGATACAGCAGTTTCAACACTAACATAGCCGTCATCAGTTTTTGACTTGGGACGGTCTATCCAAACATCAGAGCAAAAGTCATAGACTTTCCAAAATCTATCAGGGTTAAAGGAATAAGCAACCATATTGTATTTCTTATTGTGGTATACTATGCCGTCGAAACACATACGAGAATGTTTTAAACTCGACTCGATCAATCTACTTTGTCCTAACCAAGGGTTCCAAACAACGGCTCCGTTCTCCTTAGTACATAACAACAACTCATTGCAATCAACCATGTCTTCAAGTTCCAAAGATTCTAAACCGGGTGTGCCTAAGGGTAACTCACATACCACTATCACAGGATCGATGCTTACCGAATAAATCTTGTGTTTGGTTGCTATGATGAACCTAAACGTCATCTTGTGGTTGTTCAGGAACTTCTTGTCGTCGAAGAGAGTGTTCCATTGCTTAGATACGGCTTTAAAGCGAACAAGAACTTTAGGTGGGACGCGAGAGAGTATCTCTTCAATAAACTCCCATGGAAGCTTCTCCAGATGCGCCATCACTTCACCTAACTTAGGGTTGTGCCCGGACACGTGTGGGTTTGGCTTTGATACCAATTGAAACGACCCAACGAATATTTCTTTTTAATCCATTAAGTAAGGGGGGTGTATTCAAACAATGATTTTAGGGGGGTGTATTCAAAGTAGAATTTTAAGAGATTTGTGTAGAACTTATAAATCCAGTGTTATTCAAACATGAATTTTAAAAAGTCTCATGAAATCCACTGTTATTGAACTAATGATTTCAAAATCCACCTTAAAATCCACTGTTATTGAAAACAATTTGTGGATTTGGCTTTTAATGATTTTGAAGGATTTGAGAGGATTTCCTTAGTTAAAAATACAGAAATCCAAATCTCATGGTTTTTGGTGAGATTTGAAAGGATTTTACAAAAGTCATATGAACTTCCCTAAAATCATCAAAATCATTTAAAAACTCAATAAAACTCAAATCTCTTAAAATTCCATTTTGAATACACCCCTTAGAGGATTTTAGATTTTTTTTAAAATTCTCTGTTATTCAACTTGTAATTTACAAATCTATTTCTAAATCTTATGTTATTGAAAATGGACATTTATAAAATCAATTAAAATCACTCACAATCTCTTGTTATTCAAATAACAATTTGTAAAAATCATATAAAATCTACTGTTATTGGAAACACAATAAAATCTTTTTAAAAATCTCATAACAGTGATTTTGGGAAAATTTGGATACAATTTTACACTAGAAATCCAATTTATAAAATCACACCTCTAGAGTGATATTCTGAAATATTTATAACACACAGTTACGGGAAAACAATCACTTCACAAGGACAGCTCCATTAGGGCAATACACTTGATCCAACATGATCGTTTGCCTTGCACGAGACGACCAAGCTTGATCACTGGAACCCATTTATGTTCTTCAGCATCCTGGCCTCCACGTCCATCACCACCCCTCTCTTAGTCCACCTCTTACACGTTCGCCACGACCGCCTCTCTTAGTCCATGCATGTCCGACACCACCATGGTCTCCACCATGTTCAGCTCCACGTTATCCACCGGTCCGTCATTGTTTGAGTGTAGGAGGCTGTTCAATCATTGTATTTTTTACGTCTTTATTTTTTTTAGAATCCTTTTTTTGTTCTAAAAATCTCTTGAAACACCCCAATATAATCTCTATGAATCTCACTAAATCACAAACTTTTTTTCGTTCTTAAAATAAAACATTTAACAATTCCACAAAATATCCTTGAAAACTCTATTAAATCTCTCACAATCCAAGATTTTCTAAATCTCACAAATTCTCCAAAATCATGGTTTCAATACACCCCCCATAATAGTCTCACACCTACCAATAACCTAACCATAAACAAATAACAAACATTCAATACCAAACATCAACTATATATCATCGGTCTCGTCTTTCCATTCGATCACACTTTCTGTTTACCTGCACGACAAACACAATGAGTTACATAAGTATAATCACAAATACTCAGTGAGACGATCCTCCAATCAACTAGATTATACACAGAAGCTCAGAAAACCAACCAACACGCATAAACATATGTAACACATTTAAACCAAGCATAAAAAGACACGAACAACTCGCTGTCCAGAACTGGTGTCGATTGCCACTCGAACTAGTGTCGACCGACACCCGCCTGGTCTCAATTGACACTGACCCTGCAACAGCCCTTTCATTTCATCTCAGTGAGAACGGATCCAAGCCACAAACTCGACCACATTGAACCCGAACCATCAAACATGCATCACACACCATCAAAATACACAAAACATACACACCAAACATAGATCCAATACATATACACATTCAAAACACACATCAGAAGGTTCATAAGCTCATATAAGCCATGGTCATACACTCACCTCTGATTTGGATTGAATAAGGATGAAAACAGAGAAGAAGAACACTACAACATAAATTTTTCCTCGAATCTAGCAACACCGTTCAAACGCCATGAACCAACAACCAACCATTAACAACGCTTAACCAAACCCAGCCAACACACCAAAATCCCAAGATTGAACTAATCATCAACCTTCGAGGTCTCCATTTAGTCTCTATCCATGATATCAGCGTAATAGACCTCATATGCTCATAACTCCTCACTCTCATGTCACAACCTTTGAGTAGTATGGCTCTCACTCTCAAACCACAGTCTTCGAGCCATACCATCTCACTCTCTAAATCTGTCCTCTCCTTTTGTTATATTTTGAATTATTATTTATTTTTAAGGTACATTACCTTTATTTACAACAAGAAAATTCCTATTAATAAGTTACTATATTATAATTAAAAAGGAACAAAGTGCATAATCCCTTTAATTTGGCATAAGATCAAATAAAAATTAAAAATTAATAATAAAAAAGCTTAAAAATATATATATTTCATGATAAGGAAATGATCATAGATTGGCAAAAATCAAAAGATTTTTGATGTATCCATTCCATGCATGTATCCGCTTTCAATACACATACAGTACTAGAGATATATATATATATATATATATATAGTACTCCCTTTGTTTCATTTTAAATGATGTTTTAGCCAAAAAAAATTGTGTTTCAGTATAAGTGATGTTTTCAATTTTCTATGCAAAACTTTAATGGATTTAATATTTTTTTGACGAATAATATTTTACATCATATTTTCTTATTTGGTTGAATTCATATTAGTTAATGTTGTTTTTAATGGCAAATGGGTAAATTATATGTTTTATTAATTGGTGTGCGAAAACCTTAAACATCCCTTAAATTGAAACAGAGGGAGTAGGCAGAGCCGACCTCGTGAATTTTGGGGTCCCATACAAAAAAAAATATGATAGGCTTTTATAGATAAAATTTTAAAGTTAAGACTAAATCTTAAAATTTTAGAAAAAAAAATGGGGCCTCTTTTTGTAACAAAAAGGGATAAAATTTAAATATCTAGACCCAATCTTAAAAATTAACAAAAATGGGGCCTAATTTTGCAAAAACAAAAATATATTTGGGGCATAATTTTCTTACTAAAAATATCAAAAAAGTGGAGGCCCAATACATATGTCTCTTAGAGCATTTTCAGTGGGAAGTACTCTTAAAATGTACTTATTATTATTTTTAATATAAATTTTGTAAAAATTTTAGTTTCAAGAAAATCTTGGACATTACATGGAAAAGAGAGAGGGATGAAACAACAGGAGAGAGAGGAGAAAAGAAGAATATGAATTGATTTTTATTTTTTTTTAAATAAACAACCTATCAAACCATGACACATAAGGGTTCTTGTGGGTACTTAAAATACCTATTGAGGCTTCTCAATTTCAATAATTTTAATTTACTTTTACTAACTTTTAATTTTAGCAATCTCTTAAGTACCTCCACTGGAGGTGGTCTTAGAAATTGGTGAAGGGCCGGGCCTTGGGAGTAGGTTTTAGTACCTTCTTCAGAAACTGTACCACAATCGTAGTATTGTCTCACTGAATAGGTTAAAGAGTTAGTATCGCAGGTTCATGCAGGTTCATGTAAGTAATGATATTTCAAGCCATAATAGCACTCAAGGTTCGGACCTACCTCAAACTTGCCTTCCTTTGTTAAAGCTCCATGCAAAATCGAAGCAATTAAGTTTGGAGTTTTCCAAAACCATTCTTGAATATTATTATTATTATTTTGAATAATCAAAGAGGTTCTCGGCCGAAGTCCATATATCCTCTCAGGCCCGAGACCAAAGCATGTTATATGGTCCCAAACGCTACTCGAAACGGCGACCTCTAAACTTTTGCCAGAGATCTTAACCGATTGAGCTATTAGCACTAGGTGAATAAAACTTTTAGTTTGATTAAAACAAAGAATTTATTTTTACAAAAAAAAGAGTGAAAAGTAGTAAAATCTCTAATTTAAAACACCAAAACTCAAATTCACTGTAGCTATCTCTATTACGTACCAAACAAGAAGCCAAATTTGTAATAAAGCTAAGCTTCTGTTTCTACAGGCTCTTCTCTTCGGTCTGGAGCAGGAACCGGTACCAAACTTGGAATAAACGTACAGTGCAAAGGCCAACGACTAACCATATCATCTATAGGAGTTTCACTGATCAATTTATTATCCCCCAAAATATATATCCAAGCCTGACCAGTGTTGTCGCAAGAACACACCACAAGCCTCTTACCTTCGATGAAATAACTTGGCTGAGAGAAGCGTACAGTCTCTACTAAATCCGGCAAGTTAGGACTTGAAAAAGACATAAAATTCATCCAAACCACATTACTACCATCGTCCGAGTTAATCTTGTCCTTGGTCACCCAAATATCAATCTTCTTTGTGACAATGCATTGCTTTAGCAACGAAAAACGATCATCCTTAGAGACCCCAAGGACATAAGCTTCTCCATCATAGTTTCTCCCACAAGGTAGATTACAAAAAGTTCCGAATAGTCCGCTCGAAAAATCGAATTTACTAATGTGGTAGCACAAAGGATCAGTCTTGTTAGTAAAACAAACATAATACAAAGTTCCATTCAAGGATACAGCAGTTTCAACACTAACATACTTGTCATGATCAGTTTTTGACTTGAAGCGGCCTATCCAAACATCAGAGGAAAAGGCATAGACTGTCCAAAAGCAAGGGTTTAAGGAATAAGCAACCATCTTGTATTTCTTCTTGTTGCATACTATGCCGTCGAAACACATACGAGAATGTTTTAAACTCGACTCGATCAATCTACTTTGACCTAACCATGGGTTCCAAACAACGGCTCCTCTCTTCTTGCCACATAACAACAGGCCATTGCAATCAACCAATTTTTTAAGTTCCCGAGTCTTTAAACCGGGTGTGTCTAAGGGTAACTCACGTACCTCTATCACAGGATCGATGCTTACCGAATAAATATTGTGTTTGGTTGCTATGATGAACCTAAACGTCATCTTGTGGTTGTTCAAGAACCTCTTGGCGTCGAAAAGAGCGTTCCATTGCTTAGATACGGCTCTGAAGCGGACAAGAACTTTAGGTGGCACCCGAGAGAGTATCTCTTCAATCAACTCCCATGGAAGCTTCTCCAGATGTTCCATAATTTCACCTTAATTAGGGTTTTCGCTTTCTCTATCTTATAATTTATAAAGTAACATAAATTTGTTAAAACATTATATCAAACATTATAGTTTCTAAATGATAAAGAGTAGAAACTATAACATAAAAATGTAGATTCCTACCAGAAAAAAAATAACATAAAAATGTAGATATATCACATAGATATTTCTGTTAACAAAGTTTTATCTTTAAGTTTTGTCTGATAATTATGTGAAATATGTAGAATGGTAAGTAAATAATCCGATATTTATAATTTTAGACGTACATTAAAAAAATTATAAAAAATCTAAAATATATATAAAATAACATATTTAAAAGTTAAAATACTGTTTTTAAGAATTATCTGTAATTTTAGTTACACTTCTTCAAAAATAATAATATCTATTTTGGTATTCTTTCTAATATATTTTTGTATACTGATATTATTACGAAATCATCTTTTTGTTTTGCGTTTTTCTTTTTAAGAAAGGAAAATGATATACATATTTGAAGTTATTAAAGTGAAAATATTTAAACATATGTTAAAACCTAATAAAATGAATTGAATATGTCGATATCTCAATGAAGGCCATCGATTCAGAAAAATAAAGGGCCTCAAAACATAAATAGGGGTTATAAATTTCTATCTCATTAGCCGCGGAAAACGAATCAAAATTTTGATATGATACAACCTTATAGTTTTTAAGTGGAAAAGAGTGTAATCTATCCGAACCGAACCGTCCAATGAAGAATAAGAGGAGAGGAAAGCGTTGATGGCGCGTGAAGCGCATGCACAGAAAAAATATATATATAAGGGTTCACCCACCCCAATTATGCCTAAAATCTCTATTATATGGTTCCTATAGAAATACAATGCAACAAAATTTCCTTTTCTGCTGATTTGCTTATATGATCTTAGGAATACTGGCTGCTATGGCTGAAAAAAAAGTCAAAAGACTTCTAGCTCATATTTCGATTGAACATGTAGGTTATAAACTTATATCCGTTTTGGTTCCCATGTGGAACCATAGAACGAACTCAATAACTACTAATTGATATCTTTAGTTATTAATTAGTTTTGCATTAATGACGATTATGTATAATATATTGAGTATATGAACAAATATTTGTTTTTCCTGTAAAGATTTCCTGTTTTTTTTTGGGTGAAAAACATAAATTTCCTTTTTGTAATAGGTTTAGAACTTTACTTTTAAAAAAAGAAATATTTTAATAAATTTAAAATTGATACATGTCAATATCTTATCGATTCAATTGACACGTGTCACAATCACGTTAATGACTAACTTTGAAAACCATACTTTATATAATAAGATTAGATTAATTCCTAGACGTGTTATCTTTGAATAAAATATAATTAAAGCTAAATTTTTTTATTATAACTTACAAAAAAATAATATCCAAATTTGTTTTAGAAAAAAAAATTAGAGAAAATTTATAATTAGTGAAGAGTTTTTTTTTTTGTCTGAACAAACTAGTATATGTATATATATATATACTTGAAATTTGTTATTAAGTGTTGGTTATAAAAGTCTAATAACTTTAAATTGTTCATCACCAAAAATATTTGCGAGCTATTCACCATTATTCATAATATTGCCAAATATATTGCAAACCTTGATTTTGTAATTATCCCCTAGAAAGTATTTGAGGTTCGAATTTGTACTACCCGAAGTTGACAATACTCAAAATTTTAGTATTGAGACATGTCCAAACTATTAGAAAATACATAAATTATCTCAAAACCTCATGTATTTTTAACCCAAATTTACGAAAACAGTTTCATTCTTAAAAAATGTCCAAAATATAGAAAAATGATTATTTAGGGTTCGTTGGCTATACTTTCTGAAGCCGTAAGAAATAGGAGTGAGTATTATACCACAATCTTAGTATTCTCTCACGGGAAAATGGAATATTTCAACCTGTACTATTTCAGAAGTGTAAGATTCTACTTAGACAACCAAATCGTGAGCTTTTTAACCTAAAACCTCAAATAATTCAAAATAATTATCTAGATTTTGAATCGTTACCATTATCCTACACTGACTCAAACAGTGTTAATCAACCGTTAAGTAAAGCTAAGGCACATAACACGCGCGTAAGCACCGATGTAGCACTGCCTTTGGTTTTGAAAGCTTAAAACAACGTCGTTTCCCTATTTTATTAAAACGACGTCGTTTTAAATTAGGGCAAAAATCTCAAAGTAGGGTTCAACCCTTTATCTCTGATTTAAGTTCTCTTTTGTAATACTTAGAGAGGTTTTAGCGATAATGGAGAATAAGCATTGAGGTTTACTGCGATTCGCAAGTATAGAAGAAACAAGGCGAGAAGGAACTGTAATCGTTATCCAGAATCGATTACCTAGAATCAAAATCGACAATGAGGTATTATTTGTTTGTCTCGATTCCAAATTTTGGTTCACAAGTGTAGAAGAAATAAGTGTTGTCATCCTTGTCAACAGAAGAGAGTCAAGTCAATACACTTGGAACTACTTTCAATATAACTTCTAGACAACGAGAGTCGAACAGAGTCCATTTGTGAGAACCCAATTTGCGGAGAGGTTAAATGAATTGATTTGGCCACCTATGTCACCAAAGTGCACTTATCTTTTTGGTTAAGGGTTCTGAGAGAACTTTACAGTTACGCGTGCTTATACTGGAGTAGTCAAAGGATGGGTGACATTCTGGGAAGTGGTTGTCAAAACTGTGTGAGTGAGGCCAAAACACAGGGAAAGATCATCTGATGATATGTAGGGTCGGTAATCAAGACTTTAAGCCTCCAGGACGTAGCAAACCGGCCGTCGGATATTGATGGGCTCATGGGCCTAGTGAGAGGACGTGAGACCCATTAAGAGAGGTGTTCGCATAGGCTGGTGGTGAACATGGGGCCCATTAGAAAGATGGCAGTCGGGGCGTTACAAGTGGTATCGGAGCTGAACCCAGACAAGTGTGGAGTGGTGGGCTCACACTGTCAGGGGGTGATGATGGTTGTGCGCAACGATGACGTTGCAGTCTGTTAGTGGGGGAGAATTGTGAGCCTCCAGTTTGCGGAGAGGTTATATGAATTGATTTGGCCACCTATATCACCAAAGTGCACTTATCTTTTCGGTCAAGGGTCCTGAGAGAACTTTACAATTAAGCGTGTTTATGCTGGAGTAGTCAATGGATTGGTGACCTACCGGAAGTGGTTGTCGGAACTGTGTGAGTAAGGCCAAAACACAGGGAAATATCATGTGGTTATATGTAGGATCGGTAAACAAGACTTTAAGCCTCCTGTACGTAGCAAACCGACCGGCAGATAATGATGGGCTCATGGGCCTAGTGAGAGGACTTAAGGCCCATTAAGAAAGGTGTACCCATGAGCTGGTGGTGAACATGGGGCCCACTGGAGATATGGCGGTCGGGGCGTTACACCATTAACATTGAATCTAGTTTGAATGTTTTATTTAAACAAAGAATTTATTTTAGGGAAAATTCCATATAAATACCAAACTTGGAACGAAGGTGCAGTGCAAAGGCCAACGACTAACCATATCATCTATACGAGTTTTACTTATCAATTTAGTATCCCCCAAAATATATATCCTGACCAGTGTTGTCGCAAGAACACACCACAAGCCTCTTACCTTCGATGAAGTAACTTGGCTGAGAGTAGCGTTCAGTCTCTACTAAAGTCAAGTTAGGACTTGAAAACGTCATGAAGTTTATCCAAACCACATCATCACCATTTAACCTACAGTAATATCAGAAACTTCCCCAGCATATTTCAGTTACATATAAACTACAAATTGTCTTAAAAAGGGTCATGTCATTACTGTTTTCTCACTTTATTTTGAATTGTTTTGAAGTGATTTTATTTTAGTTTTGGGCAGGAATTTATTTTCTGTTTTTTTTCTTGGAGTAAATCATCCTTAAGATAGGATTTGGATTTTTTTCTTAAAATGAAAACGTATTACCAAAACTGGATTCATATATTTGACTAGAAACAAACATAGTTGCTTACTACCCTTTTTATCTTATTTACTAAACACATTAAATTTACTACCAATTAAGGTGTAGAAGTGTTGACTAACATATGTGTATATATATGTAGGCATGTTCCAGAAAATAAAAATCATTCAAACAAAAATGGCTTTGTCAAAGTTTCAACTTGCAGCCCTTCTTCTAATCACATATTCTCTCCTGTTCACTTCTCAAGGTAAACATTTTATTTTAACTCTATTCTTGTCTTTTTTAGTTCTTATAAAACTCACTTGTATATATATTTTCACTTGAAAGTTTTGCTGTACATATATATATATATATATATAAAACATATGGTGTATTCTTCTACTAACAACAATAAGTCACCCACATACAAATTGTTGAAAAATACATATATAATTTCGTTTATATTGGAAAAAGAAATATAGTATACACTACTCATGATCACACTTTTGTTTTCGTTGGATTCTGATGTATAGTATTGAAGGCAGACGATATTTTGCCTGGAGTGTGTAATTTTAGAGGTCCATGCAAGTTTAGCTATGATTGTACGGATCGATGTGGACCGCCTGAATTCCCAAAAGATACTACAGGGACATGCATTGCTCCTCTTGGCAGTGGACTTCTTTGTTGTTGTAGTTTTGGTTAAATATTAATATTATCATTATAAAGTAATAAAGTGGAGTTTTTATCATTATTATTTTTCTTATCGAGTATTTTTGCTTTAGTCATATGACTACAAAAATATTAAATCAAAGAAGAAGTGGCGAACATGTAAATAAAACTTCTAAGAACATGGGTAAAATACATAATTACCCTTAAAATCACACACATATCCTTCTTCTTCCATGCACCATTCCTAGTGGCGGAACTAGGTTTTAAATCTACGCTACACATGGGTTTATTTGATATATTTTGGTGAAAATTATATACGATTGGTGATATTTATTCAATATTAATCAATAAAAAATTAAATTACTATTTAATGCAAAACAATTTTCAAATACATAATTAAAACAAAATATATATATACTTAATAGTCTTTAAAAATCATATGAAATCAAGGGCATCATGAATCGATCTTGTTTTCTCATGCTCACTTGGCTGCTAACACCTATGTCTTCTTATTTCTCTTTACATTCATCGTTTTCCTACTCTTCATCTTCTTTTTTGTAATCTACCCGCAACCCCCGGCTGCACACCAACCCCATCTGGATGCACCCCCGCAAGCCCCAACTCTACAATCCCCAGCTGCAAACCCAAGCTAACCAACCTCGGCTACACGCCAGAAAACCTTGGCTGCACTCTCTCAACCTTTAATGGTCCCACTAGAGCATGCATTAGTACCACACTGTATAACCGCTCTAGGCTATACCCACTGGTACACCCCAGCTTGACCAGCACCACCTCTGGCCAACATGGCCCCCACAACACCCACAATCGGTCAACCCAACGACCCCTTTTAATGCGCTTGCGATCCACCAACAAAGTCCATCGTGGTACTCTGGCCCACGCTCTTGTCGCTCCCTAAGTCTCTATCATACCCCTACCGCGACCACGCACACGACCACTACCCCAACCACCAACACCTTTAGCCATTTATACTAACGTAATAGAGGCTAAGAACTGATGAGATCGTCCCAAGGACTCAATGCACTCTAAGGTGGTGAGAAGATATTTCGTAGCTTCATCGGACGGTGAAGCCACGAAAAACAAAGATGGTGGAGGGAACGGTCGCAAAAGAGCTGCGGAAGACTCATGATTTACTAAACTTGAATCCCTGAAATATGACGCACTAAGACGGATTCAAGGGTGACAATGGGAATCATTCTCGACAAGACCCCCTGGATATGACACACCAAGACGAATAATGAATATCAATGGATATTACACATTATTGAACAAACCAATGGATATTACACACTATTGAACAAACCAATGGATATTACACACCATTAACGAAAAATGATAAAAACTCTCAAAGGTTCAAAAAATTTCAAAAAGACTTATTTTTATTATTCATGGCATAACCTAGGCCTAGACAAAAGACCCGGATCTGAAATCCATACCTGAACCCGATCCAAAAAATCCAAACCGAACTCATATCCGATAATAGAAAATACCCGAATGGGTTTAGGATTTATTAACTTCGGATGCCCGAACCCGATCGGGTATTTTATCCGAAATCTGAAATAAAACCCGAACAAACCCGATAGTTTATGAACCTTTGTGTAAATGTATATAACCCTTAAGATTTTATCACCAAGAAGACAAGAATTATCTTGGCTAATCTTAGAAACACTTGTTAACATGGTTTTTTTTATTAGTTGGTTTTGTTAAGACATAAAGTTGTAAGTTGTTTTGAATCTTTGGTGAGTTTTGAACCTATGGTCTCTTTTTGTGCTTGGGTTTTAAGATTGAGTTCGGGGTTTTTTAAAGATCAGATGATTTTGGATTTTTTTTTTTAAAACATTGAATAAAAAAAATTAATACCAAACCAATTCCAAAATGTATTTTGTTTATTGGGTCTAATCCTAACCGACCCGAATCCAAACCTGAATACTATAAATACCTGAATGGGTCTGGGACCTTTTTACCGACATACCCGAAAATCTGAAATACCCAACCCGAACGCCCAGGCTTAGCAGTAACCTCATTATAAAGAGAATAACATATCCAAAACGTCAATAATACTAGCTTAACATGCAAAACATCTAGGGAGATGAAATTCAATCTCTAAAGTGCATGTAAGAGAGAGAAATCGACAAAATTAAACGTGTGGACGAAAATTGATCTTCTTTGATTCATTTTGGGCTGAATTCACTTAGTTATACTAGTAAAAATCCCTATAGCCACTTTCATGTTCGTAGCGCTGCGCCTTAATATTCGTGGCTATAAGGCAATTTAGCCAAAAAAAAAGCCATGAATGACTTAAGCTATAACGTTATAGCCATGAATATTAAGGCGCCACCTTCCTTTTTTTTAAGCTTCCCTTGTCCTTACAAAACATTTTAAACCTCTCACAGTACTTTCAATTGGCCAGACATTTGTATATACATATATGTTTGGTGTTCCAAGTGAACATTTTAGCATGTAAGGAAATATATAAACGAACACTGTCTTCTACAAACTAGCCATCCAAACTGGTAAGGATACTATCACAAAAAATCTGTTTTTCCAAAAAAAGAGAGAGTGAAATCTCTAGTTTAAAACACCAAAACTTAAATCTTTAGCTTTATATATATATTAGCAAACAAGAAGCAAACATGTAAGACTACTAAACTTATAACTCTGCCAGTTCTTCGCTTCGGCCTCAATCACGAACCTGTACCAAATTTAGCGACTACGCGACGACGACTTTACGACCCAGTTACGGCAACACCTTTTCAGTCGTCAGGTAATCGCTATTTGGCGACTACAAAGATTAGTCGGTAACGTAGTAGCTAATAGGCGACTAATATGTGACTAAATATCTGAGACGATAAAGTTGTCACTAAATAGTCGCTAAATGGCGACTAAGTTGCGACAAATATGCCGAGTCGTAAGGTGGTCGCTAAACGGTCGTTCAATAGAATTTGTAATATCATTGTATAAAATTTATGAAATTTAAAATTTGGTAATCGGGTAAATTAAATTATAAAGATTTGGTATAATTTAAGCTGATAAACCAAACCAACTAAATTCACATCCTTTATATAAAAAAAATGTTTATTATATTGTCTAAATCCTATTTTTATGGCAACTTAATAAAAACAACATAATTTTTAATACAATTAGTTATGAATTTGTATACCAAGTAGTATTTTCTACCAAGTAGTATTAATTTTTAATACAATTAGTTATGAATTTGTATACCAAGTAGTATTTTCTACCAAGTAGTATACCAAGTATACAAATTAATCAAATTAACAATTAGCTTTTGTAATAACAATAACAGTCAGCCCAATAAGAAAAATCCCAGTAAACCTGAGCGACTATTTCGCGACTACAGACGGCCCAATAAGAAAAGCTCAACAAACCTTACCGATTCGACAAACCTTAAACTTCTTCTCTTCCATGTTCAACCCTAGCCAGCCACCGAACCTTACACTTCTTCTTCTCCTTTGATCTTCTTCTTCTTCTTCTGTTTGTGTCTCTCTAAATCAACTCTTCGAACCCTTCTCTTCTTTGAATCAAACCCTCTGTTTTCTCTCTTCTTCTTCAATTTTCTTCTTCTGATTTGTTCTCTTCGATCTTCAGTTATGCCTATAGCAAAGAGTAAAGGAAGAAAGAGAAGAGTTCCCAATGTTTCACAAAGACCCGGAGGCTTTAAACCCCCTACCGTTGAGAGGCGAAAGAGCCCTCTACCGGCTCAATACAATTTCACACCGGCGGTCCCAATTCCTCCGCCTCAGACGCCCCAAGAGCCTACTCGGGTGGAGAACCAACCGTCACCGTCAACAACGCCCCAAATCCGGAACTACCCACCGCCACAATCGCTGTTTCAGACCTCCGTGAATCAAGTCCGTCGAGACCAGTCGACTCGTTCATCACCGGAAGTGCAGACTAGGCGAGGTTCTCAACCGGAAGATCCCGTGCATGATCCTCCAGACACTCCCGTTCATCACTCTCAGGCGCCAAGTCATCCGTCATCTCAAGGCCACAACTTCGAACCTGGTCCCGTGTTACCAGAACTTCAGGAGGACACCATAAGGGCTCTAAATGCCCTCCTTACGGTGCCAGGCAGAGAGAGGTTCACAACTGTTCTCTGTGAAGAAGAGGTGCCTGGAACGAGTTGGTAAGACTGTTTAATTGTTAGGCTCTTAAGTAGTTAGCTAATTAGTTAGCAAGTATGATGCTTAGTGATGAACTGTTAGGCTCTTAAGTAGTTAGCTAATTGGTTTTCTGACATGGTTAATGTCTCTAGTTAGGAAATGGTAATTTCTCAAGTGAAGTGTTAGGTTTTCTAATGTGTCTCACTGGTGATGCTTGATGCTTAGTGATGATGCTTAGTGATGTCTTGTTTTTTTATGTGTCTCATTGGTAAAGTAATTCACTTGCTTAGTGATGCATAATTCAGATTCTTAGTGATGCTTAGTGATGATGCTTAGTGATGCTTAGTAATGCTTGATGGTTAGTGATGCTTAGTTATGTCATGTTTTCTGATTTATCTCATTGGTGATGCTTGATGCGATGCTTAGTGATGATTCTTAGTTATCTCATTTTTTTGATGTTTCTCATTGGTAAAGGCATTTGCTTGCTTAGTGATGCATAATCTGATGCTTAGTGATGCTTGATGCTTAGTTATGTCATGTTTTCTGATGTGTCTCATTGATGATACTTGATGCTTAGTGATGCATAATCTGATGCATCACTACTGATGCTTAGTGATGCTTAGTGTCTCATGTTCTTTCACATTGTATTTACTCATTCTTTCTCGGTATTTTACATGGAGGTTTGATCGGGATCCAAAACTGGTGCGGATGATTACCAAAGTACTTACCAACAAGTTCAATGGTCCCTTCTATAGCTTGTCCTGTGTGCCACATGACAGAAGAGAAAGGTACTTCATAGAGTTTGCGGTAAGTTTTCTGACCTATACTTACTTGTGCTGTTTTTTTTTTCTTATGCACTAACACAAATAATTTCTCTTTCTTTCATAGAAAACCCACACTTGGGATCCCTTGATTACAGGGATAGTTCAAAAAGAGATTGAGACGGTCTGTCAACGCCGAATAAAGGATATGGTTAGCAATGTGAGGACAAGTCGTGAAAGACCAATTTGGATCGTTGACACTCTCTGGCAAGATATGGTTGCTCACTGGGATACTGATGATCAACAGCAAAGGAGTCTCACCTATTCCAAGGCTCGTATGTCTGACCGTGATGGTCTCGGTCCTCACATCCATTTATCTGGCCCAAAGTCGTATCAACAGATACAATCAGAAATGGTTAGTCACTTTTATTGTCAAGATACTTATATTTGTATTACCTTTGCAACTTTTAACAGTTTCATAACCCTTCTTTATTTTTAACATTTCAGGAAGAAAAAATGGGAAGAGCTGTCAATCTTGGTGAGGTTTTCATCAAAACACATACAAAGCAAAATGGAACATATGTTGATCGGAAGGCAGAGATAATCGCCCAAAATTATGAGAAGAACCTACAGGCGAGGTTGGATGAGCTTGAGGTAGATTCTTCAGCGGTTTCAGACGGTGCTTCACCAGCTCAAGAACTCACGATAGATGAATATACTGCCATATTTCTTCAGGTAAAGTGACATCTGAAACTTGGATGAATCTGTTTATCTCTTGGATGATATGTTTTGCCTATATTAAGTTTTTTCCTTTCTCCTTTCTTTCATAGTCCACTGAGAAGGATTCCCGAGGTAATTACTACGGAGTTGGCAGCCTCAAAGACAATCTTGGGGTTCTTGGCAAGCTCAACCGAGGAGACAAGTCTTCATCATTCATGGCATTGCAAGAGCAACTAAAGGAAGCTCAACGCAAGATTGAGGAGCAGGCTACTCTTAATGCTGAGGCTGCTGCCAGAGAAGCTGACATATCCCAAGTTGTATCTGAGCAAAAGGAGAAGATCAACAAGCTGGAAAAGTTCCTGCGCCAGTCCAATCCGGCATACGCGGATTTCTTGGAGACTGAATCAGCTGAGCCAACAACCACGGATCCTCTCACAACCAATCTACCTGCAACAGCTCCACAATCAACTCCACGATCAACTTCTTAGGTTTACTAATCCATCACTTTTTGTTTCTAAACTCATGAACTTGTCAGTTTCCAGTTTTTGTATGTTTGATAACTTGTACTTTTTGACTTTTGGGTTTTAAGTTCACTTTGTATGTTTGATGACTTGTCAGTTTCCAGGTTATGTTTTCATTCTGGAATTGTGGGTTTTTGTTCAGTTTGAGTCATTTTGCAAAAACAATTTCAAATAATAAAACCATTACATTTTTTTACGAAACATATAGTCGCTGTTTAGTCGGAAATTAGTCATCTAATAGTCGCTAAACAGTCGCTAAATAGTTACGACTGTTTTACGACTACGCCTTGACGTTATTTTAACCAAAACGTGGTCGTAAACTAGTCGCAATTCAGTCGCAAAAGTTTACGACTATGTTACGATTGGAAATAAAGAGTCGTCACTAAGTCGTAACATTGTCGTAACATAGTCGTAAATGTTTACGACTATGTTACGACTACATTTACGATTACATATATCAGTCCTAACATAGTCGCTAATCAGCGACTATCTTACGACTATTCTTTTTAGCGACTAAGGATTTACGACTACGCACAGTAGTCGTAAAATAGTCGTAAAACAAGGTTTAGCGACTAAGTAGCGACTAATACTGCAGTCGGTAAATGCATGTTTTCTTGTAGTATAGTGTGATCTTCCTTCCTAGGGGTAAAAGCAACCATCTTGTATTTCTTATTGTCGTTTACTATGCCGTCGAAACACATAGCGGCTCGACTCGATCCATCTACTCTGTCCCAACCATGGGTTCCAAATAGCGGCTCCTCTCTCTTTGCGACATAGCAACATGCCATTGCAACTAACCAATCTTTGAAGTTTCAAAGGGTAAGATTCAAAACCGGGTGTGCCTAAGGGTAACTCACGTACCACTATCACAGGATCAATGCTTACCGAATAAATCTTGTGTTTGGTTACCGAATAACAGCTTTTATGATATTTGAGTGATTAAAAACAAAAACAAAAAAAGTGTAAAAACTGAAGATTAAGAACAACAGAGATAAGATATGTCACCAGAGAAAGAGATGTTAACAATTTTTGTTGATCCATCAAATAAAGATGAGGAAGACACAAAAAAAGAGAGAGCTTCTTCATCATCATCAGGCATGTCCTCTAGAGGAGTCTTGGCTGCCATCTCTTACATGGCATCCGCTGGTATAAATATCTCCTAATCACATTTTGATATGTTCTAATGATTCTTTAAAATCTCTTGTGATTTGTTTCAAGAATATGATATAAGTTTTAAATCCATGTTACTTTGGCAGTTCTATTGGTAATGTTCAATAAAGCAGCACTTTCTTCATACAGATTTCCAAGTGCAAATGTCATAACTCTACTTCAGGTAATTGACTAATTACTTTTCACTGTATGATGTATGATATAGGCCTCCGACTTCAGGTCGGGTTGGATAATTCGGGTAATTTGGATACTCGGGTAGTTTTGAGTTTGAGAAATGTTATCGAAAATAACCGAATTACGTACATAACAGTCCGGTTTGGTTTGGGTATTGGGTATTTTCGGGGTTTTTTGCTTACCAAAATGAAACCAATATTTTGGTTTTTTGTTAAATTAGCTAAATCGGGTTAATTATCTCGGTTAATTGGGGTAAATTAGGTTTACTTTTGGTAATACATGTAATTCGGTTATATTGGGTCAGTTAGCTCAGTTAATTTATGGTAAAGCCGGTAATCTGCTTAAATTTGGGTAACTGATTGGTTAGAGCAAGCTGAACCAACCCAAACCACTAACCGGGTGCATATTAGAATTCCTTTCTACTGATTTTCTTCTCTTAACCGACACCAAACCAAAATCCAAAAAATCTTGGTTTTGTTCGGTTCGGTTCAGGTAATTTTCCGAGGACTAGTACTATATCAGAAAAGCGATATCAAAAGTGTTCTTTTACCATTTCAGTTGCCATGTTGACTATTGTGTGATCGTTCACCATTTTTTCTACCTGATGGCTAAAAAACTTGTACGAAAATTGATTTCATATATGTTTTCTTTGAGCTGCAGATGCTTTCTTCTTGTTTGATTTTGTATGTGATGAGATATTTCAAGATCATATCCTTCAATAATGATGGATCAAAGAGTGAGCACAACAAGAACAATTTGTTTACTCTTGTTTCAACAAAAAGGTTGATTCAGACGATCCCTCTTGCTTTCACATATCTATTTTATATGGTATGCAATAATTTTATGTTTTTCTAAATGTAAATTATTGTTCTTCAATTAATCTCATAAAACATACATTTTAATTCTTGTGTTATTTTTTTCTGTAATTACAGCTTGTAACAATGGAGTCCGTACGCAATATCAATGTTCCAATGTACACAACACTCCGACGAACTACAATATTTTTTACCATGGTTATGGAATATTTTCTTTCTGGTCAAAAACATTCAGTTTCAATCATCTTTAGGTAATTACATACTTCAAATTCTCCAATTAAAATGTGTCGTGATCATCGATATTTTTAAGCTTTTTGTTAACAAATTCGAGATACGAATAATTCAAATCGTTTTTTTCAGTGTGGGGATAATAATATTAGGAGCTCTAATCGCTGGAATAAGAGACTTATCGTTTGATGGTTATGGGTATGGACTAGTGTTCACAGCAAATATATGTACCGCGACTTACCTTGCCTTAATTGCACGTATCGGTAAATATTTCTCGCATCTTATATATAACATGCTCTGTTCTCGGGATTGAGAGTACTAATCATTATGTTCTACTTTGATTATATTGCATTCTTCAATTTTTGTTTGTTTCATATATATTCTTAGGCAAATCTAGTGGCCTCAACATCTTTGGACTAATGTGGTGTAATGGTAATACAAAGAACACATCATTTGCTCTATAGAGAAATGTTGTAATCATAGGTTTAAACTGATCTCATCTTCTTTAACATTAACAGGAATAATTTGCATTCCCTTTTTGTTGTTATGGACATCTGTGAAAGGTGAACTCGAAGCAATGTTATCATTTCCTCATCTCTACTCTCTTGGCTTTCAGGTACTTTTTACTATTGTTTTTTTTCTGGGTTAATCTTTTAATTAGTTTGAAAGTTTATACAAATCTCTTTAAATATCTACAAGAATGCCAAACATATAGATATTTACAAGTGGATATTTCATGGTCGCGTAAACATAATCTATAATCTTTTTTCCTATTATTATTATTCTTTTCAGGTGGTGACACCACCTGAAATAACGACAAATTATAATGATAGACAAAAATAAATAAATGTGAACAACTAAAAATGATGAAGAATTGTTTTATGGATCAATGATTTTGGTTTTAAATGTTTTTGTAGGTGGTGATATGTCTTTCATGTATATTGGCTTTCTTGATAAATTACTCTGTGTTCCTCAACACAACCCTTAATTCTGCACTAACACATTCAATATGTGGTAATCTGAAGGTACTTCTTCATGTTCTTGGATTAGGTTCAATTACATAAACCACACTTCTCTCTATTTGAGTATAGTGTTCTTGCACTAAATGATCAAATCTGCAATGTAATTTTAATTATTGATAACCATAAATGATTTGCATTGCAGGATCTATTTACCATAACACTAGGTTGGCTTATATTTGCTGGACTTCCATTTGATTTGGTGAGTTTATATACTAAACTTTTCTCAACTAATTTTTTACTTTTATCTTATAAATGAATTTGCATCATCTCATGAAACAAACTTGGAAATGATGTGATCATCACTGATCAAAATGTTGGATGTAATGCAGGTAAACGTCTTGGGCCAAGTGTTGGGTTTCACTGGATCTATTGTTTATGCGTTTTTCAAATATAAAGGCATTTGATAAGTAAACATTACAGAACTCAAACACTTGTAAGAAAGCTTTGTTTAGAAGATGTAGTTCCAAACATGTTTGTTATGCTTTAGGTAATCGCCGGCCATGCATGCTTATAAGTTTATAATCACATTTATTTCCATTTTTAAAAGTTTAAGTTCATGATTTTCATGTTTCATTTTTCTTAATTTCTTTAGTTCAAGTTTCGATTATGTAACTTCCGCTAAAAAGGTTATTTTTAGATAAAATAATACCATCAAAAGTATCGTTTCACCATTTTAAAATTTTAGGGGTTTGGAGTTTTTTTCTTGTATAGTTATATTTTGAATTTTTCTTATAAGTTAATACAATTACTATGTATATAATTCGATCAATATGTAATTTTTTATTGATATCTTGTTCTCAATATGGTATTCTAAAAATGTATAGCATTCAATTGTGGTTTTAATCACTAAATGCATTAAAACTAATTTAACATTTCAAAAAAAAAAAGTAGTAACTAAATAACTTAATAAAAACCATTAAAATTGATAACGGAAATTTTTTTTTATGGAATATAAAAGATTCACATATTCTTGAATTATAATATGTAGATAAGCAAATTATAAGTTATACTTATTCATCTTGAATTAACTAAAAAAGAAAATAATACCTTTTATGAACTATGTAACAATTAATAATGTATAGTGTAATCTCGCAAGACTCTTCATACATATATCATTGGGTTGTTATTGAGTTGGTAGAAGAAAACATGAAGCGATTCAACAATGGCTTATATCATCTCTAGTCTTCTTCTTGCACTTTTGGGTTCAGTGCTTTGCATGGATCCTTTCTCCTACGACCAGTCTCTAACATCCGAGGTACAACACCAAAAACATCTTTATAACTTCATTTATTTTTGTAATTTTAAGAGATCACAAAATTGTTACCCTATGTAATTTCATGAGAAAGTGCTTCACTGAGCCTCCACAATCGAGTGTTAAAACTGGAGAAGGATTCATAGAATTGAAGATCAACGAAAATGTAGTGGAGAGTGTTGATCTTGAGGAAGGCAACATATACAGCATTTCTGGTAAGGAAAGGGTTTGTTATAGGGTTTTTGTTGTTTCTTGTGTAGTACGTTATGATTTAAAGTCTATAGGGTTTTTGTTGTTTCTTGTGTACGTAGTACGTTATGATTTAAAGTCTTTGTATCAGCTTGGGTGAAGTTGAGAAATGAGAATCAACGAAAAGTAGGAATGGCTTTGAAGGGAAAGAATGGTAGAAATGTTTACGGAGGGGAAGTTATGGCGAAAAAACGATGCTGGTCTTTGCTTAAAGGCGGTATTACGGCGGATTTTACAGGCCGTTTCGACATGAATTTTGAGGTAAACAGAACGTATATTTGTGTCCATTTGTAGAGGTTTTCAAGCACTAATGTATGGATTTACACGGGGCAGATCGATGGCTTAGCGGCTGCGGAGATATATGTACAAAATGTGAGGCTGCAAGGGTTCAATAAAACTCAGTGGAGGCTACAACAAAACCAAGTCATTGAGAAGGTAGTGTGTACATATGATGAAAACGTTTAATCAGTGTTTGAAACAGTCTAAGTCTTTGAGAAAAACCGCAGATTCGGAAGAACAAAGTGAGATTTCAAATGATTTTTCAGAACGAAAGTGCATTAAAAGGATCAGTGATTTCCATAGAACAGATCAAACCATCATTCCTCCTTGGTTGTGCTATGAACTACCGAATCTTGGAAAGTGATAGCTACAGAGAATGGTTTGTGTCACGATTTAGACTAACTTCCTTCACCAATGAAATGAAATGGTATACAAATGAAGCAGTGAGAGGCCAAGAGAACTACTCACTGGCTGATTTAATGATGAGTATTGCAGAGGAAAACAAGATTTTAGTCAAAGGACATACGGTCTTGTGGGACGATAAAACTTGGCAGCCAAATTGGGTTAAGAAGATAACAGATCCTGAAGATTTGAAGAATGTGACAATCAACCGGATTAACTCCGTTATGAAGAGATATAAAGGGAGAGTAATTGGATGGGATGTGATGAATGAGAATGTGCATTTTAGCTACTTTGAGGACATGCTTGGGAAAAACGCTTCAGCTATTTTCTACTCTTTGGCATCCAAGCTTGATCCTGATATACCGTTGTTTCTGAACGAGTTTAACACAATAGAGTATCCTAAAGACGGAATTGGGAGTCCGGTCAACGTGATGAAGAAGATGGAAGAGATTGTTTCATACGCGGGAAACATTAAAATCAAAGGAGGGGTTGGAGCACAAGGTCACTTTGCTCCAAAACAGCCCAACTTGGTTTACATGAGATCCGCATTAGATACGTTAGGCTCTTTGGGATTTCCAGTCTGGCTGACAGAGGTTGATATGGCCAAGTGCCCAAATCAGGTATATATGCAATGCACACTTGGCTGGTTTGAAACTCTGAACTATCATAGCATAATAAGCAAGCCAAAGTTCATTTCCTGTGATAGGTTAAATACATGGAAGATATTCTGAGGGAAGCTTACTCGCATCCTGCGGTTGAAGGCATAATCCTATATGCAGGGCCTGAGGTGTCCGGTTTCAGCAAGTTGACACTTGCCGATAAAGATTTCAACAACACAGAAACAGGGGATCTAATTGACAAGCTGCTCCAAGAGTGGAAACAAGAACCTGCAGAGATTCCTATCAAAAACCATGAGCATAATGATGGAGAAGAAGGTCGAACAATCAGGTTTTCTCCAGAAATTTCTCTGCTGCATGGACATTACACAGTGACTGTAACTAATCCATCAATGAATACATTATCCACCAGCTTCAGCTTGGAGGTAACAAAGGAGATGGGTCATCTCCAAGAGGTTCAACTTGTAATCAATGCTTGAGAACTGAACCATAGTTGTATTATACTGAGGGATTATGTAAAAGACATATAGAGGAATGCTTAAGAATCCACAATACTGAACCAACCTAACGACTAAAGAAGAATTAAAGTTAATGAAAGGATTCTCAATAAATCATATGCACAGGACCAACTCAAAATACTGGTAGCAAACTGAAGAATGAATTTCAATGGTGTTGTTCCTTCATTATCTCGCCTGCTAGAATAACAAGTTCCACCATCTCAAATCCTGCAGCAGAAACAGAATCAGTCTTCTCACAGCTCGATTCACCGTCACTGACTGGATCCATGTCTGATTCAGCCGACCAGCTAATGGGTATGGAGATACCAAGGGCAGTCTTCAAATGGGTTGCCTCGACAAGGATGTTGGCAATAGCTACTTCACGTCTTCTCTCAGTTCTTTCAGTATCATTCTCTTCCTTTACCTGTAAAATAAGAACAACTAAAATTTGTCCTAACAGGAAGGAACCAAGAACTTAGTCCATATCACTTAAGTGTGCTGAAATTACCTTCAAGAGCGCAAGACGAAGTCTGCGTATTGTAGTCGTCAAGTGTCCCAGGCTTTCAAGGTTCTCTTTTATAGCTGCGTATTCTACTTTCATTCTGCCAATACAAGAAAGATCGATCGCAGATGTTTCCAAGCATGATTAAACAAACAAAGGAGACCACAAATATAAAATATTTGCCAATGTTATGTAGGGATGACAAACCTTGCATAATCAATGTTACTGGCATAATCTGCTTCAGTGTTCACATGACCTCCGCCTCTTGCACTTGGGTCAATCCAACGATTTAAGTAAGACTTCTTCCACATATTCTTTAGTCTTCCCTCTTTCTCATTGGTGATAAATATCTTGCCACTGCTTCTTCCTGTCGTTTCTTCCTCTCTCGCACCACTCATTTTGCTAGCAAGGATATAATATTTTCAGAGGAATGTAACATTTGTCCTCTACATAAAACTCAGAACCCAAAAGTGACATATTTATAACAGAAGATTTTCTGGCTTTATTATCATCCCTGAGAAATGTCACTAGCATGGCAGGTACAAGAAAACAGTATTACAAAGAAAACCCCGTAGTTTGAACAGAAGATAGAGGCATAATGGTTTCAAAAGACTGCTTAGACGAACTACAGAACGTGCAATATCTAACCTCTAATATCATCAACTATGTATTAAATTGCACAATATACAATCTATTTAAGTAACGGAAACAACCTAAGAGGAGACAGAATGATAAAGAAAGTAGTAGCACACAGTCAGAATATATTGTGTATGAACATGTAAGCACCAGAAAAGGAACTTCAGGCAAAAAAAATTAGGACAAATCTGATGGGAAGGTTATGAGCAAGGATGGTACCGTACTCTCTTAGCCACTGATAGTCCTGACGTAGTTGTGCTAACTCCATAAGGGTTCTCACCTTTTCATTGGTAACCTAAAAGAATATTCACCTTTTCATTGGTAATCTGTTGTAGGAACCAAACAGATTATTTTTTCTCTAGCTTGAAAGCTTGAAACAACTTAATGTAGAGAAAAGAAACCTGCAAGACATTCCTTTGAAGCTCATCTACTTTCTGCTGGAGAGCTGCATTGACATTTTCTTCATGTAAATGTCTCTCTTCCTGCTGTGATAGAAGTAACAGAGCTCCAACCTGATTATACGTCAAAAAGGATTGAAAAATACACATTATGACAGCAAAAAGAAATGATACATGAAACTCCAAATGACTAGATAGGAACAAAAGAGACCCACAAGTTGATTCTTTCATTAAACATTGAAGACTAATCAACAGCCACAGTTTTCTTGCTTTTATCACTAAGAAATGAGAAAAAATATATATAATTTCTTGCTTTTATCACTAAAAATAAGAAATAACCTTCTCTTGTAATGCTTGTGCAAGGGCTTCAGATGCATCCCCTCTACTTTCAGCCATGATTTTGGCAATACTAGGTTCCACAAGCTGCATTCAAAAGAGAATCGCTCTTACAACATAAAAATCATGACAAAGTGTATGAGACAGGAATGATCCAAATCTCAAATAAAAGCTCTAACCACTTTCTCATTATATTAGATCAAGCTTGTCCGTAAAAAAAGGACAAAGTTAATGCCCATTACAATTGAGGAATTAGGATCTAGGAATCTTAGAATAGCAGGTGCAGGCATTAATGTCAGTTTAAGCTAACCAAACAAATATTGCAGAAATCCAAACTTATGCCTTCCTAGAGAAACACAAAATATAATGACGTAAATTCCAGACCAAAAAGAGGAATTCTTTTTGCAAAATCTGCCAGCTCACACCTTAGCTACTTGGCAAGATTCAACAACTGTGTTTATATGCACATCCCGGCATTCAGATTCATCAGGCTTCAAATCATGTTGCGGTGGCACTACATTCTGTATTTCTGATGAGTGAGGCTTGAGTTTTTCTTCTAGATTTTTGGAAATCGATTTAATATATATCCCTTCCTCATTCAGTAAATCAATAATGTAGGCCCTCAGTTGAGAATGATGATGGCGCATATCTGTAATGCCATTAACGATCAGCCTATCTGCAACAATCTGTATGCAAGTTAATAGTGACACCTCGAAGGGTAAGATTAATATTGTCGAATTCAGGAATTATTATGCATTGAGTGCCCACATTCTTCTTTTCCAACGCACGAACCCTCTTCTTCAAATGATTCTCAATCTCTAATCCCTAGAGTAACAAATAACAGCTGTTAGTGAATGCTGCATCTTGGTTCTTAACTCTTGAAGATGAACAGATGAGGAAAGAAACGATACATACCACTCGTAATTTACTCTGAAGATTATCCACAGTGTTCTTAACTGATCTCAACTCTCCTTCCAATGCAGCCTGTCTGAAAAGAGTTGTTCAAATAGCAGATAGAAACAACAAATCATCATATAATAATACACTTACATTTCCTAGAAGTTATCTATCTTCCTTGTTTTTTTCAATCTAACTATGCTTTTTTTTTGTTTGGTTGACGGAAAAGAATAGGAGATTCAGAATTTAGAGTAATAAAGTATAAACATGATACAAATAAAGTCCAAGATTTCAAAATGGCCAATTGAACTTTCTCTGCCTTCAAAAAGTCTCATGATTTAATAAGTCACAGGAGCCGATATAGAATTAACCTCCGACAAACCAAACTCCTATAAATTCTGTACACGCTAACTTTTACGTTGTTGCTAAGTACAAAACCTCAATATATTACATAATTTTGACTTCACTACCAGAACTTTATGGAAATCAGACAATTAAATGTAGACCAATTTTTTCCACAAATTTCATTTTGCTGAAATCTTCTATTTAACCAACTTTACTAGCCAAGGGCGAACAGTCAACACGACGAAATAAGTAGCTTTACTTTGAGATAGTGTCCACCAAATTAAAAAATCAGAGAAGTTCTCAGAAACTTACTACATATTCGGATGTTGAAGGATCATTGAAAGTCCATGATTCTATAGGATCATCCAATAAACTTGCACACTTATCGTCCAAACTCATGTCAAGGGACACAGAGAGAGAAGCTTTACGAATTTCATAGAACTTCTCAATCACCTGAATAGGTTGAGAAAAAGAGAATAGAAAGGTCAACACATGAAAGATTTTAGTCACTTACAATCATGAAGATTCAAAAACAGTGATATACTGAGGGAGTTCAAATTAACAGATCGGAAGTTGTGGACTTTTACGAGAGAATAAACAAGGGGAAGAAAAAGTGATAGACTATCAGGGTTGAACTTTGTTAAGACGAGCGAAAAATTTACTTCTGCATATGTTCTAGTCTGTTCTTCAAATTTTGCCAAGTCAGCTTGCAATGTGTCATTTAGTCTCTTCTGTACAAGACAATCTGAGCTGAGTTCATCCAACCTGTCTTATCATCACCAGGGACCAAACAAAAAACGGTGGAAGATATAAGTAACATAAGGGTAGGAGTAAGCATAATGGAAGTTGTATGTCTGTCCAGTATAAGATGTACAGGTTAGATAATAACAATTCACAATTATATTTTTTAACTTCTTGAGGGCAGAAAGTTTTCATAGAACAGTTAAAGTGCATGGCTTCTAAGAGAGATCCAGATCAGTAGACGCAGTAATCTTTTTGTCTATATAAAGGGAAACTTGTAAAAGGGTGAACAGTGTCACAATTACCGCATCTCAGTTTCACCAAGTCTCTGAGACATTATTTCAGCGTTCTCTTTAGCTTTCTCAGCCTGTTAAAACATAAAAAAAATATATGTAAGAATATGTTCTTAAATTTACATTTTCTCTTTCCCATAGATTGATATGAAATTCTTTCATACCTCCATTACTGATTTATCTCTTTCAGAAAAAGCAGCAGCCACAGAACCCTGGAAATATCTAACCTGTGTTTCTGCTTCCAAGTTCTGGAAGTGAAAGAATACATCAGAATATCTAGATGTAAGGAGGATATGATCTAAAAGATAAAGCTGACTAGAAATTAAAAAATATTGAGAAAGACCTTTGCTACTTCTCCAGCATGTAAATCTGCTAACTGAGCCTGTATAGACAGCTTATAAGCATTTCCTTCAGGAGATCCTTCAAATCTAAAGCATTTTATTTTAAAAACTTCAAAGATACTCACTTTCACACGGTAAGCTTCTGCAAGCTCCTCTTGAAGATTCTGTTTCGCCCTTGTGCAAGCAGCCAAGTTCAGTTTTAAGCTCTCTATCTCCTGCTCCAAGCTAGCTGTCCTATTAGAGTAATACCCCATGTCATTTAACATAGTTTAAGCGACGAAGAACTTATTCAGCCATCTACGAGGTGAGCGAAAAAGTAAGGTAGCATTCCATTGCTAAACAATGAACTTAACATCTAATCAGGAAGTGGGATAGAAAGAAAATAAGAACTCTGCTATGAGGCGAAAGAATTTCATTGCTGAATTTCGAATTTAATTCTAATCAGAGAGTGTGATAGAATTCAGGATACCTCTGGAAATGCATCCGAGTAGCCACACCAAGAATGCTAGGTCCACCTTGTTGCATGCACAACTGTTCAATATCTTTCTGTAGTTCATTTCGCTCTGTAATACGAAAAACTATGGTCATACTCAACATATAATAGGTAATCAAGATGCAGAAATAACATGAAGTCTAAAAAAACAATGACAACTAATATCTTCATACAAGCATAACGCACATAGTACCAAAGAACATATAAAAAGTACTTAACCCAAAAGAGAAAGGGTCATTCCCATTAGCTATGAATAACTCAATTTCAAGATTATAAGAAGAAAACACAAGTAGATAACTAAAAGGAACCATCTTTTGCATCTGAAAAGGCAGAGATACACTTCAAGAAGGCTTCAGAGAAGTAAACGTAGACTAAAAAGCATTGCTACAAAGCCAAGAAACATGTCCAAGGGTCTAAATAACTACATAACACCAAGAGACTTGTACTACTAACTCACACAAAAGAAACTACAGTTGAGAAATTGAGAAAACGTACCAAGTTCAAGTTGTTTGATCCGAGCCTTTAGAATCTCATTCTCATCTAAATTAAGATCCATATGTTTGTATCTGCAGAAAGATCAAAACTTTGAATAAAAAGAGTAAAGAACTTTACTGGAAAATTACAGACTTTTGAGCAGATGTGATGCTTAGAAAATATTAAAAAACAAAACCCAGAACTCATAAAATCGAAAAGCATTCAAATGAAACCCTGAAATTAGCCATGGATTTAGGGAAGAGACAATTCGGAATAGAATCGCAAAAAGGTTGAAATTGAGACAAAGCACGATTAGGAAGAAAGTGTTTGTACCTTTTTCTTCTTCGAAATTGACTCCAAGAAAATGTCTCCTTTCGTCAGATTATGTTCGCTGGATATATTCTGTAATTTTGTATGTTTACACTTTACAACCACGAAAATAATAATTGTCTATAAGAAAATGTTTTAAATTTTTTTAATTACAGATGTTATTTATAAAAAGGAAACTTTTTAAAAAAATCATATATAAAAATAAGCAAAATTATTTATAACTGATAAAATAAATATAACTATTTTGATTTACCTATCGTGGTTTAAATATTTAACAACATTAATGGTAAATAAGATTTGTCTCTTTTTTATTTTTTTCTAAATTTTTAATTATAATAAAATCTTAACAACGAAAATTTAAAAATCGAAAATAAAATTAAGGTATAGCCTTGTTTGGCTTAATAATATGATAGACGGTATATAGAATTATACAAAAATCATAAAATATATAAGATATAACTTGGAAGCATTAGATCAATTTTAAAATAGATTTATTTTATCTTACAATTACATATTTTATGATTTTTTGATAATTCTATATGGATCTATCATATTACTAAGCCTGGTTATAATCATAGTAATTTCTCTTTTTTCTATACCTTAATTTTATCCCCGATTTTCATGGCTAATATAATCATATGTAAAATATTTTATTTTATTATTTTAGGATTTTTTCATGTATTTTTATCAACTTTAAAATATTCTACATAATTTTTGACAAAATTTTAAAAAGTGTTTTTTTTAGCAAACAGAAAATTTTACTTTATACAGTAATAAGCTAAAAATATGACCAATCGTGAGATTTTAATGGTTGGTTAAATAAAAATATTAAAAAATAACCTCTTTTTCTTCATCATTAAAAAAATAACCTAGTTTCTTGCACACCATATGTTCGACAAAATGGCTCACTCATATTCGAAGAAAACAAATTACAATTAGAAGAAAACATCTTAATAGCATTAGCATCACTACCATTCAATACCACATACAACAAACAAATCCAATTCAAGACTCATCACTACAACTTCCACAATCATCTTCCTTACCATCACCACAAAACCCATTACCCAAATCACAAACCTTTCCCCAAACATCTTCCTCAACAGGAACAACAGACAACCTCGGCTGTCTAAACAAAACAAAACCCTTAATCCCTTTGTCTCTTTTCATCTCTTTCAAATCCACAAATTTCCTCATCTCACCAACCCTTTTAACATCTACTGCTCCTTCATCATCATCTTCATCAGTGTACCATTCACGTGATACCTCCACAACACCAACGATGCATCTTGATTTGGTTCCTGAATGGTAAAAGAAACAGAGATCTCCTAAAGTCATGGACTTTAGATTCTTCTGAGCTTGTTTGTTTCTGACACCGTCCCATTTGCTGATGCCATTGTTTGCTTCTTGGTCTGACCATGACCACTCACTTGGCTCTGTTTTGAGTAACCAGTATCGTCGCTTCGTTTTCCCCATTTTTTTGTTTTCTTTACTTATTTCATAAATTAGGGATTAATATAATCTCTAATGTTCAGTGCTATTTAATGGGCCAGTGGTTGATATGATAGGCTTTTAGAGTCCATTAAGCTGGCTTGGCCCGAATCAAATCAATTGCCCATTGGCTTCTATAAAACAATTTTATGTTATATTTTTAAACTATAATCTGGTGACATACTTTATAACTTAATTTAAGTAAGAAAATAACCAAGATTTTCTATATGTTTTCAATTTCTAAATATACATCATATTCATTTTGTTTAGTTTTATAGGATGGTAAAATATAACAGTTGAGGTTATTAATCATAAATTTGAATTTTATGTATATGTATATCATTTATATAAGTGGATTTATCTATCATATTTGTAATTTATTGTCAATCTTATTTTTAAAAAATAAAATTTAAATTTAAGCTACAAAAATTATAATATTTGAAAGACGAATCTTATTTTTATGTATATGTATATCATTTGTATAAGTGGATTTATCTATCATATTTGTAATTTATTGTCAATCTTATTTTTAAAATATAAAATTTAAATTTAAGCTACAAAACTTATAATATTTGAAAGACGAATCTTATTTTTATAAAATTGTACCAATTTATATTTTAAAAAACTTTAAACAACTACAAAATACCTCTGGAAATTAACTAATAACTATTAATTTACATTATAATAATAAATCTAAATTTTATATTACTTTAAATTCATATATTATCGTGGTCCAAACATTATTAATTTTATAGAGGTTTTACTGTATTTTTGCTTTGATGATCTTATTTTTGCTTTTTCAGTATATCAAATAGCATATGATATAATATATATCTTTAACAAAATTATGTTACTTTTTAAAATATAAGATAAAACTAAGCGAAAACCCTAAGTTAGATGAAGTGATGGCGCATCTGGAGAAGCTTCCATGGGAATTGATCGAAGAGATACTCTCTCGTGTGCCACCTAAAGTTCTTGTTCGCTTCAGAGCCGTATCTAAGCAATGGAACGCTCTTTTCGACGACAAGAGGTTCTTGAACAACCACAAGATGACGTTTAGGTTCATCCTAGCAACCAAACGCAAGATTTATTCGGTAAGCATTGATCCTGTGATAGTGGTACGTGAGTTACCCTTAGACACACCTGGTTTAGAGACTTTGGAACTTAAAAACGTGGTTGATTGCAATGAGTTGTTGCTATGTGGCAAGAAGAGAGGAGCCGTTGTTTGGAACCCTTGGTTAGGACAAAGTAGATGGTTCGAGCCGAGTTTAAAACATTCTCGTATGAATTTCCGAGGCATAGGATACGACAATAAGAATTACAAGATGGCTGCTTCATCTCCTGCGAAAGAAGATCCTACTCTTGACTTGTGGACAATCTATGAATTTTCATCTGATTTGTGGTTAGACCGTAAGTCAAAACCTGATAATAGTAGAATATGCATTGAAAGTGTTGTATCCTTGAATGGAACTTTGTATTGGGTTAGTTTTAATAAAATGAAAGATCCCTTGTACTTCCTAAGTAAATTTGATTTTTCGAGGGGATTATTCGATAGATTTTGTGATCTACCATGTGGGGATACTCTTGTCCTTGGGGTCTTTTGGGAAGATTGGTTTTCGTTGCTAAAGCAATGCATGGTGACAAAGAAGATTGAGATTTGGGTGACCAAGAACAAGATTAACTATGAGAATGGTGATGATGTGGTTTGGATGAATTTCATGACTTTGTCAAGTCATTTATACTACTATAAGCCAAGTTACTTCATCGAAGATAAAAGGCTCGTGGTTTGCTCTTGCGACTATACTACTGGTCAGGCTTGGATCTATGATTTGAGGGATGATAAGGTGATCAGTAAAACTTGTTTAGATGATATTGTGGTTGAATCTTGGCCTTTGCACTGTACGTTCATTCCAAGTTTGCTATCGGTTTCTCGAGGCCAATGAGAAGACTTATAAGTTTAGTTTGATTACATTTTGGCTTCTTTGTTACATTTGGTTGTAGAGAAACCTAAAGTTGATTTGAAATTTGGCTTCTTTGCTTAAACTAGAATTTTGACTGATTGTTTATTTTAAACAAACTTAATGCTCTGTTTGATTCTCGTTGCATTACTTTGATCCTTAACTCGATTTAGCGTGTAGCGTGGAGCCTTAATTAACTCGATTACAAGCATATATGAATAATTTGCAGAAATATACAGATATAATTTATGTGACCATAGAAACGTGTAGAAAATACATATAAAGGTTATATTGTCTATTATTTTTTACTTCATATGTTTAATCTGCAGCTTTTGGAGATAAAAGATAAACTTGCAAAAAATAGCGACTTAGAGTTGTTTGTTTTAATTTGTAAAAAACTGATATATATATATAGATGATTACTTTCATATTAGATTCAGTGAGCTAATTTATGTATATAAATTTCATATCAATTCAAAGGTTAACCAAAAAAAAAAAGATGAGAACAGTTTAAACCGATGACAGTTTACAACACTTTTTCTCTAATAATTCTGTAAACAAACAAATTTCAAATCCAAGCGTCTAAGAAGAAACTCGAAACTCGACCAACCATCTTTTGAAACTATCTGAAGACATGTTGTTTGTTCTGACTTCTGATTATGCTGTCAAGGTACAAATAATTATGCCAAAGACATGTTTTGATGAACACAAAACCAAAAGACAACTATAAGGATAAATTCAATTATGTGGAAGATGATACTTCAATACATGCCCAAAGCAATCAACATGTCTTTGTTGGAGTGTTGGATTGTCCCAACGATGATAGGTCATTGGCATAATGTTTTTCAACATTTTTAAAGGTGTTATTAAGAAAATGCAAACATTAGCGTTTTTTCTTGAAAATATTAAAGAGATAATTGTCAGATTCAAATTTCAAAAATCGAACTTAAAATGCAAAAATTTTATGTATTTGACTGGTATAATAATTACCAGTAAACCAATTGTTCGACTAGGTAAAAAATATCATAATGAATGTTTCTTTTGACTATAATAAATGTACTTAAACCATTTGAATTCTTATTTTTTTTAAGGAGAATTCTCTTAAATACCATGAAATAGGTATTTTTCCAAAAATACCATTACAAGTTTTATTTTCCAAAAATACCATTTTCCAAAAATATCACACAACTAAAACTAATATTTTTAACATTCAAAACTAACTTTTAAATTGTGGTATTTTTGGAAGTAAAAACAAATTGTGGTATTTTTGGAATAAAAACTAAAATTATGGCATCTAAGGGAATTTCTCTTCCTTTTTTAACTTTTACCAGATATATAATTACCAATTTAATTACCATTTGCAATTCTTAAGTTTCTTTCCAATTTTTCAACATGTGTCTTTATTTTGACTATTTAATAAATTCTATAAGTAAATAACTTGACATATTATGATGCTGTACATTATTCAACTTAAAACTTAAAAATTACCTTTTCAATGTTTATTTAATTACTATATATATGTAATCAATCTATACAAAAATAAGTACTCATAAAAAAAAAGGTTTAGAATATCACAATAATGGCTATCACCATGAAAATTTTTGTCACATTTTTGTTCATTGCTTTCTTCATCGTATCTTCTGTTCACTGTCGTTCAACAACTGCTACTCCTCCAAGCACCAGTATATTTTTACACCCCAATTCACAATCATGCACAAGAATTTGTCTTTTAATTCTTTTTTTGTTTAAATGAGTGTGTAATTTGGTTTGAATAATTTTTATTTTAATAAACAGGTTATGGAATAAAGCAACAAGATGTTCAATGTTTCTATGGAACAGAAACATGTCGTCGTAAAGGGAATCAAGGGTGTGTTATATTTTGTCGAGATCATGGTTACTTTTATGGCATGTGTACTTGGGATGCATGTTGTTGTCATGTTCCATATCAAGGCAGAGGTCCAAAATGAAGTAATCTAAATAGATAAATGTTTGTATACATTTGTTAAAGATGAGAGCTATGTATTTTCATGTATTTTGATTATATATAAAGAAACATTACAGTGAAATAAACAAAATTTACCAAACATAGTTAACATTGCATAATAGTAATTACGTTTGTTAATATTTTCCTCCAAAATGGCTTTTATTGTTTTTCATTGATAAGATTGTACATTTTCTTAAGTAATATATAAAGTTTCGTAACGTATTATGGAATATATACAAAATTTTCCTAATCTCGATTTTAATCTTGAAATTTAAAGGAAACGAATAACCGATTTACGATCACTCGAAACTCGAAAGTTATAAATTAATAGTGTGTTCATTAAATGTAATTACAATTATCTCAATTTTTAACCACATGCTTCCATTTCTCCAACTTTGAATATGATGCGATTTCACTTTTCCAATTACAGGAGCGAATCACCCTTTTGTCATGTTCAATATCAAGGCAGAGGTCCAAAATGAAGTAATCTAAATAGATAAATGTTTTATATATTCGTTAAAGATGAGAGCTATATTTTCATGTATTTTGATTATCTACAAAGAAAATTTGCAGCGAAAATAAACAAACTTTACCAAGTTACATAACGCATAGTTAACATCGCCATAATAGTTCTTTTTTTGTTTGTCTATTTTTTTTTTCTGGAATGGCTTTTATTGTTTTCTTTTCTTGATAATATTGTGCATTTCCTTATATAATACTCTCTACTAGATTCGGATCCACGCTACAACGTGGGTAAAAGTTATCGGGCTATTATTAATATGTTTTAATTTACTAAGTGATACAAATGTATTTTAAGATTTGTTTTCTTTACAAATATATCATTTTTATATTATGAATTTGCTATTTTTGTAACTAATTTTTCTAATAAGTTTGTATTGAATATTATCCAAAAACAGTAGCGAGTATGGTTAGTGCATGAAGCTGTGTTAAATAAATGGAGTTGATTATGGTGAATCATACATGTCTGTAACGGATATATGTTTTGAATGACCAATCTGTAACAGATTGCATTCGTAAAAATATTATTGATTACTCGCTGAACTATATAATTATGAGTTTAACAATGTAACAAATGAATTACTGTAATTTATATAGTTTGACACATAAAATAGTTTACCAGTAAAACTTATTCGTATTATGAATTTGCTTTATTCAATATTTGAATATTATATTTTGTTAATAAGACTTTGTGAGGTCAATTGGTAACAACTGTTACTTGTGGCTGTAGAGACTTTAACTATAAAATTTTGGCTGCAGAGAATTTGGCTGTAGATGCTTTGGCTGTAGAAACTTTTACTGTTAAAATCTGATTGGTACTGAACAATTTTTAAAGTTATGCATGTTATTTATATTATTATTATTATTATTTTATATTTATAATAAATATAAATTATATTATAAATGAATTTATAAAATAAAGGTATTATTGAAATGGATCTTAAAAGAACAAGAAAAAAATGAGAGTAATTAATTTATAAAAATAAAATATATAAAATATATTTATAAACTTGTGAAAAGATTTTAAATGTAATGAAGATATGAAAAATAAATATTTTTAATTGATTTTTAATTGATCAAATTTAAAGCCAGGTTTTTGACCTTTTGAGAAAAATGAGAAAACAAAGAAGGAAAAAAAAAAAGTGACTTTTAATGCTTTAAAAATAAATAAAAGCAAAAAATGTTGATTGGGAAATTAATTACTATTAAGGCTTTAAAACCATTTTAAAGCCTTAAAAGTCATCACCAATCGCCCTCTATATGTACCATTGTTAAAATTTGATTTAATTACATTCTTTAAGACCCGTAAAATGAACAATTTTGCATATTAAGTGGTGTGTATCATGTTCTGACCCATTGCAAAAATATTCTGACCCGTTTCTAATATTTTAAATATTCTTTTTTTTTTTTTGAATATTTTAAAGGTTTCGATATTAAAATATTTTATACTTTTGAAACATTTAAAAAGTATAATATTTTGAAACTTTTTAAAATTTTATATGCTCAAATAAATAACTTTACTAATCCAAACAAAAATTTTAAAACTGAAAGGCCGATAATTTAAACTTCATGCTCATTCATAGTTAGAAACATATTAGTCATGTTTATAATGATTTAAAATCATTGTCCAAAATATTTAACTGATGTTGTATGTCTTACACCTTTTTCGATCAATAAAGTATAGTACAAATTTGAGGAAAATATTTAACCAACCCGCTTAGATTTAACCAATATATTTAACCAACCCATTTTAGATATCCAAACTTTATTTTAATACGATTTTAAGTTTATAATAATATTTTCTTTTTCAATTGAGTAATATATATCCATTTTGAAATTGCAACATATTCAAAAAAGATGAATTTTTATTCTATATATAAATATTTTAATATAATAAATTAAAATAAGATCAAATAAAGGTAAAAGGAGAATAATAAATGTTTTAATTTATTATTTTAAATTAGTTATAGAAATATTAGGAAATCCGAAATCTAGATATGAAAATAATATAATCCGCTGGAAAAGTCTCCGATTTATATCCAAGCCTAATTAAATAATTGATTTTGAAATATCCAATTGTTTAATTTCGGGTTAATTTAAAATTTTTGACCTGACCAATCAATCCATGTAAAAGTGTACTTCTCTTACTATATAGGAGGTTTCAGAAATAATGCCACTTTGACACATTTCACACAAACTGAGAAAACATATAATTATACATATATGGTCTAACCATTAATTTATATATTTGTAGTTGTGTTTGATTAAACAAAAATAATTTCTTTAACTAATATACTATAAATATATTAATCATATAATTACATATATTTCATATAGTAAATAAACATTATTTTATATGGTAAATAAACATATAGTAAATAAACATTATTTTAAATAAACAGTAATTTTTTTCCAATAATATTATTTATATTATAATCATCAAATAACCGTAACCGTATGTAACCGTAACCGGATTTAACCGTAACTGTATATAACTGTAACAGTTGTAACTGTAACCGTTGTAACTGTAACCGTAACCGGATTTAACCGTAACCATATATAACCGTTGTAAATTATAAAAATTAGGTCTAAGGAATAAAAAATTAACAAATAAAGAAAAAATACATTAAGTTAGTCAACTATAAGTTAATCTTAGAAAATATTTGCATTATCGTGAATATTATGTAATATTTAAATATTTTATTCAGTAAGTTAATCTAAATAAGTTAGTCATTAATGTGACATGTGTCAATTGTATCGATAAGATATTGACATGCGTAAATTTAAGATATATTAAAATATGTTAAAAGTAAATTTATAAATCTATCATAAAAAAAATCTACATAAGTAATACCTATAAAAGTATATCTAATTATAATATATTTCTTTTATGTTAATTCAAAAATTCTTATCATGTAAAACTTGATTTTCAGAGTTACTAATTCACGTGATTGTGATATATGTCAAGTAAAACATCAGATGCCGGAATGTGAAAAATCTAATTTTGTAAAAAAAATTAGATGAAAATAGAAAATTACAACAAAAAATATATTCTGAATTTCAATATTTATAATTAAATTATTAACCTAATCTTTGGCTATGTCGGTTTGGGTTTATCAAAGAGATAAGGGTTTGATATTTGCAATTAAACCAGATCATATGTCGATTTTAGTTTATAAGGAAGGATTAAAGTTTAGTTTTTACAACTAAACATGTTATTTGGTAGCCTGGATTTGTAAATGAGGATTATAGTTTAGATTTTACGATTAAACAAGATTTATGTTGATTTAGGTTTATAAATAGAGAATTTTTGAGAAATATCCCTTTTGGTGTACCCTTTTTTAAAAATACCCCCTTTATCTATCCATTTTCAAAAATACCCCTTTTTAAATATAAAAAATTATAAAGTTTTATATAGTTTATAAGGTACTTCTATATAATAACTAGTACTGGGAGATTCGATACAAATATTTTAAAATGTTTTAAACAGTTTTAAATCGTTTTTATAAGTTTTATAAGGTTTTTAAAAGGTTTTTAAAGGGTTTATACGGTTTTTATAAGGTTTTTATAAGGTTTTTATAATTTATTTTTACGCTATTTATGAAAGGTGTATAAAGTTTTAGACACATATCAAGGTAATTTGTGTATATATTTATAAGCTTACACACATATTTGGATAAATTTCAATATTTTTAGTGGGGTTTTTGATAAAGGATGACAATGGGGTATTTTTAAAAAGAGGTATATGAAAAGGGGTATTTTTGAAATTATAAGGAGTAGAGTTTAGAATACACAATTTATACAAGGTTATTTATCTACTTCAATTTATAAAAGAAAATTATGATTTAGATGGTACAATTAAACGGGATTATGGGTTTAACAAAATAAATGTGTTTATTTAATGTTTTTACTTTTTTTATATGTTATAATTGTTGAATTAATTTATATTTAAATATAATATTTCATAGTGCAATCTCATTGGCTAAAACAAGAGGGGTGGATAAAAGGGAACTAAAAAAAGACATTATTATTTAAAATAAGGATAACAAAAATCAATATAATTCGTAGTATAATGATTTCTGAAATATTTTTTTTTCAAATATGTAATTTTGTATACTTTCATATTTTATAAAAATTCTTAATGCTAACTCATTTTTTGGATTGTTCTTAATTTGTAAGAAATTTACCATCAAATTTTGTAATAATTAATTAAGCTTAAGAAATACAATAAATTGCAACGTAAAAAATTTGCGAGAATATTTTTTTTAAAAACTGGAAGTTAGAAAATAACATTTTCGGATAATGGTATAATCATGTTAGGTATAATATCTAAATTAATTGTTTTGAAAAAATTGGTAATAGTAATATTATGAAAAATGGTGAATAGTTCACAATTTTTTTGGTGTCGATCATTTAACATTACTATATTTTTTATAATGGATGTTTAATAACGAATTTTGAATATGTATGATACATAAATAATTTTGTTTAACAAAAAACAATTTACCAGCTTTAAAAACTATCTTTTTCGAATACTTGGGATATTATATTCTTACAATAAAGTTTTGATGTTAATTTTATTTTGAAAATAAATAACACGTCTGTTAGACGGGCCCTAATATATATTTGAAAATATGATATTCAATTAATATTTAATTTTTTTGGAGAATTTTTGAGAAATACCCCTTTTGGTGTACCCCTTTTTAAAAATACCCCTTTTTAAAAATACCCCTTTTATCTATCCATTTTAAAAAATACCCCTTTTTAAATATAAAAAATTATAAAGTTTTATATAGTTTATAAGGTACTTCTATATAATAACTACTACTGGGAGATTCGATACAAATATTTTAAAATGTTTTAAATAGTTTTAAATCGTTTTTATAAGTTTTATAAGGTTTTTAAAAGGTTTTTAAAAGGGTTTATACGGTTTTTATAAGGTTTTTATAAGGTTTTTATAATTTATTTTTATGCTATTTATGAAAGGTATATAAAGTTTTATACACATATAAAGGTAATTTGTGTATATATTTATAAGCTTATACACATATTTGGATAAATTTCAATATTTTTAGTGGGTTTTTTGATAAGTTTGAAAAATGGGTATTTTTAAAAAGAGGTATATGAAAAGGGGTATTTTTGAAATTCCCCCTTTTTTGTGTGGTAATGTTACGATTTTCCAAATTTTAATATAGTATTTTTAATTCATACGTTAAAACATAAATTTTAATCCGCATTTTTACGCTGGCCCATATCTAGTTTAATTATAAAATTTAGCTTGAAATTTTGTTATTTATTCAAATGGCAAGGGGTTATATATGATTGCAAATAATACTAAATAAAATGTTACTTTCCAAAATGTTAATATAGATGTAATATAGATGTAATAGCATTTTTCAAAAGTCAGAGCATATGTTTAAAAGAACTAAAAATAAATTTGAAATTTGAAACCATTCAGCCATCCAAATCAATCAAATACACATCAGGAAGGGTTTAATATGCTAATGGATGATTGAAAATACAATAAACGAGTAAGTGGGTGTTTAATTGTTTATTTCATGATGTAACATTTGTTTTTCTATATCCTTTTATTAGTGTAAAACATATTTGATCGTTAACTTTAAATCTTGACAGCCTGTGTAAAGCTTGAGTGTGTCTGTATTAACATTTCCAAACACAATCAATCTCTCTCATATTTCTCGTTATTCAAACAATCTCTCTCTCTTGGGCAACTAACTACATGGATTCTGAGATGGAATCAAAGTTTGTATCTCTCATTACTCAATTACTAGCCTCTGTCGTAGACGATGAGAATTCTGATTCATACGAGTCAATAGTAATATCATTCATTACTGAAATAATTACTCTAGTCAGCTCACTAGATTTGGATTCGCAACCAGAGGCAGAAGAGTCGGAGCTGATGTCGCTCATTAAGAAAACATTGTATGTCTACAACTCTATGGATTTGGATTCGCAGCCTGAGCCGCTAAGGAAGCTCATATCATTTGTCTCTCATAAATTATATTTCAACTCTGTAAAGTTGGAGTCGAAGCTTATATCACTCATTACTCAAATAACATCTCTCGTCAGCTCTGTGGATTTGGATTCTCAGCCGGAGTCGGAGTTGATGTCACTCACCTCTCAAACAATCTCTTATTTCAAATCTATGGATTTGGATTCTCAACCGAAGCTGCTGCGAGAGTTCATACCACTCATTTCCCAAAAGATCTCACATCTCAACTCCGCAGATTCAAGTTTGGAGCCAGACTTGGATTTGAAACTCTCGTCACTCGTTAATGAAGCATTTCAACTTAAACCGCAGCCAGAGCTTATATCAATTATCAGTCAAATATTCTCCCTCATCATAACAGACTCCGACTCCGAGTCAGACCCGGAGCCAGAGCCAGAGCCGGAGCTAGAGACAGGGCTGGAATCACTAAAATCACTCATTTCTCAACTAATGTCTAGGAACCGCTTCCTTATGAAGCCGTTGTCTAGCGGCGGCGACACTAGGGACCTGGAGTGGGACTTCCTCACACGACTCGTTACTCAACTACTGTCTCTATTCACCTCAATGAATTTGGATTCCCAGCCGAAACCTGAATCGGAGCTCATGTCACTCACTAAACAAGTGATCTCTCATATCAACTCTATGGATTCGGATTCCCAGCAGAGGCTCATCTTATTCATTACAAAAAAAATATATCCCTATGAATATACGAGTGGATCGGTGAATCTCGAGATTGAGTCGGATCTCACGTCACTCATCCTTCAAATATTTTATCTAGCCATCTCTATGGATTCAGAGTGGCGATACCTTATTTTGGTATGCCCTCAAGAACAAGTAAGAGTGGTAGAAGGAGAATTTCATGTGACTGAACAAAAATACTTAAGGTGGAGTAACACAAAGTGGGACTGTCTCCCTTTAAACTGGGAAAAAATCATCCTAGCAAGAAGATATCGTGACACCCACTTTCTCTGTCGAGGTTGCAATGGCCAGAACCATAAAGAATATGAAAAGGCTCCAGTTGAGATCAGTCACCTTCTTCATCCAAAACATCCCTTGCAGCTTGTCTTTTATCCTGAGTATGAAGATACGGATAACACAATGCAATGTTATTGCTGTGATGAAGATCTCCATCGGATATTTTACTGTTGCTTGGCTTGTGGTTATGCTATGAATACATATTGTGCGGAAAAAACACCATCCTTGTCTATTGACTATCCGAAGTGGCATGAGCATCCACTTTCTCTATTTCCAAGACAGACGTCCTTAACTTGCAGCTTATGTGCTTTGACACATTCGAGCTGTCCGTTCTATATGTGTCCCCCTTGTGATTTTTTGGTCCATCAAAGTTGTTTACAATTACCATGTGTCATAAGGATATCTCGCCATCCTCATCGTATTGCCTTTACTTTTTCTTTTAACAAAGGAGATCTTTCTTGTGGTGTTTGTCGCACAAAGATCGACAATAATAATGGGGGATATTCTTGCATCAAGGACGGTTGTTCGTATGAGGCTCATTCAAAATGTGCCACACAGAGCAATGTGTGGGATGGTAAGGAACTTGAGAACGTGCCAGAAGAACTTGGGCCTTTTGTGAGGATTAGCGATGGAATCATACTGCATTTCCTTCATCAACATCAATTGAGACTTGATACGGACACGGGCAGGGATTACAACGACAATATGCAGTGCCAAGCATGCTTCATGCCAATCTATTTTGGTAATCTCTACTCTTGTATGCAATGCGATTATATTCTCCAAGAAAAATGCGCAGAACTTTCTCGCAAAATACATCACCCAATACATCCACATCTCCTCTCTCTAGCGCGCAGTTACAACGGTGTTAAGGAGGACTATACAAAAAGCTGTTCAGGTTGTGATCAGTTGTGCATAGCTGAATTCTTTTATAAATGCAGTGAAGATGGATGTCATTTTCAGCTACATGTACCATGCGCAACAATTTCTGAACCATTGAGTCATCAAAACCATATGCATCCTTTGTTCCTAACATCGAAACCAGGAGAGCAGAGGAGATGTTCCGCTTGTAACGATGTACAAAGCTGTGCCACAAAGGAAACATTCAATTGCATCGCATGCCACTTTTGTTTGTGTTTTGGATGTGCTACTTTACCTCAAAAGGTGAGGTATAAACATGATAAACATGTTCTCAGTCTTTGTTTTGTGAAGGATGAGATACGTACCATGACGTATTGGTGTGAAGTTTGCGAGGAAAAAATAAAGCCCAAGGAGCGGCTTTATATATGTGATGAGTATTGTTGTGTCACCCTACACGTTAAGTGTATGCTTGGGGAGGATTTGTACATGAAGCCTGCATCATCGTTGAAGTACTACAGTCAAATAGTAGATGTTCTACCCAACAATCATATGTCTCGACCTATTTGCTCATACTGTAAGAAACGTTGTCCATACAAAACAGTTATCAAAAACGATGGATTAATATTTTGTCGCCAAGATTGTTTTCGTAATTATTATTGATTGTGGCACTGGATCGTAATGAGGTCCACAATGGTAACGATTCAGAAAGGCAAGAAGATTAGAGTATGGGGAGTCATGAGTGTGATTTAGGTGTTGTTGGCATGCAATAAGTTTTTTTTTTGTGTTTTGCTCTTAGGGTAATTTAGTCATTTTGTACATTGAATAGCGTATTTTTAAAAATGGACACTAAGAGATGGTATTTGTTGAAAAAAGTATTATAAAAAGGTTATTTATGCAAATCCCCCATGAATATTATAAAATTTTCAATATCAAAATATTTTAAACTTTTTCAATATTTAAAAAAATATAATAATTTGAAAACATTGTAAAAGTTTATATGCTCAAATAAATAACTTTATTAATCCAAACATAACTTTTAAACTTGAAAGCCCGATAAATTAACTTCATACTAATTCATAATTAGAATCATACTGGTTATGTTTATAATGATTTAAAACCATTGTCAAAAATATTTAACCGATGTGGTATGTATTACATATTTTTTTATCATGTAATGGGTTCAGAGAAAAGCCAGTGAAGAGTTGTTATCTAGGTGCATTTCTGAGAGAGAATATGGGCGACGCTAGGGTTTCAAGTGACGTCGGAGGTAGGGTTTTGTGTATCGGCGAACAGGATGAGAATATGGAGGATGTGGGAACGCGAAGTCAGCCTACTGGGGATCCGCCAGACGCACCGGGCTTGTGGGTTCAGAAAGTGAAGGGAAGCCTTGGTGGTGGGATGCCGAGGCCGAAGGAGGTTTTGGCTCATGAGTTTGTGAAGGAGAGGCTGAGGGTTGAGTTCCCGAATGGTAAGAGTGGTGAGCCGGTGATCACGATTAGAGCGGAGGTTTTAGAAGCAATGCATGGCCTATGGAAACGGTGTATGATCGTGAAGGTCTTTGGGCGTAATGTTCCGGTAGCTGTGCTGAGTCGTAGACTAAGGGAGTTGTGGAAACCTAACCGTGATATGGTGGTTATGGACTTGCCTAGACAATTCTTTATGGTTAGGTTTGAGTCTGATGATGAATATATGGCCGCGTTGACGGGAGGGCCTTGGAAGGTGTTCGGTAGCTATTTGATGGTTCAAGCCTGGTCACCGGAGTTTGATCCAGTGCGGGATGAGATCGAAATGACTCCGGTGTGGGTGCGGTTGTCGAACATACCAGTTTCGTTTTACCATACTTCAATTCTTATGGGGATTGCTGAAGGGCTGGGAAAACCGATCAAAGTCGATCTTACAACGACAAACCTAGCTAGTGCGAGGTTCGCTCGTGTTTGTGTGGAGGTAAACTTGAAGATGCCACTGACAGGATCTGTGCTGGTTAATGAGGAGAGATTTTATGTGTCATATGAGGGTTTATCGACTATTTTCTCCTGTTGTGGGTTGTATGGGCACTTAGTGCATTCATGTCCGAATGCAGTACGGGAGCCGACACCGAGACGTGTGCATGAATCTTCTCAGTCTCGTCCTAATGTTACGCCTATTCAACAACCGGTGCAAGCAGAAGCCCAGGCTTGGGGGAGTCAGATGACAGATGGTTTTACTCCGGCAAGGAGAGGGGGTCGAAGGCAGGATGTAAATCAGGAATTGCCTGCGAAGTTGGGTAACAGAGGGATCCCGGCTCAGGGACAGAATATTCGTGTTTCGCAAGTAAGGAAAGAGGTGCCGGAGATCTCGGTGTCGAACAGTTTTGGAAGCTTGGAGGAAAATTTGGAAGTTTTAACAGGTACGGAAAATTCCTTGTTAGTTGAGGAGAATAAGGAAAATCGTAATTTGAGGAATCAAGGAAGTCGGGAGAAGAGTGCGACGCAAGGAAATTTAGTTGTGTTTGGGTCGCAAAAGGGGAACCAATTGGGTAGCATAGAGAAGCATAATGGGCCCAATAAGGCCCATGAGAAGTCCAAGATGAAAAATTCCAAACAGTCTAGACACTCAAGGGGGCTTGTCTTCGGCCCAATAAGAGGAGAGGCCGGTTTCTCTTTGTCTGGTAAACGGCTCCGGTTGGAACAAGAACGTCCACAGAAAGAGCTTCAGAGTGCAGAAGGTCCGTTGATGTTGATCGGCGCAGCGTCGAGTTTGCCGAAACAGGGGAGTGTCCCGCTGAACTTGCCACTGGCGATGGTCACTCCATCGACCGAGATTGGGGTGGATAGGGAGACCGTTAAATAATGTGTCGCCCCGGTGATTCTTGCCTTTGCTCATTTTTTAATGATGAATGTTTTAATGTGGAATTACCGGGGGGCTAACAAACCCAACTTTAGGCGTTCAGTGAGATACATTTTGAAGAAGTTTAATACAGATATGTTTTTGAGACTCATGCAGGTGGTGATGCGGCGAAGAGGATTTGTTACGGTTTGGGTTTTGCGAATTCTTTTCGAGTTGATGCAGTAGGGCAGAGTGGTGGCTTATGGTTATTGTGGAGGTCGGATTTGGGGGCTGTGGAGATTGTTTCCTCTTCGGATCAGTATATTTGTGCGAAAGTTACTAATGGTGAAGAAATTTTGAACGTAATTGTGGTGTACGGTGCTCCATCAGTTAGCCAAAGGAGTGGTTTGTGGGCACAGTTAAGTGAGGTGATTGGTGGACTCACCGGTCCTTTTGTTATTGGAGGTGACTTCAATACAATTGTTCGGGTGGACGAGAGAACAGGTGGGAATGGTTGTTTATCCCAAGACTCCTTAGCTTTTGGGGACTGGATTAGTGAGATGTCCTTGATTGATATGGGCTTCAAAGGGAATCAGTTTACTTGGAAGCGTGGTAGAGTTGCACAGAATTTTGTGGCTAAACGTTTAGACCGGGTGTTGTGCTGTGCCGAGACAAGGATTAAATGGCAGGAGGCCTCCGTTACTCATCTCCTGTTTCTGTCCTCTGATCACACGCCTTTGTACCTCCAGCTCTCGCCGGTGGTTAGGGGTGACGTGCGTCGGCGACCTTTTCGGTTTGAAACGGCCTGGTTGCAACATGCGGGCTTTAAAGAGTTAGTCCTTGCTTCTTGGAATAGGGATATGAGTACGCATGAGGCTTTAATTCGTATGTAGAGAGTCTTAAAAAAGTGGAATCGGGAGGTGTTTGGTAATATTCCCAAACGTAAAGAGGAGCTTCTAAGTGCGATTTCTGAAATTCAAAAGCGGCTTGAGCATGAACAAACTGATGGCCTCTTGGATCAGGAGAGAGAGTTGGTGAACCAACTCGATACCGTTTTAGAGCAAGAAGAGATGTTATGGCTGCAGAAGTCTAGGGAAAAGTGGGTGGTGCATGGTGACAGAAATACTAAGTTCTTCCATACATCGACGATTATTAGAAGACGCCAGAACCGTATTGAAATGCTTAAGAATGATGAGGGTTGTTGGTTATCGAATCAAGAGGAGCTTGAGAAGTTAGCGGTTGGTTATTTTAGAAAGCTCTATTCTCTTGATGATGTGAATACTACAACCGAGGCTTTACCACATGGTGGTTTTGAGAGTATCTCAATGACAGACCAAATTGCTATCAACAAACCTTTTTCTCCTTCTGAGGTTGATCATGCAATGCGTAGTATGGGGAGTTTTAAAGCTCCGGGACCAGACGGATTTCAGCCGGTGTTCTATCAACAGTGTTGGGATGTGGTCGGAGATTCGGTGACCCACTTTGCTTTGGATTTTTTTGCGATAGGTGAGCTTCCACCAAAGACGAATAATGCTCTTGTTGTCTTGATCCCAAAGGTAGCTGTCCCTGAGAAGATAACTCAATTTCGACCAATCAGCTTATGTAATGTCTTATTTAAGATCATTACTAAGACAATGGTGGGAAGATTGAAGCCAGTTATGATGAAGTTGATTGGGCCTACTCAAACTAGTTTTATTCCGGGGCGTTTGAGTATCGACAACATCGTTATTGTCCAGGAAGCAGTGCACTCTATGCGGAGGAAAAAGGGAAGAAAAGGTTGGATGCTTTTGAAACTGGACTTGGAGAAGGCCTATGATAGGATTCGTTGGGATTTTTTGGAAGACACTTTACATGCTGCGGGCTTGTCAGATTTGTGGGTGCGGTTAATCATGCAATGTGTAGCGGGACCGACTATGAGTGTTCTTTGGAATGGGGAAAGGACGGATTCTTCTAAACCTTTGAGAGGTTTGCGTTAGGGAGATCCGTTATCACCGTATCTCTTTGTGCTTTGTATGGAGCGTCTTTGCCATCTCATTGAGGAGGCTGTAGGTGTAAAACGTTGGAAACCAATCACGTTGTGTAGGGGCGGACCAAAACTTTCTCACATTTGTTTTGCCGATGATTTAATTTTATTTGCTGAAGCCTCGGTCTCCCAAATCCGTGTTATTCGGGGGGGGGGGGGTTTGGAGAGGTTTTGTTTGGCCTCTGGGCAGAAGGTGAGTTTAGAGAAGTCTAAAATCTTTTTCTTTAATAACGTTTCACAGGATCTAGCCAAACTTATTAGTGATGAGAGTGGAATAAAGGCTACCCTTGATTTGGGAAAATACTTGGGAATGCCGGTTTTGCACAAGAGGATTAATAGGGACACCTTTGGGGAAGTGTTGGAAAGGGTTTAAGCTAGGTTATCAGGCTGGAAAGGGAGGATGCTTAGTCTGGCTGGTCGTATTACGCTAACTAAGTCGGTCTTGGCTTCTATCCCGGTTCACTCTATGAGTTCTATTAAGTTACCGGCTGCTATAATTCAAAAACTTGATAGTGTTTCTCGGAATTTTTTGTGGGGCAGTACAACGGAGAAGAAGAAGCAGCACTTAGTTGCTTGGGACCGCGTGTGCCGTTCTAAAAGTGATGGTGGTTTAGGGCTGCGTAAAGCTGGTGATATGAATATAGCTTTGATAACTAAGGTTGGTTGGCGAGTGTTGAATGATCAACATAGCCTTTGGGCTCGTGTCTTGCGGGGGAAGTATGCTGTGGGAAACTTCCATGACCAAAATTGGATGCGGGTGAAGAGTAGTTGGTCCGTGTTATGGCGTGGGTTTGTTTACAGGATTAGAGAAATTATTTTTGGAGCGCACCGATGGGTTGTTGGTGATGGTCGGATAATACGCTTTTGGACGGATCGATGGTTAGGTTCATCTTCTTTTCAAGAGGTGGGCTTGTCGAGTTTTCCGGAGTCCATGGTTCATTTAATGGTCCGTGATATGTGGGTTGTTGGTAGCGGCTGGGACTTTGATCGCATTGAGCCATATGTTTCGGGAACTCAAAGATTGGAGCTAATGTTGGTAGTGGTTGATAGTGTGACTGGAGCTAAAGACAGGATTTCTTGGGGAGATTCTTCAGATGGGGAATTCAGTGTTAAGGCGGCTTATTATTTTGTGTCCAAGGATCGCACGCTAAAGCCTAATATGGAGGGTTTTTACAAGCGGTTATGGCAAGTGAAGGCACCGGAACGAGTGCGGGTGTTTTTGTGGCTCGTCTCGCAACAGGCTATAATGACGAATAGCGAGAGATTTCGAAGACACCTCAGCGATTCCGGGGTTTGCTCTGTTTGTATTAGTGGGGTTGAGACGATTCTTCATGTTCTACGGGATTGCCCAGCCATGGCGGGAATATGGCTTCGGTTGGTCCCTCGGAGTAGAAGACATGCCTTTTTTGTTAAGTCTTTATTCGAGTGGATGTATGAAAACTTAGGGGTCACTACTCTTTTGTTTGGGATCCCATGGGCAACGGTCTTTGCTATTGCTTGTTGGTGGGGGTGGAAACGGCATTGCGAGAATGTGTTCGGCGGGAATAAACTTTGTCGCGACCGGGTCCGAATTATTAAAGACTTGGGGAGAGAAGTGATCATGGCTAGTCAGAGTACACCGAGTTCGAAACCAGACCGTGTTCGTGTGGAGCGAATGATTAAATGGGTGCTTCCGGCGGCTGGTTGGGCGAAACTTAATACTGATGGGGGCTCACGAGGGAATCCGGGTGTCGCGATTGCGGGTGGTGTGCTACGGAATGAACAAGGTGGTTGGCTTGGAGGTTTTGCTTGTAAGATTGGACGGTGCACTGCTCCTTTAGCAGAACTGTGGGGTGTGTTTTATGGTCTTCATCTTGCTTGGGAGAAGCGGGTAACACAGTTGGAGCTGGAAGTCGATTCAGAGATGGTTGTGAGTTTTCTTCAAACAGGGATTAGTGATACTCATCCGCTGTCTTTCCTGGTACGTCTGTGCCATGGCTTTTTTACTAGGGACTGGATAGTCCGTATTTCTCATGTGTATAGGGAAGCTAACCGCCTTGCGGACGGGTTAGTGAACTATGTCTTTTCTTTGCCTTTAGGTTTTTATTCGTTGAATTTTGTACCGCCGGATTTGGCGTTGATTTTAAATGAGGATATTGTTGGTCCACCTCAGCCACGAGACGTTTATGTATAATTTTTTAATTTTTAATAAAACATAGGGAGGGCACTATCTCCCGTCTGTTCACCAAAAAAAATATTTAATCGACTCGTTTTATAAACTTTAATTTTATCTTTAATGAATTTGTAATCATATTTTTTTGAGAATTTGTTAGAAATACCCCTCTTGGGGTACCTCTTTTTTAAAATACTCCTGTAGGGGAGCATTTTTAAATATCCCTCTTTAACAATTTTAAGACAATTTTACCATTCTTATTAATGACCTAAATAGAGGATTCTTCTCCTCTCTACGCTGCCGACGAGATCTCTCCTTCGCCGTCGACGAAATCTTCTTCTTCGCTGTCGTTTTCTCTTCTCTCCATCGCCGTTAAATCTTCTCTGCTCGCCATCGCCGTCGTCTCTTCTCACTATCGCCGTCGTCTCTTCTCACCATCGCTGTCATCTCTTCTCTCCATCTTCTACGTAGTTGTCGTACCTTCCTTCTGTTGCCAACAAATAGAGTTGTCGTCTTTACTGTAATAGGTGAGCTTTGATCTTTTCTTCTTCTTTTCTTTTGTGATTTTGTCTTGAGTTTGATAATGATGCATTTAGGTACAAGTTTCTGTGATTTCTACAAAAAAATAGAAGGATTCATTGAGCGCACATAAGGTGTTTGGTAAAATGCCAAATAGAAAAGCTTATTGTTTTTATGCAATAAGTTAGTTTAAACTCAAAACCTTCTTAATAGCTTGAGTGATTGTTTCTCCATCCGTTTAATAAAAACTGAATGTTAATAGCTGCGTTTAGTGCTGCAACTGCTACTAAAATAGCCACAAATCCTCTCTGAGTTGTCAAGAGTAGTCTTCAGATTCGTTAATTAACTTTTTGCAATTGTGCGTGTGGAATCTTGGTAATAAAAATGAAGAACAAGTGAGCTGAACTTTTGCAATAAAACATAGAGAACATGTTATCATCATGTTTGGGCTGTACGAGAGATATATAATTATGTTCATATTGGAATTTGTATATTGTATATTACCAGGAAGCAAGGGTTTGGAAGAGCTGTAGCAGCAACACTCTGGTTTAGATATAATCAAACTTTGCATCTAGAATCATGAGAGGATGGCCATCTTCTAAAAGCATGGCCTCAAGGTCCTGAACCACGCTTAGAAGGAGAAGAATGGGAGCTTTCGGCCAAGATTGAATGGTCTGGTTCTATCTTCTCCTCAGACTAGTCATCATCTACTGGCCCCCTTAATTTATTATATGCTGTTTCTCTTTTGTAACTTCAGCCGCAGCTAAAGACAATGGTCTTCTCCGCCGTGACGACATAGACAACAGCGGTGGATCCAACAACCTCACTGAGAAGACTGCAATTAACATCTAGAAGAGTTCTTAAAACTTTGATTCTCATCACTAACAACTAAGTTACACTCTCGTTGGCTAACTTCTTTATCCATTTTCTGAAAACTCTTCACCATCTTCTCTTTCCACTCTTCGGAAGCCACAACTCCAGCCTCCTCCTTCACAGTATTATGCAACTGTTCTCTACACTTATCTGCAACCTAAATCAACAACAACAAATTGGTATTCTATCACGTTTCTTTTAGGACAACCCACTAAGAAAAAGAAAAAATGCCAATATTCAAATCCCAATCATTGGCTCCATCACCCATTAAAAACTACAAAGAAAAACATCAAGAGAACCTCCATAATTACCATTTTCTCTCACGTACGTAATACACTAATCCAACATGTGTTATTTTCCAATTCAGATGAGCTTTATATCCAACTAGATTCGAGCATGAGACTGCGGCGTTAGATGATAGCAAGGAACTTACAAAATCACCTAAACAACCGAAACAATGGGATTTAGTCAATTCATTTGAAAGATGAAAGACACGAATGATTAAATTGAACTGAAATTCTTGCTATTACCAACAGCAACTAAAGTACTAAAAACAGGAAATTCAAAATCTAAGCTCAAATTCAATAACGTGATACAAGCCATCCCTGAATAATTGTAGCCATTTCAGAGTAATAAAACCTCAATTCTCTGATTTGCAGGTCTGAAACAAATCCCAAACGGCGACGACGAGGAGTCCTCAACCAGCAACGCCAATGAGGAATCTGAGCTTGGAGTCGATATATAGAGGAGTCTGAGCTTGGAGTTGAGAAACAGACGATCCTCACCGAAGTCGAGAGAGAGAGGAGTCCAAGCCGGAGTTGAGATAGAGAGGAGTCGGAATCGGAGTCTACAAAGGCAGAAATCTTGCCGGAGTCGAGAGAGACAGAGTCGGAGCCGTCGCCTGTGAAGAGAGAGACAGATTCGTTATTGCCGTCGAGAGAGAAGAGCGAAGAAAATATTTTTAGGTTAACTTAAACGAGGGCATAATCGTCTTTTGGCACTAAAACATGGATAGTTTTAAAAATGCTACCTTTACAAGAGTAGTTTTAAAAATGCTCCCTTTACAAGAGTATTTTTAAAAACTGAATATCCAAAAGGGATATTTTTAGAATTGTCCCTATTTTTTTTCAATTGAGTAATATATATCCGTTTTGAAACTTTAACATATTCAAAAAAAAAAATGAATTTTTATGATAAATTTGTATTATATATTATAATATGATAAATTAAAAGTAAGATCAAATAAATGTGTACGGAGAATAATAATTGTTTTTAATATATTCTATTAAATTAGTTAAAGAAATTTTAGGAAATTAAAAAGTAGATATGGAAATAATATAATCTGCTGGGAAAGTATCCGATTTATGTATCGAAACCCTATTTCAAAATATCCAATTTTGAAATATCCAATTGTTAATTTTGGGTCAATTTTTAGTTTTGACCCGACCCGTATTCAATTTTGTACTTTTCTTTTACTAATATAGAGATATATAACGTATTTTTACAAGTAATGAAATTGCCTCAATTAATATTTAAAAATTTACCATGTAAACTCAAATTATATCAAAAAAATCTAACTAAAATATGCGAAAATTTTACATATTTGACTACATAAAAATTACCAGTTACCAATTGTTCAACTAGGTAAAATATTTCTGTTGACTATAATAAATGTATAAGTAAATCATTTGAATTATTATGTTATCTTTTAACTTTGACCAGAAAAAATTGCATATGTGACTATATATGTTTAAAATAATGATCTTATTATATAAACCTTGGTTTTCAAAGTCAGCCATTAACAAGATAGTGACACGTGTCAATTATAAATAATAAGATATTGACACTTGTCATAACTAATTTTGTTAATATTTGGATAAAATAGAAATAATATTAACCCTATCGAAAAAGGAAATATATAAAATAAATATTATAAAGAATTATATATTAAAAATTATTAATAAAATTAAACAAATAACCTAATTTTAGTTATGTCAATTAGGTTTATTAATAAGATAGGGATTTAAAATTTATAATTAACAAGAATATATGGCGGTTTTTGTTTATAGAAGAGGATTAAGGTTTAAACTTTAATTTTACAATTAAATCAGGTTATTTGTTGGTTTGGGTATATAAATGATAAATAAGAATTATGGTTTATTTTTATAAATTAAAATTATGGTTTAAGTTTAACAATTAAACGAGATTATATGTCGAAACTTGGTTTTTAAATTTACTAACTCACGTGATCATGATAAGTGTCAAGTAAAAACATAAGATGTCGCAACATGTTATATCTATTTTTTTCAATATTAAGATACAAATATAAATTTAAACAACATTAAAAAATAATTTTAAAATATTAAAGAGAATTTTTGAGAAATACCTCTTTTGGTGTGCCCCTTTTCAAAAATACCTCCTTTATCTACCCATTTTCAAAAATATCCATGTTTAAATATGAAAAATTATAAAGTTTTATATGGTTTATAAGGTACTTCTATATAATAACTACTACTTGAAAATTTGATACAAATATTTTATAATGTTTTAAAGGTTTTAAATAGTTTTACAAGTTTTATAAGGTTTTTAAGTGGGTTTTAAAAGGGTTTATAAGGTTTTTAAAAGGTATTTATAAGTTATTTTACGCTATTTATGAAAGATATATAAAAAAATTAAACATATATAAAGGTAATTTGTGTGTATATTTATAAGTTTACACACATATTTGGATAAATTTCAACATTTATAGTGGTTTTTTTTTTATAAAGTTTGAAATAGGGGTATTTTTAAAAAGTGGTATGGAAAAAGGGTATTTTTGATAAATTAAAAAGTAAAAAAATTGATATTTATAATAAAAAATGTGTAAGCTTATATATTTAGACACAAATTATCTTTCTATGTGTGTAAATTTTAAATACCATATAATTACCTTTTAAAAACCTTTTAAAAATTATTTAAAAAACATATAAAAACCATGTAAACCTTATAAAAACCATGTAAACCTTATAAAAACCTTATAAAAGTCTTATAAATACCGTTTAGAACCTTTTTAAAACTTTATAAATATTTTTATTGAGTCTCCCAATAGTAATGATGATCTAGATGTACCTTATAAACTATATACAAGTTTACAATTTTTCATATTTGAAAAGGGATATTTTTAAAATGTATAGAAAATTGGTGTATTTTTAAAAAGGGGTACACCAAAAGGGGTATTTCTCAAAAATTCTATCTCAACTGTTAACCTAATTTTTGGTTTTGCGAGTTGTAGGTTTTACAATTATAAGGGTTATATGTTGAGTTTATAAATGTGCATTATAGTTTAGATTTTATAATTAAACGAGATTATTTATCTGTTTAGGTTTATTAAAGAGGAGTGAGATTTATGTTTTACAATTAAACAAGGTTATTTCTCAGTTTGGGTTCATAAAGGAGAATTAGGATTTACATTTTACAAATAAATTAGATTTTGAGTTTAACTAAATACATAATTTTATTCATGATTTTTATTTTATAATATGTTATATTTGTTTAATTTTTAATTTATGTATGAATGTATTATTCCATTGAGCAATTTCATTGTCTAAAACATAAGAATGAATAAAAGATTTTAGAAAATAATTTTTTAGCTTAAATTAAAGATAACAAAGTTCAATATAAATCGTAATATAGTAATTTTAAAATATTTTTAAAGAAAATATGTATTTTTTATAATTCGTATTTGAAAGATTTTTTAATGTTTTCCTCAACGATGCTATAATTTATTTTAGAATCTTTATGTTTATTTGCGTTGTTTATATGAATTTATTTACAAATGACTATATTTGTATTTAACATCATATTTTAGATTGATGTTAATTTGAAAGAACTTTACCATCATATTAAATAATAATTAATTAATTTTCATAGTCTGAGAATGATTTTTTGAAAAATTGAAAGTTAAGAAATAATTTTTTTTACAAAATGGTATAATCATGTTTTAGAGGATAATTGCTAAATTAAGTTTTTTAAAAATATTTTAGCAATATTATGAGTAATGGTGAATAGCTTCCAAATAGCTCTCAAATGTTTTGGTGATTGTCAGTTTGACATTACTAGATTTTTATAATTAACGTTTAATAACGAATTTTATAAGATATATATATATATATATACACGTTTATTTGATATTTCAAACCAAATAAAATCTCTTTCCAAATGAAATTAATTTCTCTTATTTTTCAAAAAAAAAATTTAGAAATTTGTTTTTATAAGTTATAATAAATTTTAGTTTTAATTTAATATTAAATAAAGATAACCCGTCCATCGGACGGGTGCTATACTAGTTTAACATAAAGTAGAGATAAGTATCCTTATTTGGAGGAGGGTGATTTCAGGCGATCCCATGAAGTGGGCCTAGGTACCTCTTTTCCATCTAGTGGGTTTCATTTCTAGTAGAAAAGCGTTGACACCGAGGATTTTTTCTGTTTTCCGCCGGATTTGATCGTATCTTTCTGTTATTTCGGTGTTATCTGGTTGTTTGTGTTCAAGGGTTTAGCCTAGTTTCAACCTTTCTTGTTCCGCCATTGAAACAAAGTTTTATTTGTGCTTGGAGTTTTGTAGTGAGAAATTGTCGAACTGTTTACAGTTGTGAGAAATGGAGTATGCTTTGGATAAAGCATTGAAAGAGATGTCCATTGATGATGATAAACCAATTGTTCTCAAGGATCATGCAAAATTCAGTTCGTGTGAGAGAAACAAGTGTAGTATCATCGGCCGTCTTCTTTGTCATGAGAATCAGAAGATGTCGAGTATGAATCATGAGATGCCTAGGTTGTGGCGAGTGTATAATCGTGCAACGGGTATAGCGCTGCAGAACGATAAGTTTCAATTTATCTTCAATTCTGAGGCGGATTTGGCAAGAGTTTTGGACGCTGGAGCATGGACTTACAATGATTGGAGTATGATGTTGCAGAGGTGGGTTGAGAATCCAACAGGTGCTTTTCTGAATGTACTTCCGATCTGGATTCGACTTCGGAATATTCCAGTTAATTATCGTTCAGCTAACACTATCAAGGAGATAGCTGATCACATTGTACATGTTACTGATGTGGCTTTCGATCCTTGAAGCCACAATGTTGGGGTTACGTCCGAGTAAGAGTATTGTTTGACGTTAGTCGTCAACTAAAGAATGTAAGGGAGTTACAAACACCTACGGGTGAGAAAGTGTAGATTGGTATTGAATATGAAAGAATTCTTCGAAGATGCTACCAATGCCAACGCCTCACACATGATAAAGATCATTGTCCTCTTAACCCTTCAAATCGGCACCAGAGTGCTACGAGAGGGGTTAAAAAACCAATGGTGGTGCCGACGCGCCTCATTCCGAAGATTAGCAAGGACGATCCTTTATTTGAGGTGTTGACTGATGATGATGTGGGCATTGACTTGGTTTCAGGGAAACCAAAAATTGCAAAAGAAGTTTTCGATGAAATGCGACAGTATCTGTCTGTTGCTGATCCATCTATGAAGAAAATTCATGTTGAAAGGGTGCGTAAATCTGTTTGGGATTTGGAGAAGGATATTCAAGGGCAAAAAAGTTTGCTCCGTTTGGACTTGCCTCCTAATTTTACATCTGATGTGGATAATGGGAAGGGTCGCGTTTTTGATTTTGAAAAATCTTATTCCTCAGGTGATGTTCTAGCAAAGGATGGTGTTGTGGAGAAGACTATCTCTGATGCACAGATGATTCATGTTTCCACACTAGTTCGATCAGCATCAGAGACTTATGCTACTGCTTCAGATAAGGAAAATGGTTCTACGGGTTTTAATGTTAGCTTTTCTGCTGGCACAACCGGGACTAAATTTAATTCTCAAAAGAAGCGTAGAAGACCAAATAAATGGAGGAGAAAAGCTCAAGCTGCACAACATGTTAAAGTTATGGAAGAACAAGAAGCTACAAGCTCACCTTCCCGGAATGTAGATGGTGGAGATGGGGGTCCAGTAAAACGTAAAGCTACGGAGGAGGCTGTTTTATCCTCTAAACTTGCTAAACGAGTTGTTGATGAGGTGGTTCCGCATGAGGAACCGCCGCATCAGTAATGAGTTTTATGAGCTGGAATTGTCAAGGTTTGGGGGGCAACTTGACAATTCCAATCTTGCGGGAAATACGGCGTACTCATTTCCCGGACTTTTTGTTCCTCCTGGAGACTAAAAACTCCAGAGACTTTGTGGTGAATATTCAAAAAGGATTAGGATATGATAATTCTCATATTGTTGATCCTATTGGTCTAAGTGGGGGCCTAGCTCTGTTTTGGAAGAATTCTTATGCGGTGACAATACTCAGATCAGATCACAGAATTATCGATATCAAGGCAAAATTGGGTTCTCTATCCTTTTTCGTCTCTTGTGTATTTGGTGATCCAGTGAGTAGTTTGCGACAAGCTGTTTGGGATAAGTTAACCGACATTAGAGTGGCTAGGGATGAGCCATGGATGGTAGTAGGAGACTTGAATGAAATTGTTGATAATACTGAAAAACTTGGGGGACTAGCACAGGTGGAGTCGTCTTTCTTTCCTTTCGGAGGATGATTGATGATTGTCATCTACGGGAGGTTCCAAGTATTGGTAACAAATTCTCGTGGGCCGGTGAGCGTAATGATATGTGGATTCAATGTCGGTTTGACCGGGCATTGGGTAATGCTGCTTGGTTTTGGTTGTTTCCTAGAGCGCAGTCAGAATATTTTGAGCGTCTAGGTTCTGATCATAGGCCTCTCCTTACACGTCTGGTGAATGATAACATGTCTAAAAAGGGGAGAATTATGTTCAATAGACGTTGGTCTTCTAAGGCTGATTTTGCTGATGTTATTCGTGCTGGATGGTCTAAAGGAGTGGAATTTGGGCAAACATCCTTGGTGAATCGTATAGTAGAGTGTCGTCGATCCATATCCTCATGGAAACGAGGGCAGAATTTAAACTCTAACACTCGTATGAAACAAGTTACAGATCAATTGGAGTTGGAAGGATCAAAGCTTCAGCCTAATTTTTCTCTTTTGAGATCACTAAGGTGGGAATTAGCTGAGTCTTATCGAGAAGAAGAGTTGTATTGGAAGGAAAGAAGTAGAGAGAAGTGGTTAAGAGAACGAGATCGCAACACTAAATTCTTTCATGGTAGTGTCAAAAAGAGAAGGTTTCAAAATCAGATTTTATCTCTTTTGATGAAAATGGTGTGGAGGAATTTTCAGAGGGTTCCAAAGGTGAGGTGGCCGTGGATTATTTTCGAAAAATGTTCTCAACGTCAAGCCCAAGTTCAATTGCTGAAGCACTAGATGGCTTATTACCGAGGGTCACTAGCTCTATGAATGTTGAACTTACTAGGCCAGTCTCTGATGCTGAGATTAAGGCAGCTTATTTTAGCATTAAAGGCGAGCCTTCACCAGGACCGGATGGAATGTCAAGTCACTTCTATCAAACATACTGGAATATTGTTGGTCCTCAAGTTATTTCTGAGGTTAAACAATTTTTTCAGTCGGGGGTTCTACAATCAGAGTTGAACTATACTCAACTTTGTTTGATTCCAAAGATCGTTTCTAAGGTGCTTTGTGAGAGACTGGAGCGTTTCTTACCGTCAATTGTCTCTAATACACAAGGAGCTTTCGTTTCGGGCCGTTTGATAAGTGACAATATTCTCCTTGCCCATGAACTTGTCCATGCTCTTAACACCAATCCAGCTTGTGATGAAGAGTTTATTGCAATTAAAACCGACATGTCAAAGTCCTATGATCGGGTAGAGTGGAATTTCTTGGAAGAATTGTTGCTTCGTTTAGGCTTTGACATTAAATGGGTACAATGGGTAATGAGTTGTGTAAGGACTGTTTCCTTCTCAGTGCTTATTAATGGATTTAATTATGGTTTCATCAAACCTGAGAGAGGAATTCGTTAAGGGGATCCTTTGTCGCCTTTCTTGTTTATCTTGTGTGATGAGGCTCTTGTGCACATTATGAATAAAATAGAGCAGGAAGGAGGCTTAACGGGTATGAGGCTCACGCCGGGTTGTCCGTCGGTTCAACATCTTCTATTTGCGGATGACAGTCTCTTCTTGTGCCATGCTAGCTTAAAAGAATGTCAAAACTTCTTAAATTGTCTTCATTTGTATGGTACAGCTTCAGTGTTTGTGCAAGGGGGGAGCAGCTACAATAATGATACGAGATTTTTGGGACGATACGAAACAGTTTTCTTTATTAGCTTTTGCGGAAAATCCGAAGTTACAAAGAGAAAAGTCTCGCTGCGGCAGTTATAGACTATCTGCCGAGCTGAGAACTTAGTACGAAACAGAAGTGCAAAATCACGAGAAAGAGAGTCGCGGCGGGAATCTCGGGCTAGAACGAGTTCGGGCGCGGCACGATTCTCTGTCTGGTGGATAATAACATATGGACTGATCCATGTTCCAAACAGTGGTTTAATGTATTTATAGTGGCACAGAAACCTAGAAGCTCTTTGTGTCTCCTTAGCGAATGACGATTTTACCCCTGCGAAGGTGCTGGACCTGTTTTTGGGTGAAAGGCTTCATTAATTGACACATCTTGTTTTATAGGCCTTCTAATTTGGAAGGGGCAAGGCCCATATACAACAATAGTCCCCCCCCCTTTAGTCCGATTTGCGAGAGTTTTCTTGAGCTTGACGGGCTGGTTCCGGGCGTATGTTAGTTGGTCGTAAAACAAGATGGGCAAGTTTGCGGAGACTTGAATTGCCTTGCTGCATACTTAGGGCTTCAAATCTTCTTGTGATGTCTTGGCGCGTTTCTCGAGAAGAGCCGGTCATCCCCGGATCAAATAGTGACTTGGCACGTTTTCCGAGAAGAACGGATCATTCTCGGGATGAATAGTGACTTGGCACGTTTTCCGAGAAGAGCGGATCATTCTCGGGGTGAATAGTGACTTAGCACACTTTCCGAGAAAAGCGGATCATTCTCGGGATGAATGGTGACTTGGCACGTTTTCCGAGAAGAGCTAGGTGTGAAACAAGGATTAGGTTTTACTATTTTACCTTGGTAAACGCGTGCGGTCCTCCACTATATTTATGTCCCCTTGTTATTTTTCTTACTCTTTGACTTCTTCCTCTTGGTAAAAGGTAATTATTCTCTCTCTCTTCCCTCTCTCTTGTTTTTGTTGCAATTTGGGCTTGGCTTGGAGCTTCCCTCCTTCGAATCTTCTCCCCACGTCAAAGCAACCAATGTCTTTCAAAGCTTGCCTTGATCTCCCTCTTTTTCCTTGTCCTCTTCCTCTCCACTTGATCTTAAACCATAAACCGAGCCACCTCTTCAACCCTTTGAGCTCGAGTTTCATCTTCTTCTCGCCGGATCTGCTGTCGTCTCGCCGGATCGGTGGCTGACTCGCCGGATCTTCGGACTCCTACTCCGTCTTCGCCGCGCCGGAAGCTTCTCGCCGGATCTAGCGACGCCTCACTGCTTCGGGGCGAACGCGTGTAGAGGATCCGGCGTCTTAACGCCGTCTCGGAATTGGTGCATCTCTTCTTCCCGTTGCGAGTTTGCCGAGAGTTCGAGATAGCCGAGGCGAGGTGGTATCCGGCGAACTACGGTCGAGACGAGATGGCGCTAGGGCGAGCCATGGTCGAGATGAGGTGGCATCAGAGCGGAAGGAGATTCCTGACCGTCGATGCTTAGCCGTGATGAGGAGTTGCCAAGGCGCGTCAGAGGTAACACGGCCATGTTTTTCAAAGTGGAGTTGTGGCTAAGTTCTGACACGGCGGAGCTGTTGCGGAGGGGTTGCGACGAGGCGCTATCGGGGCTGAACCATGGCGAGAAGTGAAGATGTTGCCAAAGTTTCAAAAAAAGAGAGATGGCGCCGTGGCGAGTCTTCATTGCCGAGGTGGGATGTTGGTTCCGTTGGAACTGAGCCGCGCTGCCGAGATGGGCCGTGACGGGGGTGCGTAAACTTTGTGCCGCGGCGGAAGTGTGGAGCTGCTGTGCCGGAGCAAAGATGTCCGGGCGAGCTATAGCCGAGACGAAGTGGGTTACGTTCGAGACAAAGTTGCCAAGGCGAGCTACGACCGAGATGAGGAGAGTGAAGCCAAGATGGGTTTCTTCCGACACAAGGAGGTGCTGCCGTGGTGGAAGGTGAGGTGGCCGCGCCCGTTGCTTTGTCTCCGAGAGATGGTGCCGTTTGTGGGGAGTCTTGCGCTGCGGGGAGATTTGTGTCGTCGTACTGTGGTGTTGCGAGTATTCCGATCGTCGCGGAGCTTTGACCAAGGGCGGCCGAGGCGAGGTCGTGACGAGATGGAATGTATGATCCGGCTGCGGCGGGGCTTTGTCAAAGAGCTTTCGAAATGTTGGGGCCGTGGTGAAGTCTTAGCTGCGGCAATACTTGACGTGGCGAGATAGCGTCAAAGCGACCGCGACAAGGTCGTGTTGCCAAGCCGGAACTTCATCGAGTTGAGTTTGAACCGTCGTGCCCATGCCAAATCATGACGAATGTGGTTTTGTGTTAAGGTTGTCGTGTTTTCGGACTCGTCTTGTCTCATCTCTCGCCGCGCCCGAACCTTACCGTGGGAAGATTTGCGTCGTTGTAAAGCGTTGAGTTCGAGTTGCTATGTCGGTCTCATCTCGTCTCTCGTAACGTTTGATCGTTTGTTGGTTTTGTGAAAAGTTGGCTTGTGACGGGAATTCGAAACCATGGACTTGGCGGGATACGAAAGTTTTGAGACACTTCTCGACTTCTAGATTTTGTTACGGTCCTTGGTTGGTTTCTACGAGGACCAGTGTCGTGCCGCGGCGAGAGACTCTGATTTGGCGAAGGCTGCTGCTGAGGCATCAGATCGTTCTGCACAGAGCCACCTGAGGAACTACAATTCGGAGAAGAGTAGGTGCGCTGATCTTCGTGAGAAGAAGATGCCTCTGCTAATGCTTAGTCAGATTTCTGGCATGGAGAAGTACCTTAAGAAGATGGTGACGAATGGCACGCACATTCCTTTACGGAACTTGGCTCAGGTTGAATAGGACCACGTTCAGTGGCGGGCAACGGTTGACGGGATAGTGGTTCCGGACATTCTCAAGAGCGATCTCGATCCCTTTCCAGAGTTTATGGCTGGTCCTTCAAACGTGGCACCGGGAGATGGGGCGTATGATGCAGGGGGTGCGAAAGTTGCGGAAGACGCAGAAGGTCACCAAGATTGAGGCTGTTGTTGTTCTATTATAGTTGCTTATTTCGGCGTTATGTTTTATGTCTTGCCTTTTAGCCGTTTGTGGCTTGTCGGATCGGCTTTTGTATTTGTGATCCTCTGTTGGATCTTAAGGACCTTGACTCGTGATGTTGTTTCCTTACTTGAACCTTGATGACGTTAAATTTGCTTCGATTAATGTTGGACTTTCGGACTTTCCATTGTCTATTCTTGTCGTAGAATTGCTTGTGATGCAACAGGTTATGCAGGGATAACAGGGCGAGAGGACCCTTGGAAGTTTTCGCTTGGTTACGGGACGTATTTTGCGGGGCGAGACGTCTCTCGGCTTATCCTGTTACGTGCTCCTCGGAACGCTAAGCTGAAGGAGCAGACGAGGCGGACTCATCGTACTGTTTAGGTGCGGTGCGTGCGATCGGCTTATCCTGTGGGGGCTTTGAGGTCGACGAGATCGTGCGAGCCGGAGCTCGGCTTATTGACCCTGCAACCTGCTAGCTATAGTGCGAGACTGGGCTCGGCTTTATCTTTATCGAAGTAAAGATGTGGATTATTTTACCACTGCATCCATGTGGAACGCGTTTTGTGATCGAGCTCCTGGCCAGGGAGACGATGTTTGAGCTTGTCGATCAATTGAGGCAGACTCACCCGAAAGAGCTCTTTGTTTTTTGTTTTAGTTATAGCTGTGCTTTGTTAAAAGCTACCAACGTACCCTTGCGAAGGGATCAAGCCATTCATAGTTCATATTGCGAGCTCAGTTTATTTTTTATATATTCTTTTTTGTAGCGCGGCCGTGGCGCTTAGTAGTAGCAGCGTTTAAGATTGCCGGAGTTCCATGATCGGGGAACGGGCGTGCCATCCATTGTTAGGAGTTCGTAAACTCCAGGTTGGACGATTTTAGAGATAAGGTAAGGCCCTTCCCAGTGCGCGCCGAGTTTGCCGGCGTTGAGTTCGGCCGTGTTCTCGAAGACTTTCCGGAGGACCAAGTCGTCTTCGTCAAAGTGGCGCGCCTTGACCTTCTTGTTGTAGAATTTCGCCGCGGCCTATTGGTAATTTTGTATACGGAGGTGTGCCTTGTCCCATTCTTCCTCGAGGTGGGATCGTGTACGAGCATAGAGCAACGGAGCGTCGGTATTCCCACTTCGGCCGGGGCGAGCGCTTCCATGCCATAAGCGAGTGAGAATGGAGTTCTCCCTGTAGATCTTCGCGGTGAGGTTCGGTGGGACCATAGGACGCCGTCGAGCTCGTCAGCCCAAACGCCTTTCTTCTCTTCCAGGCGTTTTTGATGCCGTCGATGATCATTTTGTTTGTGGCTTCGGCCTGGCCGTTACCTTACTCAAACGAATTCGCCAACTCGTGCAGAATCCTTCGAATTGTAGCAAGGTTAACTGGGTTCCATTGTCCGTGACGATTTCGTATGGAAGTCCATGGCGGCATATTATGTTTTTCCACACGAAGTTCTGCATTTCCTTTGCTTGAATTCTAGCGTAAGATTCGGCTTCAACCCATTTCGTGAAGTAGTCGGTCATGATGAGGATATACTTCTTCTATCGTGAGGCGGGTAACGGACCGACGATGTCCATTGCCCAACGCATGAATGGGTAAGGCTCGGTCGGAGCGTGGATGAGAGGCGCGTGCCTTTGGCATTTTTCGCACTTTGCCAAAAATTTGTCGTAGTCCGCATTCATTGTTAACCAAAACATTGCGAATTTGTAATGCAAGAGCTCGCCCGCCGGAGTGGTTTCCTCCTGCGCCCTCGTGCGGTTCTTGCATAATGTCGTTGATCTTGTCGGGACCTACGCAAGTGAGGAGGGCGGATGCAGTGATATGGAAAAGATCTCCCTTCAACACTGTATATTGGGCGCTTCGTGTACATAGACGCCGGGCCTCCCATTTATCTGATGGTATTATGCTATCTACGATATAGTTAATTATTTTGGAGCGCCAATCGTTTCGGGCTTCTGAATGACTGCTTATGGGGTTGCCAATGTTAACTTCTACGCTAGGGGACGGATCATTCGATGAAGTGGGCGGGCTGTGCGTTGTTAGACCATCATCATTAAGTGGCACGGAGACCACGAGAACTTGTTCGGGTGGTAGCGATGCAGCATTAGCTTCCACATTAGTCTTTTTTAGAGTTGCTTCAACGATTGGTTGCGAGGAGCTCGAACCGTTATTCAGAATGGTAGCTGCGGAGCCGGTCGACGTGGACGCGCCAAGAGGTCGGATCTACAACCAAGGCGGCATGCTTTTCATTTGTGGGCGCGGAAGCGTCTGAAGTTGGCTCGGCGATTGGAGTCGTGAACGGTTGGGCTAGTGAACTCAGGTAGATGCTCGGATGGACGATGCTTTCAACGGGTATGACTCGGCGGAGATTCGGATTGGATGTGGACGAGAGCGTTGCGAGTGCGTTGGCTGGCGCGTTGTCACTCCGAGGGATCTTGGTCAAGTCGAACTGCTCGAATAACTTTGAGAGATCTCGGACGACTTTGAGATATGCGTCCATACGATCATTCCTAGCCTCGTAATCGCCGCTAAATTGGTTTGCAACGAGTTGAGAGTCGCAGTATGCCTGAATTTGTTTGACTCCAATGCCATGTGCCAAGCAGAGCCCTGCAATCAACGCTTCGTATTCTGCTTCGTTTTTCGAAGCGGTAAAGGCGAGACGAAACGACTGTTCTAGTATTTCACCCGTTGGCGACTGCAAGTGTACTCCAATACCCGATCCGTGTTTAGAGGCTGCGCCATCTACATACAATGTCCATTTTTCGTTTGGCGGGACTCCTTGCTCGAGATCTGGCGAGAGCTCAACAAGGAAATCGGCGAGGACTTGTGACTTGGCACATGTTTGATACTTGTATTGGATATCGTACTTCCCGAGTTCGATGGCCCAAGTCTGCCGGACTGGCTTGGACTGTGGAGAATTATTCGCAGTGGTTGATTGGTGAGAACTTCGGCAGAGTGGGTCTGAAAATACCGTCTGAGCATCCGCGCTTAGATGACAACCGCATATGCAAGTTTCTCCAAAGTGGGATAGCGAAGCTCTGCGCCATCGAGAGTTTTACTGACATAGAAGATTGGGTGTTGTTCGCCGCGATCCTCTTTGACAAGGACACCGCTGACCGCCAAAGTTGATACTGTAATGTAGAGGTACAAATTCTCTCCTTGGTCAGGTTTTTTGAGCACCGAAGGAGATGAGAGATAGTCTTTGAGCTGTTTGAAAGTTTCCTCGCATTTGTTGTCCCACTCGAATGGTTTGTTGCTACGTAACAGTTGGTAAACGGGTGACACTTGTCAGTCGAACGCGATATGAATCGATTTAATGCCGCAATGCGTCCGGTAAGGCGTTGCACTTCGCGAGTGTTTCTTGGGGAAGGCAGGCTGATGATCGCAGAAATCTGCTTGGGATTTGCTTCGATGCCTCTTAGGGTGACGAGGTATCCCAGGAACTCTCCCGATTTCACTCTGAAAGTGCACTTAGCAGGATTCAGCTTCATGCTATACTTGTTCAGGACTTCAAAACATTGCTGCAAGTGCGACACGTGTTCGGAGGATTAGGTGGATTTGACGAGCATGTCGTCGGTATACACCTTCATCGTTTGCCGAGTTGACTTACAAACATTCGATTCACCAAGCGTTGGTATGTGGCTCCGGCGTTCTTCAAACCAAATGGCATTACCTTATAACAATAGGTTCCTTATTCGGTGATAAATGCGGTTTTCTCGCGATCGTTCTTGTGCATCAAAATTTGGTTGTAACCGGAGAAAGCATCCATAAACGAGAGGAGTTTGTTCCCGGTAGTTACTTCGACGAGCTGGTCAATGCGCGGGAGAGGGAAGCTATCTTTCGGACACGCTTTGTTGAGATCAGTGAAATCCACACAAACTCTCCACTTGCCGTTTTTCTTCTTAACAACCACGGGGTTGCTTAACCACTCTGGATATCGTACTTCCATTATAGAATCGGCATCGAGTAGTTTTCGGACTTCTTCGTTTACTGCGGCGGCGCGATCGTGACCTAACTTCCTTCGTTTTTGTTTGATAGGCTTAAAGGATGGATCGACGTTCAGTTCGTGACACGTAACTTTGGGGTTGATGCCGGGCACGTCAGCGATCGTCCATGCGAAGGTGGCAGAGTTGTGTTGTAGGAACTTCACGAGTTCTTCTTTCAGTTGTATCAATGTTCACCTGGTCGATTTGTTTCGTGTGCGGTGCTTGTCGTGTATCCACCTTCGGGGTTGATTCAGAGATGACAAACATCCTTTGGGCATTGGCGCGACCGTTGCGCAGATGTCTCTCAACGATAAACCATGTGCGCGCGACCAACGGATCGCCTCGCAATGTATAGGTTCCTCGTTGAGTAGGGAACTTGACGCATTGATGATACGCTGGAGGGACAGCTTTCATCCTATGCAACCATGGCGTGCCCAAGATGACGTTGTATACGATTGGTTTGTCAACAATAGCATAGTTAAAACATTGCATCGTTCCCCCGACGATGACAGTGTCTGCCGTCATGACAGTGTCTCCGTCAAAACCAGTTAGTGGCTGCGTGTTGTGCTCAGCGAGGTGCAGATCGACTCCCATCCGGATCAACACGTCTTTGAAAATGTGACCGCTGCATTTCTTCGAGCACCTTCTCTAGATCAGGTGCCGTGCTGGCTTGCCGCATCTTAGAAGACAAGTCTTTGATCTATGCATGCAGTTGCGCTAGCTCTTGGTTTCGGGCCTGGCTCTCCTCGCTCGCGGGTCGGCTGACTAGGTGTCGTACGGTTGTCGGATGTTGGTCGAGGCGGTGGAGATGGTCGTTCATTCTGTTTCGACTACCAGGCCGGTTCTCGTGTTGAAGCTCATCGATGGATCCCACAACAATCGACGCCGGTTGACGTCTTTGGTCTCTGGTGCGTTCGTCTAACGGAGTAGGCGGGGGCGATGTTTCTTCCAGCCGGGAATGGTGAGATCGCGAGCTGTGTCGATGGCGCCTGAGCCGGTAAATCCTAGTTCGGGTGTGTGCGTTCGCCTCTCCAAGTGCGTTGATCCTCTCGGAGGTTCGTACATCCTAGTCGTCGAGACGGTCAAGGATGGTTTGCATCAGGCCGTCTAGGTGAGTTCCGCCATGGGCAGTAGCCGCGGTGATCGGAGCGATGCGTACTGGCCTGGTGTTTCTCGGGGTGGCATGCTCATGATTGGTTTGGCGGGCCGGGGGTCTCTGTCTTGGGTTGGCAGCTTCCGCCTCGACAGTCTCCGGCTCGGGACGGCGGTGCGGCAGTCTTCGGCCCGGCTTGGCGTTCTCCGTTTCAGCAGTTTCCGGCTCGGCACGTTCTGGATCGACATTCGTCAGTTCGGCACCTGCCGTCGTTGCTCTAGGAAGGTGTGGTAATGGAATCGATTGGGCTCTTTTTCGTCCCCATAGGTGCCGTTCCGGAGACAGAACAGACGCGTCGGGATCTGGGCGTCGGGAGGTGTTCGTTCCTCTGTCACTGGATGAGCTTGCGTCGGACATGTTGCTTTGGATTCTCCGGGGAACTTCGGAATCTTCAAGGTTGCCAAGAAAGAAGTGCTTTGTATGCCCCACGGTGGGCGCCAATTGTTTGTGCAAGGGGGGAGCAGCTACAATAATGATACGAGATTTTTGGGACGATACGAAACAGTTTTCTTTATTAGCTTTTGCGGAAAATCCGAAGTTACATAGAGAGAAGTCTCGCTGCGGCAATTATAGACTATCTGCCGAGCTGAGAACTTAGTACGAAACAGAAGTGCAAAATCACGAGAAAGAGAGTCGCGGCGGGAATCTCGGGCTAGAGCGAATTCGGGCGCGGCACGATTCTCTGTCTGGTGGATAATAACCTCTGGACCGATCCCTGTTCCAAACAGTGGTTTAATGTATTTATAGTGGCACAGAAACCTAGAAGCTCTTTGTGTCTCCTTGGCGAATGACGATTTTACCCCTGCGAAGGTGCTGGACCTATTTTTGGGTGAAAGGCTTCATTAATTGACATATCTTGTTTTATAGGCCTTCTAATTTGGAATGAGCAAGACCCATATCCAACATTCAGGACAAGAGATTAACTTTCAAAAATCTTCTATAACATTTGGGAAGAAGATAGATCCCTATATGAGGCGTATCTTAAGCTGCTTCACTAGTATCGAACAAGAAGGAGGTGCCGGTAAATACTTGGGACTACCGGAATGTTTTAGTGGATCAAAGCGAGAGTTGCTGGCTTTCATTAATGATCGCTTAAGCTCAAGGCTTAGAGGCTGGTATGAGAAAACTCTGTCTTTAGGTGGCAAAGAAGTGCTCTTGAAATCTGTTGCAATGGCTCTCCCGGTTTATGAGATGTTTTGTTTTAAGCTAACTAAACATCAATGCCAGAAAATTACAAGTGCAATGTCCCATTTCTGGTGGAATGCAACAGAGGAAAAGAATAAGATGCATTGGGTTTCTTGAGAAAAAAGTTTGTAGGTCCAAATCTGAAGGTGGTCTGGGTTTTAGAGACATTGGGCGCTTTAACCAAGCCCTCTTGGCTAAGCAAGCATGGCGTTTGTTGGATGTACCTAATTCTCTTCTATCTCGTGTGTATAAAGCTAAATACTTTGCTTCATCATCTTTCATGGAGGCAAAATTGGGCTATAGACCATCGTATGCTTGGAGAAGTATACTTTTTGGTCGTGATCTGTTGGAGAAAGGCTTAATGTCGTCTATTGGTAATGGTCAACACACAAGTGTGTGGTTGGATAAGTGGGTGTTTGATGAGTTCCCTAGAAGACCGTTTAACAAGGAGAGGACGATAGATTTAAGGTTGAAGGTTTCGTCCTTAATCACATCACAAGGAGTTTGGGGTAACCAGTTATTACAGGTTTATTTTACCCCGAGTGATGTTGTTCGCATTCGATCTTCTCCTCCAGAACTTCGGTTACATGATAAGCTGGTTTGGGCTCATTCAAAAGATGGTCTGTACTCAGTTAAAAGTGGGTATTGGTTGTTAAATCATGATAGTACAAATGGTGGAGAGGTTCCTGAGAGTACTCGGGAAATCAATAAAGTCAAGGAGAAGGTTTGGAAGGTAGAGACTGCTCCCAAAATTCGTATGTTTTTATGGCGTGCTCTGTCGGGAGCCTTAGCTGTTGCAGATTGTTTGAGAAAACATGGTTTACCAATGACTTCTCTTTGTCAGATTTGTAAGTGTGAGGAGGAAACGGTATCACATGTTTTGTTTCGTTGTTCTTTGGCATCGCGTGTGTGGAGCTCCTCCTTGCTTCCACTTCCTGGACATGGTTTTCAAGCTTCAGTAGTAGAGAATATTGACTATTTGCTTGGCTTAATCCATAATGTAGCTCTACCTACTCATACCCGCATTGCCATTCCTTGGTTGTTATGGGAGATTTGGAAAGCAAGGAATTCTACTATTTTTGCTGGCAAGGTCCATGATCATAATATCATTCTTGCTGGAGCTTTAGCTGATGCAGAAGAGTGGATACTTCAAAGTAATTTGCAGGCCCAAGAAACGGCTCAGTTAGTGAAAAGAAGCTCTGTTGTCTTGACAAGATGGGTTAAACCGCCAGTGAATGTCCTGAAGTGTAATGTTCATGCCTCGTGGGTGAACGCTTCCTCTTTTAGTGGTGGTGCATGGTTACTTAGGTATCATGATGGTAATGTTTTATTCCACTCTAGAGATGCGTTTCTTCCAATGGTTAACCGAATTACGGCGGAATTGCAGTGCATTTTGTGGTGTCTGCAAAGTCTTTTTGAGCTGAGGGTGTTTGATTGTGAAGTTTGGACTGATTGTAGAAGGTGTCGTTTCATTTATCTTCTTCAAAAGCAAATGGGTTGGCCCGTGCGACGAGGGAGGGACGTTTCACTTCGTATTTGGCCTTAGGCGGACCAGCCTGGTTACACGACCGTCTTGAGACCGAACGTTGTTGGGGATCTTGAGGATGATCTTCGATTCACCTCCTTTTACAAACGATTGTCAAATTTGTTTTTAATATAATATATTTTTATTTTAAATTTTTATGTTTTCATTTTTTTTATAAATTATTATGGAGAGCTTTTATTAGACATCCTTTTTAAAAATCCTTGAAAATCATTTTTAATAAAAATTTGGCGGGAAAATTTTGTTAAATTTTTTTTGGCGAGAAATTTTGTTAAACTTTTTTTGGCGGGAAAAACTTTGTCGGAATTTTTTTTGGCGGAAAAATTTTTGTCAGAATTTTTTTGACGGGAAAATTTTTGTCGGAGTTTTTTTGGCGGGAAAATTTTTGTCGGAATTTTTTGGCGGAAAATTTTTGACAGGAAAAATTCAATTTTCTTTTGTTGTCTTAATTTATTTTCAATTATGATAAAATGGTCATTAAAAATTAAGAGAAGACAAAAATGAAAAGGACAAAGAAGGTATTTTTGCAAAAAGATATCATTATCTATGATTTTCATTATATTTTAATTAGATTTATTTTTTTAATGGACTGTCCATCTAATTTTGTTAAAATCCATTTATTAAACGGACATAAACGGGTTTGTCCATTTATGTCCGACAAATTTTATAACGGACACAGACATTAAACGGGCTCGAAATTTTGTGAAAGCCCGTTTATGTCAGACGGACAACTGTCCATAATAACATCCCTAATCGAAACCAACGGCAATCGCTGCTTCAAAATTTTGGCATGGTGGTGTCGCTAATTAATCTGGCTACCTCGAAATCCTGAGATTTAAGTTGCGCAACCGGAAGAAAGAAGAGTTGAAAGAAGATTAAATCTCTTTTTATGGTCGTGGATAGCGGCCGCGTTGTGATTGATTCCCCAACATGCCCATAGCTATATGAGAAGACATATACAACTAAAAGTATCTCTACCTAGGCATGGCATATGGATAACTCGTTTGGATTCGGGTAAACATGTTTGGGAAAATAGAACTCACTGGATATTTTAGACTTTCAGTTTGGTTTCGGTTTGGTTACTATAGAGTTTGGGTCGATTCAGGCTACAATATTTAAAACTCGATTATTACCTGAACTACCGTCGTCCAAGATGATGAAGGAAAAGCTACAATTATTCTCTATGTCAAAATACACCAATATAAAGAAATAAATAATGATCTTGTTTGCTTATATATGGAAACCAAACGTAATCATATATTCATTTTACAAAAATATTTTGGAAAAATTGGAAAAAGGGACATATTTTCAAACCTTTGTCCATATATACCTTTTTTTGGAAATTGTCAATCTTGACTAAACTACCCCTACTAACATATAAATCAAATTTTAAGGGTTTTTTAAAGTTGAAAATTATCAAATAATGTAAATAAGTCATTATAAATTACATTTGAAGAAAATACTTTTGAACTTTTTAAAAAAATAATAGTTTTTCACATAGATGATTTTTGTTCTGAAAAGTTTAGAAAACGTTTTCTTATTTTTAAAAAAATTAGATTACGTATTCTTATGTTCTGAAACATTTAGATTATCCATTCTACTATTTTGTACATGTTCTACGAATTTTAGAACTGAAAACATGTTCCAAAAGTTTCAGAATACAAAATTTTATATGTTCTACGAAATTCAGAATACATATTCTAAAACTATTCTATGTTCTGCAAAATTCGGAATATGTATCCTACGATTTACTACATGTTCTGAAAAATGTAGATTATATATCCTAAAATATTTTTAAATATATATTTTGAAAATATTCAATTAAATAAGTATGGAAACAAAATCGGATAATTAGGAAAGTCAATAAATTAGTTATAATCGAATATATGATTCAGATTCTCTACAGATCTTTCAGAATATATATGATTCAAATATTATTAACGTTTTTAAGTCTTTTTCTTTCTGATTTCTCTTAAAACAACCCGTCGAGGGTTTGCTTTTTGTTTATGGTTATTATTTTTATGTATTATTGTATTTTTCAATAATTAAGGGTTTGATTTTTATTTCTTTTGGCCTTGCTTAAAATAATATATAAAATAGTTTTATTTAAATTAGCTTAATTATACTTTGAGGCTATAAATGGATTTTAATCTATATTAAATCTTAATTCACCAAACTTTAAAAAAAATGTTGATAAGATTGTTATTTTGTTATGATATTTGGGAATATTAACTATTTATTTAGAAAAATCTTAAGTTATTTTTAAATTTGTTATAAGGTTATACTATATGACATAATTTTTGAGAAACATAATTTTTTTTTTGAATTTGTGAATGTATAAATTTTTTAATTTTTAACTTGTACATCTTAAATTTATTTTCCACTAAGCTATTGTAAATTTTACAATTATAAACTTAGGTTTTTTTCTCTTTTTATTATGATTTTTAAGACAATAAACAATAATTTTTATTAGAATTTTCTATATTAGAGGGTATAAGTGTATTAAATTTTCAAAAAACCTATTTCACCAAACTTTTAGAAAAAAAGGTATACATGGACAAAGGTTTGAAAATATGTCTTTTATTTCCAATTTTCCCTTTTTTTTTTTATAAAAGTTATGAAGAATTACTAAAATCTAGAAAAGTTATTATAAAGAATCCACAAATTTGGGTAAACAAATCTATTAAAATCTAAAAAAATCTTTGAGAATTTTAAAATCTATTAACTTTTGAAATCTACCAACTCTTTTGGAATCATTCTCCCAATACCCTTTAGTACGATTATCTTTTTAATTAAACTTGCAAATTGAACCAATGTATGATAGACATCACCGGGTAAGGTTTTATACTTTTATGGCATAGGCATCCGCCTTGGTACTCTAACTCTCAACGTATTAGGCTTTCAATTTTAGGCCCATAATAATCAAACATAGCCCTAGGGGTTGACATTGAAAAAGGGGCAAGGCTCCTCACGGTATTAAACAATATGAGTTAAAATTATTTAAGAAGCCAAAACTGAAAGTCAACTAAAATTTTAAAGAGCTACAAGAATAACTTGTGAATACGTATTTGTATTTGTAAACCTATTTAAGAATTTTCTTTTATATGCTATAGTTTTTTATATTTGAATGTCTTTGTGTTTAATGGCAAGACACACACCACAAAATGTTCTCTCGTAGGAAACTAGCTAGACAACCCTAACCCAAGATTTTTTACAATTTAAATATAGCATTGAATAATGGCTGAAGAAAAAAAAAAGAATTCAATTAACGTTTAGTTTTATTTATATTACCATGCATCAAACTTTGAATCAATTATGAACAGCTTATTTTGATGGCATTTATAGGTTTTACCAGTCTTTCAAAAAAAATTTAATATATTCAAAAACACAAATTTGCATATGATACATTTGGGTTGATAAGGTTCCAATTTTTTTGTAGGTTATAGATTTTGTTATGAAGTATGTGTTTTATGAAAAACATTTCTCAAATTGAAAATGGCAAAGTTGTAAGAAAATTGAGAAAATGGCAGTTTAAAAAATGGTTGGGAAAAATGGCACTTTACACAATAATCCCATCAAAGTTTTATTTAAGGTCCGAATGGTAACTGCGGTTTTCACTGCGGGAGAAGTGCGGTGCGGTTCAAATAGTAGCGAAAATATATAGATATATATGTATATGTATATATTTTGACACTGTTACAACACTGTTGCGGTGCGGTTTTGTAATGCGGTATTGTTACCATTCGGAGCCTTAGAAAGGGGGTTGGTAAATGTTAACAAACTAATTAATCAAACATCAAATTAAATATAAATGAGAAAATATGTAGCCATGTACGTAGTTGAGATTTATTAAATTCTTCTTTCGATACATCACGTATACGTACATAAGATTATATCGAAATTTTGGCATTACCCACACATTAGCTCTAGGTATGTTTCGTTACTATATATACCAGCTTCACTTTGTTACTTCTCAACATACAATTTAACAAAAACATACATTCAGTTTTCAAGGAGAAGTGTAGAGACAATGGCTATTATCAATTTCGAGGACCAAACCACATTGTACAATTTCGTGGTCAAGCAAGGTAATGGCGTGAAAGGTATGATAGACTCGGGCCTCTCCACTGTTCCACGTCCCTTTGTCCAGCCTCACTCTGAGCGGATCCCGACTCAAAACTCCCTTAGGTGTGAGGCTTCTCGCCCCATCGATCTTTCCGACCTAGACGGTCCGAACCACAAGGAGGTGGCCAAACAGATCGTCGAAGCTGCTGAGACACTTGGCTTCTTCCAGGTAAATACAGTTCAAGTACATATCATTTGGGTTGGTGTACAAACCGAGTTATATACTAGTAAAAAAAATCTCTATATATAGCCATTTGAATTTTAGTGGCCCTATAGTAAAAAACAATCCATATAGCACTATAGGAAATATATATAGTAAGAAAATCTCTATAGCCATGAATATTAAGGTTTAGACATGAAAATTCAAGTGATTATAGAAATTTTTTTTTACTAGTTATATATGCGTGTAAACATGTAAATTTGACCTAGATGATACATTAATATTTATAAACTAACGTTAACACACACATATATATATATATATATATATAGAGTAATTAAATCCTTGCTTAATTATAATTAGACTTATCTTTATTAATCTCTTAAAGATGCATGTTAATAAGATAAAAATGTAATGTGAGGGATGAAATGAAAATGGTAGGTGGTGAACCATGGTGTTCCGGTGGAGCTGCTTGAATTGCTGAAATCGTCAGCTCATGAGTTTTTCGCACAAGCTCCTGAGGAAAAAGCCATATACTTAAAAGAAGTGAGTCCAAGCAAGCTGGTTAAGTATGGAACGAGCTTCGTGCCAGATAAGGAGAAAGCGATTGAGTGGAAGGATTATGTGAGCATGATTTACACCAATGACCATGAAGCTCTTCAACAATGGCCTCAACCATCCAGGTATATATATATATATATGAACTAAATGTTAGGAAATCCATGTTAAAAATAAGATCAAACTCGCGTAAAATAATCATCGAAGGACATTAAAGTACTAACTCATTTTATTATATATGAATTATACTTTAACAAATCTAACATAAAATATATGTGTGACAGAGAGGTGGCACTTAAGTTCCTGAAGTCATCAATGGAAATGGTGAAAAATGTAGTTAACATCCTAATGGAGAATGTAGGAGTGAAACAAGAAGAAGAGAGGATGAACGGTTTAATGGGAACCAAGATGGTCAATATGAACTACTACCCTACATGTCCGAGCCCCGAGCTAACAATTGGCGTCGGCCGTCACTCGGACATGGGAATGTTGACAGTTTTATTACAAGATGGCATTGGTGGTCTCTATGTTAAACTAGATAACGGCGAATGGGCCGAGATCCCTCCTGTCCATGGAGCTTTGGTCATCAACATCGGTGACACTATGCAGGTTTGTTAAATCAAATTTACAATGAATGCACTATGTTAGAGTCCCACTTCGAAAGCAAGAAATATCTTTGGGCAATATATATAGTGTGAGGCAATCCTCCTCCCTTGAGCTAGTTTTTGGGATCAATTAGGCCACAATACTAATATGGTATCAAAGCCTAAGTTCAAATTTCTCGATAGTGGGATACTATCCGTGGATGTCAAGTCCCACAAACTTCACGCTTCAGATGTCCAACCCTGAGCGTGAGGGGTGTGTGTGTTAGAGTCCCACATCGAAAGCAAAAAAATTCTTTGGGTAATATATATAGTGTGAGGCAATCCTCCTCCCTTGAGCTAGATTTTGGGATTAGTTAGGCCATATTACTCATACACCAGTCATACATATACTATATACAATGTTGTGTCCATATTATTATTGGTATGGTTATACAAATATATAAACCTTTCAACAGATTTTGAGCAATGGGAAGTACAAAAGTGCGGAGCATAGGGTTAGAACCACAAACATCGGATCAAGAGTCTCAGTGCCCATTTTCACAGCACCTAAACCATCAGAGAAGATTGGTCCGTTGCCGGAAGTTGTGAAACGCGACGGAGTGGCTCGATACAAAGAGTTGTTGTTCCAAGACTACATGAATAACTTCTTCAGCCAACCACACGATGGCAAAAAATCTCTTGACTTCGCACGTGCCGAGTAACCACAAATCAACCACATGAATAATTCATATACAGAGTTGTTCTCCTTTTTTTTTTTGTAATTTTCTTTTGTTTTCTATGTACAACTTTTTTCAATGTTTTTAATATTGGTACTATTTTACAAATTAATAAAAGCTGTCTTCTTCGTGTGCTTTATCAAAATTTCATGTATCAATGTTCAATGGCTATTATCAAATCTGTGTTAATGTTCATTTTCACGTGATATGTAAGTTATAGAAAATCAACATACTTATGTTAATATAACTTCTTAACTTGAAATAATAATCAAATTTTAAAGATACATACAACATTACATTACAGCTTATCAATATCAATTAACCGAATGAATTTTATTTCGATTACATTACAACATATTACAATCATTTATGCTTCTGATTTATCATAATATGAATAAAGATAAATTTAGGATGCAAAACAATATTAACTGAGCTAACCAAATTCATCCAAATAAACCTAGATTAACTATTGCTATTCGCCATTCTAAAGAACTACTAAAGAAAAAAAATCAAAATAACTGAATTTGTCAATAACCGATCCGTTTTATGTTTTGGTTATTTTTGGGAGCATTTTCAAAATCAAAATTAACCGCAGAACCGAATCAACCAAACCGGAAGAAACAGCCAAACCAAAGTCTCATGACTATGTTGAACTTTAATTTTGTTAGAGCACTGTCATCCTCATAAAATTAAATTTAAAATTTTAATTATATAATTATTTTTTTAATATTTTTAATGATTAAAAATAGTTTTTATATGTGAATTGAATATCAAAAATGTTTCTCGTTTCCGAAACGTTACTCATTTAAGAAAATGACAAATATAAATTGAATTTCATAAACATTTTTGAAACGAAATATTACTCGTTGCAGAAACGGTTCTCCTTCTCTCTTTTATTATGATTATGATTATTATTATTTCAATAAGGTGTTTCTATTATAGAAATCCTTATATACATGCCCCTTAAGACAACCAAATATGATGAACTCATCTCACTCTCTATAAGACCGATAACTCCAAAGCTGTGGTTGCTTCCACCCACAATACCAAGTGCATTGGTTTCCTCATCCATAGGACAAAGTTCAAGACTAAAGATCTTTGTTATTATATTCATGTTCTTGGGATGTGATTTCAAACCAATGCGCTTGGTATTGTTAGATTCAACAATTACAGCTTCAGGTTTGTCGTCTTGGTGATAGGAAAAACTTAAGGTGTCATGCGTGAATAAAAATGTAGACTTCTTAATCAATTAAGATAAAAAATCTTGTAAAGTTGTGTGTCTTGTTATATGTTTTGATTTATTGTGTTTTCCAATTCCTTATCTTCTACTGGGGAAAACGGGGAAAATCAACCTAAACTATTTCCCGAAGGTATTTTCATACTCAAACTCGCGTACTTTGAATTTTACAACCCAAACTAGCTTTCAATTCCAATAACCAACCTGAATTATATCAAATTTTGTCGATTTCAACCTCGACGTTAATAGTATCCCTTCCTATCTTGAAGATTTGGATAATCAAGCTTAAGCTTAAGCTTAAGTTCTCTTGGTTTTTAAAGAAGCTTAAGCTTGATTGTCCAAATCTTCAAGATGGGCAGTGATACTGTTAAAGTCGAGGTTGAAATCGACAAAATTTGATGCGGTTCAGGTTGGTTATTTGAATTGAAAGCTGGTTTGTGTTGTAAAATTTAGAGTACGTGAGTTTGGGTATGAAAATACCTTTGGGAAATAGTTTGGGTTGATTTTCCCCGTTTTCCCATCTTCTGCTGCTAGTGCTAGTGATGCACTAGTGAAGCTCTCATCTTCCGATCAATTCTATTGAATATAGCATGAAGAAGAGGACTGTACCAAAGTGTAATAACGTAACTAAATTTCTCATGCCAAAAGAATTGATCAGAAGTTTACTCATGTCTATCTCATATTTCTTAGACTCTTAAGTATATAATATATATGTACCAATCATGTGTACTTTAAATGTCTGAAAAATCAAATTTAGACTTTTTAAATATCAACTTGATGCAGACCCTGAATTGTTTATCACTCTCTATGCTTATAGTAAATTTGAATCTCTTTTCTGATTTATAACCGAAGTTTGTAGCTTTGAAACACAACGCATACAAAGAGCATGTGAATCCAAATTATACATTTGTTGATTTTTCTTATAGTAGTTGATTAGTTTCTGAATTTTTTGTGACCTTCTTCGGATATGGATTTGAATGGTGCAACTAGTGATACCAAAATCTTCTTATGACACTTTAAAATCATTGCTATTTATATTCTTAATTTGATCATATATGATTCATATTATTTAAGGAATGTATTTGTTCTTAGGTTGGTTATCTTGGTCTTTAGGTGTAAAATGATCCGACCCTTTTTTTTTTAATTCATTAACTAATAATCTCATACTTATTAATTAACGATTTTGAATTAAAATAGCAGCAACCAGTGGAAATTGTATCCAAGAAAGGTGTTGTATCCTACATAAGCATTGTTGTATGCGAAATGCGAGAAGATCGATGATAACACTCTACTAATTTCAGAGGTTACCTATTAAAAAATGGACAGGGGACTATCAACAATTCTTGCGTTCAATAAAAACAGCAAATGGCAACCTCTTTATTGAGGTAGAAGGCCTACTAAAACCATACTATGATACTATTCTTATCAATTCTTGCGCTCAATTAAATAATTTTTTTAATTTTTTTGCATCAAATCGAAATTCTTCCTTGGTATGCCACTGTACATATTATGAACAAAACAAAACCATACATTTACGTTGTCAAACTGTTACTTTAGATGAAAATGTCTACTTCAACCACAATATTAGCACTCATTGCACATATAATTTACTAATGAGGTTATAAATTATATCAATTTGGTCAATGGAAATCTTTCTATGAAAAATTAGGTGAAGAACTGTTGAGAATCTGATGTGGTTTACTATAGCTATTTTCAATATTACTTTGGGTAATTTCCTTTCTAATTTAAAATAGATGAAACCAAGTATTTCTAATTATAAATGTTACAACAGAACACAAAAACCAATATATAACACCTAACTGAATGAATAAAAAAAAAAGGTAAAAAGCTGAATAGCAAATTCAATATTTAGGAAGGTTACATTCCTTGGGGAGGTTATTATTGAACCTTCCATAATCTTGGCAATAATCATAAATCAGGTGATACTTTCTCACCCATTTAAACCATCTCTTTTGCACTCTTGTCAAAGAACTGAAATCATCCTTGTTCCACCAGTTCTCATTGCTCTCTCCATTACACAATATTGGGTTATCTTTCCAAACACAAGCATCTATCTTGTAATCTCCAAAGGATGACACAAATGGACCCTTTGACCAATCAATCTTGTCACGCCCACCGCGCGTAGCCCAACTCCCACCGTTCCATAGACTAGCCTGTACATTCATAGGTTGCAACCTTGGGTAGGCTACACCTTTATCCGCGTGGTTTCTGTACAATCTTATCGGAACCTGATCCACCATAAACCTAAAATCACCAAAACAACATTCTTATGCATCTTAAAGTACATAGTGAAAGAGAGACTTTGGTTGACGAAAACTTACACAATTTGGTGAATGTTCCATAAGATAGAGTAAGTGTGAAAGTCCTTTGTTGGGTCGAACCAAAGATGAATCCTCTCTTCGCGGTTATCAACTCCCTCGGCATAGACATTTGTCTGAAGAATGTAAGGCTGTCCATTAACGTTTCCAAGGAATTCAAAGTCAATCTCATCTCGCTTTGGCTGATCCGAGGTCATCTGTTGAATCATTGACATAATGAGTTCATTCATGTCTACCTATTAGGATAATAGAGAGGTAGAGAAGTTTCCTTACATAATAAGCAACCACAGTTCCTTGAGAACTTCCCGGGATAAGTTTGATCTTCATATCTACTTGCCCGAACAAGAACGTCTTCATGGAAGCAAAGGAAGCTCCTAATAACAAAACATAAGTTCTTGCTACTGAAAACATTAAAAAAGAAGAAGGTTATATATATACCAGATTCTTGATCAAGCTTGAGGGTTCTTGATCGACCATCATTGGAAGTGTTAACATGGGAAGGAGACCATGTCACGAAGAAGTCTTTGTTATAATTTCCTGATGAAACAAGGGAAGCTTGTGAGACACATAATATCAAACTTGAGATGAAGAATCCTATGAGAAGTATAAATGCTTTTGAGCGATTTATAATTAGAGTCATTTTATTATAAGATGTTTGACGTTGAGTACGTTGGACATATATGACGATCATTGATCATAATATATAAATATTGTATTGCATGAGAGAAGTGTTTAAAGTAAATTGTGTTCCTATGCAAAGAATATCTTTGAGGAGAAGCAAAAGCTAGAGAATAATACGTACGAATGTTTTTCTTTGTTTCTTTTTCGAAACGTAAGAATGTTTGTTTGTTATCTTCCTTACAATTCATAATTTATTATGTTTTATTTTAGAAATATATTACATATAATCAAATTTTATTAGACAAAGATTTACTTACAAGATAAATAAAAATGATCTCCATGTAACCTTCAAAATTTTTTGTCTGTTTATTTTCAATATATGTTTATCGAATTAACCGCTGAATGAATATTTTAGATTTTTGAGTTGTTAAATTTGGAATGATAGGAGTTTTTGAAGTTTTAGTATAAGAAATAAACTTTTATTTACATATATTACATTTCATTATATTTAAATTAATTGTACTTTCATATTGTGATACTATATACCATATGAACATGACACCATATTATTATTATTTTTAATTAAAACTGATGTCTTATTGCATAAAATCACATAATCATATCTTGACAGATGAATTTTTTTAAACCATTGCATATTGTAATGGGTGGTAAGAAACCAATTAGTCAAAATTGTTAGATAATATACCAATTACCAAGACCGTAATTAAGTGTTTGGAAAAAAAATACAAAGGTGTAATTTCCCATTGTCAAGTGTATACGATGATCAAATCCGTAGAATATCTTAATTTCTGATTTTTGTGTGTGTCATTGTATTACTTACGTCATACATGTGGCGGCATATATTTTTCACGACTTTTCAATTTATAGGCAAGAGGAATAGAGATATCACATGCATGAAACACTAAAAGATAATTCTTAATGACTTTTCGTTTATTTATTTTGATAATTGATATGAATAATCTTAATTGCGTAAACATTAACAAATCTACGATATGATTTTTCTATATTTTTTTCATTAGGATTCATATTTTTTTTAATAAACTATAACATATTGAATTTGAAACTTGCCTTTAGATTTGTTTTTAGTGCAAAGACTTGAAACAAATATACATGAATTTATCTTAACAAACTTCATTCAAGTTTTTTTTTCATTTCTTTTTTATCGTCAAGAAATTTCATTTAACTATCCTACTATATTAATTAAGAAGTACACAAATAAAAATAACCTTATAAATTGTAAGAATTTACATTGAAATGCCATTAAAAATGTTTAAAATGAAAAAAATATGAAGGATAATAAATATAATTAAATAAATAATCAAACAAATTAAATAGATAAAATCGCAAGATAATCTATAAACTATAAATAAAATCTCAAAATAATAAAACAAATATATAGTTTGTTTGGATATACATACCCATATATGGGTACATAAATATTCAATTAGATTATAACAAAATTAATTATTATAAATTTATATCAAATAAAAAGTTCAGAATAGCTTATAAGTTATAACCCAATAAAACAACAACAAAAAATGAAAATAAAAATGACAAAGCTACCAATTAGAAACAGTTTCAAGGAATATATTACCAAAATATTCATACTTTTAATTTTGACAAATACTTTTTATTCATACGGACAATTGCAAGGAAAATGTTCAAATGGACCATGCGTGTTTACTCAAAACGTCGTTTATTATGGTTTCAAAATCTCTATATAAACCATCTTCACGAACCCCAAAATCATAACAACAACAACAACAAAGCTAAATAAACAATCCTCAACTTATAAAAACTGAATTTCACTAACTATTCTCGTTTCCTAATAGTTTTTGTAGCTCTTGTAGGTGTTCTTGTTCTTCCTACAAAGGCTCAAGACAGCCCACAAGACTATCTAAGGGCTCATAACCAGGCACGAGCAGCTGTAGGCGTAGGCGCCATGCAATGGGACGAGACGGTTGCAGCCTACGCTAGGAACTACGCAAACCAACTAAGAGGCAGCTGCAGACTCGTACACTCGGGTGGGCCTTATGGGGAGAACTTGGCCTGGGGTAGTGGCGACTTGTCTGGTGTCTCGGCCGTGAACATGTGGGTTAACGAGAGGGTTAACTACAACTACGCTGCGAATACGTGCAATGGAGTTTGCGGTCATTACACTCAAGTTGTTTGGAGAAACTCAGTGAGACTTGGATGTGGTAAAGCGAGGTGTGATAATGGTGGAACCATCATTAGTTGCAACTATACTCCTCGTGGGAACTATGTTGGCCAGAAGCCTTACTAATGTGTGATCATGCATGTTCACATAAAGTAACACACGTACATAAAGGACGTGTCTATATATATATTTCAATAAGAAGCATCATATGTAGGATGTGTACCAATATTTATTAAGTAATACAAACAACTATCCATTTATATTTCACCCCTAGCGATAGTTTTTTTTTTACATAAACCTTTTCGGCTGATCTGGTCAGCCCCGGTAGAAACACACTAAAATGCTCTAGAGTAGAATACTTCTCAAAGAACCATCACACTGTTTATTCCGAGTTTGAAATGTTTTCCGACTAATGTCACGGATAGTTAGGCCGTCTGCATTTCTGACTACCAAGTAAACCAGTTAGATTTTGGCGCAGTCGATAGATTTCACGTACAAATGTGAATTTTGTTTCCACGGTGTATAGCATCTGGGTTAGTTCATTTACTCTTAGCGATAGTTATAATGATAAACGAGAGAGGTCTCCTTAAAACTATAAATTAAACTAATCTAACCTTCTCTCTTCTCTGTTATATATATGGTAATTATTATCTAATTCTTAAATTAATTTGATCAATAACTCTTTACAAAGTTACTCATTATATAAAATAAGCATAATAATACAATAATATCTCTCATATGAGCACTTTAGAGCTTAATTGCGTCTTTGTAACCACTTAATTTAACCAAAGAAAACTATCTTGTCCTTTCAATTTTGTAAAAACTGAGAAATGAGAGGATACTAAAGCTGGTACATTTTATTATATATAATTGCATCTTTTATTTTTTTTCAAACGAATAAACCACATCCAAATGCAATTACTTGATATGAAAGACAAGTCAACAAAAACGAATAACATTTGGATGTGGAAATTAAATGGATCTTGTACATGGGTCTTAATTTTGGAAGCAACATGTAAATTGGCCACAATTCTTTTAAATTTTGTTGGCTTTATTTAAATAATTGTGCATTATATAGATAACATCTGACCCCCAAAAAAATAAAAGGATATGATTTGAACTGGCATAGAGTAGCCATCTATACAATCAAGAAGGGTGGAACTAAGAGCACAATATAATTACAGAACTAACTCCCAATGCTAAAAACTACCCTATTACAACCCTTGGCTAGACTTATGTTAGTTACCAATGAATGTTTTTTATTTATTAAAAGGTTATATTTCCCTAAGAATCGTTTATTCAAGATTTGTAAACGAACAAGTTTCAAGATTTTTACTAGTTACCATGAAATCTTAATTTTTACGAATTGTCATATTTGCCTAATCTAACTTTGATTGTTCTATGTCACTGTGCTCTCAAACTCTTTTGTTTTTTTTGTTTTCTGGAAGAAATTCTTAAAAGGTTGATGTTTAATTCCAAATCAAAATGATGTTCTTAGGTCCCCCTATTGATAAGTAAGAATAAAAAGCTTAGTTGACCAGAAAAAACAAAACAAACTAAAACACAATATTAGAATAACTCTGAAAGAGAAATTCCATTTTAAATAGAACAAAATCATCACCAAATCATAATATTAAATTATCTCACATCTGTAATAAGATAGATTCTTGGGTAATATATATCGAACGTTGGAATCCTTTTTACTTGAACTAACTTTTAGGATTAGTTAGCCGCCACATTTGTAATATATATATATATACCAAATAATTACTAAATCATAACTCTGAATCCTATATTCACTTGTTTCATTTTTAATCACGAGCGTTTGATTGCGAAAATAAAAATTCGCAGTTCTCACAACCCAACCTTACCCAAGAAACAGACTTAGCTTTGATTATCCCAAAGTCGCTGCAAGAAAATTTTTACCATGCAATTATCATTTAGGGAAACAAGTGATGATGGCTTTGTTTTTTCTCTCTTCTCCTTAAGGGATAAGGTTGTGCTTAGTCCTCCCATGCCATTCCAATATGATTTAATTTGGTTCATGTTGCTATCTTGAATTGTTATAACTCACATATAAAATGTTTGGTTATTTTATTATTCTATATTCTAATCCAGCAGTAATTTGAAAAAAAAAATTTCAATAAAAGTAGATATATGTATTTTTATAATTTCATTTAAATTAATAAAATTGACCAATTTTTATATCATAATACAATTTGTAATAATTAATAATTTTATTGAATCGTCAAAGTAGTTTACAAATCCGAAAAAAAAGTGTGTGGACATATAATCATCCACATGCTATATTCACTAATATAATTGATATTCAAAATGAAACTTAATTTTTTGACGAAAATTCATTGATTTCTTTTGCTGAATTTTCTTGTATCTACATATTTTATAGGTAGTGTGATCCTCTCTAGAAAAAGAGAAGACTTTCTTTTACTATTATAAATCTAAAACTTAGCATAAAAATAAATAAAATAACTTACGTAATATTTTATAAAGATATTTATAAAGATATTCTCATAAGGTAAACAAGTCTTACTATAAAAATGTTATATTTGAGACATTTGCAAAAGTAACTTTTTTGACTACCATTTTCTAAAAATATCTTCATTTTCAATAATATCTTTTTTATATACAAAATGATTAAATTATAATCTCAAAACTCCAAATATTACTGCCACCACTACCAACCAGAAAAATTGTAGAAAGAGCTTAGCTTCCCATAAATAGAGTGGTTGCAAAACACAAGACTCCTCCTTAGTCCTACCTTATAATTATGACCACAGAGAATATCTTCACAAGGCAAAACTTGCATCTTTGCTTCATTAAACTTCAATACCATAACTTAGTTTAGTCATAGTATATACATATATCCGGAAAATGGCGAAAATCAACCCAAATATTTGCTGTCTGCATTTTTATACCCAAACTACGATACCCGGCAAAACAACCTAAACTCACAAAAAATTCGAATTCCGAACCTAAACTATATGAAATCAGCCAAAATTAACATATTCAGAAACGGTGTTAGTTAACCACTTAACGACGATGAGTCAGTCGATATCGTAGCAGTGACGGGACACCGAAGATGAGAAAAATGAAGTCGTTTTGTGAGTTTAGGGTTCTTAAATTGAAGATTCGATGAGTGTTTTTTTTAGCAGTTCTTTGACTCAAGAACCCTAAACTCACGAAATGACATCATATTACTCAACTATGATGTTCCATAATTGCCACGGCGTCGGCTGACTCATCGCCGTTAAATAACTAACTAAAACCGTTTCGATATGTTGATTTTGGCTGATTTCATATAGTTTAGGTTGGGAATTTGATTTTTTTGTGAGTTTAAGTTGCTATTTGTTGGGTATCGTAGTTTGGGTATAAAAATACCGCCAGCAAATAGTCTAGGTTGATTTTCCTTATTTTCCTCATTACCAATTCTTTGAATATGCAACATTAAACGTACTATAACCAATGAAAATTTACAGAAAATACAGAATACCAGATATGACACCTTTATACAATTGTGCATAGTGTATACCTTGCTGCATTTGCAATCCAGATAGACATTTTGCTTTGGAAGCAACTTGTTTGTTTGAGATTTTATCCGGTTCAAACTCTCCAACTTCACTTAAATAGTAGTAGCGGTCGTTTTTACCAAAAAACTTCATATGATCCATTGATCTTTTTAAATTTAAGATTACGTACTATTATAAGCTTTTATTCAACCTTACACTGATAAAATCCACAATTAAATCTTGAGCCCAAAATGATTAATTAATCAAGATATATTTTGAAAACACCGGACCGTTAGCATATCGAACCAAATTAAACTAAAGTAAACTAAATTAAACCAATTTAACCAGATTAAACCGATTAAGCAAATTAAAGTAATTCAAATCAGACTAAACCATTAATTAACAAGCGGAAGAACAAGAAATCTAATCCAATAAAATCAATAACCAACAAATATCCAAACAATCCAGCAATCCTAACATGCTTCTAAGTTCCAGAAAACTAACAACCTAATAATCTCATAACAAAACCACAACAACCAGCGAGTGCCTAGATAATCTTTCTCTCAGTGCCTTGATTCCACGGTTACACTTTGGTTTTACCTGCATCACAAACAATGAGATATATGAGTATTATAACAAATAATCAGTGAAGCGATCCTCCCGTTTACTAGGCTATACACACAAGCATATCAAACCAAACAAACACGCATGCATAATAATAATCAAACAATCAAACCCGACATAAACCAACACAGACACCGCCTCCGCAAAAGCCCATAAATCGCCTCTCAACTCTCCAGAGAATGAATTCACCACCATCAAAGCTCTAGCCATGAACCCAAACACTCAAAGATGTAATAACAGCAACCAAAATACACAAACATGGCCACACAAAACAAAATCCAGCCACCTAATCAACCAAATACACAATAGCTGGGTTAAACATGCTTATATCAGCCATAGTCACGCACTCACCTCTTATTTAGATTGATTGGAAGATGATAACAGAGAAGATGAACACTCCAGCAACCCCCCTTCACACATCAGCCACAAACTCAACCTCCCCTTTGCTAGTACACAAGAACAGCCTTTAAACTCCTCTAGAAACCTCCTTAAACCTTTCTTTTGATGTCCCAAACTCACACAAGCCAAGCTCTCTCTTCATTTCTCTCTGGAAGCGACAAACTCAATCCCAAAAGAATGAAAAGAGGCTGCTCGAGTTTAACAATACACTTAAGGGTTTTCCTTTTGATAGAAGATTGGAATCAGTCCAACAGTAGATCACTTGATGATCAAGAGATTCCAAGCTTAGCTTGCGGAAGGGTGGAATTCACGAGCTGGCTCTAAAGTACTCTCTCGTGAATCAAGGGGTGGTAGAGGGGATAATTTAGGTGATTGACTCGCTCAATCGGTGTGATAATCGACTCACTCGATCAATGAACGAATAAAGGATGTTGAATCACTCAACAAACTTAATCCGTTGATTCCAATAGACTTAAGAGACTCGCTCACTTAAGACTAATGAAGAACAATGACAAAGACTTGAACTTTGACAATAAGAACTTTGCTAATACTTTAAAATGATCAAGGGTGTCTTTACAATGTGACTAATGATCAGCTTATATAAGGCTGAGTAGAATGTTCTAAAAGCTAAACAAAGAAATAAGATATGCAATATTAATCTTTATGGTGGAATCTGGACGGTTTTCAGGGATATGTGGAGTGTCTTGGAAGCTTCTTGATGTTATGAGAGCCTTAAACACGCACACAAGCAAAGAAGGAATGAGCCATTGTGTGTTGATGCCAAACGAGTCCAAATAAGGTAAGTATAGCTCATACTTGATCCTCCTGATCAAGTGTGGTGTGGCACATCCTAGAGGGTGTAGTGAAGCTTCTAAGTGATATGGAAACTCTCTAGGTCGCCATGAGAAAATTTGGAATGAGCCATTTAAGGAAACATCCATTTTAAACTCCATAAAGATCATGTGAGATGAGGTGCACCAACTCTTGTGTGGTATGGGCCTTGAATGGTTTAAAGTGTCTTCTAGGCTCCAATTCAAATGTCCATACACACCATTACGTGGTACAAGAAAACCTTCTTTGAATAATTTCATCTGGTCTTGTACTACTTCAAGTCCGTCAGCGAGTACGTCAGCTAGTACATGAGGATGTTCATTAGCGAGTAGTTCAGCACGCTTGTTAGCGAGTAGTTCAGTATGCTTGTTAGCGAGTAGATCAGAATGTACATCAGCTATTATCTTTGAATCATATGGATGGTGAATGATTCCTTGATGACTTGATGTTGTCTCATTAAAAACCTTTCTAGGTAAACCCATTGGGAAAAACCCTAGATAAGGGAAAAATAGTGCAACAGTCATATCCTAACAATAAGGTGATTTGACTTGCTGATTTTTTTATCCCTCTTGAACTATTGGACTTCTTAAGATTAATATCATGGTGAATAATTAACCTTTCGCCTTGTACTTGATCAGAACTCCATTTAGATAAAGATTCTCCAAAATTCTCCAAAATTCTCCATGTAAACCGGTTTGGTGTGCTCCCGGTCTGATCTATTTCTGATGTCCGCATCACTCTTTAACCAATCAATTAAACCGGCAATTTGACTTAATATGTCAAACCGCCAAAATTGATGGTGTTGATCGACACACACCCTTGGTGTCGATCGACACTGCTCAAAACCAAGCACGGGTGTTACATATTAACATTTTTATCAATTATTTACATAGCGTATAGTACTATATAATTATTTTGTATATTTTTACTATGATTCGAAAATAACTTTGAATAAACTATAAAATATTCAAATTAAGAAATCTAAGATTTTAAAATTATACAAATCTAACAAAGGGAAAAATGAATGACGTTAAGAAATAGTCATTTCATTTCTAAAAACATAGCATGAATATTTTTTTAACAACGTCATAGTTACCAATAAAACAGAATGCAAGAAATATGATGAAAGTATTAACTAGGCCTCGGCATTCGGGTTCTCGGGTCAGGTTCGGGTTATATGGGTTTAGAAAAATAGAACTCATTGAGTAATTTTAGACTTTTGGGTCGGTTTTGGTTTGGGTCGGTTGGGGTTACAGATTTTAGAACCCGATTAGTAGATTGTTAGCCAAATTATCGGGTACCCAAAAAAACTCTTTAAAAATTGGATAAATTAAAATAATTTTAGCTAAATTTTGAGATATAAAAAATTAATTTTGGATATTTTGATTATCTTGGATATTTAGGTATAAAGGTAATTGATATATTCAAAATTATAATTATAATCTTGGATAATTAAATGATATTAATGAAATATTATTAATATTTTAGATATTTGTATACCGTGATCCTAACCCGAACCCACAGGTTTAGCAATATAAAACCCAATAGAGTTATTTAGGGATACATGTACCCTACCCGAACCGGTTTATTGGGTCGAGTTCCTGGTTGGGTATTCGAGTTCGGTTTTTTTGTCCAGCCCTACTATTAATATGCATAAGGGAAATTCTCATAAATACTACTAATTTGAGTTTTTTTCATTAAAAAATAAACCCTATATCCATATTAATTAAACATTCAAAACAAACACTAAATCCTGACCCCCCCCCTAAAAACTAACCCTAAATCTAAAATAGTCAATCCAAATCCAAGAAAATAAACTCCACACCTTTTTAAATCAATTTATATGTTTGTGATAGTTTTGAAAACTAAAATATTTTGTGATATGAATAAATAAATTTATCGTGGTATTTTTGAAAAAAGGATTATCATGCTATTTTGAGGAATTCTTAAATATGCACAAAGTTGATAATTATTCTTTAGTTTAGTCTTTATGATTTATGATTTATGACCATAAATTTACCAAAACTTTGTTATATTTATGGCCAAACAAAACTTTCAAATCTCTATATAAACCACGTTTACCTCATACTCACAACACACAAACAAAGCTTGGGAATAGTCATTACATCAACTAATAAAAATGAAAGTCATCGACTATTCTCGCATTCTAATAATCTTGGCAGCTCTTGTAGGTGTTCTTGTTCTTCCTTCCATGGCTCAAGACAGCCCACAAGACTATGTAAATGCTCACAACCAGGCACGTTCACAGGTAGGCGTAGGACCGATGCAGTGGAACGAGGAACTTGTAACCTACGCTCGGAATCACATAAACACACTAAAAGGCGACTGCAGACTCGTACACTCCAATGGGCGTTACGGGGAGAACTTAGCCAAGAGTAGCCGTGACTTGTCTGGTGTCACTGCCGTGAATTTGTGGGTTAATGAGAAGGCTAACTACAACTACGATACCAACACATGCAATGGAGTTTGCGGTCACTACACTCAAGTTGTTTGGAGAAACTCAGTGAGACTTGGATGTGCTAAAGTGATGTGTAACAATGGTGGAACCATCATTAGTTGCAACTATGATCCTCCAGGGAACTATGCGAACCAGAAGCCTTACTAATGTGTGAAGTGTGACCAGAGTATTGGTAATTATAATAATCCTTTTGGTTCATATTATAATATATTTATAAAATAATACAATGAGCTTATGCCTCTTGGTTTATGTCAATACTATATTATACTATTAATAAATAAAAAAAGCCTACTAATTTTATTTGAAAAAGTATATCAGATGAGTATATTTCACTGAAAAATAATTCTGGTAACATTTTATATTTTACTTTTATAAATAGTTTAAACCTAAAAAAGGTTGCTCATTAAGGAAAAACATTAACAGAAAAATAGTCTATTATATATGCTAGTTGAACATTTGGACAGAGCCTACATCATCGAAGCCAACCTTGAACAATCCGTCTAAAAAGTTTGGCAATCGATCATAAATGTCAAATTAAATATAAAAATGTTGACATCTTACACCCATCAATAGTATTATTTTTTATAACAAAAAAAAAAAAAAATCATTGTAAACCGAAAGACGGTTCTAAGCCTTTCTAATGACTAGATGAAAAATACTATCTTTTGTCTTTTTAGATTTATTATTAATTTCCTTATTAATTGTATAGTTTCCTAATCCTTTATGTTTTTAAGAAAACAGTAATACGTTTTTCTTATAAAATATTATAAGATATTGATAATGTACATATGTAAAATGAAATTGAAAATAGAGGTTGGATTAAGGAAATATCTATTTTCTTTGATAAAAATTTTAGAAATATTTAACAAATTTAATATTATTTATTAAATATTCTCCCATGGACACTTATAAATTATAAAAGATACAAACTAAAGAAAAAACTAGAAACTAAGCGACAACCCTAAAGCTAATTAGGTAAAGAGACGGCGCATGTGATGTGATGTGATGAAGAATCCAAGTGAATTGATCGAAGAGATACTCTCTCGTGTGCCACCCAAAGTTCTTGTCCGCTTCAGAGCCGTATCTAAGCAATGGAACGCTCTTTTCGACGACAAGAGGTTCTTGAACAACCACAAGATGACGTTTAGGTTCATCATAGCAACTGAATCCAAGATTTATTCGGTAAGGATCGATCCTGTGATAGTGGTACGTGAGTTACCCTTAGGCACACCTGGTTTAGAATCTTTGGAACTTGAAAAATTGGTTGATTGCAATGAGTTGTTGCTATGTGGCAAGGAGAACGGAGCCGTTGTTTGGAACCCTTGGTTAGGGCAAAGTAGATTGATCGAGCCGAGTTTAAAACATCCTTGTATGTGTTTCTACGGTATGGTATACGACAATAAGAAATACAAGATGGTTGCTTTTACATTTGGTAGTGACTTATGGACAACCTATGACTTTCCATCCGATGTTTGGATGGACCTTGGTAATGATAGTATATGTGATGATGATATCACAAACATAGTTGATAGTGTTGTATCCTTGAATGGAATTTTGTATTGTGTTTGTTTTAGTGACGAGCCGGATCCCTTGTCCTATGAAATTACTAAATTCGATTTTTCGAGCAGATTATTCTATTTTTTTTGTAATCTACCTTGTGGGAGAAACCATTATGGGGATGCTTTAGTCCTTAGGGTCTTTAAGGAAGATCGGTTTTCGTTGCTAAATCAATGCATTGTCACAAAGAAGATTGAGATTTGGGTGACCGAGGATAAGATTAACTCTGAGAATGGTGATGATGTGGTATGGATGAACTTCATGACATTTTCAAGTCCTAACTTACCGGATTTAGTAGAGTCCAATCCAAGTTACTTCATCGAAGATAAAAGGCTCGTGGTGTGCTCATACGACAAGAGTGGTCACACTTGGATCTATATATTGGGGGAAAATAAGTTGATCAGTAAAACTCGTATATTAGATAATGTGATTGATACTTGGCATTTGCATTGTACCTTTGTTCCCAGTTTGGCACCAGTTCCTGCTCCAGGCAAAAGAGAAGAACTGGCAAAATTGCAAAGTTAGGTTTTGTTACACGTTTGCTTCTTGTTTGGTACGTTCTAGAGAAAACTATAAATTTGTTTTGAATTTTGTTGTTTTTATTGACTACCATCTTCTTTTTTTTAAACTAGAGATTGTAGTATTTTTTACACTCACTTTTGTTTGGAAAAATAAATTCCTACAAACTTTTTACACTCACTTTTGTTTGCCAATGTTTTGCCGGAAACGCATAGTCATCTCTCTTCTTCTTCTTTTACAGCAATAAGGCTTCTCAGAGAAAGATACTCATCATGTTGACAGCTACACAAATATAACAGAATACATGATTACACATCTCAACTATAGAAAGTTATATATATACATATATATATATATATATTGTAACGCCCGTGTTCTGAAAATTAATAAGAGACTTGAATGTGTATAAGAATTAGGGTGTAGTCGGTTTAATTCCGGTTGATTTCCTAAACTGGTCGATTTGTTTAATTGAATCAAAGGAGATTTAATTAAAGTCGGTTTAGGTAAATTCTGGTTTAATCAGAATTAAACCAAAAAACCCTAGTTTTATAAAGAACGCTTCTTCTCTCTTTTGTTTTGTGGCTGTTGTTTCTGAGAGTTGAGTTGAGAAAAGGAGAAGGAGAAGTTCACTTGTGAGAAAGAGAGTGTTAGCTTTGCTTTGGTGTTTAAAGCAAGAGAAGCAGTTTCGTCACGTCTTGGTAGAATAGAGTTCCGACGTATCAAATCTTATCGAAAGGTAATGAATTTTGGTAGGTTTGTTCTTAAGGCGTGTACGTTGATTCTCCTTTTTACAGAAGTGAATTCGGATTAATACTCAGTGAGTTATATGCAGTTTGGTGAGACGCGTTTTCTCTGTTGCGAACTGGGATCAGCGGAGTTTGTAAGTGCGATCGTGGTTTCATCGTTTCTCCGATCGGCACCAAATTTTGTGGGGAGCTTCGTGACGTCTAGATCTTGCTTTTCACCATAGGGATTAAGAAGTTAACGGTTGGTTTATGTTTTAGGGCTTCGTTTCTGCGGCTGTAGTTTTTCTGGTGTTTCTGTCCTTTTGGTTCTTAGAGATTTTTGTTTGTGTGGTTTGTTGTAGGGCGTTGTTTGGCTGTTGCAGTCGCGAGGAGAGTTTTTCCTGGTTGTTTTTGTAGTTCAAATCACCTTGTTAAGGTGAGTGCGTGACCATGAGCTTATCTAAGCGATTGGGATTGAGTGACTTGTTGTGTGATGATTTGTAGGTGAACTGGATGTGTTATTGGATGTTTAGCTTGCTGGATGGTTTGTTTTTGTTATATATGTGGGTGTTATCTCATTGCTTGTGTGTATAGCTCGTAGATGGGAGGATCGCCCTCACTAAGTATTTATGAAATACTTATGCATCTCTTTCTTTGATGCAGGTAAAAGCAAAGTGTGATCCGTGGAATCATGGCGAGGAGAGGATGATGATCTAGGCACTCATTGGTGTTTTAGATTATTATTGGATTTGTTAGGGTGTTAGAATGGAATTTAGAAACATGTTAGGATGATCATGTTTTGGAATAATGTTTGGTTGAACTTGTTGGTTTAATGGAATTGTTTTATTGGATTTTTGGTTAAGTCTTCCGCTGGTTAATATTGTTGGTTACTTTAATGAGATTGCTTGGTTTAATTGATTTAAATTATTATGGCCGGTTTAGTTGGTTCGAGTTAATTGGGTTAATCCGGTTTGCATGTTTAAAAGAAAAAAAAATGGGATGGGTTCTTTCAATTTGGTATCAAAGCATTTACGATTCTAGGACGAGATTTAATTGGTAAATATTGTGATGTGATGTGTGAATTTCATTGATGAGGAATGATGATGTGGATTGCATGCTGATTGATTGTGTGTTTAATCAATTGTGTGAGCATGGAGACCTAGATCATCCTCTCGAGCCTTAAATGAGATTCCACGGTAAGTTGTGTCGTTTGATGATTTGTTTGGTGTTCTTAGCCTTCTGTTGTGTTGCAGATGGTTAGAGGTGGAGTTGTCGGTCGTGGTCGTGGTCATGGGCGTGGGCGTGGTCGCGGTAGGGGGCGTGGTGTTGCCTCGGGTAGCGACACGAGTGTGGGCCGGAATGCTACGACCGATTTTGTTAGTGAGTCCCAGTCGCATCAGGACGGGCCCGTGGGTGGTGAGAGTGTGAGTGTCGTGGGAGCCGGTTCGTCCGGGAACGGTACTAGTGTTGTTGGAAACCCGGTTGGGGATGTTCCAACAGGTGCAGCCCAGGGTCAAAATGATCGGCTTGCGGATTTACTGACGCAGCTCTTGGAGCGGTTACCGGGTGCGGTACCGCCGGTGCAGGCTCTTGTTGGGCCTGAGTTGCAGGATCCTGTTGGGCCTGGTGTGCAGCCTGTTGGGCCGGGTGTGCAGCCTGTTGGGCCGGGTGTGCAGCCTGTTGTTGGGGTTGTACCGCCTGAAGGGGTAGGTGCGGTGGTCGAGCAGCCGTACTACCTGTGGATGTTGGAGCAGCTGCAGCGGTTCGGGATGTCCTTGTTTTTCGGAGGTTCCGACCCGACTGTAGCGGATGAGTGGTGGGTGCGATTGGAGCGGTATTTCCAGTCGATGAGGTGCTCGGAGGCGTATCGGGTGGACCTAGCGGCCCACTACTTGGCGGGTGATGCACATTTGTGGTGGCGGAGTGTGCTGGCCAAGAGGGGGCAGGGATTGGCGGTGTGGGGAAATTTCTTGGCAGAGTTTAATGCCAAGTATTTTCCGACGGAGGCACTGGACCGGATGGAGTCGCAGTTCCTAGCGTTGACTCAGGGCGAGCGGTCGGTATGGGAGTACGACTCGGAGTTCAGCCGACTCTTGGTGTACTCGGGGCGTGCGGGAGATCCTGAGCAGATGCAGGTGCGTCGGTTCATGAAGGGTCTCAGCCCTGACATGAGGGTGCAGTGCAAGGTGCGGGCCTATGCATCGCGTGTGGAGCTGGTTGAGGTGGCGGCGGGGATCGAGGACGAGTTGAGGAGTCACGGGGTGATTTCTAGTCCGTCGGCGCAGCCGAAGAAGACCTAACCGCAGTCGGTTCCGAGCAGAGGATACTAGTGTCTGTTATCACTGCAGAGAGACGGGGCACATCAAGACGAGGTGTCCTAAGTCGCGATAGCAGCGGTGCAGCAGTGGGTGCAGCCAGGATTGCAGTTGGCAGGGCAGTCGTTGGCTCAGCTGGGAGCACCGCCGGTGGCACAGATCGAGGGATCGAGGGGGTATACGACCGTGGAGACAGGAGAGCCAAGCACTGGACGGCCGATCACAGGTTTAATTCTAAGACTCAATCTGTTTCCTTCCGTTGTTTTAGAATTTGTGTTGTTTTCCTGTGATTTTGGGGTGGGCAGTCTTAGGGAAAAGGGTTTGTGTAGGGACCCTGTTGGTAGGCGGGTTCTTGTCCCACGTGATGTTTGATTCTGGAGCTACGAATCGCTTCATTACCCCTGAGTGCGCGACGGGTGGTAACATCTGAGGAGATTCCGATGGTTGTTATGGAGCCGTTAGAGTCGCAGGAGGCGCTTTGCTAGCGGTTCAGGGGCGGGCTAGTGGTGTGGATGTACTGATTGTGGGAGAGTCGATGCCGGCAGATCTGTACATTAGTCCGGTGGAGTTTTGTGATGTAATTCTGGGCATGGATTGGTTGGAGCGGCACAGAGTTCATCTGGATTGTCACCGGGGGAGAGTATACTTCGAGCGTCCCGGACCGAAGATGTATTTTCAGGGTGTGAGACCGATTTCGGGGAGTTTAGTGATTTCGACGATTCAGGCGGATAAGATGATCCGGAAGGGGCGGGAAGCTTATTTGGCTACGATTGTCATGCCAGAGACGGTCGATGAGGTAGCAGTGGATAAGATCCGGGTGGTCCAGGAGTTCGAGGATGTGTTTCAGTCGTTAAAGGGGTTACCACCATCTCGGTCTGATCCCTTCACGATTGAGTTGGAGCCCAGGACAACGCCGTTGACTAAGGCTCCGTACCGGATGGCTCCAGCAGAGATGGCTGAGCTGAAGAAATAGTTGGAGGATCTGCTGGGCAAGGGTTTCATCCGTCCTAGTGTTTCACCGTGGGGAGCACCGGTGTTATTCGTTCAGAAGAAGGATGGGAGTTTCCGGCTGTGTATCGATTACCGGGGACTTAACCGAGTCACGGTGAAGAACAAGTATCCTTTGCCGCGGATTGACGAGTTGTTGGACCAGTTGAGGGGAGCTACGTGGTTCTCTAAGATCGATTTGGTGTCGGGATACCATCAGATTCCTATCGACGAGGCGGATACCCGTAAAACGGCGTTCAGGACGAGGTATGGGCATTATGAGGTCGTGGTGATGCCTTTCGGGTTGACTAATGCACCAGCGGCGTTCATGAGGCTGATGAACAGCGTGTTCCAGGCGTTTCTGGATGAGTTTGTTATCATCTTCATTGATGATATCCTGGTGTATTCTAAGTGTCCTGAGGAGCACGAGGTACACTTGCGGGCAGTGTTGGAGAAGCTGCGGGAGCAGAAGCTGTATGCTAAGCTGAGCAAGTGCAGTTTCTGGCAGAGAAAGATGGGTTTTCTGGGTCATATCGTGTCTGCAGAGGGAGTTTCTGTGGATCCAGAGAAGATTGAGGCTATCAGAGATTGGCCTAGACCGCAGAATGCTACAGAGATACGGAGTTTTCTGGGATTGGTGGGTTACTACAGACGGTTTGTGAAGGGCTTTGCCAGTACAGCTCAGCCAATGACCAAGCTGACGGGGAAGGATGTTCCTTTTGTGTGGACTCCTGAGTGTGAGCAAGGTTTCGCTCAACTCAAGGAGATGTTGACGAGTACGCCGGTTTTGGCTTTACCAGAGCAGGGAGAGCCGTATGTGGTGTACACGGACGCTTCGGGCGTTGGTTTGGGTTGTGTGTTGATGCAGCAGGGTAATGTGATCGCCTATGCTTCGCGGCAGTTGCGGAAGCATGAGGGCAACTACCCTACTCATGATTTGGAGATGGCAGCGGTAGTCTTTGCTCTGAATATTTGGAGATCTTATCTGTATGGAGCGAAGGTTCAAGTGTTTACAGATCATAAGAGTCTGAAGTATATATTCACGCAGCCTGAGTTGAACTTGAGGCATAGGCGCTGGATGGAGTTGGTTGCAGACTATGATCTGGAGATAGATTACCATCCCGGTAAGGCTAATCTGGTTGCAGATGCTCTGAGCAGGAAGCGAGCGGCTTCAGCTCGAGGGCAGGATATGGAGACCTTGGTGGGAGAACTTAGCACCTTGCGGTTATGTGCTATTTCTCAAGAGCCACTAGGGTTAGAAGCAGCTAACCGAGCAGACCTTCTGACCAGAGTTCGAGCGGCTCAGGAGAAGGATGCAGGGCTGGTTAATGCTTCTAAGGATACTGAGTCAGAGTATCAGGTTGCAGCCAATGGGACTATCCTTGTGCATGGACGAGTTTGTGTGCCCAAGGATGAGGAGTTGAGACGAGAGATCTTGAGTGAGGCTCATGCGAGTAGGTTCTCTATTCATCCAGGAGCGACCAAGATGTACCGAGATCTGAAGCGGTATTATCATTGGGTCGGGATGAAGAGGGACGTAGCTAAATGGTTCTCTGAGTGCGATGTATGTCAGCTAGTGAAGGCTGAGCATCAGGTGCCGAGTGGATTATTGCGGAGTCTCCCTATTCCAGAGTGGAAATGGGACATGATCACGATGGATTTCGTGGTAGGGTTGCCAGTGTCTCGGTTCAAGGATGCCATTTGGGTTATTGTGGACCGTTTGACTAAGTCTGCACATTTCTTGGCTATCAAGAAAACCGATGGAGTGGCAGTGCTAGCTAAGAAGTATGTGCAGGAGATTGTGAGACTTCATGGAGTACCGGCCAGTATTGTGTCAGATCGGGATTCGAAGTTCACTTCGGCGTTCTGGAAGGCTTTCCAGAAGGAGATGGGTACTAAGGTGCATTTGAGCACGGCTTACCACCCTCAGACAGACGGGCAGTCTGAGCGGACCATTCAGACACTTGAGGATCTGTTGAGGATGTGTGTGTTGGACTGGGGTGGTCAGTGGGCAGATCACTTGAGCTTGGTGGAGTTTGTTTATAATAATAGCTACCAGGCGAGTATTGGGATGGCTCCTTATGAGGCGTTGTATGGGAGGCCATGTCGGACACCTCTATGCTGGACTCAAGTGGGGGAGAGGAGTATTTATGGTGCGGATTTTGTTCAGGAGACTTCAGAGAAGATTCGGGTTCTCAAGCTGAACATGAGAGAGGCGCAGGATCGGCAGAAGTGTTGGAGATATGGTGTATCTCAAGATGGCGATGTTGCGTGGTCCTAACAGGTCCCTTACCGAGACTAAGCTGAGTCCGAGGTTTATGGGTCCTTTCAGGATTGTGGAGCGGGTTGGACCGGTGGCTTATCGGTTGGAGTTACCTGAGGTAATGCATGCATTTTATAAGGTATTCCACGTGTCGATGCTGAGGAAGTGTCTTCACAAGGATGATGAGGTGTTGGCTACGATCCCGGCAGATCTTCAGCCTAGCATGACCTTGGAGGCGAGACCAGTGAGGGTTCTCTAGAGGCGGATAAAGGAACTTCGACGTAAGAAGATTCCTTTGATGAGAGTCCAGTGGGACTGTGATGGAGTCTTAGAGGAAACTTGGGAGCCAGTGGCCAGGATGAAGGCAAGGTTCCGGAAGTGGTTTGACAAGCAGGTCGAGGAGTAGACCGTTGGCTTGTTTTGTTTTGAGTTTTGTTTTGGTTGTATCTCTTTTGTATTTTCATTTTTGGTGTAATGATTATGACATTGGAGATTAATAAGATGAGTATTTCTTGGATGTGACTTGTTGTGTCATGTGTAAGAGAAATATGTGCGAGTTTCTAAAAATAGGAAGTGTCGGGTTTGACAGTTCTATTTTTGGAAAGTCTCGGGGTGGTGGTTAGTATAGCATTGCAATGCTATAAGTGGACCACGGGAGGTATGTCTGATCGAGAGATATGCTCGGGGGCGTTTAGACTTATTTGCTCGGATATGATGTGATGGCCTCGGATGACGATTCGAGTGCACGCTTGAGGGTGACGACCCGAGAGCGAGCGTGAGACTTCCCGGATACCGTAGCTAGAAGGCGGGTGGCCTAATAGTGAGCCGGTATGACTTGAGGGTTGCGACCTGAGAGCGGGGGAGTGGTGAGACTTCCTGGATACCGTAGTCTAAGGCAGAGGCCTGAGGACGAGCCGGTATGATTCATGGGTTGCGACCTGTGGACGGGGGAAGTGGGTGAGTATGAGCAAATAGGGTCTGGAACGTGAGTATATGGATTAGATAGGAGCCTCAGATGAGTCAGTTGTGGGAGTGCAGATCGTTTGAGACGGTTGCACGGAGTCCGACTGATGGAGAATGTTGAAGGATTCGAGGACGAATCCTTGTTAGTGGGGGAGAATTGTAACGCCCGTGTTCTGAAAATTAATAAGAGACTTGAATGTGTATAAGAATTAGGGTGGAGTCGGTTTAATTCCGGTTGATTTCCTAAACTGGTCGATTTGTTTAATTGAATCAAAGGAGATTTAATTAAAGTCGGTTTAGGTAAATTCTGGTTTAATCAGAATTAAACTAAAAACCCTAGTTTTATAAAGAACGCTTCTTCTCTCTTTTGTTTTGTGGCTGTTGTTTCTGAGAGTTGAGTTGAGAAAAGGAGAAGGAGAAGTTCACTTGTGAGAAGGAGAGTGTTAGCTTTGCTTTGGTGTTTAAAGCAAGAGAAGCAGTTTCGTCACGTCTTGGTAGAATAGAGTTCCGACGTATCAAATCTTATCGAAAGGTAATGAATTTTGGTAGGTTTGTTCTTAAGGCGTGTACGTTGATTCTCCTTTTTACAGAAGTGAATTCGGATTAATATTCAGTGAGTTATATGCAGTTTGGTGAGACGCGTTTTCTCTGTTGCGAACTGGGATCAGCGGAGTTTGTAAGTGCGATCGTGGTTTCATCGTTTCTCCGATCGGCACCAAATTTTGTGGGGAGCTTCTTGACGTCTAGATCTTGCTTTTCACCGTAGGGATTAAGAAGTTAACGGTTGGTTTATGTTTTAGGGCTTCGTTTCTGCGGCTGTAGTTTTTCTGGTGTTTCTGTCCTTTTGGTTCTTAGAGATTTTTGTTTGTGTGGTTTGTTGTAGGGCGTTGTTTGGCTGTTGCAGTCGCGAGGAGAGTTTTTCCTGGTTGTTTTTGTAGTTCAAATCACCTTGTTAAGGTGAGTGCGTGACCATGAGCTTATCTAAGCGATTGGGATTGAGTGACTTGTTGTGTGATGATTTGTAGGTGAACTGGATGTGTTATTGGATGTTTAGCTTGCTAGATGGTTTGTTTTTGTTATATATGTGGGTGTTATCTCATTGCTTGTGTGTATAGGTCGTAGATGGGAGGATCGCCCTCACTAAGTATTTATGAAATACTTATGCATCTCTTTCTTTGATGCAGGTAAAAGCAAAGTGTGATCCGTAGAATCATGGCGAGGAGAGGAGGATGATCTAGGCACTCATTGGTGTTTTAGATTATTGTTGGATTTGTTAGAGTGTTAGAATGGAATTTAGAAACATGTTAGGATGATCATGTTTTGGAATAATGTTTGGTTGAACTTGTTGGTTTAATGGAATTGTTTTATTGGATTTTTGGTTAAGTCTTCCGTTGGTTAATATTGTTGGTTACTTTAATGAGATTGCTTGGTTTAATTGATTTAAATTATTATGGCCGGTTTAGTTGGTTCGAGTTAATTGGGTTAATCCGGTTTGCATGTTTAAAAGAAAAAAAAATGGGATGGGTTCTTTCAATTTGGTATCAAAGCATTTACGATTCTAGGACGAGATTTAATTGGTAAAAATTGTGATGTGATGTGTGAATTTCATTGATGAGGAATGATGATGTGGATTGCATGCTGATTGATTGTGTGTTTAATCAATTGTGTGAGCATGGAGACTTAGATCATCCTCTCGAGCCTTAAATGAGATTCCACGGTAAGTTGTGTCGTTTGATGATTTGTTTGGTGTTCTTAGCCTTCTGTTGTGTTGCAGATGGTTAGAGGTGGAGTTGTCGGTCGTGGTCGTGGTCATGGGCGTGGGCGTGGTCGCGGTAGGGGGCGTGGTGTTGCCTCGGGTAGCGACACGAGTGTGGGCCGGAATGCTACGACCGATTTTGTTAGTGAGTCCCTGTCGCATCAGGACGGGCCCGTGGGTGGTGAGAGTGTGAGTGCCGTGGGAGCCGGTTCGTCCGGGAACGGTACTAGTGTTGTTGGAAACCCGGTTGGGGATGTTCCAACAGGTGCAGCCCAGGGTCAAAATGATCGGCTTGCGGATTTACTGACGCAGCTCTTGGAGCGGTTACCGGGTGCGGTACCGCCGGTGCAGGCTCTTGTTGGGCCTGAGTTGCAGGATCCTGTTGGGCCTGGTGTGCAGCCTGTTGGGCCGGGTGTGCAGCCTGTTGGGCCGGGTGTGCAGCCTGTTGTTGGGGTTGTACCGCCTGAAGGGGTAGGTGCGGTGGTCGAGCAGCCGTACTACCTGTGGATGTTGGAGCAGCTACAGCGGTTCGGGATGTCCTTGTTTTTCGGAGGTTCCGACCCGACTGTAGCGGATGAGTGGCGGGTGCGATTGTAGCGGTATTTCCAGTCGATGAGGTGCTCGGAGGCGTATCGGGTGGACCTAGCGGCCCACTACTTGGCGGGTGATGCACATTTGTGGTGGCGGAGTGTGCTGGCCAAGAGGGGGCAGGGATTGGCGGTGTGGGGAAATTTCTTGGCAGAGTTTAATGCCAAGTATTTTCCGACGGAGGCACTGGACCGGATGGAGTCGCAGTTCCTAGCGTTGACTCAGGGCGAGCGGTCGGCATGGGAGTACGACTCGGAGTTCAGCCGACTCTTGGTGTACTCGGGGCGTGCGGGAGATCCTGAGCAGATGCAGGTGCGTCGGTTCATGAAGGGTCTCAGCCCTGACATGAGGGTGCAGTGCAAGGTGCGGGCCTATGCATCGCGTGTGGAGCTGGTTGAGGTGGCGGCGGGGATCGAGGACGAGTTGAGGAGTCACGGGGTGATTTCTAGTCCGTCGGCGCAGCCGAAGAAGACCTAACCGCAGTCGGTTCCGAGCAGAGGATACCCGTGTCTGTTATCACTGCAGAGAGACGGGGCACATCAAGACGAGGTGTCCTAAGTCGCGATAGCAGCGGTGCAGCAGTGGGTGCAGCCAGGATTGCAGTTGGCAGGGCAGTCGTTGGCTCAGCTGGGAGCACCGCCGGTGGCACAGATCGAGGGATCGAGGGGGTATACGACCGTGGAGACAGGAGAGCCAAGCACTGGACGGCCGATCACAGGTTTAATTCTAAGACTCAATCTGTTTCCTTCCGTTGTTTTAGAATTTGTGTTGTTTTCCTGTGATTTTGGGGTGGGCAGTCTTAGTGAAAAGGGTTTGTGTAGGGACCCTGTTGGTAGGCGGGTTCTTGTCCCACGTGATGTTTGATTCTGGAGCTACGAATCGCTTCATTACCCCTGAGTGCGCGACGGGTGGTAACATCTGAGGAGATTCCGATGGTTGTTATGGAGCCGTTAGAGTCGCAGGAGGCGCTTTGCTAGCGGTTCAGGGGCGGGCTAGTGGTGTGGATGTACTGATTGTGGGAGAGTCGATGCCGGCAGATCTGTACATTAGTCCGGTGGAGTTTTGTGATGTAATTCTGGGCATGGATTGGTTGGAGCGGCACAGAGTTCATCTGGATTGTCACCGGGGGAGAGTATACTTCGAGCGTCCCGGACCGAAGATGTATTTTCAGGGTGTGAGACCGATTTCGGGGAGTTTAGTGATTTCGACGATTCAGGCGGATAAGATGATCCGGAAGGGGCGGGAAGCTTATTTGGCTACGATTGTCATGCCAGAGACGGTCGATGAGGTAGCAGTGGATAAGATCCGGATGGTCCAGGAGTTCGAGGATGTGTTTCAGTCGTTAAAGGGGTTACCACCATCTCGGTCTGATCCCTTCACGATTGAGTTGGAGCCCAGGACAACGCCGTTGACTAAGGCTCCGTACCGGATGGCTCCAGCAGAGATGGCTGAGCTGAAGAAATAGTTGGAGGATCTGCTGGGCAAGGGTTTCATCCGTCCTAGTGTTTCACCGTGGGGAGCACCGGTGTTATTCGTTCAGAAGAAGGATGGGAGTTTCCGGCTGTGTATCGATTACCGGGGACTTAACCGAGTCACGGTGAAGAACAAGTATCCTTTGCCGCGGATTGACGAGTTGTTGGACCAGTTGAGGGGAGCTACATGGTTCTCTAAGATCGATTTGGTGTCGGGATACCATCAGATTCCTATCGACGAGGCGGATACCCGTAAAACGGCGTTCAGGACGAGGTATGGGCATTATGAGGTCGTGGTGATGCCTTTCGGGTTGACTAATGCACCAGCGGCGTTCATGAGGCTGATGAACAGCGTGTTCCAGGCGTTTCTGGATGAGTTTGTTATCATCTTCATTGATGATATCCTGGTGTATTCTAAGTGTCCTGAGGAGCACGAGGTACACTTGTGGGCAGTGTTGGAGAAGCTGCGGGAGCAGAAGCTGTATGCTAAGCTGAGCAAGTGCAGTTTCTGGCAGAGAAAGATGGGTTTTCTGGGTCATATCGTGTCTGCAGAGGGAGTTTCTGTGGATCCAGAGAAGATTGAGGCTATCAGAGATTGGCCTAGACCGCAGAATGCTACAGAGATACGGAGTTTTCTGGGATTGGTGGGTTACTACAGACGGTTTGTGAAGGGCTTTGCCAGTACAGCTCAGCCAATGACCAAGCTGACGGGGAAGGATGTTCCTTTTGTGTGGACTCCTGAGTGTGAGCAAGGTTTCGCTCAACTCAAGGAGATGTTGACGAGTACGCCGGTTTTGGCTTTACCAGAGCAGGGAGAGCCGTATGTGGTGTACACGGACGCTTCGGGCGTTGGTTTGGGTTGTGTGTTGATGCAGCAGGGTAATGTGATCGCCTATGCTTCGCGGCAGTTGCGGAAGCATGAGGGCAACTACCCTACTCATGATTTGGAGATGGCAGCGGTAGTCTTTGCTCTGAATATTTGGAGATCTTATCTGTATGGAGCGAAGGTTCAAGTGTTTACAGGTCATAAGAGTCTGAAGTATATATTCACGCAGCCTGAGTTGAACTTGAGGCATAGGCGCTGGATGGAGTTGGTTGCAGACTATGATCTGGAGATAGATTACCATCCCGGTAAGGCTAATCTGGTTGCAGATGCTCTGAGCAGGAAGCGAGCGGCTTCAGCTCGAGGGCAGGATATGGAGACCTTGGTGGGAGAACTTAGCACCTTGCGGTTATGTGCTATTTCTCAAGAGCCACTAGGGTTAGAAGCAGCTAACCGAGCAGACCTTCTGACCAGAGTTCGAGCGGCTCAGGAGAAGGATGCAGGGCTGGTTAATGCTTCTAAGGATACTGAGTCAGAGTATCAGGTTGCAGCCAATGGGACTATCCTTGTGCATGGACGAGTTTGTGTGCCCAAGGATGAGGAGTTGAGACGAGAGATCTTGAGTGAGGCTCATGCGAGTAGGTTCTCTATTCATCCAGGAGCGACCAAGATGTACCGAGATCTGAAGCGGTATTATCATTGGGTCGGGATGAAGAGGGACGTAGCTAAATGGTTCTCTGAGTGCGATGTATGTCAGCTAGTGAAGGCTGAGCATCAGGTGCCGAGTGGATTATTGCGGAGTCTCCCTATTCCAGAGTGGAAATGGGACATGATCACGATGGATTTCGTGGTAGGGTTGCCAGTGTCTCGGTTCAAGGATGCCATTTGGGTTATTGTGGACCGTTTGACTAAGTCTGCACATTTCTTGGCTATCAAGAAAACCGATGGAGTGGCAGTGCTAGCTAAGAAGTATGTGCAGGAGATTGTGAGACTTCATGGAGTACCGGCCAGTATTGTGTCAGATCGGGATTCGAAGTTCACTTCGGCGTTCTGGAAGGCTTTCCAGAAGGAGATGGGTACTAAGGTGCATTTGAGCACGGCTTACCACCCTCAGACAGACGGGCAGTCTAAGCGGACCATTCAGACACTTGAGGATCTGTTGAGGATGTGTGTGTTGGACTGGGGTGGTCAGTGGGCAGATCACTTGAGCTTGGTGGAGTTTGTTTATAATAATAGCTACCAGGCGAGTATTGGGATGGCTCCTTATGAGGCGTTGTATGGGAGGCCATGTCGGACACCTCTATGCTGGACTCAAGTGGGGGAGAGGAGTATTTATGGTGCGGATTTTGTTCAGGAGACTTCAGAGAAGATTCGGGTTCTCAAGCTGAACATGAGAGAGGCGCAGGATCGGCAGAAGTGTTGGAGATATGGTGTATCTCAAGATGGCGATGTTGCGTGGTCCTAACAGGTCCCTTACCGAGACTAAGCTGAGTCCGAGGTTTATGGGTCCTTTTAGGATTGTGGAGCGGGTTGGACCGGTGGCTTATCGGTTGGAGTTACCTGAGGTAATGCATGCATTTTATAAGGTATTCCACGTGTCGATGCTGAGGAAGTGTCTTCACAAGGATGATGAGGTGTTGTCTACGATCCCGGCAGATCTTCAGCCTAGCATGACCTTGGAGGCGAGACCAGTGAGGGTTCTCTAGAGGCGGATAAAGGAACTTCGACGTAAGAAGATTCCTTTGATGAGAGTCCAGTGGGACTGTGATGGAGTCTTAGAGAAAACTTGGGAGCCAGTGGCCAGGATGAAGGCAAGGTTCCGGAAGTGGTTTGACAAGCAGGTCGAGGAGTAGACCGTTGGCTTGTTTTGTTTTGAGTTTTGTTTTGGTTGTATCTCTTTTGTATTTTCATTTTTGGTGTAATGATTATGACATTGGAGATTAATAAGATGAGTATTTCTTGGATGTGACTTGTTGTGTCATGTGTAAGAGAAATATGTGCGAGTTTCTAAAAATAGGAAGTGTCGGGTTTGACAGTTCTATTTTTGGAAAGTCTCGGGGTGGTGGTTAGTATAGCATTGCAATGCTATAAGTGGACCACGGGAGGTATGTCTGATCGAGAGATATGCTCGGGGGCGTTTAGACTTATTTGCTCGGATATGATGTGATGGCCTCGGATGACGATTCGAGTGCACGCTTGAGGGTGACGACCCGAGAGCGAGCGTGAGACTTCCCGGATACCGTAGCTAGAAGGCGGGTGGCCTAATAGTGAGCCGGTATGACTTGAGGGTTGCGACCTGAGAGCGGGGGAGTGGTGAGACTTCCTGGATACCGTAGTCTAAGGCAGAGGCCTGAGGACGAGCCGGTATGATTCATGGGTTGCGACCTGTGGACGGGGGAAGTGGGTGAGTATGAGCAAATAGGGTCTGGAACATGAGTATATGGATTAGATAGGAGCCTCAGATGAGTCAGTTGTGGGAGTGCAGATCGTTTGAGACGGTTGCACGGAGTCCGACTGATGGAGAATGTTGAAGGATTCGAGGACGAATCCTTGTTAGTGGGGGAGAATTGTAACGCCCGTGTTCTGAAAATTAATAAGAGACTTGAATGTGTATAAGAATTAGGGTGGAGTCGGTTTAATTCCGGTTGATTTCCTAAACTGGTCGATTTGTTTAATTGAATCAAAGGAGATTTAATTAAAGTCGGTTTAGGTAAATTCTGGTTTAATCAGAATTAAACTAAAAACCCTAGTTTTATAAAGAACGCTTCTTCTCTCTTTTGTTTTGTGGCTGTTGTTTCTGAGAGTTGAGTTGAGAAAAGGAGAAGGAGAAGTTCACTTGTGAGAAGGAGAGTGTTAGCTTTGCTTTGGGGTTTAAAGCAAGAGAAGCAGTTTCGTCACGTCTTGGTAGAATAGAGTTCCGACGTATCAAATCTTATCGAAAGGTAATGAATTTTGGTAGGTTTGTTCTTAAGGCGTGTACGTTGATTCTCCTTTTTTCAGAAGTGAATTCGGATTAATATTCAGTGAGTTATATGCAGTTTGGTGAGACGCGTTTTCTCTGTTGCGAACTGGGATCAGCGGAGTTTGTAAGTGCGATCGTGGTTTCATCGTTTCTCCGATCGGCACCAAATTTTGTGGGGAGCTTCGTGACGTCTAGATCTTGCTTTTCACCGTAGGGATTAAGAAGTTAACGGTTGGTTTATGTTTTAGGGCTTCGTTTCTGCGGCTGTAGTTTTTCTGGTGTTTCTGTCCTTTTGGTTCTTAGAGATTTTTGTTTGTGTGGTTTGTTGTAGGGCGTTGTTTGGCTGTTGCAGTCGCGAGGAGAGTTTTTCCTGGTTGTTTTTGTAGTTCAAATCACCTTGTTAAGGTGAGTGCGTGACCATGAGCTTATCTAAGCGATTGGGATTGAGTGACTTGTTGTGTGATGATTTGTAGGTGAACTGGATGTGTTATTGGATGTTTAGCTTGCTAGATGGTTTGTTTTTGTTATATATGTGGGTGTTATCTCATTGCTTGTGTGTATAGGTCGTAGATGGGAGGATCGCCCTCACTAAGTATTTATGAAATACTTATGCATCTCTTTCTTTGATGCAGGTAAAAGCAAAGTGTGATCCGTAGAATCATGGCGAGGAGAGGAGGATGATCTAGGCACTCATTGGTGTTTTAGATTATTGTTGGATTTGTTAGAGTGTTAGAATGGAATTTAGAAACATGTTAGGATGATCATGTTTTGGAATAATGTTTGGTTGAACTTGTTGGTTTAATGGAATTGTTTTATTGGATTTTTGGTTAAGTCTTCCGTTGGTTAATATTGTTGGTTACTTTAATGAGATTGCTTGGTTTAATTGATTTAAATTATTATGGCCGGTTTAGTTGGTTCGAGTTAATTGGGTTAATCCGGTTTGCATGTTTAAAAGAAAAAAAAATGGGATGGGTTCTTTCAATTTGGTATCAAAGCATTTACGATTCTAGGACGAGATTTAATTGGTAAAAATTGTGATGTGATGTGTGAATTTCATTGATGAGGAATGATGATGTGGATTGCATGCTGATTGATTGTGTGTTTAATCAATTGTGTGAGCATGGAGACCTAGATCATCCTCTCGAGCCTTAAATGAGATTCCACGGTAAGTTGTGTCGTTTGATGATTTGTTTGGTGTTCTTAGCCTTCTGTTGTGTTGCAGATGGTTAGAGGTGGAGTTGTCGGTCGTGGTCATGGTCATGGGCGTGGGCGTGGTCGCGGTAGGGGGCGTGGTGTTGCCTCGGGTAGCGACACGAGTGTGGGCCGGAATGCTACGACCGATTTTGTTAGTGAGTCCCTGTCGCATCAGGACGGGCCCGTGGGTGGTGAGAGTGTGAGTGCCGTGGGAGCCGGTTCGTCCGGGAACGGTACTAGTGTTGTTGGAAACCCGGTTGGGGATGTTCCAACAGGTGCAGCCCAGGGTCAAAATGATCGGCTTGCGGATTTACTGACGCAGCTCTTGGAGCGGTTACCGGGTGCGGTACCGCCGGTGCAGGCTCTTGTTGGGCCTGAGTTGCAGGATCCTGTTGGGCCTGGTGTGCAGCCTGTTGGGCCGGGTGTGCAGCCTGTTGGGCCGGGTGTGCAGCCTGTTGTTGGGGTTGTACCGCCTGAAGGGGTAGGTGCGGTGGTCGAGCAGCCGTACTACCTGTGGATGTTGGAGCAGCTGCAGCGGTTCGGGATGTCCTTGTTTTTCGGAGGTTCCGACCCGACTGTAGCGGATGAGTGGCGGGTGCGATTGGAGCGGTATTTCCAGTCGATGAGGTGCTCGGAGGCGTATCGGGTGGACCTAGCGGCCCACTACTTGGCGGGTGATGCACATTTGTGGTGGCGGAGTGTGCTGGCCAAGAGGGGGCAGGGATTGGCGGTGTGGGGAAATTTCTTGGCAGAGTTTAATGCCAAGTATTTTCCGACGGAGGCACTGGACCGGATGGAGTCGCAGTTCCTAGCGTTGACTCAGGGCGAGCGGTCGGCATGGGAGTACGACTCGGAGTTCAGCCGACTCTTGGTGTACTCGGGGCGTGCGGGAGATCCTGAGCAGATGCAGGTGCGTCGGTTCATGAAGGGTCTCAGCACTGACATGAGGGTGCAGTGCAAGGTGCGGGCCTATGCATCGCGTGTGGAGCTGGTTGAGGTGGCGGCGGGGATCGAGGACGAGTTGAGGAGTCACGGGGTGATTTCTAGTCCGTCGGCGCAGCCGAAGAAGACCTAACCGCAGTCGGTTCCGAGCAGAGGATACCCGTGTCTGTTATCACTGCAGAGAGACGGGGCACATCAAGACGAGGTGTCCTAAGTCGCGATAGCAGCGGTGCAGCAGTGGGTGCAGCCAGGATTGCAGTTGGCAGGGCAGTCGTTGGCTCAGCTGGGAGCACCGCCGGTGGCACAGATCGAGGGATCGAGGGGGTATACGACCGTGGAGACAGGAGAGCCAAGCACTGGACGGCCGATCACAGGTTTAATTCTAAGACTCAATCTGTTTCCTTCCGTTGTTTTAGAATTTGTGTTGTTTTCCTGTGATTTTGGGGTGGGCAGTCTTAGTGAAAAGGGTTTGTGTAGGGACCCTGTTGGTAGGCGGGTTCTTGTCCCACGTGATGTTTGATTCTGGAGCTACGAATCGCTTCATTACCCCTGAGTGCGCGACGGGTGGTAACATCTGAGGAGATTCCGATGGTTGTTATGGAGCCGTTAGAGTCGCAGGAGGCGCTTTGCTAGCGGTTCAGGGGCGGGCTAGTGGTGTGGATGTACTGATTGTGGGAGAGTCGATGCCGGCAGATCTGTACATTAGTCCGGTGGAGTTTTGTGATGTAATTCTGGGCATGGATTGGTTGGAGCGGCACAGAGTTCATCTGGATTGTCACCGGGGGAGAGTATACTTCGAGCGTCCCGGACCGAAGATGTATTTTCAGGGTGTGAGACCGATTTCGGGGAGTTTAGTGATTTCGACGATTCAGGCGGATAAGATGATCCGGAAGGGGCGGGAAGCTTATTTGGCTACGATTGTCATGCCAGAGACGGTCGATGAGGTAGCAGTGGATAAGATCCGGGTGGTCCAGGAGTTCGAGGATGTGTTTCAGTTGTTAAAGGGGTTACCACCATCTCGGTCTGATCCCTTCACGATTGAGTTGGAGCCCAGGACAACGCCGTTGACTAAGGCTCCGTACCGGATGGCTCCAGCAGAGATGGCTGAGCTGAAGAAATAGTTGGAGGATCTGCTGGGCAAGGGTTTCATCCGTCCTAGTGTTTCACCGTGGGGAGCACCGGTGTTATTCGTTCAGAAGAAGGATGGGAGTTTCCGGCTGTGTATCGATTACCGGGGACTTAACCGAGTCACGGTGAAGAACAAGTATCCTTTGCCGCGGATTGACGAGTTGTTGGACCAGTTGAGGGGAGCTACATGGTTCTCTAAGATCGATTTGGTGTCGGGATACCATCAGATTCCTATCGACGAGGCGGATACCCGTAAAACGGCGTTCAGGACGAGGTATGGGCATTATGAGGTCGTGGTGATGCCTTTCGGGTTGACTAATGCACCAGCGGCGTTCATGAGGCTGATGAACAGCGTGTTCCAGGCGTTTCTGGATGAGTTTGTTATCATCTTCATTGATGATATCCTGGTGTATTCTAAGTGTCCTGAGGAGCACGAGGTACACTTGTGGGCAGTGTTGGAGAAGCTGCGGGAGCAGAAGCTGTATGCTAAGCTGAGCAAGTGCAGTTTCTGGCAGAGAAAGATGGGTTTTCTGGGTCATATCGTGTCTGCAGAGGGAGTTTCTGTGGATCCAGAGAAGATTGAGGCTATCAGAGATTGGCCTAGACCGCAGAATGCTACAGAGATACGGAGTTTTCTGGGATTGGTGGGTTACTACAGACGGTTTGTGAAGGGCTTTGCCAGTACAGCTCAGCCAATGACCAAGCTGACGGGGAAGGATGTTCCTTTTGTGTGGACTCCTGAGTGTGAGCAAGGTTTCGCTCAACTCAAGGAGATGTTGACGAGTACGCCGGTTTTGGCTTTACCAGAGCAGGGAGAGCCGTATGTGGTGTACACGGACGCTTCGGGCGTTGGTTTGGGTTGTGTGTTGATGCAGCAGGGTAATGTGATCGCCTATGCTTCGCGGCAGTTGCGGAAGCATGAGGGCAACTACCCTACTCATGATTTGGAGATGGCAGCGGTAGTCTTTGCTCTGAATATTTGGAGATCTTATCTGTATGGAGCGAAGGTTCAAGTGTTTACAGATCATAAGAGTCTAAAGTATATATTCACGCAGCCTGAGTTGAACTTGAGGCATAGGCGCTGGATGGAGTTGGTTGCAGACTATGATCTGGAGATAGATTACCATCCCGGTAAGGCTAATCTGGTTGCAGATGCTCTGAGCAGGAAGCGAGCGGCTTCAGCTCGAGGGCAGGATATGGAGACCTTGGTGGGAGAACTTAGCACCTTGCGGTTATGTGCTATTTCTCAGGAGCCACTAGGGTTAGAAGCAGCTAACCGAGCAGACCTTCTGACCAGAGTTCGAGCGGCTCAGGAGAAGGATGCAGGGCTGGTTAATGCTTCTAAGGATACTGAGTCAGAGTATCAGGTTGCAGCCAATGGGACTATCCTTGTGCATGGACGAGTTTGTGTGCCCAAGGATGAGGAGTTGAGACGAGAGATCTTGAGTGAGGCTCATGCGAGTAGGTTCTCTATTCATCCAGGAGCGACCAAGATGTACCGAGATCTGAAGCGGTATTATCATTGGGTCAGGATGAAGAGGGACGTAGCTAAATGGTTCTCTGAGTGCGATGTATGTCAGCTAGTGAAGGCTGAGCATCAGGTGCCGAGTGGATTATTGCGGAGTCTCCCTATTCCAGAGTGGAAATGGGACATGATCACGATGGATTTCGTGGTAGGGTTGCCAGTGTCTCGGTTCAAGGATGCCATTTGGGTTATTGTGGACCGTTTGACTAAGTCTGCACATTTCTTGGCTATCAAGAAAACCGATGGAGTGGCAGTGCTAGCTAAGAAGTATGTGCAGGAGATTGTGAGACTTCATGGAGTACCGGCCAGTATTGTGTCAGATCGGGATTCGAAGTTCACTTCGGCGTTCTGGAAGGCTTTCCAGAAGGAGATGGGTACTAAGGTGCATTTGAGCACGGCTTACCACCCTCAGACAGACGGGCAGTCTGAGCGGACCATTCAGACACTTGAGGATCTGTTGAGGATGTGTGTGTTGGACTGGGGTGGTCAGTGGGCAGATCACTTGAGCTTGGTGGAGTTTGTTTATAATAATAGCTACCAGGCGAGTATTGGGATGGCTCCTTATGAGGCGTTGTATGGGAGGCCATGTCGGACACCTCTATGCTGGACTCAAGTGGGGGAGAGGAGTATTTATGGTGCGGATTTTGTTCAGGAGACTTCAGAGAAGATTCGGGTTCTCAAGCTGAACATGAGAGAGGCGCAGGATCGGCAGAAGTGTTGGAGATATGGTGTATCTCAAGATGGCGATGTTGCGTGGTCCTAACAGGTCCCTTACCGAGACTAAGCTGAGTCCGAGGTTTATGGGTCCTTTCAGGATTGTGGAGCGGGTTGGACCGGTGGCTTATCGGTTGGAGTTACCTGAGGTAATGCATGCATTTTATAAGGTATTCCACGTGTCGATGCTGAGGAAGTGTCTTCACAAGGATGATGAGGTGTTGGCTACGATCCCGGCAGATCTTCAGCCTAGCATGACCTTGGAGGCGAGACCAGTGAGGGTTCGCTAGAGGCGGATAAAGGAACTTCGACGTAAGAAGATTCCTTTGATGAGAGTCCAGTGGGACTGTGATGGAGTCTTAGAGGAAACTTGGGAGCCAGTGGCCAGGATGAAGGCAAGGTTCCGGAAGTGGTTTGACAAGCAGGTCGAGGAGTAGACCGTTGGCTTGTTTTGTTTTGGTTGTATCTCTTTTGTATTTTCATTTTTGGTGTAATGATTATGACATTGGAGATTAATAAGATGAGTATTTCTTGGATGTGACTTGTTGTGTCATGTGTAAGAGAAATATGTGCGAGTTTCTAAAAATAGGAAGTGTCGGGTTTGACAGTTCTATTTTTGGAAAGTCTCGGGGTGGTGGTTAGTATAGCATTGCAATGCTATAAGTGGACCACGGGAGGTATGTCTGATCGAGAGATATGCTCGGGGGCGTTTAGACTTATTTGCTCGGATATGATGTGATGGCCTCGGATGACGATTCGAGTGCACGCTTGAGGGTGACGACCCGAGAGCGAGCGTGAGACTTCCCGGATACCGTAGCTAGAAGGCGGGTGGCCTAATAGTGAGCCGGTATGACTTGAGGGTTGCGACCTGAGAGCGGGGGAGTGGTGAGACTTCCTGGATACCGTAGTCTAAGGCAGAGGCCTGAGGACGAGCCGGTATGATTCATGGGTTGCGACCTGTGGACGGGGGAAGTGGGTGAGTATGAGCAAATAGGGTCTGGAACGTGAGTATATGGATTAGATAGGAGCCTCAGATGAGTCAGTTGTGGGAGTGCAGATCGTTTGAGACGGTTGCACGGAGTCCGACTGATGGAGAATGTTGAAGGATTCGAGGACGAATCCTTGTTAGTGGGGGAGAATTGTAACGCCCGTGTTCTGAAAATTAATAAGAGACTTGAATGTGTATAAGAATTAGGGTGGAGTCGGTTTAATTCCGGTTGATTTCCTAAACTGGTCGATTTGTTTAATTGAATCAAAGGAGATTTAATTAAAGTCGGTTTAGGTAAATTCTGGTTTAATCAGAATTAAATTAAAAACCCTAGTTTTATAAAGAACGCTTCTTCTCTCTTTTGTTTTGTGGCTGTTGTTTCTGAGAGTTGAGTTGAGAAAAGGAGAAGGAGAAGTTCACTTGTGAGAAGGAGAGTGTTAGCTTTGCTTTGGTGTTTAAAGCAAGAGAAGCAGTTTCGTCACGTCTTGGTAGAATAGAGTTCCGACGTATCAAATCTTATCGAAAGGTAATGAATTTTGGTAGGTTTGTTCTTAAGGCGTGTACGTTGATTCTCCTTTTTACAGAAGTGAATTCGGATTAATATTCAGTGAGTTATATGCAGTTTGGTGAGACGCGTTTTCTCTGTTGCGAACTGGGATCAGCGGAGTTTGTAAGTGCGATCGTGGTTTCATCGTTTCTCCGATCGGCACCAAATTTTGTGGGGAGCTTCGTGACGTCTAGATCTTGCTTTTCACCGTAGGGATTAAGAAGTTAACGGTTGGTTTATGTTTTAGGGCTTCGTTTCTGCGGCTGTAGTTTTTCTGGTGTTTCTGTCCTTTTGGTTCTTAGAGATTTTTGTTTGTGTGGTTTGTTGTAGGGCGTTGTTTGGCTGTTGCAGTCGCGAGGAGAGTTTTTCCTGGTTGTTTTTGTAGTTCAAATCACCTTGTTAAGGTGAGTGCGTGACCATGAGCTTATCTAAGCGATTGGGATTGAGTGACTTGTTGTGTGATGATTTGTAGGTGAACTGGATGTGTTATTGGATGTTTAGCTTGCTAGATGGTTTATTTTTGTTATATATGTGGGTGTTATCTCATTGCTTGTGTGTATAGGTCGTAGATGGGAGGATCGCCCTCACTAAGTATTTATGAAATACTTATGCATCTCTTTCTTTGATGCAGGTAAAAGCAAAGTGTGATCCGTAGAATCATGGCGAGGAGAGGAGGATGATCTAGGCACTCATTGGTGTTTTAGATTATTGTTGGATTTGTTAGAGTATTAGAATGGAATTTAGAAACATGTTAGGATGATCATGTTTTGGAATAATGTTTGGTTGAACTTGTTGGTTTAATGGAATTGTTTTATTGGATTTTTGGTTAAGTCTTCCGTTGGTTAATATTGTTGGTTACTTTAATGAGATTGCTTGGTTTAATTGATTTAAATTATTATGGCCGGTTTAGTTGGTTCGAGTTAATTGGGTTAATCCGGTTTGCATGTTTAAAAGAAAAAAAAATGGGATGGGTTCTTTCAATTTGGTATCAAAGCATTTACGATTCTAGGACGAGATTTAATTGGTAAAAATTGTGATGTGATGTGTGAATTTCATTGATGAGGAATGATGATGTGGATTGCATGCTGATTGATTGTGTGTTTAATCAATTGTGTGAGCATGGAGACCTAGATCATCCTCTCGAGCCTTAAATGAGATTCCACGGTAAGTTGTGTCGTTTGATGATTTGTTTGGTGTTCTTAGCCTTCTGTTGTGTTGCAGATGGTTAGAGGTGGAGTTGTCGGTCGTGGTCGTGGTCATGGGCGTGGGCGTGGTCGCGGTAGGGGGCGTGGTGTTGCCTCGGGTAGCGACACGAGTGTGGGCCGGAATGCTACGACCGATTTTGTTAGTGAGTCCCAGTCGCATCAGGACGGGCCCGTGGGTGGTGAGAGTGTGAGTGCCGTGGGAGCCGGTTCGTCCGGGAACGGTACTAGTGTTGTTGGAAACCCGGTTGGGGATGTTCCAACAGGTGCAGCCCAGGGTCAAAATGATCGGCTTGCGGATTTACTGACGCAGCTCTTGGAGCGGTTACCGGGTGCGGTACCGCCGGTGCAGGCTCTTGTTGGGCCTGAGTTGCAGGATCCTGTTGGGCCTGGTGTGCAGCCTGTTGGGCCGGGTGTGCAGCCTGTTGGGCCGGGTGTGCAGCCTGTTGTTGGGGTTGTACCGCCTGAAGGGGTAGGTGCGGTGGTCGAGCAGCCGTACTACCTGTGGATGTTGGAGCAGCTGCAGCGGTTCGGGATGTCCTTGTTTTTCGGAGGTTCCGACCCGACTGTAGCGGATGAGTGGCGGGTGCGATTGGAGCGGTATTTCCAGTCGATGAGGTGCTCGGAGGCGTATCGGGTGGACCTAGTGGCCCACTACTTGGCGGGTGATGCACATTTGTGGTGGCGGAGTGTGCTGGCCAAGAGGGGGCAGGGATTGGCGGTGTGGGGAAATTTCTTGGCAGAGTTTAATGCCAAGTATTTTCCGACGGAGGCACTGGACCGGATGGAGTCGCAGTTCCTAGCGTTGACTCAGGGCGAGCGGTCGGCATGGGAGTACGACTCGGAGTTCAGCCAACTCTTGGTGTACTCGGGGCGTGCGGGAGATCCTGAGCAGATGCAGGTGCGTCGGTTCATGAAGGGTCTCAGCCCTGACATGAGGGTGCAGTGCAAGGTGCGGGCCTATGCATCGCGTGTGGAGCTGGTTGAGGTGGCGGCGAGGATCGAGGACGAGTTGAGGAGTCACAGGGTGATTTCTAGTCCGTCGGCGCAGCCGAAGAAGACCTAACCGCAGTCGGTTCCGAGCAGAGGATACCCGTGTCTGTTATCACTGCAGAGAGACGGGGCACATCAAGACGAGGTGTCCTAAGTCGCGATAGCAGCGGTGCAGCAGTGGGTGCAGCCAGGATTGCAGTTGGCAGGGCAGTCGTTGGCTCAGCTGGGAGCACCGCCGGTGGCACAGATCGAGGGATCGAGGGGGTATACGACCGTGGAGACAGGAGAGCCAAGCACTGGACGGCCGATCACAGGTTTAATTCTAAGACTCAATCTGTTTCCTTCCGTTGTTTTAGAATTTGTGTTGTTTTCCTGTGATTTTGGGGTGGGCAGTCTTAGTGAAAAGGGTTTGTGTAGGGACCCTGTTGGTAGGCGGGTTCTTGTCCCACGTGATGTTTGATTCTGGAGCTACGAATCGCTTCATTACCCCTGAGTGCGCGACGGGTGGTAACATCTGAGGAGATTCTGATGGTTGTTATGGAGCCGTTAGAGTCGCAGGAGGCGCTTTGCTAGCGGTTCAGGGGCGGGCTAGTGGTGTGGATGTACTGATTGTGGGAGAGTCGATGCCGGCAGATCTGTACATTAGTCCGGTGGAGTTTTGTGATGTAATTCTGGGCATGGATTGGTTGGAGCGGCACAGAGTTCATCTGGATTGTCACCGGGGGAGAGTATACTTCGAGCGTCCCGGACCGAAGATGTATTTTCAGGGTGTGAGACCGATTTCGGGGAGTTTAGTGATTTCGACGATTCAGGCGGATAAGATGATCCGGAAGGGGCGGGAAGCTTATTTGGCTACGATTGTCATGTCAGAGACGGTCGATGAGGTAGCAGTGGATAAGATCCGGGTGGTCCAGGAGTTCGAGGATGTGTTTCAGTCGTTAAAGGGGTTACCACCATCTCGGTCTGATCCCTTCACGATTGAGTTGGAGCCCAGGACAACGCCGTTGACTAAGGCTCCGTACCGGATGGCTCCAGCAGAGATGGCTGAGCTGAAGAAATAGTTGGAGGATCTGCTGGGCAAGGGTTTCATCCGTCCTAGTGTTTCACCGTGGGGAGCACCGGTGTTATTCGTTCAGAAGAAGGATGGGAGTTTCCGGCTGTGTATCGATTACCGGGGACTTAACCGAGTCACGGTAAAGAACAAGTATCCTTTGCCGCGGATTGACGAGTTGTTGGACCAGTTGAGGGGAGCTACGTGGTTCTCTAAGATCGATTTGGTGTCGGGATACCATCAGATTCCTATCGACGAGGCGGATACCCGTAAAACGGCGTTCAGGACGAGGTATGGGCATTATGAGGTCGTGGTGATGCCTTTCGGGTTGACTAATGTACCAGCGGCGTTCATGAGGCTGATGAACAGCGTGTTCCAGGCGTTTCTGGATGAGTTTGTTATCATCTTCATTGATGATATCCTGGTGTATTCTAAGTGTCCTGAGGAGCACGAGGTACACTTGCGGGCAGTGTTGGAGAAGCTGCGGGAGCAGAAGCTGTATGCTAAGCTGAGCAAGTGCAGTTTCTGGCAGAGAAAGATGGGTTTTCTGGGTCATATCGTGTCTGCAGAGGGAGTTTCTGTGGATCCAGAGAAGATTGAGGCTATCAGAGATTGGCCTAGACCGCAGAATGCTACAGAGATACGGAGTTTTCTGGGATTGGTGGGTTACTACAGACGGTTTGTGAAGGGCTTTGCCAGTACAGCTCAGCCAATGACCAAGCTGACGGGGAAGGATGTTCCTTTTGTGTGGACTCCTGAGTGTGAGCAAGGTTTCGCTCAACTCAAGGAGATGTTGACGAGTACGCCGGTTTTGGCTTTACCAGAGCAGGGAGAGCCGTATGTGGTGTACACGGACGCTTCGGGCGTTGGTTTGGGTTGTGTGTTGATGCAGCAGGGTAATGTGATCGCCTATGCTTCGCGGCAGTTGCGGAAGCATGAGGGCAACTACCCTACTCATGATTTGGAGATGGCAGCGGTAGTCTTTGCTCTGAATATTTGGAGATCTTATCTGTATGGAGCGAAGGTTCAAGTGTTTACAGATCATAAGAGTCTGAAGTATATATTCACGCAGCCTGAGTTGAACTTGAGGCATAGGCGCTGGATGGAGTTGGTTGCAGACTATGATCTGGAGATAGATTACCATCCCGGTAAGGCTAATCTGGTTGCAGATGCTCTGAGCAGGAAGCGAGCGGCTTCAGCTCGAGGGCAGGATATGGAGACCTTGGTGGGAGAACTTAGCACCTTGCGGTTATGTGCTATTTCTCAGGAGCCACTAGGGTTAGAAGCAGCTAACCGAGCAGACCTTCTGACCAGAGTTCGAGCGGCTCAGGAGAAGGATGCAGGGCTGGTTAATGCTTCTAAGGATACTGAGTCAGAGTATCAGGTTGCAGCCAATGGGACTATCCTTGTGCATGGACGAGTTTGTGTGCCCAAGGATGAGGAGTTGAGACGAGAGATCTTGAGTGAGGCTCATGCGAGTAGGTTCTCTATTCATCCAGGAGCGACCAAGATGTACCGAGATCTGAAGCGGTATTATCATTGGGTCGGGATGAAGAGGGACGTAGCTAAATGGTTCTCTGAGTGCGATGTATGTCAGCTAGTGAAGGCTGAGCATCAGGTGCCGAGTGGATTATTGCGGAGTCTCCCTATTCCAGAGTGGAAATGGGACATGATCACGATGGATTTCGTGGTAGGGTTGCCAGTGTCTCGGTTCAAGGATGCCATTTGGGTTATTGTGGACCGTTTGACTAAGTCTGCACATTTCTTGGCTATCAAGAAAACCGATGGAGTGGCAGTGCTAGCTAAGAAGTATGTGCAGGAGATTGTGAGACTTCATGGAGTACCGGCCAGTATTGTGTCAGATCGGGATTCGAAGTTCACTTCGGCGTTCTGGAAGGCTTTCCAGAAGGAGATGGGTACTAAGGTGCATTTGAGCACGGCTTACCACCCTCAGACAGACGGGCAGTCTGAGCGGACCATTCAGACACTTGAGGATCTGTTGAGGATGTGTGTGTTGGACTGGGGTGGTCAGTGGGCAGATCACTTGAGCTTGGTGGAGTTTGTTTATAATAATAGCTACCAGGCGAGTATTGGGATGGCTCCTTATGAGGCGTTGTATGGGAGGCCATGTCGGACACCTCTATGCTGGACTCAAGTGGGGGAGAGGAGTATTTATGGTGCGGATTTTGTTCAGGAGACTTCAGAGAAGATTCGGGTTCTCAAGCTGAACATGAGAGAGGCGCAGGATCGGCAGAAGTGTTGGAGATATGGTGTATCTCAAGATGGCGATGTTGCGTGGTCCTAACAGGTCCCTTACCGAGACTAAGCTGAGTCCGAGGTTTATGGGTCCTTTCAGGATTGTGGAGCGGGTTGGACCGGTGGCTTATCGGTTGGAGTTACCTGAGGTAATGCATGCATTTTATAAGGTATTCCACGTGTCGATGCTGAGGAAGTGTCTTCACAAGGATGATGAGGTGTTGGCTACGATCCCGGCAGATCTTCAGCCTAGCATGACCTTGGAGGCGAGACCAGTGAGGGTTCTCTAGAGGCGGATAAAGGAACTTCGACGTAAGAAGATTCCTTTGATGAGAGTCCAGTGGGACTGTGATGGAGTCTTAGAGGAAACTTGGGAGCCAGTGGCCAGGATGAAGGCAAGGTTCCGGAAGTGGTTTGACAAGCAGGTCGAGGAGTAGACCGTTGGCTTGTTTTGTTTTGGTTGTATCTCTTTTGTATTTTCATTTTTGGTGTAATGATTATGACATTGGAGATTAATAAGATGAGTATTTCTTGGATGTGACTTGTTGTGTCATGTGTAAGAGAAATATGTGCGAGTTTCTAAAAATAGGAAGTGTCGGGTTTGACAGTTCTATTTTTGGAAAGTCTCGGGGTGGTGGTTAGTATAGCATTGCAATGCTATAAGTGGACCACGGGAGGTATGTCTGATCGAGAGATATGCTCGGGGGCGTTTAGACTTATTTGCTCGGATATGATGTGATGGCCTCGGATGACGATTCGAGTGCACGCTTGAGGGTGACGACCCGAGAGCGAGCGTGAGACTTCCCGGATACCGTAGCTAGAAGGCGGGTGGCCTAATAGTGAGCCGGTATGACTTGAGGGTTGCGACCTGAGAGCGGGGGAGTGGTGAGACTTCCTGGATACCGTAGTCTAAGGCAGAGGCCTGAGGACGAGCCGGTATGATTCATGGGTTGCGACCTGTGGACGGGGGAAGTGGGTAAGTATGAGCAAATAGGGTCTGGAACGTGAGTATATGGATTAGATAGGAGCCTCAGATGAGTCAGTTGTGGGAGTGCAGATCGTTTGAGACGGTTGCACGGAGTCCGACTGATGGAGAATGTTGAAGGATTCGAGGACGAATCCTTGTTAGTGGGGGAGAATTGTAACGCCCGTGTTCTGAAAATTAATAAGAGACTTGAATGTGTATAAGAATTAGGGTGGAGTCGGTTTAATTCCGGTTGATTTCCTAAACTGGTCGATTTGTTTAATTGAATCAAAGGAGATTTAATTAAAGTCGGTTTAGGTAAATTCTGGTTTAATCAGAATTAAATTAAAAACCCTAGTTTTATAAAGAACGCTTCTTCTCTCTTTTGTTTTGTGGCTGTTGTTTCTGAGAGTTGAGTTGAGAAAAGGAGAAGGAGAAGTTCACTTGTGAGAAGGAGAGTGTTAGCTTTGCTTTGGTGTTTAAAGCAAGAGAAGCAGTTTCGTCACGTCTTGGTAGAATAGAGTTCCGACGTATCAAATCTTATCGAAAGGTAATGAATTTTGGTAGGTTTGTTCTTAAGGCGTGTACGTTGATTCTCCTTTTTACAGAAGTGAATTCGGATTAATATTCAGTGAGTTATATGCAGTTTGGTGAGACGCGTTTTCTCTGTTGCGAACTGGGATCAGCGGAGTTTGTAAGTGCGATCGTGGTTTCATCGTTTCTCCGATCGGCACCAAATTTTGTGGGGAGCTTCGTGACGTCTAGATCTTGCTTTTCACCGTAGGGATTAAGAAGTTAACGGTTGGTTTATGTTTTAGGGTTTCGTTTCTGCGGCTGTAGTTTTTCTGGTGTTTCTGTCCTTTTGGTTCTTAGAGATTTTTGTTTGTGTGGTTTGTTGTAGGGCGTTGTTTGGCTGTTGCAGTCGCGAGGAGAGTTTTTCCTGGTTGTTTTTGTAGTTCAAATCACCTTGTTAAGGTGAGTGCGTGACCATGAGCTTATCTAAGCGATTGGGATTGAGTGACTTGTTGTGTGATGATTTGTAGGTGAACTGGATGTGTTATTGGATGTTTAGCTTGCTAGATGGTTTATTTTTGTTATATATGTGGGTGTTATCTCATTGCTTGTGTGTATAGGTCGTAGATGGGAGGATCGCCCTCACTAAGTATTTATGAAATACTTATGCATCTCTTTCTTTGATGCAGAGATGCAGGTAAAAGCAAAGTGTGATCCGTAGAATCATGGCGAGGAGAGGAGGATGATCTAGGCACTCATTGGTGTTTTAGATTATTGTTGGATTTGTTAGAGTGTTAGAATGGAATTTAGAAACATGTTAGGATGATCATGTTTTGGAATAATGTTTGGTTGAACTTGTTGGTTTAATGGAATTGTTTTATTGGATTTTTGGTTAAGTCTTCCGTTGGTTAATATTGTTGGTTACTTTAATGAGATTGCTTGGTTTAATTGATTTAAATTATTATGGCCGGTTTAGTTGGTTCGAGTTAATTGGGTTAATCCGGTTTGCATGTTTAAAAGAAAAAAAAATGGGATGGGTTCTTTCAATTTGGTATCAAAGCATTTACGATTCTAGGACGAGATTTAATTGGTAAAAATTGTGATGTGATGTGTGAATTTCATTGATGAGGAATGATGATGTGGATTGCATGCTGATTGATTGTGTGTTTAATCAATTGTGTGAGCATGGAGACCTAGATCATCCTCTCGAGCCTTAAATGAGATTCCACGGTAAGTTGTGTCGTTTGATGATTTGTTTGGTGTTCTTAGCCTTCTGTTGTGTTGCAGATGGTTAGAGGTGGAGTTGTCGGTCGTGGTCGTGGTCATGGGCGTGGGCGTGGTCGCGGTAGGGGGCGTGGTGTTGCCTCGGGTAGCGACACGAGTGTGGGCCGGAATGCTACGACCGATTTTGTTAGTGAGTCCCAGTCGCATCAGGACGGGCCCGTGGGTGGTGAGAGTGTGAGTGCCGTGGGAGCCGGTTCATCCGGGAACGGTACTAGTGTTGTTGGAAACCCGGTTGGGGATGTTCCAACAGGTGCAGCCCAGGGTCAAAATGATCGGCTTGCGGATTTACTGACGCAGCTCTTGGAGCGGTTACCGGGTGCGGTACCGCCGGTGCAGGCTCTTGTTGGGCCTGAGTTGCAGGATCCTGTTGGGCCTGGTGTGCAGCCTGTTGGGCCGGGTGTGCAGCCTGTTGGGCCGGGTGTGCAGCCTGTTGTTGGGGTTGTACCGCCTGAAGGGGTAGGTGCGGTGGTCGAGCAGCCGTACTACCTGTGGATGTTGGAGCAGCTGCAGCGGTTCGGGATGTCCTTGTTTTTCGGAGGTTCCGACCCGACTGTAGCGGATGAGTGGCGGGTGCGATTGGAGCGGTATTTCCAGTCGATGAGGTGCTCGGAGGCGTATCGGGTGGACCTAGTGGCCCACTACTTGGCGGGTGATGCACATTTGTGGTGGCGGAGTGTGCTGGCCAAGAGGGGGCAGGGATTGGCGGTGTGGGGAAATTTCTTGGCAGAGTTTAATGCCAAGTATTTTCCGACGGAGGCACTGGACCGGATGGAGTCGCAGTTCCTAGCGTTGACTCAGGGCGAGCGGTCGGCATGGGAGTACGACTCGGAGTTCAGCCGACTCTTGGTGTACTCGGGGCGTGCGGGAGATCCTGAGCAGATGCAGGTGCGTCGGTTCATGAAGGGTCTCAGCCCTGACATGAGGGTGCAGTGCAAGGTGCGGGCCTATGTATCGCGTGTGGAGCTGGTTGAGGTGGCGGCGAGGATCGAGGACGAGTTGAGGAGTCACGGGGTGATTTCTAGTCCGTCGGCGCAGCCGAAGAAGACCTAACCGCAGTCGGTTCCGAGCAGAGGATACCCGTGTCTGTTATCACTGCAGAGAGACGGGGCACATCAAGACGAGGTGTCCTAAGTCGCGATAGCAGCGGTGCAGCAGTGGGTGCAGCCAGGATTGCAGTTGGCAGGGCAGTCGTTGGCTCAGCTGGGAGCACCGCCGGTGGCACAGATCGAGGGATCGAGGGGGTATACGACCGTGGAGACAGGAGAGTCAAGCACTGGACGGCCGATCACAGGTTTAATTCTAAGACTCAATCTGTTTCCTTCCGTTGTTTTAGAATTTGTGTTGTTTTCCTGTGATTTTGGGGTGGGCAGTCTTAGTGAAAAGGGTTTGTGTAGGGACCCTGTTGGTAGGCGGGTTCTTGTCCCACGTGATGTTTGATTCTGGAGCTACGAATCGCTTCATTACCCCTGAGTGCGCGACGGGTGGTAACATCTGAGGAGATTCCGATGGTTGTTATGGAGCCGTTAGAGTCGCAGGAGGCGCTTTGCTAGCGGTTCAGGGGCGGGCTAGTGGTGTGGATGTACTGATTGTGGGAGAGTCGATGCCGGCAGATCTGTACATTAGTCCGGTGGAGTTTTGTGATGTAATTCTGGGCATGGATTGGTTGGAGCGGCACAGAGTTCATCTGGATTGTCACCGGGGGAGAGTATACTTCGAGCGTCCCGGACCGAAGATGTATTTTCAGGGTGTGAGACCGATTTCGGGGAGTTTAGTGATTTCGACGATTCAGGCGGATAAGATGATCCGGAAGGGGCGGGAAGCTTATTTGGCTACGATTGTCATGCCAGAGACGGTCGATGAGGTAGCAGTGGATAAGATCCGGGTGGTCCAGGAGTTCGAGGATGTGTTTCAGTCGTTAAAGGGGTTACCACCATCTCGGTCTGATCCCTTCACGATTGAGTTGGAGCCCAGGACAACGCCGTTGACTAAGGCTCCGTACCGGATGGCTCCAGCAGAGATGGCTGAGCTGAAGAAATAGTTGGAGGATCTGCTGGGCAAGGGTTTCATCCGTCCTAGTGTTTCACCGTGGGGAGCACCGGTGTTATTCGTTCAGAAGAAGGATGGGAGTTTCTGGCTGTGTATCGATTACCGGGGACTTAACCGAGTCACGGTGAAGAACAAGTATCCTTTGCCGCGGATTGACGAGTTGTTGGACCAGTTGAGGGGAGCTACGTGGTTCTCTAAGATCGATTTGGTGTCGGGATACCATCAGATTCCTATCGACGAGGCGGATACCCGTAAAACGGCGTTCAGGACGAGGTATGGGCATTATGAGGTCGTGGTGATGCCTTTCGGGTTGACTAATGCACCAGCGGCGTTCATGAGGCTGATGAACAGCGTGTTCCAGGCGTTTCTGGATGAGTTTGTTATCATCTTCATTGATGATATCCTGGTGTATTCTAAGTGTCCTGAGGAGCACGAGGTACACTTGTGGGCAGTGTTGGAGAAGCTGCGGGAGCAGAAGCTGTATGCTAAGCTGAGCAAGTGCAGTTTCTGGCAGAGAAAGATGGGTTTTCTGGGTCATATCGTGTCTGCAGAGGGAGTTTCTGTGGATCCAGAGAAGATTGAGGCTATCAGAGATTGGCCTAGACCGCAGAATGCTACAGAGATACGGAGTTTTCTGGGATTGGTGGGTTACTACAGACGGTTTGTGAAGGGCTTTGCCAGTACAGCTCAGCCAATGACCAAGCTGACGGGGAAGGATGTTCCTTTTGTGTGGACTCCTGAGTGTGAGCAAGGTTTCGCTCAACTCAAGGAGATGTTGACGAGTACGCCGGTTTTGGCTTTACCAGAGCAGGGAGAGCCGTATGTGGTGTACACGGACGCTTCGGGCGTTGGTTTGGGTTGTGTGTTGATGCAGCAGGGTAATGTGATCGCCTATGCTTCGCGGCAGTTGCGGAAGCATGAGGGCAACTACCCTACTCATGATTTGGAGATGGCAGCGGTAGTCTTTGCTCTGAATATTTGGAGATCTTATCTGTATGGAGCGAAGGTTCAAGTGTTTACAGATCATAAGAGTCTGAAGTATATATTCACGCAGCCTGAGTTGAACTTGAGGCATAGGCGCTGGATGGAGTTGGTTGCAGACTATGATCTGGAGATAGATTACCATCCCGGTAAGGCTAATCTGGTTGCAGATGCTCTGAGCAGGAAGCGAGCGGCTTCAGCTCGAGGGCAGGATATGGAGACCTTGGTGGGAGAACTTAGCACCTTGCGGTTATGTGCTATTTCTCAGGAGCCACTAGGGTTAGAAGCAGCTAACCGAGCAGACCTTCTGACCAGAGTTCGAGCGGCTCAGGAGAAGGATGCAGGGCTGGTTAATGCTTCTAAGGATACTGAGTCAGAGTATCAGGTTGCAGCCAATGGGACTATCCTTGTGCATGGACGAGTTTGTGTGCCCAAGGATGAGGAGTTGAGACGAGAGATCTTGAGTGAGGCTCATGCGAGTAGGTTCTCTATTCATCCAGGAGCGACCAAGATGTACCGAGATCTGAAGCGGTATTATCATTGGGTCGGGATGAAGAGGGACGTAGCTAAATGGTTCTCTGAGTGCGATGTATGTCAGCTAGTGAAGGCTGAGCATCAGGTGCCGAGTGGATTATTGCGGAGTCTCCCTATTCCAGAGTGGAAATGGGACATGATCACGATGGATTTCGTGGTAGGGTTGCCAGTGTCTCGGTTCAAGGATGCCATTTGGGTTATTGTGGACCGTTTGACTAAGTCTGCACATTTCTTGGCTATCAAGAAAACCGATGGAGTGGCAGTGCTAGCTAAGAAGTATGTGCAGGAGATTGTGAGACTTCATGGAGTACCGGCCAGTATTGTGTCAGATCGGGATTCGAAGTTCACTTCGGCGTTCTGGAAGGCTTTCCAGAAGGAGATGGGTACTAAGGTGCATTTGAGCACGGCTTACCACCCTCAGACAGACGGGCAGTCTGAGCGGACCATTCAGACACTTGAGGATCTGTTGAGGATGTGTGTGTTGGACTGGGGTGGTCAGTGGGCAGATCACTTGAGCTTGGTGGAGTTTGTTTATAATAATAGCTACCAGGCGAGTATTGGGATGGCTCCTTATGAGGCGTTGTATGGGAGGCCATGTCGGACACCTCTATGCTGGACTCAAGTGGGGGAGAGGAGTATTTATGGTGCGGATTTTGTTCAGGAGACTTCAGAGAAGATTCGGGTTCTCAAGCTGAACATGAGAGAGGCGCAGGATCGGCAGAAGTGTTGGAGATATGGTGTATCTCAAGATGGCGATGTTGCGTGGTCCTAACAGGTCCCTTACCGAGACTAAGCTGAGTCCGAGGTTTATGGGTCCTTTCAGGATTGTGGAGCGGGTTGGACCGGTGGCTTATCGGTTGGAGTTACCTGAGGTAATGCATGCATTTTATAAGGTATTCCACGTGTCGTTGCTGAGGAAGTGTCTTCACAAGGATGATGAGGTGTTGTCTACGATCCCGGCAGATCTTCAGCCTAGCATGACCTTGGAGGCGAGACCAGTGAGGGTTCTCTAGAGGCGGATAAAGGAACTTCGACGTAAGAAGATTCCTTTGATGAGAGTCCAGTGGGACTGTGATGGAGTCTTAGAGGAAACTTGGGAGCCAGTGGCCAGGATGAAGGCAAGGTTCCGGAAGTGGTTTGACAAGCAGGTCGAGGAGTAGACCGTTGGCTTGTTTTGTTTTGAGTTTTGTTTTGGTTGTATCTCTTTTGTATTTTCATTTTTGGTGTAATGATTATGACATTGGAGATTAATAAGATGAGTATTTCTTGGATGTGACTTGTTGTGTCATGTGTAAGAGAAATATGTGCGAGTTTCTAAAAATAGGAAGTGTCGGGTTTGACAGTTCTATTTTTGGAAAGTCTCGGGGTGGTGGTTAGTATAGCATTGCAATGCTATAAGTGGACCACGGGAGGTATGTCTGATCGAGAGATATGCTCGGGGGCGTTTAGACTTATTTGCTCGGATATGATGTGATGGCCTCGGATGACGATTCGAGTGCACGCTTGAGGGTGACAACCCGAGAGCGAGCGTGAGACTTCCCGGATACCGTAGCTAGAAGGCGGGTGGCCTAATAGTGAGCCGGTATGACTTGAGGGTTGCGACCTGAGAGCGGGGGAGTGGTGAGACTTCCTGGATACCGTAGTCTAAGGCAGAGGCCTGAGGACGAGCCGGTATGATTCATGGGTTGCGACCTGTGGACGGGGGAAGTGGGTGAGTATGAGCAAATAGGGTCTGGAACGTGAGTATATGGATTAGATAGGAGCCTCAGATGAGTCAGTTGTGGGAGTGCAGATCGTTTGAGACGGTTGCACGGAGTCCGACTGATGGAGAATGTTGAAGGATTCGAGGACGAATCCTTGTTAGTGGGGGAGAATTGTAACGCCCATGTTCTGAAAATTAATAGGAGAGTTGAATGTGTATAAGAATTAGGGTGGAGTCGGTTTAATTCCGGTTGATTTCCTAAACTGGTCGATTTGTTTAATTGAATCAAAGGAGATTTAATTAAAGTCGGTTTAGGTAAATTCTGGTTTAATCAGAATTAAACCAAAAACCCTAGTTTTATAAAGAACGCTTCTTCTCTCTTTTGTTTTGAGGCTGTTGTTTCTGAGAGTTGAGTTGAGAAAAGGAGAAGGAGAAGTTCACTTGTGAGAAGGAGAGTGTTAGCTTTGCTTTGGTGTTTAAAGCAAGAGAAGCAGTTTCGTCACGTCTTGGTAGAATAGAGTTCCGACGTATCAAATCTTATCGAAAGGTAATGAATTTTGGTAGGTTTGTTCTTAAGGCGTGTACGTTGATTCTCCTTTTTACAGAAGTGAATTCGGATTAATACTCAGTGAGTTATATGCAGTTTGGTGAGACGCGTTTTCTCTGTTGCGAACTGGGATCAGCGGAGTTTGTAAGTGCGATCGTGGTTTCATCGTTTATCCGATCGGCACCAAATTTTGTGGGAAGCTTCGTGACGTCTGGATCTTGCTTTTCACCGTAGGGATTAAGAAGTTAACGGTTGGTTTATGTTTTAGGGCTTCGTTTCTGCGGCTGTAGTTTTTCTGCAGTTTCTGTCCTTTTGGTTCTTAGAGATTTTTGTTGTGTGGTTTGTTGTAGGGCGTTGTTTGGCTGTTGCAGTCGCGAGGAGAGTCTTTTCTGGTTGTTTTTGTTATTCAAATCACCTTGTTAAGGTGAGTGCGTGACCATGAGCTTATCTAAGCGATTGGGATCGAGTGACTTGTTTTGTGATGATTTGTAGGTGAACTGGATGTGTTATTGGATGTTTAGCTTGCTGGATGGTTTGTTTTTGTTATATATGTGGGTGTTATCTCATTGCTTGTGTGTATAGCTCGTAGATGGGAGGATCGCCCTCACTAAGTATTTATGAAATACTTATGCATCTCTTTCTTTGATGCAGGTAAAAGCAAATTGTGATCCGTGGAATCATGGCGAGGAGAGGAGGATGATCTAGGCACTCATTGGTGTTTTAGATTATTGTTGGATTTGTTAGGGTGTTAGAATGGAATTTAGAAACATGTTAGGATGATCATGTTTTGGAATAATGTTTGGTTGAACTTGTTGGTTTAATGGAATTGTTTTATTGGATTTTTAGTTAAATCTTCCGCTGTTTAATATTGTTGGTTACTTTAATGAGATTGTTTGGTTTAATTGATTTAAATTATTATGGCCGGTTTAGTTGGTTCGAATTAATTGGGTTAATCCGGTTTGCATGTTTAAAAGAAAAAAAAAATGGGATGGGTTCTTTCAATTTGGTATCAGAGCATTTACGGTTCTAGGACGAGATTTAATTGGTAAAAATTGTGATGTGATGTGTGAATTTCATTGATGAGGAATGATGATGTGGATTGCATGCTGATTGATTGTGTGTTTAATCAATTGTGTGAGCATGGAGACCTAGATCATCCTCTCGAGCCTTAAATGAGATTCCACGGTAAGTTGTGTCGTTTGATGATTTGTTTGGTGTTCTTAGCCTTCTGTTGTGTTAAGATGGTTAGAGGTGGAGCTGTCGGTCGTGGTCGTGGTCGTGGGCGTGGGCGTGGTCGCGGTAGGAGGCGTGGTGTTGCCTCGGGTAGCGACACGAGTGTGGGCCGGAATGCTACGACCGATTTTGTTAGTGAGTCCCAGTCGCATCAGGACGGGCCCGTGGGTGGTGAGAGTGTGAGTGCCGTGGGAGCCGGTTCGTCCGGGAACGGTACTAGTGTTGTTGGAAACCCGGTTGGGGGTGTTCCAACAGGTGCAGCCCAGGGTCAGAATGATCGGCTTGCGGATTTACTGACGCAGCTCTTGGAGCGGTTACCGGGTGCGGTACCGCCGGTGCAGGCTCCTGTTGGGCCTGAGTTGCAGGATCCTGTTGGGCCTGGTGTGCAGCCTGTTGGGCCGGGTGTGCAGCCTGTTGGGCCGGGTGTGCAGCCTGTTGTTGGGGTTGTACCGCCTGAGGGGGTAGGTGCGGTGGTCGAGCAGCCGTACTACCTGCGGATGTTGGAGCAGCTGCAGCGGTTCGGGATGTCCTTGTTCTTCGGAAGTTCCGACCCGGCTGTAGCGGATGAGTGGCGGGTGCGATTGGAGCGGTATTTCCAGTCGATGAGGTGCCCGGAGGCGTATCGGGTGGACCTAGCGGCCCACTACTTGGCGGGTGATGCACATTTGTGGTGGCGGAGTGTGCTGGCCAAGAGGGGGCAGGGATTGGCGGTGTGGGGAGATTTCTTGGCAGAGTTTAATGCCAAGTATTTTCCGGCGGAGGCACTGGACCGGATGGAGTCGCAGTTCCTGGCGTTGACTCAGGGCGAGCGGTCGGTGCGGGAGTACGACTCGGAGTTCAGCCGACTCTTGGTGTACTCGGGGCGTGCGGGAGATCCTGAGCAGATGCAGGTGCGTCGGTTCATGAAGGGTCTCAGCCCTGACATGAGGGTGCGGTGCAAGGTGCGGGCCTATGCATCGCGTGTGGAGCTGGTTGAGGTGGCGGCGGGGATCGAGGACGAGTTGAGGAGTCACGGGGTGATTTCTAGTCCGTCGGCGCAGCCGAAGAAGACCCAACCGCATTCGGTTCCGAGCAAAAGTGGCAAACCTGCTCAGGGACAGAAGAGGAAGTGGGATGACACTTCCAGGATGAGTCAGGGTGACCGGAGGTGCTTCAGGTGTGGGAGCACGGATCACAGGGTGGCGAGCTGCCCGAAGAAGGGCGAGCCGTGGGTGGATACCCGTGTCTGTTATCACTGCAGAGAGACGGGGCACATCAAGACGAGGTGTCCTAAGTCGCGGTAGCAGCGGTGCAGCAGTGGGTGCAGCCAGGATTGCAGTTGGCAGGGCAGTCGTTGGCTCAGCTGGGAGCACCGCCGGTGGCACAGATCGAGGGATCGAGGGGGTATACGACCGTGGAGACAGGAGAGCCAAGCACTGGACGGCCGATCATAGGTTTAATTCTAAGACTCAATCTGTTTCCTTCCGTTGTTTTAGAATTTGTGTTGTTTTCCTGTGATTTTAGGGTGGGCAGTCTTAGTGAAAAGGGTTTGTGTAGGGACACTGTTGGTGGGCGGGTTCTTGTCCCACGTGATGTTTGATTCTGGAGCTACGAATAGCTTCATTACCCCTAAGTGCGCGACAGGTGGTAACATCCGAGGAGATTCCGATGGTTGTTATGGAGCCGTTAGAGTCGCAGGAGGCGCTTTGCTAGCGATTCAGGGGCGGGCTAGTGGTGTGGATGTACTGATTGCAGGAGAGTCGATGCCGGCAGATCTGTACATTAGTCCGGTGGAGTTGTATGATGTAATTCTGGGCATGGATTGGTTGGAGCGGCACAGAGTTCATATGGATTGTCACCGGGGGAGAGTATACTTCGAGCGTCCCGGACCGAAGATGTATTTCCAGGGTGTGAGACCAATTTCGGGGAGTTTAGTGATTTCGGCGATTCAGGCGGATAAGATGATCCGGAAGGGGCGGGAAGCTTATTTGGCTACGATCGTCATGCCAGAGACGGTCGATAAGGTAGCAGTGGATAAGATCCGGGTGGTCCAGGAGTTCGAGGATGTGTTTCAGTCGTTAAAGGGGTTACCACCATCTCGGTCTGATCCCTTCACGATTGAGTTGGAGCCCGGGACAACGACGTTGTCTAAGGCTCCGTACCAGATGGCTCCAGCAGAGATGGCTGAGTTGAAGAAACAGTTGGAAGATCTGCTGGGTAAGGGTTTCATCTGTCCTAGTGTTTCACCGTGGGGAGCACCGGTGTTATTCGTTAAGAAGAAGGATGGGAGTTTCCAGCTGTGTATCGATTACCGGGGACTTAACCAAGTCACGGTGAAGAACAAGTATCCTTTGCCGCGGATTGACGAGTTGTTGGACCAGTTGAGGGGAGCTACGTGGTTCTCTAAGATCGATTTGGTGTCGGGGTACCATCAGATTCCTATCGACGAGGCGGATATCCGTAAAACGGCGTTCATGACGAGGTATGGGCATTATGAGTTCGTGGTGATGCCTTTCGGGTTGACTAATGCACCAGCGGCGTTCATGAGGTTGATGAACAGCGTGTTCCAGGCGTTTCTGGATGAGTTTGTTATCATCTTCATTGATGATATCCTGGTGTATTCTAAGAGTCCTGAGGAGCACGAGGTACACTTGCGGGCAGTGTTGGAGAAGCTGCGGGAGCAGAAGCTGCATGCTAAGCTGAGCAAGTGCAGTTTCTGGCAGAGAAAGATGGGTTTTCTGGGTCATATCGTGTCTGCAGAGGGAGTTTCTGTGGATCCAGAGAAGATTGAGGCTATCAGAGATTGGCCTAGACCGGAGAATGCTACAGAGATACGGAGTTTTCTGGGATTGGCGGGTTACTACAGACGGTTTGTGAAGGGCTTTGCCAGTACAGCTCAGCCAATGACCAAGCTGACGGGGAAGGATGTTCCTTTTGTGTGGACTCCTGAGTGTGAGCAAGGTTTCGCTCAACTCAAGGAGATGTTGACGAGTACGCCGGTTTTGGCTTTACCAGAGCAGGGAGAGCCGTATGTGGTGTACACGGACGCTTCGGGCATTGGTTTGGGTTGTGTGTTGATCCAGCAGAGTAAGGTGATCGCCTATGCTTCGCGGCAGTTGCGGAAGCATGAGGGCAACTACCCTACTCATGATTTGGAGATGGCAGCGGCAGTTTTTGCTCTGAAGATTTGGAGATCTTATCTGTATGGAGCGAAGGTTCAGGCGTTTACAGATCATAAGAGTCTGAAGTTTATATTCACGCAGCCTAAGTTGAACTTGAGGCAGATGCGCTGGATGGAGTTGGTTGCAGACTATGATCTGGAGATAGCTTACCATCCCGGTAAGGCTAATCTGGTTGCAGATGCTCTGAGCAGGAAGCGAGCGGCTTCAGCTCGAGGGCAGGATATGGAGATCTTGGTGGGAGAACTTAGCACCTTGCGGTTGTGTGCTATTTCTCAGGAGCCACTAGGGTTAGAAGCAGCTAACCGAGCAGACCTTCTGACCAGAGTTCGAGCGGCTCAGGAGAAGGATGCAGGGCTGGTTAATGCTTCTAAGGATACTGAGTCAGAGTATCAGGTTGCAGCCAATGGGACTATCCTTGTGCATGGACGAGTTTGTGTGCCCAAGGATGAGGAGTTGAGACGAGAGATCTTGAGTGAGGCTCATGCGAGTAGGTTCTCTATTCATCCAGGAGCGACCAAGATGTACCGAGATCTGAAGCGGTATTATCTTTGGGTCGGAATGAAGAGGGACGTGGCTAAATGGGTCTCTGAGTGCGATGTATGTCAGCTAGTGAAGGCTGAGCATCAGGTGCCGAGTGGATTATTGCGGAGTCTCCCTATTCCAGAGTGGAAATGGGACATGATCACGATGGATTTCGTGGTAGGGTTGCCAGTGTCTCGGTTCAAGGATGCCATTTGGGTTATTGTGGACCGTTTGACTAAGTCTGCACATTTCTTGGCTATCAAGAAAACCGATGGAGTGGCAGTGCTAGCTAAGAAGTATGTGCAGGAGATTGTGAGACTTCATGGAGTACCGGCCAGTATTGTGTCAGATCGGGATTCGAAGTTCACTTCGGCGTTCTGGAAGGCTTTCCAGAAGGAGATGGGTACTAAGGTGCATTTGAGCACGGCTTACCACCCTCAGACAGACGGGCAGTCTGAGCGGACCATTCAGACACTTGAGGATCTGTTGAGGATGTGTGTGTTGGACTGGGGTGGTCAGTGGGCAGATCACTTGAGCTTGGTGGAGTTTGTTTATAATAATAGCTACCAGGCGAGTATTGGGATGGCTCCTTATGAGGCGTTGTATGGGAGGCCATGTCGGACACCTCTATGCTGGACTCAAGTGGGGGAGAGGAGTATTTATGGTGCGGATTTTGTTCAGGAGACTTCAGAGAAGATTCGGGTTCTCAAGCTGAACATGAGAGAGGCGCAGGATCGGCAGAAGTGTTGGAGATATGGTGTATCTCAAGATGGCGATGTTGCGTGGTCCTAACAGGTCCCTTACCGAGACTAAGCTGAGTCCGAGGTTTATGGGTCCTTTCAGGATTGTGGAGCGGGTTGGACCGGTGGCTTATCGGTTGGAGTTACCTGAGGTAATGCATGCATTTTATAAGGTATTCCACGTGTCGATGCTGAGGAAGTGTCTTCACAAGGATGATGAGGTGTTGTCTACGATCCCGGCAGATCTTCAGCCTAGCATGACCTTGGAGGCGAGACCAGTGAGGGTTCTCTAGAAGCGGATAAAGGAACTTCGACGTAAGAAGATTCCTTTGATGAGAGTCCAGTGGGACTGTGATGGAGTCTTAGAGGAAACTTGGGAGCCAGTGGCCAGGATGAAGGCAAGGTTCCGGAAGTGGTTTGACAAGCAGGTCGAGGAGTAGACCGTTGGCTTGTTTTGTTTTGAGTTTTGTTTTGGTTGTATCTCTTTTGTATTTTCATTTTTGGTGTAATGATTATGACATTGGAGATTAATAAGATGAGTATTTCTTGGATGTGACTTGTTGTGTCATGTGTAAGAGAAATATGTGCGAGTTTCTAAAAATAGGAAGTGTCGGGTTTGACAGTTCTATTTTTGGAAAGTCTCGGGGTGGTGGTTAGTATAGCATTGCAATGCTATAAGTGGACCACGGGAGGTATGTCTGATCGAGAGATATGCTCGGGGGCGTTTAGACTTATTTGCTCGGATATGATGTGATGGCCTCGGATGACGATTCGAGTGCACGCTTGAGGGTGACGACCCGAGAGCGAGCGTGAGACTTCCCGGATACCGTAGCTAGAAGGCGGGTGGCCTAATAGTGAGCCGGTATGACTTGAGGGTTGCGACCTGAGAGCGGGGGAGTGGTGAGACTTCCTGGATACCGTAGTCTAAGGCAGAGGCCTGAGGACGAGCCGGTATGATTCATGGGTTGCGACCTGTGGACGGGGGAAGTGGGTGAGTATGAGCAAATAGGGTCTGGAACGTGAGTATATGGATTAGATAGGAGCCTCAGATGAGTCAGTTGTGGGAGTGCAGATCGTTTGAGACGGTTGCACGGAGTCCGACTGATGGAGAATGTTGAAGGATTCGAGGACGAATCCTTGTTAGTGGGGGAGAATTGTAACGCCCGTGTTCTGAAAATTAATAAGAGACTTGAATGTGTATAAGAATTAGGGTGGAGTCGGTTTAATTCCGGTTGATTTCCTAAACTGGTCGATTTGTTTAATTGAATCAAAGGAGATTTAATTAAAGTCGGTTTAGGTAAATTCTGGTTTAATCAGAATTAAACTAAAAATCCTAGTTTTATAAAGAACGCTTCTTCTCTCTTTTGTTTTGTGGCTGTTGTTTCTGAGAGTTGAGTTGAGAAAAGGAGAAGGAGAAGTTCACTTGTGAGAAGGAGAGTGTTAGCTTTGCTTTGGTGTTTAAAGCAAGAGAAGCAGTTTCGTCACGTCTTGGTAGAATAGAGTTCCGACGTATCAAATCTTATCGAAAGGTAATGAATTTTGGTAGGTTTGTTCTTAAGGCGTGTACGTTGATTCTCCTTTTTACAGAAGTGAATTCGGATTAATATTCAGTGAGTTATATGCAGTTTGGTGAGACGCGTTTTCTCTGTTGCGAACTGGGATCAGCGGAGTTTGTAAGTGCGATCGTGGTTTCATCGTTTCTCCGATCGGCACCAAATTTTGTGGGGAGCTTCGTGACGTCTAGATCTTGCTTTTCACCGTAGGGATTAAGAAGTTAACGGTTGGTTTATGTTTTAGGGCTTCGTTTCTGCGGCTGTAGTTTTTCTGGTGTTTCTGTCCTTTTGGTTCTTAGAGATTTTTGTTTGTGTGGTTTGTTGTAGGGCGTTGTTTGGCTGTTGCAGTCGCGAGGAGAGTTTTTCCTGGTTGTTTTTGTAGTTCAAATCACCTTGTTAAGGTGAGTGCGTGACCATGAGCTTATCTAAGCGATTGGGATTGAGTGACTTGTTGTGTGATGATTTGTAGGTGAACTGGATGTGTTATTGGATGTTTAGCTTGCTGGATGGTTTGTTTTTGTTATATATGTGGGTGTTATCTCATTGCTTGTGTGTATAGGTCGTAGATGGGAGGATCGCCCTCACTAAGTATTTATGAATTACTTATGCATCTCTTTCTTTGATGCAGGTAAAAGCAAAGTGTGATCCGTAGAATCATGGCGAGGAGAGGAGGATGATCTAGGCACTCATTGGTGTTTTAGATTATTGTTGGATTTGTTAGAGTGTTAGAATGGAATTTAGAAACATGTTAGGATGATCATGTTTTGGAATAATGTTTGGTTGAACTTGTTGGTTTAATGGAATTGTTTTATTGTATTTTTGGTTAAGTCTTCCGCTGGTTAATATTGTTGGATACTTTAATGAGATTGCTTGGTTTAATTGATTTAAATTATTATGGCCGGTTTAGTTGGTTCGAGTTAATTGGGTTAATCCGGTTTGCATGTTTAAAAGAAAAAAAAATGGAATGGGTTCTTTCAATTATGTATCAAAGCATTTACGATTCTAGGACGAGATTTAATTGGTAAAAATTGTGATGTGATGTGTGAATTTCAGTGATGAGGAATGATGATGTGGATTGCATGCTGATTGATTGTGTGTTTAATCAATTGTGTGAGCATGGAGACCTAGATCATCCTCTCGAGCCTTAAATGAGATTCCACGGTAAGTTGTGTCGTTTGATGATTTGTTTGGTGTTCTTAGCCTTCTGTTGTGTTGCAGATGGTTAGAGGTGGAGTTGTCGGTCGTGGTCATGGGCGTGGGCGTGGTCGCGGTAGGGGCGTGGTGTTGCCTCGGGTAGCGACACGAGTGTGGGCCGGAATGCTACGACCGATTTTGTTAGTGAGTCCCAGTCGCATCAGGACGGGCCCGTGGGTGGTGAGAGTGTGAGTGTCGTGGGAGCCGGTTCGTCCGGGAACGGTACTAGTGTTGTTGGAAACCCGGTTGGGGATGTTCCAACAGGTGCAGCCAGGGTCAAAATGATCGGCTTGCGGATTTACTGACGCAGCTCTTGGAGCGGTTACCGGGTGCGGTACCGCCGGTGCAGGCTCCTGTTGGGCCTGAGTTGCAGGATCTTGTTGGGCCTGGTGTGCAGCCTGTTAGGCCGGGTGTGCAGCCTGTTGGGCCGGGTGTGCAGCCTGTTGTTGGGGTTGTACCGCCTGAGGGGGTAGGTGCGGTGGTCGAGCAGCCGTACTACCTGTGGATGTTGGAGCAGCTGCAGCGGTTCGGGATGTCCTTGTTTTTCGGAAGTTCCTACCCGACTGTAGCGGATGAGTGGCGGGTGCGATTGGAGCGGTATTTCCAGTCGATGAGGTGCCCGGAGGCGTATCGGGTGGACCTAGCGGCCTACTACTTGGCGTGTGATGCACATTTGTGGTGGCGGAGTGTGCTGGCCAAGAGGGGGCAGGGATTGGCGGTGTGGGGAGATTTCTTGGCAGAGTTTAATGCCAAGTATTTTCCGACGGAGGCACTGGACCGGATAGAGTCGCAGTTCCTAGCGTTGACTCAGGGCGAGCGGTCGGCACGGGAGTACGACTCGGAGTTCAACCGACTCTTGGTGTACTCGGGGCGTGCGGGAGATCCTGAGCAGATGCAGGTGCGTCGGTTCATGAAGGGTCTCAGCCCTGACATGAGGGTGCGGTGCAAGGTGCGGGCCTATGCATCGCGTGTGGAGCTGGTTGAGGTGGCGGCGGGGATCGAGGACGAGTTGAGGAGTCACGGGGTGATTTCTAGTCCATCGGCGCAGCCGAAGAAGACCTAACCGTAGTCGGTTCCGAGCAGAGGTAGCAAACCTGCTCAGGGACAGAAGAGGAAGTGGGATGACACTTCCAGGATGAGTCAGGGTGATCGGAGGTGCTTCAGGTGTGGGAGCACGGATCACAGGGTGGCGAGCTGCCCGAAGAAGGGCGAGCCGTGGGTGGATACCCGTGTCTGTTATCACTGCAGAGAGACGGGGCACATCAAGACGAGGTGTCCTAAGTTGCAGCAGATGGCGGTAGCAGCGGTGCAGCAGTGGGTGCAGCCAGGATTGCAGTTGGCAGGGCAGTCGTTGGCTCAGCTGGGAGCACCGCCGGTGGCACAGATCGAGGGATCGAGGGGGTATACGACCGTGGAGACAGGAGAGCCAAGCACTGGACGGGCGATCACAGGTTTAATTCTAAGACTCAATCTGTTTCCTTCCGTTGTTTTAGAATTTGTGTTGTTTTCCTGTGATTTTGGGGTGGGCAGTCTTAGTGAAAAGGGTTTGTGTAGGGACCCTGTTGGTGGGCGGGTTCTTGTCTCACGTGATGTTTGATTCTGGAGCTACGAATCGCTTCATTTCCCCTGAGTGCGCGACGGGTGGTAACATCCGAGGAGATTCCGATGGTTGTTATGGAGCCGTTAGAGTCGCAGGAGGCGCTTTGCTAGCGGTTCAGGGGCGGGCTAGTGGTGTGGATGTACTGATTGTGGGAGAGTCGATGCCGGCAGATCTGTACATTAGTCCGGTGGAGTTTTGTGATGTAATTCTGGGCATGGATTGGTTGGAGCGGCACAGAGTTCATCTGGATTGTCACCGGGGGAGAGTATACTTCGAGCGTCCCGGACCGAAGATGTATTTTCAGGGTGTGAGACCGATTTCGGGGAGTTTAGTGATTTCGACGATTCAGGCGGATAAGATGATCCGGAAGGGGCGGGAAGCTTATTTGGCTACGATTGTCATGCCAGAGACGGTCGATGAGGTAGCAGTGGATAAGATCCGGGTGGTCCAGGAGTTCGAGGATGTGTTTCAGTCGTTAAAGGGGTTACCACCATCTCGGTCTGATCCCTTCACGATTGAGTTGGAGCCCAGGACAACGCCGTTGACTAAGGCTCCGTACCGGATGGCTCCAGCAGAGATGGCTGAGCTGAAGAAATAGTTGGAGGATCTGCTGGGCAAGGGTTTCATCCGTCCTAGTGTTTCACCGTGGGGAGCACCGGTGTTATTCGTTCAGAAGAAGGATGGGAGTTTCCGGCTGTGTATCGATTACCGGGGACTTAACCGAGTCACGGTGAAGAACAAGTATCCTTTGCCGCGGATTGACGAGTTGTTGGACCAGTTGAGGGGAGCTACGTGGTTCTCTAAGATCGATTTGGTGTCGGGGTACCATCAGATTCCTATCGACGAGGCGGATACCCGTAAAACGGCGTTCAGGACGAGGTATGGGCATTATGAGGTCGTGGTGATGCCTTTCGGGTTGACTAATGCACCAGCGGCGTTCATGAGGCTGATGAACAGCGTGTTCCAGGCGTTTTTGGATGAGTTTGTTATCATCTTCATTGATGATATCCTGGTGTATTCTAAGAGTCCTGAGGAGCACGAGGTACACTTGCTTGCAGTGTTGGAGAAGCTGCGGGAGCAGAAGCTGTATGCTAAGCTGAGCAAGTGCAGTTTCTGGCAGAGAAAGATGGGTTTTCTGAGTCATATAGTGTCTGCAGAGGGAGTTTCTGTGGATCCAGAGAAGATTGAGGCTATCAGAGATTGGCCTAGACCGCAGAATGCTACAGAGATACGGAGTTTTCTGGGATTGGTGGGTTACTACAGACGGTTTGTGAAGGGCTTTGCCAGTACAGCTCAACCAATGACCAAGTTGACGGGGAAGGATGTTCCTTTTGTGTGGACTCCTGAGTGTGAGCAAGGTTTCGCTCAACTCAAGGAGATGTTGACGAGTACGCCGGTTTTGGCTTTACCAGAGCAGGGAGAGCCGTATGTGGTGTACACGGACGCTTCGGGCGTTGGTTTGGGTTGTGTGTTGATGCAGCAGGGTAATTTGATCGCCTATGCTTCGCGGCAGTTGCGGAAGCATGAGGGCAACTACCCTACTCATGATTTGGAGATGGCAGCGGTAGTCTTTGCTCTGAATATTTGGAGATCTTATCTGTATGGAGCGAAGGTTCAAGTGTTTACAGATCATAAGAGTCTGAAGTATATATTCACGCAGCCTGAGTTGAACTTGAGGCATAGGCGCTGGATGGAGTTGGTTGCAGACTATGATCTAGAGATAGATTACCATCCCGGTAAGGCTAATCTGGTTGCAGATGCTCTGAGCAGGAAGCGAGCGGCTTCAGCTCGAGGGCAGGATATGGAGACCTTGGTGGGAGAACTTAGCACCTTGCGGTTATGTGCTATTTCTCAGGAGCCACTAGGGTTAGAAGCAGCTAACCGAGCAGACCTTCTGACCAGAGTTCGAGCGGCTCAGGAGAAGGATGCAGGGCTAGTTAATGCTTCTAAGGATACTGAGTCAGAGTATCAGGTTGCAGCCAATGGGACTATCCTTGTGCATGGACGAGTTTGTGTGCCCAAGGATGAGGAGTTGAGACGAGAGATCTTGAGTGAGGCTCATGCGAGTAGGTTCTCTATTCATCCAGGAGCGACCAAGATGTACCGAGATCTGAAGCGGTATTATCATTGGGTCGGGATGAAGAGGGACGTAGCTAAATGGTTCTCTGAGTGCGATGTATGTCAGCTAGTGAAGGCTGAGCATCAGGTGCCGAGTGGATTATTGCGGAGTCTCCCTATTCCAGAGTGGAAATGGGACATGATCACGATGGATTTCGTGGTAGGGTTGCCAGTGTCTCGGTTCAAGGATGCCATTTGGGTTATTGTGGACCGTTTGACTAAGTCTGCACATTTCTTGGCTATCAAGAAAACCGATGGAGTGGCAGTGCTAGCTAAGAAGTATGTGCAGGAGATTGTGAGACTTCATGGAGTACCGGCCAGTATTGTGTCAGACCGGGATTTGAGCACGGCTTACCACCCTCAGACAGACGGGCAGTCTGAGCGGACCATTCAGACACTTGAGGATCTGTTGAGGATGTGTGTGTTGTACTGGGGTGGTCAGTGGGCAGATCACTTGAGCTTGGTGGAGTTTGTTTATAATAATAGCTACCAGGCGAGTATTGGGATGGCTCCTTATGAGGCGTTGTATGGGAGGCCATGTCGGACACCTCTATGCTGGACTCAAGTGGAGGAGAGGAGTATTTATGGTGCGGATTTTGTTCAGGAGACTTCAGAGAAGATTCGGGTTCTCAAGCTGAACATGAGAGAGGCGCAGGATCGGCAGAAGTGTTGGAGATATGGTGTATCTCAAGATGGCGATGTTGCGTGGTCCTAACAGGTCCCTTACCGAGACTAAGCTGAGTCCGAGGTTTATGGGTCCTTTCAGGATTGTGGAGCGGGTTGGACCGGTGGCTTATCGGTTGGAGTTACCTGAGGTAATGCATGCATTTTATAAGGTATTCCACGTGTCGATGCTGAGGAAGTGTCTTCACAAGGATGATGAGGTGTTGGCTACGATCCCGGCAGATCTTCAGCCTAGCATGACCTTGGAGGCGAGACCAGTGAGGGTTCTCGAGAGGCGGGTAAAGGAACTTCGACGTAAGAAGATTCCTTTGATGAGAGTCCAGTGTGACTGTGATGGAGTCTTAGAGGAGACTTGGGAGCCAGTGGCCAGGATGAAGGCAAGGTTCCGGAAGTGGTTTGACAAGCAGGTCGAGGAGTAGACCGTTGGCTTGTTTTGTTTTGAGTTTTGTTTTGGTTGTATCTCTTTTGTATTTTCATTTTTGGTGTAATGATTATGACATTGGAGATTAATAAGATGAGTATTTCTTGGATGTGACTTGTTGTGTCATGTATAAGATAAATATGTGCGAGTTTCTAAAAATAGGAAGTGTCGGGTTTGACAGTTCTATTTTTGGAAAGTCTCGGGGTGGTGGTTAGTATAGCATTGCAATGCTATAAGTGGACCACGGGAGGTATGTCTGATCGAGAGATATGCTCAGGGGCGTTTAGACTTATTTGCTCGGATATGATGTGATGGCCTCGGATGACGATTCGAGTGCACGCTTGAGGGTGACGACCCGAGAGCGAGCGTGAGACTTCCCGGATACCGTAGCTAGAAGGCGGGTGGCCTAATAGTGAGCCGGTATGACTTGAGGGTTGCGACCTGAGAGCGGGGGGAGTGGTGAGACTTCCTGGATACCGTAGTCTAAGGCAGAGGCCTGAGGACGAGCCGGTATGATTCATGGGTTGCGACCTGTGGACGGGGGAAGTGGGTGAGTATGAGCAAATAGGGTCTGGAACGTGAGTATATGGATTAGATAGGAGCCTCAGATGAGTCAGTTGTGGGAGTGCAGATCGTTTGAGACGGTTGCACGGAGTCCGACTGATGGAGAATGTTGAAGGATTCGAGGACGAATCCTTGTTAGTGGGGGAGAATTGTAACGCCCGTGTTCTGAAAATTAATAAGAGACTTGAATGTGTATAAGAATTAGGGTGGAGTCGGTTTAATTCCGGTTGATTTCCTAAACTGGTCGATTTGTTTAATTGAATCAAAGGAGATTTAATTAAAGTCGGTTTAGGTAAATTCTGGTTTAATCAGAATTAAACCAAAAACCCTAGTTTTATAAAGAACGCTTCTTCTCTCTTTTGTTTTGTGGCTGTTGTTTCTGAGAGTTGAGTTGAGAAAAGGAGAAGGAGAAGTTCACTTGTGAGAAGGAGAGTGTTAGCTTTGCTTTGGTGTTTAAAGCAAGAGAAGCAGTTTCGTCACGTCTTGGTAGAATAGAGTTCCGACGTATCAAATCTTATCGAAAGGTAATGAATTTTGGTAGGTTTGTTCTTAAGGCGTGTACGTTGATTCTCTTTTTTACAGAAGTGAATTCGGATTAATATTCAGTGAGTTATATGCAGTTTGGTGAGACGCGTTTTCTCTGTTGCGAACTGGGATCAGCGGAGTTTGTAAGTGCGATCGTGGTTTCATCGTTTCTCCGATCGGCACCAAATTTTGTGGGGAGCTTCGTGACGTCTAGATCTTGCTTTTCACCGTAGGGATTAAGAAGTTAACGGTTGGTTTATGTTTTAGGGCTTCGTTTCTGCGGCTGTAGTTTTTCTGGTGTTTCTGTCCTTTTGGTTCTTAGAGATTTTTGTTTGTGTGGTTTGTTGTAGGGCGTTGTTTGGCTGTTGCAGTCGCGAGGAGAGTTTTTCCTGGTTGTTTTTGTAGTTCAAATCACCTTGTTAAGGTGAGTGCGTGACCATGAGCTTATCTAAGCGATTGGGATTGAGTGACTTGTTGTGTGATGATTTGTAGGTGAACTGGATGTGTTATTGGATGTTTAGCTTGCTGGATGGTTTGTTTTTGTTATATATGTGGGTGTTATCTCATTGCTTGTGTGTATAGCTCGTAGATGGGAGGATCGCCCTCACTAAGTATTTATGAAATACTTATGCATCTCTTTCTTTGATGCAGGTAAAAGCAAAGTGTGATCCGTAGAATCATGGCGAGGAGAGGAGGATGATCTAGGCACTCATTGGTGTTTTAGATTATTGTTGGATTTGTTAGGGTGTTAGAATGGAATTTAGAAACATGTTAGGATGATCATGTTTTGGAATAATGTTTGGTTGAACTTGTTGGTTTAATGGAATTGTTTTATTGGATTTTTGGTTAAGTCTTCCGCTGGTTAATATTGTTGGTTACTTTAATGAGATTGCTTGGTTTAATTGATTTAAATTATTATGGCCGGTTTAGTTGGTTCAAGTTAATTGGGTTAATCCGGTTTGCATGTTTAAAAGAAAAAAAAATGGGATGGGTTCTTTCATATATATATATATATATATATATATGTGTGTGGTAAACATATATGAGTTGTTAGAAATGTTTGGTCTTACAATAAAATTTTGACAGCAAGAAAATAAAACAAAATTGTTTTATAAAAATAAACATTATCATAAGAATGAGATAACCACATAATAAATTACTTTATAATTATAAGAAACATTATCATAAGAATGAGATAATCACATAAGAAATTGCTTTTTTCTTTAATAACCAAAATATTTATCAATAAAACAAGTTCAAGAGATAGTGATGTTTTAGAAGACATTATTTGGTTTGGTGAGAAATTATAAAAAAGATATATTTATTTATTTACCATCCTTTTTCTTTTGGGATTTATCATTGATCGTATATATACTCCCTTTTAATATATAAGATACAAATACAAGAAAGAAACTAAGTTAATCAGGTACAGAGATGGCGCATGTGATGAAGAATCTTCCATGGGAATTGATCGAAGAGATACTCTCTCGTGTGCCACCTAAAGTTCTTGTTCGCTTGAGAGCCGTATCTAAGCAATGGAACGCTCTTTTCGACGACAAGAGATTCTTGAACAACCACAAGATGACGTTTAGGTTCATCCTAGCAACCAAACACAAGGTTTATTCGGTAAGCATCGATCCAGTGATAGTGGTACGTTAGTTACCCTTAGGCACACCCGGTTTAAAGACTTTGGAACTTGAATTCTTGGTTGATTGCAATGAGTTGTTGCTATGTTGCATGGAGAACGGACTTGTTTTATGGAACCCTTGGTTAGGACAAAGTAGATGGATCGACGACGACAAGATCATTGCTTCATCCCCTTGGAAAGAAGATCCTACCCTTGATGTGTTGACGATAGAACCTGGTGAAGATGATAACATACACACTTGAATGGAATTTATTATTGGGTTTGTTTTACTAATGAGACCGATCCCTTGTGCTTCAACATTAGTATACATGATGTTTCGAGCGGATTATTCATAAAATTTTGTAATCTACCTTGTGGGAGAAACCATGTTGGGGATGCTCTTGTCCTTAGGGTCTTTAGGGGAGATTGGTTTTCGTTGCTAAGGCAATGCATTGTCACAAAGAAGATTGAGATTTGGGTGACCAAGAACAAGATTGAGAATGGTGATGATGTGGTTTGGATGAATTTCATGACTTTTTCAAGTCCTAACTTGCCGGATTTAGTAGAGTCCAATCCAAGTTACTTCATCGAAGATAAAAGGCTCGTGGTGTGCTCATACGACAAGAGAGGTCACACTTGGATCTATATATTGGGGGAAAATAAGTTGATCAGTAAAACTCGTATATTAGATCATGTGGTTGATTCTTGGCCGCCTTTCCATTGTACCTTTGTTCCTAGTTTGGTACCCGTTCCTTCTCAAGGCGAAATAGAAGAACAGGCAGAATTACATATTTAGGGTATCTTACACGTTTGCTAGCTTCTTGTTTGGTACGTTTATAGAGAAAACTATAAAGTTGATTTGAATTTTGGAGTTTTTATTCACTAGTCACTACCATCTTCTTTTCTTAAACTAGAGATTGTAGTATTTTTCACTCCCTTTTTGTTTGAAAAAATAAATTATTACAAATTTTTGTTTTAATCAAAACAAGATCCAATGTTTGAGGTAAATTCAATGGATTGAGATCATTGGATCGTATGGTATACAAGTCTTTGTAACAGTTTGCCGGAAACTCAACATGTTGGGATTCTCTTTGTCAACCCGCAAGAGGAAGAGAACAGTCTCTTTGTCAGAAATATCTCTATCATCTTTGGAGATTATCTCCAAATAAATAATAAATAATAAGAATCTCATGCCTCTTGGTTTGTGTCAATACTATGTTATATTATTAATAAATAATTTTCTTTTTAACTATTTTTAGGTTTTAAAATATATCAGATGAGTATATTTCAGTAAAAGATCATTCTGTTAATTATTTAAATTTTAAATTAATTTTATACATAATTTAAACCTAAAACAAGTTGCTAACTATGAAAAGAAATTAGCAAAAAAAACTCTATTATGCTAGATGAACATATACATCATCGTAACCAAATTTGAATAATTCATCTAAAACGTTTGGCGTGGCTGTGGTGTTAGGAGAGTTCTGTGAAGGTCGGATGTGCCAAAGACCCAACGTAAGGTGTAAAGTTGACAATTATCTTTAGTTTAGATTTACCAAAACTTTGTTATAATTTATGGCAAAACAAAACGTGAGGTAGACTATTTGCTGGCAACGTATATATATCCTAACTATGATACTCGGCAAAAATCAACATAAATTCACTAAAAATTAAATTACAATCTAAACTATATAAAATTAGCCAAAAATCAACATATATGAAACGTTAAGCGGTTAATCGTTTCGGCATATGTTGATTTCTAATATCATATAGTTTAGGTTGACAATTTGCATTTTTGGTGAGTTGAAGTTGATATTTGTCGAGTATATCATAGTTTGTGTGTAAAAACGCTGCCAGCAAATAGTCTAGGTTGATTTCGACAGTTTTCCCGTTTAATTTACTCCATAAACACATCACACAAAATGAAAGTTATTGGCTATTCTCGCATTCTAATAATCTTGGCAGCTCTTGTAGGTGTTCTTGTTGTTCCATCAAAGGCTCAAGACTATGTAAATGCTAACAACCAGGCACGTTCACAGGTAGCCGTAGGACCGTTGCAGTGGAACGAGGAACTTGTAATCTATGCTCGGAATTACATAAACAAAAGGCGACTGCAGACTCGTACCCTCCAACGGTCGTTACGGGGAGAACTTAGCCAAGAGTGGCCGTGGCTTGTCCGGCGTCACTGCCGTGAACTTGTGGGTCATTTAGAAATGTTTGGTCTCATACTAAACTTTTGAAAACAAGAAAAGAGAAAATATGAGATAGTCTATATCAAAAATATTATTTTATAATAAGAAACATTATCATAAGAATGAAATTAAACAACCTCATAAAGAATTTTTTTGCTTTTATGTTTTTTTCTTTTTTTTATATATATATCAAAAAGAGTATGATATAAATATTTGAAAAATTTAATGTTAATTTTTAATATACTCCCTTTTTAATAATGTACTAGATCTTTCTATTTTTATACATTATTTTATATATTTTATATTTTAAATCAAAGTTTTGATATGTTATATTAGTTATAGTTAGTCTCACCGTCTGTTATAATGATCGTGACTCATTCTATCATATAACACAGGGGGAATTTCAAAAATACCCCTTTTCATATACCTCTTTTTTAAAATACCCTCTTTTCAAACTTTATCAAAAACCCCACTAAAAATGTTAAAATTTATCCAAATATGTGTGTAAGCTTATAAATATATACACAAATTACCTTTATATGTGTATAAACCTTTATATACCTTTCATAAATAGCGTAAAAATAAATTATAAAAACCTTATAAAAACCTTATAAAAACCGTATAAACCCTTTTAAAAACCTTTTAAAAACCTTATAAAACTTATAAAAACGATTTAAAACTATTTAAAACATTTTAAAATATTTGTATCGAATCTCCCAGTAGTAGTTATTATATAGAAGTATCTTATAAACTATATAAAACTTTATAATTTTTTATATTTAAAAAGGGGTATTTTTGAAAATAGATAGATAAATGGGGTATTTTTAAAAAGGGGTACACCAAAAGGGGTATTTCTCAAAAATTCTCTATAACACACTACGATTAACTCGTCATTTGTAATAAGTATTTTAAATATATTTGTTTGAAAAAATCAAATTATTGTATTTACAAATATGTTTTAAATATACATAAATTTATTTTTTAATTAAGAATTTTATGATGTTTATAAAAAATAGCAAGTTAAATTATTATTAAATGTTCCAAATTAAAATATTTAAAAAGTTTATTGTAGTATATAAAATTTTATTTAAATTTTTGACCAGTTACAATTTTTTTCTTTATAAGTTGAACAATTTATATTCGTTCTTCAAAAATTCAATCATGGCATATGCAAAAAAAAATCTACATTTTTATTTTATATGAATGATAGAATGAGTTATTTGTTTCACACCAATATAATCATATGATAAGTTAGATATCAAATCTTATATGTTTATTTTGATTGGTCTAAACTTTTTTTTTTAAATTAATAATGGGGCCGATTGGTAACGGCTGTTACTTGTGGCTGTAGAGACTGTGACTGTAAAGACTTTCGCTGTAGAGACTTTCTCTGTAGACACTTTAACTGCTAAAATATGATTGTTACCATAAATCACTTTAAAAGTTTATTTTTTTTTGTTGCTATTATATATAATTTTTATAAATATATGATGATCAATATTAATCCATATGTAACATAGTGACAAATAAATAAAGTTTATTAATATTTATAATATAAGAAAATACAATTGTGATATTGAAAATATTAAATTTATGAAGAAAAGTGGATGTCAAAAGAAAGGAAAAAAAATGATGATAATTAATTTACAAAAAAAAGTTTGAAAAAAAAAATAGAAATCTATAGAGAGTTTCTAATTATTATTTGGATAAGAAAAAATAAATTTTAAAACTTGTTTGTTTTACAGTTTCTACAGAGGCTCGATTGGTAACCACTGCTCTGTAGAGACTTTGATTTTAAAAATATTCTTGATTTACTGTCTCATATTTTGTTTGAAATAAACCATAAATTCAACTAATATTAATTATAACTAAACCTAGATAAGTTATAAGAAAAGTGAAAAATATTAATTCTAATAGCATATTATTTAATGGTTACTTTAATAATTTTAAAATTCCATTGATTTGATGCTTACCGTGTATTATTGAGTTATTCAGTTGAATTCAAAATCATCGATATAATTCGTGTGATTTCTTTCGATTTTAGACTTTAAAGTCTTGACGAATACAATCATAGCAAAATATCGTTGCAATAGCAGTAATTTCTTGTAGTATATAACTAAATTTGTTAATGTTGGGGAGTTGATTTGTCTCGTATCAAAAGGTGAAAGGTTAAACCATATATGCATGTGTTACACAAGACTTTGTTTATGTTTTATGGCCACACAAACATTGAGAGATAGTATTCATATATCTCTATATAAACCATGTTTACGAACACTAAAATCATACGACAACAAAAAAAAAAAGCATTATCAACTTTGCAAAAAATGAATTTCATTAGCTATTCTCGTATTCTAATAATCTTGGCAACTCTTGTAGGTGCTCTTTACGTTCCATCGAAGGCTCAAGACAGCCCACAAGACTATGTAAATGCTCACAACCAGGCACGAGCAGCTGTAGGCGTTGGCCCTATTAAGTGGGACGAGAAGATTGCAGCCTACGCTCGGAGCTACGCAGAACAACGAAAAGTGGACTGCCGCATGGTACACTCAAGTACCTCTTATGGGGAGAACTTGGCCATGAGTTCCCTCAACGACTTATCTGGTGCAGGTGCTGTGAAATTGTGGCTTACTGAGAAGACTGACTACAACTACAATACGAACACGTGTACAAGTGTTTGTGGTCATTACATTCAGATGGTTTGGAGAACTTCAGTGAGAGTTGGATGTGCCAAAGTAAGGTGTAATAATGGTGGAACCTTCATTACTTGCAACTATGATCCTCGTGGGAACTTGGCGGGCCAGAAGCCTTACTAATGTGTGTATATATGTATTTCAATAAGGAGCATCATATGCGATGTTTAATTGGTAACACAGCTTATATAAGTTTATGGTGCGATTATTTACTCACTTCAAAACATTAGCATATATAAGTTTTTTTTTTTTTTAACTCTTGATTTATTATTTATTGTTACAAGGACGATCCCTCCGACCCTATTAAATACACCACATATTACACCATTTTTGCTCATGCCACCTCTTTTTCCATGCGTAGAATCACGACGAATGCCTCTAATTGTGTGCATTGTTGTAGATCTTAAGCTGTAAGCTTATGATTAGCATATATATAATTCATATAATTTAGTCGAGAATTCGTTTATTTGTTTTCTTTATCTCTTAGCATTCTTTTTTTAGTTAGGGGCGCACTTAACGAAATTTGAAAAGACTCGAAATGCCAAAATCAAAAAAGTTATTAATTAGGTTCTATAAGTAGTAAGTAGTAACTTTGTATTAAAGCCTCCAAATGCCAAATCAAAAATGAGGTTTTTAGGTCCCTATTAATAGTAACTAAATATTAAAAGATTAGTAGACCAGTTAACCTAAACAAACTAAAACACAAACTAATGATTGAGTAATGCTCCTATATTTAGAAAATATCAATGATGTTTCTGACGTTGTGCAGTGCTTAGTCCCATGCCGTAACAGTAATTGGTGTAAATGTAAATGAAATTTATCATCTACGCATTATTTTTGTTTAGTTAATAATTCTTCTAAACTACAAAACCAATGTTATCACGTGGTGGTGTGTCGGTAGATAGCGACTAAACAAAACAATTCGTCACTAGTTCATATATCAAGCGACTAAACGATTAATATATTTTGGCGTTAGAAAGATGATTTCTTCATCGATCGATCTAGCAAGTTGTGAGGTAGGTGTGGGTCAAGTTTTGGAATGAGGTAGTCACGATCACGATCATTTTTAACGTGTCTGGGCTTAAAAATGTATTATCAGTAACTAGTGGACAACTAATGGGATCTAAACATGTTTGGGATATTTGGGATATGTTTATATACTAACTTATTTGGGATATTTCTTGTTGTATCTTTAACAAATCTAAATAATAATAAAACTAAGTAATACATAATACGTATATGGTTTTGTTAACCAATATAGAGGAAGTAAGAAATTACCTACACATGTTTGCTTTGATGAATTTATTATTGTTTTTTCATCATATAAAATAGTTAACAAATGTAATGATAATATTTATGATATATACGATAGAAACTATATATATATATATATATATATAGAGAGAGAGAGAGAATCGACGAAAACCCTAACTAACGAAAACCCTAAGTTAGGTAAAGAGATGACACATCTGAAGAAAAAAGGTAAAGAGATAGCGCATGTGAAAAATCTTCCATGTGAGCTGATCGAAGAGATACTCTCTCGTGTTCCACCTAAAGTTCTTGTTCGATTTAGAGCCGTATCTAAGAAATGGAACGCTCTTTTTGACGACAAGGCCTTCATGAACAATCACAAGATGACGTTTAGGTTCATCATCGCAACCAAACACAAGATTTATTCGGTAAGCATCGATCCTGTGATAGTGGTACGTGAGTTACCCTTAGGCACACCTGGTTTAGAATCTTTGGAACTTAAAAAATTGGTTGATTGTAATGGCCTGTTGCTATGTGGCAAGGAGAGAGGAGCCGTTGTTTGGAACCCATGGTTGGGACATAGTACATGGATCGAGTCGAGTTTAAAACATTCTCGTATTGAATTTGATGGCATAGTGTGCAACAATAAGAAATGCAAGATAGTTGCTTTTTCCCCTGGGAAGGAAGATCACATTGATGACTTGTGGACAACTTATGACTTTTCCTCAGATGTGTGGATAGACTACAAGAGAAAAACTGGTAAGAGTAGTATTAGCATAAACACTGTTAGTTCTGAAACTGCTGTATCCTTAAATGGAACTTTGTATTGGGTTTGTTTTCGTAACAAGACCGATCCCTTGTGCTACAACATTTTTAAATTCGACTTTTCGAGCGAAATATGGAAAAGATTTTGTAATCTACCTTGCGGGAGAAACCATGACGCGGATGCTCTTGTCCTTAGAGTCTTTATGGGAGATCGGTTTGCTTTGTTAAAGCAATGCATTGTCACAAAGAAGATTGATATTTGGATTACCGAGAACAAGATTAACTCTGAGGATGGTGGTAATGTGGTTTGGATGAATTTCATGAGTTTTTCAAGTCCTAATTTGCCGGATTTATCAGCGACCGTAGGCTACTATCAGCCAAGTTATTTCATCCAAGGTAAGAGGCTTGTGGTGTGTTGTTGTGATAATAATGGTCAGGCTTGGATCTATCTTTTGGAGGATGATAAGTTGATCAGTAAAACTCGTTTAGATGATGTTGTTGATCCTTGGCCTTTACACTGTACGTTTGTTCCCAGTTTGATACTGGTTCCTGCTCGAGGTGAAAGAGAAGAACTGGTGCAGTTACAAGTTTAGTTTTATTACATGTTTACTTTTTGTTTAGAATTTGATTTGAGTTTTGGTATTTATATCCACTACCATCGATTTTCTTTGCTTAAACTAAAGACTTTTTTACTATTTTTTAATCTCTTTGCTTTAACTACAAATAGCAACACACATCTCACTAACCCTTATATCTCAAATCTCACATAAGTTTGTACATTCTATAAAAAAAATTATTCAAATAACATTGTTTTTTTTTTTAAATAACATTGTTTTAGTTTACTCGCATATGCATATTGTTTTAGTTTCACAGGTGTGTATGATAGATAACAGTTAGATATAACATACCTTAAATCCTCTATAGATTAATTATATTTATACATTAATAACCCTGGTCCCAAGTTGGGATCAATGTAATTTTATATGCATTTCTATAAAATAAGAAGATAATAATTTTTTTGAAAATACTTTGTAAATATATGGTCCCAATAATACTATAAATCAATAATTTATAAAAATTATTAATTTAAGGAAAAAATAAAAATTATTAATATATATCTATATACATGTAAAACATTTAGTGAAATATGACTATTATGTTGTTACTACTACGTACGTACGTCACAAATAAAAGAATGTTCTCATTTTACAAGAAAAAAAAATTAAGATGAATTAGTTTTCTTATATTATAAAATAAATTACATACATATATATACATTTTACAAGAAAAAAAATTTAGATGAAATAAACATATTTTCTTATATTATAAAATAAATTACATACATATATATAGTAAAACCTCTTAAATTAATAATGTTTGGACCATGAAATTTTATTAATTTATCTATACATTAATAATTAATAAAGATATTTTCCTAACTTGGTAAGTTTAAAAAATATATATACATAAAAAATATTTAATCATTGTAATCAATATATTTTTAGAATCAATTACAACCAAAACAACACTTATCATGAATGAATGGATAAAATAGGAAACTGAACAAATTATAAATTATTCAACTAATTTTCACCATTTGAGTTGAAGAGATTGAAGAATTTGTCCAATCCATTTAACTTAAAAAGTTGAAAAAATGAACAAATTACAAAGGAAAAGTAATTAATTTGTCCATCCTCATTTTTGGAGATGAATGGATTGAATATCATTCAAAGTTTGACTCAAGTTCAAACAACAAGCATCAAAGAGCTAATAACCATTGTCTGATCCTAATCAGTGTTAACAATCCAAAGCAATGTCTTGATCCGAAGCAGCAATCCAACATGGTTAAAATCATTGTCGCCCCTCATTACAAGCTCTAAATTTTCTTTCATTCTTGATTAAAAATTAAACTGGACCGTAATTGGGCCTTCGATAAATATTATAATATGTCTGCTTTATGTTAATTGAGATATGGGGATGATATTGACATAACGATCATGATGTAATTGTAGATGACTAGATTTGTAATCCGCACATTGCACTATACTGTAACTGAAATATTTTGGGTAAGTTAAATTTTAATACTCAAATAATTGAAAAACAAAAAAAAGAGAACCTAATAAAAAATAAATTAGTTCTCTCTCCAAAAGAGAGTGTAAGTTATTTGTTTATCCCTAATACAGTTATGACAAAAAACATTAATATAGGTGTTGCTACTTAGGGTAGGCTATAGGAATTAGGGAGCTATAGATGAGTCCTTTTTATTGTCGGTACCTACAACTCCACAAAATGAGAAATGTCAATTAGTTGACAAATTTATATTATATTTTATTACTTAATAACACATTAGTTATCAGATAAATAAGCAACCACCTAAAAAAACATTGTAAATACGATTTAGATTATCTGCTAACAACTATATTTTGGATTTCAATTAATTTTACTACAAGTCTTAGATACTGTTCAACAACATCTCGATAACACTGTTCATATGTGATTGATGGCATTCGATATAGTATTTGTAATGAGTTAAATAGTTTGTTATCGCAATAATTTATATATTATATGTTAAATTACTTGTTATTGCTATATAAATGAAAATAAATATTTTCCTATACCAAAAAAGTTATTTATTTTGGCTTCGAATGCATTGTTTAGAAACACAATTTATCACTAAAGGCAATAAAAAGTAATGATATGTGTGAAATATTTACTTGATTAACAATATAAAGTATATTATATCGCGATAAGTTATGCGATAACCATATATTTATTTTGTTAAATCATGTAATATACATATTATATAAAACATATAATATGTAAATTATCGAGATAACAAATTCTTTAACATATTACAAATACTAGTAACATATTATTTAACATATTACAAATACTTGAGACAAAAGAGAATGAAAAAGCAGAAAAAAAGAATTGATAACTATTAATTTTTAAGTTATGAACAAATCAAATGAAGATATAAATATACTAGACAACATATTGAATCATATTATATCGCGTTAAGTAACAAGTTATATGGTAAACGTAAAATTATCGAGTAATTCGATTATTATATTATTGAAAATTGGACGGAAGAAGAACAAAACAAGATTCAAAAATGGAGATGGCAAGCTTAGCTAAGAGAAAATCCTAGTTACTCACCAGAAACATCTCTAATTCTCCCACTGTTACTCTCATATTCTCTCTCTCCCTCACTCGCGGCTTCGCTTCGTCGAGATCCTATGAGAACGACGTTGTCATCATCGGCGGCGGACATGGACTTGCAGGTTATGTGACGGTGATTAATCCAGCACAACTCAGAAATCTATTATGCAGCTGTTATTTTTCATATAATATCCCAAAATCTCACAAACAATCTCTATATATTTTGTTATACTTTTCGTGATTTCATTTTACAAAAATTTTATAAAGTCATAAACCAACCAATAACATAATAATTTAATTCAGTAACAATCAAAGATTCTTTTTATGAATTGAATAACACTAACTTTTATTAACTTTATAAGATTATAATAACACCAGTGTTATAAAGATTTTAGATGATCTTTAACAAATCAAAAACTAGTAACACAAACCTTAACCGAGTTTAATAAAATAATTGAAATACTGTTTAAATCACGAACCAATAACACCTTTCCAAATTTTCTTGTTAAGATATTATATCTTAAACAAAATAAAAAAAATAATAAAATAAATATGACGAAAAGTAATACTACAGTACATGGTTTTGTGAACGAAACTAGAGGACGAAAGTTATTAATTACCTACACATTTTTCCTTAAATAAATACTTAACATAATATCTATATTAACATTTTTGAAGTAACTTTTGTGTTTTACCCTTTTATTTTGTATTATTTGCAATAATAAATCCTTGCAATTTCTTTAAATATAAATATACTAGACAACATATTGAATCATATTATATCGCATTAAGTTACAAATTATATGGTAAACGTAAAATTATCGAGTAATTCGATTATTATATTATTGAAAGTTCGACGGAAGAAGAACAAGACAAGATTCAAAGATGGAGATGGCGAGCTTAGCTAAGAAAAAATCCTAGTTACTTACCAGAAACATCTCTAATTCTCCCACTGTTACTCTCATATTCTCTCTCTCCCTCACTCGCGGCTTCGCTTCGTCGAGATCTTTTCATCATCGGCGGCGGACATGGACTTGGAGGTTATGTGACGGTGATTAATCCAGCACAACTCAGAAATCTATTATGCAGCTGATATTTTTCTGCTAAGGAAGACAATGATTGAAAACAAAAATTATTATTTTATTTTTATCAAAAAAAATTTTTGAGAAGAGATGCCGAAAAAGATTCATCAGAAATTGTTTTTGCTGTGTTCTATCTCTCCAAGTGGATGTTTAGCCTTGCAGAAGAGAATAGGGTCAAAATTGGAACTTAAAAATGATAGCTAAATATTAAAAGATAAGATACATAGACTTAATAAAATGTTTATTTGGGTACATGAAGTGTAGATACCCAAATATTTTTATTTAATATAAATATATCACTTAAATATTAAAAGATAAATCTATAAATGCAAATTATTTTATGAATAAATATACATAATTAATTATTTTAATATTTTACTACCATTTTCTTTCATTTAACTGGGTGCACTCGTCACCTCGAGACTTCTATTATCTTTGCACACTCTATTATCTCACAAATAATATATTGATTTTAAAAACATATGATAACTATTTGCTCATTTTCATCTTCTAATTAATACTCTATTTTTTTTTAATCGGTTACATGATCTTTTTAGATTTTACCTAGACATAAAAAAATCGGTTGCGAAGTTTCTTTGACCGTTCACTGTACATCACGTTAAAATTGTTTTCTAGTAATGAATCTCATCCTTAAATATGATATTTCAGTGTCAAACATCACATTTTATCTTGACTGTTTGACAATAAAAATATAATTAATATGACTTTTTTTTTTTTTTGTAAACCATAATAGTATGACTTTTTATTTAAAAAATCTATAGTAATGTATAATCTGACCTTTTATTTTGATTCTATTAAACCTGTACGTTTGAACCTTACATATAAAGCTAGAAATGTATAGCTTTATTATACCTTTTCTTTCAAGTAACCTTACATATTTTCTTATATATATACATTATTTTAATTTTTTAACACTTTTTAATATATTCCACTTTAATGGGTAAACCTTTGTTAAACAATTTAACCATTTATCTATTTGGAATAAATAACTAATATAGATCAATCAAACTATTTAAATTAGTTGTATTATATAGTATTTTTAAATAATAATATGCATCAAATTCTTTTACTTTTTAATAGGTAACATGAATTCATATTTTAACAATACCAAACATAATCTCAATTTTTAAATATATTATTATTATTATTATAATCCGATATAATAATATAAACCAAATTCTTCTATTTTAATCGGTGATATGAATTTATAATCTCTTTATTATTAATTCAGAAGTACATTTATATAATAAACCTTAATAAGGGTAAATAATTACATTAGAATGACATTACATATATAGGTTTAAAATAAAATAAAAATATTTATTTTGGATAAAATGTTAAATACTAAATTATATAATTTAATTAAATTATTAAAACGAAAATACATTACTAATTTTCAAAATCATTTAACCAATTTAAGATTTAATATGTACTTTAACCAATCAAATGAGTATATAAGATTTTATATCTAATTTACTATATTAAATTATTATTAATCATTATATTTCACGTATCATCTTTATATGATCTTATTTTTGTGAAAAATTAATATATCATCCATATAACACATTTTGTTTTTGATTTTTCCGCATATGTCATGATTTGAATTTTTAATAACAAATATAAACTATTTAATCTATGAATAAAAAATTAACGGGTCAAAAATTCAAACTTATAGTAATATATTTCAATAAATTGTTTTAATTTGGAACATTTTAAAATAATTTATCTTGAGATTTAATTTAAGAATATCATAAATATTTAATAGATCAAATTGTTTTTATAAATACTCTAATTTTTGAACGTATGTATTTAAAAAAAAGAAATATAGCAAGCGGGTTAAATATAGTGTATTATATGATTAAGAAATTTTGATTTCGGTAACAAATGGCGGGTTAAGATTTTATGATGATAAAATTTAAATAAGGTTTCACATCTCTAAATATTTGAAAATTTAATTATACAAGCAATTTTAAAATTATGAATGATAGATAATGCAAGCAATTTTACTATTGGGATTTGGGATTTTCACATGAAAACACAGATTTCGAATTATATACAATTTCATTTTTTTGGTTGTTAACATAAATAAACTTATTGCTAAAAAAATATTAAAAATAATATTACTTTCGTTGCTATATTCTTAAATTATTTTATCTATTGAAAAGACCCGACCTGAGTTTTTTTTTAATCATGCAACCGGATTAAACCAATTAATCCAAACCAGCTAAACCGGACTGAATTAATTTAAACCATCTAAACGAGCTAAACCAGTCCTAATCAATTGAAACCAACTAAACCAACTAACTCGGTCTGAAATCAATTTTAACCAAGTTAACCAAACAATTCGAATTTAACCAGATAAAAATCACAATAACCAGTGGAAGACTCAAATAAACAATCCAAATTTCCAATAGCAATTTAACCGGCAATTATTCCAATCCAACAATAATAGTATCCATAACCATTCTAAATGCCAATGCTAACAATTCTAACAATGCCAACAAAACCAGAAAACAATCAATGAGCCCCTAGATCATTCCGCTCTCCACGCCTTGATTCATCGGTCACACTTTTCGACATTGCGGCCGCGTAGGGAAATCAGAAAAAGAAGACAGACTATGTTTGACTCCTTATAAATATATAAGAAACTAAGCAAAGTCTTGTTTGGGAAAACTGGATTTAAAATCCTCCAAACTTACTTTCACCCGCTGTCCAAATCTAATTAAATTCTTTAACTACGATTTAAACTCGCGTTTAGTTTCGCGATTAGAGTAATTTACTTCAAATCGATTTTTCACTTGAGGAAATCAAAACCTTTATGTAAAATAGAGGGTTGCAATCAGAGTTTTTGGTGTCAGGTCATCAATTTAATTTCGGGGTTAGTCTAATTGCAAAATTGTTAACGTGATTTTACGATTTTAAATCGCAGTTACAGAAATGGACATAATTTGGTTCATTGAGAAGAATATATATTGGGTGGAATTATGAAGTTTATACAGTTGGTACATGGTGAATTGGATAGAGGGTGAAAATACAGGGTGAATCTAGTTGAGCGCTTACTCTATGGTGGGATTGCTATAGGCATCAGTAACTTATTTGTTATTGAGTACTTTTTTTTTTTATAATGATTTTAATAAACCTTACCAAGTAAATAAATGGAAGAATCTAAATAATTGTTAGAGAGTTTTCCACAATCTTGTTGATTTATTTTCATATACTATCCCAAAATCTCACAAACAATCTCTATATATTTTGTTATACTTTTCGTGATTTCATTTTACAAAAAAATTATAAAGTCATAAACCAACCAATAACATAATAATTTAATTCACTAACAATCAAAAATTCTTTTTATTAATTGAATAACCCTAACTTTTATTAACTTTATAAGATTATAATAACACCAATGTTATAAAGATTTTAGATGATCTTTAACAAATCAAAAACTAGTAACACAAACCTTAACCAAGTTTAATAAAATAATTGAAATACTGTTTAAATCACGAACCAATAACACCTTTCCAAATTTTCTTGTTAAGATATTATATCTTAAACAAAATCAAAAAAATAATAAAATAAATATGTCGAAAAGTAATACTACAGTACATGGTTTTGTGAACGAAACTAGAGGACGAAAGTTATTAATTACCTACACATTTTTCCTTAAATAAATACTTAACATAATATAATTTTATGTTCTTTCATATATAAGATAGAAACACGAAAACCCTAATGTAGGTGAAGATGTGGCATGTTTGAAGAAAAAAGGTACAGAGATGGCGCATGTGAAGAATCTCCCATGCGAGATGATCGAAGAGATACTCTCTCGTGTGCCACCTAAAGCTCTCGTTCGCTTCAGAGCCGTATCTAAGCAATGGAACGCTCTTTTCGACGACAAGGCGTTTAATTATAAACAACCACAAGATGACGTTTAGGTTCATCCTAGTAACCAAACGCAAGATTTATTCGGTAAGCATCGATCCTATGATAATGGTACGTGAGTTACCCTTAGGCACACCCGGTTTAAGATCTTACCCTTTGAAATTTGAAAGATTGGTTGATTGCAATGAGATGTTGCTATGTCGTAAGCAGAGAGGAGCCGTTGTTTGGAAGTACATAATATTCTTTTGAACAATTTGGTAAGAATTATATATGTTAGAAACTAAGCAAAGTCTTGTTTTGAAATCCTCCAAACTTACTTTGATTGAAGCATGGGGCCTTAATCTAACTTGATGGCCAATTTATTGACATCCAATGAGTACCAAAATTATCGTATACAAAAATGCCGATGCTACAAAGCCTATAATAACCAAATTGATTTGTCACTAGATCATATTTAATACAACTATATATATTATATGCTTTTCATTATTTAAAGTTGTGTTACTATCTCTAGATAGCAGAATATAGATAAGATTGAATTTCCTCCAAACGAATATGTTGTATAGATGAGATTTAAGAGGGCTCAAAGCAGCCATATTAAAGAGAAGAAATTCAGCTCAGTAGTATGACTACTAAAGAAGCAGTCGGTTATGAAAAACCATGTTGACGAGAGATCATGTTAGTCGTCGTTACAAGTAGAACCGTAACCGTATTTGTAACTTTAACGGGGCAGTTATTCAATCGTAACTGTATAAATGGTTAAAAACCGTAACCGTTAACTGTCAAAATAAATCAGTCACGGTTATACAAAAATACTAATCGTAACTGTTATTAACCATAAGCGTATCAAAATCATTCGGTTAATCACATAATTAACCGTACGGTTAACCTTTTAAAATAAATTTTATTTCACTAAAACAATGTTTTAAATAGTTTGTGTCAACTCGTCAATTTAATCTACTCCACAACTCATTTCTATTAATCAAATAAAAAAAAATAGTTTTGCAAGTTCAGAACTATTAATTAATTACTTTATAGTTGTGTTTGATAAAACAACCCATTTATTTAACTAATTCACTATAAATATTGAAGCATATAATACATTATATATTTCATATTGTAAAATAAATATTATCTTATATGTTAAGAAAGTATAAAATTTTGCCTATGATATTAACTATATCATAATAATCAAGTAACCGAATCCATATTTAACCATAACTATATATAACCGTAACCGTTTTAACCGTATATATAAAGGTTAAGGTTATGGTTAAAGAAAATTTATAACTGTAACTGCTGGTTAATAAACCTTAAGTTAGTAACCGTGATAAACGTAACCGTAGTCATGCCTAGCTACAATAAATCATGAAATTAGGAATTAGATTTATTAGAAATTTGGTGGATAAACTATTCATCGCTAAAAAGAGAAAAAAAAAAAAAAGATCATGCCGAAACACTATTTTCTTGACATTTCACTTTTATTATAGAGATAATAGCATTCTTAGTCACTTTTTGAAAAGTAACCACTAGAAAATAACTTTGTCTTTTGCCTATGATTTACAAAAGATATTGTGCACTAATGGCTTTCATTATTTTCCATAATTTCTAATTTGCCATCGTAAGCAAAACCAACACCCTCTCACCTACCACTGTTTCTTCTTCTTCATCCTCGCCACTCTTCTTCTATTTCATATTTTCAAACATATTATGTTTTTCTGTTCTTTTGTTCGCTTGATTTTTGTTTCTGTCATATTCTCAAACATAGTATTTGACGACGGTCGAATCTATTTCCTCTTTTTACGGTCGAATCTATTTCGTTACTCTTATGTCACTCGTTTTTTTACATAAAACACAAGTACTCAGTTTCTCTTCATAAAATCGTTAATATGTTCAGTTCCTTCTCGTATTCGTTCTCGTATTCGTTTTTGTTCACTTCATATTTTTATATCACTTTCGTACTATGTCCATGTGGATATGTCCACCCGTTCACTACCTACCAACTTTGACATTTTTAATAATGTATATCTAATTATTGAACTCTACTTAATGGACCATATGTAAAAGCCTATAGACAATGTATCATGCTCAATGGACATCTTCTTTCCCATATGACACAACTTTATAACTTACAATTTTCTTCATTTTCTATCAAATAAAATCCATAATCCCTTTTTACCATCGCCGCCAATTTCCTTCTACGCTGTCAAACTCTATCCCAATCAACCCTCTCGATCTGATAAATTGATGAGAGTAAAGAACACAAAAGGGTTTAAAGGAAGAATTGTATTAGGCTCTCGTGAATATAATGTTACAACTTACATTCTCTTATTCTCTTATATAGAGATTATGATAAACATAAATGTAAATAATATAACTAGAGATAATGTTAATCTTCCTAAACTTAATATTGACATTTATCACATATCTTCTAGAACAATAACACGTGTGAGATTGGACAAATCTTCTTCAAAATAACGGCTTTATACTCGGCCGTCGAGTCATTATCGATGTTTATACCCGGTCGTGGGTTCAAAGCGGCTATAACATCCGGCCATCGGATAATTAACGACGTTTACCCGATCGTAGGGTCAAAGCGGCTACAATACCCAGCTGTTAGGTCATCGACGTTTATACTCGGTCGTGGAGTCGAATTAGTGGAAAATACAGCTTTTGTAGTTGTGTATTTCCATCGATTTAAATCACAAGTCATGATTGTTCTCCGAACTTCGTGTTCATGAAAAAACTTGGGTAAATTCATCACCGCAGGATTAGCATCGTATCCGTACGTCGATATCATCATCTTCATATCTCCATAGCATCATTGGAGTCATGGTCAAGAACTCAACACCATCATAACAAATATTATAACCATCATTGGCTCGTAACTTGTCGCCTACTAGCAACTTTGCTAGCTAATAAGAAATTAAGAACCAAACATGGCCAAACCACAAAAGTGATTCACCTACCGATCACGTCTTTCTTTTTCTTTTTTTTTTTCTTTTTTTTCGTTTTTTTAGTAGAGAAAAATCAAAAAAAAAAAATGAAAATCATAGAAGCGGTAGCAAAAACCCTAACCCATAGGAATAAGATCGAAAGCTCTGATACCATGTTAAATTAGGGTTTGCTATGGGTTTCCAACTCAAAACCAATTGGCAATGAGTGGATTGGCTCTAACCCTTTATATATTACTTAAGTCCCATCACATCTTCCAATGTGAGATCTTTCTCCACATACGATATGGTCGCATTATCTCACTCTCATACTTTTTTGTTTTCTTTTGTGCCTCTTTCTTGTTTCATTTATTATGTCCATCTAGATATATCCATACATGTGTCTATATATGCATAATTAACCAACATACACATCTATATTAATGGACATCTACTTAATAGACACAATCCTTTTTTCCTTTACTAATTGTTCACTTGTAGATGAACACATCCCTACACACAAGGTATGTTTACAAGTTGATGGATACATCGTAACGTCCATTTTTCTTCAACAAGTCGTTCACTTGTAGATGGACAAATCTCTGAGAATGTGAGGAGCATCGTTCGTCGTCGTCATCAATGACTTGGTTGTCATCAGATCTTCATCGCCATCACCTGCAAATCACTATTGTGAAACCATCTATATGTTCCTGTCCATTTAATCAAATCTCACAAAATTAGAAGGTCTGCATATACGATAAGCTTAAGAGAAGAGAAGGGGAAGATGCATGTTGCAATACCTTTATCTCCATCATCAAGATTCTTCGCAACCAGTTTCTCTGCCGTTCACTCTAAACGTTCAAATACCTATCTTCTCCTACGACTCGTACTTACTACGCTTTCATAAAACTATTCAAAAACAAATGAAACAAAAACTCTCGTCCTAACGTAACTAAAATTTGAAACTACTTAACATCCTCGTCCCGTTGGTTAATTTCAATTTATTAGGTTAGTTTAGTCATTTTTGCCAAAATATGTGCCGAAACACGGCACTCTTATATTGTTACTTTTCTGGTATATGCTTTCTAGAAAGTTACCTTTTTGGTAATACACTCTTTACTATATCATTCTTTATAATTGTATCTACATATATAACTATTTTCATTTGTTATAACAAATGTGAAGTGGGAAATAGAAAAGCGATAATATGGCAAAATGATAAGAAATAATTTTGTTTCTCCCTAAAATCTTATAAAAAAGTCCTCAAAAAATCTCAGTCCTACACAAATGTCAATGTAAGCATACATAAATTAATTTTATACATGTGTAAGATCTTATATAACTGATTCTTTATAAATACCTTATTAAAATAAGTTGGAAAATTTTATAATACCTTATAACAAATCAGAGTGGCGCAGCGGAAGCGTGGTGGGCCCATAACCCACAGGTCCCAGGATCGAAACCTGGCTCTGATAAATTGCATTTATTCCTTTATACTAACTTTAAAAAAAAAAACTTTTATGAATTATTTGATCAAGTGTCCAAATGGTGACTAGTAATATCATCAAAGCATATAGTATGAAACCTTATAAATTTTCAGATCTGAATAGGATCATTTTTAGAAATGGACAGATTAAATAATTAATTTTGAATAATGGTACACCAAAAAGGCTATATTTTTATTTCTCCGATAATAAAAATAGATTATGTGGTTTCCTAGTGGGGGTGTTTAATATGTCGATGATAAATATTAATAAGAAAATTATATTTTTTGCCACTTTCATTATAATCTTCTAAGAAATACCACTTTCTAACAAATGCCACTTTCTAAGAAATGCTACTTTCAATATAATCTTCTTTAAAATGTCACATGACACACCTTTAACTAATTAAAATAACAATTGTATCCTTCACTCAAATTTTCTCTCTTTTATTTTATTTCTTCTCATCTCTTTCTTTCTCTTCTTTTCTCATCTTCTCTTTCTTTCTTCAACAACAAACAAATCTCTCTACAATTCCGGCAGAATAGTTTCGACGAAACAGTTCCGGTGGACCAGTTCCAGCGGATCAGTTGCGACGGACCAATTTTGGCAGACTAGTTTTGACGGACTAATTTTGACAGACCATAACAGTTCCAGCGGACCATAACCAGTTTCAACGGACTAGATCCGATAAACCAGTTTTGACAGACCATAAACAGTTTTGGTGTAGCATAATCAACCTCGACATACCAGTATCGAGTTTAGACAATAAGCAAAGAGTGTCGACAAAAAAAAAACAAAAACTTGTCTATTAATTAATGCCTATAGTTGTCTCATGCCAGATTTTGTTGTCTCTTTCTTTAAAGGCATTTTTTTCTTTTTAATTTTACCATAAAAATGAATATGGTATTTGAGAAATTACAAAATGGAAAATGGCAGTTTTAAAAGATTGAGTTTTGAAAATGGTATTCTATATAAATTTCCCAATATTAATCATATATATTATGGTTAAAAGGGAGCGAGCCCTCATGAGGTTGACACATCATCATGGCTTTTTTTTGAAAATATAGGAATAGATAGGTGTTTAAGACCACCATTATTGGTGGTCTAAGAGGTACATTTAAAATCCGTATATATTATAAATCATGCGCTACGTAAACATATATAACGGGAGAAGCTCAATCCAATCAATATAAGATAAATGAATCCATGGAAGCCTAATTGATTATTCAAATACTCTAAGCTGTAGGATTGATGGACTGTGAAAATTCTTTGAAACCTATTACAGGTCTGGTTTGGGAGCTAAATGTCATTAAGGAAGTTCCTCTCTCTAACACTTGTAAATGGAATGTGGGTCGTGGAGAATATAAATACAAAATAATCAATTGCCAGGTTTTCAAGACAGGTAGTACAGAACTAGTCCCGATGATGCAACCCCTCATAGTGCCAATCTTATCTAATATCTTACACGAATTAGGGTTGTTTCGAGCCACGATTTATCGTTCTTGTAACTTTTGCTACAAAAGTAACTTTTGTAAAACAATTTCCACCTCATTGGGTTAGGATTATTTTTTCAATGACTGTGTAGTTGACAAAGAAGATAGCTACAAGAGCATATGATTTCATAGCTCACCGTAGTCATCAGATTTATGTTGTAAAGATTGATTTATAATAAAGGAGATATAAAAGCGTTTGAAGCGTTTCAATAAGTATTTTCTCAAATTTTGGTATAACTATATTGTTTTATTTTTGTCTACATCATTAAGTTTTTGTGTCTGAATTTTTAGGATAATATGGTGAAAGCAGTAAAGACTTTTGTTTATTTCTTTTATGGCCACACAAAATGTTAGATAGTTTTTAAAAGCTCAATATATAAACCATGTCTAGCTACGAACACTGAAACCATAACACACAAAAAAAAAAACGCATTATAATCTTGAAAATGAATTTCATTAGCTATTCTCGCATTCTAATAATCTTGGCAGCTCTTGTAGGTGTTCTAGTTGTTCCATCCAAGGCTCAATACAGCCCACAAGACTATGTAAATGCTCACAACCAGGCACGAGCAGCTGTAGGCGTTGGCCCGATACAGTGGGATGATACGATTGCAACCTACGCTCTAAGCAACGTGTACCGACTAAGAGGCAGCTGCAGACTCGTACCCTCGAATGGGCATTATGGGGAGAACATGGCCAAGAGTAACGGCGTTTTCTTTGCCGCCCTTGCTGTGAACATTTGGGTTAACGAGAGGTTTAGCTACAACTACGCTGCGAACACGTGCAATGCAGTTTGCAGTCACTACACTCAGGTTGTTTGGAGAAACTCAGTGAAAGTGGGATGTGCTAAAGTGAGGTGTGATAATGGTGGAACCATCATTAGTTGCAACTATTATCCTCGAGGGAACTATAATGGTCAGAAGCCTTACTAATGTGTGACAATGTTGCATATACACGTATAAGACAGAACGTGTATATGTATTTCAATGTATAAGGAGCTTCATATGCGATGTGTATCATATGTTTGCTCGCGGTAATTTATTGAGTAATGCAAATAAGAGAGCTGAGATTAAGATTAAGAGTATGTGTACACAACTATCCATTTCAATCCTGACCATAGCCGTTGAGGATAAATCATTACTCAAAGTTTGATGTGCTTATCAAACAGAAAATCTTATTTGGTTAAAATTATCACTAAGATATATTAATTTTATTTTGGTTTTTTGGGTATATTTCTCGGTTTTTGGTTCGATTCGGATTCAGTTGAACAATTAAGATAGAAATATTTAGAGTTTGTATAGGATTTAAAACTATTTGGTTCGTTTTCGGAACCGGATTTTTCTAACAAAAATATTAACTTATGCATGCTTAAACTTTGCAATTGTTCCTTTTTTTAGTGCCAAAATGGTAGACTCGAAGAATCGTAATTTTTTTTAGTACAATAGAAATGAAGAATCCATATGTTAACTTTTTTTCATTAACATTTTATGAATGGATTACTGCTACTTCTTCATCGAATTCTCCTAATATTATATTGAATCCGGTTCTAATTCATAAAAACACTTGGAGTAGACCCCCTTTGGATTTTATGAAATGTAATGTGGATGCAGCTTTTAATTCTTATACTTTTAGATCAACTTGTGGCTCGATGATGCAGCGAGATATTTGGAATATTTCCAAATATCTATTATTATTATCTTTAATTTATTTATTATAATTATTTTTGAATATTCTTAGTTTTAGGGTTTTATGCTTTATTATAAATAACCTTTTTAGGCCTCCTATTGTATTTAGTTTATTGATGAATTGATTAATCGAAAGATTTAAAGAGGTTTTTATAAACCACTGTGAAAAGTATTTACAAATCCAAGAGCTTTTGCGAAAGCCCTGAGAGGAAAACTCTCAAACCCTAGATTTCCGGGTATTCTGAGAATCAACGGATCTCTAATCCTATCCCTAGAAGCTTCCGCTCCATCACTGGATTCTAAAAGACAATGAAGGTGTTTCTAAATGTTAGGGTGCTTCTCTACTTCCAAATGCGTTCACTCCTATTGAGGCTGAAGCAAAGGCATTCCTGGCTACGATTCAACAACTCTGGTTACGAGGCTATCGTAAAGTCTATCTAGAAAGTGATTGTTCAAGTCTATCTAAATGTTGGGGTGTTTGTCCACCCCCATGGCTGCAGTCATGACTATATTAATTCTTAATCAATGAAATTATTCGCTGAAAAAAACAACTATTTTCCTAATTTATATATTAATGAAAAAATAGCAACTAGAAACTAAATTTGATTAATGTTTTAATTCAAAAAACTCAGTCAGAGATTTCATGAAAGTTCATGTAATAATTAAATCAATAATCTATACGTAAAAAAAATAGTCATTAAATAATATGTTATACTGTATAAAATAGAGATTAATAAAAAAAATTATAATTAATTGCATCTCTATTTTCTTTTCAAACGAATAAACCACACATCCACATGTAATTATTAACAAGAAAAGACAATTCAATAAAATTAATAACATTTGGAGATTTTTGTACACGTGAATTTAAATTTGGATGAAGCATGTAAAACGAAAGGACCTTAAGAGTTCTCTTAGTCACCTTCAATATCTTTTAACTTTTCTTATATTATATAGATAAGATTTGAGAGGGCATAAAACAATATTTCATTATCAGTCCACATGGACTAATGAAATATCATATTTCCGAAGACTTTGATTATTACATATATAGTCTCAAAAGTCTTTTTAGTCAATTGTGTTACTTTGAGCGTATGTAAATTGATGTAATTCTAACAAATGAACCAATAGTGATCTTGATTTCATATACCATAAAAATAGACTAATGTACTAATAAGTCTAATATCTAATTAATAACAATAATAAGCAACAATATAATATAGAAAGTAAAAAAAAAAAAAAAAGAACTTTTCTTCTCATAAGATTTTTGACAAAACTATACATTTCCTTGCATTCTTACTTTAACTAGGTAATGTCCCGCGCATATATGCGCGGGTTGTTGTATATTTAGTTAATTAATTTTAATTTATTTATTACTTATAAAAATAGAATAAATAAATTTCAATGCTTATGAAATTTTTACACTTTATTTATTTAAATCATACAATAGAAGCATACATCCATATCTCTTGAATTTATTCGTTGATTAATTGTTCAATTTTGATAGTAATTTTCTTCAGTACTTTTGAGTATTTTTTTATAAAACAATAATATTGTTAATGATAAAAATAGAAATGATACTGACAGAATTTTAATAATACCCCTTTTCAAATACCACTTTTTAAATTTACCCCATTTTCAAACTTTATAAAACAAACCACTGAGAATATTGAAATTTATCCAAATATGTGTGTACGCTTATAAAAATACACACAAATTACCTTTACTTGTGTATAATATTTTGTTAAAATAATTACATACTTTTGAAAATAAAATAAATATACATGAATATGTGAGAAAGAAACAAACATCTAAAATAAAAGAATGAAGATGGTTTCTTTAGCTTGAAGCCATAAATTATAATTTTCTTATAGCCATAAAATTTTATTATACATTTAATAGTAGAAGAAAACAATGAAGAAATGAATAAGTACATAAAAAAGAAAAAAATATATAATTAAAAAAAAAAGTTTAAACCAAATATATTATGAAACTCTTACAATGATATCTTAATTGAGCTTTCAACCCATCGAAGAACATTAAAAAAATAAAACAAAAAAAAGATTGAGGGTATCATATAGAAAAATATGATGGAGGAGGATGTAAGAATGCGTATTTATAGGATAAAATATGATGTAAGTTACAATTCTAAAATAATTAAATTAGAGGAGTTATAATTATAATTTATGGTTTGTTAATTGAAATTGAATGGAGGAAACAAATAGTCAATTCACAAGTTATAAAATTTCAGTTACAATTTAGTAGTAAAGTGTGGATTTCAAGTATGAATTAAAGTATACGATTAAATGTGTTAGATATTAGGTTTAATTAAAAAAATATTATAGTTTAAAAATAAATGCTAAATGGACCAATAAGGAGAGTGAAACCTTAAAAATTCCCAAAGAATAATTTTATTTTTCAATCTCTTTTTATATTCATCTTAATTTAAGTTATACATCTAGGTTGAATTTTTTTTTCATCCTTGTAGTATATATAATATATAGAAAATTGAATATCAAATTATTTTTAGATAGAAAATTAAGTATAAAATTCAAAGTTAACAAAAATTATAATGTTCTTTATATTATTAAATGTTGAATGACAAACTAGATATAAGGATCATTATTCTTAAAAGAATTTTTTACAAAAGTGTTTGATAATTATATAAAAAATTATTTTGTTAAAAATTTACATACTTTTGAAAATAAAATAAATATACATAAATATATGAGAAAGAAACAAACATACAAATAAAAGAATGAATATGGTTTTTTTAGCTTGATTTTCTTATGTTGCGATGGTTGGAAATCAATATTTTTAAATCCCATTAATAAAATAATTTCCTTATAACCATAAGATATCATTAGACATATGTATTACATTTAAAAATAATAAAAAACAATGAAGAAATGAAGAAATACATAAACATAAAAATAAATAAAATGGAAAACAAAAGTTTAAACAAAATATTTAATAAAACTCTTACAATGACATCTTAATTGAGTTTTCACCCCATGCAAGAAATTTTGTTTTTAAAAAAATGAAGATATGAAATATGGTAGAGGAGAATGTGAGAATGACTATTTATAGGATAAGATGTGATGTAAGTTACATTTTTAAAATAATTAAATTAGAGAAGTCATAATTATAATTTATAGTGAGTGTAATTGAAATTCAATAAAGAAAACCAATAGTTTTTGAAAATTTATATAATTTGCAGTTACATTTTAGTAGTAAAGTGTGAATTTAAAGTATGAATTAATGTATATGATTAAATGTATTTTTTTGTTTAATTAAAAAAGAAATATTATATTTTAAAAAATAAATGTTAAATTGACGAGAGAGTGAAACCTTACTTTTATATATATGATTAGAGGCAAACTTAACGAATTGGGAAAGGTTCATTTAAAGAAATTCTTATTAATTAGGTCTTATTAATAATTCTTATAATGTTCATAGTAACTATAACTAAGTACTAAAAGTTTAGTTAACTAAAACACAAACTACTCATCGAGAAAGCACAAACTATAATTAAAACACAAACTATAATTAAGAAGAAATAAGAATAAGATCGATGTATAAGTCCGAATCTTTTCTCTTATGTCACGTTATACATCACTTATAGGTCCCCGTATGCAAATTGATTCCATGCTACGTTGAAAAATCTTCATTTGTTTAAAAACCCCCAAATCTAAGAACCTTAAAACCCCCACATGTATTTGAGAATACGCACAAAAAAAATAAACTTCAAAATATGGATTCGAAAAGAAAGAACGAAGAACTTAGCACACCAGAGATTTCAGATCCCTCTCTCTCAAACACGAAGAAAAAGCAAAAGATTGATATACAAGAAGCTATGAAGAACCAAAACGACGTTTCTTTATTTCTTGCGGGGAAAGTAATCTCTGCCCTAGCCAAGTCTTTTTAAGTTTTGAATTTGATTGATCAAATTAGGTCAAGAGTTTTGTGATCTTTGGATCTTTAGGGTTGTTGTTTTGTGATTTGGTTTTTTGGAGTTTCAAATTTGATAGATTAGGTCAAGAGTTATGTGAATCTTTGGATCTTTAGGGTTGTAGTTAATTTTGATTATGTTTGTTTTTAGTTTCAGATCTGATTGATACATTAGGAGAAGAGTTATGTGATCTTTGGTTCTTTAAGGTTTCGTAGTTTTGTAATTATGGTTTTTTTAGCTTCAAATTTGATAGATTAGGTCAAGAGTTAGTTATGTGATCTTTGGATCTTTATGGTTGTAGCTAGTTTTGTGCTTATGGTTTTTTTGAGTTTCAAATTTGATAGATTAGGTCAATAGTTATGTGATAATTGGATATTTAGGGTTGTAGTTTTGTTATGATGGTTAGTTTCAAATTTGATTGATTGATTAGGTCAAGAGTTATGTGATCTTTGGTTCTTTAAGGTTGTAGTTTTGTAATTATGGTTTTTTGTTGTTTTGAAGGCTGAAGAAGTACGTAAGGAGGTAAATACGTGGGCTTCACGTCACACCAATGATCTCATCAAAGACCTTCTTCCTCCTGATTCCATTACAAACCTAACTAATTGGATTTATGGAAACGCATTGTACTTTAAGGGAGCTTGGGAAAATGAATTTGATAAGACGTCGACACAAGACAGACCATTTCACCTTCTCAATGGCAAAAAAGTCTATGTACCTTTTATGAATGGTTGGAAGGACCAATTCATAAAGGCTTATGATGGCTTCAAGGTCCTCAGGCTTCTTTACCGAAAAGGCGGTGATGATAATATCAACCGCGAGTTTTCAATGTATCTTTATCTCCCTGACAAGAAAGGTGAATTAGATAATCTTTTGGAGAGAATGACATCAAGTCCTGGATTCTTGGAGAGTCATATCCCTAAATACCGAGTTGATGTTGGTGATTTCAGAATCCCAAAGTTTAAGATCGAATCCGGGTTTGAAGCTTCAAGTGTTTTTGGTCAGTTTGAGCATGATGTGTCATTATACCATAAAGCTTTGGTTGAGATTGATGAAGAAGGTACTGAAGCTGCGGCTGCTTCTGCTTTTGTGCTGGTTACTACCACCAGCAGCTATTGGCAGCCTGAGAAGATAGATTTTGTGGCGGATCATCCGTTTCTCTTTTTGATTAGAGAAGACAAAACTGGAACTGTTTTGTTTGCTGGTCAAATCTTTGATCCTTCCAAATCTTCTTCTGGAGCATCGGACATGCCTAAACTGGATAAGGGTTCAATATTTTAGACTTGGTTCCTTACGTAGTTTTGGATTATACATTTAGGGGACTAGAACCTAAAGTTTGGAATGTTTTTGGTGTGCTTAAATAAGGTTTCGATTTTATTCTGTTTGGGTTAATTTTGGAAAATGTTCAATGGATTGAAAGATAACAACATTGCTAGTGATGTCGTAAGTGATGGCATGATTTCAATTTATAATTATTATTTTTTCTTATAATTTTTACATATTTAAAAAAGCAATTAAAGAGGTGTCATCTGTATCGATAAAATGTTGACACATGTCAATTTTAAATTTACTAAAATATTTTATTTTAATATTAGATTGACGAGAGATATGAACCAAAGAAATAGAAGAAATATTTTCTTGCTTGCTTGAATTTTTTCGAATTCAAAAAGTCCGTGACAAAAATAACTTCGCTTGTAGATGCATTAATCATACACTTCATCGCCCATATCAAAGTGTCGATCTCCGTGTGGAATGGTGAGAGACTTTGTCAGAGATTAGCAGCCCCATTGTTGTTGGGCCATCCACTGAGGTGCAGTGCCAACCTAGGCCTGAGAACTTATCATCATTCTTCCAAGAATCATCAATAAAAGATGTTCTTCCTGGAAAAAGAGGTAACAATATGGATCACAATCTAATCCTTGATTTTTCATATTGGTATGAACCGAAAGGTATCCCATAAGCACCTGTCACATCAAATGTTTCAGCTTCTAGACATAGGTTTGTAAGACATGGATGTTTGGCCCGTGTGTGACATGTTCAATTAATTAATTCTATAAATGTATATAATTTTTTTCCTTGGAACGGAATGCCATAAAATATAAATCAATCACATATTTACTTAAACACAATATACATATATATATATATATAGAGAAATTAATACAATAACCTTTTCATGATACCATTTTTTAAAAATACCCTCTTTGTTTGTCATTTTCATTTTTGTTCTCTCTTAAATTTTAATGGTCATTTTACCCCTAGTTAAAAGAATAATATTTCCCAAATGAAGGAATATTCCTTTCACAAATTTTCCCCCAAAATTTCCGAGAAAAATTTTCCCGCCAAAAAAATTTCCGAGAAAAATTTTTCCGCCAAAAAAATTTCCGCAAAAATTTTCCCGCAAAAAAAAGAATTTTACATAATTTTGCCGCCAAATTTTTTTAAAGGATTTACAAGGATTTTTAAAGGGTCTTTTAAAGGTTTTACAAGGGTTTTTAAAGGGATTTACAAGAGTTTTAAATGGTTTTAAAAGATTTGTAATGGTTTTTAAAGGGGTTTAGAAGCCTACATAGGTTTTTGAATGGTTTCTAAATGATTTAGAATGGTTTTAAAAATATTTTCTAAGTTTATAACAGTTTTAAAAAGATTTACAATGATTTTTTTTAAGGTTTTTTAAAAGGATTTACAAGTGATTTTAAAAGGATATACAAGTTTTTTTAAAGGCATACAAGGATATAAAAATGGTTTTAAAGGATTTACAAGGATTTTGAAAGATATTTACAAAGATTTAAAAATAGTTTTAAAGGATTTACAAGAGTTTAAAGGGTTTTAGAAGTTTACAAAGGTTTTTAAAGGGTTCACAAAAAATTTTCAAGGTATTACAAGTTTTTTAAAATAGTTTTTAAAGATTTACAAGGGTTTTTAAAGGGTTTTAAAAGTTTACAAAATTTTTTATTAAAATATTTATCACGGTTATAAGGGGTTTAAAGGGACTTACAAGTGTTTATAAATGTTATCAGTTATAAACTGATTTACAATGGTTTTAAAAGGTTTACTCAAGTTTTGAAAGGTTTTGGATGACTTTTAAAAGATTTACAAGGGTTTTTAAAGGATTTTTAAGGGATTTAAAAATATTTACAAGGTTTTTTAAGGAATTGCGGAAAAATTTTGGCGGGAAAATTTTATTTCGGAAATTTTTGGCGAGAAAATTTTTTGGCGGGAAAATTTTTTGTCATAAATTTTTTGCCGGAAAATTTTTTTGTCGGAAAGTTTTTGCGGGAAAATTTGGCGGGAAATTTTTCAGAAGGAATTTTTTATTGTTGGAAATAATATTTCTTTTTTCATCATGGGTTATAATAAAGGAGGGTAATTTAGTCATTTTGTACATTGAAGATGTGTATTTGAAAATGGACACCTAGAGAGGGTATTTGTAGAAAAGGGTATCATAAAAAGGTTAGTTGTGCAAATCCCCCATATATATATGAGAAATATTCAAAATAGATATATTAACTTAGAATAAGTATAACTAAAGTTAAAAATAACTCATATTACTTAAGGTATAATACGGACGTTTTACATATGTTGTTCTGCATATTTTGTTGAATTGTTTTTTAGTAAGATAAGTATAGATTTATAGATATCTAATTTTTAACTTAGTATGTTTTAATTCTAGATACTTTTATAATTTTAAGAGAAAACTTAACAAAAATACTTTGATAAAAAAATAAAAAAAATTGAGAAAATGTATATAAGAGGTCACCATCTTGCCAAAAATGACATGGTAAATATGCATATGAAAAATAAAAATTGTTTGTTATAATATCAAGTGTAAGTTTTTAATTTTTGCTTTTTATTAAAATCCTTTGATATAATAATTAAGATGTATATTATTTAAAGTATTTTGATTTTCTTATTGCTTTACCATGAGCTACTTTTGATTATGAAATATATTATTTTGTTTCTCAATATCTATTTAAAAAATTAACTTTCGTATAAGAAAATAAATTGTCAATGGCTTGATAAAAATCTTAATTCTTCACTTATATAACATTTGAAATTATCATATCTGTGAAAATTTATCTATCTTAACATTTTTTAAGTACATTATGTACTAAAATCTACTTCGGGTTATAACCTTCTATTTTATAATATTTACATAATCAAACTCTTGCCAATTGAATAAATAACAAAACTTAAAAATAAATTTTGTAATTAAATCACAAGCAAATCGCAAAATTGGAAACAAATACTTATTACATCAAAAAAAATTTCTAAAATCTCTCTCTGATAAATCGAATCTCTCTCCAATATATTTATATAATCTTAGTTGTTTTAATTTATATTGTTAGATAAAATATATTTATAATAAAAATACAAAAAAAATTCCACACACTGTACAATTTTTTTTTTTTTAAACGGACGTATATAACTCAATCGATAAAATGAAAAAATATATGTACAACGTCTACATAAGGTAGAAAGTTTTAGTTAATATTTCAAAACATTATAAATAGGACTAATATGTTCACAACTAAAAATGAGAATGAACTTTGATTTCTCAAGTATCCAAATTAAAATTTTTATTCAGTTTAATCCGGTTCTTTATTTAAGAAAAATAAAACTTTTAAAAGGTTTCAAAATATTATAAATTTTAAAATATTAAAACTTTTAAAAGCTGCAAATTGTAATATTTAATTTTAAGTTTTATAGAATATTTAAAATATTTAAACTCTACAAAAGTTTAAAGTATTATTAATATTTTAACTCTAAAATTTAAAATATAATAATATTGTACATAAATATGATTGAACGGGTTTGAGTTTACATAAATATGATTATATTTTTCATACGGGTTGTCTATATCTAAATATTTTACGGGTTAAGTTAAAATATAATTTTTATTTACAACAAAATCGTCTTGCGGTGTACTGCGGGTTGACCACGTATATCTATGAATCTACTTATAATACAAATTCATAAAATTCTAGAAAATTAAAATGAAATAAACACCTATAAAACGTAACTATATAAACCAACTACGAAATCGATCAACAAAACGTAACTATATAAACCAACTACGAAAATAAAATAAACACCTATAAAACGTACCTATATATGTGTTATAATAGGTATATTTTCTCATATACTTTTGGTTATAGTATAATATTATGGTTTTCTCTCAGCTGGTTGATAGTCATCTTAACAAAATTGTAAAATTGTAGGTAAATTTTATGGATGCTTCATATAAACATTAGTCATATGTAATATTAACTATATGGTATTTTTGCCACAAAGTTGGTTTTCAAACTATTTTTAACTTATACTTTTACTAGTTTTTTAATTTTATTCTATTATAATTGAATCTTAAAAAAAAAAGCATATATTTGGGATTTCATATCCTAACTCAAAATTATTAAAGATATGGTCAGTTTGATTAATTGTTAACATATAGTATTAATATACGGTTACAGTAAAATTACTAAATTTGTAAGCGAAAAGATATTCTAAAGATATCTAGAATAATGGATTAATAAGTTTTTGAGATACTTGATACTATTTTTTATCACTCTCAATATAATTTCATTCACATTGGAATAAGAAAATATAAAAATTTGAAAATATCTGAGAAATTTTAATTGAATATTAATCAATAAATAAATAAATATTCAAAATAATTTAATCTAAGTTTCACATATCATTTGACATTATTTTCTATTGTTTTTTTCTTTACTCGGATTAAAAACATTGAAATTATAAACCCGCGTATACCGGGTCCTAATCTAGTTTTATATAAATGGTACCAAAAGAAAAAAAAAACTTATGACTAATTGAACTTAGCTGAAAATGGCTTAAGAAGAACATATTAAAGATAATAGACTGAATCCTATAAGATAAAAACAGCTGATTTTAGCTATCTTACCTTAATTTCGAAAAAGTAATGGGAGATTATGCTAGTAAGTAGTAACTAATTAATCACTAATAGACATATTTTTTTACTTGAAAAAAAAAATAAGTAACCGACAGATTTGCAAATATATTTTTTTAATTGACATAATTCAGATTCTTTTAATTATGACTAATTAAAGGGTATATTAAATTTCTATTTCAAGAAGATAATATTTCACAAAACATTAATATATAAATACCACTAAAGTAATATTACAAACCAACAAAATACATCCATGGCTTCCTCAGCAAAATACCATTTCATTTTCTTGCTAATCACATTTCTAGTTATCTCCGAAACGTGTTTAGCGTCTGTAAACTTTTCACCTGTCGATGGAAGTCTCTTGTTCTCACAAAAACATGTTGTGATCTACAACACATTGAACTCACATGACGCAATGGTCGTGCATTGTAAGAATAAAGGGGAAGATTTGACATTTTCTGCGATCCAATCTCAGCAAAGTGTAGGTTTCAAGTTTCGTGTTAATCTACGTCGAACAACAACGTACACTTGCACATTCACGTGGCCAGGAAATGCGAAGGCGTTTGATATTTTTAGAGCTGATAGAGACGATAATTCAAAAAGCAAAATTGGAGTTTGTAGTGAATGTATTTGGTATGTAACTGAGTCAGGTCCATGTCGTGTTAGACGCGATGGAGGGACTCCTTACTGTTTTCCATGGCCGTGATCTTAATCGTCTAAGTAATTTTGTCATATTTTGCTTTTATTTCGTTGTATTTGAATAATTAGATATATCTTATTAATAAGACAAAGTTATTTCCTCGCAATGCTACCTATATTTCTGACGTCCTTTTCATTAGTTTTTATATTTTAAATTAACAATTTAAAATTATTTTATTTGACCATATTTTGTCTGTAAGTTGACTCCATTTAGTTTGTAATTTATATGGTGGTATATGTAACTTGCTTTCAAAAAACAATTTACAAAAAACTTTATTTCTTCAAATTTCAGTTTCTAATTTAATCAAATATCATATTACCTTAACATAAAATGGAGTAGTTATAATTTTTTTATTCAAGAAAATTACTATAATTTGTTTTTCCTTAAGATTTAAAGTAAAACAATCATATAAAATATTCATTTTCCTTTTCAAATATTTTTAAAAATAGTTATTAATAATTATTTTATAACATATTTGAATAATATATTTAAAAGTAATATATAATAAATAATTAAAGAGAATTTATTTACTTTAGTATGGTGAAATATATAGTAAATAATAAAAGTAGAGGAAGCTTGATTGTTTTTCAGTTTAATAAATTATTAGATCATATATAAATTTAGGTTAAAAAATATTCATAAGATAATGATTTCATTGTAACTATTTTAACCAACCAAATTTAATTAATTTTCTCATATAACAGATGATCAACAAACGTTTGTCCTTTTGACTTCATCACAAGCTTCATGTACTGTAATTTAGACGATGGTCTACACACCCGCCAGAACAACCGGGTTTTTGGTTGATTTGCGTTGGTAACTATTGTCTTTCCATTTATTTCCATTTATGTATACCAAAATGTCAAAATTTTGAGATTTCTTGTTTATGCTGGGATGCAAAAAGATATATATATATATATATATATATATATATATATATATATATATATATGTTTTTGATAAGATCCTTTGAATCGACACTCGTGAAGTTGAGAAAGAGATAGGCTTTGCATCCAAGGGATCGGGGATCACTTAGATCAAAAGATGTTGATCGACTAGTCGCACGAAGGTTGAAGAAAAGTCTTTGATTTACCGGACTTGGATTCGTCGTTGGATATTACACATCAAAGAGAAGAACAAGAGAGTAATCTAACTTGAAAGAGTTTTTGATAAAAAGATAAATGAGTTACAAATGAGAACTACAAGGGGATTATATAGGAGAGGAGGATGAAGGAGAAGAGGGGGAGAGAAGAATAACATACAAGAGCATGCACAAGGGGAGAAAACATGCAAGAGCATGAACAAAGCCCACAGTCATGTAAGCATATGTAAAGAGTCTTGAAAATAACAAAAACATTAAATGCAAAAAATGAAGTTAAAAATAAAAAATGGACCAATGCAAAATGATGGGGCTTGGACCCACAAATTGGGCTTGATAAAGGGTTTTGAAAATGTTACTTAGACCTCATTAAAAACATTGTCAAGAAAATCCATTGGGACAAAAATTTGACAAGGGAAAAAGAGTGCATAAGTAATACTTAACCCTTTACCGAATCTCTTGCTCCGTGATCATCATGAAAGAGTATTGAACCACGACTTTTTTTTATGTTTAACTTGATAAGAAAGTCACTGATTGTTTGTGCCTTGATTGTGTTAGAAGACCTTCCGGGACAACAATGCTTTCTCATCTTCATGGTTTTCCTCGTCTTCGTGCTGCTCCTCGTCAATGACTTCTTCCACTACGTGCTCTGGCTCTTGTTCGACCATAGTCATATCAGTTTTCTTCAAACATGGGATTATTTTTAAGCCCATAACACTCATTATATAAAACTTAAAACCTTAGAATCTTTTTTTTATATGGTCGAGGTGTTGACCTCAAACCTACTTATCTAATATTTGAATTCAATTCACAATTTTTTTTTGTATAAAAATGTTACTTACACTTCACTTCCTCTTCAAAGAAGAAGCCTCCTTCTAGGGTGAACATCCAAATAAATCACCATGAACAAGAAAACTAGTCAAATTATGATTGATGATCAAAAGCAAATCATCAATGAGCTCAAGGTCAAATTTGAGTAGTCCTGGTCATTGTGATAAACCTCTATCTAATAGTTGGGGTGATTTTACTGTTGGGGGATAGGTTTGACCTTTGAGAAAATTCTCAAACATTTGCTATTTCAAACAACATTTGTACAAAATTTGTCTTACATTGAGGTAGTGTTGGGTGTTGCTACTCTTTGCTTAATTGTTTACTTTGAAATTTTGTTATCTCATTTTCAATAAAATTAAAACATTAAGCATAGCAAACCACAAGTTCGGGAGTGAGAACTGATAAAGCATTTTATAGTCAATTATAGTTCGAGTATAATTTTATATTTTGTTTGTTTGTGATCTGACCATTATTTTAGAAATAAGATTAAACAAATCATAATATATATATATATATATATATATATATTTTTATAGAACGAATTGTAATCTTATTTCTTAATTGTTTTCAGAACCTTAATATTTAAAAATATATTTACTGAACGAATTCCATAATGTTATTTTTCTATAACAAATTATGATTTAACTTTTTTTCCTTTTTGCTATAACATTTTTCTATAAAATCAATTTTTTTATAGTTTATATAAGGTGTTTATATAACCAGTATGATTCAATTTTTCAGAAGAAAAAAAAGTAAACAAATATAAAAAGTGGTTGAGGAAAAAATAACTAAATTAAAAAATATGCAGAAGACAACATCAAAAATTTACAAGAGTATGAAAATGACGCTAGACCCAACTAATCAAAACATGTTATTTTGCCCATCCATTATAAAAGACTTGGTGTGATTTCTTCAGGTTACTAAGCTTTGATTGTATGGAGAGTTGCGACGAATAAATCATTCCAAGTATCGGTGATGCCCGGGAGGCACCAATGCATACAATCATCGTGATTCTTTCCACCAGCTGCTGCCGGATGAGCATCGGCTCTGTACTCGCTCATTCGAGTTATGTCCAAAACGTGGAAGCCGCTTCTACTCTAAAGGGAGTTATAGAGGTGTTGATTTACCAGACGAACCTCTACGTTTGTCCCGTTGTTCGCCACCGAGAACAATTCTTCAACCTACGATTAAAATAAGATTAGAAGCGTCTTGCAACACTTTACTGTACTAAAGCTCCTCTACCTATTATCTAGCCGAACCAAACGAGTGATTTCATGTAGCTTTCCATAAGTGACTCGTATTGGATCAAAGAAACTGACTTACTTTTGCAGGTAACAAAGGTTGCAGTCGTTGACAAGTACCACCTTGGTCCCAGTCACCTCCTTCAAAGTGCCGAGGTGATTGTGTCCGGAAGAATATGATTGCTCCAGGTCGCTTTGTTTTCTCCACAAAATTTACCTATTACAATGGCAGAACGTCGCATGAGGATCGCAATATTTCAGTACCACTAGTTTTATCATATCGCATAGATTGGTGCTGGCTTAAAGACTGATGCTTTAACACAAAACGCTATAAGTTCATACAGTGCCTGCCCACAATTGTTCATACAGTACCAGCAGATGTTCATTTTTGTAAACATATAATCTAGTATGGTTTTCAATGGCAGTATCTCAAGTTCCCTTGCAATAACACAGGCAAACAGAGAAATACATACCATATGGTTTAGAACCCTATCAAGGCCAGCAGCAGGATTTATAGGTGGGAGTATTGGCCGGCCACCTTCAAAGAAAATCATAGGAGATTTTAAAGGATCAAATTTTGATGGCGCCCACCACCTTACACAGAGAGAGACAACAAAACTTTATCAACACCACAAGTTGACATAACAAATTTTTTATTTAACTGAAAGATGGCAAACCAAGGTATCATTTAACTGATATAACAAGACAGTTAAATTGAATGCAGTGATCAACACATTATCTGGAGAAAGATTTACTGCAAGTTGAAGAAGTTCTTTTTCGAAATCATGACAGAGTCATATATATGTATGTATAAACTTAGAGCAGTGGATCAACTGGAACAGAAAGTAGCTTAAACTTGAGAATTTCCTCTAAAAATATTTGAACCTTAAATACAGAAAATATGAACCAGAGTAGACAAACTTAGTGACTATGGTCATATGGCATTGATCTAATGTTGGGTTACATCAGATGATAAAGCATTTAACCAGTTCAAATTAGACAAGAAATAAATAAAAAAAGGGTATTTTACCAATGCCCGGTGTTCAGAATGAGAATGTCATGGAAGCTTGAAGCCTTTTCCCATGAGCTGTCAGGAATATCAACATCAATTCTATACCCCTCTTTAAATCCAAGTGATTCTAACTCACCACCATTAGCATTAGCTGACCACCTGAACCATCAGCAAGAGAAAAAATGTCTGATCAGTTTTGGAAACCATACAAAAACATGATATTCCTACACTGTGCAAACCAAATAGTTAAGAAAGGCACATATAAGCATGCAATGCTAAAACAAGACGCAAGATATAAAAGCCGGAGAAGCGACAAAAACATGAATCCTTAGAATTTTACTATGCCACATACGAATCTTTGTTGAGGAAGTAGAACAGAGTAAACAGTCATATAATTCATTTTCTCAACCAAAGATATACGAACACCAAAGAGAACTTAGCTTACCTACCATAACGTGCCAAGAGATTTGTTCGATGATACGCAATGGTCATATTATACTGCGAAAACGTGAATCCACGATCAGCACCCGCTGGTCGCCACTTCTTCACTTCACCAGTCACACTCTTTAACATACAGAATAGTGATACAAACATGTTCCTATTCAAAGAATCACCCACAAATCCTGCACTGTTCAAAAATCAAAATCTTAACTCAAACCTAAACAATTTCAGATACAGGACTCATCACAGTGTAAAATCTAACAAGTTCTATAGCTTCTGATTACTCAAATTCCAAACAACAAAAGGCCAAATTCGAGAACAAAGCGTACCAATGTTAGTATTTCGATGAGATTCAAGAAACTCGAGTGGATCAAACGAAGGAAGATCACAATCCTTAGGTTTCCATCGCCACTTAGAGATCTCAAGGCCATTGGTTTTGTTGTTACGAACACAGTTCCATCCTTTGAAGATCTCTTTACAACTACTATCGTACTTAGCGGATCTGAAGTTTGGATCGTAGATCCATGAGCCATCGGAGAAGTCGCAAGTGGCGGAGATAACAGTGCGGGAACTGTGGGATTTTGGGGTGAAGACGGTGGCGGAGCGGTGAGTGTTGGGGGAGGAGAGAGAAGCGCGGCGGGATAGAGAGAGGAGGAAGAAAATGGTGATGAAACAGAGAAGGGAGAGTAGTGGGAAGAGTGAGAGTTTGTTGGGTGAAGTTGTAGCCATGGCTGTTTTAGCTCATCTCTCTCAGAAGCTCTCAGCCATGGCGGAGATTTGGGTATGTGAGAGTGTAAACCAAATTATGGTAAAATTGAATTGTAAGGTTTACCGTTTAACCGATAAGAAGACCAACAATTTATTTATTTATTTTTCAGAAAAAGCTATTTTGATTACATGTAGACTCAAAGAAAGACATTCACAAAAAACAACTGTGCCAAAAAAAAAAAGAACATTTCTCTCTCAACTTTTAGGTTTAGCCGCCAGCTACAGTTTCGATTTTCAGCCTTGCCTCTCCGGCGGCCACCACGGCGCTGTGAGAGGGCTCTCTAGATTTTTTCCTGGCTTTCCTTTGTTTTATCTTCCGTTGGTCTTTGAGAACTCAGTGAGCGAAGTGGTTTGGTGGTGACTAAGGCTTCGTGAAGGTGATGGTGAGGCTAAGATCCAGTTCCGGTGCGTCTCGTAGACGGTGAATCTGACCTTGTCTAAGGTTCACCGTTCGTTTTCTCGACTGTCCCAGCCGATATTCATTGCATTAGCATTTTGTTGGGATGGTGTTGGTCTTCGGAGGTTGTTCGGTTTTGTGCCTTCTCTCACGATTTCGTTGTCTTCCCCATCCATGGTGTAAGCGACCGTGTTTCTCTTCCACGGCTTTTGCTTGTTGTCAAGGTTGTACTTACGGCAGATTTAAGTTTAAGTTGTCAAAATTTGTGTGTTAGCCCTTTGGTCTGTTGGGGTCATAGTCTAGTTCTTGATCTCGAGGAAGTTTCGGCCGGGTCGTTTGTATGTTTTAGGATAGCCTTCGGTTTACCTCTTTTATGTTCGTTGAATCTCTAAACTAAATCTCCTTCCACCGCCTTTAGTTTAGCAAAATAAATAGGTCTTCTTCCGTGGTCTGATACTTGTCTGTTCTTGTAAGGCTAACCTCTTGTGGTAATGAACTATTGTGGGGATGCAAAGTCCTAGTTGTAGACTCTCGGTATAATATTAATATTATAACTATATTTTTTTTACATCAATTTTATTTTTTTAAATATCATTACAACTTTTTATTTAGTCCAAAAATATGAAAATACTATTCAGTTAACAATGTTTACGATTACGTTTGTGTTACAGAAATTTGTAACAATGTTTACGATTACGTTAATCCTCTATATATTAAAAGAAAAATTCAAAGGTGAAATGGATTGAGACAATTGAAGATTTATAATCCAAAAATTGTAATTGGATACTTTAAAATTGGATATTTAATTGAATTGGATATAAATCGGATACTTCTCCAGCGGATTATATTATTTCCATATCTTTTATATTATTTTAATATTTAATTTTGGATTTCTTAAAACTACTCTAACTAATAAAAAAATATATTAAAAAAATATTATTCTTTTTCATCTTTATTTGATCTTATTTTTAATTTAATATATTATAATATAAAATACAAATGTATAATAAAATTCAACATTTTTTTAATATATGTTGCAACTTGAATTTTTAAAAGCGGACATATATCATTCGATTGACAAAAAAACAATGTATGTACAACATCCTATATCGGTAAAAAGCCTAAAATCTTTGTTGACAATAGTTCAGATAATTATAAATAAGACAAACATGTTTCGAACTACTTGGGGGTGAACCCAAAACTTTTCTTTATTTTTTCAGACACACGACACACACCAACACACCACAAACTCGTCTAAAACACATAAGGATCTGTGATGCTGATGCAGGTCATTGCATTTGAAGAAACAAGGAATAAAAAAGCAACAAAAAAAAGAGAAAATAACAGAGACCACAAGGGAACCAATACATAGCAAACGCCAAAGATCGGTGATGTTATCATCTTGAGTGGATCCTGAGACTGGTCTCAAATTAAGCTCTACCATATTATTCTCCATCTTCTTCTTCCTCAGCCAACTGCAGTGACCTGTATGTTCACTGTTTTTGATGTTTTCAACTTGAGAGACCTTTAAAGCTCCTACTACTCCATCTATGTGGTGGTTACTGTTGCCTCCAGTTTCGGCGTAGCCCACTTTAAAGCCACTACTACTCTGTCCTCCTTCTGCCAAGATCTTTACACCACATTCCATAATCTTAACATCGTTTAAGAATTCACCGGAACTGAACTCAAACAGAATCTCGTTGGGAGTAACGTCCATAAGGCCTCTGTTTTCTTCAGAAATTAAGTTGCCACGAAAGATAAACAGATGTTCTGACATAGATCCAAGAGGCATAAATAAAAATGGGGACTCTCCAGTGCAATTAGTTTCGCCTTCAACACCTTTTTTACTTGTTAGAGAATATTTTATCACATAACATCCGAAACTCTTGACTGGTGAAAGCAGAAGGCAAGCCTCGAATCTTGAGAACGCAGAAAAAGCCTCCTCGCCACCTGGAGCCAGAGGGATGATTATCGAGCTCCCTGTAGTTTGGTGAGTGAACTCAGAAGGTATTTCTTTACCTGGCAAGAGTATAGACGTGCAACCCGATTGTTGTATGATTCCTCTTTTTGATTCTTTATCCAGTTTCAAACAGTTGTAGAACATCAATCTCGAGACTGGTCTCTCGAAAGAGCAACCTACACTCTTGAGTGATATACAGTTTTCTGCAATTAGGGACTCCAGCAAAGGGGAATGACCCTGAATTGAGACGAGTTTTGTGCAGTTTTCAATGGACAGATAAAGTAGATGTGGGAGACCTATGACGCAATCTGGAATCATCTTTATATCAATATTGCTTAGGACTAGCCAAATTACACTCTCTGGGACATGTGTTAATATCTTGAGGCGTCTACTGCCTATCACAAGAAAATCAAGACGAGTCCAGTGTCCAATGGACGCAGGAAATTCTGTAATCTGTGTGCCTGCTGCAGAGAGACCCTCGATGTTACTAGAAATATCTGGAAAACTTCTCAGCCGTGAGCAGTTATCCATCTTCACCACCTTAAGAGATGATAAGTTGATGTTGGTGGGAATAACTTGTAGATTAGAGCACCCTAACGCATCCAGCAACTCCAGTTTGTGCAGATTTCTAATAGAAGACGGAAGCTCCACCAAACTCTCGCAACCAGCAAGTGTCAACGTCTCAAGATTAGTGGCTTTCGAAAGATTTGGGATTTCTTTCAGATTACAGGAATTTTCCAAATCTATTTTCTTTAGATTTGTAAGGGGCTGCATGCATGTCAACAGACAAAAAAAAATATGAGGAATACCATACTTATGTTAAATCAACCATTATATAGTAATGTATTCAAAAAATTCAAATATCAACCTGTATTCCTCCCCAAAGCTTCTGTAATTTGCTGTATCGCATATCAAGTTTGACGAGACATTCTGGCTGAAATGACTGAGGAAGACTTTTTCTCGGGTAGTAATCCCAACTTAGTAACCTTAGACGGGGTAGATATTCCATGTCCTCTAACGAGCTATCATTTCTATACTTAAACTGCAAGTATTTGAGATTACGCATTCTATTAAAGGCACGCTTGCTTATAGAGAACTCCCCGATCTTGGACATATCAAATGATATACCTATGACGGATCCAGTACCCTACCAAATATTGCAGAAGAAGACCGACGAATTTATTGTCACAAGTAAAAGTAAGCAATATCTAGCGAATATATATATAGGTACGTAAGAACTTACTGTTTCATTTGCCAGCACATCACGAATCTCTTTGGCCTCAAACAAAAACTGACGTTTTCCCGGCTCACCAGACTGTTGAATAACGACTTGTCTACCCAATTGTTGTAGTAGACAGTGCATCGTTATCCGCCCATTAGTAGACGACACAAGAGATTTGGCAGCTAAGGTCTTCAACCCATTTTTGACATCCAAAGTACTGTCAGCTAGCATGGTTGTCACATAATCAACACGTTTATGGTTGAAAAAGCATGCAATATGAAGAAACAAAGATTGATGTCGCTCCGACAATTTGTCATATCCCACTCTCAAGACATTCTCAATTTTTTTATCAAAATTAGTTTCAATCCCAAATAATTGACTCCTCCACTCATCCTCACTCTCCCCATAGAAAGAAGAACCAATAACTTGAAGGCCCAATGGAAGATAACCGCAAAGCTCTACTGCTTTTCTTGCAAGGTTTTCAAAACCATCTTGTGGAGAATTTTGTTTAAAAGCAGATAAACATAAGATCTCAAGAGCTTCTTTTTTGGACGGAAAATCCACATGGGAGATATCGTTGATCCCATGTGCCTTCAAAATCTTTTTATCTTTTAAGGTAATGATAATCCGACTTCCAGGACCGAACCAAGAACTGTATTTAGCTAATACCTCTAGTTGCTCTAGATCATCCACATCATCAAGAACTATAAGCACTCTCTGGTTATGTAGCCATTCTTTTATTGCGCCTAAATGATGTATCTTCATATCCTTGGTTCAAAATGTTTGACAGAAGCTTGTTTTGCAAACACAACTTCGAATCATAGTCATTAACATCAATGTTCCCCATAAAACAGCTACGCCGAAAACTAGTAGAGAGTTGGTTAAATAAAGCTCTTGCAATGGTAGTCTTACCAATTCCCGAAGGACCCCAAATGCCAATCATCTTCACATCATCCCACTCGAGGCGTAACAAAGAGTCCAGTTTTGTCAGATGAGCTTCAAGTCCCACCATCCCCTCAAAATCCCTTAGAGGTGTAGTAAGATTCAGTTTGTTTGAAACATCTGTAGCAATCTTTTGGATCATCTCTGCTTCGGTAGCCCTATTAAAAGCAAACCAAATCACGTTGGTGGTTCTTATTAAATGATAGAACCTCAACCGTAAAAGCATCAATTAAGAAAAATAAAAGCATTCTATAATCTTGAGCAGAAAAGAAACAACCAACCAGTTTAGAGAGTGTTCTCCAGCTATGACTGCTACATCGGTCAAAGCTTTGCTCCATCTCTTCTTCACTTCCTCGGATTTCCCTTCACATGTTTTCCTAAAAGTATTTCCAAAATCCCCCAACTGTTTCCGTACATCGGAAGGATCAACTTTGTAAAAAATAGTCAACACAGCCTGCCCTGAAGCTTCTTTGCACTTCAAGATTTCCACCAACTCATCTAAGCACCAGCCAGAAGAAGCGTACTTCTCTGAGAGCACCACAATGGAGACTCTAGAATCTCTAATCGCTTGCACGAGCTCAGGTTCAATCGTATAGCCTCTCTCGATCTCTTGATCTTTGAACGTAGTGATCCCTTTACTTTCGATGTGACTGTGTAAATGACTGAGAAATCCACTGCGGACGTCTGGGCCGTGGAAACTCGAAAAGACATGGTATGATCTCTTGAAGTCAAACTGTGAAGAAGATGAAGAAGCTGTCATGAGGAATAAAGTAAAAGTGAGATTTGAAGAAGGAAGGTATCACAATGGTCCTATATATTAAGGGAGAAATGAATGTTTGTACAAAAAAAAAAAAATATCAATGAATTATTTAGAGAGTAAAAACAAAAATGCTTCCCACTTTCACTATAATAGTCGAACATGAAAGAAAAACACCAAAAAGTTTCTAAAGGGGAAAAAAAAACAAATGTGTCCCCAATAATTCAACAAAGTCGTCAAAGACCACCGACTATGATTCTGTAATCAATTTTTACGGAGATTTACTTAGATAGAACACAATTTAGCTGAAATGACCAGAATCCGACAATTTTTTTTTATTAATATTATATTTTGGGTTTTTTCGATTACCACCGTGCCGTTTTTACACGTTATAGGAAAAAACGTAATTACGAAGATTAACATTGTTATGTCAAATAAACCGTATTCCCACATCAAAAATCTGACGCGTGTATTAAATAATCCAACTGTAACGCGCTAAATGATTAGTTACGGCTGACTTACGTTACGTTGCAGCTGAGTTACAGACGAACATACCAACATAATTTAGACAACAGTTATGGCTGACTTAATTAGATTTAGTGGAGTTATGAGCAAACAGCTGACTTACGCGCATAACCCAGCCGGAGTTACAGCTGACTTGTCTCCCAATGGTTGATTTATCAAAAATTTGGCTGAGTTATTTCTTCGACACGGATGACTTAAACTTTCTCTGGCTGGTTGAGATATCAACGACGGCTGAGTTATGAAATGTCGTTACGGCTGACTTAGGTTTCAAAGACATAACTCAACCGTAATTGGCTGACTTAATGAAAAAATCATCCATGTGACAGCTGCCTTATAGAAGAAATATTAATTACAAGAATATTATGCAGTTACGATTGACTTATTGAACGTTAGAGCTGAGTTACCAATTTTTGGTGACGTTTCGGCTGAATTTGGCAGCCTTTTAATATTTTTAAAATTACTTAAATATAATTCATGTTGTGGCTGATTTAAGTTTTGTTTGATGGCTGATTTAATCAGGATGAATTACATATTCGTTTGATGGCTGACTTGCCACGTCAAATGCATAATTCCATGTCATCATCAACGAGGGAAATATGAAAGGTCGCCTCTTCAACATGAGATTTTTTTTTTTAACATTATGTTGTTCTTCACTTGGTTCCTCATTCTTCTTCATTTTCGTTGATGAATCCGGTTCCAGTAATTGTTGTTTCCGGTAATTGGGTAAAAAACACAAATATGTATTTCGCACCGACGATAGAGGTTGTAGAGTTATGCAAATAGATGTGGAAATAACGCACGACAAGCTTGTGAAGTTGGTTTTCGATGACTACGAATTGAATAAGTTGAGCCATCACGTAGCAATGAGCTACATGTTCTCGTTAGAATAATTCAGCCAAACCTCGAACTTGTCTGTGTAAGTCAACCATGTCACTGGCATAATTCAGCCAAACCACGAATTTATTTACGTTAAGTCAGCTATGTCGTTTGAAAAACTCAGCCAAACCTCGAATTATTCTGCGATAAGTCAACCATGTCGCTGGCATAACTCGGCCAAACCTCAAATATGGCAGATGCGAATATTTGATACATTCATGTAATTCAAATACTTTAATAAAATGTAATTAACATTTTTATTCACTTGAGCAGATAATGAACATGAAATTAGCTCTTGTTTGTACCTTTTAAACTTATCCAACAAAATGATAAATCCTAAACCCTATACTTAGCTTCCATTCCTAAACAATTGATCAATATAGAATGTGAAGGGGCTGTAAGTGTGAGATTTTTATTGTATTTTAATATTATAAATCTTAACATTATTATAACCAATACTAATGCTAACATACAAATGTCCGTTTAAATCAAAAATTTAATAATAAGTCAGCCGTGAAAAGTAAATAACTCAACCGTGACGTATTATTCTATATTTAAACACAAAACTTTGAATTATTTTAAATTTTGTTTTTGAAAAATTTGAATTCAAATTTTTGAATAAATTTTTAGAAAACATATTAAATTACGAATTTATTATGTGTGTGTGTGTGAAAAAGTGTACGTAATTATTTTTGGTCTTTCCCCAAAAACACTTTTTGTAATCTCGAGAAAGTATATCATAACTCAGCTGTAATGTAGCTTAACTCAGCTGTAATGTAGCATAACTCAGCCACAATGCGGCATAACTCAGACAAAAAGTTGAAAACAACGTTTCGTATTTCTCTGTTGTTTTTTTTGTCAGAAAACAAAAAGTCTCCACCCGAGTTAAGACGAAAGGCGACATCAATGACGACGAGAGAGAGAGAGACTCGTCAATATGAGTTGAAGCGGTCGGAAAAGATGAGAGAGAGAAGCGGCGATAATTAGGGTTCTTCGACTGACTCGCCGAGAGAGATATATTTTTTTGTGCATGAACAATTACAAAAAACAACAACTCAGCCGTAATTTACAATAAGTCATAGCATAAATCAGCCGTAATGTACCATAAATTAGTCGCAATGTGGCATAACTCGAGTTGGAAAACGAAAAGTTTCCACCCGAGTTGAGACGAAAGATAATAGGAATGACGAGAGAGATTCATATTTCTCTGTTGTTTTTTTGTCAGAAAACAAAAAGTCTCCACCCGAGTTAAGACGAAAGGCGACATCAATGACGACACGAGAGAGAGAGACTCGTCAATATGAGTCGAAGCGGTCGGAAAAGATGAGAGAGAGAGAAGCGGCGATAATTAGGGTTCTTCGTCTGACTCGCCGAGAGAGATATATTTTTGTGTGCATGAACAATTACAAAAAAACAACTCAGCCGTAATTTACAATAAGTCATAGCATAAATCAGCCGTAATGTACCATAAATTAGTCGCAATGTGGGATAACTCGAGTTGGAAAACGAAAATTTTCCACCCGAGTTGAGACGAAAGATGATAGGAATGACGAGAGAGAGAGAGAGAGAGAGAGAGAGAGAGAGAGAGACTCGTCGATATGAGTTGAAGCGCCAACAGATATAAGAGAGAGAGAGAAGTGGCGATAATTAGGGTTCTTCGTCGGAATAGCCGAGATAGAGATATTTTTTCATGTGCATGAACGATTACAAAAAACCACAACTAAGCCGTAACTTACAATAAGTCATAATATAACTCAGTCGTAATATACCATAACTCAGCCGCAATATGGCATAACTCAGACAAAAATTTGAAACGACGTTTCGTATTTCCCTGTTGTTTTTGTCGGAAAATAAAATGTCTCCACCCTTAGTTTAGAAGAAATACGACAGCAATGACGACGAGAAAGAGAGTGACACACCAATAATAGGATAAGCGGCCAGAAGATACAAGAAAGAGAAGCGGCGGGAATTAGGGTTCTTTGTCGGAATCGCCCATGAGAGAGATTTGTTTTTCTGAATTCGTGAACAGTAAGAAAAATGATTTAGTTTTCCTCTATTTTGAATATTAATGACAGAATAACTGTCTATAATGACATGAAAATTCCGTGTATGACGTGGCAATTTTTAATCAAAATATGACCAATGGTGTTAATTGTAATTACACCCATATCACTAAACATATAAGTAATTTTCAAAATATTTATACATTTTAGCAATAAACCAACAAATGTACTATATCTAAGTAATTTTTTCTCAAGTTTATAAAGCAATCTGCTTGCCTAATTAGCATCAGCTTATTTTTGTTAACAAGAGTAAGTTGAATATTTGTGTTAACAAGAGTAAGTTGAATGTTCCACTGATTACAAACCTATTAAAATCAGGAGGTTAAGATTTATAAAACCATATTTTCTAAAGTTTAATCTTTTTCAATCCAAGGGATAAACTTTTATCTGTTAAAGATAAAGTAAGACCAATACACTTACATTCCAGTCCAAGGGATAAACGTTTGCCATTCCAAAAGTCTACTTCATTCATTGTCTCCATCTAAACCTAGTTCAAAATCTCTAACTTTACACTAAAAAGTCAGGAAAACGATCTATTTCTCCCTGAGAACTAACGTATCAATTCAGATAGAGCCCGAACTTTGACTCCGAAGTAGATATCCCCGAAAAAAGTTCAAATCCTGTTTCTCCCGGAATAAAAGTTCAAGGCCTAATTATCCCTAGCTCTTAGTTTTCATTGGTTTATTGTTAACTTAACCGAATTAAATTTGTTTTAACTTGATTAAGTTTTGAAAATTTTGAAATTCCCATTAGAATCCATGTCCAAATCCCTATATTTCTCAATCCCTAACTTTGGATTAAACGATTGTGATGATTTCTGACAGAAATTTTAAATTTTTCAAAGTTTAATCGGGTTTAGGTTACTCATTCGATGATAAAATAAATAATAAACCAATAAAAATCCAGAATTACGGACAATTAGATCTCAAAATTTTATTTCGGAGGGAATTAGGTTTTAAAATTTTTATTTCGGAGAAAAATAAGATTCAAATTTTTGTTTCGAGGATATCTACATCAAGATTAAAGTTTACATTCTATATGGAACGATACCTTAGTTCATAGGAGAAAATAATTGCCCCTTAAAAAAGTCTTAAATGACCAAAACACCCTTATACCATAAACACGTTCGCACTAACATCGCGTGGGCACTTTAGTCTTTCGCCACGCACACCATCTCCTCCACCTCCACCTTCATCAACCATTTTTAGTTTCAGTGTCTTCTTCATCACCTTCTCGTCTTCCCCACTAACACTAAAATCTCTCTTCGTCATCTCTGTTTTCTTGTATCACAAATCACAATCTTCCTCAAGAAACGTTAACACAATCACAGAGCTCATCATAATTTGATTCCTAACTAAAATTGTTAGCTTTTTTTTCGTAACGGTGTATTTTTGTCCGTACATGATGATTTTGATTTTGAAGATATTGACGAAAGATTAGGTTTTGATTTCTGGGTTTTGTGTAACTATGGCGATAGAGTATGAATGTTGCGAGACTAACTTCTTCATACACATAGTTGTGATAGTGTTACTAGTCTTATTCGCTGGATTAATGTCTGGTCTTACCTTAGGTCTTATGTCTATGAGTCTCGTTGATCTTGAGGTTCTTGCTAAATCCGGTACACCTAAAGATCGTTTACATGCTGGTATGTATTGGTTTTGTAGATGTTTAGTTATGTTAATTAACTTCCTAATTTGGGTTTAGATTGGTTTCTAAGTATATTAAATTGTTTCATTGTTACAATGGTACTCACAAATTACAAAATTGATGACTTGTTTTCATGGCTGTGTGATAAATTTGAATGCTTTTGGTTCATTGTGTTGGCTTTTTTGATGCAGCAAAGATATTGCCAGTTGTGAAAAATCAGCATCTTTTGCTTTGTACTTTACTGATATGTAATGCAGCTGCTATGGAGGTATAGTGTTAGGAGTTGAAATTTGGGGAATGTACTTACTTAATAGGGTTTTTGAATGTTGTTTTACAGATAGTAAGTTTTGTTTTTTTTCAGACGCTTCCTATTTTCCTTGATGCTCTTGTGACGGCTTGGGGTGCAATTCTGATTTCAGTGACATTGATTCTTCTCTTTGGTGAGGTGAGGTCTTGTTTTACTTCTCTTTTACCGGACTATTTTGCGTTTGATGTTAAGTTGTCGCTTTGAGTCAAATTTTATGTGTCTGTAATGTAGTTGTTTATGATGTTGACAGTTGATTTAACTTTCATGTGCAGATCATACCTCAGTCAGTCTGTTCTCGTTATGGTTTGGCGATTGGTGCAACAGTGGCTCCATTTGTCCGTGTTCTAGTCTGGATATGCTTACCAGTTGCATGGCCGATTAGTAAGGTGATTCAATGCACACTCGATTCTCTTGTAATGTTTTTATCATTTGTGTGGAAAGGTTCTAGTCCCGCCCTTAGAGTCTTCTTTCTGATGAAATATTTGCTTCTGCTGTGTATATTCCAGCTACTGGACTTTCTACTGGGTCATGGTCGTGTCGCTCTTTTTCGAAGAGCTGAGCTGAAAACACTTGTGGATTTGCATGGAAATGAGGCATGTCTTCGATTTCTCTGCATTTGTTTCGGTTTTTTGTCATTCTGTAAGACCATGAGGAAACGTCCCCATTTGTTTCCCTTATCTTTAAGATGACAAGTTTCTTATGGTTTTTATGACAAGTTTCATAAGCAACGTGGTATCTCATTTCATTCAGGCTGGTAAAGGTGGAGAGTTGACACATGATGAGACAACAATCATTGCTGGAGCTCTTGAACTATCTGGGAAAATGGCTAAAGATGCAATGACACCAATTTCTGACACTTTTGTGATTGATATCAATGCCAAACTAGACAGGTCTTTGGTTTGTTCAACCCCCTGCACACGGATCCCTTCATTCTCCAAGTCATTCTAAACTTAGTTTCTTTTGTCATTCATCAGGGATTTGATGAATTTGATTCTTGAGAAAGGTCATAGCAGGGTTCCAGTATACTATGAGCAACGTACCAACATAATTGGCCTTGTTTTGGTAAATTTCCTTCTCATGATATGTTAAAAGTCATATTCAAGCAGTTGAAGCAGACGAATTTGCTCCTTTATTGTATCTGCATCTAATGGCTCTTAAATTTATCTTTAGGTGAAGAACTTATTGACTATCAACCCTGATGAAGAAGTACAAGTAAAAAATGTGACGATACGAAGAATCCCGAGGTAACTTTACCTATTAGAATTTGATTACCAAATCTACATGACTGAAGACTTATTGAACATGCTTTTGATTTCTTGTTCTGGTTCTCCCATGCACTCCAGAGTTCCGGAAACCTTACCATTATATGATATATTGAACGAGTTTCAGAAAGGACATAGCCATATGGCTGTGGTTGTGAGACAGTGTGACAAAATCCACCCATTTCCTAATAATGATGCTGCAAATGGTAACTGTTTTGTCTTTGTGGGAGTTACAATGGGGATGGAAATTTCTTACACGGACTAATAACTTCCTCCCCACTTTGAATAGGGACTGTAAATGAAGTCAGAGTGGATATGGATAATGAGAGATCCCCACAGGAAAAGAAGTTAACGAGAAGGAGATCACTTCAGAAATGGAAGAGCTTTCCAAACCGAGCAAATTCGTTTAAAGCAGGGTCCAGGAGCAAGAGGTGGTCCAAAGATAACGACGCTGACATTTTGCAACTTAACGAACATCCACTGCCAAAGCTAGCTGAGGAGGAGGAAGCTGTTGGTATTATTACCATGGAAGATGTCATAGAAGAGCTTTTGCAGGTAAGTAACAATTCAATTCTCATAACTTTTTCCTATTATTTTGTTTCAGTTCAGTTGTCATTTATTCATGAATGTTTCTGTAGGAAGAGATATTCGATGAGACGGATCATCATTTTGAAGACTCCTAACAGCCAACTTCAAATGCTTAGTGTTACTTGTCTGAACCACATACGTACATGGTGCAATAGCTCAGAAGAAATCCGATTTCCACGGTACAAGTTTTGATGCGAAATAGTCATATATGTAAGTCAGATCATATGTCATGTAGTAACACTGCTGCTTAGGTATAGTTACTTACACAACAGGCACAAAGATATTCCTAGCATGAACTGTTAATATATATGTAATATGTTACTGTAATGATAATCACCTTTCTTACAATATAATAGGCTAGAGGTGGAAGTTGAATCTTGTCACCAGACTCACCACTATACATATCTATGATATATAGATTGGAAATTCCTTTGTGACCAAATAAAACGAGTCAACAGGACACGTGTTAGTCATGGACGCGGTTCTAAAAACTTTTAGCCAATAAGGTGAAGTATTGTACTGTATTCTAATGTTCCTGTTAGCAGAGAATAATTGTTTTTATATCTCTTCACACAGCTAGGCATGACCAAAAACTAAAATTAATCGTGTTTCTAACTGTAACCGGACCGTTTATAAATACTGTAACCGTATATCTTTGTATCATCTCGAAGATGGTATTAGGCTAATCCGAGATGATCATCCTCAGCAATAGATTTGAGTGTTTTGTCACCTAATAAGAGTGAATAGCTGTCTGGCAAACCCTAAATGTATTGCCTATATAAGGCAAGTGATGTAACACATATCGATTAAGAGAGAAATATCAAATAAATGATTTACCTTTGAAGAGTCATTGAGCTCACACTTGCAGAAAAGCTTCAGCTTAATTTAGTCTCTAAAGCTAAAACCGCCTTAGACCTAAGTAGATGGTCTTCTTCTTCAAACCTAATCGGCAGTCTTTGAGAAGAAGAATCAAGTTGAAGATAAACTCGATCACAAACAAACGAAAATTAAAATCCTAATTTAGTCGGGAACCTAAACAAACTGAAACATTAAGAACCGACTAATAGGAAGTATAGATCCGACTAAGTCGGAAAATATTTACAAAACAAAATATCCAAGCCCAAAAATAAAGATTTATGGCGAGCTTGGGCTATTGAACCAAGCCCAAGCCCAAGCCCAAGCCCACTTCGATTCAATCTACAGGTTCTCTATTCATTCCTTCCCCATCGTCTCTCTCTGTTTTTGCAATTCCTCTGACTTGTGAACAGAGCGCTCTTACTTCTCTTTCTTCTTCGTCTTCGTGTTCGCTTCTCTTCTCTTCTCTTTTGTTGTACGTTCCGTAACCTGGTTTAGTAGTAGTAATACGATTGGAATCTCCTCCCTCTCCCTTCACCGGAAATTTCATAAGCTGAGATTCTCCGACATCAGAATAATCTCCTACTCCTCCCTTCAGGTAAACTTATCCCAAAATCGGGTTTTCGTTATCTTGTCTTACGTCGATCTAATTTGTTCTTTTGTAAAATCAATCGCCGCCTCAAGTGTCAATGCTTTCACATTTGATTCGGTTCATTCATGATCTCAAATCTTAGGGTTTTCTTTTTCCCCAATTTCAAATTCAAATTTATTCGAAATCCGGTTTTATTTGCTGTTTGATTGATTAGGTATGATCAATGTTGGCAGAAATTGATATTTGAATCTGTATCAGATATTTTACAATGTCTGGCTTGCTCGATGGAATCCCTGACGCAGTTGCTCTGAGATGTCTAGCGCATGTTCCTCTACACCATCATCCCAATTTAGAACTCGTCTCTCGCTCGTGGCGAGCAGCGATTCGAAGCCACGAGCTCTTCAGAGTCCGTAAAGAGGTCCAATCACTTGAGCATCTCCTCTGCGTATGTGCTTTCGATCCTGAGAACATTTGGCAAGTCTACAGTCCTTACTCCAATCGTTGGCTCACTCTCCCTCTCCTTCCATCAAGAATTCGCCACCTTGCCCATTTCGGTGCTGTCACCACTGCCGGATTGCTCTTTGTCTTAGGTGGTGGTAGTGACGCTGTTGATCCACTTACCGGGGATCATGACGGTACCTTTGCAACCGATGAGGTCTGGTCTTACGACTTTATACAGAGACAATGGACTCCTCGCGCATCAATGCTTGTCCCCCGTGCTATGTTTGCCTGTTGTGTACTTGACGGCAAGATTGTTGTTGCTGGTGGATTTACTACTTGTAGGAAATCTATATCTGTTGTTGAGATGTATGATCCTGATATTGACGTCTGGACATCTATCCCAGATCTCCATAGGACACACAACTCGGCCTGCTCGGGTTTAGTGCTGGATGGGAAAGTTCATGTTTTGCACAAGGGCTTATCGACAGTGCAGGTCCTTGAGAGCGTTAAACTCGGATGGGATGTCAAGGACTTTGGCTGGCCTCAAGGCCCAATGGCGGTTGTTGAGGACGTGCTTTACGTGATGAGCCAAGGGCTGGTGTTCAAGCAAGAAAGTGACACTTGGAAGATGATTGCGTCGGCCTCTGAGTTTAAGCGGAGGATTGGAATGGCGCTGACAAGTTTGAGTGAGGAGATACTGATCGTAGGAGGGGTGATTGGACCTGATAGGCTCAATTGGGATATCAAGCCCTTGTCAGACGTAGACGTTTTGAACGTTGGGAGTGATCGTCCGGCGTGGCGGAAGGTGGCTCCGATGACAAGGTGTCGCGGGACGATCCTTGGCTGCACGCAGTTGACAATCTGATTGGGAATGCTTTTCAAAATTACCTCGTATTCGGTTTTGTTTGTCTTTTGAATTTCGTCATGTTTGTAAAATGGTACTCACAAATTACAACATTGATGACTTCTTTCATGTTTATGTGATAAATTGGAATGCTTTTGGTTCATTTACAAATGGGTTTTGGCTTTTTGATGCAGCAAAGATATTGCCAGTTGTGAAAAATCAGCATCTTTTGCTTTGTACTGTTTTGATATGTAATGCAGCTGCGATGGAGGTATAGTATTAGGAGTTGAAATTTGGGGAATGTACTTACTTATGTGTTTGATGTTATGTTGTCGCATGAACTGTAAATATATATGTTTATATTGCACAACATAACTCTCCAAAGGGAAAACTCAATATGTCAAAAGTGCAAAGTAAATTCAGACCAATCGAGGAATCGAAATGTAACCATGAAGTACCATATCGTTTTACACCTCGTAGGGAAAACATAACATAGCTCAATGTTACTATAATGATCATCACCTTTCTTGCAATATAATAAGCTAGAGGTGGAAGTTGAATTCACCACTAAACATATGTATTTTTTTTTTTGGTATTACCAAATATGATATAACAAAATATACCACAAAATTTTGTTTGTTTGATAATTTTTTTGTGATATATTTTGTTATATTATTTTGTGGTATATTTATTTGTATAATATTTTGTTAATTTTTTTTAGTAAAATTATGCAATTATTTATTTTTCTTAGTGGTTTATAAAAGAGAATTTTATAAACTTTGTGACAGATAGAACGCCGACGCAAGTCATTTCGCATGCTCAAAAATATTTCCTTCGACAACTCACGGACGATAAAGACAAAAGAGGGTCAAGGAAAGAAATACAAAAACACAAAAAAAAACACATTCAGTATATATAACAAGAAAGTGGTGGATCCAAGAAATGTTTTGGGAAATTATAAAACTATCATTTTCCCAATAGTCGTTTCAAAAAAAAAAAATAAATAACACTAAATATATGATATTGATTCAAACAAATGTGTAAACTTGAAAATATACACAAATTAGCTTTATATATGTGTAAAATTATATACAGTTTACTATTACTTGTAGTTAGCTGAAAATTAATTTACTAAAACCAAAATAGAGAGGTAAAATAAAATAAAAAATACTTATTAAACACAACTGACAAAAAATGTTCACAAATGACAATCATCTTTACTGTCTTTATTTGTTATTCTCATATGTAATTTTATATTTTCCTTATGTTTTGCTTATTTTTTGCTTAGTTTTGTCAAATATTTTGTGCTTATTAATTTTATTTTACTCCTAAAAATTATACCATAAATATAAAATAGTCAAGTGAAGATTTAAATAAAAATTTTAAAAATTTGTCTAAAATATTTTAGTTGTGTCTATTTATGCTATGTTTGGAAATTTGTAGAGTGTATGTTTTATAATTTTCCAGAAAATTTGTTATCTATAAAATACATAATCGCCAAAAGAGTGGCTGCTCGAATTTTAACACAAATTAAGGTTTCTTCTAAAACAATTTCAAGTCAACCCGACGATTTAAAACTAAACCATCCAACCTGAAATTGATAGTGTTGATCGACACTAACCCTTGGTAGTGCAACGAGAGTATCGAAAGGTTAAATGGACAGGCCACTTCTGTTCCCAACATCGAGAAATAGAACATCATTCTCACACTCATTTCAAGTGGAGGTTCAGGAAGTTTGTGAAGAACCATCTTGTCCCTAGCTGAGGAAGCCTTCAAGGTGGCTTCTTTTCGATGAGCTATACTCAAAAAAGAAAACACTTATGTGTATTGTTGCGGATCCAAGAAATTTTGGGGAAATTATAAAAATATCACTTATCCAATATTCTCTTAAAAAATAAAACTAAAAATATCATTAAAAATATGATATTGTTCCAAACATATGTGTAAACTTATAAAAATATAAAAAAATTAGCTTTATATATGTGATTTTATATATACTTTGTATACACTTTACTATTACTTGTAGTTAATTAAAAATTAAGTTTGTAAAACCAAAATAGAGAGGTAAAATGATTAAAAATATACTTATTAAACACAACTGACAAACAATGTACACAAATGACAATCAACTTTACTGTCTTTAAGCCCACTATTTTTAATTTTGCATTTTTATTTGTTATTCTCATATGTAATTTTATATTTTGCTTATTTTTTGCTTAGTTTTGTCAAATATTTTGTGCTTATTAATTTTATTTACTCTTCAAAATTATACCATAAATATAAAATAGTAAATCCAAACCTTAAATAAAAATTCTAAGAATTCATTTAAAACATTTTAGTTGTCTCAATTTGTGCTATATTTGGAAATTTGTGGAGTGTATGTTTTATATTTGTCCATAAAAAACTTGTCATCTATAGATAAAGAATATTCATACTTATGTTTTGTTAGCTTTGTGACTATTAATACAAGTAATAGATGGACAGACATGGACTAGTAGAAGTACTACTTGTTTTCTAATTATTATTTATCTCATTCCTATTTTTTATATTTTATTTATTGATTTTCATATAACTTTGTATTTTTGTTTTTTCTAAGATTTTATATAAGAATAAATTTGTATTTGTGTACGTATGAAACGTACACACTTGTATTTAGTTGACATAAATAAGAAAAATAATACTTTGAGTATTTATAAACTGTATACTTTTTGAATGTTTATCTATCAAATTTATACTTTGAATGTTCACTTACTATTTTTTAAAGTATTAGACATCCAAACCTTCTGCATCCACTAAAAACCAACTGAAAACAAATAAAAGAAAATATTTCAGAATAGCTTGATATCTTTCATTTAATTAATATGTTGTGATGTTCAAAATATTTCATTCTTTTTATGTAGGAATTTTAAAATTTTTGGAGTTTTAAGTTTTTAGTTGCAGTATATAAAAATTTGAAGAATTTTTATGTAATCACTAATTTGATTGATAACCAATATTTAGAGTTGCACAAAAGAAAACAATGAACATATTTTATCTTATCTGATAAGGCTTCAAAACCTAAGTAAGTACTACAAGATATTTTAGTCTTAATATTTCTGATTTTTTATGAGAAATAAAAATTTTGTTTCTCAATAGTAATTTGAAAATTTGAAAGATTAAAGCAGTTATAAATTATTTTATATACTTGATGCATATTATTACTAAACCTAGTTTATAAAACTATTTTCATAAAGAATCATTAATCGTATATATATATATACTAAATTAAACTCACACGTACTGAAATAATGTAAGTTTTACAAAAAAATATCGATTATGTGAACTATGGCTGTAGTAAAGTATATATGTATATCAATTTGCATCACTTTGATGGGTGAATTAAATTTTTATACTCAGTTGACTGCAAAATTAAGAATATAGTATATATATTTGTATAATTAGTTCTCTCTCATCAACTTGTATAAGTGGACAAAAATATCCTTTCGGATCTAACAAATTATTTAGCAAGATAATAATATAAGTATCGACGATACTGTTTATCAAATACATAAGTAAAATCATGTTATAAGTTAGATGAATAACTATTAAATTACAATGATAACAATATATATACACATATAAGTTTATAAATATATCGTGTTAAATTATTTCGTATCGCGATAATTTATGATTTATGTGTTAAGTTTATATTTACATATATAACCACTATTTTATCAACCCATACCGATATATAATTTTGTTTTAATTGTAAAATCAAAACCCTAACCACTATTTTATCAACCCAAACCGATAAATAATTTTGTTTTAATTGTAAAATCTAAACCCTAACCACTATTTTATCAACCCAAACCGATATATAATTTTGTTTTAATTGTAAAATCTAAACCCTAACCACTATTTTATCAACCCAAACCGATATATAATTTTGTTTTAATTGTAAAATCTAAACTCTAACCACTATTTTGTCAACCCAAACCGATTATATAATTTTGTTTTAATTGTAAAATCTAAACTCTAACCACTCCTTTATAAACCCAAACCGACATATAATTTTGTTTTAATTGTAAAATCTAAACCCTAACCAATTATTTATAAACCCAAACCGACATATAATTTTGTTTTAATTGTAAAATCTAAACTCTAAGCCCTATTTATAAACCTAAACCGATATATAACTTTGCTTTAATTATAAAATATAAACCTTCAAAATATATTAAACCATGTTTTATTAAAGATATTATATATATTTATAATTTTATATTTATTGTACTAATTCAGTTATCAGCTAACTAAATACTTCAAGGTTAAAATTGTCTTAAAAAAGTAAACCTAATTATGAAAAGAAGAGTGACATATAGTTAATTAAATGGCCAACTGGGTATATAGCTTACAATTTCCCTTTGATGGGGTATATACATAGATAAAAATTAATTTAATATGATTTTGTTAATTTTAACATCAATCATTTACAACTGATATACACACTTGACATCAGTATTATAAATGTTGCAAATATTAACGTCATTTTAATAAATTGATGCTAACATCATTTGTATTAAACTAACACAAAATATCTAAACTTTTCTATTATTGTCATGTTTACATTTGGTAAAACAGTATGATAAACAATTCTAATGCAAGTTTTCATCTCTTCTATCTTCCAAAGAAAAAAGGAAATTAAAATTTCAGTATTTATACAATACAGTATTGTGCAAATTGTAACAAATGAACTGTTTTAATATCCTAAAGGAACATCACTGTCATGCAAAAATATATTTTTAGTTTCTGTCTCGTTTTCTCTTCTTTTCCTTCTTCTTGTCCTTTTTACTATGCTTCTTCGTATACTCCTTTCTTATCCTCCGACTATGCTCAATATCTGAGTCATGCCGCAGTGAAGGTGGTCTCACTGGCCCTAGAACTACCTTTCGTTCTACTGTATCGGAACTTTCCAACTGTCCTTCCTCGACGGGAAGATAAGGGCCTGTTTCGTCCATCATAGCACCGATAGAGCCTCTGCCACGTTTTTTCCTGTCATTTACAGGAAGATTGAGAAGACGTTTTAGGATACATGAAAGAGAATGAAGATAGCTAGCAAACTCAAAGGTGAAAGAGGCTGCTGCTACATTGAGTGTGAACTGACATACCGTGGTAGGAGAGAAGTCTCAGTTTCATCATCTCGTAAGCCTTCATCATCTTCTGAATACCATCTCTTGTTTGATGATGTACACGTAATCTTTTTCTCATCGACCGAGCTGCATCTCTTATCCAGACTCCTTTTCAAGAAACTACCATTCTGTTTCATTTGGCTACTACTACTGCTTTCCTCTCTATCTTTCCTCTTGAGTCTTTCATCTTCTAGCTCAATCTCTTTCTTCCGAGCCCTCCACATCTCACTGGTTTCCACCGCTTTGTTTGCTGTGTACGGTCAAAGAAACAAACATGTAAGAGTAAAAAAAAAGTAAACAATGAGCTTTTAAACAGCATTTAGTACTAGACAGTTGCAAATCACAAGCTCTCGTAAACCAGAGATTACGCTATCAACGATATATGTTTCTTTCCGAGCAAACCAAATACTAGTGAAGAAGTCAAGAAACTATATTACGAAGGAACCATATAAAAACCATAAACCACCAACAAAAATGTCACATGTTACCAACCTTCTCATTAACCAACAAAGAACCTAATCCCTTCGAGAAACCGCAGCTATTGCTGCTTCAAGAAACATAGATTAAACGACTTGAGTTACTTAGTTCAATCTATAATATCCAATGTTATCACATACATAGACAAGAATTTAAAGAGAAAATATCATGACTTTAAACTAGTTTACTAACAGAAATCGATCAAAGAACCCGAACATATGTTACGGAATATAAAAAGATTTAAAGGGTTAGTAAAGAAAGAAGCTTACATTGCTGAACACTAAGAACAGTGGCTTTGAGAAACCTTGAGTTAGGTCGAATCCTTACATTAGGTTTCTCAAGATAAGCTCTAACACCATCTTTCTCAGCTTGTCTTCTCAATTCTGCTGCTTCTCTTAATAGTATTGAAGCTATTCGATTCTCAGTTTCCAGATCCATCCTAAATCTCTGTAATCACAAGAACACACCTTTATTCTCTAACATGGGCATATCCAAAAACAAGCGTGGAAGCACGAGGCAACAGCTAAAGAGAGTTAAATCAAGAATTCTAAAGCTTTCTACCAAGAAACTTGTGTAAAGACTTGATCTTTACGATTCGAGAGCAAGACTCAATAATCGAAGAAAAAAACAGAGATTTTTGAATTAGGGTTTCTTAGATAACCTAATTGCTTGCGAATTGTAGACTAAAAAGGGAATGAATTCGTAGTATGATCAAAATACCTGAGGAATCAAAGCTTTGCAGATTCTGGAGATTTCTCGAAGACTCGAAGGCAAAAAAATTGTGGTTGGGCGTGGCGATTTGAATCGATCGATCACCGAGAAAGCTTCTGAGTAAACCGGACCTAATGGGTGTTCTATTTGATTTGTCGGTTCAGAGATATATTCGTTTGGTTTTTTTTTTTGTTTTTGGTTTTGTTCACTCCCTTTGACCAGAGTCTTCCCATGTGGCGTTGATTAAAATTTTTTTTTTTTATCATTTTTTCTTTTTAAAAATAGGAAAGGGTGTAAATATTTTGTAAACCCTTACTAAAGCTTAAAAATTGCAGATCCGGCCGCCACCAAATCCAAAAGCGTATTTAATTTCGGATACCCATTCGATTTCTGATCCACACATTTTGTCTATATCGATTGGAGGCTCTCTAACTCAACGACAGTTTCAAAGTCACTAGTCGAGAGCCGTTTCTTTTCACTTGTGAGTACAAGTAAAGAAAATCCAAATTTGTGTAAGTCAAAATCGATATAGTTTCTTTTCAATTTTATGTTAGATCTGATTGAACGTTGTCGATTTGGTAATCTTAAGTTGGGGTTGTTGATTTTTTTTATAACTTGAGTAGGTTACTATCCCAATGGAAGTGTGAAGGACAAGGGAATGATGCGTACAAAGAACACATGATTTGATAAATAATAAGATCTAACACATGAAATCATACAAGGAGCAGCTGAAATCATAGAAGAAGATGAGACTCGTGAAGATGATACCGAAGAAATAGAGTCAAATTCGAAGTCAAATCTAGAGTCAAATTTTGGGGATTCAATGGTATGTACAATTTGGTATAACTAATTATCTAGTTACTAAGAAATTCATGAATCAAAAAAGTACAACTTGGGGAAATTTGGTGTAACTAGTTAATTTTTGATTAAAAACTTGAAAAAGTACAACTTGGGAAAACTTGGTATAACTAAATATGTCTTCTAGGAATCCGAGGAGGAAACTTAAGTAATACAACCATTGAATATGTACTTCAATCAGTTAGAGTATACAAATCCATTCAAGATTTCTGGAAAGTGTTATATCTCTAAGGCAATGGACCTATTAAGAGCTCATCTTAAAGCCCATGAGTTGGAATGGTTCGTATCACACCCACAGTTAAAACATTTCTTGCATATACCAAAGGATGCAAATCACAAACTAATGGGTATGTGGATGTTGTTTCGTCGGATGGAGTCTTTAGGGAAGAGAAAGAATGTTGTTTCATAGTCAATGGTATTCCCATAAGGTATTCTCTTAGAGAAATGACAATGATTTATGGGTTATACTACCATGAGTATCCACGTTACATGGAATCATTCGATAGTACAGTTTTTGTTGGGAAGCACTTTGGGGTTGGGGCAACAATAAAATATGCAGACGTCAAAGAGAAGCTATTATCGATGAAGAGACGTTCTCCAGATCGATTGAAGATGGCGGTTCTCTACTTCTTATGTAGCGTCATCATACCAAAGAAGAATGTAGGAAAGAAAGCAACATCGGTAGAGTCATTCTTTCTTAGGTAGGGACATCTTTCTCTCTTTCTCAGGCTTTTCCTTCTCGACCTTATCCTTCTCAACTTGCTCTTTCTCGGCCTTATCCTTCTCATCTATCTCCGTCTCAGCTTGCTTCTTCTCGGCCTTATCCTTCTCAGTGTTAGACAAGATATATGTAAATATATTATTTCTTATATTAGTTATAGTATCAAGTGTGAATATTCTTGTACACGTTCTCGTACGTTACACTATGTAACCTCTTTTCCTTCGACCTCTGACCTTCTCTCTCTCAAATCTCTCTTCTTCTTCTTCTTAAACTCAAAACTCTCTTGACCCATAATTGAAGAAGAACGATCCGAAATCATAATCATTCATGAAAGACCTGTGTCCACCATACCACGAGCAAGCGTATGGAACTACCGGCCAAACCACACGTCCATTGAAGTTGGGATTTGAAATTCATCCACAATATGGTTATTTTAAAGGAATGAACGAGCAACATTAGTCCCCCATCGAGGTATTTTGAGAGATGGCCGTGAGAGCTTTTATGTGATCGTCTTTTTCTTGGAGGGCTTGCATGAGTTCGGGATCACAGTTATATATTTGTGATAATAACGAGGAATAAGAACCAAGTCTTTTGGCTAATTTTCGTACACCAAAAATGAATACAAAAATGTTGAAAGAATTGTAAGTAATGAAATAATTGAAACAAAAAATAATCACCTCAAGAACGATTTCGTACACCATGTCCTTAGGGATTAGTGTGGGTAACCCATTTTCATCGCAAAGTTGGGATAAGATTAACTCATCCATCCCCTTTCGGGAAATGCCATTCACTTGTTCAGCCACCGGGTCTTGAATTTCATTGGTCTTTTTGTTGGTGTGGGTGTCTTCCATCAACGTTATCGGGAACAACACCATCTCTTTTAGTCTTCAAAATAAAATTTTAATATCACACGTTTTAAAAGTTCATTTTTTAAAAAATGCTACAAATGTGAGAACTTCCAAGTTATTTTCCACGGGTATAGAAGCTTGTTGACACGACTTTGTGCGTTTTTATCCCTTTCCCGCCTCGGTTGCATTTCTGGTTCTTGTATTTTTGTAAGGACGTTACGTTTGTGTCGAGTTTTGCCCAATATTCTTTCAATCCTTGGTACAACTTGTCATGTATCCCCTTTGGAGTCTCTACAACAAGCCTTTTTTTCTTCCACTCATTTAAAGTGTTGGAATATTGAGTCGCCGCCTTTTTGTTAAATTCATGACGGACTCTAGGTGTTATATCTCGGTCCAATTGAAGTCTTGCAATAAGATTAAAAGATAAGTTAAAACAAAATTTTCAAATAAAGAAAATAATATTTGAAAAAAATTACAGTATTTTCCGCAAATTGTTTGAACCAAAGATCTCGATTATCCGATGGCATCGACGAGTATGTCGGATATGGTTTTTTGAGGAGTCCATACATCATCCAATTTAGAAATTTGTTTTATGCCGTTTGCCGATTTCTCAAACCTCCAAAAGTTTGATCTTACATTAATAAATAATATATGAAATAAAAAATGTGAAGAAAAGTTTGAGACTTTAGTATGTAGAATTGTTGATATAATCGGGATCAACGGGATGTGTGATTTGCATGGATGAGTACATTGAAGGATCAGTCGTTAATGCATAACTTCATCAATTGAAAAATAAATATCATCCTTTTTTTTTCTCAAACAATCATCAGTTACGATATTTGATTACTGTATAAATAAAAATCCAAAACGTCAAAATATTAAAGTCAGGTTTAGTAGTTAATGTAACGCTTAGACCGTTGGAATGTTACAATTAGTACTCTTAAAAACCATATAATGTTATCCGATATATGGATAGTCAAGTTTATTATATATATGACACAATTATTATAATTACTTAACAAAACTGACATCTAACGTAACCGAATTACCAAACCAGACCAACTTTGGTATAAGTTTTGCTAGAGCTTCCATATAAGTTTTGCTAGAGCTTCCATAATACTGAATCAACCAAACCGAACCCAAAAAATGATTGAAATCCTTACCCAAAGATTCTTTTTCTTGCACCAACGCAGTCTTTGTACCACTTCAGCTTCTAAATGGAAACATATTGTTGAGGAATTGTTGAAGAATTGTTGAGTAATTTAAAATGGTTACATCATTTGTATGTTGAGGAATATTTGAGTAATACTTGAGGAATATATGAGGAATTACGGGGATTTGCACAACTAACATTTTTATGATACTTTTTTCTACAAGTACCCTCTCTACCTGTCTATTTTCAAAAATACCCTCTTCAATGTACAAAAGAACTAAACTACTCTTCTTTATTATAACTCATGATGAGGACAAGAATATATTCTTTCAAACAAAAAGAATATTCCTTTCAACAAAAAGAATAATACTTCCGACAAATTTCCCGCCAAATTTTCCTGCCAAAAAATTTCCGACCAAAAATTTTCCCGCCAAAAATTTCCGCCAAAAATTTCTCGCCAAAACAAATTTCCCTCCAAAATTTTCCGGCAAAATTTTTTCCGCAATTCCTTAAAAAATCTTTAAAAAAACCTTGTAAATATTTTTAAATCCCTTAAAAAATCCTTTAAAAAACCTTGTAAATCTTTTAAAAGTCATTCAAAACCTTTCAAACTTGAGTAAACCTTTTAAAATCATTGTTAATCATTTTATAACATTTATAAACACTTGTAAATCCCTTTAAACCCTTTATAACCGTGATAAATCATTTAATAAAAACTTTTATAAACTTCTAAAACCCTTTAAAAACCCTTGTAAATCCTTAAATCCCATTTTAAAGAACTTGTAATACATTTAAAAACTTTTGTAAACCCTTTAAAAACCTTTGTAAACTTCTAAAACCCTTTAAACCTATTTTTAAATCTTTGTATGCCTTTAAGTACACTTGTAAATCCTTTTAAAAAGACTTGTAAATCCTTTTAAAACTGTTATAAACTTATAAAAACCATTGTAAATCATTTAAAAACCATTTAAAAACCTTCGTAAGCTTCTAAAACCCTTTAAAAACCATTACAAATCTTTTAAAAATCATTTAAAAACTCTTGTAAATCCCTTTAAAAACCCTTGTAAACCCTTTAAAAGACTCTTTAAAAAATCTTGTAAACCCTTTAAAAAATTTGGCGGGAAAATTTTGTAAAAATATATTTTTTTTATGGGAAAATTTTTGCGGAAATTTTTTTGGCGGAACAAATTTTCTCGGAAATTTTTTTGGCGGGAAAGTTTTTGGCGGGAAATTGTTGGGGAGAAAATTTTTGGAAGAAATATTCCTTCCTTTGGTAAAATGACCATTAAAATTTAAGAGAGGACAAAAATAAAAATGACAAAAAAAGTATTTTTAAAAGAAGGTATCATAGAAAGGTTATTGGTATCAATTTCTCAATATAAAATATAGCATTTTTTTAAGCAAATTAAATTATAAAATTAACAAAATAATTATACTTATGAAAATATTAATCAAAGAAATATTTGTTATGAACAGTATTAGGTAAATAAATAAATCAAAATATTATATTTCAAATTTTATATAAATAAATTAATTATTTCAATAATGTATTATATTATTTCTAATAAATAGTTCTTTAATTAATCATTTTATAAGTATGATTATATTATTAATTTTTTAAAAACATTCAGCTAGATTCAGCAAAAAATCTTAAATATATTCATCTAATTCAGCAAAAATTCTTCGGTTACCATTTACATCCAAAGTGTGCATACGTTATAATCACCAAATTTATTGTGTAGAAATAATGCATTTTCAGGAAACAAAATCAGTATAAATAGAAGAGAGAATTACATCTTGAATTGCTTCTTGAGGGGAAAGAAGGGACAATACTTAAGAGGAAAGAAAGAAAAAAAATGATATTCCTTCCTTTTATTTCGTTTTTGTTTTGATTAATTAAGATTATACTCAATTGTTAGTTTGTTACTACATGTATATAATTAAATATAAAATTTAAATAGATAAATTGCAACTATGATCAATCTTTTATTTCCATTCTTATTATGTTCATAGTGTATTGTGTATTGATTAATACTTTACATCGTGAATTCATGATCATACTCCATCTCGTTAATAAACTTTCTTGACTTAAAAATTTAATAATGGTTTTGTCTCATTTCACATTATTACAAGAAAAAAAAAATCAAATTTGGATAAAACATATATATAAGGTATTATTATTTTTTGGACCAAATATATAAGGTATTATTATGTATTAATTTTAATTGGATAAATTTTGTTCTTCATTAAACTGTATTTTATTCAAAAATGAATATACAAAAAAATATGCAAAAAATAAAGAGTTACAGTCACTTGCGGACCTATGTAGAACAAATGTGGTTCAATTGACACACCATTAATTTAATTTTTTTCTCAAGAGGTTATGGACTTGTTATTATTAAACTCCTATATTTCGTTTTTGACACCCCATTAATTAATTATAGTTTTTCGTTTTTGACACCCCATTAATTATAGCCCATTATTTTTGTTCAGTTGTAAGAAATACTAAAAAATCCACTACAAATAATCTAATTAAAGTAGTCCATTAATAATAACTAAGCCTAATAACATATGTAATAACCTAAAGCCCAACTAATTGACTAACCTAAATAATAACTTTAAGAGACGTCATCTTTGACACGGTTGAGAGATGTTTTTCAGCAATGAAGATCGTAAAAGCAGATCAATGTAATCGAATTGGATATCAGTATTTGAACAAATGTTTAGTTTATTTTGCTGAGAAAGATATTTTTGAAACTATAACAAATGAGAAGGTGATGCCAAGATTTCAAGATATGAAAGATCGTAGAGTGATTTTGTAAAATGTTTTCGATTTTTGTAAGAATTTTTTAAATATTTTTAAGATATTCATTTATAACTTTTTAAATTATAACTTAACACCGGTTTAAAATTTTTTTGGATCCACTACTGGTCATAGTACATGTTAGAATAATTATATTTTACATTTTATATAATTAGTAAAAGGATTGCACGTGTATAAACTTAATACTGATAAATTTATTAATTATAAAAATTACAACGTGTGAAAAAAACAAATTAAAAAATGTTAATTATTCAACGCGGGGTCAAGACAAGTCAAAAACAGACAACACGCAAACAAGAAAGAAAAAGGAGAGACAGCAAGCCGACAAAAAAGAACAACTACAAAAAGATACGAAGAAGAAAACGTACGAACTCCAAACAGTTGTTGACCAATCAAGACCATGGGAACTCAAATTCCTCGGACTTGGTCGGAGCTCCCTCCTGATTTGCTAGAATCTATTTACAATCGATTAAGCTTCACTGACTTCCACCGCGCAAAGCTCGTGTGTTGGAACTGGAATTTGATTTCAAAGCTAACACTCCCCAAGAAAATCACATCTCCATGGCTGATGCTGTTTCCTGAAGACAACAACAACAACGAAGATGGCTCTGGTTCTGTCCTTCTGTTCAATCCAGAAGAAGAAGAAAGAACTTACAAAACAAAAAGAGACTTCTCAGGGACTCGGTTCCTTGCAAACTCAGAGCAATGGTTCCTAGTAATAGACTCTCAATTCAATCTCTATATAATCGATGTGTTTAGCGAGACTAGGATCGATCATATGCCTCTAGAAGAGTCTCTCTTAGATAAAGACGACTCCGAAGATTTAAAAGGTCTCTTGTGGGTAGACGAGAAGACGACAGAGTTTGTAGTAGCCTTGTTCTTCAACTTCCCTAGTGGAAACGTTGGATTTTGCAAGAAAGGTGATGATCACTACACTAAAATCCCGCTACATTGCGGAGTCCCATGGAGGTTACAAGGCTTAACCGATGCGGTACTCTTTGGTTACAATCTTTACATCCGCACGCAACTTAGTTACATTCGGATCCTAGATTTGTCTAAACAACAAGGTTTTGAGGATGTTAACAAGTATGAACCATTTCAATTGTTTTATTCAACTCAAGATTGTAGTTTTGCGGTTACAACAAGAGGAGATGTTTTGTTGGTCAAGAGCATCTTCGATAACGCAACCACTGAAAGCTTCCGGATCTTTAAGAATATAGAGTACAATTCTCAAGAAGAGGTTGATTCTTTAGGTGATGAGGCTTTGCTAATTGACTTGGGTATTCCTATGCCTAGCATTGCACCAAACTCTATATATTTTACCCGGCATGGTCGTATCTATCACAAGGAGGATTTAAAACTTGACATTTGTGTGTTCGATCTCGAGACCAAGATTCTCAAACGTTTTTCTTGTCTCTCCAACATGAAGCTCAAGGATGCTCGATGGTTTCTTCCGACTACTTGACATTTCCAAAACTTTTCATTTAATTTCCTCTATTTTGATATAAAGTTTATGTAATGAAACGATTCTTGTGTAAGAATATGACCCAATTTGTGTAAATAGTATCAGTTTTTTATTCAAAGATTACAAAATCTCTAAATATTAAATCAATCAACTACAACAAACGACTTAGACCAGTGACCTATACTCACTTCTACATATAGCAGCCTCCATGATCGTTATGGGATCAATCTCTCCATAATGATCCAAGAACATTTTAAACAAATTCTTGGGAAAACCACTTACCAAAGCTACCCATTTCTTGTTTCCAAGAACATGCGTTGAACTCGAATCCCTCAGGTTCCAAAACACTATCTTCGGAACAACTAGTCCGTACCCTTTCTCTATATACTTGCACACAATCATCTCATAATCTGTTTCCCATCTATTAGGAGTTCATTGTCTCCAATAGTCTTGGGTAGTCCTGGCTGTCGAGTATTCGATTTGGGTCCGGGTATTTTAGATAGGAAAATTTAGGATCCTATCGATTATTTTAGGTTTTCGGTTTGGGTTATTTTAGGTTCTTTTCCGGATATTCGAAAGTGACTTTTGAATAAATTTAGAAAATATGTCTAATTAATTTTTTAAATATTTAATCTGTTTTAGTTTAAAAATATTTGATATTTATGGATTTATAATTGAAATTTTGGTTATTGGATTATATCAAGTCTAAATATTAATTAATATTTTAGATACATAACTAGGTGTATATCGGGTACACATTCAGTTCTTGGTTTGGTATCAGTTTGGTTCCAGTTTTTTTTCGGTTCTCAAGTTTACTATCCATTCGATTACTACGATAATTTCGGTTTGTTTTGGTTCCTTTTTTTTCGGTTCGATTTCGATTTAGTACTTTTAATTCGGTTATTTTGTCCATGACTAATCTAATATAATCAAAACTAAACTGAACCTAAACCGAAAATCTAAAATAAACTCTCCTATCGGAAATAGCCGGAACCAAATAGATATATCTGCAACTGAACCAATACCCGAACACGGAACACCCAGTAGGCTGGCTCCATTAGAATGCAATGTCCATTTTGTTAAACCGGTTGTACAAAAAAAACTGGTTTGTTTCACTCAAACCAGCTCGAACCCTAATTTTATCAGTCTTTCAATCACATAAAAAACCTAAGACACGAGACTCTGCGAACACTCACTGTATCGTTACCCTCAGATTTTGAAAAATCCTAAGGCGAAGAACAAAAATGTCGTTGACCAATCAGCTCTCTTCTTCAATGATTTCATCTTCTTCTTCAACATTCTTAGCCCCTTCAAATCTACATACCAGGTAACTCTCTCAATTCAATCTCGCCATTAAATTTGTGTTTTCTTCGTTTGTTCTGTTTAATCTTTACTTCGCTGTTCTGTTTCAGACCTCGAAATGCATCTCTTTCAATGTCTAAAAGGGTCAGTTCAATCAAATGTGAGGCTTCTCAATCAGGTAAGGTTCAAAATCATAACTTTGAGTAAAAAGCTTTGAACTTTGTTAATAGTGTAATCTCTGTTTTGGTCACAGAGTACAAAACAAGTGTTCCAAGGAATTCGAATATGTCCAAACTTCAAGCTGGGTATCTTTTTCCAGAGGTTTGTAATCAGAATCTTGTATTTGGTTTTAGGACAATGTTGTGACATTGTTTCACTGACTTTGTAACGTTGTAACCAGATTGCAAGAAGAAGATCTGCACATTTGGTGAAATACCCAGATGCACAAATCATTAGTCTTGGTATAGGTGACACTACTGAGCCAATCCCTGAAGTCATTACTTCTGCTATTGCAAAGGTACTTACTTTTCAATAATATTTTGTATATAGTTCAGAAAATATTGCATTTTTGGTTCTTAAGTCTTTTGTATTTCTCTGCAGAGAGCTCATGAGTTGTCTACAATAGAAGGTTACAGTGGTTATGGTGCTGAACAAGGTGCAAAGGTTAGTGAAGTCTTCATTGCTACTTTAAGCTATTCTTATTAGTCAGTGGAAGATTTATATGTCACAAATGTGTTGAATTGAACCTTGAAGCTCATAAGCATTGTCACTTTTGAAATAACAGTTAACTGTATCTTGGTCATCAAAAAACTATGATCTTTATCAACTACACTTGAAACAAAAGCTGTTGTACGATCTGGATCTTGATTAGTTACATGCATATTGTCGAGATTTTGCATTTCTGCTGTGTAGTGCATCTGTTTCTTTAGTTAAGAGGAGATGATAAACCTGTTTCTTGTTTCTGAATTATGTAAGCATCGTTGGTGAATCTTGTAACTAACTGAAACTTTTCGTTTGAGCAGCCATTGCGATCTGCGATTGCTAAAACATTCTATGGTGGCCTTAGCATAGGGGATGATGACATTTTTGTCTCTGATGGTGCTAAATGTGACATATCACGTCTCCAGGTTTGTTTTGAGTATTGCTTTGCCAAAATTATCTGATGAAAATTCAAGAGAAGAACAATTATATTAGAAACTTACTGACACATTGTATCTTGATATACCACTTTTATCAGGTTATGTTTGGTTCAAATGTTACAATTGCTGTCCAGGATCCTTCATACCCGGTATCTGATGAAACATGAAACTAAACTCTTGTTAAGTTCTGTTAATTTTCTACTATCTTTTAATGTTGCTTCACTTGTCAATTTAATACACAGGCGTATGTCGATTCTAGTGTTATTATGGGTCAGACGGGACAATTTAATACCGAAGTCCAGAAGTACGGGAACATTGAGTACATGAGATGCACTCCTGAGAATGGCTTCTTTCCTGACTTATCCACTATTGGTCGAACAGATATAATATTTTTCTGTTCCCCGAACAATCCTACTGGTGCTGCTGCCACAAGAGAGCAACTAACACAGTTGGTTCAGTTTGCAAAGAAGAATGGATCAATTATCGTGTATGATTCTGCATATGCAATGTATATGTCGGATGACAACCCGCGCTCCATCTATGAAATCCCTGGAGCTGAGGAGGTAAAGCTGACTCTAAGCTGTGAATGTGATGTTTGTTTAGTTATGGCTATGTCACTAAACTGACTCTTGATTGAAATGCAGGTGGCGATTGAGACATCTTCTTTCAGCAAATATGCAGGGTTTACTGGAGTAAGACTTGGTTGGACTGTGATCCCAAAACAACTACTGTATTCTGACGGATTCCCCGTTGCTAAAGACTTCAATCGTATAGTCTGTACTAGCTTCAATGGTGCCTCTAACCTCTCCCAAGCTGGTGGACTTGCTTGCCTCTCCCCTGAAGGGCTTGAGGCAATGCGCAAAGTGATTGGATTCTATAAAGAAAACACAAACATTATCATCGACACATTCACTTCGCTTGGCTACAATGTGTATGGAGGGAGGAATGCACCGTATGTTTGGGTAGAGTTCCCGAAACAGAGTTCGTGGGATGTGTTCTCAGAGATTTTAGAGAAGACACATGTGGTTACAACGCCGGGGAGTGGGTTTGGACCAGGAGGTGAAGGGTTTGTTCGTGTTAGTGCCTTTGGGCATAGAGACAACATATTAGAGGCATGCAGAAGATTCAAGCAGCTCTACAAATGATGAAACACTAATCATCCCCATCTATTAAGGATTCAAAATCAAGTTAAAGTTGTAGATTGAATAAAGTTGTTGGATATGAGATTGGTTTATTGTTCCCATTTTATCTGGACTTGTTTGCGAAAACAAGTATTTGAAATATCATTGTGTCACATTGTAGTTGTCTAAGATGAGGACCCAACAACAACAAGCACTAGCTAGTCCTCTTTCAACATATAAGCATCCAAATTATCCAAATTTAAAATTTACATATGATTAGTTCTATGTTTAAAGTTGAACTTTTAATTTTACCGTATATAGTAAACTTTAAGCATTTAAGAAGTTTAAAATACTACAATTAATTGATATATCTAAACAAAATGAAAGTCTAAAATTATAAATATTTAAACATATTAAATTTAAGATAACATAGATGGGTTATATTGCATGTCGAGATGTATGTTGAAACGAGTTTAAATCGATATTATTAAAAGTTAAAGTATCCTAAGTCTGATACATGAACACGATTAAACCCTTATTTTACTATTTTTAACAATACCAATATAATATACGTCGAATAATCTGATTATCAATGCAATCTTAATATATAAACTCCAATAAAATTAGTAAATTTTCAAAAATATAAGAGATTTTAAAAGTAAATAAGAGATCATCCTTTAGCTTGATTATTCTTTTGATAAAAATCCTCCATCTTGATCATCCTTTTGGAAGTAGGATGCTTATCAAACTCAAATGGACAAGCAACAAAATCCTCTTGGGAATCATCAAATTTTGTCACCATCATGGGACAAATTTTCTTCCAAGGCTTTTCTGGCTAAATTCGACTTTGAGGTATGCTAGAAATGTTAATAATATAAGTGTTAACATTGTCTTAATCAATTAGCTCAAGAAAAAAATATAATCCATGTTTTTACTTTTTGTTTGGTTATTTCTTTCCATTTTCGTACAAAAAATTGGAAGGTAAATGGTAAGATTTTGGTAGGAAATTTCTTACAAAAACGTGTGATAATTTCCTACAAAAACGTGTGACAGAAAATTTTGAAGTTTATTTCGTAGGAATGGAGGACATTTTTGACCATTTCCTTAAATAAAGTTGTAGCTTTTCCAACAAAATACTTTCTTTACTTCCCTGCGGTTTTCCTTCAAATAATTAATTCATTCAGTTTTCCTTCTGATTTCCTTCAATAATTAATTCAATCAGTTTTATTTAGCTTTCTTACGACGGTAGATGGTAAGAAATATGAATAATTCATTAATTAACTAATTTAGTTTTATATTTAAATTCAATCAATTTTAATTTTAAGATTGTAAAAGAAAAACTAAAAAAATGATGAAAACAAGGTAATTATTTATCCAAACTAAAATGTGATATAATCATTATTCATATGTAATTTTAAAATTGTAAAAAAAAACTGAATTAGAAAGTGAATTTTCCCGCTAAAAACGCAAAATCACGTTTTCCCACAAAAAAAAAACAATATCACATATTCCCGCCAAAAACGCAAAATCACGTTTCCCCCCAAACATGAAAGTTATCCAATTGTGTTAGTGAAAGTTCCAAACAAGTGTGAGTTCTTTTTTCCACCATTTACATTTCTTTCACACTTCCCTTCTCGCATTTTTTGTTGTTCTTTTTGGGTAACTAGATTTGCTGAACCGAAATAGAGAGGATATAATGTGATCAATCTTACGAAAACCAACAATCACTTGATAAAAAAATTAAAAGCTTTTAGGAAAGTTCAAACCCTAGAGATTGATATATTTTAGGTGGATGATGAGTACGGTTAGGAAAAAACAAGGTAAAAAGAAAGGAGAAAAGAAACAGAGAAGCTAAGGTTGAATTTATTATCATAATTTGTATAAACATAAATCATTTAGTACTATATATAAGAGTAGTTTCTTAGGTATTTCTGATATATCTTTAAATGCATGTGTATATATATTTCACTGATGACTACTTATTTGGTGCGTTGCAGCCAAATCATTCAATGATGGTTTGATGAACTTCAAATTTTCTCATTAGTTCGAAATGTAAAATGAAAAATAAAGATTAGGAATTATGGTCATGGTGATTGAAAGAGCTAGCTACTCGTCCTCTGCTGCAGCAGAAGAGCGGTGTGGGAAGCTTGCCCACACGTCTTGCCATGTCATCTTCCCCTCTGCAACTGAGCTCACGACAGAAGCTGCCTCTTTCAAGCTGACTCGGATTTGATCTTTGCTGTCTCTTTCTCTGATTGTCACTGATGTCTCTGAGTCCACTGTTATTGCAAATGGCACTCCAAGCTCATCGGTTCTCGCATATCTCTTCCCTATCGACGTACCTATTCATATACACACATAAACCAATCCTCACTCAGGTTTGTCCATTTCAATAGTTACCAAAAAAATTTCATTTACGTACCAGTGATGTCAATCTTATGTGAGATACCAACAGAAGCCAGTTCCTTGGAAATAACTTTGGCTGCTTCCTCGAATTGTTGGTTCTGAACAAGCGGGAAAACTGTGCACTTGATGGGAGCTACAAGAGGAGGGAAACGGAACACGTTCAATTGTTCATCCCCTGCTTTGCTTGGCCTTGTGCTGAAACAATGCTCGTACAGACAATATATGATCCGACCAATCCCAAACGAAGGTTCAATCACCGATGGAGTGAATACCCGCTGGTGCTCTTTCTTCTTCTCCTTTGAGATTGACACCATATTCTTCTTGATAGTCACGTTTTTCTTAAGCGTACACACGTTGAACTCCACTTCCCCTTTGGATTCCAGGGTTGCTTTCATCTCCATAGCTTCTTCCTCATTCATCGCCTAACCAACAAAAACCACTCCATCAAGCACTATGAAGAAATAAAGAAGCTATTTAGTAAACAATAGAGTTCAACCTCCAAAGATTCAACCACATTCTTTTGATTTCCCTTGAATGCAAGACCCAGTTCTTTCTTCATAGGTGTAATCACAAGTCTCTGAAATAAAAGATAACTTTATTAAGGAGAAGTTATAACTGACAAAGAATCAGAGATGAATGAATTTGTTCACTATAATACCTCTACTTCTTTAGGTTCTGCATATTTCTCTTCAGCCACTAGGGGAACGTTACTGTTTTCCTGTCGTGCAACAGTTGATCCACAATCTACTTGAGTGAGTTTCAAATAGGAATACTTACGGCTTTTGAACGAAATGATTAATAAGTAAAGGTGAAGTTCATACAGAGTGAGCACGTAAATCGAAGGCAGACCTATCTGCAATTCCAACACATTCAATCCACCCATATGAACTCTCAATTTCAGCATCCCAACAATCTGCCGCATAATGGGCCATTTCATTTGCTAGATGCTGACGGAAGCGCAGCCGTTCCTTGTCTATGCCAAGGCGGGTAAGGAAAAGATATACTCTCCCAATGAAGTATCCTAGAGTTTCATTGTTCACAGTACCCTATACAAATACATTTTCAGTAGTTACAGGCATCGATAAGATATAAAAATGGCTGTGGAAGAGAGAGCTTAGTATAAATAAATAGGCTACTATATATGATTACAAATACTAACCTTAGCAACAGCTTCACCAAGGCAAAACTTTTTTGCAGATTGGCCAGACATTTGTTCCTCCCTTGGGAACATAAGGAATTCCAGTTTTGCTACATCAGGAAATTTGGGATGTGACTTATTCTCAGGATCAACGAAATGCTCAATCTCCGCCAGTGTGAATTCGCGAACTCTAAGAAGTCCTTGACGAGGAGATATCTGCGAGTAAATATGCTACTTATTAATAAAACCCAGACATAATAGAGAAAACAGTCTTTTAAAGAAGATGAACACATCCCATATATCAAGTAAAGCAATAATATTACCTCATTTCTAAAGGCTTGACCGATTTGAGCCGCGGCAAATGGAAGTTTCTTCCCATTGTAATAGTACAAGTCCTTAAAGTTCACAAAAATGCCTTGAGCAGTTTCAGGACGCATGTAACTGATGGAAACACAAAAGAATGAGTACTTTGATAACAAAATTCAGGAAAGATAATAGCTCAGAAAATACTCACCCAGGAGTTATACCAGATGGGCCAATGGATGTTTGAAACATCAAGTTAAACGGCTAAGGATCAGAAAGCGGGTTCTTTGTGTCCGGAGCAGTGATCCCATACTCCTTAATCTTCGCACCTAGCTGTTCAGGAGAAAAATCTTCCATAACAGCAAGAACATCCTTAAGTTCAGCAGCTTTATCAGCAGAGATGGTAAGATCTTTCTCCAGCTTCTCGGTGCAATAATCCTTGAGCAAGTGGTCCGCACGGTAACCTGTTCCAGTTTTCTCATCCTTAACCATAAGATCAGTGAACTTATCTACATGCCCAGATGCCTTGAGAACAAGCTCTGGTGTCACACATGGACAATCAACTTCTAGCATGTTCTCCTCAAGAACGAAATGCTGCAAATAGCGTATAAGAAACAAAACCTAACTCAATTTCTACGCTATAAAATGTTGTTGAGTTTGAATACAGAGAAATTGTGAATAGAGTTCCTTACTTGACGCCAGAAGCTCAGGACATTGGACTTAATAGCACATCCAGGAGGACCATAATCAAAGAATCCAGCGACGCCTTTGTAGATCTTAAACGAAGGGATATAGAACAAACGCCGCTCGAGAGTGTTGACTACAGCTTTTCGAAAAGCCTCACGGTTAAGAGAACCATTACCAGAGCCACTAATTGTGGACTGAAGCTCCTTCTCAACTGCGGATTTCTCGAGCTTCAATTTGTTAAGTAGCTCGATAGCGGCATCGATATCCGGTTTCGCTGCGCGGGAGGCCTTGAGAGCTCGGACGGCGTTCCCCTGAGCTTCAACGGATGAGGATTTCTCCGACAGAGATTGACGGAGAGATTGTTCGGTTGCGTCCATCGGAATCGGAGATATAGAGATGGGTTTTTCAAGGATTGTGGTGGTTCGGAATTGACAAAAAAGACTGAAGATTCGTTGTCTGCGGAGAGATATAAAGGTAGAGAAGATGATTAGCATATGAAAATCGTCATGCACGAAACCAGAAATGGTTAGCAAACAAAATCAGATCATCCTGAACCAAATCATAAAACATGAAAGAGAGAATTCAGCAAATGAGTATTGTTTTTATAGAGTTGCAGATTCAATAGCTAACTAGCTTGTGTACAACCAATCATGTAGTTTACTAAAACCAGACTAGAGTGACTGAAGAAACTAAGAAGAAGAACCAGATCATATATATACATGAACAAGAACATATTAGATAAATGCAGAACACTTGTTCTGAATGATCAAGTATCCAAAACACTTGTTCTGACTAATTCAGAACAAAATCCAAAATCAGAAAACTTAGATGCAGAACCAATATAACTGATAACAAAACTTCATGTAATTGACACAACAGTATAGAGACAACTGCAACTCAAACATCCAAGACTTGATGCAATCAGCCAAATCTATTCAAGCTATTACTTCAACAGTATACATGAGATTTCAGACATGGATGGAAACAAACACATGAGATAAGAGTAGACTATACAATTATGCTTATCATCTACATCCTAACTTTGTATAATCTGTACTCTTTTTCAGCAGACCAGACATAACTCATAAGAGTAGACTATAGCCATACAAAAACCTGGGAACTCTAAGAAATGTTGTCAACTTAATTGATACATAGGCTCAGCAAATGAGTAGAGTGACTGAAAAAAAACTAAGAAGAAGAACCACAAGTTATCAACTTTGGTATCTTATTAGCTAAGCAATTATATATATGTTTCTTTGTTCTGCTACATTACTTGTCTAATCGAATCAGTAACACTTTAATGTATTCAAGTTTGTGAGAATCCAAATCTAAGCAAAACATGATAAACCCATTAATACAGATCTGCTATAATGAAACCTGAATCGAGTTCGAAGGAGCAAATTTGATGGCTTTGGACTACTGAGTCGGACGAAACAGAGGAACAAGGAGAAGAAGAGCAGAACCCTAGCTAAGGTGTTTGTGGATTCAAATACCAGACCGGTTTACTTCTCATCTAAACGGTTTACTTGATTCTTAGTTAACCGGACCTAACCGGTGTGTAGTTTGTTTTTTATTTTATTTTTAAGGTTTTAACTTGTTGCTTAGTAATAAAAGACAGAGAAAAAAAAATTAATAATGATAATTAAGCTTGCTAATGATAATGATAAGCGGGGATAAAGGTGGCAAGAAGTGTCCACCAATTTCACATTTGTTATTTGCGGACGATAGTCTGTTTTTTTGCAAAGCAAATAAAGAAGAGTGCACTGTTGTTTTGGAGATTCTTAATGATTATGAAAATATGTCAGGTCAGAAAATAAATTTTGAGAAATCATCGTTACAATTTGGTCACAAGATGGACGCAGCGATTAAAAAGGAGATCCAGGAAACACTTGGAATTATGAGGTTAGGAGGGATGGGGTCATATCTAGGTATTCCAGAAAGTCTTGGCGGTGCTAAAACGCAAGTCTTTTCTTTTGTTCGAGATTGGTTATAGACTCATATAAATGGTTGGTCGGCCAAATTTCTATCCAAAGGAGGCAAAGAAGTTATGATTAAGTCGGTTGCGTCTGCTTTATCAACCTATGTGATGTCTTGTTTTAGGCTCCCAAATTCGATAACATCAAAGCTGACTAGTGCGGTGGTGAAGTTTTGGTGGAGTACAAATAGTCAATGTGGAGGTATGCATTGGCATGCATGGGATAAACTGTGTTCCAGTAAGGGTAACGGTGGCTTAGGATTTCGTAATGTGGATGATTTCAATACTGCGCTCCTAGCGAAGCAACTATGGAGGCTGATTGAGTGTCTGGACTCACTCTTGGCTAAGGTATTTAAGGACAGATATTACAGGAATGCATCTCCGGTGGAAGACGTTAAATCATATTCCCCTTCGTATGGATGGAGAAGTATGGTATCAGCTAGATCTCTGGTTATGAAAGGACTAATCAAACGAGTTGGGATAGGGGACACGCTATCCTTGGATTCCAGCCCAATTCCCGAGACCAGCTATGAGTAATGTATCGACTATGAATCCTTCTCTTCACTTTCGACAGTTAATTGATCGTCAAACTAATTCGTGGAAAATGGACGTGTTAAATGAACATTTCTCTTCGGAAGATGTTGCTTTGATAAATGCTCTCCTGATTGGCAATTGTTTGGCTGGCGTTTTACGAAGAATGGAAGGTATACGGTTAAATCCCGATATTATGTTGCTAGGAAGCCATCTGTACAAATGTCACCCGCAGGTGTATGGTCCATATATTATTCCATTACTAGCGGGTATATGGAAAGTAAGATGTCCACCAAAGCTTCATCATTTTATGTAGCAATTACTTATAGGGTGTATTTCTGTTTTTGCTAATTTGAATCAGCGCGGAATTAAGTGTGATACAAGTTGTGGAAGATGTGGGGATCCTATGGAGACGGTAAATCATGTAGTCTTTGGCTGCCCACCAGCTAGATAATCTTGGGCCTTAGCAAGCGTCCCAGTGGGATTTATTGGGTTCCTTACGTCGTTAATTTTTGCTAATATGGACTATATCCTCCGTCTTTGGTCATGGATGACTATAGGTTTTGTCCCTGGCTTATCTGGTACATCTGGAAGGCCAGAAATGATAAGGTTTTTGCCAATTTGGATAATGATCCTATGGAGATTGTTCGGATAGCAACAGAAGAAGCTCGTTTCTGGAATGATGCACAGTTAGACGATTTTACAATCTTGAGGGAGGGTCACTTAGGTGATTGCGGTGCACCTAGGGTGCCGAATCCTTTGCCTTCTGGGTTTTCGGGTTTCTGGTGTTTCATTGATGGTTCTTGGAAGGCTTCAGATTTGTATGCAGGTTTAGGATGGTTTTGTCAACAAGCACAAGATTCTCACATCACGATGGGGGCTTCTAATCTCCGGCAGAGTCTATCCCCTCTTCATGCAGAGGTAGAAGCTTTGGTGTGGGCGATGCGATGTATGATAGGCCATAATTTTAGAGACGTTGCGTTTCTTACTAACTGTTCGGATTTGGTGAAGATGGTGTCTTCTCCGCACGAGTGGCCAGCGTTCTCTGTCTATCTTGAGGATATCAACATGGATAGGAAGGAATTTTCGACTTTCTCTCTATCTTTTATTCCTAGAAATCTGAATGTAAAAGCGAACTCTTTGGCTCGTCGAGCTCGCTCTAGTCCGCATATTATTAAGTTTGTAAACAATTGTCCTTTGAGTTAGCCCGGTTGAGTTTTCCCCTCTGCTTAGTGGATGACAAAAAAAAAGATAATTAAGCTAAGAAATACATATTAGATAAGATATTCAAAGATTGTTTTTCTTAGTGCTAGGTGGTGGTATTTGAGTAGTTTGAATTTAGTAAAAATAAAAATAATAATCTTATTTATATAAATTTATCTTTTGGGTTTGGGTTCGAGTTGGTTTGATTTTGAGTTGTCGGATAAAAGAATTTAGGACCTAACAGAATAAATTTAAGATTTATGATTTGTATTCAACTCGAATATATAATATCGTCGTTTTACAGTTGGGGATAAAATCACAATTAGGGTTCTTCTGAGAGTCATCCACGATAACTCAGAAGAAGAACCTTAATTGTGATTTTATCTCCAAATGTAAAACGACGTCGTTTTCTCTTCTAACAAACACACAAAACTACTCTAAACGACGTTGTTTACTCATTTCGTTGCCACGTCTGCACCAATGGGTCGGCTGACTCAGCACCATCAAAATCCGAATTAACATTGTTTACGTAAAGGTTGAAATCGACAACATTGGATGTGGTTTAGGTTGGTTATTTGAATTTTAAGCTGGTTTGGATTGAAGAATACAGAGTACTCGAGTTGGGATATGAAAATGCCATCGGTGAATAATCTAGATTGATTTTCTCCGTTTCCCCATTTCATTCACTCATATATTTGTAACATAAACTGGATTAAAAAACCGTCAACCTGATTGGTAAGAGCATCTTTATAGGTATAACCTTGAAGAAGTATCTTAAACAATAATATGTATATTAATAATGTTAAAGAGTAAGTTAAGAACCACAGATTTTGAGGTGATTATTGGTTAAACCTCTAGTATCTTAAAATTTAAATAATATAATAATGTAAAAATCCTCTTTGAAAACCAACATAGCTAAAGCGTAGAACAAATCACTTGTACAACTGACAACTTACTGTAATTCCATCCCTATAAATTAAACGGTTCAACTAAATATTAGATCAGAAAAACACATATGAACTAATGACTCCAGTTTAAACAAAAAACGAAAGGATAAAACCCAATTCATTACACGAACTCGACACAGATAATTATCCTTGGCCATAAAACCCAACAAATAACGAACTTGACAAAAGAATAAGAAGGAAGAGAAGAGACTTACATGTACCTTAGTTGAATCGATTTGGGGAAGGAGACACACCAGGGACGACACGCTCAAGGAGGATTCATAGTCGATCCAGAATATGGTGAGGAGGAGACGGAGGGGAAGGAGAAGACGGTCAGACGACACGGAGAACCCACTGAGACGAGACAGAGAAGAAGACGAGATCGTTTTCTCACAAGTCGAAATCACAATACTAGGGTTACAAGAAATCAGAAATAGAATCGGGCTTTTGGCTGTGACATCGACAACATCGTGAGCACGAGACGGAGGGGAAGGAGAAGACGCTGAGACCACACGGCGAACAAGGTGAGACGAGACGGAGAAGAAGACGAGATCATAGGTGAAAAGTTGTGAAATCGCAAACTAGGGTTTGAGATCGAGAGAGAGATACGCGATTTGGGGATTTTTTTTTCGATAAAACATAAAACGTTTTCTTTACACAAAAAGAAAACCTATCAGGTCTTGCCACGTGGCATAAGACACGGCTCGAAAAAAGTCTTGCCCAGCATTCGGATGGACCTTAGAATCCAACTCTTTCGATTATTAGGCCTTATTAAATTGCCCGAAGGCCCGAGAGCTTATGCGGTTATAGTTGCTCTAACATTAAAGATCCAACCCGGAAAATATTGAACCGAATCAAATAGTTTCACACTCTTCTTTTACGTTATCAACAACGGATCAAAATTGTTATATATAACCAAAAATAAAAAAATGAGTTTGGGACTTATCATCATCCCTCATAGTTATTTACTTCCACCGACCTCTTCGTCCTTTTGCTTCAGTGCTCGATCTTTCCCACAAAACCATAACAATCTCAATCTCTCATTCCCAGGTTTCTCTATTTGCTGCTATCAAACTTATTAATCATTCATTCACATGATCCTTAATCGTAGCTCCTAGTCTTAGGGTTTTTGTGAATTACATATTCTTGTTTGATATTTGATTTGCTAGTAACTTCACTTGATTCTGAATCATACATATACATATTTTGTGACTTAAGGATAGATGTGACTTGAATTTGGGGAATTAGTGTTAAAGTTTGAAGCTTTTTGTAATTGGGATTGTGGGATCATCACATTTCATCATCTGAATTGAGATATCTTTGATGTTTAGTAGTACAAAGCGAGATTAAGTTTCGCGCGATTCGTGTTAGTTGTGTTAAGAGTGAGGTGTTGAAGAGTGATTTGATGGAACCTGGAGCAGAAAGGAGAAATCTTTATTCTCCCATTGAGCCATATAGCAGTGGGAATTTAAAGGTTTCTGATGTTCATACACTTTACTGGGAGCAATCAGGAAACCCCGATGGACATGTACGTAAAGCCATCGTTGTAACCTTTAAGTTTTTTCTGGATATGATGATGAGATCAAATGTTTTTGAGCTCTAAGATTCTAACTTTTGAATTGTATTATGGGAATTAACATCTTGTAGCCAGTTGTGTTTCTTCACGGAGGGCCGGGAGGAGGGACAGCTCCTAGTAATAGGAGATTCTTCGATCCTGAGTTTTATCGGATTATTCTGTTTGACCAGGTTGGTCTTTTAATTGTTTGGACACTACATTGTATTTTCCAACTTGTTTATTCACCCTTAAGTTTTCATCTAGAGAGGTGCAGGAAAGAGTACACCACATGCTTGCTTGGAGGAAAACACCACATGGGACCTTGTGAGTGACATTGAAAAGCTACGAGAACATTTTAAAATTTCGGAATGGCAGGTGAGAAAGTTTCTTCCAGATATATGCTTCTTGTTTGTTACTGAGATGGAAACTATACGAAAGAGCGTAAACATTTTGTTTCTCTGTTTGCTCAGGTTTTTGGTGGATCATGGGGAAGCACTTTAGCACTTGCATACAGCCAGTCTCACCCTGATAAGGTGCTAATGTTTACATTCTTACATCCGAGAAAAATTCTACTTTGTTAGGAATTTAATTTGCATAATCAGTGTAAGAAGAATAGGTGTGATTTAGAGATTTGATTAATTGAATTATGATATGAATAGATGGAACTAAGAGATCTAGTAAGTAGTTTCCTTCTGGTTGTTTTGATCTGTAACTTCACAGATATATATTTACTCTTTGGTGTAAGGTTACTGGTTTGGTCCTTAGAGGGATTTTTCTGTTGCGGAAAAAGGAGATTGATTGGTTTTACGAAGGTGGTGCTGCTGCTTTTGTAGACGTTTTTATGTAAGCTTTAGGAAGCTAAGAGTTATATGTGAAAATATTTGTAGATTATGCCTCAAGAGCTTCTGTTAGTTCACTTATTCATAAGTGTTTGTTTCTTGATTTTAAAAGCTTGGGAGGAGTTCAGAGATCTAATTCCAGAAAACGAGAGAGGTTGCTTTGTGGACGCATATCACAAGAGACTGAACTCCGATGATATGGAAACCCAAGTGAGTAGAGATCTTATAACATCATTCTTTTTGGCTGTTGAAGCAAATGGATTTTTAGCTGAAAGAGTGTGGACTAACAAATCTATGTGTCTTGTAGTATGCAGCAGCAAGAGCTTGGACTAAATGGGAAATGGTGACTGCTCATCTTCTTCCGAATAATGACAACATTCAAAGAGCAGAAGATGATAAATTTTCATTGGTTAGTTCGAGGAGTGTTCCAGTCTTACCTTGATTCATTGATCTTTTATTATCTAGAGCTCATATAACTTTGAAAACCTGTAGAATCTTCAGACTGATTACTTAACTGTTGAACTTAACACTTTGCTCTGCAGGCGTTTGCAAGGATTGAAAATCACTACTTTGTTAACAAGGGTTTCTTTTCATCGGACTCATACTTGCTAGACAATGTTGATAAAATACGACATATCAAGACCACCATTGTTCAGGTACATCCTTCATATAAGAAGTTGAATTGTGGATTCCATTTGTTTGTAGATTGATCGGATGAGGCCGAGTTGTGTTAACAATACGTTATATAGTTAGAAAACATAGCAGCAAGATAATTTGATAGGAAAAGATCCTCAGCCTTAGATTTCCCACGTTATCAAAAAGCTGATATGTATGTGTAGGTTTAAGAAGCATCAGTTTAACTTTGATTTGGCTAATACATTAATATATTATGTTTGGATTATTACAATGGACAGGGAAGGTATGATGTATGCTGTCCTATGATGTCTGCTTGGGATCTGCACAAAGCATGGCCAGAGGCAAACCTCAAGGTAAGCTTTTAAGTCCTTTTCCAAGTTTTTCTTGAATATCTTTTCCAAGTTTGTTTTCTCGTGTTCGTGTTCTGCAGATTGTTGATGATGCTGGGCACTCGGCAAATGAGCCAGGAATAGCAGCGGAACTCGTGGCTGCCAATGAAAAGATGAAAGCACTCGTGCGTTGAAGTATTTGATGTAATGAAGCTGCTTATTTAGTTCGTTTCTTTAGCACCTAGCTTGAGCATTCACCGAGTTTGTTGTGACGCAAACCAAATGTTATTTTCACCGAACCCAAAATCAAGAAAATTTTTAAGTTGATAAGGTTTATATTCTCTGATAAAAACCTAAACAAAGAGGATCAGAGACTAAAATGATAGAGTGACATTACGGTGAAATTGGTAAGTGATACAGGCAAAAAAATTACAGTGTATGACGTGTATAAAGTAAAGGAGAAGAAACTTGCACACTCTGCAACATATGAATCAAAGAGGAGATAATTATATACACAATGCACTGAATCAGATGGTTTATGTATGCAACAATGAGATGAAGAGATGTAAATTCAGAGAATTGAAGACGGGACAACCTCGTCATCCCTGGTGTAGCCATGAACCAAAAAATCGGTGCAGTTTCTTCGCCAGCCGTGGTTATAAGGGTTGTAGAATCTTCCATCAGGTCCCCGCAAATAACTGAATCTTTTCGAGTTCCATAATTCATTGGTTGTAATATTCCGAGCTATCTGCAGCAACCAACAATAAACTGTTATACAATCATTTGCAAAGGGGAGGGAGAACCAATTCTTTATTTTAGCTGAGATTTCCTGACCATATAAGCCTGCGAGATTGTCAAGGTCATTGTCGCAATGAAAATGAGTAAGTCGAAAAACAGAAACACGGCAGCGTCGGAATGTTCAATGACTACATACTGAATCCATGATTCTCTGGGGTGTATCTGTGGGATGCCTCTCCATAATCCTGTAGCAGAAACAGATGCTTAAGAAAGAAATAGCAAAATCTAACGGTAGGATTGTGAGGGAGAGTTGTTTTAGTCACATACTTTGAACAGCAGTTGTGCCACCAACGAATGACGTTAAAGCTCCCATGATCACAAAGACTAAGAAGTCACGTTTATTCTTCTGCGAGATGAGTAAATGGTATAGAGAGACTGTAAACCGAAAAGTATGCCTGACCAGGCTATTTCATGCCATATTACTATATCCTTGCCAATTAATTCCCAGAGCAACAAGTGAGAGTGATTCGCGATGCAGAGAACTCTTACCTTACCAACACAATTAGAAATCCAGGGACAGTGATGGTCAAACTGCTCAACGCAGCGCTTACATGTGGGGCAGTGTTTAGATCGCACTGGTCTAATTATCTGAAGAAAATGTTATAACCCTAGTCAGTAAGTACATATATAAAATGTCAGGTTTCCTTTAAAAAAAGGGTTTCTGAGGAAAAAACCTTGCAAGTAGGGCAGAGTTGGGACCAGTTTCCTTTCCAAGAGGGGCTGTTGAAATTGATATCAATCAAAGGGTCCTGAAACCATCGAAAGATAATATGTGAAACAAACTTTTCAGAACAACACCTTAGTACTGTTCGATTAATTTACAGTTGGTGTCTACTTAAATCAGGTATAAATCAGCATGTTTAAGACGAAAGGTTTAAACAACTGCACACTGGTTGGTATGTATATGCATAAACCCAACTTAGACTGCTAGCACAGTAGACTCAGAATGTTCACATTTCTCTTGATATGGAAACACGAGAAGGAAGTTTAACTTACATTAGCAGTGTGTTGGCTGTCAGCTTCATTGGTTCTTTTAACGTACCCAGGATCTTTCCTGTACAAAGCAGACGACTAATTTATCACTCCAAGACCATTACACCACAAATACCTCTCTCAGAGTCACTACCTCCTCTTCTTAATGAAGAAGTACAGTTAATTCTCGCTACACATTATATAACTACAACAAACTGAAATACATAGCTCAAAATTTTCAGATAACATTGAAGATAGCTATTAAAGATACCTGCTAACACGATAGAAGGTTATCAGAGCGCAAACACCACATGAAAGACCAAAACATGCCCACAGGCCAACCATAGCAGTTATTTTTGGGAGATTAGAAGCTACACATAAATGCAAAATGTCAGGACGAAATAATATAAGCCATTAGTAAGAACCTCAAAAAAATCAAAAAACACAGACACTACTTTGTTGTATGGGTTATTCACCTGTAACAATGGATGTGGTAAAGAGGACCATAAGAATGACTATTAAGCTGAATAAAATAGGAGCATAGCTACTCTCTCCCAATTTTCCACAGAAGATCTTGTCCGCAAAACTTTTTTTTGGAGTTTGCATTGCCTTCGACTGAAAATATCAACAACCGGATTCTCAACAAAGACATCCTATTAAATGGAATAATTAGAAATTTTTTAAAAAATAGCTGTACTGCCATCTAACGAGCCATCTCTCATACTATGAACTCTAAAACCTACTGTGACCCTAGACAGCCATCATATTGAGAACACTAAAGCTACTGTGATACTAAAACAGACAGTAGAAAAAGATTTATATCACAATGATGCTCCACTATATCTGAAAAGCAAATCCCATTCAGTTAAGCATAGTAAATAGCAATCTGGGTTAGAGCTGCATAAAAAAAAGCAAAACCATAGGTACATCAAACCTCTTGTATGTTCAATGCTATTGTTATTTCATATTTTGGTAAATGCAAAATTACAGAATTTTAAAGGATTATTTTGATTAAAACATTTTGCAAATTGCCTTATCAACCTATTTCTGTCCAACTAATGACGATGGAAATGGAAAAAGAGGGAGACTTTGTATAAGGAAAAAATCAGAAAATCACAAATCAAATTTCAAAAACCTTATTCTGAGCAGTCAAAATGTCTTCCATTTATGGATGCTATTATGGTATCAAGCAACACTAAATAATTACGTACAAGGAAAAGAGCGAGCTGCCTGTGACCTTTATCAGATGCTAGCTTAAGTGGTGTTGATCCTGTGCTATCTTTCAATATCAGTTCGTCCTTGGTTCCAGCATGAACTAACAGAGAACAAGCCTCAACATTTTCCTTAATTACAGCCCAGTGCAAAGGAGTGCAGCCTGACCAGTAAAGTAACTAATGTAAGAATTCTGTATCTATGAGGGTATCAGCATTCTACGCTTTTAGCAAGTCAAAACCAGTCCAGATTCTATAACAATCCCTACATACATTTTTGCACTTATTTTTAGAAATCTTAAGGTTACAGGAAAAATTCTGCTGTAGGCCATTCTTTTGTTAATTCTAGAGCAGAGAAGTAGATACTGTAAAAATAAATACTGAGAGTTTCCAATTTGCCTGTGTTGTCTTGTCTATTTTGACATGCATCCCGGAAGAGAAGTAACCGGACTGTATCTGTATATCCATTGTAAGCTGCCCTGAGTCATACAAACAAGGAAAAATATAAAGTCGATCCAAAATCGTCAAATTTACAAGTAGCAGAGTACCAAGTTAAGTAAACAATGATCAGAAATACTCAAAATACAAAAGAAAAAGAAGATACATCATGTCTTTGACATATTCTCTTCTATGAACAGAAATAGTGTGCAAAAATTAGTGTATTCCTGTATGTCTAACATCAAAACACTCACTTCACATAACTTTCAAGGCAGCCGGAAAATCAATTCCTAACATCTGTGTTGGGCCAGTAACGAGAAATTAACTCTATAAAACCACTGCGAAGGCAGTGCTAAGGGGAGAAACATCATATCCAGAACTACTCCATGCATTTTTAAATAAACTGAGCAGTACTAAAGGCAATACACAAACTGTAAGCACCAATTAATATCTTCAGTACGCATACCAATGAAGCGGACTCCTCCCTTCGTTATCTAGTGCGTTATAGTCAGCTGCGTAGTCCACAATAATATGATTCAAGAAAGCTGTCTGACCATATTGTGCAGCAACATGAACTGCCTGCACAGAAAAACACAATCTAAGATAGATAAATAGCTTATCCGAACTCCAATTCGCGGGACAAGCGTGACCCAGTCTGTTCAACTTCACTCTACTTAATGAAATTACTAAGCACTGAATCAGAAACTGAAGGAGGAAGATATACCCTGTACCCATTGACATCAGCAGCTTCAATTCGAGCTCCATTTTGCAGTAAAAGGTCTGTAACATCAATACAACCTTTAACAGCTGCCCAATGCAATGGTGTCTGTTGTATACTATCAACTGAGTTCACATCACCACCGTGCTACAAATAAATCACAAATCCATCACTACATTGAACAACACTGCAGACCTAGTTTATCGAGAAATTGGTTGAATCCTAGTTTACCTCGATGAGATATCTAGCAACGTGGAGAGAATTGTTGAGCGCAGCCCATTGAAGAGCGTAGTAGCCATTAGCGTCGGGGAGAGAAACAGATGAGCCATCGTGTTCGACGAAACGCTTGAGTTTGTGGAGATCGCCGTAAGCAGAGGCGGAGAAGACGTCGGTGATGGTTGGTGAATCGGTAGGGTTTTGGTGAGAGTTTGAATCTAGAGGCACCACTTCGATCTCCGACGAGTCCATTATTGCTCAACGATCTGAACTTAGAGAAATTGAAATGTGAGGACTTAAAAGAAAGAGATGAAATAAAACGGGTCGGATCCAGAGTGGGTATATTTGGTTTTTTCTGAACGTTTAATAAAAGCTAAAAATTTTAATTGGAAAAAAAAAAATACATAGACTAGTTAACGTTAATAATTGAGAATATATAATAAATGACCATGTATTTGAAAAGAATTATCTAAATAACCTTCGATCAATAGCGCATGTCAGAAGATCACATTAAATTACCATCCTAGCTTTTATCCCCTACGCATTCTATCAGGTGACACAAATTAATAGGCCATCATTGTTATTTTTGAATTTCAAATTTTTTTCGCTACTGTTTATCGGGAAACCAATGTGAAACATACCAAATCTTTTATTTCGTTGCAAGTCCCCACTTTTAATTGGAAATCACATGTGTTTTCTAATAATAACTAATAATTTTTTGTTTTAATTACACGCCCGACGTTTTAGTTCCATTTCACTCAGTTCCCCAAATATCTCCAAAACCTAAAATTCCGTCTCTACTCGTCTCCTCCGGAATTTTAATCGCGGTTTTCCTTTGTTTCGCTCCAGTCTCTTCCTGCTTCATAATCTAAAGGTATTTTTGAGAAATTTTCTTCGTTGCCCATTTACCTCTGTTCTTTGTTCGGTTCTGCTGCTAACCCTAACGTTTTACCATGTAGATGGGCGAACGAGTTCACTGTTATAGTGATTTGTCCATCATCGATGACCTAGCCGGTATACTAGCACCAGACGAGTTTGAAAAAATCAAAGCTTCTCAATTTGAGAAACTGTTTGACATCCCCGAAGGAGCCGCGTATTTAGGCAAGCTCGTCCATTTTTTGCTCTCTAGACAACTCGTCGTGCAAAGACAGCACGAGATCTGAGTTGTGTTTGCGGGTTCGCCGATCCGGTTTGCTCTTGCCGACTTCCACCGTGTTATCGGCCTAACCTGCAGTCAACCACCAAAATCTAGAGAGAAGAGATCCAAGAGGAAAAGCGGACCCGGAAAGTTCTGGTATTTTTTGTTCGACCGGTCCGATGTATATGCCGAGTGGGTCGTGAATAGACTGTGGAGGCGTTTGGTTGCCGACCCAGACAACTGCATCCGGTATGCTGTGCTTGCTCTAATAGACGAAGTTTTGTGTCCGTCTTCCGGGAAATGCAAAATTTCCCCGGCCCATGTAGATATGACCGAGAACTTGGATCAATTTCTCATATTCCCCTGGGGGACTTATGCATTTCAAATGACAATGCTTTGAAGCAGTAAAGTGGTTGTCTAGTGTTGTTTAAGGTCAAAATGTATTATAATACAATATATATATGACTAATTATAAGTGCTAGATATGCATGAAAAATGTTTAGAAATATGTAGAAACACTTGTTGAAATTTGGTCTCAAATTGACTAAATATGTTAAGTCCATACACAAAGCTTGAAAATAGTAAATCGCATGTCTAGTATTGTTTGAGGTCAAAATGTTCACAGTTTCACCTAGATAATTCTCTTTTTAGTTTAGGTAGTGAGCCATCTCTTTTTAGTTTAGGTAGTGATCAAAGTTCTGGTGGTGGAAACGATGGTTTTCAGTCTGGTGGAAGGAAGTGCCCACTGAAACTGTAACTGAGAGCTTGTATGTGGATAAATTGTAACTGATTTGCGGGATATCAATGCATAATCTTTGGGAAAAAAATAGTTGTAGTTAAGGTTAGCTTCTCATTATCAAGGCTTCTCCAACTATATATAAATACAGCTATCCCCTCCTTAAACATGTAACGCCCGACCGTCAACCTCTTAATGGGCCCCACGTTCACCACCAACCCATGTGCCCACTTCTTTTAATGGGTCTCACGTCTTCTCACTAGGCCCATCAGCCCATTAATATATGACGGCCGGGAGGCTTAAATACTTGTTTACCGACCCTAAAAAATCACCACATGATTTTTCCCTATGTTTTGGCCTCACTCACACAGTTCCGACAACTACTTCCCAGAAGGTCATCTATCCTTTGACTACTCCAGCATAAGCACGCTTAACTCTGGAGTTCTCTCAGGATCTTTGACCGAAAAGATAAGTGTACTTTGGTAACATAGGTGGCCAAATCAATTCATTTAAACCTTTCTGCAAAATAGGGTCTCACAAAACCCATCTCACACCAAAGGTTTTACACTGCTATCAACATTAAACAACACATGTGTTGTAGTTAATTGTAATATCTCTGCAATGTATAGACACAATGGTGTGTTTGAATTCTAAAACAACTTAAATTAATGACATAGTCTTAAGACTACCCGTATACTGTTTGTATATTCTTAGCCAATTTGCTATTTTAGAAATTTATAGAGTGTCTGCTATTATTGTCCATAGAACATAAGTTGGTGCTATTTGAAGGTATTTCTCTTTGTGGGAGTATATAAGTCATTCCACATTTAACACACTAGATCACATGCAATGAAGAGTGTTACTCACATTAGGACCAAAAAAAATAATTAGGATGAACCATCGTTAAATTATACATAGAAGTATATAACATCAATCTAACATGATTGCCTATAGAGGATTGTTAATTTTCTCTCAAATATTCACAAATCAGATTGTTATCAAAACCACAATTCTAATATTTGTCTTGGATCACTGGCTCTGGAGTCGTTGGATTAAAAGTGTGAAGAGTGTCTAATTTCTTTTGTGTGTTTATCAAAATAAGGTAACCAATTTCTCATTCTCTTCCAAACAATGCCTTTTCTCGTCTCTTGTCCACTACTTCCCATTCAAATATCAAAATCCAACATTAGCCCATTAGAATGAATCTTTCTTGTTCTAGATGGTATACTCATATGTCAAAACTGAGTTGATTTGAATGAGAAATAAGGGTGTGAAGTGAGCCACTTGGGATGATTGAAAAAAGTCCCACATAGGAAATAAATCACTCCTTTATTATATATGGTTTCATTCTCATCTAGTTCTAAAAGTATTTAAGAGAGAAGGAAGGTTCCAAACGCATGCCGAACCGAACCAATCCAGGCTGGACTGTCGGGTCGTGGGCTCTTGGGAATCCTCGCCGAGTATTTTTTGGATCGTTGCATTTTTTGACAAGGCTTGGTGTACACTTTAAGTAACTTGGCGTGCACTCACTTGCAGAATACTCTGAGAATATTCTCCTGAAGTCTTACCTCCTTCTACAATATAAAGAGGCTCAACTTTTCATTATCTAAAAAAGCTCTCAAACATAAAACACTCTCGGTTCTAAAATCTCGCCTCTTTCTTTCTTTGTCCAAGTAAGTTCTTAGTTTACTAGTCTTGAGAGTATATCGTATATCAAGTTTGCTTGAGTTTACTATTACTCGTGTGCTAGAATATTAGTTTGTGATCGGTTATATCCTTGAATTCATAAGTCGTGATGATCCACAAGCACTTACACCCAATTTATTTAATTAAGGATCCGTGATTTATATTACGCCTTTTAATTATGTTATTGTAATTCATTTTTTGGATATGGTTCTCCTTAACAAAATATGTATCTTTTTCAATTGGATTTCTACGCTCCTACAGTAACAAAGTTTAGCATATCCTTCTACTTCTAAACGAAAAATCTACGGAGAGATTCATAGAAAGAGAGAGATGGAGTCTGATCTTTCTAACAAACAAATGCGGATTTAAGAGAACTCCCCTTTTTAACAATTCAATAAATTTAGTTTTGAATTTTATTTCTGATAATCACCTAATTAATGAATGTTTTGATCAACCTTATTGGATGTGGATATATATATACTGCATCTACATTCTCTGTTTTGCTCACCAATTGATGTATTGTTGTCTTAATAAATTAGTAATGTTAAGTAGTCTTAATTCCTAAGCTACACGTAATGATGATTATTATGACGATGCCTGAGGCCTATTGCTTTGAATTTTACATAACTTCTGATTTCAAATTTTACATAACTTCCATTTCCAAGAAAAAATTAAATAAACAGTCAATAAACTCAAATCACAAAGACAATTATACAAATTTACAAGCAAGTAAGTTCAAGAGCTTCTTGGAAACGCTTCTCAACCGTATCAGGATCACCAAAGAGCCAAAGACCAACCTTGGAACAATCCTTACCGTCCAATGCCTTCCAAGGCAAAAGAAAACCGAAAACACGTGTCGACGCCTTAATGGCCGGCGATGACGATGGCGACTGATGATTGGTTGCTTTGTGGCTAATAAGAGGATGTGAGAGTATGAGCATTGCAGCGGATGGTGCCATATTGATGGATGGACTAAGAAGAACTCTAAAACAAAATCAAGAATTGGATAAGCTTTGTGAGTATTGTATGGATCAATATATATAAATAAATGATTGTTGTTGGGACATGAAATAAATTAAATCTGTGGGAACCGTTGAATTGATATAAAGAATAGCAAAAAAAGAAGGGCATGTGGTTTAGTAAGTCTGGCTTGTGTCAAAACTATGTGAGGTAAGGCGTTGCACGCGTAATACCTATGGGCGACACCGTCAAATGAAATTATTTTTAATATTGACAATCTCGTCAAAATAATATTAATTTTTTTTTTCTAAAAGTGTTACTGATAGTTTTTTTTTAAATAGTATTAAAATGAAGTTTTTGGAAAAATAAAACTAAAATTTTATATATTCAAAAGGAAACACTAATTAAATCTACTTTTAAATAATAATCTTCTAAATTTAATATAATCAACTCAACCCTAAAAAGAGAATCTACATCTTTAAAAGTTTTGTAATATTTTTTAAAATAAAAACAAAACATGCTATGTTGAAGAATTCCTCTTTTATAATATTAATGAGGGGGGCAAAAAAATCAAAAATTCATTCATTTACGCATTTTCACAATTATAAAAATTTAGTATACAAATATATTTAAATTACTCGAATATATAAATTATCTCTAAACCTCAAGTATTTTTTACCCAACATTACTAACATTTATAAATCAAAAATTTTGGGCAACACTGATTATACTAACAAGGATCATAAATATGCAAAAATCTGAATATTTTGGGAACATAGATTATTACAAATATAAATATTACTACGTATATAGATATATTGTGGGTTTATTTGGGTGCGGATCGAATCGGATTGAGATCGGGTTTGGAATCAAAACTTTTGAAATCTTGAGATTTAAAACTTATTCTGATATTTTAAAATTTTGGATTCGGCTTCGGGTCGTTTTTCAGATTCAGATATCTTGCCTAGTCCATATCACTAGACACTGGTTAGAAGCTGAGAGGTCAGACAAACTGGTATTTTGGAATCGAGAGTCATATTTTAGTACTAAAATGTCAATTTTATTGTAAATGCAATTAATTTGTGTTAACTTGAAAGGTAAATAAATGATGTCTACATATAGTATGTTAACGCACTCAAATCACAACATTATTCTATGATGTACATAGACAAGTAATTTTACAAAAACAGAAATGTCATATACAAACTCCAATCCCATAATACACATAATGAAAAAAAAAAAAAAAAACCCAAGAATAACATGAAGATCCAGCTTGGCTGTTATAATGAAGATGACCTACAACTTCTTTTTCTGTATCTTTCTCTTTTCCAAACATCTTTTGCTAAGAAAGTTGTAAACTGATTCAAATATTAAGAAGACATATTCTATAAAGATTAGGAACTCTAAGGTTAAAGAAGTTTCAAGGGTTATGTGAAAAAGCTATAGCTTACCCTAGTTTTATTGTTTTTTCTCTTGGAGGTTGAATTTGTATGAGTTGAAGTTGTGGTGGTGGTGCACATCTTTCATTTCCAATATTGCTTATAGGATCTAAACTTGAATTGCCTTCATTCTCACTTGTACTTCCATGAACCTGTTGGCACTACAAGTGTTTGTTTATGTTAACATGAATATAAATGTTTCTACATAAAATGTGTTTTATATATCTAAATAAAATCACTTGTCACCTTCTTTTGCAATTTAAAATTTTCCTTACGCATTATATCTACCATGTTTTGTAGTTCTTGGTTCTCTTTTTGAATGATTTGTCCCTATAATAGAATCAAACATTGTTAGGTTATTAAAAATAAATATGGAAAATCCCATAAAAAATCACCAAGAAGGCAATCGCTTCCAATTTAAACCTTCAAAATATTAAACTTCCAAATAAAAAACATAAAGTGTCATATTTAATTAAATCAAACCAGATCATTGTGGCATTTGTGTTTGTAGGCCTGCATTTATTATTAGAACAGTTAACAGAGTTAACGGAATAGTTCACCCCATCAACACAAAATCACTCTTAACAAAACGAACGAAATCGTTGTTTGTTGACGGGGTGAACTATTCCGTTAACAGAGTTAACTGCTCTGGTGATAAATATAGGCTACAAATACCATGTTGAAGGTTTGATTTTAGTAAATTGGAGACTTTGATGGTTTTTAGTTTGAAGTATAATATTTTGAAAGTTTAAACTCGAAATTGGTGATTTTTTAATGGGATTTTCCCAAAATATATACATGTATATCTAGATTTTGATTATTTTAGTAGACAAACCTTACGATTGAGTTCTCTTATTTCATCTGTCATAAGTTGATCCTGCAACAAAAAACAAAAATATAGTTTATTCATCATCATTCAATTCAAATTATGTTGCTTAGTTTCGAAAAGTGAATGAATCAATACCTTTTTTAGACGAACGCCTTTAAGACTTGTTACTAGTTGGTCTTCAAGATTTTGTAAATCATTAGCATTCATTCCAGAAAGTTCTTCTCCAACTAGTTTCCTTCATAGTATTAGAAATTAACTATTATAATGCATTTGCAGTGAAACATCATTGTGTCAAATTCTATTTGTTTTCACTTTCCATGTCTAATAATTGATAACTTTTGAAAATTAAGATAGGGATAAATTTTTGTATATAATATCCAATTTCTGTTTTGACATGGGGCAATAGCTCTTACCTGTGGCATTCTTGTAGATATTGTAGTTGTTGCTGCAAACTTGAAACTTCTCTTTGCCAAAACTAGTAACATAAAGAGAAACTAATTAATGATGTACAAATAGATGAATGTAAAAAAAAAAACTATATTGTGTTTGCCTCAACCTCGTACTTAAAGCACATGGAGAATTATTTTGTATATCTTAAATCAGATAAATAATATTCTCTCGGTTTCTTTTTATTTGACAAAAAAAATTGTTTCATTTTAAGTTATGTTTTCAATTTTCTATGCAAAAAATAAATGTTTTTAATATATTTTTGACCAATCATATATTACATCATATCTTCTTATTTGGTTGATGAGAATTAGAGAAGTTATATGTTTTATTGATTTTTGTGTAAGAACCTTAAACATAAAATAAAATAAAATGGAGGGAGTAAATGTAAGCTTAAATTATTTTAAGTTACGAACTAGATATATTTGTAAAAGTCACCAACTATTTAGTGTTAAGTTTATAAATTTTTCATTTTATGTACATTCAACTATCATACGATTGGTATTTGTTTGATTCATTTTTCTTTATAAAAAGGGGAAAAAATAGAAAAATCAATGAAGAATGTATGCACTTTTTTTTATCAATCCTAATGAGAAATTATAATATGTATAGAGAAAGAAAGTTGAATATACCTTTATCTCTGAGGCATGATTCAGTAGTTGATGCTGCTCCTCTTTTACTTTGTTGTACCTCTCAATAATAGTTTTCATACTATTCAGGTTCCAAAAGAAATAAATAAGAAAATATTATTAATAATACATTAACATACTAAAAATAACTCAAGAATTTTATAATTAACTGAAGAAACAATATAAATATAAATTTTATTTTGTGATATTTGATATCAAATATTATATGAGAGATGATGATACACAATAAGTGTTACAATATCTATTTTTTTAGCACTAAAATGCTACAACAACAGTTCGTATGCATGTCTTTTGCATACAACATGAAATTTTCAGGTGATTTTATCCAAAAAAATGATAATTTATGGTTAAGTCATATAGCACATAATAAACACAATTTGAAAAGATCGATCTTTCTAACGAAAAGATGGCTTTGCAACTTCTATAGTGCAATATATGATCTCGTGACATTTATATATATTATGTGCTTATATATGCCTAAAACTAGAATTTTAAACCGTTAAAAAAAATTAGGTGTGCATGATTACATGCCTTGGGAGGGATTTCATATAATTGTGATTGAACTTTAGGTTTCAATGGTAAACCTAAAAGGAATAAGTGGACTATATGAAATATTACTAAAAAAAAGTGAATGAAATATTATCAGCGAAATGAATAAAATATAAAAAAGAATACATACAAAATTTCTTCCATTCACTTATCTGCAACATTATTAGAGAAATATATTATAAATCAATTTTATCGAATAACAAGCAAATGAATTTTGCATGATTTTTTTTCTATTGTAAACGTAATTCATTTGGGCTGCTTTGTTTATATAATTATACAACAATTTGAGGAAAATGTACATGGATAGATATTGATGTTTTTCTTAATGTACTTACATTAGTTTACATACTTAGCCTATACATAAATTGGGAGAAATAAATTTAAATACTTATTTGTTTTTCGGTGGAAAGAATTTAAAATACTTATCATCAAATGCCTTTCTAATTTCTATATTATATCGAAAAACCCAAAAAATAAACTTTTCAATTTCAAAATTTATCAAATAGCACATGGTCATATATATGTGAAATTATGTATTCAAATGAATTACTAATAAAAGCTGAAAATGTAAAAGGAATCACCACATCATGAAGAAGTAAAAACCAAATTCTTTTTATCTATAGTAGATACACCAATTATAGTGGTTCATGTTCTTTTTATAAGTTAAAAACTTAATTAGCAAGGCATAACCCGTCACTAGCCATTTATATTGATGCACTTTGCAACAAACATAGGATCATGTGCCATCATTAGTGATCAAATCAGATTTAGCTATGAATGGAATAAGCTATGATCAGTGATATAAACTAAATTTCAGTTAGTCTTCAAATCAGATTTAGCAAAGCAAGTTTTACCAGGATATTCAAATACAAGATGTAACAAAATAGAGTACACAAAGGTGAAACTTTAGTTCCAAAGAACCAAGAAACAAACATCAAACATTCATCCAAAAATAGGTCATGTGTTATCCCTATATATAACCTATAGAGAAACTAATATGTAAAGATGAGAAAATAATCATTAGTGACAATCTTTATATACATGTCTTAAGATCAAGATCGAAGTTAAGAATCTAACAAGCAAGGCAAATGCAATATAACTTCATTGACTTGTATGAATAAAATCAAAGAAGAAGAAGAAGAATTGAAGATGGGTTTCATTAGATATAATAAGCTAACCTTGAATTGCTTGCGTAGTCATAGAGCTTTCCAGTGCTAGAGAAGATGATAACACCAACTTCAGCATCACAAAGTATTGATAACTCTTTAGCTTTCTTAAGCAAACCACTTCTTCTCTTAGAGAAAGTCACTTGTCTACTTGTCGAGTTATCGATCCTTTTTATAACTATCTTCCCTCTCCCCATTGAAACTTAACTCCAAAAACAAACTGCATCAAAAAAGTAAATGTCAAAATGATATCAAATCTAGATGATCTCTTCCTTATTCAAGATTTATCCCTTTTCTTTTATAGATTTCTCCTAGCTTCTTGGATTTGAGTTTATACATATGTGTAATCATGAAGATTTGACTTACTTGATCAGAAGTTTTTGCAATAAATGGAAAGAAAGGCAGAGGATGATGAAGAGGAGAAGCTTCTTTTTTTTTTTTTTTTCCTTCTCAAAGATATCTTCTGTGGTTTCTGTTTGTGGTATATATGGGAAAAGAGCGGATTCAGACAAAACCACTGCTGGTTTTATTACAAAGAGTAGTTTGAAGAATGCCCTACTCTCGAGAGTATAGTAAACATATATACTCGCTTTTCCAAGCGCAAGTTTGACAGAGTCAAATCTTTGACCGACTAAACCAGCGACTAAGTTCAAACGTAGACAGGAGCGCGTGAGAAGAAAATATCCTCGGACTATCAGGTGTACCCAACCACGAATCGTGGGGCGTTATTACAAGGTGGTATTGAAAGCAATCAATAGATTAACAACACGTGTCACTTGTTTAAGAGATGCTTCTTTTGTAAACTCCGATGTGGTTATTATAAAGAAACAGTAATATTTAAACCATCTCTAAGGTATTTCGCTATTTTTGCCTTAGAGGGATTTTATAATATAGGTGATTTTTACTCTAATACATTTCTTTATTTTTTCTCTATAATAAAATATTTAAAATAGATTTTTTAAAAATTTTAATATTAAACACTATGTATTTATAAAAGTTGCAAATTAACTCATTTACTTTAACTTTTATAAAATTTTAAAAAAATAATTACTTCGTTTGGATTGTTTGGACAATACTTTAACGACATTAGTGGATCCGAAAATAATTTATCAGAGTATTAAGTAATTATTTTTTGTATTAAAGGAATTATTATGGAATAAATGAAAACTAAAATCTTTTTTTTTTCTTTTAATAAAAATAGAATCTATTATTAAGTATATTTATAAGATTTTATATAATTTATCTTTTGCAAATAGTAGTCTCAAATTTTAAAATATATATTTATATTAAAATCTCTAAAATATTTTATATTATTAGTTATTAAATATATTTATTTTATTTATATTGTTCATAAATAAAAGAAGTTTAAGATTAAAAGAACTATTTTGCAAATAAAATAGTTCTACTGTATTTATAGAAGAAAAATAGAGTTTCTTTATATATAGAGATAAAAATAGCAATCTTTATAATAACGATAAATATAGAGATGGGTTGAAGCAAAATTTGCTATAAAATAAAATTTAGAGATAAAAATAAGGGTGAATTAGAAATGTTCTTAGTATCGTTATGTAATTGACATATGTGTATGTGTAAGCTTTTTGGCAGAGAGGCTAGTGCTGTACTTGGCACTGTCGTCCGATGATGATGATGAACTCTTCTTTTTCATTATGTTTATATTCTAATATTCTATGGCATCATCTTCTTTTTTCCGGTTTTGATCTTTCTGAGGTTTAAAAAGTCGGATATTTTTGGATTATTATTATAGTGTTTATAGTAATGTATATTATCTTCAGCTTTAATCCTCGGTCATTGAGTTAAGGTTTATAATGTGTGTCATGTATTCATTGACTGACTAAAAGAGAAGAGTCAAAATATGAGTTGTCAAAAGTTCTTAGACTTATCAAATGTTTTATGTGTTTAATAATTCTTTTGACATTACAAAATGAAATTTAATTACACTTATATCATTGAAAATCTGATTCAACTTTGTTCTCTACTTCTATCTCTTATGGGCTATCTCTATATATATATTTTTTTTTCTTTGATTTTTCACAATTTTTTTGTGTCGGAATGCAAAAAATTTTGTTGAGGAAGCATGCATGACTAGAGTCACATGAGACTCAACTTTTCTTTTGTGTTATTCTTGAAGATGATATTCTTAAAGAAGCTATAAGGACGTACGTTGTGACAAATGACGTACGGTGTTTAATTAGTAGTAATATAACATTAATGATGTTTCTATACTTTAATGTTACACAACTAGGATTTATCCCGTGATATACCACGGGTTCATAATATATATATTTGTTTGTTTAGTCATTTTGATAGTTTGTTTATATAATCTAGTTTTTATACATGTTTATTTCATTTTCAGTCTATATAATTTTATGAATTTGTATTATAATTAGATTCATAGATATATGTGATCAACCGTCAACCCACGGTACATTGCAGAGCGATTTCGTTGTAAACAAAACTTTATATTTTAACTTAACCCGTTAAATATTTTAAATATAGACGATCCGTAAAAAAATATAATCATGTTTATGTAACCTCGAACCTATTAAACCATATTTATGTACAATATTATTATATTTTTAATTTTGTTAGAGTTAAATTATTAATAGTTTATTTTTTGTAGATTAAATATTATAATATTTGATGTTTTTAAAAGTTTTAACATTTATAATATTTTGAAACTTTTTTAAAGTTTTAATTTTCTTAAATAAAAAACCGAATTAAACCGAATAAAAAATTAATTTGGATGCCTGAGAAATCAAATTCATGCTCATTTGCAATTGGGAGCATATTAGTCATATTTATAATGTTTTGAATTATTATCTAAATTTTTCTACTTTGTAGACGTTATACATACATTTTTCCTTTATCGATTGAGTAGTATACTTCCGTTTTCAAAAATTTAATTGTCAAATATGCATAACATAATTTACATTTTTATTATACATATATTTTATGTAATTATATAAATTAAAAACAATTAAGATTATATAAATATATTGGATAGCGATTCAATTTATTAGAGAGATATTTTAGAAACTTTTTTGATGTAATAAATATTTGTTTCCAATTTTGAGATTTGCTTGTGATTTAATTACAAAATTGACTTTTAAGTACTGTTATTTATTCAAATGGTAAGAGTTTAATTATGCAAATATTACACAATAAAAAGTTATAAATCTAAATACATTTTAGTACAAAATGTACTTAAAAAATGTATATATAGATACGTCGAATGATAGAAGTAAACCTAGTTTCCTAAACTATAAAATAAAGACCAACGTAAATAATATATTTCTAGATAAAGGTAAATATCCGAAATCATAAGATTTAGATTCTTCCACATCTTTATAATTTTCATATTTTTGAACAATCATCTCAACCGTCGATCTCTCGGTTGATTTCCGATTCTCCATCTCCTAATACCCTCCGCCAAGTTCATACGAGATTAGACAAATCTTTAAGAGAATTGTTTTATATCCGATTATCGGGTCAAAGCAACTACCCTGTCGTGGGGTTTTTAACGAAGTTTATACCCGATAATAGAGTTAAAACAGCTACAATACCTAGCCGTTAGATCAAAAGATCCATGGAAAATACATAATGGTTGTAGTCATGAAAAGTCTCGTGGCTCCATCTTTATTTTAAATAAGATGAATCCACATGAAGACTAATAAGGAAACATAACACTATCTTCGTTCTTGGCCAACACCACCGTACATCTTCGGTAACACGTTCATAGTCAAGTCACCACCGAAGACCAAACGAACAACGTAACAATAACACGTCTCCTTTTTTTTGTTTTTTTTTTCCAAAGAGAAATCGGTAGACTATAAAAAGAACATCATACAAATCGAAGCAAAACAAAACTTTAACCCATAAAAATAGAAACCTGGCTCTGATACCGCGATTTTTCGGTTGATTTCTGGTTTTCCATCTCCTAATATACTTCGCATCATATTAGTCCATTAATTAAGCATGTAACTAAAAATTATATCGATAACATCATCGCTTCTCTTAACTCCTTCAGTCTTTTTAATGTTTTGATTGAGTGGATGGACCAAAATTATATTATAAATTATGTTTTTTTTTTTGTCATGGAACCATCTTTACAAGTTGTAATCATAGATTGTATAGCTCATTGGATAGTCTTTGTTCATTCGTTTTATTTGAAGTATTTTTAGATGCATTTATAAAACAATATCTCTTTTAAGATCACTCGAATATTTGGGGAAGGGCTATCTCTAATCTCTATGTATACACATAAGTTTATAAATTCTAAAAAATATTCCCACTTAGCTTTACGTAACTACATATATAAGAAATCGAATAACATATATATAAATAGTGAAAAGAGAAAAATTTTGCTTACCAAAGCTGATCACAAACATTAAGAATCTAGATCCAATGTTGGCTGATACGATCAACACAAGTGGGAGTTTAATAGATAGATGAAGAATCTAAAATCATATATATAATGAGAGACCTCGTTTTCTATGTCACAGATCCAATTTTAAGGTTACCTTAAAAAGCATAGTTAAGGACTTTGCCTTATTAATACGACTGAACTGATTACGAATAATAGTAATATTCTTGTACCAACTTGCTTTATCATTTTATATTTGTATCTAACAACTCATCTCCATCTATGTTTTCTAACAACTCATGATACATATTAATTAATATATGATTGCTGCATCAAGACTCATCATTCATATGTTGATATGTACCATCGAGGTTCAACATGTTCGTTTGTAAAAATAGTTTTTGCATGTGAAAATTGCATTTAATTTCATGTAATCTTGTTCGTTTAAAGTTTGTGCATGTAAGTATTGGATATAACAATTTTTTAACAAAAAAAAGTATTGGATATAACAGTTACTGTTTTGCTCCTATTTGTAATTTCCGTGAACAATTTGGGTAGGTGTCAGTTGACACCACATGTGGATGTTGGTCTATACTATCAGTTTCTTGGTTATGCGGTTTAGTTTTAATATTTGGCTAAAAGTGAAAATGAATTAGAAAAACCCTAAAAAAAATTTTTAAGCTCGACAAGCCTCTTCTTTTCACTATTATTAGGATTTACTCCATGGTACACCACGAGTCTATAATTTAATATATTTATTGAATTGGTTATTTTTGTAGTTAGTTTATATAGATTCATAAATATATGTGGTCAACTCGCAGTACAACATAAGACAATTTTTTTATAAATAAAAAAATTATATTTTAACTTAACCCGTAAAAATTTTAAATATAGACAATCCGTAAGAAAAATATAATCATATTTACGTAAACACGAATCTGTTCAATCATATTTATGTATAATATTATTATATTTTTTAAAGAGTTAAAATATTAGTAATACTTTAACTTTTTGTAGAGTTTAAATATTTTTAATATCTTTAATATACTATAAAGATTAATTAATTAATTACTTTTTGTCGCTTGTAAGTATGATTCAGAAGACATTATATGACTATATATAAAGTTTTGCTATTTGTTACGTCTCGTATCAATATATTGGGCAGCAAAAAGCTGATTTTTAAAATTTTGGGACTGATTTTTCATCCACTAGTCGATTTCTTACGAGATATGTTTTCCAGATTATTGCTCATTAGATATAGTGTGAGCGAAATGTTCAACATTATGATGAGGTTAAGTTTCAATTAGTCAATTAGTTGAAATGATTTACAAGCTGTTCTTTTTTTGTGTGTCGCTGCCGTATGTGAGAGTGACCAAGAAAATACACTATTAACCGTGAAACAAAATGATAAGTTAAACAAATAAATGTTAAACAAGATAATTAAGATAAGCGATTGGAATGTAAATAAGTTACATGGACTCGTCATTATTTTAGTCTACTTAGCTTAGATAACTTTGGTCAAAGATACTATCAAACTAATCACGTTAATACAAAAGATTATAGCAAAGTTCAAACTTCAAACCAAAATATTGGCGGTTTTCCGTTGTTTTTTGCTTATCGGTTCAGCTAACATAACCGAAACCGAACCAAATATCCAAAATATCAGTTCGGTTTGGTTAAAAATCCCAGGCCAAGTAAACTAATCACCTTAATACAAAAGATTATAGTAAAGTTCAAACTTCAAACCAAAATATTTCGGTTTTCCGTTGTTTTCGCTTATCGGTTCAGCTGACATAAACAAAATCGTACCGAATATTCAAAATATCAGTTCGGTTTGGTTAATATTCCCATGCCAAGTAATCTCCCCCAAAATATACAAAACAGAAGATTATAGCAAAGTTCAAACTTCAAACAAAAGAATCGTGAGTGAAGTGACCTTAGTCTAGTGATCTTAGTCTAGTGGCAAATGATAAGTCCACTGATGGACATGTACCATCACATCAGAGATCGAATCCCGCTCTTTATATATTTGTAAGAATTAGGCTAATCGGCTGGCCAGTTGTGCCCCAATATTGAAAAAAAAAAACAAAACAAAAGAATCGGAATCTCTTATAAATCCAACAGATTATATCTATCTACGTGGCACTCAACAACAAAGATGGATTGCAAATACAGTAAAACCTCTATAAATTAATACTCTATAAATTAATAAACACTATAAATTAATAAATTTTGCTGGTCCCAAGTCGGGTCAATGTAAAAATTGACCAAATTCGATAAGATAATAAAATAATAATTATTTTGACACCTCTATGTAAAATATAGTCCCAATAATATCATAAATTAATAATCACTCTATATATACATATAAATAGATATATTAATATATGTTTTTAGGGTTTTATAAAATATCTTGGTCCCACCATTATTAATTTATAGAGGTTTTACTGTAAAATATTCCAGCCCAATTCGTATCCGATCAACATTGAGTCAGCACTCACTCATCATCATCTTCATCATCATCACTCTAATCAAAAACATATATCCTTATAGAAGCAGACGACACCAAACACCAAATCAATCAATCAAATCGAAGACGACGATGCTACGAATCTCTGGTAAAAAGTCTCTATTCTCCCTTTTTTTGTTAATCAAAGATGAGACTTCGATACCATCGATGCTTTGTACTGTTTTCAGGTAACAATCTGAGACCTTTGAGACCTCACTTTCTCGCTCTTCGAAGCTCTTGGTTATCAACTTCAATGGAGCCTCCTGTGAGTTCTTGGGTCGATTTAAAAATGTGATTTTTCTCATTGGGTTTGCTTTTGAATGTGATTCTGTTCTCGATTTCAGCGAGTACCAAATCTTATTGGAGGTTCTTTTGTTGATTCACAAGCTTCATCACATATTGATGTTATAAACCCTGTAAGCCCTCTTAGGTTTTAAGTCTTGGACTGTGTTTTCTTAGTATAAAGGTTTGAACTTTGAAGTCAATTTCTTGGTAAAACGGTTTGAACTTTGAAGTCAATTTGGTTTGTTTGATTAGGCTACACAAGAGGTTGTTTCGAGAGTTCCATTGACTACTAATGAAGAGTTTAAAGCGGCTGTATCCTCTGCGAAGCAAGCGTTTCCTTTGTGGAGGAACACGCCGATTACTACCCGGCAGCGTGTTATGCTCAAGTTTCAAGAGCTTATACGCAAGAATATGGTTACTACTTGGTTTAGTTTGTTTAGTTCTTGACGTTTGTTTAGTTTCTTGATATGTTCTTGGCTGAAAGTTTTGATTTTTCTGTAGGATAAACTTGCTATGAACATCACGACCGAGCAAGGGAAGACGTTAAAGGATTCACATGGTGATATCTTCCGTGGGTTAGGTTAGTGTTTTGTTTTTGTATTGCAGTTTGATTATATGGTTGGCAAGCAGAGAAGAACCTTATTGATTGTTTTTTGGGTACTTGTTTTCTTACGCAGAGGTTGTGGAGCATGCCTGTGGAATGGCAACTTTACAGATGGGTGAATATGTTCCCAATGTGTCGAATGGAGTTGATACATATAGTCTTAGAGAACCATTAGGTGTCTGTGCTGGTATTTGTCCCTTCAACTTTCCAGCAATGATTCCTTTATGGGTATAATGCTAACTCCCTTTTGCATATACCTTCAACGTATAATACATATGTATAACTTTCCGTAATCATGTTCTGTGAAGTCTGCGTATTTATTATGTGTTTGTTAGTGCAGATGTTTCCTGTTGCAGTGACATGTGGTAATACCTTTGTTCTGAAGCCGTCAGAGAAGGATCCTGGTAAGCTGCTCTTATTACTTTGAACTATTCCAGTTACTAAAAAGACACTTTTGTGATGTTTAATTGATGTATGGGAAGCTCAAGATACCTTGAATTTCTGATCATGTCTTAAAATATCATTGTCGCCAGCGTACATGTATCTTACTACTAAGGCCAATGTGATGAGCTAAAAGCTCTTGGATATATCACATTGTCTATATGTTATACTTGACACCTGCAGTATTGATTGCTTGTTGTCCCATATCGAAATGAAGGTCCCTTCTATTGATGATTTATCTATAGAGAAAAGAAATGTGGTATTGAAGTCGGTTGTTGATATTACTTACTTTCTCCAGGTGCTTCTGTAATACTTGCGGAGTTGGCAATGGAAGCTGGATTACCTGATGGGGTTCTCAATATTGTCCATGGCACCAATGTAGGTTATGTTTAAATTTTTCTGCTCTTTCTAAATTTCCTGTTTTTTTTTTAGGATTTGTATTGTTAAAGAGTGGATTCCTATCAGGAGATAGTGTGGTGAATAACTGAATATTCTGTCTTGCAATCATAACAATCACCTCAAAACTGTCCCAAAATTTATTTTGTAAAGATTCCGCACTATTACCTTTACTTTAGTTGTCATCAGTAATAATGCATCTTTACATGCCAGGATACTGTGAATGCTATATGTGACAATGAAGATATAAAGGCTGTTTCTTTTGTTGGCTCGAACACTGTAAGTATATGTTTTGTTGTTACACTTTTATATAGCTTGCAGTCTTGGGTTTGCGTTCGACGATGCTATGATGAATTGTATTTACGAAGTTTTCATTTGGTCAGTTCCTGTGTAATTAGTTCAGTTGTCTGATAAGATGTTAACATACTCCTCTGTAGCGCAGATAGTTAAAACCATTTCCCAAAACTCTTTAAAATCTGTAAATAAGAACTTACGATGTATGAACTGTTTTCTTCTGAGCCCAACTTTTTGGTTTAACTTGTGTATTCGAAATCGAATTTTTTTGTTTAAAGGCCGGAATGCATATATATGCAAGAGCAGCAGCAAAAGGCAAACGTATTCAGGTAACATCCGGCATCTTTTCCCCTGTAAAATTCTTCCTTGGTATGTCGAAGCGACTCTATGTCAATTTGCTTATAAAAAATCCACTCAGTCAAATATGGGAGCAAAAAACCATGGACTTGTCTTGCCTGATGCCAACATTGATGCTACTTTAAATGCGCTACTTGCTGCTGGGTTTGGTGCAGCTGGACAGAGATGCATGGCACTGAGTACAGTTGTCTTTGTTGGCAATTCAAAATCATGGTACTGCTAACTTTCTTTTCTCCATATTCAAATTACTCCAACTCTTAGGGTTGTAACCTGGTCGAGTATCATATATTCATTTTTCTTGTGACAATTATGCTTGCCTGTAATCTTTTTCTCTCATGGTATTTGAAGAAGCTACGTGAGACCTCATAATATTCATTTGATAGTATTGAAAGATTAGCTTTACATATTAACCAGGGAGGATAAACTCATTGAGCGAGCAAAAGCCCTTAAAGTCACATGTGGGTCAGAACCAGATGCAGACCTTGGTCCTGTGATAAGTAAACAGGTATTTTCGCGCACAAACCTCTGCTACATGTCATAACTACTGCTTTGTGTAACAATTACGTTTAGTTTTGCATTTTGAGTGTTGTTTAATATGTATACCTTAATGCTAAATTTTGATTTGGTAGGCCAAAGAACGAATATGCCGTTTGATTCAATCTGGTGTGGACGATGGTGCTAAATTGCTGCTTGACGGAAGAGATATTGTGGTATTTTTCCAATCTCCATATAGTTACTGCTACTACAACAGACACATCTCTTAAATACACCACTACACTATCCATTGTTACTAAATTATAATCATCCTAAACTACTTGATCTATTTGTCCTGGGGAAATATTGTTGGATTAGTAGTCTTTGTTTAATTTTGAAAACAATTATTGACTGGTCTTGACTGGTCCAAGAAGTTTATATATCTTTTGCTCATATCAAACAGGTTCCAGGTTACGAGAAAGGGAATTTTATCGGTCCAACCATCTTATCTGGTGTTACCCCAGACATGGAGTGTTACAAGGTATCTATTATTCTGGTATTAAGGCAAATAATCTGTAATCTACTTGAAACTTACATATCTTTATTCGTTTGGCACACTACAGGAGGAAATATTTGGCCCCGTTCTTGTGTGCATGGAGGTCAAATTTTAAAACTAGTTTTATTTTCAATCATATATTCGTGAGATTGATGCTCTCTGATACCTTTTGTGACATATTCATTTATAGGCAAGCAGCTTTGATGAGGCCATATCCATCATAAACAAAAACAAGTAAGATCCCTTTTTCTATCCCAGTTATATCATTGTACTAATAATATAATCATAACATCCTCTTATTCTTCGACATTACGCTTTCAACAGGTACGGGAATGGTGCTGCGATTTTCACTTCGTCAGGGGCAGCAGCAAGAAAGTTTCAGATGGAAATCGAAGCAGGACAGGTATAAAGAACTTAGACCCTATAAAATACAACACGTTTTGTATGCAATTTACAACATGATTGATCTCTTCTTCTTTTGTTGTTGCTAAATGTCTTCCCAGATCGGTATTAATGTTCCAATCCCGGTTCCATTACCGTTCTTCTCCTTCACGGGGAACAAGGCATCATTTGCAGGAGATCTTAACTTCTATGGTAAGAAGAATGTCAAAAACTAAACACAAGAAGATGCATTATCTTTCTCTTTGCTTATATACTCTAGTGAAATATTGTTGCAGGCAAAGCAGGAGTGGACTTTTTCACTCAGATCAAGACAGTGACACAACAGTGGAAGGACATTCCAACTTCAGTATCTCTTGCAATGCCTACTTCGCAAAAGCCATAGCTTCACTAGTGTAATTTTCCTTTGGAAACTTCAAGTTTATTTTTTTTGGGGTCAACTTAAACTTTTCATTAACCACAGTGTAACAATTTGTCTATCTTCAAATAATTTTTTTACCCCAATTTGGCATCATAGAATACAACTTAGGATCGTAATTCTGAAAAGAAAAATATTCATTCGCGATTTTATCGGCTACTTCGTTACCTTTTCGCTTAGTGAGTAGTGAACTCTAATTTTGTATCCTCAAAAGTGCTGTAACACTTGCTTGATGTCTTGTATAGTATGATCCAAATGTGTCACATATGCTTTCAATGGCTAGATTAAGTTACCGAAAGGTAAGTTTTGAAGCCAGCCGACTAGGTAACAACAATCTGTAAAATACTCAGTAGATGTTAATGTGTTTCTTCCTTCCCAATTTCATTTGACTTTCATTGGAAAACAAAATCAAATACACGGACCATGACCAAATTATAACATCATTTACTTGTAATAAAACTAGTTTCAACAACTACACTTGTTTCAAAAAAAGATGACCACATACATACATAATTTAAATTTATCTAAAGACTTTAAACCTCACACCTTTTATATAAATTGACTGAACTATTTCTTACCATCACTCACAAATCTTTATGTTCTTTACTTAGAATTTAGAAACCACCATTTGTGTTTTCATCTATCTTTTAGTAAATGGCGTCCGCAGATGTTGAATTCACTTGCTATGTTGGCAACTTGGTATTGAGATCTTGATTCATTCTATAATTTGTTTGAACAGGTTGTTTGCGAAAGAGATGATGAGTATGATCAGTATTATTATGGTTCTGATAGCGACTATGAATATGAATATGAAGAGCTTCCGGTGAGAAAGGTATATGGATTTGTTAGTTTCAAAGATGAGAAGTCCATGAAGGATGCCATCAAGGGAATGAATGGTAAGAAGCTCGGGTTAAAGACCATTATTGTGCAAGAGTCTCACTTGTCTCGTAAGAGTCGTCGTGGTGATGGACGTGTTGGTTCGAAAAGGGTTTAGATGAAGATAAAATTAATATGGTTTTCCTCAGTCCCAGAAAATTAGTCTTTGGACCTAGAAAGCTTTTAGGATCACTCCTAAGTTTAAAAAAAAAAAAAAAACAACCGAGAAAGATAGAGCCTAGGCTATTACATGGATTAAACCTTGTAGAATCAATAGTAATTAGCTTAAGATCACAATGCTTTATCAACATCATAATGATCATCACACAATGTCAACCACCATATCCTTATAGTCTTTGTTCAATTGGATTGCAATATGATTAACATGGACATTATTCATGTTTTGTTGCTACATAATAGGTTTTTAAACAACCAATTTTTTACTTATGATTTTCCTATTAATTGTAAGTGTTTTTTTTAATAAACCCATCAGTTGATCCAGTCAGCTTTGGTAGAAACACACAAAAGTGCTTCAGAGTGTACTTCTCTCCGAAGTACTACCAAATTGTCTATCCCGAGTTTGGAATGCTTTCCGACTAATGACAAGAGTAGTCAGACCGCCTGCATTTCTGACTACCAAGTAAATCAATTGGATCAAAGTTCAATTGACAGATTTCCTCCACAACAATGTTTTTTGTTTCTAGAATAGATTGAACTTGGGTTAGTTCCTCCGATTCTTTCCCTAATTCTCGCTTACCACTAGATTACAGCTGTGAGGGCTAAATATTAAGTGATACTACACCAAAATCACCTTGATGCAAAATTAGATTTAAACAATTCAAATTATATTCAATATGCTTAAAAAAGATGAATTCAAGTGTATATGTGTTTTTTTTGGTAATTAGTGTATGTGTTGTTGATACTAAAAAAATTACCAATATTAATGTTTTTGTGGGACAAAATTAAACTACAAATTAATTTAAAATTACACAACATATTCAAGTGATTATGATAACGTTTTACAATTTCCGAGATATATCATCTAAATAGATTTAACCCAACCCAAAAATATTCAATTTAACTTGTGAGAAAGTATCAGCGCGTGTGATCGGGAGAGATCATCTTCAACCTCTTTGAAACAAATCTTCGCAAAACCCTAAATCCCCTTTTTCAAATTCTACTTCCATCAATCAATCAATGTCCGTCGACGATCTTCCTCCGTCGCCGGCCTCCGCCGTTACGCCACTAGGCTCCTCCGTGATTCCGATTGTTAACAAGCTTCAAGACATATTCGCTCAGTTAGGAAGTCAATCGTCGATCAAGCTTCCTCAAGTAGCTGTAGTCGGGAGTCAAAGCAGCGGCAAATCCAGCGTCCTCGAAGCACTCGTCGGCCGTGATTTTCTTCCTCGCGGGAATGATATCTGCACGCGACGACCTCTCCTTCTCCAGCTCGTTCAGACGAAACCTCGCTCTGAAGGTGGATCCGATGAGGAGTGGGGCGAGTTTCTTCACCACGAAGTTGGTAATCGTATCTACGATTTCTCTGAGATTCGCCGTGAGATTGAGGTTTGTTATTTCATTCTCTTCTTCTTCTAAGAGTGTTTCTGTAGCGTTGTTACACAGATGAGTTGATGATGGTTTAATTGTGTAGGCTGAGACTAATAGAGTATCAGGAGTGAACAAAGATGTCACGGATAATCCAATTCGTTTGAAAATATATTCCCCTAATGTTTTGGATATCTCTCTGGTGGATCTTCCTGGTATCACTAAGGTTCCTGTTGGTGATCAGCCTACTGATATCGAAGCTCGGATAAGAACCATGATCTTGTCTTACATTAAGGAATCTAGCTGCTTGATACTTGCTGTTACCCCTGCTAATTCCGATTTAGCCAACTCAGATGCCTTACAAATCGCAGGAAATGCTGATCCTGATGGTTAGTTTTGGTATCAAGTCAATTGCGAATTTATTCGTTTCATTCTGTGTACAAAATTATTCACCATTCGCTTTGCTTATAAATTTACTGTCCTCAGGTCATAGAACCATTGGTGTAATCACAAAGGTGTGGTTTCTCTCTTCATATATATTATGCTTTTAAAAATTTCTTGTTTTAAGACTTAGCTGTGATGGCAAACTACTCTATTTCTCATGGCTGCTCTATTTTCTCTCTGATTCAGTTGGATATTATGGACAGAGGTACTGATGCTCGGAATCACCTTCTTGGCAAAACAATTCCTCTTCGACTTGGATACGTGGGAGTTGTAAATCGTAGTCAAGAGGTAAACCCTGTTATTAAAATTATTTACAATATGATGCATATTGTTGTTGTTGTATCATAATGAGCTTATTTTGGGCTATCATTAAATCTCGTCGACTCACTTTTACCTTATATATTCTACCTTTCATTTATTTCTGTTCATTGTTACCAAACCATACTATATCAGTTTGCTTTACCTCTTGCTCTGTCGCTGCACTTTACCCAACACAAAAATTTATTTGGGTATTCATTTCCATAACAGGATATTTTGATGAACCGTAGCATCAAGGATGCTCTTATTGCAGAGGAAAAGTTTTTTCTTAGTCGTCCTGTAAGACTGTATCCTTATTTCTATTTACTTTCTCATAGTGTTACTTTGACTGTTCTGCTTATATCCTTTTTTTCTGACTAAACAGGCTTACAGCGGTCTTACTGATCGTTTGGGTGTTCCTCAACTAGCAAAGAAATTGAATCAGGTATTATCTACAGTCTTGAGATATTCTAATTTCTTCGTTATGATTATCTTATTATGCAGTCAAGATACAAGCTCCATAAGAGATACCCTTTCTGGGTCTCGTGTATATTGGCTTTTGTATGTAATATTCATGTTTCCTAACTATACATAATCTGATTGTGCCCATTCCATATAAAAGGAGTTAGGAACTTTATAGGATACTATTTTGTTTCTCCTCACTGTATATATTTAAGAAAAATTGGCAACATATGCTCATTATGGTTGTTGATTTCATTTTCATATGGTGAATTCTCTTTCTGTTAATTGATTACTCTTTTTCTAAAGATGGCTTTACATAGGTTTCTATTATCTGTAAAATTATAAGCTGTCTAATGGGAGCTACTCCCTTTTCCATTTTTTTGCAGATCCTTGTCCAACACATCAGGACAATGCTTCCTACTTTAAAGTCACGTATCAACACCGCATTGTTTGCTACGGCAAAGGAGTATGAGAGCTATGGGGCTATAAGAGAGTCCAGGGTATGTGTTTTTGAGCCAGTTTTAGCCCAATAGATCCCATCCATTCTCAGTGGTGACATTGCTATTTGCGTTGCTATCTTGTAGCTACTTGTTTTTGCGTTGTATGGTTTCTTTGCTCAATTTTCGTTTCGAATAAATTATATTCATGTATGTGATTGTCTTCTTGACATATGAGGGAACCTTTAGTGTTCGAACTTGTTAAGATATGTAGGGAAAGATGTCTGGCAAATTACCAGGCATTTTTTTCCGTTGTTAGCTAGATATGCTTTCCGATTACATTTCCTTATAATATATACTTGCCTCATAAGATGTCATTTAAAACATATATAAGTGTATCATTGTGGCTATATGACTTACAGCTTTCTCTGTGTCTGTACTGTTTTGGAATTCACAGGGCGGTCAAGGAGCTCTTCTCCTCAGTTTTCTTACAAAATACTGTGAAGGTAATATCAGAAGATGGGTTCTCTTTCTGTTTAGGCGACAAATGTTAATTTGTTCTTTTTAGGTTGGTATTGCTCCTTATCACGGTTCAATTGTTCATAACAGCATACTCCTCAACCCTGGAAGGGAAAAGTAAAGAAATGTCTACATCTGAGCTTTCCGGTGGAGCAAGAATTCTCTACATCTTCCAATCAGTCTTTGTTAAGAGCTTGGAGGTTTGTTTGTACATTTTCATACTTTTCCCTTGATCTTCACTTAGATGCCTTTTGGTTTGTTGTTCCAAATTTTGTGCATTATGCTATATCTTAGTTAGGTGACAGTATCATAACTCAGAATTAAATTTTTGGTATCACTTGTGGTCTTTCATGGAGGTTCATTTTGTTGCTGTTGACATCAAACCTGTACACGTGTGCATGACTTTCTAATAATTGACCTGGAAGGCAGACAGTTCGTTTCAGCTTTTAAGCTCTTGGAAGCGTTGCATGTATGCAGCTTCTTTACGAGTAGAATTACTTCAGTTAGAAATACAATCAATGTTTATGTTTGTTCAACTCCCTGCATCTTTCGAAGCATCTGATTTGCTATCGCTTGAAATTGATCTGTATCTTCTCAGCTGTATAGTGATCTTTTACATTCCTTTACCTACTAATGTTGTCAGTGGCTCAGTGCTATTTGATACGGGTTTTAGAATTTAAACCTATTTGTTTCCTTCACTTTGCTTCTGCAGGAGGTTGATCCGTGCGAAGACTTAACAGATGAGGATATTCGGACTGCAATACAAAATGCAACTGGTCCCAGATCTGCATTATTTGTTCCAGATGTAGGTGTTTATCCCCAAGTCCTGCTTATTCAGTACTTTCCACATACTGAAATTGCTTGAGCTTTCTACTTTTGAGCTACTCTGATAAGTATCTCTTGCTTTCATTCTCTTCTGCATAGGTTCCATTCGAAGTTCTTGTCAGGAGGCAGATATCCCGTTTATTAGATCCCAGCCTTCAGTGTGCTAGGTTCATTTATGATGAGCTAATAAAGGTGTGATTTATCATGTGCTACATTACTATACTTGTTAATTTACTTGATCTTGAATTTTAAATAGAAATTTCTCTACAGATTAGTCACCAGTGTATGATGACTGAGTTACAGCGGTTCCCAGTCCTGCAAAAGCGCATGGATGAGGTTATTGGGAACTTTCTGCGAGAAGGTCTTGAACCTTCACAAGCAATGATCCGAGATATTATTGACATGGAGGTATGCAAGAATAATTTAAGCTCCACACAGTACTGATTGCATGGCCAGATATGTTAAATATCTGAAATATCTAAACTATATACTGATTTTTGTTTCTCCTGTCATGCTGGTGGAGTAGCAGGGGAATATACTAAGTTTGAGATAATCTATTATTACTCAATTTTACGGAATACAGCCTCTTTTAAATTTGGATTCTTAGTGATGCTGGTTGTGAATGCTGGGAATTCGGTTTAATTTATTAAGCTTACCATTTGCAGATGGATTACATAAATACCTCACACCCAAATTTTATTGGGGGTACCAAAGCTGTGGAGCTTGCAATGCAACAAGTAAAATCTTCTAGGATTTCGCATCCTGTTACGCGGCCAAAGGTGTGGAATTGTCTCAGCAAAGCATTAAGATTGTTTATGTATTTCTCATTGTGACTTGTACAATTTTGCATACATGTTTCTTTTTCACTTAACAGGATACAACAGTGGAGCCTGAGAAGGCAGCTTCTTCTGCGAGTCAAATAAAAACTCGATCTTTTCTCGGCCGGCAAGCTAATGGAATCATCGCTGATCAGGTATTATCATTTTTTTAATGTTATGTGTGTGTTTGACTCTGTAACATTTGTAGTCTGACTCCTGCTTCTGAAAGTCCACGAAGGGAGTACAAATATCCAGCTAAAGACTTATTATACTATATATAACATTTTTCCGTAACATTTTTCACAGGGTGTTCTAGCTGCAGCAGATGCTGAAAAATCCGGACCAGCTGGTAATTGTTATTACATTCATTTTTCTGCCTTTCATGTATGTATAGTTAAATGAATATGTGGTTCATTGTCTGAGATATGACTTACATACAAGCATACATGTCTGTTTGATGAAAAACACAATGCTCTGTGTATTAATCTTGACCAATTGACAATTAATCAGGAAACACAACTTGGAGTGGTTTCTCATCAATTTTTCGGGGGAGTGATGGTCAGGCAGCTGCTAAGAACAACTTTCTAAACAAACCATTAAGTGAAGCAGCTCAGAATGAGTATCAGAACTTGTCAACAATCTATTTAAAGGAGGTTTAGATCTTGTGCCTTCTCAAGCTCCTCGTTCGTTCCAATACAATAAAAATATTTACCATCTATTCACCTCATAAATGTTTGCTTTTTGAAGCCTCCAACTGTTTTGAGGTCATCTGAAAATCATTCAGAACAGGAGTCAGTTGAAATTCAGATAACAAAGCTATTATTGAAATCCTACTATGACATTGTAAGGAAGAACGTCGAGGACTTGGTTCCAAAAGCAATCATGCATTTTCTGGTTAGTGTCCCCTCCCTCAAATTCACGTTGTGGTGTTACGTGACACTTGTAACTTAGTAGTTGCCTTTCGATCTTACTAGACCTGAAGTAACTCAACTGTGAGGGGATTTGTAACTATTCTATGTAATTGATAATATACACAGGTAAATTACTCGAAACGTGAGCTGCACAACGTTTTCATCGAGAAACTTTACAGGTAAAGAAAGAAAACATGTTACTCTCATCTGATTTTGCAAATAGTTTTTTTATATGAACTAAACAAAACTGGTGGATGGGACAGGGAGAACTTGATTGAAGAACTGTTGAAAGAGCCAGATGAGTTAGCGATAAAGAGGAAACGAACTCAAGAGACTCTTCGCATTCTTCAGCAGGCTAATCGGGTAAGTTTCAAAGGTTTGCGTTGAACAAAAGTGCAATATTAACTTGTTAAAACGTGTCTACTTCTTGATATTGTTAAAACAGACATTAGACGAGCTGCCCTTAGAAGCTGAATCAGTTGAGAGAGGTTACAGAATCGGTTCTGAAGCGAAACATGAGGAAAGACGACCAAGGACAGAAACTAATGGTAACGGGAACGGACGGTTCTGATTTGTGACGGCATGTCTCAATTCATTTGGTGAATGGAAACGATTGTTTTCTCCCCTTTGAAATCGATTCTGCGTTTGGGGAGGTATAGGTGAAACATCATATGATTAAAGAAGAAGGTTTTGTTGTTGGGGTTATTATTGTTAGCATATTAGAAGAATGCAACTTTTTATTTGGTTTCTCGGAGCTGAGAAGAATAATCAAATTTTCTAATTTCACTCTTCATAGCATTATTCTTTATTACATCAGACGGGTTGCAAAAGAAAAAAACTAAACATTAACAAGGTTTTTGGCCCTGTCCTAAAAATTCGAAAGAATGTAATTTTTTTTTTTTTGACTTGAGAGTGGATTTTGGTTTTTAGTTTGGAAATTCTCCAAGTGTGTGTTTTGTTAAACCCCATGTACATAATTTTTCGAATTATCAGACTGCTTAATCTTTCAGAATGATTTTTTGTTCCTGAGGTATCCGTGTAACTTATTCGTAGTAAATAATGTGAATTCACATTATTCGTAGTAAATAATGTGAATTAAATACAACAACACTGGCCGACCAAAAAAAAAAAAAAAAAAAATACAACAACACTGTTTGATCAATGTCTCAGTCTTTGTCAGTCTCTGATGATGCAGGCTTTCCAGAATACTTATCGCGCCAAACCTGTTTATTCTTCTCGATACTGTTATGGTTTTGAGTAAATTCAGTAAGCCCCTGTCTGAATGCTCCAAGCGTAACCCCATTGCCCACCAAGATGCTTGTCACTCCCATTTTCGAAACCTGTTTTTATTCACACACACCGATGATTAAATCATAGTACACGCGAATAGTAAAGGCGAGATAAAGTTCAACTAGCACAAAGTAGCAGTTCGTCCTTACCGATTTGATGTTTCTGTCTTCATCATCGAAGAAGAGCATCTCAGTAAAAGGCACTCCCGTTCTTGTGTGTATCTTCTGAAAATGTTCTGTCTTGTGAGTCCAACTTGAGTAAATTTCCTGAAAACAATCCCAAAAGTATTATAACCTTATGCCACACAAATACATTAACAACTTCCTATCCCTATTCCTTTCCAATACATTTCATCGCTTGAACTACGAAGAATACATCAAATGTGGTACCAGACGACACTTCTCTAACACACACGAGATAAATCTGAACCAACATCACTAGAAATGCTTTGCTACAACAACAACAACAACAAGATGATTGAAACTAACCTTGGCGACAAACAAAGGCTTAATGTTCAATTTATCAAGAAATGTGTTAGCAATATCCGAAGTAGGAGATCTCGAAGCAACAGCCATTTCAATCCCCTTCTCTTTCAAAGCACTCAATATCCCCTTTGCTTGTGGATACAAAGACGGCATTTCGCGTTTCGAACGACATTCGCTGAAACAAGTCACACATCCATAAGCAAAAACACATCCAAAACTAATTAAAGATTCAAACTTTATCAAAACCAAACAATATGATCAGATCATTCACACTCTTCTTAAACTCTCACTTTTTTAAAATTTACAATCCTAACCCAAAATTAACAATTCACAAAACTCAAAACCCTAAATACCAATTCCACTGTGCACTTGATTAAACGAAACAAGTTCCACAAAAATTGGATGAAGAACAAAAGAGAAGAAAGGGTACCAGTAAAAAGGCCAGAGAGTGTAATCGAGATCAAAGACGACGAGTCTCGGAAGAATCTGGAACATTCCTATTATTTGCATCGCTTCATCTTTAACTTTCTCTTCCGCCATCGTCGGAGATGTTTCTTTCAATCGCGCGAATAGAGAGACGCTAATGGGACATGTGTAGTAGACCTGGTCTGGGAGAATATGAAACTTCTCAAAAGAACCCCTCAAGTGTTTTAAGTTTATGGAAACGACCCTTATTTTATTAATTTGACAGTTTTGGGAATGTTGTTTTGCTTATTTTGCAATTTAATCCTAATTTAGGGAAAGTTGTAAGAAAAAATGAGACTTTTTTCCCTAAACCGAAATAGTTCTGATTTTGTGGTTGAATTCGTAACAAAAATATTCATGTTTGTGTTTTATAACACAAAATTTGTGTTATGTATATAATGCGGTAAATTGTTTTGGATCCTATTAGTAATATACAACGGTAATATACGATGTGGCTATTTTGCCAATATAAGTTTAGGATGAAAATGAGAAGTTAACAAAAGCTTAAGATTTAATTAAAAGATCAACAAAAGTTTAAGATTTAATTGAAAAGTCAACCAAAGTTGGAAATATATTTATTGGCAAAGTTTATTTTTCTCCAACCAAAACGGACTATTTTCATGATTTTTATGATATTTTTTTAATTAGAAAGATAGACCAATATATATATATATATATAAGTATTTACGATGATATTATTTATCAGTAATCGTAGTCATGTTAATATGGATATTAGATTATGATCAGTGTTGTATCACGAATTAATTTTTTTTAAAGATTGTAAACTTTAAAATTATCTTTAAAAAGTAAATGATGTTATTAATTTATGTGAAAAGGTACATTAATATCTTATTAGCTTTGAATATTTATTTAATTTATATTATATTTTTTTATAGTATCCGATATTATTTAAATCTTTCATAATACAATGTCATATTCCTTTTTGTTGAATTTGTTTACTTTGGTTAAGTTTTATTTAAAATTTAACTGTAATTAAGTACGGAATAATAGTTTATGTAAATTTTGATGTAATTATAACTATGTCATAATATTATAAGACCAAAATATATTATATTAAATTATTTTATAATATTAAACTGTAAATATTGGATTAAGTTGATTATACTATCAGAAATAATTGTTACAGCTGAATATATACATACAAAACAAAGTGCATATTTTGTCATTTTCAGTTATACATGCATATTAATTGTTATCGATACTAGAACAATTAAAGAGATTGTGTACACAAGATGTACAATAAATATGAATTTCAGTATTCAATATACCTAGTTTTTATAAAGTAAATAAAAATATATTAAAATTTATTTGCTTATTTCACAATATACCTAGTCGTCGCGCTTGTATTCTTCGCTGTGTATCATGAAGATTCTTTGTCTGGGGGGTGGGGTACTTGGTCCCGACTCTGGGTCCGCTTCGGTTAGCATGTATGAGGACGGCGGCCTCTTCCGGGCGTCTGCGACGTAGCCCTTGTCATAGTGCTAGCGGGGTTCGACGTATTCCTCCTTGCTCTTTGGGATCTGCTGTTTGGGCGGCAGATACTTCTGGGAGAGTACGCTTTGTTCCTCTTCCATCTCTACGTAGCGGGTCGCCCGATGCAGGGCGTCTTCGAGCGTATCGTATTGGTTCAATGTGAGATCCTCCCGGAAACGGCACTTAAACCACAGTGCGCTCCTAAGAGCCGAGAGCGAAACCTTGTTGGGTGCATTCACCTGGAAGGCAACCTTTTTAAACCTTTCGATGAATCCCCTGAGAGGCTCGTCGATTCTCTGAACGGTCGACCATAGGTCGGCCGTTGTTGCCCCCGGAATAGCCAAGATCGAGTATTGCTTTAGGAAAGCGAGTGAGAGCTGTTTGAAATTGTCGATCGAGTTAGCCGGCAGATTTGAGAACCATCCTAGTGCGTCTCCGCTTAACAGTTCCGTGAATAGTTGGCATTTCCCGGCGTCAGACTGGGCTGGCGTAAGGTTGCATCGATGGATGGCAATTTCAAACGAGGGCAGGTGATGTGTTGGGTCCGAGTCGCCTTTAAAATGGGCACAGTTAATCTTGGTGTCCTTTGGGATCACCACGTTGCGGACGCGTGTAGTAAAGGGCGTGTTCTATGACTGTTCCAACATACGATACACATCAGGCGCCGAGCTTGTTGCTCGGTGCATGCAAGTCGACACCTCCTTGATTTTTCCGCGCAGCTCGGCGAGCTCATCATTGCCTTGAGTTGGGTTTGCGGCCGCAGTTTCTTCGGCAGTCGGCGCATTTGTTGAGCCTGCCTGGCTCTGCATGGTAGCGCATACTTCAGATAGAGCTGCGAATCACTCACTCGTTTTCCGCTCTTGTTCGTCCATCTTGGCGAGGATGCTGCGCATTAGGGCGCCGATACCGGGGTTGCTTGTCCCTTCTCCGTCCTCGGTCGTCGGAGCGCTCGGCGGGTTACCTTGTCCTGGCTGGAAACGGTCGGGGGTGTCGGCTACAAATTCTCCACTTCCGGCTTCCATTCTTGTATCTTGCAGATGTGCGATATCTAAAGACGAATTACTTTTAGCTCTGCCCCACGGTGGGCGCCAAATGTTGAATAGTGCTCGGCACAAAGGGGGAAAATATCAGAAATGTTCGTTAAGGGTCGGGCCAAAAGGTTCGTCTTATTAATCGGAGATCGGCAATTACAATAGGGAAAGAGTACAAAACTGTTCGACACTTAAAGCGACTAAAGACGAGCTCTCTGATGTACTTCTTGTCCTCTTCGACGTACCTCCTGTCTTGTCACATCAAGTCCCCTTCCTTTTATAGGCGGATGATGTGACAGGACACCGACTTTATGTCAAGACTTAGTGGGCCGATCGTCGTGGGCCGACCATCCCCGGCCCGAATCCTAACTAGGCCGTCAGGCTGAATTGGTTGTCTCTTGTCGTCTTCCGCGGACTCGTGCCACGTCATCCACCTTCCTCCGGGCCGGGCAGGTAAAAAGTGGAGGGGACTCACAAATTGAGGCCCATATCCAACAACTAATATATATATTAAAGTATTTACGATGATATTATTTATCAGTAATCGTAGTCATGTTAATATGGATATTAGATTATGATCAGTGTTGTATCACGAATTAATGTTTTTTAAAGATTTTAAACTTTAAAATTACAGTATAACCTCTATAAATTAATACTCGATAAATTAATACTCTCTATAAATTAATAAATTTTTTCGGTCCCAAGTTGGGACTAGTGTATTTTTAGACACATTTCGATAAAATAATAAGATTATATTTTTTTGAAAATCTTTTGTAAATATATGGTCCCATCAATATTATAAATTAATAATTAGGTAACATTTTTAAATTATACGTATATATATACACATTAATTTATGTTAGAGTTTATTTTTAAATATTTTTTGAAAATACTTTCCAAATTCAGAAAATCTCTCTATAAATTAATAATTTTTAATTTATCGATAAATTAAAACCTCTATAAATTAATAGATTTTCATGATCCCGACATTATTAATTTATAGAGGTTTTACTGTATCTTTAAAAAGTAAATGATGTTATTAATTTATGTGAAAAGGTACATTAATATCTTATTAGCTTTGAATATTTATTTAATTTATATTATATTTTTTTTATAGTATCCGATATTATTTAAATATTTCATAATACAATGTCATATTCCCTTTTGTTGAATTTGTTTACTTTGGTTAAGTTTTATTTAAAATTTAACTGTAATTAAGTACGGAATAATAGTTTATGTAAATTTTGATGTAATTATAACTATGTCATAATATTATAAGACCAAAATATATTATATTAAATTATTTTATAATATAAAACTGTAAATATTGGATTAAGTTGATTATATTATCAGAAATAATTGTTACAGCTGAATATATACATACAAAACAAAGTGCATATTTTTTCATTTTCAATTATACATGCATATTAATTGTAATCGATACTAGAACAATTAAAGAGATTGTGTACACAAGATGTACAATAAATATGAATTTCAGTATTCAATATACCTAGTTTTTATAAAGTAAATAAAAATATATTAAAATTTATTTGCTTATTTCACAATTTAATTCTAATTTAGGGAAAGTTGTAAGAAACAATGAGACTTTTTTCCCTAAACCGAAATAATTATGATTTTTTGGTTGAATTCGTAACAAAAATATTCATGTTTGTGTTTTATAACACAAAATTTGTGTTTCGTATATAATGCGGTAAATTGTTTTGGATCCTATTAGTAATATACAACGATAATATACGACGTGGTTATTTTGACTATAAAATTTTAGGATGGAAATTTGAAGTTAACAAAAGTTTAAGATTTAACTGAAAGATCAACAAAAGTTTAATATTTGATTAGTCAACTCAAGTTGGACATATACTTTTTTTGGTAGGGAGACAACGTCTCCGCAAATTTATTCAAACCAAAATAAAAAATTACACACGAACACGACGTGGGTACGCAGTCTCATTAGCATCGTCCAACAAAATAGAAGTAACACAACCAGGACAAGAATCAAAGCGATAAAAACCCAACGGTAAGGAGAAGGCATGGTTAGCTAACCCATCGGCAAGATGGTTAACCTCCCGATAATTATGTGAAAACCGGACTATCAAGTCCCTTGAAATTAAGCCATAGCACAAGCGTACAAGGAATGATAGCGAATGTGAATCAATTATCACTGCCTATAGAAAATCCACAACAATCTCTGAATCAATCTCCACCTCCAAACAAGTGATTCCTCTCTCTCAACACATTCAACCCATAGTATACTCCCCAAATCTCGGCCAACGGGGCTGAGCATACACCAATGTTCAGAGCAAAGCCTACACACCAGTTACTCTCACCATCTCTTAGAACCCCACCCGCAGCAGCTAGACCAGGATTACCTCGGGATGCACCATCAGTATTCAACTTAAACCATCCATTCGTCGGAAGGCGCCACACAATAAGTCTCTCCACACGGCCAACAATCTCCCTATCACCACTTCTTGCGTGCGCTTGTAAAATCTCCTTAGCTTGATCCTTTACAAACTGCACTCTATCTCTGCACTTTCTCTTCTCTCCAAAAACATTTCCACACCGCTATTTCCAGCCCCACCAAGCTGTTACAACAAACAAAGTAGCCCACTCAATATTTCCCACATCTCTTCTACTACCAAGATTGTCAAAGAGCCACTCTAACAGCAATTTTGTCAGAAAGGTATTCAACAAACGTGGTGAAACCAGTCTCTGCCATACTCCTTTCATTGTCGGACAATCCCTAAGGATATGAATTATGGTCTCTTCTCTCCTTTACAAACAGAGCAAATTCTTGTGTCTCTCAAATGCCTACGTTGTCTTTCCACATTCGACATCAGAGCTTGATTTCCAACTAACCATAAAAAAACTCTAATCCTCTCTGGTGCCACCACAGATCAAATACGATCAAAGAAGCTTCCCCAACCTTGGCGAGGCGTATTATCTTGAGTTATGAGATTATAAGCCGACTTCACAGAGAATTTCCCATCCGAGTTTCCACAGCAAGAAATTATATCCCGAACCCCAGCAAAATTATTAACCACTATTGCTGGCAGTTTAAGGCTTACATTAGGCGGAACAAAAGCTTGAATTCGTGGCAGATCCCATCCGACACCATTTCTCCACATATCCTGCACAACAACAGTTTCATAACCATGCAGCAAAGTACCAGTCACCAGCTCCTCCAAAGGTATATTCATCAACCATTTATCTGACCAAAACCAGACAGTTTTTCCATCCCCGAGAACCCAACTCAGTCCCAGCAATATCACTTCCCTCAGACCCACTCCAACACTCCTCCAAGTAGAAGAACAGTGAAACTTAGTAATTAGCCATGTTTTATCATGTAGATCACCCACTTTATACTTACTTTGAAGCACTGCAGCCCAAAGACTAGATGTATCATGTAGTAACCGCCACCCCACTTTAGCTATCAACGCTTTATTCATCACCTTGGCTGATCTAATCCCCAGCCCTCCCTCATGTTTTGGAGCACAAACACGCTTCCAAGAAATCAGATGCTATTTCTTCTTTACTTCAGTACTCCCCCATAAGAAGTTTTTCGAAATCTTATCCAGCAAACCAAGCGTCTTACTAGGCAGAATTATCGTAGTCATGGAATGGACGGGTATATATGTTACAACAGCCTTAGTGAGTGTCATGCGACACGCAAAGCTAAAGAATTGTCCCTTCCAACCCGACAGTCTTGATAACACTCTCTCTACAACCTCACCAAAAGTATCCTTATTTATGCATTTATGAAGAACATGCATACCCAATTTACCAAGCTCCTTTATTGCCTTAATCCCGCTTTCCACACTGATTAAAGTATCTAATTCACGACTGACATTGGATGAGAAGATTTTTTTTTTTACTTTTCCAAACTCACATTCTGTTTCGAAGCAGCACAAAAATTCCCTAAAACTCTCCGAATAACACGGATTTGCGCTAAAGATGCTTCCGCAAACAAAATGAGATCGTCTGCAAAATAGATGTGTGGCAGTTTCGGTCGTCTCTGAGATAATCGTATTGGTTTCCAGCACTTAGCAGCGATAGAAAGTTCAATTTGGTGGCATAACCTCTCCACACACAAAACAAAAAGATATGGCGATAAAGGATCTCCTTGACGAAATCCTCTACTTGTTTAAAAGCCTATGTCTTCTCTCCATTCCACAAAGTAGTCATGGATGGCCTGGTAACGCACTGCATAATCCATCAAATCCAAGCCTCCGAGAAGCCCGCAACAATGAAAGTCTATTCGAGAAAGTCCTAGGGAATACGGTCATAAGCTTTCTCAAGATCCAACTTTAGTAATATCCATCCCTTTCTGCCCTTTTTCCTTTTCATGGAATGAACCGCCTTCTGAACCACTACAATATTATCCATACTCAATCTCCCTGGAATAAAGCTAGACAGAGCTGGACCGATAAGCTTCGAGATCACCTTCTTCATTCTCCCCACCATTGTTTTAGTAATGGTTTTAAAGAGGACATTACATAAACCAATCGGTCAAACTGGATAATCCGCTCCGGTTTCAGCACATTAGCATATATTTACTCAAAGGCAAAGTTGAAGTTTTTTTCAACCAAACAGATTGTTCATCCTTTTTTATGATATTTTCCGAACTAGAAAAATGGACCAATATATAATACAATTGAAGTATTTACGACGATATTATTTGTCAGTATTCGTAGTCATGTTAATATGGATATTAGATTATGATCAGTGTTGTATCACAAATTAATGTTTTTTAAAGATTTTAAACTATAAATTTATATTTAAAAGTAAGTGATGTTATTAATTAATGTGAAAAAGTACATTATTTTTAAAGATTTATTTAATTTATCCTATTTTATTTAAATCTTTCATAATACAATGTCATATACCTTTTTGTTGAATTTTTTTACTTTGGTTAAGTTTTATATAAATTTTAATTGTAATTAAGTACGGAATAATATTTTCTGTAAATTTTAATATAATTATAACTATGTCATAAATTTTTAAGACCAAAATATTTTATGTTAGATTATTTTGTAATGTAAAACTGTAAATATTGGATTAAGTTGATTATACTATCAGAAATAATTGTTACAGCTGAATATATACATACAAAACAAAGTGCATATTTTGTCATTTTCAGTTATACATGCATATTAATTGTTATCGATACTAGAACAATTAAAGAGATTGTGTACACAAGATGTACAATAAATATGAATTTCAGTATTCAATATACCTAGTTTTTATAAAGTAAATAAAAAATATATTTAAATTTACTGAATTATATATATATATATATGTCATCTCATATTCTTTGTTATCTTTCATTTTATGATTTTGAGAGACTTCTAAACATTTTAAATATATTTACTAATAGATTAGTTAGAATTTAGTTTTTGGTATTACATTAATAGACATTTGTTTTTTAAAAAAATTGTCTTACATTATATATAGTTTAAATGATGATTTTCTCAGGTCTTTGTACTTCTACGACAGACTCACATCATGGGTTGTAGTTCTACAATAAATCCACAAATACAGATTGCTCTGAGATTTATAAAAAAAAATTAAATTGTTAAAATTTAACATTAAACAAATTTGTGAAAGTAATAAAATGATTTAGATTACACTTATTAAATATAAAATTTATCAGGGTTTTCCACTAAAATTTTGCACCCACTTGATATTTTAGATTTGCCTCGGCATGAAGTTGCATTCTATTTTTAGTTCAACTGCATGTCAATGTTGCTTTGGTAATGGATATCTACCGTGTAATATCACCATTGAAATTCACAAAATAACTTAACCATTAGAAAATTTTCTTTCAGTACAAAACCATTATAGTCCAATATTTTTATCATTTTTTGTCAACAACCATTTATAGTCTAACATGTCTCCTATTTTTATATGAAATAATATTATTTAAACTTTATTGGTGCGCGCAATTTTTTTTATCATCTACATTACCATATAAATATAAAATATATATTTTTAGTTTCCTACTAAGTACTAACTAAATCACTTCTTCTATCTTTCGCCATCCATTAATCATTAATTAACTTCTGCCATATAACAAAGTGAACTTATTGTTAATATTATAGGTATCACATATTTTATCTTCTCACTTCTAGACCACCTTCACAAATCCCAACATGAATCAATAATTTCGTTTTAAAATTAAAAGATAACACCAATCGTATAACACCCAAATCCCAACATGAATCCATAATATCGTTTTTAGTTGGCGTAACGAGGGTTTGGCCTTCTCGTAAATATGGGCCTAGCACCCTCAACACACGACCCATTAATCACCCTCAGGCTACATAAGCTAAATGCTCCTTCTTTGTGGCAACAAATACTTTCTTTGTTGCCTAATGCGTCTTATTCTCGGCATATATCTATAGCTTTGCTTCAAGGTTGGCAGGCCTGCATCAATGAGATATGGAAAGAAAGAAACCGGGGCATTCACAATGGTGTCACTCTCCCTCCTCACCATATTTTTCTAAGGATTTTAGAAGAGGTAAAGTACAAAGCCATGGCTTTCAAAAACGTAGGATCAAACCATGGTGCTGCACTTCTTAGAATATGGTCTCCTTGATTACTTCTTCTCCTTTCATCTTGTATTTCATTATGAGTTTGTGCTTTCTCCCTTCTCTTCTCCTTTTTCTTTTGGCTACTTGTTATCTTTTGTAATTATATCTTGTTCATTTTGTTTTTTTTTCCCTGTATCTCTTTTAATTAATGAAAGCCCTTTAATGTTTGTATTATAACTATAAAGCCTTGATTGTTTCCAGTTTTTGAATTAGATTTTGGATTTAGTTTCTCAAAATCTTATATTTTAACCAATCAAGATTTTTTTTTGTATATTCCCTTAAAATTAGGTAATTTTGTTTTTGGAGTTTCTCACTAATTTTCAGTAAAACCAAATATTTGAGTTTTTACTTTTTTTCCATTTATCTATTTTTTCTCTTATTTATATTTGCAAAATCCAAAACTTAAAACCAAAATCCTAAATCTAAAAACCCGAAACTATGATATAAAATCCAATTTAAAATTATTAAACATTCCTGGCCTAAACTTGTAATGAAGTGCCTTTTTTAAACTAGTGTTGTGAACTTTTTTGATAGAAACTAATTATGTCTTTAATAGTAAAAATAAAATTCTATTTTACAATTATTACGAAAAATAAATAAGAAGCTTTTCGTATTTATAAGTTCTAAAATTCTAATGTCTTTTGAAGTAAATTCTTTTTAGAGAAATTTAATGTTTTGTTTAAATATGTCTAAAACCACATTTCTTGGCGTGTTCAACCTCTATCCCAAGCGTTACTACACGTAAAAGCCTTTTATCTTAAGCATACGCTTCACCAATATCACACACAACATACAAAAACATTACTCCATATAAACTTTATACATATATATGAAACTTTAATTTGTACCTATGAAATTTCATAATCTTGATTACAGAAAACGGATTGATACGAAATGTATCTGACTCGAAGAATGCAAAGTGTAGGCTTTGCTGTGTATAGGCAAGGCCTCGCCGAGGTCTTACAAATATACAACAAAGTCGAGAGGAAGACGTCTATGAATCCATATCCGGCGATTATCCGATTTGGAAGAGAGTATCATAACCAAATGTATCCACAAGGTCTCAAGTTATATAACCAGGTTAATGCTGGAAGATACTTTAGTAATGTTTCCAACGACTCCACCAAGATGCAACCTTCTCCTTCGAACCAATGGTTTAATATCCCTTCTTGGTAACTTCTCTTTCGCTCTTTATCTCGATTTCTCTAACTATATGCGTTATGGTATCCGCACAAATTTGCATCAAGATTAGATTAGACAATTTTGGTCGGAAATTGTGGTCGGAAATAGGTATGTTTTCTTGTAGTATACGTACAATTAATAACTTAGACCGGAATTTTTGTCAGGGGAAGATGGGTTATAGGTTCAGCGATGTCCTTAGTGTTACCTTTCTGGAACAACAAAAGGATACAGAAGCTGAAACGTATCGAAGGTAACGAATATAGTATCAATCTTCTATGCATGTACTCAAATTGCATTGTGTACTTTATAGGCTTATTTTGTCTTATGGCTGAGTGATGTAATGTAGGAGAGGCAGAGTTAGTTGTAGAAGGGGTAGAGGCTGTAGCAGAAATGGTGGAGAAAGTGGCGACCGCGACTGACCAAATGGCTGAAGAAATGGCAGAGAAACTACCGGAGAAAAGTAAAATGAAACAAGTGGCTTTGGTTCTTGAACACATTTCAGAAGTTGCTGCTCATGAAGCACATCTAACACAAGATTTTCTTCACAAGGTACACTTTATCATTCAAACTGATCAATGAGATTCTAACGAATGATAAATCCAAATTTCTTTGAACTTTCAATTGTGATTAGAGAAGTCAAAGTTTACAATTACAAAAAAAAATTGTTTAGGTGGAAAAGGTGACGCAAGACTTGGATGACTTGGAGCAAATGATAGAGCCTTTGATAAACAAAAAAGTGGCAAATGATGAAACAAAGCAACAACCTAAAGACGTACAAGAAGAAGCAAACTCTGAGTTGCCTTCACGCCACTAACACATGCAAAAAAAGAAGTTGTGTCCATTAATTATTTTTTTATTTATTATTCTTTCGATATATATGTATATGTTATGATAAAATTGTTATCATTCTAAACCCAAAAAAAAATAAAAAATAAAAATCCTTATTACAGTACTTTGTTGTATTGTATCTCTCTTCTTAGAAGAATCAGAATTGGTTCGAAGCATAAGCAATATATATAAGACAAGATTTAGGGTCTAAAACTTTATAAACCAACTAAACTTATACTTTTTTTTTTCTTTCGAATTAGTATTTTTGTGGTTTTGATCTAAAATGTTAATAAATGATAAAATTTATGTCAAACATTTTATTTTCTTTTGTTTCATTTGTATGATTAATTATTTATTTTTTGTCGTTACCAATTAAATTTCTCTTTTTATCTCGCGTTCATGAATTTATAACATGTAAAATGATTTTTAAATATAATAATTTTGATTAGAGCATAATCAAAATTTGTAAAAAAAAGTGGTCAAGAAGAAAATAATTTTGATTAGTGCATAATCAAGAAGAAAAGAGTGTTTTAATTTGCCTCAAATGTCAAATACCAAAAGAATTATCCATATTTTTTCCTGAGAATTACAAGAATTATCAACAGAGAAAACTAGATTAAATAAAATTCAAGAAACCAAAAAAAACATGAAATACAACAAAAGAGATCTAGAATCGAACAGTAGTTGGGCCAAAGCAGCTCAGGCCCATAACTCTCTCCATGGAAGCTTCAGATTTAGTAGGCAAAGGATGATTACTATCTCTGACAACCTCAGAAGAAGAAGAAGAAGAAGAAGAAGAAGGTGAACGTGAAGAGACAGCAATGGCACGTAGACGAGCTTTGACATCTTTGTTGAATAAACGGAGAGGATAGTTCCAACGAGCTTCAACGGCGGCGATGGCCGTAGCAACCATCCATGAGGTGTGTCTTATAGTTGCAGCAGCGGTCATGACTAGGATTATTGAAGTTAGGACAAGAAGTGTTATGTGTAGGGTTTTATTACAAGAAGTGGCTGGGTTTGTCGTAGGTTTCCATTTCTCCAAGTAAAACTTTAACATCTTTATTTATTTACTAAAATGATGTTATGCGAATTATATTTTCTTTTTTTTTTCTTTCTTTCTTACATTTTAGTTTTGTAATAACTTTTTCCTTTTGGTTCAAATTTTAACTTTTTGTACTTTTTCCCATTATATAATATTTTTTTTGAAAAAATAAGAGAAATTATTTTCATTTGGAAAGAGATTTTATAAGATTTTTCACAAATTTCTATACACTTATATATAAACTAAATAATTTTTGACTATTTAAATTCTGGAGTCTTTTTTCTATTGGTTTGAATTTTATTCAATGATACAATATATATATTTTTTTAATCTTTGTGTTTTTAGTCAAAAAATCTTATATAATGGAACGGATGGAGTAATATTTTTCTTTTGGATAAAAAATGTAATATTTGTATTTTTCCTATTAATTTCTGATTAAATGACCACCATTAGTATTTAGCATATGTATAACATCCCATATTGGATAAAATGTTTTTGATAATAGTTCAGAACCTTTATAAATAAGATTATAACCTTCCAACTATGAATGACGGGACTATAAACATGAGTTTAATTTTTTTAGGGATTATATGATGGGATGAGTTGTAAGACGGGAATGGTTGTTAACTACATATAGAGTTTAAAATATTTAAAATAAATTGAAAATTTTTAAAATTTAAGTGTTATTAATATTTTAACTCTACACCAAGTTTATACAAAAATATTATTGACTTTACCATTTTTTAAAACATGTGTTTATTTTTTTGACGATTATATGACATGACAGGGTATAAGACGGGAAATGTTGTAATATGATTTGTAACACCCGTGTTCGAAAATGGATGGTGTCGATTGACACCAAGGAAGAGTTTCGATCGACACCAACATTTTTCGGTTGGACCGGTTTGTTTTTAATTGCGAAATCGAGTGGTTAGAGATTGGTTTAATCTAGGTTTCGACTTTTAAAGGGTGAAGAGTCGACCTAGTAGTTCAGTAGCCGCTTTATTTGTTTTCTCAAAAGCTTTAAAAGTTTCTAAGTTCTCCAGTGAGGTGGTGATGTTTGAGAGAAGTTTGAGGCTGTTTCTTAGGGGGTGTCTGAGGAGTTTTTTTTCATCCCTGTTAGCCCATGTTTTTTTTTGTTTAAGAGGTGAGTGCAGGACCTAGGCTTACTTAAGCTGTTTGATTCATGTTCTTGTGATTCCTATGGTTGTTGATTGATTTTCTTTGTTTGTATGCGTGTTTCTTGTGTTGTGGTGCCTTTGGACGAGTTTTGTGGAGTATATATTTGGCCATGGATTGATTGGAGAAGTAGATCCGTTGATGAGAAGCGACTGGAGTGATGTTAGGGCATCAGTGTCGATCGACACCAGTGGTGAGTGTCGATCGACACCAATCTTCTGTATCGCGAGGATGGTCGCGAGTGTCGATCGACACCAGTGGCGAGTGTCGCTCGACACTACTCGTCATGTCAGGTTATGTGGTCATTTTTATTGTCATTTTATGATTGTTGGTTATTGTTTGAATGTGAATTATACTGCTTGTGTGTATAGCCAGTTGTGATGATGAATGTCTCACTAAGTATTTATGCAAATACTTATTATGCATCTCTTTCTGAGATGTAGGTACAAAAAATATTTAGTCCGGTTTAGCTGGTTTAGTTATTTGCATTATTTGAGTTAATCCAGTTTGCATGATAAAAAAAACGGGTTGGGTCTTTTCATGATTCCAATAAATTATATGACGGGACGGGTTGTAAGACGAAACGGGTTTGAGTTGATATTACTAAAAAATGATAATATTATTAATCTCACAGTTCAATACGGATCATTTTACTATTTTTTAACAATACCGATATAAATTGATTTGGTAAAATTAATATTATGCAATCTTAATAATTATTATATAAACTCCAACAAAATCTATAAATCTTTAAAACATGAACTGAAAAAATTGTCTATCCCGTAATGTATCGCGGGTTAAAATCTAGTAAGATTTTTTTTTTCAATAGGAAGAATGATAGTTAATTTTTTTTATCAAAAATATAAATAAAATTTTTTTGTAATTGTATTATTGTATTTTAAAATCCACAAATGTTATTTATTTCTTTTTTTTTTGTTTGGTAATAAAAAAAGAAAAATATACTATTTGGATTTTAAAATTTACGTTACGTTTAGAACATACAATTGCTTATTGATGATAATGGTGACGTATTGATGATAATGGTGACGTATCAAGTATCCCACGACAATATAATTGTATATATCTTCTAATTAAAAATAATTACTTTTTAATTTTGTATATTATGTTATCCTGTTTGTATTTTTAATTTTTATATTCAGCTGTTGTAGTTGTAGAATCAAAATAGAATGCAAAGTGTAAGAAAATTATATCTGTGTGGTGCTGCTTGATGCAAGTGGCTATTAAGCATGTGAGTACGTGACAGTTCTCTCGTTTCAAGAACCCATATCAAACAGAAAAAAATGATTCAGATTTTTAAGCTATAGTTTAAGGCCATATCTTCTAAATCTTACACATAATGTATATGCTTGATGCATGCATGTGGCTATTGGGAATGTGACATATATAATATATTATCCCAGCTAGTTCAAGTTCCATATTATATAGAGATTTGTGAAGAAACTTGATACAATACAAAAACATATTGTGAGCATCATGTCTCCTCATTTCCTTCTGCCTGGTGTCCGTCGACACTAGCTTGCGAAAACCCAAACTGATGAGTAGTATCGATCAACATCCACCACTGGTGTGTGAGCAACACTCGCGATCATCCTACCATCACGAACAAACCACATCTTTGATATAATGACAAGGTAATGATTCATTTGGGATAATAATTCATTTCTTGTTAAAGTGATTAAATAAAGTTTCATTGTGTGTATACGTACGTTAGGGACTACTCTCTCGTGGACGTTCTTAGTATGAATGGAGGAACAGGAGAACACAGTTACGCTACTAATTCACATTATCAGGTACTTTATATAAACACTCTATGACGAACTTTGATGTTACATTATAAGAACTATGAAATTAGTTTTTTTTTTTTTCTATATTGTTTAGTCATATTTTAACCTAATTTCACTACAAGAAAACATAGCAATTTCCGACGAAAAAAGTGGTCTATGAGTATGATACTTTTGGGGTTTTTGTACAGAGAGTGTTTTCTATGAGATACAACATGAAGTGAAAATGAACATAAGAGAAATGCTAGAGAAATTTGGTTATCCTGATTGCATCAAAGTGACAGACTTGGGTTGTTCTACTGGACAAAACACAATGTTGGCCATGTCCGCAATGGCCAACTCCATCATTGAGTTGTACCAACAAATGGGTATAAAAAACCTACCAGAAATAGATTGTTGTCTGAACGATCTTCTAGAAAATGATTTCAATACCACTTTCAAGATGGTTCCTTCTTTCCTAGAGAAGCTGATCAAAACAGAAGCTAAAGGGAAGTGTTTTGTCTCGGGAGTCCCGGGTTCTTTTTACTCGAGGTTGTTCCCAAGAAAATCTCTACATTTTGTTCATTCAGCTTTTAGTATCCATTGGCTTTCCAAGATTCCAGATGGCCTTGAGAGCAACACTAAAAGCATTCATATTAAACATCCATATACTCCAAATGTTTACAAGAGTTATTTGAATCAGTTCAAGAACGATTTTTCCGGTTTCCTAAAAATGCGTTCAGAAGAGTTGGTGCAAAATGGACGTATGGTTCTCACGTTCGTAGGCAGAAAGGCTTCCAACAGTTTTTCCAAAGATTGTTTCCAAGTTTGGTCGTTGTTATCAGATTGTCTCCTCGATCTAGCCTCCGAGGTAAATACTCAAGATATAACCATATTTTCTTTATTTTTTTAAGCATTCCTCTATAAATACAATAAAAACATATATAAATTAATATTCTATACATTAATTAACACTATATATTAATAAGTTGTAGGTCTCGAGTCGGACTAGTGTAAAAATTAACAAAATTCGATAAGATAATAATATTTAAAAAATTCCTATATACGTAAAATATAGTCCCAATAATATCATAAATTATTATAATCATTATATTTCAAAGATTTTGGTTAATAATTTATGATATTTTGAGACTATATTTTACGTATATAGGAATTTCCACGGTTAAAAAATTCCTATATACGTAAAACATAGTCCAATAATATCATAGATTAATATAATCACTATATTTCAAAGATTTTGGTTAATAATTTATGATATTTTTGGGATTATAATCCAGAAATCACTATATTTCAAAGATTTTGGTTAGTAATTTATGATATTATTGGGATTATAATCCAAAAATCACTATATTTCAAAGATTTTGGTTAATAATATCATAAATTTATAAGATACGGTAGTTTTAACATTATTAATTTATAAAGGTTTTACTGTAAAACATTATTGGGAAAATGTGAATGTAGGGTTTAGTGAAGAAACCAGAGATGGAATCGTTTAACATGCCATTCTATAATCCAAGTGAAGAAGAGGTTAGGGAAGTTATCTTCAAGGAAGGCTCCTTCGAGATCAACAAGATTGAGAAATTTGATCATATTGTCCCGTACAAGATTGAATATGAGGAAGAGAATGATCAGGACCAAAAATTTCATATGGAAGCTAGTATAAAAATTTCATGAGGAACCAGGAGGAATAACTTATTCCTTTTCATTCTTTATAAAAAAATTGGTCACCAGTTGGACCCTATGTGTTTCAAACCATCGTCCTAATATGACACTCGTCCTCGTAGTTTCGTTGATTAGGAAATAAAGGTCATTTATTTTGTGTGTGGTGAATTGGTGGGATGAGAAATAAATAGAGTTCAGTGTTTTGTATGGATGAGAAATTTTTGATTTTATCATAAATTAAGCGATTGTGAAGCCAAAAAAAAATGATAATAATGTCCAAATTGGATCTCTTTAATTTTTTGATACTTGTATGCCGGTTTCTTTTAAAAAATGATACACTAATATCGTTGAAGGCTTTCTTTATCTTTACCTATTAGGATTTAACTCGCGGTACACCGCGGGACAATGTTTTCATAGCATTAGAGATTATGTTATGATGGTTTGTCTGAAATGCAAATTTATTATAAAAACTAATTTTATCATAGCGATACAGAGCTTGACTGGTTTAAACGGAGTAATTGCAGTTGCACATGCAGAAATTTGCAAATGAATGAGGTTTTGTTCCTAGAGTTTTTGAACCAACCATATTTGGTTCACAAATATTTATTTGAACTGGTAATGATATATAGAATTTCAGTTATTTTTAGAAGTTATAACATTTTTATTCTTCTTCAAACAGCAATAAATACGATTAAATTGGTTACCGTAAACCCACGGTGTACCGGGGGACAATTTTATTTTTATTTTGTATCTATTAATATTATATTTTTAATATTTAATCATGTATCATGAAAATTATACAACTTTAATTTGTACACCTTTTCAAAATAATAAAAAAAAAAAACGAAATTTACAAATATAGACTTGGTTATTGTTTGTTTTATGTCCAAATAAATTTTACTATGTGACTTTTGATATTATATTTATTAGTTGTAAAAATTCATAATATATCTAATTTATATTATAAAGATAATATATATAGTTCTAGTTTCACGCATGAGTGTGATGAGGCAGGTTAGGAACTTAGGATTGACGTAACACCTCCCATATAACTCGTCTTAGGAGCATGATGACCTTTCTTTCGTTGTGCAAGTAAACGGGATGTGAAATCGTGGACAAGCAAAAAAGATGTAAGTAATGTATATGTGTATAAACAAAAAGTTTAGGTTGAAAAATTAGTGTAAGCTAACAATGTGTCATTTCTTTGTGCATTAGAGTCATTTGTTTAAGTGGGTCGAAGATGCCGTGTATTGAGAATTAGAAGATACTTTACCAAGACTAGCTATCATTGCAAATGAGATTAACAAAGCCAAATCAGAGGTCAATGAGTTAAATGCTATGCTAAAAGAATTTAAGGAAGAGGAAATACTCAGCAAAAAAGAAATCCACAAGTGTTAAATGTTTTTCAAAGAATGTTTTGTGTAGCTTTGTTTCCTCACCATTGTGTGGGGTTATGTATGGTTTATGCAAGGAAATCAGAAGAAACTTATGCTTGGTTATTAAGTGTATGCATCTACCTTATACGCTTGTCTTGTAAACCTTATGTTGTAAACCTTTGTGTTTGTGTCTGAATGCATATTTCAGTTGTAAGCTTCCAGTTTTTCAGTTGGTATCAGAACTATGACTAGCGAAAGCTTATAGGGATAGGACTAGAGATCCTTTGATTACTTAGAATAGCAGAAACTAGAGTTTCTCGGATCTATTGATTCCTCAGAATACCAGAAACGTAAGGATCTCGGTCATTCTCTATAAATAAAGGACCGAGAGAGTACTCTTCTTTGAAAAGCTAAAAATGCTTTTTATTTGATAAATCAAATCAACTAAATACAAAAAGAGGCCTAACAACCTTATTTATAATAAACAATAAAACCCCTAAAAAATCTCTAGAATATTCAAGAAATCATAAAAGATAAACATTTTAAAAAAATAAGTTAATAGAAATTATCCTGCTACATCAAGTTCAAGAATGGTTTTTTTAACACTCATCCAAGTTTTGCAAGTTTGGTTGTCGTACATACTCAATAAACATCTTTCTCTTTTAAGCATTCCTCTACGTACCAAGTAATGCATTGTTAGGAAACTGTGACTGTAGGGGTTCGTGAAGAAACCAGAGATGGAATCGTTTCAACAATCAAGAAATATTTGACCGTGAGGAAGAAAATATTTAGAATCTGTCTGCAAACCTACCAAATCAAACAGAACACACTCTATACATATAAGAAACTTGCAGGAGATATGTGAAGGAGGTTACTACAAAGAACAAACCTATCTCTCTCTCTACAGGACACTACTTACCGAAACCAGATGCTAATAGATGTCGTCTCCTTTTAGCTTTTCAAGGATGATCTTCTCTTGCTTTGCGTCTGTTTATTGCTTTGTGTTAGGGAATACAAATACAAAACTTTAGGTGACAATGCACCAGTTCAGTAGGAATCGAAGTTAAGTAAGCTTGCAAAAAGGATACATTCATGATCTGGTTCTTCGGAGAAATTAGAGTGTAGTGCATTCCCCATACTGTCTACGATGGCTGAAATGGTCATTGATGATTCAATGCACAAGATTGCTGTTATTGCATCTAATCGTGTGACCTCATTTCTGAACATAAGCCTTGCATGAGCTGTGACACCAATATATCATCAATATCTTTTTTTTCTGATTTTGTTGCAATTTGATTGATTATGAGTATAACCGAAGTGGTACCTTGAGCCAAACGGATTAAGCTTTCCAGCATCCGCACGGTTGTTCTAGCTGCAGTTCAGAGTATAAACAAATTACAAGAAAGATATCAGTACCCCATCTTTGAATTCTATCTTGAGATTTTCTAGACAAGACTACACAAACGATCTCCAGCCTGCTAATATTTTAATCTGAAATTGATCCATTTATATTTTGGCTTTCTCCAACATGAATGTGTTTGTAGAGGAAATTTCTATATAAATAAGGAAAAAAAAGTCTCAGCCATGAATAGAGGATTCCAAGCTGGACACTGCGATCTTCAGCTTCCCAATCCCATCTTAATACAAAATTAGCATATGCGGAACCAAGAAAAATATTGCTCAGGAAGTACCTGCATTTTGTGTTGATGATCTTCTTTGGAGTCGATAATAACTTGAAATAATTTCTTCTGCTTCCTTTGATAGGAATGGCCTGAAGGTTTTTTTCACAAACTGAATGTATCTGCATAGGTCGGGATATAAAAATTCAATAGCAAATTAGCAACCATGAATATGTATTATCAGCTAAGATCAAATGTATTTGTCATCTCGGACTTTTGCACAAGAAACAATTGTAGCTCTTCTAGATGATTGATTCCATGATCTATGTATACACATGATAACCTTTGAAGCACCGGTAGTGGCCAAATTGTTGTCAGATCATCTACATATTTATCTTCCTCCATTTGCACCTGGGTTGATGTCAGCAAATTATGAAAGACATAAAAGTTATACTTTTGTCACAAACATAAACTCTGCTTAATAAGAGTCTGTACGTAACACAATAAAGATTCTTTAAGGGAACATACCTCGGCAAGGATGTGAGAGGATACAACTGCATCCCATTCGGGATTTTTTGTATCTAAGAGAACAAGCACAATATCAAATCTGCTCAGCAAGGGACCGGAAAGTGCAGTATTGACAGAAAGAGCTAGATACAGTTAAGAAATTTCTGAAGAAAAATATCAAAAATAAGTATGTATTGGAATTTGAAGACAGTATGTATGTATGTAATGAAGAAAAACAACTGATATCACCAACTTGAATTTGAAAACAGTAATGTATGTAAGCCAAAACATGTCTGAACTTTGAAGTCTATTATATCTGAAGTGGATACACTGATCAGGATCATATTGTCCTTTAGGATTTGTAGCACCAAAGACGATTGTCTTTGTGCTAAGAGTCGTTACAAGGCCAGCCTTCGAATTAACAAAAAAATAAAATAAATAAGACACAGTAAAGACATAAACTGATTCAGTTGTACAACTTGAATAATGGAGCTGATGCTGTAACTAGAGAATGACAATAAATGAAATAGAGTAGTTTACCTTGGCAACGCTAATACTTTGTTGCTCCATTGCTTCATGTATGGTTGCTCTGTCATGCTCTGTCATGCTTCCAGGAAGAAAAAAAAAAGCGCTTTAGCAGTTGGTAATTCCCAAGGACGAAGCAATAGAACCAAACTTTATGTGAAAACATAGAGCAATATAAAAATTCAAAGGAAGAAATAAGTGTTTGTCATTTTAAGCTGAACAGTTTCTACTAGCGACTGCTTCTTATCTGTGATAAGATTCTAGTGATTCACAAGACCACAAGAACACTTCAGTTTCATCGAAGATCAAACTTTTCAAGCAGATAACACTGCAGACTAATGCAAATTATTCTTATAATAACTGTTTCTCCCCTCTGTCATCTGGAGACTACCTATCAAATTCATCAATACAGCAAAGTCCACCATCTGCAAGAACAAGGGCCCCAGCTTCCAACATCCACTCGCCTGCAAACAAATTAGTAGCACTAAACAAGAAGGAAAAAAACGGAAGGTATTACTAGGAACAACCACAAGAAGTAGGCAAAAGATTGGAGTGCTTACCTCCATCCTTCACTGCAGTTACAGTCAATCCAGCACTTGTGCTTCCTAGTCCCGTTGTGATTACAGCTCTGTTGCTCAGTTTTGCAGCGAACTTCAAGAACTGAGATTTTCCAGTGCCTGGCAGATATTAACATCGTAAAAGGCTGGTCCAAATGAAAGTACACTTCCACACAGAGTTCAATCAACTAGTAACAAACAATTACACAAGACCTTTTAGTTTTTTTCCGAAACTCATGTAAAGTACTCGAGTTCCAAATCAATTTAGTTCAGACCAAAATTTAGGGGCATGCATGTACATAAGAAAAATATACTCAGTGGTTGAGAATAACCTGGATCACCAATAAGAAGCAAGTGAGATTCTCCCCGAATTTTTGTACCAGAAGCATCAACATGCTGCACCCCTCCAATGAGTGTTAAGGCAACTGCATATTAACAACATGCACACTCACCATAATCGTTTTAGACAATTCAATAAGAAAAAATGTTGGCAAAAAAAAAGTATGCATAAAGCATACCTGCAAGCTTAACAGTAAAGAGTCCAAAGACTTGGGGGCAGATACCTCGTAAGATAGCATTTCTCCCTGACTTAATCAAATATTAAAGAATTTAGCCCAAACTTTACATTAGAACACCCATATCGTACTTGGATAATAAGATCGAAATAGATAGCAAGAGAATAGTTGTTCAAAATAATTGCAAGAAAAAAAGGCAGAATAATTTCCAAGTAATAGTTAGTTTTTACCTTTCAAAGGGGTATCTTTGAAGTGGCTCCAAAAGTTCTTAAACTTCTCGATCAGTTCATCAGGTATATCAATTTCTGATTTAAGTTCATTAGTTCTTCTGGAGAGTGGGAGGGATAATATATAAATAGGGAATAGAAATTGTGTTAATAACTGAAATTCTAATGCCTTCTAGTAACTCAGAATATGAGACAATATAATCTCTTCAGGAAATTGTTTTGAGGGGTACTAAGAGCTACTTAATCGTTTAACCATCTTCAATAACTGTCTGAGGCAAACAAACAAGTGCCATATTTCAACCATTAAGAGTAAAGATTTCCTTGCTATAATTGATTAAAACGGGTTGCTTTATCACATTTTCCAAGACATGTACCTGACATGATTGCCAATCAACATAGGTTCAAGGTCGCAGCGAACGTCTTTTAAGTCATGAGACCATTTTGAAGTCAAGATTCCAGAGATAACAACATCATCTGCATCAAAAGAAAATGATATATATCTTACTAAAAAAAAGAATCAAAAGGCAGAACAGTTATGTTGGTACCTTTAGAATGGTTACACTGAGGCTATGAATTATAGCTATTATAATGATGCAATTATGGATAGAATAAAATAAAAACAAACAAAAGCCATGGTGTTGTACCTCCAGCTTTAACATTGTCAACAAGGTCATCTTTCAGTACAACTAGAATGGACCTTGGGATAACCCCAACACCTAGAACCTGAGTATTTTCTTGGATCTTGATTTCTTGATAATCATGGCGTGTTACTGTATCATCTACAGGATCAAAGTTTGTGCCTTCACAAGATTTTGACCGCTGTCACCCACAGTTAAAAGATTTCACATTGCTATAAGATGAGTTGATTTAAAGAATATGAAAGCTAGGAAGCAACTACAGAGACGAATGTTTTCGCATAACAATAGACAGATATCAATATGACAAACCTGAGAAGGACAAAAGGGCGGTTTCACAATCGAGTTTATTGATTCCAGCTCAGGGAAAATAGGAAACCTATAATAAAGAAAGCAACTCAATCATCCATACAACAGAGAACAAGAGGTTTCAATCACACAACACAGAAGAAACAACATACGTGAACTTGCATTTACGGCATCGATACATCCTTTCACCTTCATACATTTTGACAGCCCCAGACCTAATCACCGTACCTTTCAACATCAAAAGAATCCCACGGTGCTTTACTCTAACTCGGCCTATACTTGGGAAAGTCTCTGTAGCCAAAACCGAAAAATTCAGAACAAACTCCATAAAATTTACAAAAATTCATGTGAAATAGTCACACACACACACAAACCAGAGCTTCGTTCTAAAGGAGATCCACTAGTATCAATACGAACATGTATAAACCTCTTCTCAATCCCAATCTTGTTCTCAAATTTCTTCATATGCTCCAACGCAATTTTCTAAAAATTCGTTAACAGAATCAAAAACTACGAATCCAGAAAGCAAAATCAAAATCGAATCGAGCACATACGTGAGCTAAAATGGCTGATTCGTCGAATTGACGAAGATACTGTTCAGGATTGGAGAATACAAGACGCGATAGAGATGGATCATCGTCAACAAGTTCTGCGAATCTGAAGATATTGTTTGTGTGAGAGAGAGAGAGGTGAAAGAAGAATCATGGAAAGGAGGAGAACTGAAGCGTACTCGATGAAGAGAGGGTAGTGAAGTTTGGGATCTGGAGATAGAGAGATGTCACGGAGCTGATTGGAATATTGTTTCACGAGGAACTCAGTCATTGACTCTATTTGCTCCGCCGTCTGTGTCGGCGATTCCATTTCCACCATTGACTCGTCCGTCGGCGTAGGAGAAAGGTAAAGGTGGATTTACGCGGGAAATTAATACGCCAATTTTTTTTTTTTATTTTTTTTTGTTAGTACTTACATCTTTGTAATATTAAAAGATACAAATTAGAACATTGCAAATTATGATTTTAATTGAGAAATACTCTAGGATAATATATACAGTACCATAAATACAAACTCAAAGATGTTTGTAGCTTTTGTGATTCATTCGTTGTCGTCATTGACGTTTATCATCGCCGGCGAGATTCTCCGTAATTGTCAAAGTAACAATTTCCATCGTCTCCGGCGAGTTCTAACAACTTTGCTACTCTCCGTCGTCGTTTGTCTCATTGTCTACGCCATAGTTCGTCTCCATTTGTTCGTGTCGTTCCTCTCCATCTTCCTTTGAGTAGTGAATCGATTTTTTTTTGATTAGTGTTCGAAGTAGTGAATCGAATCGTTTTTGTTTCGATTAGTATTTCAAGCAGTGAATCAATTGTTCTTTGACTGGTGATCATAGTAGTGAATTGGTTCTCCTTAATCGGTTTTGCTTTGAAGAGAGTTCAGAGTTTTGAATCGATTATGCTAAACCGTTTTTACTTTGATTAATGTTGGGTGTAGTGAATCAACTATGTTCAATCGGAATTAGATGTTGCTTTGATGGAGAATGAACTAGCTTGGTAGAATAAACATTGCATATCCAAATTTATAAGGTGATTTCACATTTGATTAGTTTAACGAATGTAGAGATATGGTAAGATTACATTTGTGTATCTCAAGCTTTGGTTGTTTGAATCTTGTACGAATAATTAAATTATACCTAGCTTGTGGGGGAGTGAAAACAAAGTTATAATGGATCATGAAATTTTGCAATCGATTTGAACAATGGAGGATATCTTTGTGAAGTTGATGATAATATCATGTATAAGATTTTAGCAAAGATGGTGATTAAAGTTTTCAAACTGGATTGTTTTGTTAATGCTATTAAACTTAGTTGTGAACTTTCTCTAAGGATGAAGAGGATAGCATGAGGTTCTTTACCAGTGTATATGCAGAATGATTGTCAAGTTCAGACGTTTTGTGAAGACCATCCTAAAGTTCATGGAATACTTCCTGAAGTTCGTGAAATCCTTCATGAATTCTATAAATGTGTTTCTTAATCTTTTTTAAAAAAATACCCCATCAATGTGTCATATATTACTCCATTACTAAGGGGTAATGATTCATTTTTGTGCACACATCCTGTTGTTTTACCAATATATCAAAAATTTCAATCTGTAGGGGGTGTAATTGGTTAGTGATTTATAGAGAGTTTTAAAGACTTCAAATGTTATGTTAAATCAGTTGTTATTCAATCAAGATTTTATTAAACTCTTTTAAAGTTTGGTGTTATTGGTTACTGATTTTTAAAAACTCATTTAAAATCTTTACAAATATGGGGTTATTGGATTCAGAATTATATAAAGTCATTCGAAGTTTTGAGTTCTTCGATTAAAACATAAGAATCTTTGATTGTTAATGAATTAATTTATTATGTTATTGGTTTAGGATTTTAAACACTTTTCTTTACAAATTAAAGTCATTGAAAGTATTATTATAATAGAGAGATTGTTGGAAAGACTTTACAAGATTATAGAAATCAAGTCAACAAGATTACTAAAAAAACTCTCTAACAATCTTTTAGATGATTTCATTTACATACAATCTATGATTTTATTAAACTCATCTAAATTCTTTATAAGTCACAAACCAATACCACCCCCTTAATGAAGGCTACATGAACAAGAATGAATCCTCCATATGTTTGCACTGAAAGCTTTTCTGAATTTTCAATAAGTCTTTGAAATTAAAGAGAACATGTAGCAAACTCAATCATAGTTACACCTACAACTGTTTCCTTGTCTAAAAGAAACTTGTGACACTTTTATATTGCAAAAACATCATACAACTACCAAAACAGTCTAAATAGGTTTCACAAACATCACAAATGTCTACGAATGAATGTCATCATCAATGTCGTGTAATCATTCCTGAATGTCAAGGAGTTTTTCAACAATGCTTCCTGAATTTTCGACAATCTTAATTCATGAGAAATTGCAAGATACGAATGACTCCATGAGTAATCAGAAAGCAAAACAAGTATTCACAGTGAGCGCCATCTTTCAGTTAATGTAAGTTTCTAATACAATTTACAAATGTTCAAGTATGAAATCTTCAAATGAATGAAATCAAATATGCAAACATGTGGAGAAAAGAAGACAAAATATAACATACGTACTTCTGCGTCTAATGTATTGTGCTTTCACACATATGCACAACAAAAAAAATGGTATAAGAAAAATAATGACAAAGCAAGTAAAAGTGAAAGACTTTACCTAAGATTTAGCTCACTGTTTTGGCTAATAAAACTTATGGGAGCTGAATCCACCTGAGGAACTAGAGTGTGATTGGGTGGGAACTTATTCGCCGTTTCGAACTCGAACTGAATACTAAATAGGAAAAACTGCTCTTTGTGAAAATAGTTCTCGTTTGTATTAATATCTCAATTCTTTCATCCCCCATACAAATGAACTTTTTTCCTATATATAGAGGTATAACTACATTTAATAGATCGCGCGATCTACGCTCCGGGAATCCTGCGCTCCGCATTAACTGTGTTGACCTTCAGTTCAGCCATTACAATCTCGTTCTTAAATGCTCCTTCTCCCAGTTCTCTGTTCGAATCGAGGCCTCTTAAACTGGGCCATGGGCTCTGTAGGCCCAATTAGCATCAAAATGCTAATTCTGGTGCCCACATTTAGACCCCAAGTCTTGCGAAGTGATTTTAGTTTGGAAGATTTTAATGCTGCATCAATTTTGGGAACTAAGATCTTCGAATCCTCATGATTGATTCGCCTTGATTCGCGGTTGCCTTTTCGGCTTACCCTGCCCCTTGTTTACCGCATTGACGTCCATTCACCTGAGCTATAAAGGTCATGACCTTTTAGCTTCTCTAGGCCATCATTACGCTGCAATGGTCAAGACTTCTACAAAAGGTACGATACTCCAACACTCGAGTTCTCCTCTTTGACCTACTTTGTTATTATTCTTTGCTCTCGCCGACTTCTTTATTCTCCTCTCCGCAACTTCTTCCATCGCCGAGATAACTACTCGTTGCCCTTTGTCTTCCACCATCAGTTCGGTCCTTATCATCCGTCTATGATTACAGAGGACGAACTTGTCAGCGTTCGATTCCTGTGCGGCCTACCTTATAGTACCACAATTCTAGCTCTAACCGGTGACCAATTGCCGGAAGATCCTCCGGAAGGGCATTGCTATGCCTTTGAGATCCTCTTTTCCAAGTGCGGGCTCTATTTCCCGCTACTGGAGCTTTTGGTCAAGGCAATGTACGCCTTGGGCGTTTCACTCCCCCAACTATGCCCTAACTTTGTCCGAACAGTTCTCTGCCTCCAAACCTTAGCAAAGGTTCATGGCTACCTCCTCACGTTCCAAGATATCCTCCATCGATACACGATAAAGGGGGGTAGGACCAGAGGAACCATTTATCTCAGCCTGCTGGCCGGGCCCCGGGTTTTTGAGAACCTTCCCGAAAAGGACGACAACTGGCGAAGTGGTTAGTTCTTCTTCCCTGTCGACGACTCCACCTTCGGCAAACTGCAGGACTTATTTATTCCTCAATGGTCCCAAAAAATTGGTAGAACTATAAAGGGGAATCGAACTGTTCTAATTTTTGTTGCTTCGCTTATCATTGTTGAACTCTAAATCGGGTGTTGTTTACTTTGTTTTGCATATTTCTCAGCATCTCTAGAGCGTGGCTCCCTATCTAACACCTTCGCGAGCTTCTTCATTAGTTTCTGCAGTGGTCAGATCGCTTGGGACTCCTTTTCAAACAAGAGAATCCAGGAATCTTGAGCTCTAGTTCGGTCGCCTTTTCTGATGCTGGGGAACGCGAAGTGATAGCTATCCCTGACACGACCTCGGCCTTGGGAGACGTAAGCGCTGAATCCCCCACCACTCTGGGCGCTAAGGATGGGAAGGAGACCAACATGGCTTCCAAGAAGAGGAAAGCGCTGGATTCAACTCATTCGTCTTGAGAGACTTCCTGTCCTCATACGATGAGTGAAGCGGAAAAGAGAGCTGAGACCAGCTCGAAAAAGGGAGCTCTCGCAAACCCAACTCCCAGCGGATCTAAGGATGTGCCCCGACGCGAGCTGCCTGGTAATATTATTTACTCTCGCTTGTACATTCTTTTTGAGTCAGCTTTTAACTTTTAGAGTGGTTATCCTCTCAGCCCCCCCCCTGGAAGTCTCTTGCGGACATGACGCGCAGTTTTAGCCGTCCTGGAGCTCGGGTACCATCTTTCAAGGATATGGCTGAGGCTAACCGGGACAGCTACTTCCGCTTTGCGGACAGGATGGGAGAGGTGAGGAATTACATCTTAGTTCTAACTTTAGTTGCTTTCCACATCGTCTCCTTACTAACTTACTTTTACTGTAGACCCTAATTGAGTTCAACAGCGCTGTCGCGAGTTATGAAGAACAATTGTTTTCCAACCCTACTGCTGACGAAGTCAAGTGGCTGCGAGCTCAGATTTCTGACTTGGAGAAACGGGTGAAACGTCTCTCTGCTGTCGAAGCGTCTAACCTGCAAGAAGTGGAGAAAGCAAAGAAATTTAACTCGCGCCTTTAGGCGCCAGGATCCAAGCTCCTGATCTCCGAAGTCCAATACGGAATGAAAAGAAAAGGACAACATGCAGGATGGGGTAGAAGAAGCGGGGATACTTGGTTCAAGCCCTGACACGAAAGAATACAGCAACAACATCGGGCCGAGCTGAAATAAAACTTCAGAACCAACTGTTGGAGGCCAACCATAGCTCGGAGATGGAAAAAGTTCATCAAGAGGAGAGAAGGAAAACAAGGGCCGAGCTGCGTGAGGCCGCAGAGGGCGTGAAGGTCTTCCGAGACGACCACAACCGCCTAGTCCCTGCCACTATCATTGTGTATTTCTGTTCTTGGTGACAACTAAAGTTCTTTCCTTTTATGTTTTTAGTTTTGCATTTGTATAAAGCTCTTCATGAGTTATCTAATCTCTTAGTTTAATAATCTTAATAAGCTCATTTGAGCCTAAATCATCTTCCTTTGGAATTGCTATCAAAACATTCAAGTGGTAAAGATTGGAAGTAGAAAGCAAATCGAATAAACAATTTCAAGTCACAAAAGAAAATTGAAATCAAAGAATACATTAAGTATTAATTTTCTATCAAATTAATTAATTCTAAATACACATACCACATAAAAAATAAGAGAAATAAGTTTTATTAGTTTGCATTACATAATTGTGTATGGTGAATTCAGATTAAATTTTACAACTTGAGTTATGAGTAAATGCATGAAATTATTTAGTACATATAAATATTAGTCAAACTTCTTAGTTCTTCTTTGCATAAGGATTGCAATTATTTATGTTAACATCTTTCCTACATTGTGCTAAGGTATCATAGCAGGGATACACATCCTTAACAAGATCTCGGCAGCAATATCCCCCAAGTTTTGCTGGATAGCATGGATCTTTTATAGGTGGTTTGGTAAGGTCTTTAAAGAAATTACCTATATATATTAAAAAAAAATCATTAGAAAACATTATGGAGTATTCAATTGTGATTATAAAGGTGGTTATGATGAGAAACAATGAACAATAAACAAAACATATAACATACATTCATGAAGGCTAGCTAGAGAAACAAGGACGACAACAAAGATAGCAAATTTGGAAAAAGACATTGTGATTTTTCTCTATAAAGATATGTTTTATGTAATATGTAAACACACACACACAAACATGTATATATATAAAATTAAATGCTAAAAGTAGTAACTTATTTTTGAGGGTGATCCGAAAAAATTGTAGTTAAAATTTATTTGGTTAATTTTGTTTTCTCCTCGAATATCGATGGTTTAGAATTATATTTGTATATATAATTTTTTTTTGTTTGATTTAGAACTACTCTAAAAGAATTAACAACAACGACATAGCCATATGCATTGTCGTGCAATTTAAATAAGTTGATAAAATTGAATAGCAATAGATTAGCTACATTTTTTTCTTTTTAATAACTAATAAAGATAAATCATCGTTAAATTTTAAAATAAGTTATTTGATATTTCTTATGTATGTAATTAATGACTACTCAGTCTTAAATTTTTATTTTATTAATTTGCAACAAAACAGTTGAAATGGATTTATTTGAACAAATTATATAAAATACGTTTTTGATGAATTTCTACCGACGATGAAACTACAAACTTAGGAAGAATGAGAAAGATGAATTATCCTTGGGTTAGAATGCATTACTAGAGCCGGACATATCTAACTGCAAGCACAAACAAAATGCATTTCTTTTAAAGGATAACTTAAAATAATTAACATTGTTAAATAACTTTTTCGAGTAGAAAATTGATTATAATTTTTTAACTCTATATTTTTTTATTTAATTTACAAATTTATTTTCTTTACCTTTTCTATATTATGATATATTAGATTTGTGAGACTGAGAAAACTTTCTTACAATTTTATCTTTATCCTTCAAATAATATTTTTCTAATGATATCGCTGCATTTTAATACTGATGATCCTAGAGAGTCAAAAGAATTCAATATTTATGAATGGCCATTTTTTACTGTTAACGTGCCCCTTCTTTTGCTTTATTTAAAAAACAAAGCTGTCAACGCAATTATGAAATGAACTTCTAGCTAATGCCCTTAAAAGCATATCAAAGATTCATGCATTTTCCTTTTACAAAATCTAAGAAATTTTTTGGATACAAAGCTCAACTATTTCTAGCATAATACATGTTTCAATCACCAACGAAACATTAGTCCCATAAAACTAATGAGACAACTCTACAGATTCAACCAAATTCAACATAACATTATAGGAACATAAGCAATACCATAAGAAAGAATATGTTTCAATTTAAGAAAAAAAAGTTTTACAATGACAAATTATTGTCAATTAGATTTAAAAGAACATATATTTGGTGTTTTGGTGAGGCATCTACATATGGCACGACTTTTCATTGGACAAAGATCAACATGAAGCAACTTCTTCTTCTTGTATGCTTCTGTTATATCAATCTTATGCTTTTATCAAAATATGAGCTATAAATTTAAGGGCGATCTTGCTTCAAATTACATTTCACAAATCACAGTATATATTAGAATCATATCCAATTGTATCTACAGATAGAATTCAACTATAAATACCAACGAATATTGTTGTATCAAAACACCAACCTATAATTAATAATAATAAATAAATAAATAAAACACAACAATTTGAAACAATGATTTGTAACTGATTCTTGTAGAAATTTAGAAGTATAATTAAACAATAAAAATTTAGTGAAGTCACTAATCAAACAATAAAAAAGGGAGTAGAAATTATAAGTTTAAAGGCTTATCAAAATATAGACTAAAATGAGGAAGATGAAACAAAACAAACCAGATGATGTTTGAGTGTAAATCTATGGCCATGTTACTACATTTTATATGAGTTTTATACTTTTTTGAAGTTAAATTAATCAATTAATAATTTTGTTGCAAATACAGAAATCGATTCAGTGACAAGAAGAGAACAATGTTAACAAGATATATGAAAGGTATTCACATAAAGCAAATTTCAAATCATTATTCTATTGAAATTTACAAAAAATTAATAAGTAGGCTGATAGTCAAAATTAATTACCTAGATCAATACATTGAAGATATGATCAATGCATGTATAAGATGGAAAACGACACCAAACAGAGGTTGAATAAGGAAATCAATAAATAAATCAGTCATAGTTAAACCAAGATGGTTAATCAATGAAGACTAATAAATCGAAAAAAGAATATACAGATTTTTTAAATCTCGGAGGTGTGAAACAATACTCAGAGAAACAATACTCAGAGAAACAAAATTTATTTTCGAGGTCCATAGAAATCTATATATACAAACAAAGAGGTGTGAAAAAATAACAGGTGCAAAAATTTTAAGCTAGGGGTACGACGAATAAACACAATTGTTGGGTATAAAACTTTGCAATTTTTGGGATCATTAACAAATATAACCAGTTAGATGACATAACGGGAACAATCTCATCCATTAAATTAAAACGATGATCTCAGCAATCATATAAAATGGGTTTGAGCAACTAATTCACGAAAAGGTAATAACAATTAATACCTTTAGATAATAATGGCTAAGCAAATTTAAAGTCAAATAGGATTGGAAAAACAAAATTTGAAGAAACAATTGTTTCAGGAAAATAAATTTGTAAATAAAATAAAACAAAACAATCAAGCTGTAGAATATTTATATATGGAATGAAAGGGTGTGATTGTGAAACATTGCATAGATTAAAGGGAAAATTGGAATTAAAGGATAAATTTTTACAAATTTGTCCATCTATGCAATCTATACATAAGATTGGTGACATATGCTTTTATATAATTTAAATCCTATTATATCCCTAACTTTTTAATTTTTTATATAAGTTAAAACTATTTCCTAAATTATTTTTTTATTTTTATTTTTAATGTTTTCTGGGATAATCATATAAGGCAAAAGTAATATTCTTTTAATTCTTTTACTTGTAGCCGTCGTTTATCTATCTTTTTCTTCACAATTTTTTTTGCTTTCATAAACGATTCATGCTCTCTAATAACTCAGAAAAAATCTCTATAATCATAAGGAAGAGCAAGTGTTTCTTGATAGCATCTGGTTTTTAAAATTTTGGAGCTTTGATTCAAGGTAAAATTTTAGGGTTTGAAGTAAATAATTTTGGCAGAAGTAAAAGAAAATAGAATGAATTGGATTTATTTATTTGTAGTATTCATGTTGCTTTCTATGTTGCTACGTACGTTCACACCACGTAGATACTATGGGTATGAAGATTAAAAAATTGCAGCAACGTGTGTTATACTCTAATCATATATTATGCATACGAGAACATGGTGTTTTTAAGTATTTGGTTATGATCATATCATGTTTTTTATATATTATTGTCTAGGGATTTATTCTAACGTGTAGTATGTATGTACTGGTTAAGGAGAAGTTTGATTGAAAATAATTTGTTTTGCTATTGATTATACGTAAATAGCTTTTTTACATTGTGAGTTGTAACTGTTTGTATTGTTTTTGTGTAGACATGGAAAACGAGTGTCCAAAACGTCTATTTAGAGATGGAAATGAGCCACAAGTGAAAAAGATAAATAATAGCTGTAGAATGTCTCTTTTGGGCAAGATAAAAGAAGCATTGCCATCAGAATATGATGAAGTGAAGAGAGATCCAGTGTTTGCCCATGTCTTTGCAATACACGAAAATAAAATAAGTTATTCAGCTCGTTTGGTACACAGCATCATGTGTAGACAATTGGTAACAAAGAAAAAGCATGAGTTATGGTTTGTGTTTGGACGGAAACCATTTAGATTTTCACTCCAAGAGTTTTATGCAGTCACTGGACTCAAATACATGGATGATGGGAGGTGTGATTATGAGAATTGGAAAGATGATAAAGGGTTTTGGAGTAAATTTTTGAAGAAACCACATGCGCAGATTTGCATAAAGAAGTTGATGGATGACATAGAAGATGTTAAGAAGTGGAGTAGAGAGGATAGAATCCGTTTCGTCTATATATGTGTGATAGCTGGATTGGTCATGGCTAGGGGTGAGACGAAAAAAATCGATCATTTGTACATCAAAATGGTAATGGATCTTCGCAATGTTCGTAACTATCCTTGGGGGCTTAAAGCTTATAATTATCTACTAAGCTGCATTATGAAAACAAGATGTGATTTGAAGAAAACCAAAAGTTATGTTCTGGATGGATTCTCATATGCACTTCAGATATGGGTGATGGAAGCAGTTCCAGACATTGGATCATTGTTGGGAGAAAAGCTTAACACTGAATTGACTGAAGGTCCTCGATGTTCTAACTGGAAAGGAGCTGCAAAAATATCATATGAGGACATCATTTTTGTGGAGAGCACATATAAGTCACATGTGAGTTTATGATTCCCTAGTTAGATTTTAAGAGTTTTCACTAGATTTGTGCTACATAGAGACTAAGTTATCGAATATAAGTTCCATTTTAAACATATTTTAGATCAGTTTTTTCTTGTGAACTGAGAATTATTTGCTAAATTGCCTTGTATTTTTGTAGGTAATTGTTTCTCCATTCATTTCTTGTTCTGGAAATGAGCATGCAGAATTTGTAAGGCCGGATGAAGTCGAAGATGTTGAAGTGGATTATATGATTGATATGATCAGATCTGGGGAAGATTTTAGAAACCATGTTTGGGGAAGTGTTGAAGATGATGATATAGAAGGCGACAATATTGAAAATGTACAAGAGAACGATGTTGAATGTGAGGATGAGGTAACTGACGATGTAAATGGGCTCCCTCATATGATTGATGAAGCAAACAATGTCTCTGGTTTGATGAAGAGTAAGAGGAAACAGCCTGATCACGGTGCAGAGACACGCAAAAAACAATTGCTTTGTCAGCGAGCAGCAGCAGCGACACATTCAATTGTAAATGATGAATTGAAGTCCTTTCTTAAAGGATTGTTTGATGCTTCTTTCTCAAGTATTGAAGCGCGAATGAGAAAACTGGAGGATGATATTTCTTTAGTGAAAGATTTTATCTCTACATCTGAAACTACAAGTAACGCAAGGAGATCCACACCTTTGCAACCGTCCAATATAACAGATCATCCATGTAAAATTGAGGTACGTAAGAGATAAATATATATTATTTCGATCGACTTTGTTTATTGCAACATATTTTTTGTTCCTATAATTTTGTTATTCATTCATATTTGATGGCAGGAGGAGATGTCTTTAGATGATGAATTTTTAAACTTTGGTTTGGGTACACAAGAGTTCTTACAGAAATCCATGGGACATTTATCTCAACAATCACAAGTACCCGGGTTCGATGCTACACAGAATTTTCTTCGCAAAGAGGTCCTCTCGCAATCGAACAAAAATAAAAATGAAGATAAACTTATTAATAACGCGGGTAAAACGGATGAAGATGCTGTCTTGGTGTTCATTCCTGAGGCTAAATGGCAAGCTTTTATGGAATGGAATATGTTGCACAAGTAAGCGTTCAATTATTTATCTCTATTCTTATATAAGGAAAATTTTATGCTGAGCGAAATATAAATTGCTTCTTGTTTTACTTGTCCAGAGACTTAAATTTTGGTCCAAGTGTTATTAATCAAGCATTGCTCGGTCGACTCTTGACACCGAAAAAATGGCTTGGCAACGAGGTGAGTTTTGATGTTGCATTAGTTAATGTTATAAACATCTACTAATCATTGAGATTTAATAAGGTAATATATACTTTTCAGGATATGGATGCCACAATGTATTTATTTCGAGAGAAAGCTTCTTTAGGCCAATTGCAGTTAGCTCGTGTTGGGTTTATGAATTGTATTTTTGGCATGCAACTCCAAAACGAATACCAGAAGTTTTTAAACAATAAACGCAACTACAAGTGGAGTAGTTTTATCGAAGCTTACGCCAATGGTGAGTTACCTTCTCATGGTAAGACAAGAAAAAAATGGAGATCAGATTTCGACCGTATTTATGTGCCGCTCTTCGTTAACGGTAATCATTGGATTTCGCTGTGCATTAACTTCATTCAAAGAACAGTTGAAATTTTTGATTGTGCTGGTCATTACCACAGAAGAAATGTGGATCCATTTGCACAAGCCATCCCTCGAATTGTCAAGGAAATTCACACAAAATCAGATGGGAAAAGTCCACTATTGTCTCCATATACTCTTGTCCATGTGTCGGTGCCGCCTGGACTCAACAAATCAAAGAGTGATTGTGGAGTGTATGCGCTCAAATACATAGAGTGTCATTTTTTGGGTCTGCCCATAGATATGGTGCACGATGATAACATTCGACATGCCCGTCACAAGATTGCAGTTGATCTATGGGAAGCAGCAACTGATCCTGTATTCATTGACCGAATGGCAAAATATGAGCCTCCACAATTAGATTCTGATATGGTAGCGATTGATTAGTGTTCCTTTTACGTGTCAACTCATTTTTATTTACACCAAATTATGGGTTGTTTTGGTCGTTTTATTGTTCTCTGCATAAGACATATACAAATGTTTCAGTCACAAGTTCTTTGTTTTCAAAAAGTTTAAAGACAAGTTTTTGCTTCTGATTTCTTTGGCTGCAAAATTCGGAATTTAACTCTTAAATTTGTTCTGGAAACTAGATATTGGGATCTTTTCAAAAATATAAATATCACGTTCTGGTTCTTTAAGGTTTGACGGGAAACTGTTGTCAAAGTTGGCTTCTTGTAGCGTTGTACCATTCCTGATATGTTCGGCGAAATTGACCATAACTTCTAAACCGTAAATCCAAATCATGATCGGTTTTTTCCTGTAGATTCTTAACACTGTTAGTTACATTTACACCAAATTTCGTAATTTTCTGGGTTGTTTTGGTCGTTTTATTGTTCTCTGCATCAAGACAAATAAAAATTTTTCAGTCACAAGTTCTATGTTTTTAAAAAGTTTAAGTACAAGTTTTTGCTTCTGATTTCTTTAGCTGCAGAATTCGGATTTTAACTCTTAAAGTTGTTCTGAAAACTAGATATTGGGATCTTTTCAAAAATATAAATATCACGTTCTGGTTCTTTATGGTTTGACGAGAAACTGTTCTCAAAGTTGGCTTCTTGTAGCGTTGTACCATTCCTGATATGTTCGGCGAAATTGACCATAACTTCTAAACCGTAAATCCAAATCATGATCGGTTTTTTCCTGTAGATTCTTAACACTGTTAGTTACATTTACACCAAATTTCGTAATTTTCTGGGTTGTTTTGGTCGTTTTATTGTTCTCTGCATCAAGACAAATAAAAATGTTTCAGTCACAAGTACAAGTTGTTGCTTAAATGAAAATAATGATCAAATTGGTTTAATAAATCTGGATTGTAAAAATCAAAATGAGAACATGTTGAAGTTTCAAGAATCGCGAATGAGGTAAGAAACAGAAAAGAAATAAAATGCTAAAGTATTTCAAAACGTAAGATGAGTACTAAACAAAACAAAAACAAAATGGTCTTCTTGTCCCTAGTGATCATAGTAGCAGCACCTTCTTGTTCCGAGCGACTGATTATACGAGCAGCACCAACCTGGAAAAGAGAAAATTTTCATATATATTACATTTAAACGAAATATATATACGTAGCATGTTTAAATTGTATTGTTGTACTAACCGTTGTTATATTGCTATATCACATGTCGATTTTTTGTGTCCTTCTTGACCACAACGACTGCACCTATGCTTCTTCGACCCTTGTGACGATCGTATCTTGTCTTCAGCTGTTTCATGTCTTCGTTTTCTTCGTCTACCAGGGCCTCTTCGTGTTTCAGGTGGTAGAACTTTAGCATTTTCGACATTTTCTGGAACACGCCATTCATCTTCAGGAACACTTATTGGATTAATAGTCTCCTCAAATAACGATCTCCAAGCAATAGTGGTATACACTTCATCAGTAAATTCATATAGATCCTTGCCTATAGCAAATGCTGCTTTTATGGCGTGACGACATGGAATTTTTTGTAAGTCAAATTTCCCACATGAACACGTTCTTCTTTGCAAATCAACGACGTAGTCAGATTTATCACCTTTAACTTGAAATCTGTATCTGGTAATCGGATAAGCTTTGAGTGTTTTACCTTTACTTATCCTTCTATCAATCTTTTTCTCTACTTCAACGGTTAAAGGGTCGGTCTGCTTTGCGCTTAAGACATTACGCTCAAAAAACCACCGTGTTAACATGTCTCGGATGCTGTCTAATAGAGGAATGATTGGATACTCTCTGGGAAATCTCAATGCTGCATTTATTGATTCAGCAGGGTTGGTGGTTCTAATGTCATATCGATATCCAGGAAAATGACATCTAGCCCACTTTTTCACATCAGCATCTTGCAAATAGTTTCCAATTGCCGGACTAATATTGCAAATCTGAGTGAATAAACGCTCAAATTCAGCAACCCTATACGCTTTCGACGCTTTAGCAACATAACTGGCCAAACCCTTTCCATGGTGATATGTTATCACGTTACTAAGCAAGTGGTGGATGCAAATACCATGGCTAGCCAATGGATAAATATTAGCAATTGTTTTACCAATCGACAAATGTCTATCTGATATAAAAGCTAAATCTTCCTCGTCTGCGATAACAAACTTAAGTTGCATTAGAAACCACTCCCACGAAAGATCATTCTCAGAATCAGCAATCCCAAATGCAATTGGATACAAATTTGAGTTACCATCTACCGCTGTAGCTACTAGTAGAACTCCTTTGTATTTGCTTTTCAAAAACGTTCCATCAACTACAATAACTCTTCGAACTGCCTTGTAGAACCCTCTTATTGATTGACCAAAAGAAATAAATAGATACTTGAATCGATCATCGCAACTGGTTTCAAAATTTGTATATGTACCAGGATTAGCTTCTTGTAGCATATGCAAGTATTTTGGTATTTTACCAAAACTTTTCTCAGGTATTCCTCTAACCTCATTAATTGCATACTCACGAGACTCCCAAGCTTGTGAATAAGATAGCTCACATCCATACTCTGTACGCATAATATTAATGATGTCATTCGGTTTAGGCCCTTCCTTCACACCCTCGTATCTATGCATTATGAGCTGACCAACTGTTCTTGATGAAGGTGTCCTCGAGACTTTGCTTTTCATGGAAGGAGCACAATTATGTTTAGCGACATACTTATTAATTTTAAAATATGTTGAGCCCTCTAAACATTGAGCACGAAGCCTCCATTTGCAAACCCTTTCTATGCAACGTATACACCAAAACTTTTTATCAGATTTTGTAACCCGGTAGTCGAAGTTATACCTCATTGCACAAATTTCCAGAGTTGCTTGTAAAGCTTCCTTGCTTCTGAAATGCTTCCCCTGCTTTACCATTGAATCTTCCAGCACTGATCCAACTTCAACATCATATGAAAGTTTATGGAACTCATCACTTGGTTTATCCTCATTCACCATAACGTATTTATTTTCACGCACACGACGATCATCTTCTCTTTTAATTGAATCACGAGGTTCCTCATTCAAATCAGGATTCACGCTACTCCTTTTCTCATCAGCTCTTGTTGTAAACGTCACACATAACCGTATATTACTGTTTCTTTTAAAATAGTCTACAAAATTTTTCAGCTGCCGTTCATTCCTTACAAGAACAGGAGGAGAATCAACACCTATATCTATAGGTAGATAGGTGAATTCAACATCAACCATTGTACGTTCTCTAGCGTAGTCTTCTGAAACCATCATCTTTAGGTCTTCAAGAGTTGTTGTAGATTGCAAGGTGAGTAATCTACCACGTTTTTCTTCATCAAGGATAAACTTCCACTCTTTATTTTCAAAGCATCTCCATACACCACATGTTACATAGATCTGTAGCAAATGTGTCTGTCCCATTCTCTTGAAACTGAAAATAGAACGTGAGTAGCAGCAAAAAGCAAAAACGGTGAAGAAGAATAAGAGAAAAATCTACTAGCTTGGTATAGAAAAAGTAAATAAAAAGAGATGAAGCGTAATATATTCAGTTAGGTTTAAAGAATTCTAAAATATTTAGAATTCAATTTCTGAAATTTGTAGACCTTATTTTTAGATTTTATTCCTTTTTTATTAAATAAATTCTAAATTTTGTAGAATGTATTTTCTATTTTTAATAGAATATAGGAAAAACGTAAAGAATATGCATTCTAATAATTTTAGATCATGAGTAAATGCTAGAAAGTGTATTCTAAATTTTGTAGAACAAAGAGGAAACTATAGAATATGTATTCTAAATTTTATAGAAGATAGTATTCTAAATTTCGTAGAACATAATTGACTTCTAAATTTTCTAGAACATGTAGAATGTGTAGAATACATAATCTATATTTTATAGAACATGTACAATCTATAGAATACACATTCTAAAGTTCAGAATATGTAATCTAAATTTTGTAGATCAAATTTTATCCATCCAAAACGACAACAAACACAACATATTTTTATTTTTTATGTATCCTCATGTCTTCATTATAATTGCTCTATGCATTCTATGAATTTATTTTGACAAATTTGATTAAATCTGTTAGAAAGGATAGTTTAGGAAAATTTGGCATTTATTCATAGAATGCATAGATGGACAAATTTATAAAAATTTATCCTTTAATTCCAATGCTCCGTAGATTAAATTACAGGGGTTTTTTTTATTAAAAGACACATCTTTTTAAAAAGACACAATTAAAAGACATATCCTTTTAAAAAGACACATTTTTGCTTTTATATATACTGAGATTAAACAATAACGCAGCTAAATTGTTTTTTACTGTTGTAAGTTCAAGTATTGTCCTCCTAGGTATTCGTTAAAGAGCTTTCCTTTATGTTCTTGAGATGTGTTGAAGCATCAGTTCGTAGAGAGCGAATCCACCATGATGGCAACCTGGCATTCTAGATGTCATCATCTTCAGCTCATCCTGATCGATTATTTTAAAGCAAACCGACATTTATTTGTGATGGGATCATAACTAGAGAGTAAAACATGCACTTGATGGTTTTTCATCCTCGATGGATTAGAGTACTCACCAATGAGACTGTGTGGAGCTGTGTTGATTCAAACCCATCTGCAGCGCCAGAGTATAATTTTGGAAGGTCATCTGAATGATGACTACACTTGAGGTAGAAAAACATAGCTGGTCTTACATTCAACTCTCTACGAGATATACCGATGAAGAGAGGCTGGCTCTGTAGTTGTATAAAAGAAACCCCTATCAGATATCACTCAGGGTGCCTAAGTGAGAGACCAAACGAAATCCTTAAGAAATCCTTCTGGCTTACAAGTGATGATGCCGGTATTCCAGTTTCTTCGACAACTTCACAGATAATGCTGTTAAACATTTCTTGAGTTACCTTCTTGTTTAAAAGCTCGCTGGTTTGATCATCTACTTCAGGCTGATGATAATCAATACCTACTGCTGTTGGCTACAATGTTAAAATCAAACTACCAAAGAGTTAGAAACAGAGACAATATGATAATGCTTTATGTAAAAAGAAGATGCTTCATGTGAATACCTCTGAATGCCCCCCAGGGAATACATAATGTCCTGGAAATTCCCCGACATTATTACTCCGGCGTAACACGATAACCTTCTTGTCAGAAGTTTCGATAACTGCTCCAGTACCCAAAGGACTAGAGGTATGTCGACATCTTATTGAGTCATCTGCGAGAGAACAAAACCATAACGATAAGAAACCTGATCAAACCACCTGGAAGCTCTACAAATTCCCCAGCACAAAACTAGAGGCAATGATAACAAAATAGCTCAAAGTGAGAAATTATGCGGATATACCTTCTGATGTAACAACAAACTTCTCCCACAAAGAGCTCAAATTTGTTCCTACAAAAGTCCTTGGAAACCATGGACATGGTTAGTAATAGTTCTCTCCATAAAGACGATGTACTACCAGAAATCAAATCCTATGCAAACACTGAAGAAGAAAGATAAATGAGAAACCTGTAATCTGTCAGGCCAAGACGAAGACAAACGTGTGGCACTTCATTGGTACCACCCTCATCATCTAGACAATATGATCCATACTGTAAAGTTTCAACTATGATTAAGCTACTTAAAAAAAAAAACTCACATTTATGTGGAAACTTAAAGACATCATAATGAAGTAGCTGCTTTGATTAGTAACTAAGAACAGAACAGCTTCAAAGATCATACCCTGAATTTTTGGCCATTGAACAATGATGAATTGCACTGTGTTCTCTTCTCCCAAGCCTAAATTGTCAAAAGTCATCAAACCTCAATGCGGATCAAAATCGAAACCATTCAAATTACGCCATGAACAAAAAGGTATGATCTAAACCAGAGTAGTGACTAAGAAATTGCAAATTGAGATTTCAAACATTTTGATCAAAGCATTATTAAATTACGTTTCTAGTATCAGAAACCAACAAAAGTTCTAGTAAAGATACTCCATTTCGGGTTCTCACCTGAGCAATAGAATCCTCCAGATCAGGATCGGAATGAGGAACACGATCATGCGATTTTGAGAAATCCACCGAGACCTTTAAGCATTGAAATAGCAAAATCTTATGATAACGGATACGAAACCAATGTGTCTAAGTCCGATTAACAGAGGAAAAAGGTGAGATAAGAGAAAATTACCTGAGACGGAGAGAGCCCAGAAGGACATGAGAGAAGAATCTGGTATCGTGAACCTTCAGGATTCATCTCGTCTAACTAGTTTCGCCATGGAAGAAGAAGCTCGAACACAGAAAGAGAAGCAAAGGAGAAAGAAGAAAGAAACCATTAGTGGGCCGTACGTAAATGGGCCGGAAAAAAGAAACCACTAATCCAAAGAATTGAACAAATGGGTCGAAGCGTAATCCATTTTCCCTTTTTAGTCAACTCTTTTCTCTCCTATATATTTTAGTCAAACAAATATATGAACTTACCAAATTGATGTTAGTCAAAAACTTATACAACATCTAATACAATACCTAACTCTTTACTATTTATTCATAGAGACAAGATGAAAGATCTCAAACTCCCACAAGTGAAACCAATTCTCTTTTTTGGTACTTGTCTCAGACAAATGGAACTAAAACAAACCAAAGTGATGATGTTCTCGTTAGTCCTAATCTTGGCATTGATTAGCCGACCATCAGAAGCAGCAGCTCCACTGCATAATTATTGCTTGACAAGATGGATAGACGCTGTGCCGGGATGTTACGCTAGGTTGAGGTTCTATGTAGGCACCAAAGACATTAGATGGTTAAATGCATCGTGTTGCAAAGCAGTATATTCCTGGTTTTTGCATTTTGAAAACCAAACCTGGCGTAACTGTACAAATGACTGTCTTGCGATGGGCATGTAAAGATGTTCCTTCAGCTCCAGGCCCATATGTATAACTTTTGTGTATCTTTTGAACTTTGATGATGATGATATAAAATTTTATACTTTTTATTTTTTCTTTTGTAAACTCTATCGACTGATTCGGTCAGCCTCGGTAGAAACGTACCGAAGTGCTTCAGAGTGGACTACTCCCCAAAGGGCCACCACATTGTCTATCCCAAGTTTGGAATGCTTTCCGACTAATGCCAGGGGTAGTCAGACCGCCTGCATTTCTGAGTACCAGGTAAACCCAATTGGGCCTTGACAGACTTCCCACACAACAATGATTTTTGTTTCCAGGGTAGATCGAACATGGGTTATGGGTTAGTTCCTTCCAACATTTCTCCAATTCTCCCTTTACCACTGGACCACGGCTGTGTGTGGGCAAAATTTTATACTTTCTTAGAATTTTTTGCGTTGTCATTTGCTCTTTATTTAAAATCTCATCATGTTCATCTTATTCTTTTTGGCGATAAAATCTGTAATTTATTGGAATATGTTGGAATAATTTATTCAACCTTTCAACATTTTAATTTATGTCATCCATTTGCATACTGAGAAAATTAAATCTGAAAATTTCATTGAAACATGTCTATATTTTCATTAAAATAAAAACTTAAATTTATTTTGCTAAAAATACATAGAAGGGAAAAGAAATTCTAAAATAAAATAATATGTAATTAAATTATGTTGAGCTATATATGTTGGACTAGAGATGTGCATCGAATATTTGTTTGGTAGAAAAGCGAATACAATCCACTTTGCAAAGTTAATTAAAACCATAACTTTGTGATTATGCACAGCTAATCACGTAGGGTAAGAGTAGTAATCAAATTACTCCACTACAACACCAACCTCATGCAAAAATAAAGAAAATAAATTTTACTAAAAAAAATTAATCATCCCAAATATTTTTTTGAAAAATGTTCAAACTGCTTAATCAATGTCTCCCAGATTTATTTTGACGAAACACTCCCTAAGTCTTTGGTCACAAAGTAAAGACCCGAGATATAATTTCCCAAATCATCAGGGGTATATCTGGCAATAGACTCACTAAACATCTCATTATCCTTAAACAACTCAACCCGGTCATAAAGCTCAGCGTAAACTGGGATAACCTTCCGTGACAACCGCCGTTTACTGGTTTCTTGGATGATTCTTTCTCAATGGCCGTTTCAAAATCCGACATCATCGATCTAACGGCTTCGCTAAGCTTAGTGAGCGATCTCATGACCTGAGATTTGACGACAGAGTTTGAATCGAAGGTAAAGATCGATTCGATGTCGGTAGATAGATTGGTTAGGGCTTCGTACATATCAAGCACGCGAAACATTTTCTCCGAGGTTAGTTTCTTGAGTTTTCCTACATTTTCAGGGAAAACGAGCGAGTTCAAAGCTCCTTCTTGAACAATCTCCGTGAAAGAGGACTCGGCGACGGAGGAGTTAGAGAAAACGTGTTTAGCAAGGATCTTTTCGCCGTAAAACAGAGACCTAACCGCTAATTTCACTCCTTGGAGCCATGATTTGATCTTTGTTTCAAGAATCTCCTAGTTCAGTTTTTGTACCTGATGTAGAGTTAACTTCTCCACTCCCAAACTGTGTAGCGTCTCGTCCACGATAGATTTACGTACGGATTTGTAAACCCTAACGCATTCGTTGGCGTGTCCTGTAGAAATCATACACTCAGCGATCATTTTCAGATCATCCATGGCGTTAGGATCTCCACCAAAGAATCTATGCTCGTCGGCGAAGTAGCCTTCGTCTGTACCATTGGAATCAGAGACAGTACTCGGAGTAGAAACGCTGAATCTTGATGAGTTCCAAGAACGTAACGAAACACATTCAGGATCTATCTCTATTCTCCTCTAACACACGGCATAACTATGATTCATCGCCGTCTTCATCATGTTTTGTGCACGGTTAAGATTCTCTGACTCCGGTGTTATAACGGAGACTAGTCGGTGCATTGAGTTATGCTAGTTTTTTACGGCTCGTATGAACTGCTCTGCTTCTTGGTGACTAGTTAAGGAGAAGATAAAGTGATCAATGGACTATAGTGAAGTCCACTTGGTTATTATAGAGTGAACTTCAATCTCGTACTCCTCCATTGCTGAGTCTACAAGTGTATGGTGAGGCTTTGGTTTCGCCGGTGGAGGAGGAGGAGGAGACGATGATCGGAATAAATGTTTTCCCATTTCTCTTTCTTAATCAGTGAAGACACTTTTGTTGATATAACCGAAGAAGATAAAGTGAGAGGATGGTTACAAAAGATGTATATAGACAAACCTAATTAGATCAGGATATATTATAAATGAAATGGGTACGTTACTATATACAAGTGGAATGATGGGTTTCTTCATTATTGAGTAAGATTCGGTATTACAAACAAAAGCTCCTTTTTGGTACTACAACTAGATTTTATTTTTCACTTTAACGTCGTATAGTAATACGGGATTATTAAATCTTGTAAACAATGATGGGTTTGTTGTAATTGTAAACTGTTTATAGTTAGCTGTTTTTTCTATATACACAAAATAAAATTATAGTGGTATAAACATTGCACTTAAGTACTTAACAAATCACGGACCACACAGACTGACTACACTTGCAAACTGAAGTCGTTCACAAGATGTGGTCGTGTAGGTAAGTCAAGGACAGCCAAGAATAGCAAGTTGGCAAATTACGATCGATCACATCATTTTTTAACTAAACTCTCTCTAGTAGACTTCCATGTTTTCACTTTTAACATGTCTTTTACAACATACGAGACAAATTAATATAGATTTTAACATTATTGAATTTAAAAGGTAAATATGTTCTTTTTAAATCATACCAAGCTAGTCATCTTTGCGTGTGTCGTTTGTAATGAACATTTTTGACAAAAAGAATTAGTGGAGTTTTGTTGTAAGCTCAAGCTCACCGAGGAGTACTTGTGATCTTGAATTGTGGTCATTAGAAGGAACTCGTAATTTCTATGTTCTTGCAATTGGAGTAATTCCGCAAATTGTGAGGTACAAAGAAATTATCAAATATATATTGTGTTTGATATTCAAGTAGAAATTGCAACTAAAAATTGACTGTAGAAATAAAAAAACTTTAATAAAATTAAATTTTAACCACATGGTCCCGGACATGAGCTGCTGGATTGAGTCGCGGAGTTACCCCTCCGATCTATGGATATTGGAAACTGAAAATTGTCAACTAAAACTCTTGGTTCATCACTTTCAAGGTTCACCAAGATCAGTAGTCGACAGTTCATTTTATAATTATACTGCATTCAGTTGATCGTAAAATTTGGTCTTTCTACACTTAAAAAGGTTTAACATAGCATAATTTTGAATATATAAATGTAGAATAGTCATTTTCATCGTGAAAGGTTAAGGAAAACCTTAATATCGAATCATATAATGTGTATTGTGTAATATAACCAATCATATAATTCGTATTTTGTATATTAATACCACAGTTTTATAATGTTGTTGTACCTACGAGATTATCATCTGGTTATGTTGGACATTTGTAGGACGGCTCTCGATTGTTCCGACGTCGCTTCATTACTGATCAAAGGGACGTTGTTACCTAACGGAAGGCTACCGTTGCTACAATCGGAGTCAGTTTCCAATGGCGTGCTGGCAGACGACGGAACAGGGTCGAAGTCGATGAGTAAACGGCCGGAAGTAACGAAGTGAGGAACAAAGTTAGTAAGAGAAGTGAGAGTGGTTGCAAGATCCTTTTGAAAGAAGTCATTTAATCTCTACGTACTTATATCTGATATGAGATTATTGGAGATTGAAATAATATGCATGAGCCATGCAATATATATATATATATGGCCGTGACTTATGGATTAGGAAGGAAAATGTTTATTAATCCGTGGGATGAACGATATATATGTTTGGTTATGATCTATGAAGTTGTGGAGAAATTTTGGTAAGGGGAGTGGGTCAAAGTGTGTATATGACTATATTCTCTAAAACAATTATAAATTCTAAACTACTGCACATGTTCTTAGCAGACGTGTTTTTCTTGCGAAAAAATAGCCTTGAGTCAGACGTCTGCTGGGAGTTTTTTTTTGGGTTAAAGTATGCATAGACCCCAAATAATAGAACCAATAAGTTCAATAATTTGGTAAAATGTGTCGTTAACCGAAAAAGAGAGTCAATAAGTTCAATCATTTGAAAATTAAGGAAATCAAATTGTTTGGGAAAAATACCAAAAGCAGACCACCTCGTTATTGGCTGCCCAAAAGTGAATTGAACTTGTCTCCTTGTGTTACGCATTAAGTTCTTTACAAATTTCTTTAGTTTTCTTTAAAAGGTTCAAAATCGATAACAGGAAGAAAAGAAAATACTAAATGATTGAACTTATTGACTCTTTTTTTTTTGGGTTAACGACACATTTTAAAAACATTGCTTAAAAAAAAAAACGATCCCCTATAAATATTCAGCTTTTCCATTCTCCTAAATTTATGAAAAAATGTCGAAATTGTCTTTCCGCTTCATTTCTCTCTCTCTCTTGGTTTTCAATGTCTTCTGCTCAGGGAATGACCAAGGAAAAAAAGAGGTAGCACAACTGTTCGTTATATATTTTGCTTTTTGTTTATGTTACATACGAGTTATATAAGATTATGATGATATTCCAGGTCTATATAATATACATGGGTGCATTCCCACAAATCGTTGACTACACGAGTGTCCTTCGAGAAATGTATGGTAATTAATATTTTTTTCTACATACATATTCATATTTTGGTTTTAGTGATAAGCTAAAAGGCCTTTAAATAATTGATCTCACTCGAAAACTTAATATATATATTTTGTAGCTCTGTTGAGAATCGTTTCGTGAGGAGCTACAAAAGGAGTTTCACGGGTTTTGCGGCTTGGCTTACTGAGTCTGAAAGGAAAAAAATTGCATGTAAGTATATATAACTGCCATTCCATAGATTATACGACCTTAACATCGTATATTTATTGAAAATACTTTTTTTTTGGTAATGGGCAGGAGACAAAGGTCTCCTACAATTTATTCAAACAAAAATAAAATTACAACCGAACTTGACGTGGATATGCAGTTCCATTAACATCCGATAACAACTCCAACTGAACACTCTCCGGACAAACATCTAAATAATAAAAACCCAACGGCAACGAGAGAGCATAGTTTGCTAATCCATCAGCGAGGCGATTAGCTTCCCTATACACATGAGAAATACGGACTAACCAGTCCCTTGAGATAAAGCCATAGCACAACCGTACTAGGAACGACAGAGGGTGAGAATCACTTATCCCCATCGTGAGAAAACCCACAACCAACTCCGAATCCAACTCTAACTCCACACAGTTCAGCCCCCATTCCCAAGCCATGTACAGCCCATAATAGGCTCCCCAAAGTTCAGCAAGAGGCGCCGAACATATACCAATATTAAATGCAAAGCCTCGACACCAGTCCCCATTGCTATTCCGTAAGACCCCTCCGGCAGAGGCGATCCCGGAATTACCTCGTGACGCTCCATCCGTGTTTAACTTCTCCCATCCCTCGCTTGGTTTTGTCCATGCAATCATCCGTTCCACTCTAGGAACCAAAACCGCTTGACCATTCACCCTTGAATGAGCTCTAAAAACCTCCATCGCCAACTCCTTGATAAATTTAATCCGATCCCGACATTTACCAACAACCCCAAACACATTCCCACACCGCCACTTCCATCCCCACCACACAGCCATCGAGAAAGTTATTGACCAAGGACAGCCACCACTATCTTGCGTCTCCCCCAAGTTCGCATACAACCATTCGAGGAGGGTCATAGTAAAGAAAGCAACTCGCCGTTGTCTAGGCACGATCCTATTCCAGACACCCGACATGGCCGGGCAGTCACGAAGCACATGTATAATCGACTCCTCCCCACTCTTACAGACGGAACATAGACCATTCTCAGCAAGATGTCGACGGTGACGTTCCATGTTTGTCATTATGATTCGATTTGCACCCTGCCATAAAAACAACCTCACTCGTTCAGGGACTTGTACACGCCAAACACGGGCAAAAAATAACCCCAGAAACTCACGCGGTGTGTCCTCTCTTGTAATAAGACCATACGCGGAAGAGACTAAAAATTTCCCAGCTAAATCCTCTCCCCAAGATAACCTGTCTTCCACGCCAGTGACCGTATCAACAACGACCACAGCTAGACGTAGCCGAACGGTCTCAGAGACATGCGGGCCAATGCGGTTTAAATCCCAATCCGTATCATTACTCCACATATCACGAACCCGTAAAGAGGCAGCTCCAGCTGGCAATGGTGCTCGCACAAACTCCTTAAGCGGTCAGTTTAGTAGCCATTTGTCTTCCCAAAACCGGATACTCTTACCATCCCCCAGCACCCAACTAGCCCCTGGGCATACCACATCCTTGATAGATAAGTTGATACTCCTCCAAGTAGATGACCAAGAACTCTTCGGAACCGTCCACGAGAGATCATGAATACTTTTGACTTTATACTTGCTCCTCATAACCACAGCCCAAAGACTTGTCTTATTATTCAAAAGACGCCATCCCACTTTAGCCAAAAGAGCCTTATTCATCATCCTAGCTGACCGAATCCCAAGACCCCCTTCATGTTTCGGTAAACAAACTTTTTTCCATGAAAGCAGATGCTGGCTGCGTTTCTCCATTGTTCCTCCCCATAAGAAATTCCGTGAAACCTTCTCTAGACCATCCAATGTACCCTTAGGCAAAGCAATAGTACTCATTGAATGGATTGGGATCGATGATAGCACTGCCTTTGTTAACGTCACACGACCCGCTAAACTTAACACTTGCTCCTTCCAGCCTGATAACCGGGAAGTAACTCGTTCAAGAACATCCCCAAACGTCTCTTTATTCAACCTTTTGTGTAAAACCGGCATGCCTAGATACTTTCCCAAATCACGGGTTGATTTGATCCCACTCTCCTCTGTTATTTGCCTCTCCAAATCCCGATGAACGTTGTTGGAGAAAAATATTTTTGACTTTTCCAAACTAACTTTCTGACCCGAAGCGGTACAAAACCTTTCCAAAACCCGTCGAATAACCCGAATCTGCGAAACGGATGCTTCAGCAAAGAGGATAAGATCATCCGCAAAGCATATATGCGATAGTCTAGGCCCACCACGAGACAAGCAAATTGGCTTCCACTCCCGCGCGTCAACTGTAAAATCGATTTGGTGGCACAACCGTTCCATACAGAGGACAAAAATATATGGAGATAATGGGTCACCCTGACGCAATCCTCTACTTGGTCGAAAGGCGTTAGTCTTCTCCCCATTCCATAACACTGTCATAGACGGACCCGTAACGCACTGCATGATCCATCTTATCCAGGCCTCGGGAAGCTGTATTGCCTTAAGCGTGTCTTCTAGAAAGTCCCATCTAATTCTGTCGTAAGCTTTTTCCAAATCTAACTTCAACAACATCCACCCTTTTCTCCCTCTCTTCCTCCTCATGGAGTGAACTGCCTCCTGTACGACCACAATATTGTCCGTACTTAAGCGTCCTGGGATAAAACTTGATTGTGCCGGACCAATCAACTTAGGCATTACTCGCTTCAGCCGGTTCACCAAAGTCTTGGTAATTTTTTTAAACAATACATTGCATAAGCTTATCGGTCTGAACTGAGCAATTGTCTCTGGCTTGCTTAACTTCGGGATTAGAAAAACCAACACATCATTAACTCCACTAGGTAGTTGTCCAGTCTCAAAAAATTCCAGCACAAAACGGATCACGGATTCACCCACAACATCCCAACAGTCTTGATAGAAGACAAGCTGAAAACCATCCGGTCCCGGGGCCTTGAACCGCTCCATCCCGTGAATCGCAGCCTCCACCTCCTTCCCCAGGAAAGGACTGTTCAAGGCTGCCAATTCATCTCGCAATAACACTGGGAAACCAGTCGGAGTTAAAGGCTCCACAACATCGTCAACATCCTCCAAAGAGTATAGCCGTTTGTAGTATCCCACAGTTAATGCTTCAAGTTCCCCTAAATCAGAAATCCACTTCCCGTCAGAGTTCTTTAACATCTCAATCCTGTTCCTTCTCCGCCGGATGATAGTCGATGTATGAAAGTACTTAGTATTCCGATCCCCCAGTGCGATCCACTTCTCTCTCGATTTCTGAAACCAGATTAATTCCTCTTGTTCTAACACCACCTCAAATTCTTTTGACAGCTCCTCCTCACGCCTTAAAAGATCATCGGTTTGTAGAATTTCTAACCGATCTTGGACCATTTTAAGCTCATTAGCCAACTTCACCTTACGGTTATGCACATCCCCAAAAACGTCTTTATTCCAACGTTTCAAACACTCACTTAGCTTCTTCAGTGCTATTATTGTAGAGACATCTTTATCCCATGATCCCGACAATAGCTCTTTAAAACTTGAATGCTGTAACCACGCAGCCTCAAACCGAAAAGGTCTCCTACTCGGGTTTTGCTTATTTTCAGGGCACAACTGAACATACAAAGGGGCATGATCAGAGGAAAGAAAAGGAAGGTGAGTAACTGTAGCCTCCTGCCACTTCAACCTCGCATGAGGAGAACAGAGTACTCGATCCAATCTCTTAGCCACAAAGGTAGAAACCACCCGTCCTCTACGCCATGTGTATTTATTCCCCTTAAACCCCATATCAATGAGACAAAGTTCATTAATCCAATCACCAAAAGCCATGGAATCAGCCGACAATCTTCCATTTCCTCCACTCCTTTCATCCAACCTCAAGATCGTATTAAAGTCCCCTCCAACAACTAAGGGATCCGTAATCCCTTGTATCTCATCCCGGAGCTGATCCCACAAACCACTTCTTCGACTAACAGATGGGGCCGCGTAAACTACAATCACATGTAACTTTTCAATCCCATTCACAATTTGGGCATGAATGAATTGGTCCGATGAGTTAATAATCAACACATCCCCGATACCAGACCTCCATAACAACCACAGACCTCCGCTTTGACCAACTGCATCCACTCGAAATGCATTCTCAAAACCCAGCCCTTGACAAATTTGCCTCGCTCTCTCACCTCCTGCATGTGTCTCGAACAGAGCCAGAACATCCGTTCTATACCTTTTCAGAATATAACGGATGGACCGTCGGAAGTTCGGTTTATTTTGCCCCACGGGAGGCAATATTCATTGTGGCCAGTTATCGTGACACCTTATAATTTGCCGCCGTCTCTGTGTATGAAACGAGAGTTCCTTTTCCTCACCATTCTTGTTCCTGGTCCTGATCATCCGAAGAAAGCACTTGATGTTTTTTTGCAGCCATTGATTTATGAGTTACAAATGTTATGGGAACATGGTGTGGAAGCATTCGATGTTTCAGTGAACCAAAATTTCAACATGCGGGCGATGCTTATGTGGACTATAAGTGATTTTCCAGCCTATGGTATGTTATCTGGATGGACCACGCATGGACGGTTATCTTGTCCGTATTGTCAAGATAACACTGATGCGTTTCAGTTGAAACACGGACGTAAAACGTGTTGGTTTGATTGTCACAGACGATGGCTCCCTGAAGATCATCCTTATCGTAGGAGCACCACATTATTTAGAAAGAACAGGCAAGTCTTTGATGGTCCACCTCCTGAGTATTCTAGTAAGGACAATTTGACTCAGTTAAGAGATTTTGGTGCAGAGCAGACATCGGTTTGCGGCGGTAATGGGCATGATACCGTTGATGGATATGGTGATCATCACAACTGGCACAAGTTTAGTATCTTCTATTTATTGCCATATTGGAAGGACCTTTTGTTGAAGCACAATCTTGATGTCATGCACACGGAGAAGAACTTTTTCGATAATCTCATGAACACCTTACTAAATGTTCAAGGAAAGACAAAAGACAATTTGAAGTCTAGATTGGACTTGCCTGATATATGTTCTCGAAGAAAGCTTCATGTCTTGCCAAATGGGAAAGCACCAACCGCTCGATTCCGATTAGATGCACCTTCCAAGGAAGCATTTTTAGAGTGGATTATGATGCATGTGAAATTTCCCGATGGGTATGCTTCTAATCTTCGTAACTGCGTGAACTTGGGAGAGGGGAAGTTGCAAGGAATGAAAAGCCACGATTGCCATGTCATTATGCAGCGCCTCCTTCCATTTGCTTTTCAACATCTTTTACCACATGATGTTCTGACGGATTTCAGTGCAAAAATATTTATTACCCGCGTTTTTTTCCAAGGGTTTTGCGAGGGATATATCTTTATATATATTCTAGAACACACAATTTTTTTCCTCAGCCGCTTCATTCATCTCACACCTCCTCGTCGCTCTCCGCCGCCGCCGTCGTCGTTGGACATCTCCGCCGCCGCCGTCTCCGTCGTCGCCCTTTGGATCTTCAAGCATCATCATCAATCAACATCTTCTCCTTCCAATCCTTTCACAAGCTCAAAATCATGTAAGTTTACAATTATTCAAAGCTTTTGATTTGTGATACTAGTTTTTAATTGTTAATATCTTGTTAGAATTAGATTTTGGAATCCATATAATTAGATCTTGATTGGATTTGGGTAGATATGGAATTAGTTTTATGATTTTGATTAGAATTAGTTCTATGATTTTGATTAGAATTAGTTATATGATTTTGATTGGAATTAGTGAATTATATAAGTTAGATTTAGTTATATTTATATTTTGTAATAAATTTGATTTTAAATTTAAACATTTTGATTGGATTTTGGTTTTAAACTTGTTAGCATTAGGTTGGTTTTTAACTATTATAGAAAATTAAAAGTTAGATTTTTAAAATAAAATATTTATAAATTTATAAATTCAATTGTTAAATATTTATTACAAAATAAAGTATTTATAAATTTATCAACTTTTCCTACTGTTATTTGTTGATTTATTATTTACTAAATTTATTTTTTAGGTCTTATGAGGAGTTTCAAGGGACGTCATCTAACCGTTTCCAAACCCGACGATCACAAAGTGACTCACCATCACAATCTCCTTCCAATGTAGCCGAGACGAGGAATTCCGCTCCACCACCGATTATGACGATTGAAGAGTTTGTTAGTCAACCGGGCCGTCAACATATCCCGAGGCTCCACCCGGAAGAAGAAAACGGAGCTACATGGTAATTAATTTCATTTTATCTACTTACATAAAATTGATGAATTTGATTCTTAACTAATTATTATTTTACATGTCTCTAGGTTTGGATTAGAGGGAAAGATAACAAAATCCATTCTTAATATTTTAAAGACGCAATTGAATCAACCTTGGCCAACTTACGGGGATATCGATGAAGAAACCAAAAAGATGTGGTTCAAGACTTTTGCGGTAAGTGAAACTATGAATTATTATTTTTGTCATTAATTATTATTTTTGTCTTAAATTTATTTTGATTATATTTTTTTTTCTATTTGTAGCAAGATTTTAATTGGGAAAGCGGTCATTCTACAAAAGTGAGAAGAGCTTTTGACATTCAAGCCAACAAATCCTACCAAAATCACATGTATTCGTGGAAGCAAAAGTGGAAGGAAGGCAAAAAAATGCCAAGGTGTCTAAACCCCGAAGTTTGGCAAGGATTTATCCGCTATTGGAGTATGGATGAGACGATGTCTATTTCGTCACAAGCATCAAAGAATCGTAAGAGCGAACGTGGTGGAAAAGGTATAGCGACCCACAATGGAGGTTCCATATCCTTCAAAAAGCATGAGAGAAAAATGGTAAGTTTTCAATTAATTACTTCTATTTTAAGAAATTTTATACTTTTACATTTGATATGTTGTTTATTTTTCTTTAAATTTAGATGCTCGCAAACAAAGGCGTTGCGCCGGATTGGATAGATGTTATGGAAACAACCCACACAAGCAAGAAAACCGGACAAATTCAAGATCCGGTTGTCGAAGAATGCATAGAAAGGATTAAGCTACGGAAGATGGAACGTCTATCGCAACTCTCTCAAGATGGCTCATCATCTTCAATCGATCTACCTCGTGAAGAAATCAACCGTTTGTGTATTGAGGTATATTTGAATATTTTTTAGTTTTACTTTATTATTTATTTTAAACAATTAATTATAAGTTTTTTGTTTGTTTAGGAAATTCCTTTAACCAAAGGTCGGAGACGTGGATTAGGAAGTCTTGTGTCACAAGACGGGAGTATCTCTTCGGCATTTCCCCGAGACAATGAACTCATTCAACAAGTTCAAGATCTTAACCGAATCGTGAAAGAAAAAGATGAGGCGGTCGAAGAGTTGAAGCAACAAAATCTCAAGATTACGGAACAATTCACCGAGACTCAAACGACACTCTCCCAACTTCAACTTTTCATTTCTTCTAAATTCCCGGGACAATTCCCGCCTCCCTAAAACTATTTAGTTTTTTTTCAAAACTATTTTAATTTTGTGACTATTGTTGTTTATTTGGTTATTTTAATTTTAGATTTTATTGATTTTATTAATTTTATTAGTTGTTTAAAATTTATATTTTCATAATTATATAATCAAAATTAGAATTTTGCTAAAAACTCCGTCGTCGTCGGAATTCCCTCGGAAATTCACGTCCTCGGTAAGTCCTTGGAAATAAACTGTCGGAAATCCCTCAGATTCATGTCTCTTGGAAATCCCTCGGAAATAAGAGTCCCTTGGAAATTCCTCAGAAACGTCTCTTGGAAATCCCTTGGTAGTTACTCTCTGGGAAATCCCTCAGAAATTGTTTCTCTTGGAAATGCCTCGGAAACATAACGTCCTTGGAAATCCCATGGAAAGTTCACGTCCTTGGAAATCCGTCGGAAATTTATATCCCTTGGAAATCCCTCGGAATTTATCGACGAATTTCCTAGGGAAATTTATTTCCGACGAGCGATTTCCGAGGACTTTTTTTCCTCGGAAACCCGTCAGAAAATGCTGTTTCCGAGGGCTTACCGATGATTATGTCCCTCAGAAATGGACTGTTTTCTTGTAGTGTATGGAATGGAGTCAGCTAGGGACAATGATGGCCATGGGTCACATACAGCATCCATTGCTGCTAGTAATACGAACCGTGAGTTTGTCACCAAAGTTGTCCTCGGAGATGGCAAGACAGTTGTCGTGAGTACCAAGAAACTCATTTTTTTAAGACAACCATCATCATACATACTTTTACTTTATTATAACATTAATGTTTGTTGCAAAACAGGGAAAATCAGTAAATTCGTTTGAACTTAATGGAACAAAGTACCCTCTGGTGTATGGAGGATCAGCTTCAAATAGGTGCGATGTGGAAACCGCCAGGTAACTTCCATCACAAGACAATCTTCATATTTTATTTTGCTCTTCATATTGTGGATTTAAATGGGTTTTGTGATTTTAGGTATTGCACACCAGGTTGTCTAGACACTAAGCGTGTCAGAGGAAAAATCTTGTTATGCGATTCCTCTCAAAATTTGGATGAAGTTCAATCAGTGGGTGCCGTCGCTGCCATTGTTAAGAGAAGCCAAGCAGATTACGCCTTGATCTTCTCGTTTCCAGTCTCTGTTCTGTCGGAAGAGGACTATAGTTATGTCCTCTCCTACATGAACTTGACAAAGTAAATGGCTTCTCTCTGTTTTATTATAATTTAATCATTACAATTACCCATCTCAAAGCTCCATTTGTTTTGCTCAGAAACGCCAAAGCTGCCGTTCTGAAAAGTGAGACGATTTTTAACCAGACAGCTCCTATCACAGCGTCCTACTCTTCTCGAGGTCCCAACACCATCGTTCCTGATATCTTGAAGGTGCATATAGAACCATAGAAGATCAAGTTACTTGTATCGATCGGTCTCTCTGGTGTCTAACTGAATGTGAATTTGAATTGCAGCCGGATATAACAGCACCTGGATCAGAGATCCTTGCTGCTTATTCTCCTAACGGTCCACTGAGCCAATCAGACGCAAGACATGTTAAGTATTCTATAATAACTGGAACTTCAATGTCTTGTCCGCACATTTCTGGTGTCGCCGCCTTCCTAAAGACGTTTCATCCACGCTGGTCTGCTTCCATGATCCAATCAGCCATCATGACGACGGGTATGCAAAATAACGTCCAGTCTTGTCATTTTATTTTGGTAGCATAACGTTCTTGTAATGCAAGAAAGGTTTTAATCATACTCTGTTTTTGTTTTTTTTGGGTCTCTTGCAGCTCAGCCAATGAAAGCATCTACATCTCCCTCCGACGATATGGCCGAGTTTGCTTATGGAGCTGGCCATGTCAGTCCGATAGCTGCAGTTCACCCAGGACTTGTCTATGAACTTACCAAATCCGACCATATCACCTTCCTTTGCGGCTTGAACTACACGGGAAAGATATTAAGACTCATTTCGGGTGAAAACAGCAGTTGCAGTGAAGGACAGAGCCAATCATTAGCAAGAAACCTCAACTACCCTTCCATGACGGCTAAAGTCGCGGCAACAGAACCGTTCAACCTGACTTTCCGTAGAACCGTTACAAACGTCGGTAAGGCAAACTCGAATTACAAAGCCAAGGTACTCGGATCAGAACTCACTATCCGGGTCATTCCAGATGTCTTGTCCATGAAATCTATGTACAATAAGAGGTCTTTCACGGTTGCGGTTTCAGGCAAAGGTCCCCAAGCCGACAAAGTTGCCTCAGCACATTTGATATGGTCGGATGGAAGCCATTCTGTGAAAAGCCCTATCGTTATTTATGCTACGAAATAATGTGTCAGAATTAGTTCATGTCTCTATAAAATTATGATGTTTCTGGTTCCTCACCATCTCCTAAAAACTAAATAACAGAGGATTCTCTTTGGCTACAGAACTTGATATATCGAATCTGAAACTCAATCTATCAAACACGAGATTCTACAAACCATAAGGGTTAATAAATAAATGTGTAGTACCCTTCTTTCTATAATACAAAGACTGCATGATGTCAGGAAAAAAAGAAAAAAAGAAGAAGAAAAAACCGCGTGGAGCACAAGAAACAGTCATAGAACAGTTACAGAAATTATAGTATAAATGAACAACATATATAGAAAACAGTCAAAATACAAAAATAATATAATTTTGATGATCAAAAAAAAAAAAAAAGGAAAAAAAAAACCGTAGGGCAGTAAATGATTTCTTTCTTTTTCTTAAATGATTTTTTTTTTTGTTATATGCTTTTAATTATATGTAAACAAATAAGGTTGTAGTTTAGATACGAGAATCAAAAATTAAGGAAATCAAATCAAATATTATATAATGTTTTGATCAATCATAATTAAGGTAGATCGTTAACGTGATCAACGTAGCTATGAAAGAATTGATTTCTTTCTTTACTCAAACGATTTTCAATGATGGCTAAATGATTTTGAATATGAAAATAAAAAATTAAGGAAAGCAAATCAATAATTCATTTTCGTGATTAAGGAATATTAAAATTATAATTTGTTTCCATGTATAAAAACATAACAATTGGATCTATATATATAACCTAAGAATATCATCAAGAAAAAAAACGTAGTTGTATTGACAGAGAAAGAATAAGACGAAAGAGATGTCTCCTTATCCTCCATGTTTGGTTACCGCTTGCGAAGATCCAGAGTGTTGTGCTAATGGTAATTTACTCATATTTATATTCTCATTTTCATTTTATTTTTTTAATACTATAATGTGACAGTAAAATTAATATTTTTTCTAGGAAAGAAGTGTAGATGGCCAGAACTGGTTGGAAAGAGTGGAGAAGTAGCGAAAATGACAATCGAAAGAGAGAATCCGAATGTGTTAGCTATCCTCCTTCACGCAGGAGATGGTCGGACTAGCGACTTTTGCTGCAACAGGGTCTTTGTGGTTTTAGATATCCACGGCCATGTTTCAACAATCCCTAAGATCGGTTGATCTTTTTTTTCTTCTAAGAAAGTGTTACTTCTATATGTTTCACCATTATTGGGAATAATAATTTTCATCAATAACATATCACGCCATTTACTATATAGTTTCTTTTATAAAGCATATTACAATTGTTATATATATATACTAGTCGGTTGTCCGCGCGTAAGTTTTATTATGTTGTTTATGAGTAATTGGTTCGTATTTTGTTTTGTACTTATTTTTCTACTATAGCATACTTTATTTTTTTTAATCTTCGCTTGTGTTTGTATAGAAAACCTATTGAGTTTTAGATTAATTAGTAGTTGAAAAATTAAGTGTGTATAGTATAAGTCGATGTGTGTGTAAACGGAAGTGCGTTTGAGTATCATAGAGAAATATGTGTTATTAATTAGGGCTCCCACCAAATATAGATTTAAATGTTAATATTGTGGACCCTTTTAATACGTTGGTCTGAAAGTTGAAAATGATTTATGGGTTTCGGACATATTTTTGTATTTATTATTGGTTATATTATCCTTTTATATATTTTCATAATTTTTTTTGTTTTACGTTTTTCTCTTTTTGGATTTGACGTAATTTATATCTCGTTATGATCATTTTTATACTATTATATATTCGTTTCTGATTTTTTGGTTTATATATTTTTTGGAATTTTCATATGGAACAATTTTAAAATTTAACATATTTACCTTATATTTTGTTCATTTCATTTAATCTTTTTTTTTGTTTTAATTTTCAATTTTTATGAAATATTGTTAATTTTTTTATTTTGTTTATTAGTTTAACATATGTGCAGTATTGAAAAAATTAGTTAAATTCATATTTGAAACATTTTAAAAAATATATTTTTATTGTTACCTTTCTTATACGTGTTTTTAAAATGAGAATTCATTTTTCGTCTCAACCCATCTCAGTTATGTTGGAGAAGTTTGTGAGACATAAATTAGATAAATTTATATTCTCAGTACTTTTTTTTCTCGTTAAATCCCATTATAATTTAGGTTTATATTGTGTAAATATAATCAAATTTTGTGTCATATTATTTTTAATTGAATATATATATATATATATATATTCATTATAAAACATCAGAATTTTTGAGAAATACCCCTTTTGGTATACCCCTTTTTAAAAATACCCATCTTTTCTATCCATTTTCAAAAATACCTTTTTCAAATATGAAAAATTATACTTTTATATGGTTAATAAGGTACATCGAGATCATCATTACTACTGGGAGACTAAATCCAAATATTTATGGGAAATTTGCACAACTAACCTTTTTATGATACCATTTTCTACAAGTACCCACTCTAGGTGTCCATTTTCAAAAATACCCTCTTCAATGTACAAAATGACTAAATTACCCTTATTTATTATAACACATGATGAAGAAAGAAATATTCTTTCCAACAAAAAGGATTTTCCTTCCGGAAAATTTCCCGCCAAATATTTTCGGCAAAAATTTTCCCGCCAAAAAAAAATTTCCCGCCAAAATTTTTCCACCTCTGAGTATTGTTTCACACCTCCGAGATTTAAAAAATCTGTATATTCTTTTTTCGATTTATTAGTTTTCATTGATTAACCATCTTGGTTTAACTATGACTGATTTATTTATTGATTTCCTTATTCAACCTCTGTTTGGTGTCGTTTTCCATCTTATACATGCATTGATCATATCTTCAATGTATTGATCTAGGTAATTAATTTTGACTATCAGCCTACTTATTACTTTTTTGTAAATTTCAATAGAATAATGATTTGAAATTTGCTTTATGTGAATACCTTTCATATATCTTGTTAACATTGTTCTCTTCTTGTCTCTGAATCGATTTCTGTATTTGCAACAAAATTATTAATTGATTAATTTAACTTCAAAAAAGTATAAAACTCATATAAAATGTAGTAACATGGCCATAGATTTACACTCAAACATCATCTAGTTTGTTTTGTTTCATCTTCCTCATTTTAGTTTATATTTTGATAAGCCTTTAAACTTATAATTTCTACTCCCTTTTTTATTGTTTGATTAGTGACTTCACTAAATTTTTATTGTTTAATTATACTTCTAAATTTTTACAAGAATCAGTTACAAATCATTGTTTCAAATTGTTGTGTTTTATTTATTTATTTATTATTATTAATCATAGGTTGGTGTTTTGATACAACAATATTCGTTGGTATTTATAGTTGAATTCTATCTGTAGATACAATTGGATATGATTCTAATATATACTGTGATTTGTGAAATGTAATTTGAAGCAAGATCGCCCTTAAATTTATAGCTCATATTTTGATAAAAGCATAAGATTGATATAACAGAAGCATACAAGAAGAAGAAGTTGCTTCATGTTGATCTTTGTCAAATGAAAAGTCGTGCCATATGTAGATGCCTCACCAAAACACCAAATATATGTTCTTTTAAATCTAATTGACAATAATTTGTCATTGTAAAACTTTTTTTTTCTTAAATTGAAACATATTCTTTCTTATGGTATTGCTTATGTTCCTATAATGTTATGTTGAATTTGGTTGAATCTGTAGAGTTGTCTCATTAGTTTTATGGGACTAATGTTTCGTTGGTGATTGAAACATGTATTATGCTAGAAATAGTTGAGCTTTGTATCCAAATAATTTCTTAGATTTTGTAAAAGGAAAAGGCATGAATCTTTGATATGCTTTTAAGGGCATTAGCTAGAAGTTCATTTCATAATTGCGTTGACAGCTTTGTTTTTTAAATAAAGCAAAAGAAGGGGCACGTTAACAGTAAAAAATGGCCATTCATAAATATTGAATTCTTTTGACTCTCTAGGATCATCAGTATTAAAATGCAGCGATATCATTAGAAAAATATCATTTGAGGGATAAAGATAAAATTGTAAGAAAGTTTTCTCAGTCTCACAAATCTAATATATCATAATATAGAAAAGGTAAAGAAAATTAATTTGTAAATTAAATAAAAAAATATACAGTTAAAAAATTATAATCAATTTTCTACTCGAAAAAGTTATTTAACAATGTTAATTATTTTAAGTTTTCATTTCCCCGTGATGACAGCCCTAGGTAACTAGAATTGATATCATCTAGCAAACCACTTTTTTGTGATTATTGATATCATCGTTTTAATCTAACGGATGAGATTGTTTTGGTTTTCTCATCTAACGGTTTATATTTGTTAATGATCTCAAAAGTTGCAAGGTTTTATATCTAACAATTGTGTTTATTTGTTAGACCCCTAGCTTTCAATGTTCGCAACTAGTTATAATAAAATATTATATATTTTTACATAATTATTTGAAAATTTAAGAAAATATTAAATTTGTTCTTACAAACCAAACAAAGGAAAATCTAACCTCTACTTCTCTATCCTGTCGAACAAATATAGTTACAAAATATATAACATTCACATCGTTCAAATTATAATTTATTTTAATTGAATTTTTTAAACTAATATTTATATATTACTCATTGTTAATAACATTTTACAAATTTTGAAACTACAACAGTTCAAAATTTGGAAACAAAGAAGAGTTATTTATGTTTAGACCAACTTTGTAAGATAATTCATTCAGTATGACATACTTTCTACTACGTTTCTATCATTTTTTTAGTTTCCTATCCACTACAAACTATACATCAAACCAAAATGCATCTATATCACCCAACAAAGCATGATCTACACGATTTGGGTAGAGAGACCGGAGCTTAGCTAAAAAAATATCCATATGCGTCGTCTCTTGCTTAAGTATCATCATCTCAATTTCTCTTTGCTTCCAAGCTCCTCCTTGTTTGACACCAATTCTCAAGCACAGATCTTCCCCACGGTTTTATTTCATCCTTTGAAATAATAGGCTTATTCTGCAAATTCGTTTGATTATTAAAGAGGAAAATACAGCTTTTGCACATTTTTGTTAATCCAGGAACATGATCTATATAGACACATAGATCTTGTTGAAAAATAAGACCGAAAAGAAGCTACCTCCTTCCGGTCTACCATCTCACTATTCTAGATTCTACCGAACAAAAATGATCTTGGAACAAGTGTAACACCCCGATCGCCATCTCTCTAGTGGGCCCCATGTTCACCACCAGCCCATGGGCCCACCTTTCTTAATAGGTCTCACGTCCTCTCACTAGGCCCATGAGCCCATTAACACCCGACGACCAGTTAGTTACGTCCGGGTGGCTTAAAGACTTGTTTACCGACCCTACAAATCACCACATGATCTTTCCCTGTGTTTTGGCCTCACTCACACAGTTCCGACAACCACTTCCCGGAAAATTACGGGTGACCTTCCGGGAAGTGGTTTTCGGAACTATGTGAGTGAGGCCAAAATACAGGGAAAGATCATGTGGTGATTTGTAGGGTCGGTAAACAAGACTTTAAACCTCCCGGACGTAGCAAACCGGCCGTCGGATATTAATGGGCTCTTGTGACTAGTGAGACAACGTGAGGCCCATTACGAGAGGTGGACCCATGGGCTGGCGGTGAACGTGGGGCCCATTAAGAGGTTGACGGTCGGGGAGTTACACGAAACCATATAACATGTTCTGGTCTCGGGTCTGAGGGGATGTATGGACTTCGGCCCAGAACCTCTTAGTTATTCGGAAAAAAAAGGTGAGAAAGAGAGAAACGAGCCTCTCTTTCGATTGCAGTGCAAATGAGCAAAAGGGAAACAAAGATGATGCGGACATCGATTATCCTGTCCAACCCGATGAACTAGATCAAGTACCAGATCCTGTACCACACCCTGTACCAGTCGTCCTAGTAGGTCCCATGAATCGTTCAAAGTCTAAAGAACTTAGAAAGAGGTTCAATCTAGCTGTACAAGACATTGTGAGCTCACTAGAGCTGAACTACGTCAACTGGTCTGTACCACCTTTACTCCATCACGACGGATATGATCCCATCGCCGAGGAAGAGCTTGCTGAAGCATTCACCCAAACATACCATTTCCCCAGGTATGAATTCTCCTTTGACAGGTCAAGAAACCTCTAGAATCCAAGAGAAGACAATGGAGTCACAAGAGACGAGCAAAACAAGCTTCACCTTCGAGAGTGATCGAGAGAGTGAAGATCAAGAACAAGACATCAAGGACTTGGAAGAGCTTCAAGAGACTGATCAAGCTACCCAAGAGAAACTCCAAGAAACCATCTACTTCAAGAAACCAACAAACAAACATGCACCTGACAAGACCCCTGAAGTAGATCAAGACGTAGTTCAGAGAACATCGATTGGGCCTAGATCGCATCCAGGTAAGTTCTATTCAGTATTTTCGATATTTGCAGGTCCACTAAGCCCCAACAACGGCTAGAATACGTGCCCTTCAAGTGAGTTTAAGTGTGCACAATTAGTTTCTTTATTTTGTCATTTTCTTTCCAAAAACAATGGGTTTTGTGTTTGCTTTTTATTTGTTTCCTTTTGTATTTCTTTGCATTTATTTTTGGCCCTAGGGCTAGCTGATGGACTCTTATAAAGTCCCCCTGCAGCAGTTGTACGATTTTTCACCCTTGATTATCAATAAAGAACCGAACTTTCTTCACTTCTTCTCTTTAAGTGTTCTTAAGAGAATAAGCTTGTTCTTTGTCTTGTGTGTGTGATTCCACAAGGCTAAGATCGTGTACTGTATCAGAGACCAATCACATCTCTGTGGTGTACTTCAATCCGCCAGCACTTCCCCTTCATTCGATCCCACACGAGAGAAGCGACCGCCATCGTGTCAGATCTACATCAACGACCATCTTTCCTACACAAGAGAGAAGCGACCGCCATCTTATATAGCCATCATATCTATCCTGATACAAGCTCACCACCGAGTCTTGTATCAAAAGAAGAAGAAGATGTGTCGTTGTTTGGTTGATGTAGCTGTTGTATTTAGGTGAAGAACTTGTCTTAATGAAGAAGAGGCTCAATTGCTTATTGGTGAGGTTTTTGGAATACAGAGTTGGAGTTGGAACCTTTTATTATTATTATTATTATTCTTTTTTCCTCTTTTTTTTTTCTTTTATTAAATATATTTTGAGGCTTGTATGAATTGCAAAAAGATCAATCCAAAATTTTTCTTTCTTTAGTTAAAGGATTATTTAATCCCATTTAACTCTATAAAAGTATATAACTAGCAAAAAAGTTGGTATGTGTGATTAAAAAGTGAGAAAGTAGGTATAAATATAATTTTTCAACAAAGAAATGATAACTGTGCCCAGAAAAATCATGCAACTTAAGAGCACCTCCAAAGGGAGGTTGTTAGTGAGGTTCATAGGTTTATTTTTTTTGACATCATTACAAATTATAAATCTCTTTCTTAGAGGGACCCGGACTCGAACCCTGGTGAGAAGACAACAGAGGTGAGAACCACTAGCCCACTTGCTCATTCTCAGGTTCATAGATTTATTATGGACACAAAATAAATCAAAAATGAATAATTAGGTAAGGAAAGAGCCTAAACTAAGGGATTTTAGAAGCTGAGTTTAGGGGTGCTTAAAAACACATGGCAATTATTCACTGTAGTGCACTGTTTTATTAATATATATATATATATATATATATATATATATATATATATATATTCATCTCTTTCTCTTTCTATAATTCTTTCTCTCTCAGACATTTTTATTTAATCAATCTTTATTAATGAAATGTTGTTAAGCATTCTTTTAGAGGTTTACTAATGGAGGTGCTCTTAGGTTAAACATACAAGTGGTAAAGATTAGAAGTAGAAGCAAATCGAATAAACAATTTCAAGTCACAAAAGAAAATTGAAATCAAAGAATACATTATGTATTAATTTCGATCAAATAATTAATTTTTAAATACACATACCAGATAAAAAAATAAGTCAAATAAGTTTTATTAGTTTGCATTGCATAATCGTATATGGTGAATTCAAATTGAATTTTACAACTTGAGTTATGAGTAAATGTATGAAATTATTTGGTACATATAAATATTCGTCAAAGTTCTTAGTTCTTCTTTGCATAAGGATTACAATAAAAATCAGTGTCACTCGGGAGCTCCAATGATTCAAATATCTTGACAGCATTATCAAATTCTTCGTAATCATCTTGGTCGAAAAAGAATTCGACTTACCACAACATTTTACAAAATTAAAACCAGATGAAATAGACTTATGTTTTCTCAATACATCACTCAATAAAGGTGACTCGATGAGTTAATGTCATTCATCTTCGAATTTAGTTATGTGCCTCACCCTCGATTAACTCTGTCTCATTTGCCTACTAAGCCTACTTTAGTTTCTATTTCACTATCCATTCAACATTTTGGAATTTATGAGGTTTTAGGTTTCACGATTTGAGAGTTTTTTTTGTGTTCTATTTGACGTACTTTATAAGAAACGAGAGGTTTTAAGGAAAAAAAAATGTTTTTGTATTTAAAAACTAATGCTTAGTCGTTTTCGTTTCAATTAAACAAACTTCGATTGAGTAGAAGAGAGACTATTAAAGGTGTTAATTTTTTTATAGGCAGAAGGTTAAATTTATTAATGTTTTTTAGTTCAGTGTTTTATTAACTAAAAAGGTAATTGAGGGTTTAAAAATGGATGTCGCATTGTTGAGGTTTTTATCATTAAATTCCCTATATAATTTGCTTGATCTTTCAGTTACGAAAACCATAAATCTTTTTCTTTGGTCTAATTAAGCAGTTTGTGGTAGTTTGTACCCATAATAATATGTCCACTTAAACTTGAATACGAACATATTAGTGATAATATACGGATACTTGAACAACAAAGAAGAAGAAGATGTGTCGTTGTTTGGTTGATGTAGCTGTTGTATTTATGTGAAGAATAGGCTCAATTGCTTATTAATGAGGTTTTTGGAATTCAGCGTTGGAGTTGGAACCTTTTATTATTATTATTATTATTATTATTATTATTATTATTATTATTTTTCTTTCTTTTTTTATTTTCTTAAATATATTTTTTGAGGCTTCTGAGAAATTGCAAAAACTGGCGACAAAAAAAAAAAGAGAAATTACAAAAAGATCAAACCAAAATTTTTCTTTCTTTAGTTAAAGGATTATTTAGTCCCATTTAACTCTATAAATGTATATAACTAGCAAAAAAAAGTGGGTATGTGTGATTAAAAAGTGAAAAAGTAGGTGTAATTGTAATTTTCAACAAAGAAATGATTATTGTGCCGGGGAAAATCATGTAACTTAGGTTAAACATACAAGTGGTAAATATTGGAAGTTGAAGCAAATCGAATAAAAATATTTCAAGTCACAAAAGAAAATTGAAATCAAAGAATACATTAAGTATTAATTTTCTATCAAATAATTAATTTTTAAATACACATACCAGATTAAAAAATAAGTCAAATAAGTTTCATTAGTTTGCATTACATAATCGTATATGGTGAATTCAGATTAAATTTTACAACTTGAGTTATGAGTAAATGTATGAAATTAATTGGTACATTTAAATATTCGTCAAACTTCTTAGTTCTTCTTTGCATAAGGATTACAAAAATTTATGTTAATATTTTTCCTACATTCTGCTAAGGTGGGAGAGCATGCGTACGAATGATGCAGACGCAAATCCTTACAGCAATATTTGTTATTATTTGATCTATAGCATGGATCTTTTATAGGTGGTTTGGTAAGGTCTTTAAAGAAATTACCTATATATATTATAAAAAAAATCATTAGAAACGATTATGGAGTATTTAATTGTGATTATGAAGGTGGTTATGATGATAAACAATGAACATGTTGTTAATTATCTTTATTAATAATTAATAAAGATAATTTGTTGTTAAATTTAATAATAAGTTATTTTATAGGTGAATTCTTTTAAATACCACTAAAATGGTTATTTTGGATTATGAGTTTTATTTTCTAAAAATATCACTAAAATACATTTTTTCAAAAAATACCAAAAATTAAAGCTAACATTGTTAAGATTCAAACTAATTTATAATTCCTAAACACTAGACTTACCCATAAAACTATACCCTAAATATAAATAGTCAACCTAAACATAAAAATCTAATTTTTATGTTTATGGTAATTCTGGAAAAGTAAATTTTTTTTTGTGGTATTTTTGGACCCAAAAAAAAAACAAATTGTGGTATTTTTAGAAGAAAAAGAAAACTTAAAATGTGCTAATTTCTCTATTTTATATGTATATAATTAATGACTACTCAATCTTAACTTTTTATTGGATATTAATTTGAAATGAAAAAATTGAAATGGAGTTATTTCAATAAATAAAATAAAATATTCTTTTTGATGAATTTCTTTTTTTTTGGACAAAACTTTTTGATGAATTTCTAACGACGATTTTATATACTGCAAAATTAGGAAGAAAAACAAAGTTGAATTCTCCTAGGAGAATTTTTGAGAAATACCCCTTTTGGTGTACCCCTTTTTAAAAATACCACCTTTATCTATCCATTTTCAAAAATACCCCTTTTTAAATATAAAAAATTATAAAGTTTTATATAGTTTATAAGGTATTTCTATATAATAACTACTACTGGAAGATTCGATACAAATATTTTAAAATGTTTTAAATAGTTTTAAATCGTTTCTATAAGTTTTATAAGGTTTTTAAAAGGTTTTTAAAAGGGTTTATACGGTTTTTATAAGATTTTTATAAGGTTTTTATAATTTGTTTTTACGCTATTTATGAAAGGTATATAAAGTTTTATACACATATAAAGGTAATTTGTGTATATATTTATAAGCTTACACACATATTTGGATAAATTTCAACATTTTTAGTGGGTTTTTTCGATAAAGTTTGAAAAGAGAGTATTTTTAAAAAGAGGTATATGAAAAGGGGTATTTTTGAAATTCCTCCTTCTCCTAGTGTTAAATTGAATTACTGAAGCCAGACACATCGAAGAAATGTTCACTGTGCCCTGAAAAAATCATGTATGCACATATAGGAAACCGAAATGGCATTGATGGAGATGGAGAAATATGGGAACTACATGTACAACAAAGGACAAAGTTTTAGTGTTGATGAGTGACAAGAGTCGTGACTTGGTCTTGAAAGGTCTCAGTTTCGTCTGCATCATCTTTGGTAGAGTTTCTTGATTGCAAGTTCTTCACTTCATCTAACTGCAAACATTAACCATATATTGATTAAGCCAAAGCAGAACAGTTCTGCTGTTTTTTATGACAAAACTAAACAATCCTGATCAATACCTCTCTCAGAGTTTCTTGATGTTTAGCCAAAAGCTCATTGTACTTTATTTGCAGATCAGACTTCTCAGCTTGAAGCTTCTCGCACTCAGAAACAGATGGACCACCTAGCTTTTGTTGAATGAATCTGAAGAAGAAAACCAAAGAAACATATTATATTTAACTGAAGAACTACGGTTTCCGGAAAACTAAAACTAAAGGATCACGTTGCGAGAGAATGCAAGATTTTACATAACCAACTTGATATATATATACGTAAACCGCTAGGGTAATAGTCCATAAACGATATTTTAAATCTGCACTCGTGAACTTGTACTTGGAGATTAACTAATCGAAGATTGACATAAGAGATTGGCAAAGGAATCGTATTGCAAGAACAGAACTACATTCAAAAGCCTCATAAGAGAAGGCTTGTTATTTTGCTCATATAGAGAAATAAGAAACTTACTCTAGAGCAGAGGAAGGCTTGTCGTTCTGTTCATATAGAGAAACCAGAACTACATTCAAATCCCCCATCGTGTTCCAAAACATACAAAAGAGTAGCAAATTATTTGCAAGAACAGCTGTATCAATAATGAAAAACACTTTACAACAGAAATAGAAATTATACCTTTGGTGAGTGAATCAAGAACTCCACTTGACTCCAGATACTTCCTGAAAGCTTCCTTCTTTACCTCTTTCTCCTGATTCATGCAGACACAAAAATAACTTAAACTGAACATCACCAGTTTCAGCGAAGAAACCCCAACTTGAAATTAGAAATAGAAAAACAGACTTAATTTTAAGTTAAGGAAAGTTATATACCTCTTTGTACCGCATCATCGCCTTGTTCGTGAAAATGCAAAAGACGATATTTTTTCTAGTACCTTTATATTAAACCTATTCTTTTCTCCAGCTTGCTGACAAACTTGGACCTATTTCGATCCTGCAAAGAGTAAAACACACAAACTTCCCTATCACTACACACACTAAAGATCGTACCTTTGCTAAGATAAAATTCAGTTTAACATAGACATAACTAAAGAAGAGCCAAGCTTTAACAAAACGAAGCTCCCACTTTATCTAACTAATTGAGAAAAAAAACTCTGGTTCTCCCATCTTCTTCATACCAAAATATATCATATCTCAACAGCTCATGAACCTCTCAAGTTCAACATCTCATTCCACTCTAACAACTTTTTTCCAAATTTCGATTTTTTTCTCAAGCAGAAAGCCTTATGATGGCAAAGAATCTCAAAGGATCTATCTTTACACTCCAAATCCAGTGGCACGGATCCATAAATTTCTCAAGCAGCTTCTCTATCACACAATACATCTACTTAACTAACAAACAAGAAACAACGGGCCAGCTTAGTTAAGAAAAAACATAAAATTCAGCTCAATTTAGAGATAAATCAAACAGAGCCAAGCTTCAACTATACTAAGCTCCCACTATATCCAAGAACAGAACCTTTCTACTCTACCACCTTCTCCAATCCAAATATATCACATCTCATCACTTCATTAACCTCTCAAGTTCCTAAACCTATCCACTCTACGAACTCCTTTTCCCAAATTTTGTTATTTTCTTACGCACTAAGCCTTATGATGGCAAAAATTCTATCTTTACACTACAAATCCAGATCTCTCAAGCAGCTTCTTTATCACACAATTCATCTACGTAACTAACAAACGAGAAACAAAGGGCCAGCTTTCTTAAGAAAAAACATAAACTTCAGCTCAATTTAGAGATAACTTAAGCAGAGCCAAGCTTCAAACAAACCAAGCTCCCACTATATCCAAAAACAGAACCTTTCTATCTACCATCTTCTTCAATCCAAATATATCATATCTCATCACTTCATTAACCTCTCAAGTTCCTAAACCTATCCACTCTAAGAACTCTTTTACCCAAATTTCGATATTTTCTTAAGCACAAAGCCTTATGATGGCAACGAATCTCAAAGGATCTATCTTTCCACTCCAAATCCAGTGGTACAGATCCATAAATTTCTCAAGCAGCTTCTCTATCACACAATTCATCTACTTAACTAACAAACGAGAAACAAATGGCCAGCTTTGTTAAGACAAATCATAAATTTCAGCTCAATTCAGAGATAAATCAAACAGAGCCAAGCTCCCACTATACCAAACTAATTCAGAACACAACCTTTCTACTCTACCATCTTCTTCATTCAACCTCCTCAAGTTCCTAAACCATCCCACTTTAAGAATTTGTTTCAAAGTTTCGATTTTTTTTTGTTTCGTTCTAACGCATAAAGCCCCTTACGATGGCAAGGGATCTCAAAGGATCTATCTTTATTCTCAACTATAACAAAGACATAAAACCCAAAATGGGATTTACCTAGCTCTTGAAATTGTTTCAGGCGAGACGCGAAGGAGACGAAGCAATGTCAGAAGTTGTGGTGGGAGTTGTGAATCTGGTCAGATCTGTTGAAACTCGTTAATGGCAGCGAAAAATAAAAAGTGAAGCTTTAGAAATCGGAAGCGATTGCGGTTTCAAATGAGTTGAATCAACTCGTTAGTCGTTACCCATTAGGTAATGACTAATGAGTTGAGTTGAGTTGGGTTAGTTATTTTGACACTCTTCATGGTACGTGTGATAACCGTATATATAATGGTTAAAATTATGGTTATTGGTTGTATAAGTTAAATATATCTATATGATCTTATTTGTTTTAAATTTTATATTATTATATATAATATATTTATAATAAAAATACAATTTTTTCTGTATATGTTGCAATTTCAATTTTTGAAAACAGACATATATTATTAAATAAGTACAACGTTACAATCGGGTATAAATTTCTAGACAGTAGTTCAAAACCATAATAAATAAGACTAATATGCTTCCAAAAGGCCTAAGGCGAAGTTGGATATCCGGCCTTTTTCAGGATATCCGGATTCGTAGGTTTAATATCCGGCTCCAGATCCGTTATTCCGGATATCCGGATACCAGACATTTGTATAAAAAACAGGATATCCGCGGATATCTGAATCCGATATTTTTAGTTATTATTATTATTATTATTATTAATTATCAAAAAATATTTTAAAATTAAAATAAAAAATATATTAATTTTAAAAAATAATAATAAAAATATTTTTTTAATATATAAAAATAAGAAAAATATATTATATAATATTAATATTAATAAATATTAATAAAAATAATAAGAAATTATTAAAAAATGTCGGATTCGGATATTCGGTCTAAAACTTTTCACTATCCGTATCCGTATCCGGCCGAATCCGTTATTTCACTATCCGGATCCGGCTCCGCCCTATCCGGATACCCGGTTTTTTGGAGCGGATCGGAACGGATCCCGGATGGGATCACGGATGTCGGATAATTGGTCTCAGGGCTAGCTTCCAACTATGATTATATTTGATTGAACGGGGTTCAGTTTACATATATTTGATTGAACGGGCTTGAGTTTACATAAATATGATTATAGTTTTTTCTTACGGGTTGTTTATACACAAAGTATTTAAGTTAGATGAAAGCTTGAATTTTTGGATTCACTAATTTTGCTATATTACATGGTGTTTAGAAAGTTTGATATGGCCTAAATTTGATTTTTTTTTTTTTTGGGAAGAAAATGTGCATATTTGTTCTATGGGACCATTTGTTCTAGGGAAAAATGTCATAAAAATCTCGAACTTTCAAATTTGGGACGATTTAATCCTAAACTTTGAAAAAGTCATGATAATCTCACAGTTTATGTTCACTTTTCCGTAAAATAACTAAGTTTCGTTGACCTCGTCGATTTAAGCACGGCATTTTTATTCTTTGTTAAAATCTCAATTACGGGGTATTTATTCATGAGATGCTTTAGAAAACGACGTCGTTTAACCAATTAAAGAAACTAATCCCAAAATCGATTCACAAATTCACAAAATCTAAATCTCTGACCCTTGAAAAATCCACAAATTCTCTCTACCTCTTGTCGAATTGTTGCTATGGCGTGGACTCGTGGAAAATCTGACGTCGTTTCTTTGTTTAAAAAACATGATCGTTTAGCTAAACGGAAATAACTCACAAATAGTTAACTCTATTTTCGAAATTTAAAGAAAAATCAAAAGTTGTGATTAAATCGACAAGGTCGGCAAAATTTAGCTATTTTACGAAAAAAATCAATAAAAACTCTGTAATTAGAAATTTAAAATGACTGTTTTAAAGTTCATTTATTAAATGGTCTTTTTTTTTCCTACATTTATTAAATGGTCTTAAATATGAAAGTTTGGAATTTTTATGACATTTTTCCCTTTGTTATATTCTCATTAGAATTGTTAATATTTCTCGACTCTCTCTCACTCATCTTCTCCGACGATCAGACCTCCCCGGCGCTTCTAAACCCCATCCTCCTCATTTTATACTTTCCCCTCCCCATAATCTCCAACAATGGGTGACGAAAAGAAAAGGCGAAACAAGAAGAAGAAGCGTGGTAGTGGTAGCAAGAAGAAGATGAACACTGAGCAAACAGAGGCTTTCAAATCGGTCAGCGATTGGGTCTTCATAGGTTCATCTCCATCTCTCTCCTCTTCCTCTGATGACTTTGCTGTTACCATCAATCATGGTTCTTTGAGATGTGGAGATAAATTGGTGTTCGAGCTTCACTCTCATTCAAATCGCAGTGATGGGTTTTTATCTCCTTCGAAGCTTGTTGAGAGGGCTCATAACAATGGGGTTAGTTTCCAAATTTTTATGGGTTTTTGCTGTGTCTTTTTTGAATTTGATTGATTTGATTTGATGGAAGAATGAATGAGGAGAAAGATCTGAATTAGGGGTTTTTAGAGATACCCTTAAGATTGGCTATTGGTTTGGTTAGATTGTGCAGATGAGAAAGTTCAATGGTTTATAGGTTGAGTTTAACCATAAAGATTATAGCTTTGTGCCTCTGTTGTAGTGGGCTCAATCAAAGTTAATTGCTTTATGTTTATGATTAGGAGTAGTTCGTAGGAATGAAACAAGGGTTTATGTTTAACCATAAAGATTATAGCTTTTTGTACCTCTGTTGTAGTGGGCTCAAAGTTCATTGCTTTATGTTTATGTTTAGGAGTAGTCCGTAGGAATGAAACAAGGGTTTATGTTTAACGATAAAGATTATAGCTTTCTCTCTATTGTGGTGGGCTCAAAGTTCATTGCTTTGGTTTGATGTATGTTTGGTTGTTTTGGTGATCCTGTGGTCTGTACCATGTTTAGGAGTAGGCCGTGGGGAATGAAACAAAGGGCTTATGTTATTCCAGCAACTATACTTTTGATTTGGCAATTGTGCATGAGTTTGCTTTGGAACTTCTGATAGCATCATATCAGTGATTTGATTGCTTCTTAATGTGATCAAAGCAGATGAAAGTTCAATGGTTTTTAGGTATAGTTTAACCATAAAGATTATAGCTTTTTGTACGTCTGTTGTAGTGGGCTTAAAGTTCATTGCTTTGGTTTGATGTATATTTGGTTGTTTTTGGTGATTATGTCCTCTGTACTGTATTCTGGAGTAGGATGTGGGGAATGAAACAAAGGGTTTATGTTAGTCCAGCAACTATACTTCTGATTTCGTAATTGTGCATGAGTTTACTTTGGAACTTCTGATGGCATGATATCAAGGATTTGAATGCTTCTCAATGTGATCAAAGCAGGTGAAAGTTCTTTCGCTAACGGATCATGATACAATGGCTGGTATTCCAGAAGCAGTTGAAGCAGGACGTAGATTCGGTGTGAAGATCATTCCGGGTATTGAGATCAGCACATTATTTGGTTTGAGGTATTGTAGGCTTGATTTAAATTATTCTGATTTCTTTGCTCAAAGTATATGAATTCAACTGATAGAGATTTTTTTGCCAAAATCTAGAGACTCTGGTTCTGAGGAGCCAGTACATATACTTGCGTACTATGGCACTTCGGGTCCAGCAATGTATGATGAGTTGGAAGATTTCTTGGTGAAGATAAGGGATGGGCGTTTTGTTCGTGGGAGAGAAATGGTCTTGAAATTGAATAAGTTGAAGATACCTCTAAAATGGGAACATGTCACCAGGATTGCAGGCAAGGATGTTGCTCCGGGTAGGATGCATGTAGCCAGAGCGCTTCTTGAAGCAGGATATGTGGAGAATTTAAGACAAGCTTTCACTAAATATTTACATGATGGTGGACCTGCTTATGCCACGTTAGTTCTGCTTCTTCCCTAGTTTGGCTGGTTTTATGGAACCTTGTTGATTTAAGTGTTTATGATAAACCTTATGTTAGTCTAGTGCAGGAGCATTGTAGTGGATTTAAACTGTGTCAACAGGTTACTAACTGTATTAGAGTAGGTCTGCTAGAGATCTAATATGCTAGAAGAACGTTTAGGCGTTTGGGGTATTCGGGATTGGTCTTGGATCTTACTTTAGGCATTGTTAGAGACTCATAGACTTCTGACGTTAATCAAATATCTTACCTGGTGTATTTTGTTTGTACGATTTAAAGCCTATCAGTATCATACTGTTCTTGCAGAGGGACCGAGCCTATGGCCGAGGAAGCAGTAAAACTTATATGCAAAACCGGTGGTGTAGCTGTGCTTGCACATCCTTGGGCGTTGAAGAATCATGTCGGTGTTATTAGAAGATTGAAAGATGCGGGACTTCATGGGGTCGAGGTTTATAGGAGCGACGGCAAGCTAGAAGGTCTCTCTCGCGCTCTCTCCCTCTCTCTTTCTCCCTCTCTGTTGATCTTATCTGTCTATTTAGGCTCACTGAATTTCAATATTGATTGAACAGTGTTCAGCGAGTTGGCTGATACATACAGTCTGCTGAAGCTAGGAGGATCAGATTATCATGGAAAAGGCGGACGCCATGAATCAGAAGTAGGGAGCGTTAACCTTCCCATGACAGCACTGCAGGATTTCTTGAACCTTGGACGTCCTATATGGTGTGAAGCCATTAAAGCAACCATGAGAGCATTCCTTGACCAACCATCCGATTCAAACCTATCCAATATCTTACGATTCGATCGGGCAAGGGTTCTGAAAGGAAACTCAGCTTGGTCCTGTGGTAAGGAGCTGATAGACCGATGTCTAAGGATTTGGTTGACGAGTGTTGAGAGTGAAAATGAAGAGTTTGAGACTCTCAGAACGAAGCTCTCCTTTGTACCAATCACCTCAAATGGTTCATGTATCACAGTTGGTCCATAAATATTTGTCTCTTCTTAACGAATTAGAATTTCTTGTCTCCCAAGACTCCAACAATGCTACATATTGTCACACATTTGTGGTTTCTCCACTTCACAAACCAAAGATACACAAGCAAGATTCAAATCCTTAAGCAATCTTCATCCAAAAGGCTCATCTAAGGTTTGACAATCTTTGAAACTAAATAAATCGTAAGAGTTGAGTCGTTCAAATTTCAAATAAAGAAAAGATAGGTAGTGATGTAAAGTGCATGAAGGAGTGATTAAAGGAAAAGATTTGCAACTTTACATTCATTTCTTTTGCCACCTTTGTATTCATTCATGGCACTTTATCCACTCCCCCATCATTACACTATGTTTGTGTTACAGTTCATTGTTTCCTAAAATTTATTTATATTTTCTCACAATAACACATTCCAACAGATTTTTAGTTTAGTCACTTTGATAAATACAAACTACAATGTTCTGATATTGTAGTTATGTCAATTTCAGGTTCTGATAGTTACAAAAGTATATAAATATGGTCTTAATTTGTAGATTCAAACTTGGTTACTTAACTAGCCATAGTCTCTTTAATGAGTGATCTTTTAATTGGGTTATAAAGCATGAAAATTGAAAGAGTTCTACACAAGTCCAAATGGATTCAATAGTTTGCTGTAAAATTTATACAAATGGCTGAACGTAAAAAATGTCTAAAAAAACATGAATTTTCAAATTTTGGACATAAAAAGCAAGAAATTTCAAAATTTGTTTGAATTCACGAAAAGGTGGTTAAGTTTCATTGACTTGGCTATTTTAGATAAATTATTAAACTTTTGTAACAAAAATGATCACAAAATTAACTTTCCGTAGAGAGTCAAAACGGCATTATTTTCTAGCTAAAAGAATTACCATTTTTTTACTTATGGTTTGTCATGTTAATATTTTTCCTATACCAATTAACCCTCATAAATATTATAAACCGTATCCACTAAAAGAAAAATATTTTTATTTCTCACATGACGTAAAAAATAATAATAATACTAATATTGGTCAAATTTTATGTCCCTTTATAAAACTGGTATTTTTTTTTTTCATTTTATAACCTTTATAATATAAATATACATACCTTTTAAAAAGAAAAAATGCTACAAATTTGGAATAACGACCGAATTATAAAAAAATCTAATTAATTCCATAAAGCATCAATACACTGAGAAAGCAATGATTCATGTCTTCTCTTTCGGCGAAAACATTAAAAAAATAAAAAACAATAATACATGAAAAAAGGTTAGTCCATTTATTTAGCTCAAAGCTAAGAAGAACCCCAAAAGAGCATTCATCATTCCTCATCACAATGGCGTCTTCTTCAACTACTCTCCTCATGATCTTCGCCGCGGTCTCATTGACCTTGTCGGGTTATAGAGTTCATGCAGCAGTGGACTGTTCGTCGTTGATACTAAACATGGCTGATTGCTTATCATTTGTGACAAGTGGTAGTACAGTGGAGAAGCCAGAAGGGACATGTTGTTCAGGTCTCAAGACTGTGGTTAGGACAGGACCAGAGTGTTTATGTGAAGCATTCAAGAACAGTGCTTCTCTTGGTGTTACTCTTGATTTGTCTAAAGCTGCTTCTCTTCCTACTGTTTGTAAAGTTGCTGCTCCTCCTTCTGCTCGTTGTGGTCGTATGTTTTCGAATCTTTTTTTTTGTTTTCATTTTTTATGGTTTCTGTATATTTTTGTTGAATGTGTTTTGATAAGTTGTTGTGTGTGTTGTAGTTTCTGTCTCTGGATCTCCTCCTGCTACTGCCCCTGGTATGTGAATCTCTCATACTTTGACTAGATTTCAGATCTTTTTTAGTTTAGTTTGAGAATTTTGATTTGATTTTGTTTTTGGTTTGGGTTTTAGATAAGAAATTATAAAAATGACTTTACATTGGTACCCAAAATTTTTTTTTAGAAAAATGAATAATTAGTATTATATATTTATAGACTTTTAAAAAAAATGAATCATAGATATTTATGTGAATCTCATAATTAAAGGCACATATTATATTTTTAGATTTTGATGAATTTTTGTCCAAAAAAAATAAAGATTTTGATTGAATTTATGAAATCTAGTATAGGTTTTTTTTTTTTTTTTTAGTTTTGTTTAAGAATTATGGAGTTTTTTTTTGGTAAATGCTTTATGCTCCATAATTATGGTAGTTTTTGACGAATTTATGTCCAAAATTTGAAAATTGATTGTTTTCTTTTAGTGATAAACAGTTTTATCTTTGAAAATGCTTCTCCTTATAATACAAGAGTTTTAAAGAGTATTACAAAAAGATCAAATAGGTAGTCTTTTCTTTGCCTTCTTAAATAATTATAGATACTAACTGAAAAATTTAATGAATTAGCATTTTGGGTTTAAATGGAGTACGAATTTGATGTTAAAACAAAAATAAGTATTTTAAAGATTATTATAAAAAATGTAAAAATTAAGTAATTTTTTTTTCTTTTTCTTCTCAATTAATATGTAGATATGTTAATTATATAGCATCTTGAATTTGGATGTTAACAGGTTTAGCTCCTACGGCCGGAGCAGGTGCACCGGGGTTGTCGAGCGGAGCAAATGCGGCGGCAACTCCAGTTCCGTCCCCGGGGAGTTCGGATGCATCCTTGCTCTCTGCGTCTTTCGCATCTGTCATCTTCATGGCACTCATCTCTTCTTTCTATTGAGCCTTATACAATTTAATTGCTTCTCTTGAGTTCTTTTTGTTTGCTATGTAGCTGAAGAGCTTGGTGTTGATGATCACTTTTAACTTTCATGTATCAATTCTATTGAGAATTCTCTCTTAATTTTAGTTTCTAAGAAAAAATTATATTATTATTACATTTTGAGTTGGCGAAAATCTTCAATTGAACAAACACCACATTATGAACAAAAGACTAACAATATGGTACCGTACTACAAGAAAATAATCGATTTCGTACATCCAGTTTTGTAAGAAAATGGTAGGAAACATACATTTTTCGTATAGAAAATCGTAAATGGTAAGATTTTAGTAGGAAATTTCTAAAGTTATCTTGTAGGAACGGAAAATTCTTATTATTTCAATAATATACACCATGGTACAAGAGGTTATTATAGTATAAATTATCTTAGATGATCAACATAACACGAGAAGTGTTTAGCCTAATTGGCATTAGAAGTGGAAGAGAGATATGTAAAATATTTGGTTCGTGTGTTAAAGAAATTTTGCAGTCTCTTTGATGCTTCAACAATGTCTTCTCTACCTCCAAACCCACTAATCCTCAAATACTCTTCTCCACCGGGACCAAATCCTGATCCTGGTACTGTTATTATATGAGTGTTTTCTAAGATCTCAGCAAAAACGTCCCACGACTTTGATCCTTTAAAGTGAACCCACAAGTATGGAGCATTTACACCACCATAAACCTTGAGGCCAAGTGAGACAAGAGTGTCCATCAGTATCTTCCTGTTCTCTTTGTAGTAATTGTTCACCGACCGTATCTCCTGTCATGTTTTTGAACCAAGAAACATAAATAGAAAGTCGAATAAAACGAAGCAAAAATGTAATAATCAAGAACATATGCCATACTATATATAGACCCTTAACCAAAAACTAGCTTAGAGTAACTTTATAAGGCATTGCTTAGTATCATTCCTAATCAAGTATATAACATATTGTAAGCAAAAGCTATAAAATTTTATTACCTTAAGGCCACCAGAAGAAAGGCATGCTAGTCCACCGGCTTGAGCAATATTTGAAGCACCATTGAAAGAAGTGGTCACAATGCGATGGAAATCGTTGATAACGGGAAAACCATTAGAGTACAAGAGCTCATCAGGGATGACACTCCAACCAAGTCGAACACCGGTGAAACCAGCAAACTTAGAGAATGAGGAAACTTCAATTGCGACCTATTGCAAAGAAAGTAATATGATTAATATGTGTATGTATGGATACATAGATGAAAATGTAAAACTCATCTAACCTCTCTAGCACCAGGGATTTCATAGATAGAACGCGGGCTACCATCTTCGATAAAAGCAGCATAAGCAGAGTCAAAAATAACAATAGAACCATTTCTCTTTGCAAAATCAACTAGTTGACGTAGTTGTGTTCTTGATGCTACATAACCAGTAGGGTTATTAGGAGAACAAAAGAAGATAACATCAGTCCTTGGGGTCATATTCAGATCAGGGAAGAAACTATTGTTCGGTCCACATGGCATGTACACAACGTTTTGATACTTCTTGGTTGATTCATAGAAATGACCAGTCTGACCCATTATCACACTTGAATCTATATAAGCCTGAATCCACAACAACAACAAAGAAGCATAAGAGACAAAACAAAACAGCTTCTCATCTAAACAAGTGAAGACATTAACATAAAACATTACCGGGAAGGTAGGATCTTGCACAGCAATTGTGACATTGGAGCCTAGGAGTATCTAAAGATTATTCAAAACTCAAATCAGCCATAAGGTCAAAAGAATGTATCACATACATAAAAAAACACTCTCTAGCTAAGTAGATGCATACCTGAAGACGAGAAATATCACTTTGTGCACCATCTGATACAAAAACTTCATTGCTTTTTACATCCAAGTCTCTATAAAACGTTTCAGCAATAGCTTTTCGCAGGGTCTAAGAGAAAAATAACTCAATACAAAATTAGCAATAGCATTTATGAATCCGCTATGTAAACGGTATTATAGTGTTTTCTGTATGTTAAGACCATGAATGGATACTGGTTATTAATTCCGATTTTGGATTTGGTTTTAGTTTTTAAATTTTATATTTTTCCATTAAGTTTTTGTTTCAAAAATCTCAAACAATTGGATTTTGGTTTTTTTTAGAAAAATTAACGGATAAAAACTAGATTCCCTATATTATAAGAAACTTAAAAAATCAAAATCTTGAATGGGGACTTACAACAAAAAGTTTTACTAAATTTTAGAGAATCCAAAACTTTAAAATCTTGATCGATTAAAAATGAGTTTTTGAAAAACAAAAACCAAAGTCTCTTTCAAAATTTACAAAACATTCAAGGCCTAAGAATTAATGTTGATATTTCTTGTAGTGACTCACAACTTAACTAGTTTGTATAATGAAAAGATGATCATGTTACCTTATTTCCTTGTTCAAGCCCATACCCTCTATATCCTTCTACGGTCGATAGGCCATGTACAAACTGAACAATCAAAATCCAACACACATTGTTACTAATAACATATAACACTTTAAAATTTTCTCATTTTTTGGTTCAATGACTTTATATAGTACCAATGATTTTTTCAAGTAATTAATTAACAAGAATTTTTTTATTTCTTATCCAAAATTTGCATATCATCCTATCAATATATATACGAAAGAGATGCACATGCACATACATACACGACCAACCATGCTATTAGCTAGAGACAAAAAATAATTAGAAAAGGCCAACACATACGTCGACGACAATTAAAACAAAAATTTGAAGAAAGATAGTTTCTTTGCATGAAAACAAAACCGATGATAAATTCAAAATTTTTTGAAAAATCAAGAAGAGGACGACATGTGACTTTTGATTAGTTTAAGTCACGAAGAAGATTTGTATGAGTGGAATAGTTTAAGCATTCATGTAAGTAACAATGGGGTTATTCATATCACGTTGGTAGGAAGATCATCCTTAAGTTTTAGGGCTTAACACAATACACAACACACACACACACACAAAAGATTATATCATACCTTAGACATGTGTGAGGTTATGTGCTCTGGTATAGGCTCTGTTGTATCGCCAGTCCCAAGGCTTATCACTTGTACATTTGGATGCTTTTCAATGTGCTCAAGCTTACGTCTATTGATCTATTTTTGCAACATAATACAAAACTTTTAGTTAAATTAAATATGAATATTCCTCAAATATATTGTAATACTACAATTTTGGAAAATCAAGAAAGGTGAGAAGATTAAGAAAATTACTTCAGGGAACAAATAGTTGTTCTTTAGTTTCTCCAAATTCGCGTTACGAACAAGTTTTGTTGTGCTACCACCTGAGAAATCAAGCATTAACATAACCAAATATAAAAAGAATATAATTCTTTTTTCGCAAAATTGTAAATATTTCATTAAAAATGAAAATGGTTTACGTTATAATCCAAAGAATTGAAACTTATACGTATGGTTCTTTGTCAAAAACTACTTAGAAGCATAAGACGATAATTAAGCCAAATTTTCGATCCATCTAATCAACCAGGCCAAGAAGTTGTGGGAACAAGATGAAGCGAAGACGTTTAACAAGATGAAACTATATTCTTTTCACAGTTTTAAGAGTCATAATGAAAGAACTTTACCTAGTTTCTTGATCTCGAAGTCCAAACTGTAGACAAAAAAACAGAAGAGTTTATTAGTTAGTGTAATAATAAGCCGATTATGTATCTTTGCATTATAATTTTAATGAACTAGTTACCTAGCCTTGGTAAATTTTGATGGAGAAGAGCATAAGCTTGAGGCCGAACCAACGAACATTAGACTGACCATTCTTGATCACTTCCAAGTTTGTGTGAAAGCAATTCAGAGATGTAGGAAATATATAATACAAACTGATCTGATACGTGCATGTATATATACTCGAACCAAGTGCCAATGACCACTATTAAAATGTGTATATATGTGTCAACTTCAAGTGGATAGAGTGCAGAAATTTCTAAGGCAGCCAATCCATGCACGACTAGTAAGTCAGATGAATTCACACCATGTCTTCATATTGTCCATTTAATGTTGGACCAATATAATATATTAACATATTTTTTGAGAAACTATATATTTTTTTTATATACTCCATGGTTCCATTTTATTAGATGGTTTAGAGATAATATATACTCTCTATGTTCTATTTTATAAGAGTTTTTAGCTAAAACTGAAAGATTAAGAAATAATAAATAATTTTCGATTATAAAAATTTAATGAATATAAGAGAATACTGCAAAATTTAATAATTATAAACAATTAAAATTGATATACATTTTACATAGAAACTTCAGCAAATCTAATAAGGTGGAACAAAAAGAAAAGTCTAAACCATATAATTAATTGATACTCCATCCATTCTTATTTAAATGATCTTTTAAGAATTTTATACACATATTAAGAAATGTTTGAATTTTTTTGTTTATTTTTAAACTAAAACATCATTTAATAACTACTTTGGCACAATCAACCATTAAGAAAACAATCCGCATAATATAAATTGTTAGAATCAATAAAAATCTAATTAATTAATTCTGCATAGATTTGTTAGAAAATCATCTACTTTAGAGCAAAATATAAAGTAAAAAATCATTTAATCAAGAACGGAAGGAATATATTTTTTAATGTATAATGTCAAATGACAAAGCAAACATGATCATTTATGTCATTTAGCTAAAATTGTAAGAATATAAACGGAAAGTTTTAAAAAGATATATAACGATATTGACGCTACAACAACTTAAACTTAAACTATCTTTATATTTGTGAATTTGTAATTACACATTAGAAAAATACTTCAACATTTACGACGAAGCAACCTTTAGTATAGGAGTTAGGCTAACATTCAGATTCCCAAGCATCAATGTCATATTCAGTGCATGACTGACTTCGTTAATGCATTTTTGATCACGTACGTGAAGAGCTTCCACGAGTAAGTTGTGCAACGGTTCCTTCGATCGGACCTAGCTAGTGGTTGATGATTTCAATGCATGTGTTTGGACTTTCATGCACTGTGACACCCTGATTTACGAAAAGTTTAAATGAATTGACTACCTATGTCACCAAAGTATATTTATTTTTTTCGGTTAAGGATCTTGACATAATTAAGTGTGTTTATGTTGGAATAGTCCAAGGATGGGTGATTTTCTGGGAAGTGATTATCAGAACTGAGTGAATGAGGCCAAAACACAGGAAAAGATTATTTGGTGATTTTGTAGAGTCGATAAACAAATATTTAGGCCTCGTGACGTGACCAACCGACCATCAGATATGTATGAGCTCACGGGCTTAATAAGAAAACGTGAGATTCATTAAGAAAAATGAATCCATGAGCTAAGAGTGAACATACCACTAGAAAGATGACGGTCGGAGCGTTACACGAACGCATGATATAATTAACTCTAATAACAGATAGCTAGCTACCTAATTTTTGATTCCACACGTAACCTCATTTATATATTTATGTGACAAATGGCTCTAGTACAACCAGACCAAAGTGCAAAACCAATATGACTCTTAAGAGCATGCATGTCTTCATCAGACGTATACTAGTACAAGCTTTATAAAGTATGGCAACTTTTTCGATTCGACAAGTCCTAAGAAATATTCTTTCACCAAAGTAACGAGATTCTTTATTTCACCACTCACCATAACTAAGGCAGAATACAAAGTACCTAAGTAATTATCAGACAAAGTTTGGACCAAATTCTTGTTGTCTTAATCTATGAGAGAAGTCACCTATGAACGTGCTTAAGAAATAACTTAGAAGACTCTTAGAAACCTTCATGTTTTTGCCACAAAGTATTGAAAATTCTTGACTAATATATATGTATCTCAACGTCAATATATGCGAATCGCAAAAAGAAAAAAGAATATCACACCTTGACTGTCCAAACCAAATCAGACAAAGGTTTTGTTCCTTTCATGTGAAAAGTCAATATAATCAAAAGAAAGATCAATCAAAATAAGTCAATGTGTAATATTAAAATAAGTTTGGCAGAAAATTTCTCAAAGAGATCAATAATAAAAATTTATAAAGAAGAATATAGTTTTTATTGGCTTACGACTATACCAAATAGAAAACTCAACACATCTTATTGTCCACCCATTTGTGATGAAAATTTATATATAAATATAGGAAGAGAAATAAAATAATAATTCTAACTTATTATAGTATTTGACAATGTGGATAGGAAAACTCCTCAATGAACACGAAAACTCTAAAACTTGAGTTTTAATTATTAGGAGTTGTGGAAATGTTTTTTCTTCTAGAGAGATTAGACAAGGAACAATTAAATTCGTATACGTCAATCAAGTAATTTTTTGGAGGACAAGGCAATTTTCATGGGGCATGTGATAACTAAATGTGATTACCATTGTGAAAGTTACAAAGCAATAATTAAAGTGTCCATATCTTGAAAGCTCAACTTTAACATCTTGTTAAATAGAATGCATAAAGAAAATTAACATGTGTCTAGCTTGTAATTACATATAGAAAATCATTAACTTAAACTTGAAGATTAATTTGGTGACAAAGGAAATTTTACGATTTTGACGGAAAATGTGAATCTGTGGTTTTGATGGATAAATATAATCTTGTTTTTCAAATGATAATAAAAATGATATATTATAAAAATATTTAGCATTTAATATTAATCTAATTTTTACTTTTTGGTTATTTAATAAAAATATACCCATTTATTTGTGTTAAAAATCATAAAGAAATAAATTTAAACGAATCATTGGTGACTATAATTAAAAATAGAAAATCCTCTTTCAAAATCTTTGCAAAATTTTATCAGAAGACAAAATTAAAGGTCTCTCCAATTTTTTAGCGATCACAACGAATCCTTTCGATGATCTTGGTGCTGTGGCGGAGCTAAAACTTGTACTTATGAGGGCCAAAATGTAAAAAAATTAAAATTATAGATGTTGCTATATAATTATTTTCACCACTTTACTCGTTTATCTTTATCAATAGGTTATACCTCAGTTGCTAAAAATGTTCTTTAGCAAGTAGCAACCATGCCCCAAACAAGACCACATTCCATATTACTGTATGTGATCAATTGCCCATATTAACATCCCTAGTTATTAACAAACAAAACCATAAGATTTTTCCATGAGCTGATTGTATTTCTTATGAAAATATGGGTTCAATCAAGATTTGTTTTTCCAATAGTACCAAAGGTTAGGCGAGCTTCTTTATCATCTAACATTTTGTTCTGGACTGTAATCTCTAATGAAATAAAATATAGTTGTATGAACAATAGCTCATGTCATGATGAATCCTGCAATGGTTAAATAGGAAAGAAGACGGGTGATGTTGTTTTTAATTGGTTTTTAAACAGTTTGCTTAATGTAAGTGGATGGCCAAGAAAGTATCGTAGAGCTAATTAGTGTACTAATGTTCAAAACGTGAATGTGGGTTTTTGCTTCTTACAACTTCACCAATCTATATACTTGTTGAAGAACCCACATGACATGATCCTTAAGGTTATCTTGGACCTGAGGGGTAATCGTTTTCGATAAGGGAATTGGAATTAGGGATGAGCCAGTCAGTGCCAGCATGAGAATAGGCTGGATACTGGAAATCGTGCGTCTGCATCTCCTCGTTTTGCCACTCTTCCCATCTCTGAGCTAAACCATCTCCTTCCAGCATTCTCACTACCTCTGACATCTTGGGACGTTCTAATGCAGAACTTTGAGTGCAGAGCAGAGCCATTTGAATCAACTGCTCCACTTCTGTTTCCACGTAGTTTCCTTCAAGCTCTGCGTCTACAAGGCTTTCCAACTTCTTCTCTTTCAAAACCACTTTCACCTGATTACACCCACAAAAGAAATACTCTTATTCACTGCAAAATGACAATTTTGAACTCAATAAGCTGGCTGGGAAAACTATATAAACATACCCAGTCTAGTAACATGATATCACCATCATTTGCTAGCCGAGCTAGATCAAAAGCTTTCTGTCCAGTTATGAGTTCGAGAAGCATGACCCCGTACCCAAAAACATCAGTCTTCTCAGAAGATTTTCCTGTCGAAAGGTACTCAGGTGCTATATGGCCAATTGTACCGCGTACAGCAGTTGTCACATGGGAGTCGTTATAATTCATTAATTTTGCGAGCCCAAAGTCTCCAACAACAGCTTCAAACTCTTCATCTAACAATATATTCGCAGCTTTCACATCACGATGAATGATTTTTTGGTCGCAATGATCATGTAAATATGCAAGCCCCCTTGCTGATCCCAGAGCAATATGCTTTCTCTTTGGCCAATCAAGTGCTGGAGTGCCTTCAGCACGTTCTAAACAAGAAAAAGTTGAAAGATAAGATATTTACCGATTGACGCATTTTTCAGTCAATACAAAACTTTATTGTGATCACTGATCAGAAAATCTTATTAATTTCCGCTACTGACTGCTAAGATATTCTTATGCAGCAGGTTGACCAAAACGTTTATGCAGCAGCTAGAGAGTAGAGCAAACTTTAAGCGCCTAAGGTATGTATATGCAATCGAAAGAAAGATTGAAGAAACTGGAAGGAATAATGACTTTTAGGAGAGAGAATGAGGTACCTCGTAAACAAGAAGCAACACTTCCATTAGCCATGTAGGGATAAACAAGCAATCTTTCAGTTGGTGTCATGCAAAAGCCAGTAAGCCGAAGCAAGTTCCTATGAACGGCCATACTTATCATCTCAACCTCTGTTTGAAACTGCAGCTCCCCACCCTTGGAACGTTCTTCTTTTAGCCTTTTCACAGCCACTAGAGAGCTATTGGCTAAACGTCCTTTATACACTTTACCAAAACCACCTCTACCCAATACATTGTTATTGCTAAAGTTATCTGTAGCAACTAACAGTTCACGCAAGGTAAACCTTTTAAGTTGTCCTAAATGAACCTCTGGGTCTTCTTCAGCTGCAAAATAGGGTTTATCAAAATAGAAAAAAATCAGCCAAAGAAGCTTCAATGAAAAAATAGATGACGAGAGTTGACTAACCAGGTACATCAAAAAAGTGGTCATGAGGTTTTCTTCTCAGCCACCAAACAAGCGCAATCGCTGGAATAGCAAATAGAAGTGCTGCCCCTGCAGCAACTCCCCCTGCTATTGCTGCAGTCATTGGTCTGGCTGAGAGCAGGAGATTAAAAAGAATTGTTAATACAGAACTCAATTGCAATTATGTCATACATTAAGGAGTTCTAGGGAAATATTGTTGAATCATAAACCAAGTCGAACGTTTGAGCAAATGTGAAAGAGCTTATACAATTTTCAGATCAAATATTTTTTTTACAGTGTCTATTAACCCTCTTTTACTTATACTTTAGCAAACTAGCAAGTTCACACTTGTTTCATAATTTTTTTCGCTTTTTAGCAATGCCCATGAACTTCTGTTTCTACCAAGTCAAGCTCCCAGTTCAACTCTGTGTCATACTTGTCTTTTTCAACACCGATCATGAAAAATATTAACAACTCTAAGAAGGCAGCTTCTTTACATTAGCAGGTTATTATTCCGAGTAAAGACATGCCAAATATATTACGGAATACTATAGTAAAATACAGAACATGAAACAGTCAATAAATACAAGATATAAAAAGAATATACTGTCTAGTATCATACAAATGTAGATAACTTTTCAAAAAGTATTTTTGAGCCAACCAGAACGATACGCATAATAAATCTCAGGCTAAATGTGAAAATGCGATTAATAAACATACGAATGTCGAAGAAAGTTAGACATCAAAAATGTAAAAGAACTGACAAGAATCAAAACTAATAGAAGAAAATAGAAGGCCCAAGATTAAAACCTGAAGGTGGTGGTGGCGTAAGAGAGGTAGAAGTAGGCGGAGGTTCAGGAAGCGAGGTCAATTTATTATTTTTAAAACTGCAGATAACCTTCAGACAGTTAGTAGTTCATTCTGACCACTCCATCAAGAATAAAAGCTAGGAACAAGAAGGAGAACCTAATAGGAGTGAAGAGAGAAAAGGAGCCATTAACAGGAATATCTCCACTGAGCCGGTTGTTTGATATGTCGCTGCATTTCAGAATGACATCATCTTTGTCAGAGCTCAAGATACACCAACTAGTATGAACAGAATAATTCAGTAGAGAAAAAGTTACACTCACAGAACTTGCAGCTGCACAGCAGTTAATTCCATTGGAATTCCTCCAGATAAGCTATTGTTGTTAAGACGCCTGACCACATATAGTAGAATGCCAAACATTTATAATAACCACTAAAGAGTTCAAAATGACAATCTTGCAGAAAATACGACATATTAACATAAAAGAAAAACGATAAGAAAAGGAAACATATGTTGTTCTGAAATCTTATCCAACTGCAGAGTACTTTTAGGGCAATGATCGAAGTCATTTGTTGAGTTTTGTACAATCAGCCTCTTAACTACTTCCGAAGCATTCACATTACACATGTACGCGGAAGTTTTGATAGGACCCAGCATCGTTCTTACAGGCGCGGACCAGTAACATACAACTCAAGTCATCAGTTCAATAGCTACAGTTGAGTATCCCAATATGACAGCGGAGTAAGAAGTATATGTTCCACAGTTAATCAGGGTGACTTCTTTATGTGATGAAATAATAAATACCAATCTATTACTAAAGAATTTGGAGTTCTACTTGATTAAGAGTAGTAAAACAAGGCTGCCTGTACCAAAGCTCTACCAGAAATAATTACACAAGACCGTGATTCAGGCTAGAATGTTAGACGAATATTTTTTTAAATTATAGAATACAACCAAACTTTGAAACTGTAAACAATGAAGCTGCATACTGAAGCTATAAAGAAAAGGAGAGTTGTACATACAAGAATCGGAGTTTCTCTAGTTTGCCAAGAGACGATGGGATGGGACCATTTATGTTATTCGCGTAAAGGTCCAAGCTCACTAGTTCCCTCAAGCCACCAAGCTCCTCAGGTATCTCCCCAGTAATGTTATTGCTATAAAGCTCCCTGTCATTTAGCTTTACTTAATTATATTCGTGATTAGAGAATTATTAGATTGGAAAATCTCTAAAACTACTTTACCAGAAATTCATGTTACAGAAAATATAATGGAAGTATTAAAGCATGTGGCAAACAAGATACCCAGTAGTCTTGAACACTAGAGAGCTATAGATACATGAAAGTGGAAGCATTTTGCAGTCGGAACACAAATATGCAGAGTTGAGGCCACCAGAAGAGTGTACATAAATACTAGATCCAAACTCTCCAGTTTCTTATCTAATTACTTTAGGAGCATGGAGAATTAAAAAAAGAAATTGTCTTTCATAATGCTATGGTTTTATACACATTAAAAGATGATTGTGAAGGATTTCAGTATCAATGCTGATTTCAGTAACAATGCTTAAAAAGCCTAGCTAAAGAGATCTAAAATGGTATTGTTAGCAATTACTAAAAGATATCATCAATAAATCTAAGAAATATCTAAGTGACTCAACCACAGGAGCGCACACACATATGCATTTGACTCTGCAAAAAAATTTATTATCCACAATTCTCTTTTAAATACGAAGGCACACCTAAAAATTTCTCCATACGGAAATTATTGACAAGATTCAGGAAATCAATGATAATAGATTATGTCACCGTTGTTTTAAACAAGCAAAATGAAACATATTCATAAAAACTATACACATAGTAAAATCAGAAATCCTGTAAAGGTAATCGACTTTGAGGAAGATATGGCGTACAAGTACTGCAAGTTTAAAAGTTGACCAAGTTCTGGAACCAGTTTCCCAGATAGTTCTGCATTCCCAAGATCACTGATCAAAACCATTAAACAGTAGATGTCAAAAGCTTAAATGATTCATTCAGCAAAAACCAGCAGAGAGAAGGCAACAACAGAGAGTAACTTACACACGAGTAACTTTATTCTCATTATTGCAAGTAACATGAAACCATGTACATGGAGTAACAAGAGTAGCATCCCAGCTTTCGAGTACATTGTTTGCAGGGTCAGCTGGTGATAAATTGTTCTTCAGCATAATTAAAGCATCACCTAAAGTACCCAAAACAACAAACAACAAACCAAAAAGTTATGAACTTTCGAAATCTAACAACACCAAAATCTTAATCTCTCTCTCTCACTCTCTTTCAAACCCATCAATGGCACTAATTGTTTGTAACCAAAGAAAGGGAAAAGTTGAGAACTTTCGAATTCTAACGAACACCAAAATCATATCCTCTCTCTCTCTCTCTCTCTTTCAAACCCATTAATGGCACTAATCATTTGTAACCAAAGAAAGGGAAAAGTTGTGAACTTTCGAAATCTAACAACACCAAAATCATAACTTCTCTCTCTCTCTTTCAAACCCATCAATGGCACTAATCATTTGTAACCAAAGAAAGGCAAAAGTTATGAACTTTCGAAATCTAACAACACCAAAATCATAATCTCTGTCTGTCTCTCTCTCTCTCTCTCTCTTTTAAACCCATCAAAGGCACTAATCGTTTGAAGCCAAAGAAAGGGAAAAAGGAAGAACCTTCAGTGTTCCCAGCAGCTCTGAGAGTAAAATCAAACAGTAGAATCAGCCAAACGAAGCAAAGGAGTGATCTTTGCTCCATCTTCCCAACTTGTCATCAGAGTAAAAGCAAACCCATTAGAGGGTGATGACCTAGCAAGGTTTATTAAACCTAGCAAGGACCATTTTGTTGATTGATTCACTCGTTGACGAAATTTGACGCGTATTCGAAATTTGACCACATTTTCGAAAGAACCCAAAATCGATACTATCGTGGACCAGAGGATATGAGAAGACTGAAACAGAGTAAAGACTGATGATGGCGATGGCCAGAAAAGGCAAGCATATATGTATATATCCTGATAATAAAGCTGCTTAATTCTTTGGTTCAAAAAAAAAAAAAAATTAAAAGCTGCTTAATATTTTTAGGGTGAGTTAGCTCTTTAGCCAATACAAAAAAAACCAACAAAAAATATAGCACACTAATAAAATAAATTAAGTGAATAACCATTGATCAATGAAAAAAGACAAAAGAGGGCACATGTGAAGATGTTAGTGGTGGCTGGAGGTGGTGGCCGGAGGTCGGTGGCCAGAGGTCGTGTCCGGACGTCGGTGACCGGAGGTAGTGGTTGGAGGTCGGTTGCCGACGGCGGTGGCCGGAGGTGGTGGTCGAAAAAGAGGTGGTGGTGTTAGGTGATAAAAGAGGTGGTGGAGCATGGAGAGTGTAAGGGTTTGATGGTTACTATTGTTACTAAGGGAATGGGCATCGTCCGGACGTTTTTTTTTTTGTCCCAGAAAAAAGAAACAAATTAATTTTTTCTTTTTCAAAGATTTAAAAAAAAAAACCAATCGTGGACCGCCACGTATCAGTGGATACCGCGAATAGTGAAGAAATAGTAGAAGGATGGTCCTGATATAAGGTACGTCCGTGTGGTTTCTTTTTTTTTCTGTTTTTTGTTGGGGGAGTGGCTAAGGGATAGGGATGCCCATGGTCTTAGTAAATTAAAGATTTTCTGTTGGTTATTGCTGCCAAATTCTCATATTTTTAACCATCGCAAAGAAAAAATAAAAATTAAAAAAAAATTGCAATTATATGTGAAAGTTTCAAGGGGATTTACAAAGATAACATTTTTAGGTTACCATGATACAAATACTTTCATTTGGTATCTATTTTCAAAAATATCGTATGTACAAAATGACTAAATTACTCTATAAAGAAAGTAATATTCTAATTTTTTCCGCCAAAAAAAATTTCCGCCATAATTTTTTTGCAATTCCTTAACCTTTTAAAAAACCTTGTAATTACGAAAACCTTTAGAAAATCATTTAAAATCTCTTGTAAATCTTTTAAAAGTCATCTAAAACCTTTAAAAACTTTAGTAAACCTTTTTGTAAATGGTTTTATATCATTTACAAACACTTGTAAATTCCTTAAAAACCCTTATAACCGTGGTAAATCCTTTCAAAACTTTTATAAACACTTTCAAGTTCTTATAAAATTCTTTTAAATATCCTTATAAATCTTTAAAAACCATTTAAAACCCTTATTTATTTTAGAACCCATTTAAAAACTCTTGTAATTCACTTTCAAGCCATTTACAACCCTTATAAATATTTCCAGAACCATTTAAAAATCCTTGTAAAGTTTTAAAAATTCTTTAGAAATCTTTTAAACACCTTTGTAAATCCTTTAAAAACCCTTATAAGCTTTTGAGCTCCTTTAACAACCATTGTAAATCTTTTAAGAACCCTTGTAAACTTATAAAACTATTTAAAGACCCTTGTAAATCTTTTTAATACTATTTAAGACCATTGTTAATCCTTAGAAAATCCTTCTAAATCCTTTTAAAATCCTTCTAAATCCTTGGAAAAACCTTGTAAATCCTTTAAAACCCCTTCTGAAAACCTCGTAAATATTTAAATCCCGAGAACTGTGCCCCTGCAAAAAAAAAATTTGTCCAAAAAATTTTTGGCGGGAAAATACTTGTCGAAAAAATTTGGCGGGAATAATCAATTTTTCATTTTGTTGATTTAATTAATTTTCAACTAGGGGCAAAATGACTATTAAAAATTATGAGAGGGCAAAAATGAAAGTGACAAAAAAATGGTGCTTTTGCAAAAGGGTATAATGGAAAGGGCATTAGTAAGAATTTCTCAAGTTTTAATGTTCAATCTTATTAAACTCAAACCATTTTTTAATCAAATTGAAAAATAAAATAGTTTTTTGCCCTGAAACAGATATGAATATGGCACCTATTCTAACCGAAACTGAACCGAATAGATAATGGAATATCCTATCTAATTCGAAATCTAAACGCCCAGGCCTTGTTCTTTTGTCTATCTCAATAAAATTGTTCAAACTTCATAAGCATATAACCATTTGAAAGTAGTGGAGATGTATGTCAATTCAATTGATCAATTAGCAAATGAAATTCTACTTCCAAATCGAGGTTCAAATAGTGGCTTAATACATTTCTTCGAACAACAATTAACAACAATGTATGAGTAGCTAGTCTAGTTAGATTACCTGAGAACGTCTTTCAAAGCTAAAATGCTTGAGTTTGGCTCTCCATTTCTAAGACATGATCTCTTCTCTAACATCAATATGTATATTGGTAACTAAATCGTTACTATTAATTTTTATTAAAATTAATGTTAATAGATGTTAACACATATAAGTTATCAGTAACATATTAAGTTATCGTAGTACCTATTACATTATCATGATAATATAATATGGTAATATATAAGTTATCAGTAACATACTAAGTTATCGTAGTAATTATTGCATTATCATAATAACATAATATGGTAGCATATAAGTTATCAGTAACAATCCGATAACTTATATGTTATCGATTATTTATATGTTAGCTGATATGTTAAGGGTAACTTATATGTTAGCGACATATAATGAATAACTAGGGATGGACCCGCATGTACGTGCGGGGTTGGTTGCAAAAACTTAATTTATCATCAAGTTTCTAATATTTGGATCGACATGATAAGAGATCCGGATCGAGTGTGAACCGAATGAGTGATAAGTTAGAAATCAATTAAATTTGTTAACTATCATGTCACATAAACCAATGAAAAACATTAAAACTTTAGAATAAAATAACATAAATATAGATATCAGGAGAGTGAAACTCGTTCACTATCCATGTCTTACAACAAAGTGAAATATTTTGGTCCACCCACATGAATAAATAGTATGTCTTCAGCTTGCCCGTTACCCTTAATTCTCTTTTGTATATTATTAGAATTTGTTAAGATAATAATTTTTATTTTCTAAATAACCCGTTCACTTTCCGTATCTGTTATTTCTTGTCCCGATATTTGAAATATTTAAGTAAATTGAAACTTACTTTTGCTATTAAAATTTCATATTCTTGAATCATACCCGTCATTTGATATTTGAAAGTTAAAATTGAATTTTAGTTTCCAAATTTTGTATATCGGCTTGTTTTAGATGAGAAATAGTTTAGATAATTTTTTTTTAAATTACCCATTCCCTTTTTGTTCCCATTCTTTCTCTCTAAGATAAGATCATATATTTTTTTAATTAAATTACATGTTCTCTTTCCGTATCCGTTATTTCTTTTCCCGATATTTGAAATAATTAAGTAATTTAAAACTTAATTTTTGCTATTTAAATTTCATATATTTGTATCATACGCGTCATTTGATATTTGAAATTTGAATTGGAATTTAAGTTTCCAAATTTTTTATATCGTCCTTTTTCTTATGAGAAATAATTTAGATAATTTTTTTTTAGAATTACCAGTTCCCATTTTCTACCCGTATTTTCCCTCTAAGATATGATCATATATTTTTTATATAAATGAGATCATTTACATTTTTTTAAAAACAACATTATATAGCTTTTAATTAATTAATTAAATTACCCATTCTCCTTCTGTATCTGTTATTTCTTGTCCTGATATTTGAAATATTTAAGTAATTTGAAAAACTTAATTTTGCTAGTTAAGTTTCATATTCATGTATCATACACGTAATTTGATATTGAATTTAAGTTTTCAAATTTTTTATATCGTCTTGTTTTTAATAAGAAAAAGTTATACATTTTTTTTTTGAATTACCCGTTTTCTTTTTGTACCCGTTCTTTCCTTCTAAGATAAAATTATATATATATATATATATATATATTTTATAAATGGCATCATTTACATATTTTTTTAAAAACAACATTATATTTTATCTAATTAACAACATTTAAAAAACAAATACCGTTAATTATTAGGTTGTAGAAACATATAGCCTGTTGAAAAAATGTAAGCAAAGAGTCACATTTATAAACTACGAACTTATATCCGTTTAAATCTTCAAAAAGAAATGAATCTATTGAATAAAATATATATTAAATATTTTACTAAGTAATGGAAATTCAAATAACTAATTTATTCCATTTTTAATCATAATGTTTTGATTTTATTTATTTATTTGTAGCATACATTAACTGTTTAATTATTTTTGTGGATTGACAATGTTATATTATATGAAAATATAATAATCGTGTGATATGATTTCCTGAACTTTCTTAAAATTATTAAATGCTAATTGCATATTAGTTAATATGCAGGGAAACTGGGGAGTTAATATATTATTAAATTGATGTTAATAATAAGGAATGTTTATTTTACGATTTTATTTTTGGTCACATGATATATTTTGGTTTTTTATCTTATTTCAAAGAAATATATAAATATCTTTTGTGCTATATTTTTGAAAAAAAATCAATATGAAAAATTTTAAATGTGAATATAAGAGATTGTATGTGATACAAAATATTTATTCGATTGATTTTTGAAAACAAATTTTTATTATTGATTTTTTAAAGATTTTTTTATTTAAACTTTTTAGTTATTTATTTAAGATTTTATTATTTTTAAAAATTTTAAGATAATATCAATTTTGTTGAATATTTCTCCTTATTTTATGGTATTGTAAAATAAATAACATATTTATTTTTCTTTCTATTTTTCCTAAAATATCAATTTAAAATAAAAATATATATGATGATTTTTGTAACGCAAAATAAATATATTATCATATCATAAGAGTTATAAAAATACAAATAACATAAACTATTTGAATAAAACCATTAAACCAAATAAAAAAAATACTATAAATTAGATTTCTTTAAATATTAAATTATTTTTAAAAAAATATCTCAAAATTTTAAATATGTTATATATGGAAATTTTTGAATTTAATTGTCCATTTTTTTTGGCAACAAAATTAATATGATCCATAAATATAGATAGTTTCTGTTATTATTATTTTTTTTATTAAAAAAAATAAATTTGCTGTCATTAATTCTGTTTGTCAAATGGAATATATTTCATGAATTTTTTTTTTAAAATTGGGGGGTGTTTGGCTTCAAGTTGTCCTTCCCAATTAATAGTATAGATAGTTTTATGTTAAATCAAGAATAGAGACAGGTGTCCCTTTTCAGAACCATGCTGGTGAGAGAACTAATTAACTAAAAGCTAATACCTTCCTTTTTGTTTTTCATTCTTCTGTGTATAGGGTTTTAACTCACCTAAAAAAATAAAATGTTTGACTAAAAAGAAATTAACTAATTAAAACAAACTAAATACATCTCATTTAAAGTGATGTTTAAATTTTCTACACACAAATTAAGAAAATATATAATTTATTTATTTTCCATAAAACACCATTAACCAAAAGAAAATTATATCTATCAATGTAAAATATGATTGATAAAAAATATTGAATACATTTAATTTTTGTTAAAAAGTTAAAATATTACTGGCCCCATTCTTTTCTGTTTCGTTGGATGAGCGACTGCGACATAAAAAAGAGGCAAGAGCATAGTCATAACAATTGCTTCATGTAAAATAACAAATGATGCATGTGAAGAAGAGTCGCCGTTCTGTTGAAATGAGCTATCGTAACGGTCGCTAGAAATACTAGCGGCTCCACTCTCCTCCATGATCCATGATAAAAAAAATTATACGTTTATATGTTTATTGTAACAACCGAAATATTATCATATTTTTAATATATAGTAATATTATTTTTAATTTTGATTAAGATAATAATAAATAGGATCCAATTTGTGTTGTCGTCTTACCTTTGCCGTTGTTTTTTTATTTTTAGTTAACGTTTTTACCGTCGTTTCTATCATTTATTCAATGAAGGACTTAAAAAAGAACAAGACCAAAATGAAACAATTTTTTTTGGGTAAAACATCACTTAAAGTAAAATAAAGAGGGTATATGATGTAGTCATTTCATCCAATTAAATTATCGAACTTCAAAAAGCAATTAATTAACATACCAAAAATACGTAAATTTACTTAATCTAAGCTGAATAAGATATTTGATATAGTTTTCTAAACTTTACTAACAATGCAATTCAAACTAAATAATGCAAAGCAAGACAAAATAAAGTAAATACCAAAAGACTAACAAGCTTTGAAATCAAACAAAGCGAGAAATCGTAATTACTAAGCAATAATTATAACACGAATTCTCGGGTTAAGGCAATTGACTAGAATGACAAAGAGATGGGTTATGGAGGCTCAAAAAACTTCTAACAAAGAATGATCCTTAGGACATAGAACACTAAGCAAGACTAACACATTTCCATGACATTAATCATTTTACTAATCAATCAATTATCAACTTCTTTCAAAGGCAATCAAATGATCAATAAGCATTATAAACAAGTCTATATAACCGCTAATCACCCTAATCAACAATTTCCAAAGGCTATGAATGAAAAGCACTTAAAATTTTTGGTTCGGGAATTTCATCGAACAGCTTCCGGGCGTGAAATTCCTAAGTTCTAATCAACATAAGAAAATGTTGATTTAGCCTTATTAGCAACCAATAAGTAAGGATTCTAATCAACAATAAGCAAAGGTTATTTTACTTTAAGTGAACAAAAAGGGGATCGCCCAAATTCTCCCAGGCCCGTTTCTCGAGGCGCCGTTGGTCTTTGTTTTCCTCACGATGGCGTCCCTTCTCCGACGACTCTTCCCTGGTGTTTTCCTTTCCTAAGCAGCATCTCCTCTCCAGCAATTCTTCTTCGCAGTCTTTGAAGATTTCTCCGGTGACTTTGTCGGTAGTTCCAGCATTTTTTCAGTGTTTTGTTTCTTTTTAAATTCCTCCGCTTCGGTAGCTATGTCTCCTTAATCTGAGGATGACGACTCTGGATCTGCGGCAGTAGTTTTGAACTCCTTACACCCTCTCCTGACGAGCCTAGTTGCTTCGCACAGCTTGCTGCTTCCTCCGGAGCCTCCTCCACCACCGGATCCGCCACAGCCTCCGGATCTACCGGACTCTCCACTAGTACAGACCGGAGTCTTCACTAGTACAGACCGGAGTCTCACTTCTCGATGTTGCTCTGCCCAGCTCCTCATTCCTTCCTCAGATTTCCGGTCTGCGATCTTTGGTGATCCTTTTCCCGAGTCATCTCCATCCATCGTGTGAGTCCCCTGCCAGTTACACTCTTGGCCTTGACTCTCGATGGTATACTGCTGTGTACAGTCCTGATTGTCAGATCCATTACGAGCATATCTCGTTAAGGTCTGCTTCTAATCCCTTGCTCCTATACCAGCCATTCACAAATCTTAGTTGGCTTTCTAAAATTGATTTAGAGAAAGACTTAACTAGCTTTGTTCGATGGAATGGTGAGCTTTGTAATCTCACATTTGGATTTCTGTCATTGCAATTGGCGTTATCTTAGATGAGGTTTTGATTCTCTCGGATCACTTTTTTAGTGTTTCCGCTTTACCTTGTATTGAGGTTCTTGTTAGACATGTTCTAATCAAGTGTATTGCTAAGGGCTTTGTCCCAATATTTAGCATTAGCGTCTTTGGTTTGGTAGATGTGAAGAAGGAAGTAAAGTTCTTGTTTAGGGCTGAGCCTCCACATCGTGGCACCCATTGCCATCCTTTCTTCCCAAAACTTGCTCTTTGTTGGAGTGGTTTGGATAATCAAGCGGCGCCGGTTTTACAAGGATCTTCCTCCCGGCTGGCTGTTCTCTATGCCCTTGTTGCAGAGGTTGTAACCATTTGGGTTGCAGTGGATGCTTGTTCTCATGGAGCTTTATGGATGGTTCTTTTACAATCTCTTTTAGTTTCATTTGATGAACTGTATCCTCAATTTATCCCTAGTGTACTATCTCTAGCTGTACTTTCCGGCACTTGTGGCCAGTTTATGTTGTTTTTACCCTTTCCCTTGGGTTGTAATACCTTCTCATTTGAGTGAGGCTGACATTTAACGTTCTTAATGAAATCTAGTTTGAACAAAAAAAAAAAAGTAAGAATTCTAATCAATCTAGCCCTAAAAAACATAAAAGACTACTCACTAATCATGATGATTACACAATAGAAATGAGATTTTCTTTGTCAAATCATTAAGGAAGAGAGTAGATTAAGAGAAAAAAGAAGAAGCACAAGAAAACATAGCATAGATTGAAAAAGAAGAAGTACAAGTACAATTAAAACTTACAGATTCACTGTTGTGAGTAGTTGGTTCTGATTCAAACTTATGGCTGGTTTAGTCATTGGTTAAAGAGGAATTGATTGCCGGTTCAATTGGAGTTCTCTGAACCGGAATTGAAGAAGCAAAAGGAAGCCGCTTTTCGCGAGAGAGGTTTTGCCGTTATAATAGAGTGTTGATATAAATACTCTAATCTCTTCATCTTCTTCTACTTTATCGTTTCAATCTTGTAAACAGAGAGAGAGAGAGAGAGACTCCATTGTTGAGAGCTTATCTTGTTCTGTATTCTCATCGTTGATATAGTGGATTGCCGAATCGATTCGGCCCCAGACGTAGACTTGATCACATCGATCTTGTCGAACTGGGTAAACAAACTCATCGTGTGCTCCATTACTCGTTTCTGTTCTTAGATCGTTTCTTGAGCTGATTCGAGTTCTCTTGAGTTGATCAATCGTGAGTTCTGCAAGTTTCTAATCCGATCGAATCGTAGGTTCCTTGGTAACAAGTGGTATCAGAGCCAGGTTCACTGGTTCAATCTCGTTTTCGATCGATGGCTACGACGGCACGAGTCGAGATCAAGGCATTCAATGGAGAAACCGATTTCTCTCTCTGGAAGATCAGAATCATGGCGTAGCTCGGAGTTCTGGGTTTAAAGAACACTCTCACCGACTTCTCTATGACGAAGACTGTCCCCTTGACCAAAAGTGAAGAAAAGAAAGTATCGACTGAAGAAGGTCTAAATCCTTCATTGCCATTGACCAAGGAGGTTCCAGATCCGGTCAAGATTGATCAATCGGAACAAGCCTTGAAAATTATCATAAATCATATTGGCGATAAAGTCTTGAGAAAGGTAAATCACTGTGTGACTGCAGCTAAGATGTGGTCTTTGTTGAATAAGCTTTACATGGAAACCTCGTTACTTAACAGGATCTATGTTCAGTTGAACTTTTACTTTTTCAAGATGGTTGAAACTCAGACAATTGATCAGAATGTGGATGATTTCTTGAAGATGATTGCAGAGTTAGGGAGTTTAGAGATTCAGGTTGCAGAAGAAGTTCATGCGATCTTGTTACTCAATTCACTTCCAGCAACCTATAGCCAATTGAAGCATACGCTTAAATATGGCAACAAGACTCTGTCACTTCAAGATGTTGTTTCATCTGCAAAATCTTTGGAACGTGAACTTGCTGAGTCAAAAGAACCTGAGAGATCACAACCTGCTGCACTGTATACAACAGAAAGAGGAAGACCACAAGCAAAGAGTCAACAGAATGGGTCAAGAGGAAAGAGAAGAAGCAGATCAGCCTCAAAATCAAAGGTTACCTGCTGGTTCTGCAAAAAGGAAGGGCACCTGAAGAAAGATTGTTATGCTAGGAAAAGAAAGATGGAAAGTGAGGGTCAAAATGAAGCTGGAGTTATGATAGAAAAACTGGTTTTCTCAGAAGCTTTGAGTGTAAATGATCAGTTGGTTAAAGATTTGTGGATTTTGGATTCAGGATGTACTTCTCACATGACATCTAGGAGAGATTGGTTTAGCAGTTTTGAAGAGAAAGAGTCAACAACAATTCTACTTGGTGACAATCATTCAGTAGAATCTCAAGGACAGTGATCAATCCGAGTTAACACTAAGGGAGGGTCTATTAAGGTGCTGAATAATGTGAAATATGTTCCTAACCTGAGAAGAAACCTTATTTCAACAGATACTCTTGACAAGTTAGGATACAGACATGAAGGTGGAGATGGAAAGGTCAGGTACTTCAAGAATAATGCAACAGCTCTGTCTGGAAGTTTGGTAAATGGACTGTATGTTCTTGATGGTGAAACAATTACTACAGAGAATTGTAATGTGGAGAGTAGCATTGATAATGCAGTCCTGTGGCACAGCCGGCTTGGTCATATGAGTACAAACAACATGAAGGTCTTAGCTGGTAAAGGTCTGCTTCAAAAGAAAGATGTCAAAGATCAGCTCTTCTGTGAGCATTGTGTAATGGGAAAAGCAAAGAAGCTAAGCTTCAATGTGGGAAAGCACAATACATAAGATGCTCTGGGATATGTTCATGCAGACCTATAGGGTTCATCAAATGTAACCCCATCTCTCTCTGGTAAACAGTATTTCTGATCCATTATTGATGATAAGACTAGGAAGGTTTGGCTTATGTTCTTGAAGACTAAAGATGAAACATTTGATTGGTTCTGTGAATGGAAAGAACTTGTGGAGAATCAAATAGGAAAGAAAGTCAAGGTTCTTAGAACAGATAATGGGTTGGAGTTTTGTAACAACAGATTTGATGAATACTGTAAGCAGAATGGAATTGAGAGACACAGAACGTGTACATATACACCACAGCAAAATGGAGTTGCAGAAAGGATAAATAGAACTCTCATGGAAAAAGTAAGGTGCTTGCTGAATGAATCTGGTCTACAAGAGACTTTCTGGGCTGAAGCAGCAGCAACTGCTGCATATCTTGTCAACAGGTCACCTTCATCAGTAGTTGATCATAATGTACCTGAGGAGCTATGGTTGAATAGAAAACCTGGATACAAGCATTTGAGGAGATTTGGTGCTATTGCTTATGTGCATCAGGATCAAGGAAAGTTAAAACCAAGAGCGTTAAAAGGAGTATTCGTTGGTTATCCTCAAGGTACTAAAGGATACAAGGTGTGGCTGTTAGAAGAAATGAAGTGTGTAATCAGTAGGAATGTTACCTTTCATGAAGCTATGGTTTACAAAGATCTTCAAGCAAAAGATCTGACTGAGAAAGAAAAACAAAGTTCTAGTGAGCTGGAGAAGGTTCACTCCGAACTTGGTACAGTTGATTTAGTTAAAGGAGAAAGTTCTAAAGCAGGTGGAGTTATTCAAGCAGATTCAAGTGATTCAGAAACAGAATACTATGAACTTGAGGGAGAAGGACCTGCAAGTAGTGGGAGTTTAAAAAGTTATCACTTAGCTTGTGATAGAGTTAGACGTGTGATTACTGCTCCTGTTAAGTTCTCTGATTGCTCACAGTTTGCATTTGCACTGATGGCAGCTGAAGAAACAGATTCTGAAGAACCATAGTGCTATCATGATCCTGTTAAAGACAAAGATTGGGATAAGTGGAATGCAGGAATGTCTGAAGAAATGAGTTCTTTAATCAAGCATGGTACATGGGATATTGTTGACAGACCTAAAGATCAGCCAATCATAAGTTGCAGGTGGATATACAAAGTAAAACCTGGAATTCCTGGTGTGGAGGCTAAGAGATTTAAAGCTAGATTGGTTGTTAGAGGCTTCACATAGAAGAAAGGAATTGACTATGAAGAGGTGTTTGCTCCAGTAGTCAAGCACATATCCATCAGAGTGCTTATGTCATTAGTTGTTCAAGATGAGATGGAATTAGAACAGATGGACGTGAAGACAGCTTTTTTTCATGGCTCCTCGACTATGGAACAAGAGATTCAATGCTTTCAAGATGAAACAACAGTTCATCAAGAGTGAGCATGACTCTTGTGTATATGTTAAGGAGGTAAATTCTAGTGAATTTGTCTATTTGCTGCTATATGTTGATAATATGTTGATTGCAGCAAAGAGTATGATAGAAATCAAGAAGATTAAGAAGGATCTCAGTTCAGAATTTGAGATGAAAGATATGGGTGCAGCTAGCAGGATTTTGGGAATTGATATTATTCGTGACAGAAAGGAGAATACATTGTGGCTGTCTCAGTCAGGGTATGTAGAAAAAGTCTTACAGAGATTCAGAATGGATCAAGCTAAAGATGTGGGTACACCTATTGGTGCACATTTCAAGTTAGCAGCTGTGAAGAATGATGAAGAACTCGTTGATACAGAGTTGGTTCCTTATGCTAGTGCAGTTGGTAGTATAATGTATGTGATGGTTGGTATAAGACATGATGTTGCTTATGCTATTGGATTGGTAAGTAGGTTCATGGGAAGACCTGGGCACATTCACTGGGAAGCTGTTAAGTGGTTGCTCAGATATCTTAGAGGAGCTACAGATTTGAGTTTGGTCTTTACTAAAGGAAAGAATTTCCATATTCATGGATATTGTGACTCAGATCATGCTGCAGACCTGGATAAAAGAAGGTCGATTAGTGGTTATGTTTTTACTGTAGGTGGTAATACTGTCAGTTGGAAATCAACCTTGCAGCCAGTTGTTGCTTTGTCAACAATAGAAGCCGAGTATATTGCTCTTACTGAAGCAGTGAAGGAAGCAATGTGGATTAGAGGCTTATTGGAAGATATGGGTTTGAAACCAGAAGCTGCTTTTGTTTGGTGTGATTCTCAATCAGCTATATGCTTATCAAAGAATAATGCATTTCATGAGAGGACTAAACATATTGCAACCAAGTATTACTTCATCAGGGATATTATTGAAGCTGGTGAGATTGAAGTCTTAAAGATTCATACTTCCAGGAATCCAGCGGATATGCTTACAAAAGGCATACCAGTTCACAAGTTTGAAGCAGCCTTGGAGTTTCTGAAGCTGCTCAGGTAAAAATTGGTGAAGCATTATGCCGAAGGTTAGATTCATGCAGTGCAATTCATTAGAGGATGATGAAGTTTGAATCAAGGTGGAGTGTTGTGAGTAGTTGGTTCTGATTCAAACTTATGGCTGGTTTAGTCATTGGTTAAAGAGGAATTGATTGCCGGTTCAATTGGAGTTCTCTGAACCGGAATTGAAGAAGCAAAAGGAAGCCGTTTTTCGCGAGAAAGGTTTTGCCGTTATAACAGAGTGTTGATATAAATACTCTAATCTCATCTTCTTCTTCTTTATCGTTTCAATCTTGTAAATAGAGAGAGAGAGAGAGAGAGACTCCATTGTTGAGAGCTTATCTTGTTATGTATTCTCATCCTTGATATAGTGGATTGCCGAATCGATTCGGCCCCAGACGTAGACTTGATCACATCGATCTTGTCGAACTGGGTAAACAAACTCATCGTGTGCTCCATTACTCGTTTCTGTTCTTAAATCGTTTCTTGAGCTGATTCGAGTTCTCTTGAGTTCATCAATCGTGAGTTCTGCAAGTTTCTAATCCGATCGAATCGTAGGTTCCTTAGTAACATTCACTACAAAATCCAAAGAAGAACATTAAAACATAGCATATATCATGAATAATTAGGTTTAGGAGGTTTTTATAGAAAGGGTACAAGAAAACCGGGTCAACCCAAATTTGACCCAGAAAAAAACTGTAGCAAAGGTGCCCGATCGGGCTAGTTGGTCGGGCCTAAAGGTCTGGCTTATCTCAGATTCTTACGCCCGATCGTGTGCTGGACTGGATGTATATGCGTTCAGTAAAACAGCGATAACTCTCGAACCGCAGCTTGGATTGGCTTTAAATAACCACCATTGGAAAGCTCATTCAATTTCCGACAACTTTGATGAAGGACTTGGAAGCTAAATCTCAAGGTACGATCTTCATTCGGGAAGATCTTTGAAGGACACGACCGAGTGCTCGACCAACCGGGTCGGGCGCGACACTTCACCTCCTTGTTTGATTCACTTACTTCATTCCATGGTTCTTCCATCATCCACATTGCTAGAAATGCTCCTTTTTTACCTTAAAACCTCCAAACTCCTTGTTGAACTTCCAAATACCTACAAAGACTCAACTAATGCAAAATGCAATCCTAAACACACTAAACATGATGGAAAATGCATGAAACTAACCGATAAAGAATGCTTAAAAACTATTAAAAACAGTAGATATCAGTATATCTTACTTGAAATATAAAATAAACTTATGATGATTATAAGAAAATGTTGCATTTAACTTAGGTGGGATTATATCGCAAACACACTAAATTATTGTACACAACACTAAACGTATTAAGAATAAACTTATCCATTTTTTCATTTAAAATGTTCTGTTTTTTACTTCATCATTTTTGTTTTGCTGTATATAATAACATTGCTACCACATTTAAAACATAACTAAAGAACTATACTTCATAATAATAAAATAAAATGAAACTTGAAAGTAAGCATATGAATTTAGTCAACCCAGCATTTGCCTCTAGACATAGAACAAACAAAGCATTCAACATCACTCGAAATGCTTTAAGAAAAGAACAACACCATGGGCCAAGTACTTCTTCTTCTTCTCGTTCATGTCTTCAGTTCCTTTCTCTTTAGCTTGGTTGCTTCCTCGAGCCCTTACTCACGCCCATCTGCTGAAAAGCATGCTTCAGTCACTACAAGATTTGAGGGTATTAATAGCAGTACAGTATAGCACTTTTAATGTTTTTGCTATAGTTGAATTTTGAAATTTTTTATTTTGAAAACGCTATCGTAGGATGTGCACGAAAATATATCGTAATGGCGCTTGATTTTTGGATCAACGATAACAAACACATACTAAAATCGTTATCGTAGAGATAAGCGGGAAACCCAAAAATTCATTACCTCCAAAAATTTACTTAGTAACTAAAAAAGTAGTACAAAATAAAATACTGATAAACATAAATACATAACTATATATATATATATATCTAACTTAAATATAATTAATACATAAATATATCTAAAAATACAAAAAAAAAATCAAATAATCACAATCAAATAATAATCCTAAATTTTTTGATAAGTTTTTGCATTTTACTTTGTTAGTTGATAAATATTAAAAAATATGTTTGAAGATTGAACCATATCCCCTAAATCCAGTACACTAAACTCTATACCCTAAACCTTTTAGGGGTATAATTAAGAAATTAAGGTTCAATCTTAAATTCACACTTGTAAAAATTATTTCATAATAATAAATACAAACAAGAGGAATAAATATAATATTACAAATGTACAAAATATAACCATTTTGCAAATAAAGTTGACTACAAGTGATATATGTTTGTTCAAAATAATGTAAAAATATTTTAGAATATAGAAAATTTATTTTCATTAATTTAAAACATATCTACTATTTAAAATTGAAAAATAACGAAAAACCCTAAACTTTAAAAATACAAATAGAAAAAAACTGTTATTGGCTAATTAACCCGTTAAGACAAGGATCACACTGTTTTTAATATCGACCATTGATTAAAGTGGCAAATGTTAAACTCTCTTTACCGGGGGGCGGGAGGGGGGGGGGGCGGGGTGTATTGAAAATAGAATTCTAGAGAATTTTGGTTCTTCTCTAAAATCCCCTGTTATTCAACTAGGCATTTTTAAATCCTTTTTTAAATCCAGTGTTATTGAATATGACATTTGTAAAAAATCCTTCAAAGTCATTCACAATCTCTGTTATTCAATCAACAATTTGTAAAAATCATATCAAATCCACTGTTATTCAAAACATAAATTTTCTTTTTTGAAAAAACCATAAAAGTGATTTTGGGAGACTTTGAATACTATTTTATTGGCGAAAAATACTTGGGTTCACCCCTAGGGGTGAACCACTCTTGTTCACCCCCTCTTAATTAGCCAATTAAATACAACAATATACCACATCATTTTTTATTTACAAAATTAAATCAAAATTAAATTTTTTTTAAAAAACAAATCAAATTATGGAAACAAATTCTGCAGGATTTTTATTAAGGAAATATAGTTTGGTTTGAGTTTATAAAATAGTGGTTAAGGTTTAGATTTGTAATTTAACAAAATTTTATTTGGGTTTGGGTTGCCAAATTAGTGGTTAGAGTTTATATTTTGTAATTAAACAAAACTATATTTCGATTTGGGTTGACAAATTAGTGGCTAGGGTTTAGATTTTGTAATCAAACAAAATTATATTTTAGTTTGGGTTGACAAAATAGTAGTTAGGGTTTATATTTTGTAACTAAACAAAATTATATTTCGGTTTGAGTTGACAAAATAGTGGTTAAGGTTTATAAAAGAGTGGTTAACGTTTGTTTTATTTTTGATTTATTTTTTAAATATAAATGACATGGCATATTGTTTGATTTTGATTGGCTAGTCAATAGGTGAATCCAAGTATTGCTCCATTAACTCCATCTCTCCCTATAAATAAATGCATTTATGATTAAATACAAAAAGTCTCATTAGTCACATTTTCAGAAAAATATATTTTTTAAAATATCGAACCTATTTTATTTTTCCTTATCAAATTTTGAATATACGTGAAACTGAAACTATAAATATTACATTTTATAATATTTATTAGAAATATATTATGAAAATTACAATAATATCAAAATTCACAATCTATATTCGTAAAATTCTTTATTTTATTTTGAACATACAACAACCAAATCTATATTCGTAAAATTCTTTATTTTATTTTGAAAATAGTAAAAATTACAAAAAAACAATTTCTTACGGGTTTACGGTAACCAAATTTAGTTATATTTCTTTTTGTTTAAAAAATAATAAAAATGTTATAATTTCTAAAAATAATAAAAATTCTATAGTTTACTTCAAATTCATATAGATTTTGTAAACCAAAATCTGGTCGGTTCATATATAGGGTCACGGGTTAATGAAAGTTTTTTTTTTGTTTTTAAGATTACCAGTTATCAGCATTAAACTCAAATCGAAAAGGTATCCAATTTTCGGGTCGTAAATTAATCAGTCGAACCGACCAGACATGCCCATAACTGAAAAGATCTTATTTGCTAAACATTTAAGATATAAAAAATAAACCTTATCTTAGATAAGAACAATTTAAAAGAAATACTATTTTATTAACGCTTCGAGAAAATGTCATCCATGCGGTAGCACGGGCTATCCTCTAGTGTATATATATATAAACCTCAACATCGACCCTTACCCTGTTAAAATAAATAAATCCCTCTTTTATTATACGAGAGATGTGTTCTTCTATATTTTATTTTTATTTTTTTGTTAGCATAAAAGAGGGTAAACATATAATTGAAAATTCATAAATAAATGGGACACTAAAACTTATTAGAAAGACAAAACGATGCGGCAAATGTAGAGAGAACGATACTCAAAATATAATTTTTGACAAAACGAAATTCAAATTTTCCCCGAAAAAAAACAAGAAGAAGAGAATAATATATAGCCAGACGATAAGTTCTATTGTGAGCATGTCGAGATACGTGTCGTGGCAAGGAGGCCGTCCATGGAATTTCTGGTGAGATCTGAGCTGGAAGACGAGTTAATTTGACTGAGAGCTCATGTTTCGAGCAGGCGAGTCAGTGACTGACAATTGAAGCTGAGAAAGGGAATAAAGGTTTTTGTGAAGACGACATAGCTGGGTGAAAGGCAAATTTCAACCTAGACAATTTCAAAAGTGTATTTTCATACCTCAACTTTGCTAACGTGTGAATTTCAACCTAAACTAAATATTTTTTTTTGAAAAACAACATGAACTATCAAATTTATGCAAAAATCAACATTGACCGGGATTATGTTGGTCAACTACGATGAGTCAGATGCCATGTAGGCAGATTTTACTGAGTCATATGCCACATGTACATGGCAGGTGACTCAGCAAAATTTGTACATGTGGCATATGACTCAGCAAAATCTGTATACATGACATCTGACTCATCGTTGTTGACCAATATAATCTCGGTCAATGTTGGTTGTGGCACAAATTTGATAGTTCATGAAGTTTTATTTGATATAATGTTCAGTCGAGGTTAATTTGAGATAATGTTCAGTTCAGTTTTATTTGAAATAATGTTCAGTTCGTGCCATCGCTGTTCGAGAATCGATTTGAGAGAGAATTGGATTCTACTTTTCTAGGGTTCAGGTTGAAATTTACCCTTTACCCCGACATAGCTACTAAATGTATTTTTTTTTTCTTTTTCTTTTAAATTTAGGTCTCCTTTATATCATATTAATCAAAGAGGTTTCACAATTTTAAGCACTATTCCACTCTATTAAAATATAAAACAGTTAGACATGGAGGAAAATTTTAGATAACGATATTGATAATTATAACTTTTGGTAGAAACAAAAACTCTTCTCATATTTGATGCCATATTAAAAACAGTTATTTTTTAAAAGAAAATTATCAAGCTTCAATGCAGCCTTCGCCGCCCATTCCGCCGCCCTCGTTGTTATCACCTTCGTTGTTGTTTCTCATGTTGACATTCTTTCTTCTTTGCTTGCGGCTTTGGGTTCTTTGTTTTCTACGCATCCTCAGACGTTGACTATGAGTCAGTCTATTGGGAGGAGAATCACTAAGATCTTGGAAAGCTAGCGGAGGAGGAGCAAGGGGGAACCACAAGGGGAGCTGGATGAACACGAGCGACTGGGAGAGAACCGGCAGGGATCTCCTTTTCTGGCAGAGTACATGTGACTAGTAGTTCCTCATCTCTTGAGACTTTTCTATTCGTCATTTTTTTTTCTAGAGTAAGATAAGTGAGAGAGGAGGGATTGAGTAGTTTGAATATGTTTGATAGGTGATTATATATATATATATATATATACTAGTCAGTTGCCCGCGCTACGAGCGGGAGTTTTATTACGTTGTTTATGAGTAATTGATTCGTATTTTATTTCGTACTTATTTTCTCCACTACAACAGTATTTTTATTTTCTATCTCATGTTGTGTTTGTATAGAAAATCTATTTTATTTTAGTTTCGATAATAGTTGAGAAATTAAGTGTGTATAGTATAAATCGATGTGTAGGCGTAAACGGAAGTGTTATGGAGAGTTGTAGAAAAAATGTGTTATTAAGGCTCCCACCAAATATAGATCTAGATGATGTTAATATTGTGGGTCCTTTTAATATGTTGGTCCAAAAGTTGAGAATGATTTGTGGATTCGCGCGAATTGTTGTATTTTTTATTTGTTGATTTGGCGATATGTTGTTTATTATCTATTTATTTTTGTTTGTTATTTTTATTTGTTATATTTGTTTGTTATATTTGTTATTTTTTTGTTATTTAACATACATATTAGTATAATCTACTTTATACTAATTTAACATATTTATTTTATTATAATTATCATTTGAAAGGACTTTTCATATTTGTTTTTGAAAAAACTTGTTTACATGTGTATAAATCTTTAAATTAAATGACAAAATGGTATAAATAAAATTTTAAAATTAAATAGTAAAATGATGTGGATGATGTTTGAAAGGACTTTTCATATTACTTTTTGAAAAACTTGTTTACATGTGTATAAATATTTAAATTAAAGAATAAAATGGTATAAATAAATTATTATAATTAAATAGTAAAATGATGTGGATGATGATTAGGATGATGAGGTGGCTTAAGGAGAAGAGAGCAAAGTTAACTTTATATATATAGACTAGTTGTTGACCCGCGCTGCGCGCAGGAATTTTATAATTGTTTTTTATATTTTGAAATTTATATTTTGATTTTTCTTTGTTTTTTGTTTATTTTTTTGTTTTTAATGTTGTTTTTGTATTAATTTAGTATATGAAATATTTATTGTTATTTGTTTAACTTTGATTTAGGTCAAATAGTAGCTGTTAGAACCTTACATTTCAAAAGCCTTCAACTCTCGTAGGCCAAATTATTATAGTGAATCCACTTATTTATTTATCCAAGTGTTTTCATTTTACTTTTTAGTTTTTTTTTTCTACTTCTTATGCCTAAAATCGGTTGTGTTCTCGTTTGAGGTGGCTTCGGATGGCATCAATTTAGTGGTATATCTATCTGTATAGTATAAATATCCTTGTTTTGTATTTTTTTTTGTATTTAGCCCCATTAATCAAAAAATTGATCATTACTTTATAAATAGATACTTGTTTTTTTTTTTTTGGGACATAAATGTTTTTTACTATATTATTTATTTTCTTAAAACCACTATTGAATATAAAAAATAAAATAAAGGCTAAGTTATGAGATAGAAAAGAAATTAAAAACTAAAGTGTTGTAATTCTAAATCAATGTAAAAAATTAAGATGAATGATGATGTGGCAGCTGATGTGGCATTAGGAGAATAGAGAAAAAGTTAACTTTATATATACCTATAAAGTTGTTTGAGTAAAAAAAAAATGAGTGAATTGAGAAAGAATAATTGAGTAAAACAGAGTGAGTAAAACATTTTTGAGTAACTCAAATTAATTGGATCAAAATAGAGTGAGTAACACAAAGTTGAGTCACTCAAAGTAATTAACTCAAAATCATACGTGGAGGCAGGCATTGGGGCCATTGCCACGATCATCACCTTTTAAATTCTTTACCTTTTAAATTTGGGTCTCCTTTATATCCTTTCAATCAAAAAGGTTTCTCAATTACTATTCCACTCTATTAAAATATAAAACAGTTAGACATGGAGGAAAATTTTAGATAACGGTATTGATAATTATAACTTTCGGTAGAAACAAAAACTTTTCTCATATTTGATGGCATATTAAAAACAGTTATTTTAAATAAAAAAATTATCAAGCTTCAATGCAGCCTTCGCCGCCCATTCCGCCGCACTCGTTGTTATTGCCTTCGTTGTTGTTTCTCATTTTGACATTCTTTCTTCTTTGCTTGCGGCTTCGGGTTCTTTGTTTTCTACGCATCCTCCGGCGTTGGCTATGAGTCAGTCTATTGGGAGGAAAATCGCCAAGGTCTTGGAAAGCTAGCAGAGGAGGAGCAACGAGGAACCACAGGGGGAGCTGGGGCAAGATAAGGGACAAGGTGGGGGGGGATAGGAGGAGCTGGGACAGGGGGAGCAGCAGGGGGAGCAGAGACAGGGAAGCGGCAAGGGGAGCGACAAGAGGAGCTGGGACAAGGGGAGCTGGGACAGGGGGAGCAGCAGGGAGTGCTGGGTTAAGATAAGCGACAAGGAAAGCGCCAGGGGGAGCGGCAGAGAAAACTACGGCAGGAAAAGCGACAAAGGGAGCTGCCCCAAGATGATCGATCGAGAGATCTTGATAAGGATGAGCGGCTACGTGAGTATGAGCGAATAGGAGTACTGGATGAATACGAACGACTGGGAGAGAACCGGCAGGGATATTTTTGTCTGGCAGGGTACATGTAACTAGTAGTTCCTCATCTCTTGAGACTTTTCTATTCGTCATTTGTTTTTCCAGAGTAAGATAAGTGAGAGAGGAGGAATTGAGCAGTTTGAATATGTTTGATAGGTGATTATATATATATATATACCTATAAAGTTGTTTGAGTAAAAAAAAGATGAGTGAATTGAGAAAGAATAATTGAGTAAAACAGAGTGAGTAAAACAATTTTGAGTAACTCAAATTAATTGGATCAAAATAGAGTGACTAACACAAAGTTGAGTCACTCAAGGTAATTAACTCAAAATCATACGTGGAGGCACGCATTGGGGCCATTGCCACGATCATCACCTTTTAATTTTTTTACCTTTTAAATTTGGGTCTCCCTTATATCCTTTTAATCAAAGAAGTTTCTCAATTACTATTCCACTCTTTTAAAATATAAAACAGTTAGACATGGAGGAAAATTTTAGAAACCGATATTGATAATTATAACTTTTGGTAGAAACAAAAACTCTTCTCATATTTGATGCCATATTAAAAACAGTTATTTTTTAAAAGTAAATTATCATGCTTCAATGCAGCCTTCGCCGCCCATTCCGCCGCCCTCGTTGTTATCGCCTTCGTTGTTGTTTCTCATTTTGACATTCTTTCTTCTTTGCTTGCGGCTTCGGGTTTTTTGTTTTCTACGCATCCTCCGGCGTTGGCTATGAGTCAGTCTATTAGGAGGAGAATCGCCAAGGTCTTGGAAAGCTAGCGGAGGAAGAGAAACGGAAAACCACAGGGGGAGCTGGGGCAAGATAAGGGACAAGGGGGGGGAGACAGGAGGAGCTGGGACAAGGGAAGCAGCAGGGGGAGCAATGACAGTTGAGCGGGAGAGCGATAAGGGGAGTTGGGACAAGGGGAACAGCAGGGAGTGTTGGGTTAAGATAAGCGACAAGGAAAGCGCCAGGGGGAGCAGCAGAGAGAACTACAGCAGGATGAGCGACAAGAGCGAGAATGAAAGCTGCCCCAAGATGATCGATCGGGAGATCTTGATGAGGATGAGCGGCTACGTGAGTATGAGCGAATAGGAGTACTGGATGAAGACGAGCGACTGGGAGAGAACCGGTGGGGATCTCTTTGTCTGGCAGAGTACGTGTGACTAGTAGTTCCTCATCTGTTGAGACTTTTTTATACGCCATTTTTTTCCAGAGTAAGATAAGTGAGAAAGGAGGGATTGAGCAGCTTGAATATGTTTGATAGGTGATTATATATATATATATATATATATATATATATACCTATAAAGTTGTTTGAGTAAAAAAAAAATTAGTGAATTGAGTGAGAAAAAATAATTGAGTAAAACAGAGTGAATAAAACATTGTTGCGTAACTCAAACTAATTAAATCAAAATAGAGTGAGTAACACAAACTTTTGAATAAGTTTGTCTGTTTAAGAAGTCTAAAATTAGAGGAGCTAATGGTATTAGCGATTATACTTTTTTTTTAATTGTTTGATACGTGATGAGTCTTTTGGCTACAATCACTATGAGATTGTAGAGGGAGAAGGTGCATATCTAGGATATCAATCTAGGGTTCTCTGCATCAAAAACGATTTGTCTTGGACTAATCAGTATCTTGTCAGCAACCTTAGATGTCTCCTTCTCAATCCTATATGGTTCTTCCATTCTAAGGTACAAGGATTGAGACAGGGAGTGGTGGGGGGGGGGGTTTGATGAGGATCAGCGGCTGAGGGAATATGACCGACAGGGAGTGCGTGATGAGGAACAGCAACTGGGAGAGAACCGGCGGGGATCTCGTTGTGTGGCAGAACACGTGCGACTAGTTCCTCATCCTTTGAGACTTTTCCATTCATCATTTTTTTTAGCAACATGTCATTAAGGAAACGTGTATGCCACATTGATGATTTTAGGTAGACTATGGACACAGACAATAAATGTAATCAGTATATATCGTTCATTTAGCTTCTTGCACTACTTCTTTGCCTGCTTAAAAGATATACTAGGGTGAATTTCAGTGCAAAACAATTCAAGAGTCAAAGTTCATTATTTACCAGACTAAACAGTTTCCGCAAACCAGCGTAATACAAGCATTGCAACGTAACAAAAAAAAAATTCTCCATAAACTTTAGGAAAGGAACGCACACACTTTAACTTTTTCCCATATTTCAATATCAATCATAAAACTTGTCAAAAAAGCTAAATCGTAATTTGGCAAATCTAGATGCCATAATAAGAATAGGTTCAACTAACTGTACTGCGTCCACCTGCATGTGGGAATCAGATAATGCAGATCGTGCGATACTCCTCATCTGCTTTCCTATCATTCCAGTGAACATCGACCCCTTTTTATACTCTTGAATCATCTTCCATCGGTTGAATACAACAGACAACACTCTTTGCCAGACTAGCCTTCTTCTCTAGGCGCTTGACCCCTTTTCATAGCTCCTTCTCGATCCTCATCATAGCAGCCATTCATCAGTTCCTCACTTTCCTCCTTAAAAGAGAAGTACTCCTTATCTTTCTTGGCCAAAGCTTGGTTGTGACGCTGTTTCTCCGAATTGTAATCATTAATTGCCTTGAGGAGAGATCCTTGAAGACTATTTGTCTCCACCTTCGCGTAATGACAAGCAGACATCACCTGAGCATCAATAAACCAAGTTAAAAGTGAATTTCCTGACAAAGCATCGAAGGAGAGACGAATCCCAATGGTTTAAGAAAAGAAAGAAGGAAGTACCTTGAGGAGATGAGTTTGCGACTCATCAAGAAAAGCCACATGACCAAGCTTGGTAAAACCATCCATGTCTTGAGGGAAAGCTTTCTTGTTGAGCTCCGCAAGCATGACGGAGTGATCGGAGGCCCCAAATAATGTGTGGTAGGAGGATGAAGACAAACCCCTTATTTCTGAGGGTTTGGAGGCTGCACATTCAACTGACTTTGCGGTACGCTTAGTCGAAACTCTAACGACTGGCTCCTCCTCCTCCAGCATGAGATCATCTCTTGCACGCCTAAAAGAATCGAGAGCGCTCTCACCTTCTTGGTCATCAAAACGAGACATGGTATAGCCTGAAACATATGAGGGGGCTGTAGTCAGGAGGATGCAACAACAAAATTTATGAAACAATTGCAATAAGAGAGGGCACGATCCCACTAAAGCCTAACTCAAAATAAGCATGGTAAACCACAATCTCATCGGATCTAGATTGTGAGCTCTTTCGTTGTCTAGAGGCGCCCTAAGTATCACTTAGTTTGGAATATTGTAACTCTTTCTGATCTTCTGAATATCCTCTTTATTCAATACTGAAGCGACATACCCTCGTAATGGGGTAGACATGCTCACATGATCGGATTTAGGCTTGACTCCTGGTAAAGTAATCGAATGCTTCATGTGAAAGGGAGCATCACATCTGGATTCATATTGAGTTTGCCCTAACGATATAATGGCACGGTTCATGCTGACACACATGATAAATCACAAACCACCTCTTGCTAGCTCTCGCTCTTGGATATGTTCTTAGGACTGGACACGGAGTCATTCTCGTCTCCACTGATATTTGAGCCTAAATGCAATGGACTTTGCAACGCTCCAAAATTATTTTTCATCTAGACTAACCCAAACAAGAGGAGTGTACGGACTTTGTGAACTCACCTAATACGAATGTCGATTGATTGAAGCAGAGTCTTCCACAATAAAGAGCATTCCTAAACCTGCAAGTCGTCACAAGGATGTCAAGTAAGCTACACAATTTCTTCTTTTTGGGAAATGAAGAAAATTTTGGAGAAGCAAGCACAACCAAGAGAAATTTGAAGATTTTTGATGACAAAATCAAACAAAACCACTATACAAAAGATGGTGGAATGCAAGATACTCAGTAAATAAAATAAAATAAAAAGGATATTAATTACAGTTGGAGAGAAGGGGACAAAGTTGGAGATTATTCACCTGGAAAGAGAAATGGCATATAACTGGCATTGGATAAGGAAGAAAAGAAGAAGACAAATGTAATGTTCTAGGGTTCTCATTTAGAAAGGGAAAGGGAAAAGGAAACGGAAACAGGCTGCAATTGGGGTAAATAATAGTTCCGGCCCATGAGAAATTGAAACCAATATTTCAAGTATCTTATCGTTGACTTACACACACTTGCCTCACGAAATTTTGGTCTTAGTCTGTGTGCCTTTTTAATGTGTTTTGTCGGCATCAGCTAAACCCCAAAATCAAGTTGTTAGATGTATTGTTGACTTAACTTTCTCACATGGCTTATGCCTTGACCTTTGATGGCCATCATACATATACAGCTAGCTAGTTTGGTTTCATTATTTTAATGTAGGAGAAAAAGAATATAACTTTGTGAATAGTTGAAGTGAAACTGTTTTGCCGAGTTTTTCTCTCAAGCCCGAGTTTCGAGACGCTTTAGCTTGCTTTCTGCTTTTTGAATTTTCGCCGCACCAACTTTTCCCAGTCCTGGGAACCTACAGTTTCTACCGACTTCCCCTCGATTATCACCTTCTGGGTTAGAGTTCAAGATATCCCCACTCTTCACTGGAATGAACAAACTATCCAAGCTATTGGGGAAGAAATTTGCTACATCTCGGAAAAGTATGTATAAGAAGCCCGTGTTCGGGTTGATGTCAATGGGCTTAAGCCATTGGAAATACGACTAGATATCTGAGTTCCTAGAGGGGAAATCACCACTGGTGAGTTGGAATATGAGAAACTTGGGAAACACTGCTTCTCTTGTTTCTCCCTCTCTCATGAGGAAAATGACTGCCCAAAAAACTTAGCTTCCATGGGTGATTCTCGACCTATTGGTGTCAACCGGAAGAAGAACCTTAGCATATTATAAGCGGACCAGCGCAGGACAGAGGATAGGAGAAATCCCCCTCTTCCCCCCTCCAACCGTCGGCGGGAGGTCGACAGAGAGTAACACAGGGAACATAACTACAACAAGCCCCCCTCCTCCACAAAGGTTGATGGTCACCAACGCGATGGTCGACACTCTCGGTCTTACCAATCTTCGAGTCATCATACCAGCCGGTCTGGTTCTTTTAAGGAAGACTCCCACAGAGGAGGTTCTCATCATGGAATTTCGGCAGCAAGAGACCTAGGAAGAATTCTTCCTTCTGGTAGGTCGAATCAAAAGAGGGAATGGGTGGAAAGACAAAGCAATATGTCAAGTTTGAGCTGCTCCACTAGGGGTGCATCCCCAGAGGTTAGTCGACAGACTGCTAACAGAGATGTTGGCTCTCCTAACCGGCATAGTAGAGCCTCACCAAGGGCTACTCCATGATCCCCAGGGGACAAAAGAGATCTCATTCAGCCCCATCATGCTATAGTTCTGGAGGCTGCAAATAGCTCTTTCAGGGAGAGGAGGCCTGCACTTGAACGCTTATCACTCTCCATCCCTTCAGTGAAATCTCGACTAGGTACTGGAATCTCCATTGATTCCTCATTACTACAGGATGTAGAAATAAGATTTCTTGAAGAGGATGAGCCCAATTAGGGATGTGGCAGCAATCCTGGGAATCAACCTCCCCTTCGAGTTTTAGCGGATTTTCCTTCAGCTTGTAAGGAGGTGGCGGATTTTTGGTCCCCACCAAATCCTCTTCCTTAGTTGTTTTGAGTGGGAACAGTCAAGGATTGAGGAACTCCTTTATAGTTCGTCATCATCGAGAGATCCATAAAACAATCTCTCCGGACCTAATGTTCCTGATGGAAACAAAAAACTCTGATGAATATATTTCTAAAAAGTTTGACTGGATGGGTTTCTCCTCCAAGTTTACAATTCCTCCAATTTGCCTAAGTGGAGGGCTAGCTCTTCTTTGGAAGGAGATCACCCCAAAACTGTTAAAATCCTAAAATCATCCCAAAATCATCCCAAAACTTGATTGATACTGAGATCATCTACAAAGGTTTTTCTTTGACATTGACATTGGTTGAGTTCAGGGCAGATTTTTGGAGCCAAATCTTTGACATTGGTCTTCTTAGAAATTCCTCTTGGCTCCTTATAGGAGATTTTAATGAGATTTTGGAGAATTCTGAAAAAGTGGGAGGCCGACCAAGATGGGAAGGTTCCTTTCTCAACTTTCGCAGCTTTGTATCAAAAATGGGATTTGGGATTTCAAGCACTCAGGTTGCTCCTTATCTTGGAGAGCAATGCAACATAAATACTTTGTGAGAGCAAGATTAGATCGCTCCCTCTCTAACTGCTCGTGGGCAGAGACCTTTCCTGCTGGCTGTTGCAAGTACATGCGCTTTGAAGGCTCAGACCATCGCCCCCTAGTCACCTACTTAAATGTTTTAAAAGATAAAAAGAGGGGCCTCTTTCGCTTTGACAAGAGACTTATAGAAAAGCCTGAGGTGACAGATTTGGTCAAAAACGCCTGGAATCTCTCTCAAGATGATGCAGTCATTACAAAGCTTAACTGTTATCGCCGCAAAATCATTGAATGGACTAAGGAACAGAAGTACAACAGCAGCAAAGAGATCCAGGAACTGCTACATAAGCTGGAAACAGCTTTCTCCTCGGCGACACCAACTGCTGAGATAATTGCTTCCTTGACTTTAGATTTGGAAAATGCCTACAAAGAGGAGGAAAGCTTTTGGCTGCAGCGTAGTCGAATCCAATGGCTCCAGGGAGGGAATGGCAGTACTGCCTACTTCCATGCTATAGCAAGAGGCCAAAGAGTTTTAAACTCCTTTACAGTCATCGAGAATGAACAAGGAATGGAAGTGCATGAAGAGGAACATTGTTGCAGACTTCTATCACTCTATTTTCACAGCTAATGAGGATACTGATCTAAGCATTCTTGATAAAGCCTTAAAATCAAAGATCACCTCGGACATGAATGCCAAACTCATCATGATCCCAGATGCAAAGGAAATCTGAAAGGCTGTATTCTCGATAAATACTAGTAAAGCTCTTGGGCCGGATGGTTTCTCCTCGAGCTTCTATCAAGCATATTGGAGTATTATTGGTCAGGACGTCTCTCGAGATGTTATATCCTTCTTTGAAACAGGCTTTCTCCACAGTAGACAAAATGAAACCCATATTTGGTTAATCCCTAAGGGGCTCTCGCCAAAGAAAGTAGGAGATTATCGACCTATAGCCTTATGTAACACTCACTATAAGATCATTGCAAAGATCCTGACAAGAAGGCTCCAACCACTGCTGCCGCAGCTTATATCTAGCCATCAATCCGCATTTGTTCCAAACAGAGCTATTTCGGATAACGTACTCATCATGCATGAAATTCTTCACTTCCTCCGCACCTCAGAAGCTAGAAAGTTCTGCTCCATGGCGGTTAAAACGGATATGAGTAAAGCGTATGACCGTATTGAATGGAGTTTTTTAAAAGTAGTCCTAAATCGCCTTGGTTTCCATGAGATTTGGATCTCTTGGGTAATGAAATGTGTTGACTCTGTTTCTTACTCCTTCCTTATCAATGGTATACCACAAGGAAAAGTTGTTCCTTCTCGAGGCCTTAGGCAAGGAGACCCGCTGTCCCCGTATCTTTTTATCTTGTGCATGGAAGTTCTGTCAGGGCTTTGCTTGAATGCACAAAGGAAAGGCTGCCACTCGGGCATCAGGGTGGCAAGAGCAAGTCCTCTTATTAACCATCTTCTATTCGCGGATGACACCATGTTTTTCTGCAAATCTTCTACTTCCTGTTGTGCATCCCTTACTCAGATTCTTGAGAAGTATGAAAAAGCCTCCGGACAACGCATTAACCTCAAGAAATCCTTTATCACATTCTCATCTAAGACCTCCCCGGAATGCAAGAGACGGGTCAAAGCTGCCCTTCATATAAAGGCAGAAGGAGGAATAAGCAAATACCTTGGATTGCCCGAGCACTTTGGCCGAAAGAAAAGGGATATTTTCTCAGCTATTGTTGATAAGATCCGGCAAAAATCACATAGCTGGTCTACTCGATTCCTCTCGGGAGCAGGTAAACAAATTCTGTTAAAGTCAGTGCTTGCAGCCATGCCGTCGTATGCCATGTCATGCTTCAAGATTCCCACTTCCTTATGTAAACAAATTCAGTCCATTTTCACTTGCTTCGGGTGGGATGACAAGCCAGGGAAGAAGAAGATGTGTTGGGTGGCTTGGGATAAGCTCACTCGCCCAAAGTATGCAGGTGGACTAGGTTTCAGAGAAATAGAATGCTTCAATGATGCCCTGCTTGCAAAGATTAGTTGGAGAATTCTGCAAAATCCTTCCTCTCTGCTAGCAAGGGTGCTTCTTGGAAAGTACAGCCATGATGTTCCTTTTCTGGAAGCTGCTTCTAACCCAAAGGTAGCCTCTCATGACTGGAGAGGTATTCTTCTTAGAAGAGAAGTATTAAAGAAGGGGTTAGGTTCGACGGTGGGAGATGGGACAGAAATCAAGGTTTGGACCGATGCGTGGCTCTCACCCTCACAGCCTCTATCCCCCTACGGTCCCCCAAATTTGGGTGATGAGAAACTTCTAGTTAGTGACCTTCTATGTCCTGACACTAATGAGTGGAATATCTCTGCTATTCACTCCCTTGTACCTCATCATGAGGCTAATATCAGAAAGATCATAACAAGCACAAATTCCCTTAGAGACGTTAGAGTGTGGTTACCAGAGAAATCAGGGGAGTATTCTACCAAAACAGGGTATGCTTTGTCCACCCTCGAATGAACTGGCTAAGTTGTGTTTGGAATCTCCAGACAACACCAAAGCTTAAAACGTTTCTATCTAAAACAGCAAACCTGGACCTGGCTCTCGGCTCTAATTTAGCCAAAAGAGGACTTGGAGCTGGCGAGTTGTGTAAAAGATGTGGGGCTGCTGAAGATGAACTTCATGTCTTTCTCCACTGTCCATTTGCTGTAAGCGTCTGGAACATGGCTCCGGGACTGAGCAAACCATCCACCATTTCCTGCAATTGGGTATAAAATGCAGAACCTCCCACCATCCGATTTAGCTTCCACACCCCGGTTCCCTTGGCTGTTGTGGAATCTGTGGAAGGCAAGAAATCAACTCCTCTTTGAAGAACGAGTCTTTACAGAAGTGAAACAGTTCTCAAAGCTATCATGGATGCAAAAACATGGGTAAATGCTAAGTCCCCAAAGATGCAGGCCCCTAAATATCTACCGCCGTCTAATGGTTTAAAGCCTTTGACTGCTACTTGCTTTGTGCATGCCGCTTGGTCTAGTGTTTCTAGATAGTTACAAACCCGACCTTTTCGACTTTGGTTTCTTCGTCAGCCAGCAGAGCCTTTGTAGCTTCAGCTCTTATTGCCAAGCTCTGGCTTTACGGAGTGCGCTTACTATGGCTGCAGCCCATCAGGATTTTACAAACCTTTCAGTGTTCTTGGACTCCAAAGTCCTCATAACACTCATCAATGCAAAGAATTGGACTACAGAGCTCAAGGGGATCCTCCAAGACATAGCTGTGTTAAAGTCTTCTTTTGCTTCTATCTCTTTAACTTTATTCCAAGGTCTGGCAATGTTTTAGCCGACTCTCTTGCAAAGTCAGCTTTGATGGCTTTTAACAATTCCTCCCATGGTGGAGTGTAAACGTTTCCGGTTTTATCAAGTAATCTATGTTTGCCCAAAAAAAATTTGTGAATAGTTTTTTTTGCAGGATGGATTGGTGTAGTGATTTTTTTATTACAGCATCAACAAGCAAAAATATTACCACAACCTAATGCATGTTCGAGAGGTATATTTTGTAAATGTAAGACATACAGAGAAGTTTAGAACCTACAACGTCTTCTTCAGATTGTACAAGATGTTACTACAGGTATGAGCAGCACACAAATGTACACGTACACACCTGCTCCTGGAGTAAACCAAACACACCCTTTCCAATGGTCATACCAGTCCCTAACACCTGTATGAGGAATAAAAGAAACCAAGTTTGGTAAAATGAGATCAGTGGTTAAACTACATCATGGATTCAAATGGTGTTGAATGTTGCAAGTTTGGGGAGAAATAGGGTTCCTCTACAATCACACAACCACATGAGAAATGACATAAAGCACATGAGTTCCTCAGGAAGGTGTAACTCACCTGTCTTAGACTCTGGATCTATCCATCTGGGAGCAGCAGAGTAGAAGATGGTCCATTCACAATCAAGATTGTCCCTTCACCCACCTGAACCAAGAAAATAAAAGACTACTCATATCATGCATAATAGACTCTCTAAGCCAGGAGGAACTAAACAAACACCATCACATGTTTATTTCTCTTAGATTGTGCATGTTACATAAGAATGTGCTTTCAACAAGCTTGACATTATAAAGAGAAACAACGTGAGAAGAAATTCAATCAAGCTCTCAAGATAAACAATGTAGACAAACCACAAATAAGTGGTAGCTCCCCATGGCACTGGTTCTGGATTATCAACAAGCAACGTGTCATTAGGATGTTGTAAACATGGGATTAGACCTTCAACAACTAAACAAATAATTTTTTTTAGGTAATTTGGTTGACATGAACTTCTCCGATTCCTTCAGCAAGGATCTTTCACATTTCAAGTGAGTTTTGATCTTAATGAATCCTCAATCTTTCTGACAATATCACCTCTCTTTGGAGCCTTCACCTGTAAAGATATCTCCAATTAGCTATTTGTATGTTTTGAAGGTTAAATTACTTGAAAGTAATACCTTGGATGAGCGAAGGAGAGCGGTAGGGAGTGCTGGGGCAGAATAAACGACAAGGAGAACGCCAGGGGGAGCGACAGGGAGAACTGCGGCAGGATAAGCGACAAGAGCGACAAAGGAAGCTGCTCAAGATGAACAACCAGGAGAGCTGGATGAGGATGAGTGGCTACGTGAGTATGAGCGAATGGGAGAGCTGGATGAAGACAAGTGGCTACGTGAGTATGAGCGACTGGGAGAGATCTGGTGGGGATATTGTTTATCAAGATGATTTAGCTCCCAAGAAACTAGGTTCCGATAATGACTTTGTTATGGTACTTATGTCTACTCAATTACTCCGTATTCAGCTTGTTCTTGACTAATTTGGATTAAATTGCAAAAAATTGTTGTTTTCCTCGCTTTTTGGGTTCTTACGTAGCCCAACAAGTAATTCCATATAGCAAAAAAGTCTATTTAGAGTTCGGGGAAAAGAGGCACTCGGGGATATTCACTGCCTGTCATTTTGTGTGGTACAGCCAAATTCCCTTTTTTTTAATTGTTTTCCTTGAAAAGAGGATCCTAATCTTTTAGAAAATGGAATTGCGAGAAGCCTATTCTTGACTATGAGCAAAGACCCGCAGTCACCGGGCCGAGAGCACCTCCTTGAGTGAACGCTTCCACAGCCGGTTGACCAAAATGAGGATCCCAAATAGCTCGAAGGACTCTTATTACTTGTTGTTAGAATTTTGTGATTAGTTTATAAATTTTTAGAGCCAAAGCTTCAACTAATTACCTTTTGTAGTTGATCTAAGTTATCAATTCCTCAATTCTAAATTTACAGCTTTAAACTCTAAGTGTGTAAGTATTGATTCTCAAATAAGTGTTTAATCTGATAGGTTAAGATCTGCTGAAGTTTATATGTGTCTGATTTGTCATCTCCTGGTCCTTTCCTTATGGTTAAACGTTCGAATGTGGGTTAATGGTGCTGTAATGTGGAGTTTGTTTTTGAAAATCCTCACGATTCTAGTGAACGCCATATGCAAGCATGGGTGTGCTTAGGTGGATCATAAGTTTTCTCATATACTTAACTTGACATCAAGAGATCCTGACACAAGAAATACCAACACTCCAAGTAAACACACCACTTCCTTTAGGAATCCCATTCTCCCACAAACTTTCGTATATATTCCCATTAGGCATAATAATCAAACCTTTCCTGAAAATCACACAACTACGCCATTCTCCAAACGTACCAACCTTTACCATGTTGCAAATTCCTTCTCCAAGTTCCTTTGTAGAAATCTCAATTTTCCCATGACCATGTTTCCTATCCCAAGTTCCTCTGTAAGTATCTCCATCAGCTCCAGTAGAGTCCCAAATCTTTCCGTTTGCTCAAATTTGAATTCACTTTCGTAAATAGCTCCGCTAAGCCATTCCTGAAGCTTTGCCTCGTTTCCAATCACCTTTGTCACATTCACCCATAGTTCTACCGAGATACGTGCCGGATCCGTATAGAAACCCGGCGGAGAAGCTTCTGATGTAGAGATCTCTGTTGGGGAGCGGCTTCTCAACATCAACTTAAGGCGTGTGAGTCATGCGTGTAGTCGTTCCTTGAGATCTAGATATCTCGATCTCACCATTAGAGTAGAAGTCTGAGAAAGAGTAGACGACTGAGAAACAACACCAAACCGTCTCGTCTCACAACTTCGTAGCTGCTTAAAATCACCAACATCGAACAGAACTACGAATCTGAATCTGATTGGTATTGGGCTTGATGAATCTCTGATAAAATCACTTGATTGAAGCTTCTAGCGATTGATTCAGCAATTAACTGAAAGATCTGAGATCTGAAATGAAGAGATTGGAAGATTAATCACAAGTTTCACCGTAGAAAGCTTTTAAAGAGTGAATTTGATTTTTTTTCTTTTAAATAATGAATTTTGTTATTTAAGTTACTGGATATTAACAAGGGTGATTTTGAATTCTACCCTATTTTAAAGTTTTGCTTTGTAAACTAAACTTACCCTATTTAAAATAAAATAAAAAATTAATATATAAAAAGACAGGTTTGTCCTGATTTAATTTAAATGCTTTAGTTATAAATTCAAAATCAATTCGGAAAATATATATTTATTTTTATTATTATAGTTTAAAAATAATAATAGTTTATTAAAAAAGATACTAAATCTTATAAGATAATAACTAAACATTATCAAATCTATAGTTTTCTTTTAATATAAACTTCTATAAAGCCATAAATTCCAAAATTCTCTAACCGTATTCAACTATATTTCTTTAGAAAAAAATTTCAAGGTAACGATTCGTTATTGTTAACTTTTTCTTTGTGTTTTCTACGTCACTATGTTATGAATCAACGTAAGTTCATTGATTTTGTTTTACTCTTATTCTACAATACTTATACAAGATTTTACGTAGAGATTGATTTGTGAGTATGTTTGCTATTATGAAAAATTTTACGTAGAGATTGATAGATTGTTAAGTGAAGATGTATGTATGTATGTAAAAGTTATGATTATGATCCACTTTGACCTTGTTACGTAACTTTATTAAAAACTAGTTCACGTTAGAGGTTGCATAGTTTGGGAAATATAGATGTACGTAAATTTGTTATGGTTATGACGTAGAAACACGCATATCGTGGTTTAAACTTTAACGTGAGTTTGTATATGTATATGTTTATTGACTATAATTACATACAATAATTGATTGTTCAAATATAATATATTTTTTGTTTATGCCTTATTGTTCAGAGATGAAGAACTCAAGAACCGATGGAGTACGTGATAGAAAACGTAAAGCTGAACAAAACAAAAATCATGACTCGAAGAAGACAAAGATGGTATCATGTATCGAAGTATTGACGAAAGAATACTTCGATTCATGTATCATAAAACTTAATTCTGATATATCCCAAATGCAAACAAGGTAAAACTATTTATGTTTGTTATGAACTTTTAATTTTATGAATATAGTTTGATAAAGTTATTTTTCTTACAAGAAGGAAAAGGAGTTCAAGACTACTTGTAATAAAGTAGAATCTGATTCTTCAGTCAGAGTTTTAAGTGTAACTCCAGCAAAAGAGAATAAGCGTACCTTGAAAATCAAGGACATTGATACAAAAATTAAAAGTTTTGGTTTGTTATTGGATACCGGTAAAGGAATGGGAAGAAACAAGAATGTTTTGAAGTCATGTCAATATGATCCATTTGCTTTAGCAGATGAAAATATTGTTAATTGGTTGGATTCATGGTTAAAGATTGATATGTATATTTCGATAAAATTTTCTATGTTCTTTAAAGAATTAATAGTCATTTGAACACATGCAATAATTGATTACAGAAATGTAACGGTTAATTTCGGCACCATAAAGGCAGACAAACAGATTTTTTTTGGAGCTTATATATGAAACCACAATTTTGGTTAAGCGAAGATGTAAGTAAACTGTAGTTAGTATTAATAATGAAAATATTTTTTCAATCACTAACTTATATATATTTTTTTGTGACAGCACATTGACGTCGGCATGTCATTGCTGAGAAGAAAATTAGGAAAGGTCTCATGCCCGTTTCATAGTAAACGATTGGCGTTTCTAGATGTTCCATTTACTGTGATGATAACTAAGAGCTATCAAAACTTTATGGAAGACCCTACAACCTTTGATTGGAGCTCTCGATTCATCGATTATTATAACGGTGTTTTGCCAAGATGTGAAAGGACAAACAAGAGAATGGGAGTTGATGTCGATGAAGTATTTGTGGTGTTGAACATTAACCGTGTTCATTGGGTTTCTTTGGCTATATCGATTCTTCACCGACGCATTGATGTGTACGACATTATTCTTTCAGTCACTTATGATGAAGAGATTGCAGAGCTTGTGAAGCCATATGCACTTATGATACCATATCTTATCAAAACGCAAGCTTCTCCTGCTGAAAGAGATGAGTTAAATGATGCTAGTTACACTATTAGAAGGTCTAAAGAAATACCACAAAACAAAATATCGGGTGATTGTGGAGTTTATGCTTTGAAATATATAGAGTGTCTTGCGTTGGAGGTAGATATGAAGATTGGACTATTTGATGCAAACATTAAAGATATTCGAAAAAAGCTGGTGGCAGATATGTTCATGGAAGCAAACCATTACGAAGATCTCTAGTTGATTATTTTGGTTATAAGATTTTAGGCGTACTCTAGTTTTCTTTTTTATTTAGTGATTCTCTTTTGTTTTGAATTTGGTTTCAGCTTCGTTTTCTTCTTTTTTGCACTTGGTTTGAGCTTTATTTTATATCACTGTTTTTTCTTATTATGTGACTATTTGCTTCCTAAAGGGTATTGGGGAACTACTGATTTAACTTATGTGAGTCTGAGTTTCTCAAACCGTTTGAGTCAAACTCAAGTTTTTGTGTTCTTCTTCACGGTTAGCTAAAATCTCTGTTTTATTCGTTAGGGAGACTACATGTATATATTGTGAGAGATGTTATCCTGAAATTCATATAGTATGAACTCTGCTCGAAGGTGAGATTAAGGCAAAAACTTCTCCTGAGTGAAATATGGATGACATAGAGCGAGAAAGATGTTGTGTGAGTTCATTATGTTTTGTGGACCGCAGTCCACTTAGGATTCTTGTTTGATTTCTTTGTGTAATAACATTTTCTGTTTTAGTAACCAATTTCAAGCATGTCTGGGTGATATGTTGAATAAAAGGATTTACTTTTTTCCTCCAATCTTAGAGGATAAAACTTTCCCTTATGACATACAGTACAATTGGTTCATATGTGTTCTATTGTTACTTTTTTAGCCATGCAGCATAGCTTTTGAGATCTTGCGGGTACTTAATTGATATTAGTCGTCTTCTTCGTCTTACTTGTTTTTTTCTTTTTGTAGACATGGTCAAAAAAAATATAGAGCTAATCGGAATTTTTTGTAGGCGCTATTAATTCATGGGTTTCAGCTGCTAGATATGTCGATTAACCACTTAGCAGTCAAGAATTCAGACTGCCAAAGATCTAAGTTTCTCGATTCCATGACAGCAGGTAGTTTGGTGTTATGTTATGTTTTCTATTAGAGTCCGGGAATGCATTCATGTGGACATTTTTGGTTTATTGGAACTCCATTCTTAAGGTAAACTCTTATTTTTGAATACGTTCATTGTTGGATTGGAAGGATCTCCTCATTAGGGATACTACATGTAGAGGAACCTATGCATCATCTAATAGCTTGTAAATGTAATAAAGACTAACAACTCATAGCTTGGTCTTGAAGCATGGAGCTAACAACTTTAGATAATGAAGAGGGAACCACAACATTCATGTGGCTTAACTTGTTGTCTACACCTGTTTTGTCTCGACATGTTGCATATTTTAAGTGATCATTTCATATGGTTTGCAACCATGTTACGTTACGTTACAAAACGTTTGGAACATATAATTGAAATTAATAATCAAATTTGTTGATGAGCTAAATACCAAAAAAGATTCAACAAAATCCCAGTACAAGTAAATCGGAAAAAATCATATGATTCAATGACCAAAAAAAAAAATTAGCAAATGAAACATCATAAGCCAACGCATCAAAAACCAAAGTCACATGTGGCACGATTATGTCCTGAATGATGACATCTTGAACAAGTATGTTGTCTTCGAGCCTTTTCCTCATCCTTTGTTCTTCAAAACCTTTATATCTTCTTTTTTTAGGTCTTCCTGGTTTTTTTTCGGACATCTTGTGGAAGACAAATCTGACCAACAATATTAGAAGATATCTCACTCAAATCCGAAAGATCATATATAGGCTTTATACTCTCTTAATATGCAGCGTACATGTGAGACTTCATATAGTAATGATGTACTAATAACCCATGATCTATGCCTTGACTCGATGCAGCCTTAGCAGCATGCTTGCAAGGGATCTTCTCAACATCAAAGACACGACATGTGCAAGTCATCAGTTGTAGATCAACAACAAAATTTTTTGACCCATCGGTTACTTGGAACTCCTGCAGATTTATAGGCTGCACATCAAAACTTAATGACTGATCACACCGTTTATTGAGCTCTTTCTCAACTCTAGGTGTAAGAGATGAACTAAGTTTTGCAGCACTTTCTCGACGATAAAAAAACCACCGTGTAAGTGTATTTCTTATTGCCTCAATCAATGATAGAATGGGTAGTTCACGGGTGCCTTGAACACATTATTTAATGACTCTGCTGAATTACTTGTAGTAATGTCATATTTATCTCCTGGAAAATAGGTACGTGACCACAATAGCACATTTGCTTCAGCCAAATAGTCACTTAGCTTCTGATTCTTACGCCGTATCTCAGCAAAAATCCCATTGAATTCTTCTGGCGTATAAGATTTTGATGATGTCCTAACCAGTCGAACAATCTTTTTTCCTCTAGATTTAGAAATAACATTCTTTTTTAGATGATAAGTGCAAATTCCTCGATGAGCCATTGGATACACCTTTCCATGGATTTAGCAATGGATGATTGTCTGTCAGATATCATTACTAATCTCTGATCATCTGGCACCACAGATCTCAACTTGGTGAAAAACCAAGCCATGATGCATCATTTTCAGAATCCACTATTCCAAACGCAAGAGGATAAATATGAGAGTCTCCATCTTGAGCCGTTGCAACTAGCAAAACACCACCATACTTTCCTTTCAAGAAGGTCCCATCAACTTCCACAACTGTTCTCATAAAATCATAACCTTTGGCGCAAGCAGCAAACAATAAGAATAAGTACTTAAACCTCTGATGATTATCAACCTCAAGACATGCTATTGTGCATGGATTAGCTTTTTTAATCTTGTAAAGGTATACTGGGAGTCGAGCATAACTACTCTCTGCAGAACCATTACCTCAATACAAGCATCTTCTCTTGATTTCCATGTCTTCCAGCATTTTGAATTAATACCATATCGTTTCTTCAGACCTGTCAAGATCAACTTTGGTTTCATACTTAGACCGCCATTTCCAAAGTTTTCCAAAAGAAGCTTACTCATTATCTTTGAAGACGCTTTTGGTGGACCAATTTCTCTACTGAGACATGTATGCTTGTCAATATACTTTGTTATCCAAAAGTACTCACTTGATGTGTTCTTCTTTGTAGCTCGAACCTTCCACTTGCAGTTTTTATCAACACATTTGATAACCAACAATTTTTTGTCCGACTTGTAAACAATAATTCTGAATTTGCGTTCACTTGCAAGTATCCGTATTTTCCAAGCCAGGTTTGCTTTACTCTTGAACCATTGCCCCTTTTTAATGACATTCCCATCATGAAAGTTAGAAAACTCAACTTTAGTGTCATCAACAGTATCTTGTCTGCCAACATTATCAGATGACTTTCTAATCATGTTCTCATCTCCTTCTCTAGAAACCATAGAAATCTCAGCATTGGTTCAGGCATCACATAGCTAAGATCTACCTTATCAATCAACCTATCTATACCAAAATCATCTTGAACCATATGAATCATATCATCAAACTTCAAATCATCCTTAATGGTGAATAATTTACCTCATTTATTTTTATTCACCATGAATTTCCATGATATCTTCTTCACCAACCATTCTCCAAAAACACTAGCTATATGCAGCATTTTCCTATAAAAAAGAAACAAACATATCACCATTAACAATATATAATGATAATCATAAATACAAGACACTCCCAAATTAGAAGCAGTAAAAGATTTTTCAAAAGCCAACAACGATTAGCTATTGAATCAAAAACTAGAAAATATTCTATTCCTAGATTTCAGCTCAAATTGAGACCCAGGACAATCTAGAGAACACAAACATGATCCATCTTCTAACGGGACGCTTGTAACACAGATTGAAAAAAAAATTGGAAACTTTGAATCACATAAGATAGGTTAACTGATTGATCGATGTAAAACAAAGCAACAAGTAAACATCTCAAATTCAGAATTTCATAAACACATAAAGGAAGTGAGGAAATGCAATTGAGGGAATGTAATAAACTCACAGTTGATAGATGAGATCCTAATGTTTGGAATCAGAAAACCGGAGAGTACAAAACCCAGTTCCTTTAGCATAAAAAAAAAAATCTGATTGTGAAAGTTCCCCGCCGGAGGAAGAAGAAGGTGAAGCTGAATGGAAATGAAAATTACACCAAGTCTAACTAATAAGCCCATAAAATTACACCAAGTCTAACTAATAAGCCCATTGCAGATTAAAAGACATACTTTTACGATCAAGTCACACCAAGTCTAACTAATAAGCCCATTAAAATCGTAACACATCAGCAAGTAATATTAATTAAACTACGAAAGGATGCAATTGAAGTGTACAATGGCTCAATGGCTGTTATTGTCTTAAAATCATACAAGCCACATGTTCGAATCTGGTTGCCTGTTTTTTGGATTTGTTCAAATATTTCCCCTTTGTTCGAATTTGTAGAATATTTTCAGATATGAAAATATGACATATGTAGAATTCTAGATTATTTTTGGAAAAAAATAATAAAAAATAATAATTGTGCTTTTGTTTAATTGTAATTTTTTTTAATTCCATTATATTTCAATAAAGCTATTTCAGTAATTTATATATCTGGAAATTAATTTAAAAATGAGAAAAAGACAGAGGTTATTTTTCAAAGGAAAATTTGAAAAGAAGACATTTCCAAATTTTCACTATTAACAAATGCTAGATTTGGAATACTTGAGCGTATGTGCTACTTTTGGAAGAAAAATCTAGAATAGTGTTTTCCTAGGGTATTTCTCATAAAATTACAATATTCTTAAGCTTTTTAATGATGGTAAAAATAATTTGAAACAAAACAAAACAAAAACGGCATCATACAGATAAGTGATAGTACAAATTTGTTTGAGAGAAATTAGAAAATTGTGTTCTTAAGAAGTTTTATATCTTTTGTTAAATTAATGTATCTAAGAACCTTCAATCTTAAGATAATTTATATCTATTAATTTTTACTATACTTGCTAATTAAGTTACTAAAATTCGGATATAAATAAAAAACATCGTTTTAGAAACTAAAAATGAATAAGGTTGAAAAATACATGAGTGATAAATTAAAGCATATGGTAACATGTTACATGACAAGCATTTATAATAAAAATATATAAAATGTGTTTGTGTATAATATTTTCTAGAATTGCTAATATGGTTATAAGTAAAAAAGTACATCAAATATGCTAAAATGAAAAATATTTAACTTCTTACAAAAGAGAAAAATAAATAGAGTTGGAAATACATGAATGGCAAATAAATGCATATGTTGATTTGACATATTTTTATTTAAACGAGTTGATTTGACATATTATATATGAATGTTGTTAAAAATAATAAAATAATAATTTAAACCGTATTAAAATATCTGATCAATAATATTTTATTTTTAATATATTATTTCAAACCTGTCGCATCATACAATACGTCTCGTAATATATATAATTTGTCAGTATCTACTATCATTATACACTTTTAATTTGTTTGAATATTTATAATTATGTTATTATAAGTTTAGATAAATGTACCAAGTTGTCTTGGTTTAGTGGTTTCTAGTGAGGAGTTGTTCTGTTGGTCTAGGCCAGGAGATTAGTTCGGGGAAGACCGGCCTAAAATCCGAACCTCTTGGTAAAAAAAAGAAGTAAAAAGTCTAGACAAAGAAAGCAAAATGATCATCCGTTAAGAAAAATATAACCAAAACTGTAAGTTCCAAGACAAATATCACAAAATGGCCACAACTATATGAATGCATCTACCAAATTAAAATAGAGCATGGTTCATTTCCAAATTTGTTAAATCATGGTAACAAACTAACAATGTTCACACTTCACACACATGTTGTTAAAAATAAAAAACAATATAGGGAATTGTGCCCACAACTATATATGGTTTCATGATTAAAACTTTAATTAACATGATTAAAGTAAAACATTTTAAAGAAAAAAACGAGAAATAGAAATAGAAAAGCAAACACTAACACAGTAATCTCTCTAACACTTTACTTCACCATCTCACTTCTCTCTCTCTCTCTTATGATGACGATGGGCGGCGGCGACTCTGATCTCCGTAAACCTACTAATTTCTCCACCGGACCTTTATCTCGTCGACGATCATGGTGTTGCTCTTTCGCCGTACCTCCGGCGAGTCCTGACGCCCTTTCAATCTCATCTCGCAACCACATTCAAGCTAAATCTCATTCTCAGCAGCAAAGACCCAAACCTGGTCCTAAATCGGTTCCTTGCTCACCACAAAGCTCTAAATCTCCTTTAAACATCGTGGGTCGAATCGACCCGCGTCGGATCTTATCACCGGGTCGGGTTTCTCCCATAGATTCGGATCTCGCCATCGATACAATGCAAGAGACTGAGACCACACATGAAGAAGAGGATCCGGTGGTTGTAGATTCATCTCCGAATCTTCGTTCAGAGAGTTTTAGAGCTCCGAAGATTGACGTTACTGTCTCGGGTCCGGGTTCGGATTCGGGTTCGGGTTCGGGTTATGATGCTAGGTTGAGTTTGAAGGGGAGAAATGGTGGGGTTTTGGTGTTGGAGCTAAGCTCAGAGGTTTTAGCTGCGAATTCAGAAGTTTTTGCTGGTTTGATTGTGGAAGACAAAAAGTGTTCATCTTTAGGGTTGAAGAAGAATACATGCAGGATTGAAGTTTGTGACGTGGAGAATCTTGGTGTGTTTAGGGATACTGTAGAACTTATGTTTGAGGGAAGTGATGGTATTATCAAGAAGTTTATGAAAATGGGTGTTTACAGAGCCATTGATGTACTCGAGGTTTGTGATATGAATCTTTGTTTCTTATTGTATTGTGATGTTAAGATTTGATGGTGTTGTTGTTGTGTTAGTGTATTTGGTTTAGTCACTGTAGCTGATCTTAGTTAAAGACTGCTTTTTTCGCTTCTTAGGCTAAACACTTGAGCCTTAGATATGAATATGATAGGATGTATTAGAGTACATTGTTGACTAAGTATTTAGATTTTATTGCCTTGAGATATGGACTAGTACTTGGTTCATCGTTCTAGCTTCATCTGGTCATTTTAGTGAACTATTGTTGGGGACACTCTTATGTTCTTGTAGAGGCCCAAAAAATTGTTTGTGCAAGTTACTCACTGCTAAGTATAGATAACTTTTGACATGTGATAGTTAGTTTATATGGGTTTTGTTGTCTTTGAGTATGAACATTGTTGCGCAGAACTTTGATGATTACTCTGCTCTGTATGTTAGATTGATTCTTATTGTTTTCTATGAACATATAGTCGTGATTGGTGGTGCTAACAAAGCTTTTCTTAACCACAAATAGGTAGCGGCTGGAATCAAATTTTCAAGAGCTGTCTTGTCCTGTCTGAAATATCTTGAAGCTGTTCCTTGGACAGAGGATGAAGAGGAGAAATTGTGGAGACTTCTTGCAATTCATAACTTTGATGATGCTGCAACCAGCGAAATTTTGGCAAGGTTTAATTCAAACGAGACAGAAAACTCACAAGACAGTTTGTCGAAGAAACTGGTTTGGTCAATAACTTCCTGCAGTGATGTAAATCCTAGAAACGAGCTCAGATCTTTGGTGAAGGGTCTTCTTTGCAAAAGTTCAGTGTATGAGAAAGAACAGCCTGAGATCAACAAGGAAGATATATATAGAGCAGGCAAGTGTTGTGTGGATTCACTAGCTAAGCTGTTTGAAGAGGGCAGTAGTGGTAGTAGCAAGAAAGAAAAGCCATTGATTGAAGGTATTTCGAGGGAAGTAGAGAACATAAACTGGCTGCTAGAGATCATGATAGATTGGGAAATAGCAGAGGAATTTGTGGAGATATGGGGGAAGCAAAGAAAGCTAGTGGAGATGCATGAGAATGTATCGCCAATGGTGAGGTATGAAGTAAGCAGAGTAACAGGAGCGATTTTTATTGCAATGGGGAAAAGAAGAGTACAATGCGGAGGAGAAGCAAGGGCGGGGCTAGTAGAAGCGTGGTTCAAGCCAATGTTAGTAGATTTCGGGTGGCTACAAAGATGCAAGAAAGGACAAGACATGAGGGAAGTAGAGGAAGGGATGGGGCAAACACTGTTAACACTGCCAGTAAAGCAACAGTATCAAGTTTTCATGGAATGGTTCAGGTGGTTCTCAAAGCATGGAACTGAGTGTCCTAATCTAAGCAAGGCGTTTCAGATATGGTGGCGTAGGTCATTCCTTAGAGGTGTAGAGTCTTCTTCTTGTAGGTAAACAAATAATTCCAAGTTCATGAGTCTGATGTTAGGTGGTAGCTTTATGGAATTTAGACTGTAATATATAATTCTCCTGATGAGTTATCATCTCCTTTGTCTCCTCCCACTTGCTATGTTTGTATCGGATATTGTTTTGGAGCTAAGCTAGTCGTAAGGTTAGAAAAAAGCAACAGAGTGAAAAACACAAAAGCTATGTTTCTCAAACTAAGAATACCAAAACAATTCAAGAAAATTCGTTTTGTTACATAACCTCAACTGATAATAGAAAATTTGTACTTAAATCTATTGGTAAAGTATTCTCACGATTTATACATGTATATGTTTTTACTGAAAAACAGAGAGGGAGACTTTTTGGTTATACGAACACAAGAAGCAAGAATTGAGGAAAAGAGTTTGTAAGAGTGCTATAAGAGTGAAGAGGGAAAGGAGTAATCATAGAAATTATACGGAGTCTCATTTCTGTTTCTTACCACCGGCGAGAATACGTTGGATTTGGAGACCACGGCTAAAGGCTTGGTTGAAGAGAAGCCTGGTTTGGAACTCAGAGACGAAAGGGAACCACGCGAGTACGGTGACTGGCATGAAGATAACAACTCCCATAATGTACTCATACCCTCTAGCTAAGGCCTTAACGGATCCCCACATCCCTACTGCTTTCATTAGTTGCCTTCCGACTTGTGATATCTGTAACAATGCCCATCCTGTCGGTAAGAACGCTAACAGAGACTGCATAATGTCTCCTACCGTTAGCTTCAAGAAGTGGAATAGCATCCCTACGATCACCACTGATCCGATGAACAAAAACAGCTTCAATAGCCTGAACATTAGCTGGAAATCGGCGCTGAACTTCTTTCTCCCCATTGAGACTATCTTTAGGACAATCATCACTGCCACGATCACCAGCCAAGACAGTCCATACACAATGATGCTTTGTTGTTTTCCCATTCGGCTCTCCTTGGTTAGGTTCAAATGGTAAACGATACCGTACTGATAGATGAAAAACCGCAGCGAGAGGAATATCTCCCAGAACTTCCCGAAAAATCCAGAGTGAAGCAAGTGCTCTTGTTCTTCTTCCCACCATGATTCCCAGCTCTTGTTTGCTGGCACTCCGATGCCTCCTCTGCTGCTTATCCACTTGTTCCAATCATCCCAGTCATCAACAATCTTCTGCCACTCGAATCCCGAGGGATTGAAAAAGAACGGGGCGAACAACCAGGAACCCACCAGGAACCATGTTGAGCCCATGACAAGTGCATACGCCACTGAGTCCTCTGCTGCTTTCCCATACAGCCTATAACATATCAGAAGCACCATAAGCTCCATTCCTTTCACAAAGTGACTTCTCGAATACATTCTGTAGTTTTCTGCAAACTTCTCGTGCTTCACCACAAAACCACGCCCTGTTGCTCTGTACTTTGCTCCCCCATGTAGGATGGTCCGACCAAAGTAATGAACCTTTGTCCCAAGCGAGAAGGTGAAGAAGACAGGCGCTAACTGAAGCTGCATTATGATTATATCCGACAAAGCAGTTCTGAATCCTCTTTCTAGCCCAATCTCCATCACCATTGGTAGTGTCATCAGCAGACCCAATTGCACTACGGACTGTGACGCCATTGCTGCCTTGAGGGAACTATCTCCTTTCGCCGCTGCAAACTTTACTATTGCCTCTTCCACTCCACTCAATGACAGATAAAGTCTTCCATACAAAAATGCATAAACTGTGAGGACAACAATCTGCAGTACACATAATTACTCTGTTATGTTTTGTTTTAAGCAAATTTGAGTTAATGATAAACTTAGTTTGACATTTGAAGATCATAAGTTACCATCGAGCTGATGTAGAAGCCTACTGTAGTGAAGTAGCATGACATCATGCGGAAGAAATCGAAACGATGCCCAAGTCTGTAGAGATCCCTACTCAATGTTTGCTCCCCGTTGCCACAAGCAACCTTGGCTTCAAAGAGGGATATCTGGTTCAAACCAACATCTCTTCCTTTTCCTACTTGGATGTACTCATGATGAGTGACATTACCACGCCTCAAAGTTGAGTTGAAACCTAGATACATACATGAATCAATCATAAGTAAATGATGAAGGAACCAACACAATTATTTTCTTTGAAGAAGTAAGGTTCATAATCTAACCAGCAAAGATATCCTCGCTAAGATTTATGCCCCGTGATGCTTTGCTGATGCCACCCCGAGTGATGTGGAAGATTCTATCAAAGACATCAGGGTGACCATAGTGAAACCTTACCCTGAAATCAGAAATATAAGGTGCGTGTGTGAGTTAAATGATATTTAGAAGGAATTACATTTTTAACAGTTACTAAATTTTAAGTTAAAATGAGATTCATGTGTGTAGAATAAAAGAAGACCATGACATACTTCAGTGGACTTGCCAGGACTCGCTGACCAATGGTCACAAAGCTTGTTTCTTGGTTTGACATAAACCATGCTAAAGAAGAAACACTGCGAGCACCATGCCGAAGTGAAACACATATAAATCAACTAGCAAAAATAAGGGAGTTCTATCCACAACAAAAAATAATAATCAAGTTTCTCAAATACCTGCCAGTAAAAATATGTTCTCTGAAACCGAGAATAGTGGGTGCACGTACTCCATGGTCTTCATTGAACTCTTCCAGCAGATTCCTCATTTTAAGTGCTTCTTCCAAGTAATGGTCCTATTTATTAAGTATTTTGGTAAGTAAAAGTCTTCCAACAAAGACTTTTGTTGTTGTGGAAATTGCCGGTTGGGGGAATGTAGTTTACCTGATTCATGTCAATAGCCTGGAGAGCTTCTCCTCTTGTAAAAATGAGAGCATGATTCTGATTTTCGGGTTTTCCTTCTCCAATTTTTGCTGGACCAGGCAGTTTTATCCGATATATTTCCTTTGAAAAGTAACAAATACAAAGTTCAAATCTAGGGGTTCTCAAATAGGACATAGTGTATAGCCAATCTGATAAGATTTAGAATATTAGAAATACCTGATCAAGATTATCAACAGCCTTGATAAGCACCGAGTAGAACACTTTCTGCACTTTTCCGCCTTCTCGTTCCTCAACCTCATCAATGTATGCTACACGTAGGGCGGGATTGCTGCAGCATTGAATATGAAATTAAGACTCACCAGGGAACTAACCAATGCTGGAATCTATTCTGAAACAAAGATGGAGGAGGGACTTACTTAACCATTAGATTCAAGATATCAGTAGCTCTCCGGTCTCCACTTCGCTTCTGGTTTCCATAGTTCTGACAGGTAGCAACATAAGTAAATTTCAGATCTGCTACTGCCTCTAACTGAGCGTACAAGGATCTCTGACTTTTCTTGTCCTCCTCAGTTGGCTCTGAAATGGCTTTGTACCCTGCTAATATTTCTGTAAACACAAGATATGTTATAAGTACTTATTCGAGATTGTCGAGCGTATGTTCAATATGGAATTATGAATACTTCACACAAATGATTAACACTGTGTCAATATCGTGGTTGTAGAATGTAAGAATGGCATAGTACAGTGAGTTGAAAACACTTGAACGTTTAATCTGTGCAGCTGGTTTTAGTTAAACACAAGTCAAGTAATCAGGCCTCACCTGTTTCATTAGCCATGTCAAGAAAAGCCTGAAGCTTTAGTGCCCGCCTGTAATACATCATTCCTCTAACTGCAGGATACAAATTGGTGTAAGCAAAAAAACAAACTATGTAACAAAATATAAGTAGGCGTGGATGGTATAAGTTACCTGTTCTAGACAAAGTCTGTCCCCTCAAAGAAACCCAATGGCGAAGCTGTAATATATTTTCTTCACTCTCCAAAACAGAAGTTTCATCTTTACAACCAAGCCGCTCCAAGAAGTTAGTCCACTCATCTGAAATGAGGGTTGGGGGATATAAATTACAGAACGCATTGAGAAAAAATTTCAACAAGAAGAGGTCATCAATAAGACATACCTGGAAAGATCTTCTGCAAGTAGTATACAACTGATACACCATCTTCATTCTCCATTTCCAGGTCGTTCTTAGAGTACACGGTTTCCTCACTATAGTATGGAGTCAGAACACTGTAAACGCAAAAAGAAAAATCTAAGGTTACTGATAAGGAAGATCTCTGCAGTAGGTTTGCATAAAAGTTTCATAGTATCAGCTACACGGATTTTATACTGTACATTCATTCCAGCCCAAAGGAAAACAGAATGTGAAAAAAACTGGAAAAGATAGATTCCTAAACAGTAGAAAAATATAAATTGGAGAATATAGATAGCACATGGTGTCATTCAAGAAGCATACATTCTGTTCAAAATGGTGATAACCGGAGAACAGACCTGAAGGAGAGCATATTTCTGACACGAGGAGCTCGCGGCATATCCATAAACAGTGAGTTTGTGAAGAAGGCAATCCTTCTTTGCGCTTCAAGGTTTGTCGGAACATCCATTGCAGACTCTTTTACCGTCAAAAGTAAATGAAGGCGACTTATCTACAACAATGAATTAAATCATAATGTTGAAAATGTTTATGGAGACTATTCCTAACAGCTTTATATTTTAGTTTTTGATATTTTTACCTGTTCATCCCATTGAGCTGTTGCCACTGGAGGAAACAGAATAGCAGGTTTTGCGTCAGTTCCAGCAAAGAGTTGCCTTCCAGACTCCTTGTTAGTGTGCCCAAGTTCAACCAATTCACTGGAAAAAGGTGCCACCCATGTTTATTCTTGTTTGGATGTATACTATATACATGCATATTCACGTAGAAACTAAGAAGAATTCTATAGTTCTTTAAATATGAAAAATAGCACACTAACCGGTTTTCATTTTGCATCATATCTCGAGTCACTACTTCCAACATATCTTGCAACAACAGCACCACTGTGTCTCTTTTGGATGGGTCCGCATTTTTCTGCAGCATCATAAGTTATACATAATTATTTTTTTTCCCAGATAACATTAACTTCGCAAGTATTATCACTTCCATCAAAACATGATTCCATACTGAAAGTGGCCTTTAACTTGGGCCACTTGGCTTAGAAAAAAATACAGACCTCAATTAGGGGATTACACCATCTCTGGGGCATTAAAAACTATCCACTACCACAGATAGTCTTAAATCAATACCAATGATTAAACAAGGATGTGATTCACTTACCAAGATTCCGACAAGCTCGACAAATTTACTACAAAGAGCAGGTAAAGGCGCCATTCTGAAATTCGCAAGGAAGGTATTCTTTGATATGTTGCTCTCCACCTCTTTGATGATGATACCAATAATCCTGTGGTATTGTATCTTTTCTTAGTATCATTTAAATAAATTCTAAAACTCAATAAGGGACTGAAATTGCAGGTTGAAGCACATATATTGTGAAAGAATAAATATTTTTTTATCATCAAACAGAGGAATGTTGATGCACGTATAAATGCCGTAAATGCATAAAGTCTAAGGAGGAGAGATTTTACTACACTACATCAGCTAATAAAGTGGAGACATGGTATAGAACATCTATGATCAGAACTAATTAGACAGACAGTAGCTTGAATGGAAGAGGAATGTTGGAGTAAGGGTATCCTTTTAGATTTTAATGAATTAAGAACTTTTATAATGAATGAGGAATTACCTTTTCTCATTCTCCCCAATTACCAAGGTGTGCAAGACATGTTTGAATGATTCGTAGCATTCAATGACAGCACATTTCATGTATTCGTCTGCGCATATGCGCTTCCAAAGGTCAGAATCTCTTGTTCGAAATTGAGCTGCCATATCCAATGCTATCGGTATCTGTAACAAGATGAGAACTTTATCAATAAAAAGAAGAAGAAAGGGTATTTGTGATGGCAAAAAAGAAGGATCACAAACCTTGCTTGCAAGCAAAAACGGTGGCCACTGAATTAGTTTCAAACTAGGGTCTGAAGTATAAGGAACAAGCAACAGATCCATTTCCCTGGACAAACAGTTGGTTTAAAGAAACAGAAATTTGGGATTTATAAAGAAGGTAGTATAATACCTAAGTTGTTACCTGTCACTGATGAGATCTTCCTCACGGAAGCTGCAAATTATTTCATTCCATAGTTGGGAAAATTTTGCCGCTTCAGTTCTTCTTGCAGCAGTGACCTACACACAATTATTATTTAGTAGATGTATGACAACATTCTTTCACCAATCACTTTGTAGACACAAAAGAGCATCAATCGTGTGTAACCTCTGCAAATCTTTTTGACAAGGAAAACCCTCTTCTCCTTGTTTTATCAGAAGGAACAAGGTACGTATTAAATGCTCCAGGTAATGATTGAAACCTTGACCTTAGCATTCCAAGTGTCCGTATCTGGAAGACAAACAGAAATGAGCTTATGTTTTAAAATATTTTAATGACGTTGCATCAATTTCCATAGTTGCGTCTGTGACATCTAATTAATTCTCACAAGCAGATATGCGTTTGAATGAAAGTCAAAAACACTTCTTATAGAGGATCTATCATAGCTACCTTTGGAAACTAGAAAACAAATATTTAGAAACGATACTAGTTTACTGAACCCTTTGGATTACACTACAATAATATTGAGGAGTTAGAAGATTGTGTACTAACTAAAAATAGTAAGAAGACCCTAATGCAAGTATGATAATCGAGAGAGTAGTAACACATATGAGCAATGTAAAAGAAGCATCTCAAACACTATTTGATATCCGGGGTAAGAGAAGTGAGTAGAATGGATCCAGAAAAAACTACCTCTCCCAAACGATCAAAGGCCCCAATGACACCACCACATATAGTGGAGAATATAGCATACCAAATTTGGGTGTCCATAAAATACACCTGAGAAAAAGTGAGGAACATGAGACACCCATAAACTTGCTATCTCATCATTTAGACATGCGGTTAAGAAAAACTTACCAGAATAACTGGTAGCCAGAGGGATACCACTGCTCCATAGTTGTGCTCAGCTACATGGCGAGTCGAAACATTTAGCTTACCCAAAATACTAACACCAAAGTCGAAAAATATAGTTCCGAACGAATGGCAAAATTACCATTGGGGAAAAACTCATGCCATTTGTATTTTACATGGCGAATGCTCATAATTGCGTTAGTTGGCTTCACCAAAAGTTTCACCTGGGAGAGGACGCAAAGAGCGGTATTGAAGGTGAGTACGATTATGATAGTTCAAAATCAGGTCACATAACGTTATACAGTGTCAAACCTGTAGAAAGTAGCTGAATGCAAATTTACAACAGAAAAGCAACAGCCAGAAAATCGTATACCTGGAAATTTCAAGAAACATGTTAGCAAAAAATATTCTATAAGCATTGATATATAATTCATTATGTGCGATCAATTTTTCAGCCGAACTTATTTGACTCCATAAACTCACTTAATGAGTGCAATTTGACTTTCATGCATCCCTCTTCCAACATAAATTCTTGGCTGAAAAGGATAAACATGGGACATCCACATCAGTAAATTATCCAAACAACATGTAATATACCCCCTGAGCATAAGCCGAAATCAAAACTTAATTAAACATTGATATATACAATAAAAATTCAATATTTCCTCTTGACATATATATAAAACTAACCAGCAATACAAGAATAATGATTCTCAGTTGCAGATAATCTTAACAATCATAATTCAGAGGTCTTTTAAAATGCCTAAGGGTTTTGCTGACTAAATAAACTGGAATTTTCATGCAGGATGAATAGAATAGAGGGGAAAATAAAGCCCAGCCTTCATACCTGTGACCACCACAAGAGCAATCTGAATATATGCCAGTCTGAATTCTCGATCCAGCGTCGAAGCATTGGAAAAATGAACATGATAGCTGCCAGTACATTTGGAAGCAAGTACAATGCTACAGCCATGATATAAAGCGGAGGAACGCCTTTAACTTGTGGAAGAAATGATAGCCATTGTTTCAGCTTCCCAGGAGCGAAAGAGACAGACTGAGCATAGCAAAGGGGTAATACGACACACCAAGCGAGACTGACAATGATCTTGAGAATATTTCTCAAAACCTCAGTAAATTTCCACCTGTGGAAACCTGGAAAGTTTAAGATAACGTCCAAGACACCTAGCATAAAAGCAAAAAACAAGGTAACCTTTATTATCAAGAAACGTAACCAAATGATGAGCACAAAGAAACTCCATATAAAAATATTTAAAAAGAATCACAGCGTTGAAGTGACATACTTTGAAGGAAGCGTAGAAAAGCCGCGGTAATGAAGATACTGGATAGATTATATAGAACATCCTTGCGTAAGATTTCCTTCAGTTCCACTCGTTCAAATGCAAGAATGATCATTGCCTGTATTGAAAAGTCCAAATGTCATTTTGACTGACTCATGTTATGAGGAATCATGCTATAGCTTGGCCAGATTGCTTACCTGGAGTGCTAATAGATAGAATGTCCACAGTCTGTCAAAACTATGATATATGTGCCAAAATGTTCGAGTTTCAGTGAAATTTGATTTTCCTGTACTTCCTGCTTTTCTTATCGATCCCTTTTTCCCCTATCAATAAATATAAAATCGAAATGTACTGATTAGATCAATGGGGGAAGAGAAACAGCTAAGGAAAACTAAAAGAGACTACCTGTGTCGTATCACGGGTTGATCTGAAAAGATCTCCATCATCACGCATTGGCCAGCCAAGAGAGAAGCAATCAGGAGTCCTACATAACAGTAATGCAAAAGTAATAAATTTTTGGTGTCCTCACCAACTCAACGTTCAATTTACAGACTTGAGGTCAAAATTACCAAAAATATTCGTTCAGATCATCATAGTTGGACCAATCTGAGTGAGCAGCCTTGCCATTCGCATTCTTATTTGCTTCCTAGTTCATAAAAAAGTTAGCTGTGGTGTATACAATGTCAGGATTCTTAAAATGTCATCGACCTAGCAGTCAAACATGTACCTTTTGAATTACACGGTAGATTGGTGTAATGACCTTCCGTAGAAATGCCTCATCATCTCCACCGTAAGAAGGCTTAATATTTTCTCCAGTAACAATGCTGACATTTCCAGCCAAGAGACCATGGAGTTCATAAGCCATCTGAGCATAACCAAGAGATATAGTTAATTTTTACGCCAGAAAAAAAAGGATTCAAAAAGGAATTAAAAAATGTAAATGAAGAGAATCACTGACATTGTGGAAAATATAGCATAAGCATTCTGGCATGAAGCGAATATTTGCAGCTTCACCCCAGATGAGAAGATACAAGCCCATATATAGTATCTTCCTCTGTTGTATATCTTGAGCAGCTTGAGGAAGCCTTATCATAAAAACAGAGTGAATCTTGATTAGAATATGAACATCATTCAAAAACATTTCCCATCCAAGGCATTTAAAAAAGAAAATGTTGCCAGCTACCTTAAACTGTGTTTACGTCCTAAAAATTTGCACCAGTTCTTGTAGTTCTTAAAGAGCTTTGTCATGACGGCATCAACGGCTCTGTCATCGAGCTGCATATATAGATTAGTTAGATAGAGCTATTAAAAGTTTTTCTATTTGCATAGGATAATTCTGTTTTCAGGGACCTGGAAAAGAAACCCCTTGATATAAATGAATAACCAGTCTATGGTGTTGTTCACAATTAAGGTCGATGAACTTTAATCAGACCGTACTCAAAGCTTTTAATTATGCACTCTAATCATCACAATAGTACCGGTGGTTCTCAAAGCACATGAAAAAATGCTCTATAGGTGAACGGATGGAACTATCAATGGTACCTTGTTCAGAGGTTCTGGCTTGGGAGTCAGCCTTATGTGATTATCAGCAAGTAAACAAACCAGATGTTCCCTCTGGTTTCTGACATTGTCTCTCTGTGAAAACCAAAGAGATAAGTGGTAAGAAATATGTCTCACTGCTTTAACATCAGTACATCATATCTTCTTGTTACACTTTTTAGATCACCATCTTGCCTGAAATCCGAACATGGCTCTTAACCAGTCAAGAAGATCCAGGTTTCCAGTTTTCTTTCGGTGCTGCTCAAATCCAGATGGCCAGTTCAATCCACGAGTGTTACCCAAGGCAGCTACAGCGGCTTTGATCTAGTCATCAAACAGCGTTAGAGGTATAAGAAGGCAGATATGAAAATTCAGCGGCGATTGGATTACAACATTGGGAGAATCATTCAGATAATAAATACCTCCTCAAGCTGCATAACGGACTGCGAAGCGCCAGCAGAATCTAGTGGAAGAATGTTGTACGGTGCATAAATTTCATTCTTTTCTTGGACATCTCTAGCAGCTGCAATAATCTACACAGAAACACATATGGAAACGTTTTAAACTCCCATCTCCGTAAGGTAATCATTAATGAATCTTTTATAGCTGTCCTGGTTGCTCTGAAGAAATAGAATTTGGACACAAACCTCAGGAGCTACTGCTTCCACTTTCTCGCTCTTGTTAACTGCCATAAGCACTTCAAAGAGCACTCCAGCCGTCTGGTATGCTTTACCAAGCTGAGCTCTGCAAGATGATGATTCAGAAAATCCGTCAGAATAAGAACACTACTTCTTTTATCTTCAAAGCCCCACACACAACAACCATCTTTACCTGTCTGCTTGATCTCCTTGGTCAAGTGCCCTGACATAGTGCTCATAATATTGTTGATAGAAGCTCTCAACTTCCCGCCCATCAGTTTTCTTCACCCTAGAAGCAAGACTTGACGCATTGTCCTGTGTCATAAAAATTTGTTATTATATCTACTCATGCTAGAAGAAAATGTCATTATCTGTATCATTTCAAATGGATAATCTCAAAAGTGTAAAACAAATTCTACTCTGTAGCCCACATTTATGAGTAATTTGCAAAGTAGATCTTGTGAATAAAGAAACTTGTCAAGTAGCAGACTGTATCATAAGGTGAAGGCCTGAGATGATGACTTTTTAAACTGGAATTTGAAAACATCCTTTGTGAAAACTACTACACAGAATATCAAGAAAGCTACAGATGGGTTCATCTTAACTCTGGCTATCTATCTATGGTAGGGGTTTAGATGATAAAAGCCTGATTTAAAAGTTCTAATGAATTGCTATATACTGTGCGAATGGAATAGTAAGAGATGATTACCCTTTCTAATCTTTGAAACAGAAGTGTCTTGAACTGCCTCACACCTCTTCCACTAGAGCTTGCATCCAGCCTATGAGCTTTCTCAAATGCATAAAATCGACCTTTACACAAGCACATGGAAATTAAATTGAGTGACATAAACTGAAGTAGTTCAGATTTATTACTAGAAGCAATCAAATAAGGAAACGCAAAATAATCATACAGAGATAGGCAACACGGGGGCGCTCATGTTCAATCTCTGCAGCAACACGTAGAATAGGTGCAATGGTACCAAGGGAGGCCGGAACCACCTCATGATCAAAAACTTCAATAGACACTGTTGTGGCAGCACTACGAGATGGCCGCCTCATAAGCCCCTGAGGGCCAGAGTCATGAGATGTACTACTCTGTGCCATCTCTCTCCCTGTTACGAAACATTCAATCACAACGATTCCAATCAACAAAACAACAAGAATTTAATTGACCAAAAACAACAAATTTATCAAGAGATTAAGCTGCTACGTTGAAATTACACGTTCTCTCAAACACACACAGCTCCGTAAATACATGAACAATCAAAAACGGAGCTCGATCAAGCGACGAAAACTGAAATCGAGAAGAAGACGAACACGGAAGAGCCAGATACCAAATTCCGCAAACAATTTCACGGGAACTCAAATCGGAATCGTACGGAACACACAAAAGAACCTCAAAATCAGCAACGACGACAAAAAAAATCAAAATCAGGAGCTCATGCGACGAAGAAGAAGATAACGAAAACGAAAATAAAACATCGATTCAATGTTTCTCATCACATTTCTCACGGAAGCTAAATCGACGTTAAAAAAAAAACCAAGCGAACTCACGTTAGATGCGAAGAGCTTCTAAATCCCCTTCCCTGAAGAAATTGAAGAAACGAATCGTGAGAGTGTAATCGAAGGATACAAAACATGAAGATTGAGATAAAATCGAACGACAATTTCACCAGAAGCAGAGACGAGGTGACTCAATTTCGCGTCGGGGATGAACATAACACACACAAAGAGAAAATTACAAAAAAAAAAAAATGGCGAGAGGAAGAAGATGAAGATGAAGACGAAGAAGAACAAAAGAGAGAAAGAGAGAGAGAAATCAAAAATGGGGGAAAAGTGTTGTATTACGGTTTAAGAGGGAAATGAGAAAATATTTTCAGTTAGAGAAGAGATGACACGTGGCGAAGTAAGAGAGGTTGATAAAATAGCGATGGTGTGTCTCTCATAAATGGACCTCCGTATCTTTCTCCAATTTCTTCTGTTATATTTTTCCAAGTTTTGAGGAGTTTATTATACAGAGAGTGTGGTGTAATTTAAATTTGTAACCATTAACGGATTAAAATAACGAATTGTTGTTTTTTAAAAATTTAATTTAATAAATGTAGTTCATTCTTCGGGTCATTTTCTCAATTTTGGTTATATTTTTTTTGTGTGTTTATCATGTTCATGCATCCATGTGTTATATGATACAACTTATATTGACCAAATTAGTCATTGTTTAAAGTATGAACAAATTAAATAAGGGAAATAATACAATCATACCCAATTTAGAAAGAACAATGTGATATCTTAAAGACTAAAACTATTCAAGAAAAAAATATTTGTTCTTTATTAAGTTTTAGCTTCATTAGTATATATCTTTAATAGTATTAATTTTTTTTTCCTTTCGTCAAAATTGTCAGTTGATTATAAGAAAATGCACAAAATTTGTTTTCCCAAATAAGTAATATTGACATATTGTATGTTTAAAAATTATGTTTTATTGATAAAAAGAAAGAGTTTATACACGATAATAGTAATACTTAGTCAATTAAAAATCAACATATATCTAGTTGGTTACCAAATCACGGTAAATCTATTACATCCACTGTTAAATCAGATTTAGAACAACGATGTTAATGTTCAAGATTAAGGTCAGGTATAAGACGTGATTGATGTTCTGCACATTGATATAAAAGGTATGTCATCAAACTTGCAAACAAGTCATCATTATATACCAAATATCCACATGAGAAAATCTGATCTGAAAGTTATCAAATCAGATTTTCTCATGTGGTTATTTGGTATATACTGATGACTTGTTTGCCTTAAGTTTGATGAGATACCTTTTATATCAATGTGCAGAAAATCCTTATTCAAAATATTTTTAGTTGTTAAATATTTTGTAAACGTGCTACGTAGTGAATGATATACAAATTATAACTTCAAATGATTTATAGGTTCCTCATAACTTTATTTATCGTAAATATATTGTATATATTTTAGGAGAATTAAATTGAGGAATTGATTTTCAGATTAGTTATAGACTGATTTTAGGAATGTTTGGTTTTAAGAGAATAACGTTAGCATCAAATTGGTTTCTATGTTCCTTTAAAAACATTAAACTTTGTAAATAGTTTGGAAGTTCATGATTTATTACAAAAACTGCTGCAAAAATGTTAATATAGATAGTAATTTAATCAACTTAATCAAATATGTATAATATTTAAAATAAATAATGAAATGATGATGGCATAACATCTTTTTTTTACTTGTTTCATTTCAAACTAAACTATTTTGTGTGTAGTCAATTTGTAAGAAAAATATAATCATATTTATATAAACTCAGAGTTGCTCTATCACATGAACCCCAAGCATTTAAAATTTCTTTTAGGAAGTGTTTTAATATTTAGAATATATTTATTTTTTTGCTAAAGAGTATTAATTTTTATATGAGATCCTAACTTATATTAGATTTAAATTTATAATATTTTTTGGAAATTAATTTAAAGTATGCTTTAAACTAATTTTGATAGTAAAAATCTTTGTTTAAACTTTAAAGTATATATATATATATATATTGAAGTACATTTTGTGTTAAAGTCATTGTTTGCAATCAATTTCAATAAAAACCAATGTCTTAAACACTAATCTCAAATCATTATGGTTAGTTTCGTAAATATGTATTCCGGGTAGGTTCAAAATTAAAATAAGATCATATAAAGATATTGGAAAATGATATTTTGGATTTTTAAGAGAGAGATATTACAAAGTTTTGTTAAATGTAATAAATATTGATTTATTTTTTTCTAAAATAAATGGCAATGACATAGCATTGTAAATTTGTATTTGCGGTTTTGTATGATTTAATTACAAAACTTATTTTAAAGTTTTGTTAGTTTATTCAAATGACAAAGATTTAATTATGTAAATCTAACAAATAAAAGGTTAGAACAAAAAATATACTTAAAATGTTAATATTGATACATCATGTCTCTAGCTGCATAAAGTTTATAAATGATTTGATTAATCTCAATGATCATGTAGACTAAAGGCAGATATGGCTAGTGGATTGTAGAAGTGGACGACTGAGTGAAAGAGTCTAACTAGTATTACAGACTATTAGCCAAGAAGGACGACTGAGTGAAAGAGTCTAACTAGTATTACAGACTATTTGCCAAACTTTGTTTTTGGTGTCAAAATTGCCAAGATTTTAGAGACACACACAACTGTGAATTACTTTTGCCTCTTCCTCCACTAACATTTTTTAGTATAAACAAGATAATTGAAAATATTACTACTAAATTAAAGAATTTAAATTTTCAAATTACAATAATAATTAAGTTTCCATTATGATATCTTGTCAATATATAAGAGAATTGTGTAACAACTATGAATAATCAAATTATATGTTAGTTCTATATCTCAAGAGATTACATAATTTAAGCGTAGATGATAAAACTATCCCTAATTTTTTTTTATTATAATTCGTTATTTTGAATGAGTCGAAAATTTAACTTTTGATAATAAATAGCTAATCATTTTATCGAATTTGATAAATAATATATATATATATGTATAATTGTATGGCAATAAATTTATATACAAAATGATTATTATTTTTTTGTTTTTACAGAAAAAGGTTTTAAATAAAAAATTGGAGCAAATTTTACATAAAAGAAGTCCTCTCTCTTTTTTTTGGTAATTAATCCATATAATGTTTAGGCATGTTTGAAATGAGTAGTAATGTATATAAAAAAAAGTTGAGGAGTTTGTCAAGTTTGAAATTCCCACTGAGAATTTGTATTTGTTCCAATAATGGAATTTCGTCTAACTTTCGAACCTTTTAAAATTTTAGTAAACCCATAAATAAACGAAATTGGTCTGAAGACTCTGAAATCTGAATGACATTTTTTAGGATTTCTTTTAATTTTCTTGGGGTCAATGCCTTCTCTCTCCCTCGTCTTTTCAGTTTCCCAGTTTCTTTAATTTCTTCCGTATTGTTTCATCAAACATCTTCACAGTGGCGACATCACCATCTGTGAGCAAGTTTCATCATCATCTTCTTCTTCTTCTTCTTCTTCTGATTTGTGTATTCTTATTCCGGTGACTTGGGTTCAATCAGATCTCGTCTTTGGTTACTTCTGATCCGAAGCTGAATCTCTCTACTTGGAGGTAATTTCTCTATTTGCAGCTACTGAATCTTCTGGGTATTTCGAAAGTTTTGATCTTTGTGCTTGTGAAGCTTACTCTTAACTTGGGTGGGTTTATTATCCTAAAGTTTCTTAACTTTGACCTGCTCCAAGTTCTATGTCAGCGACTTCTTCCATTTGCATCTTATCTTTCAAAAAATTAGAAACTTGCTTAAAAGAGTAGTCTTTGTTGATTCTGTGACTTGGTTTGACCTTTTTTGATCTGCAAGTTAGGGGCTGATGATACTTACTGTCTTCTTCACTCTAGGGTTCTATTCATTTAGGGAATCTCTTGGTTTCCTTGGGACAGCCTGTTGATTTGGAGTTTTGTTACTTCTAGTTTCAACCCACTGGAGATTTGAGCTGTAAGTTTCATGAAAATGGCTTCTTAATTAGTCTCCCTAGTTCATTTATAATCTCAAGTCCCAACACTGCGTTTATTTCTCCCTAAGAACTTAAAATCATTTTTCATTCTTTGTGTTGTCTTTGTAGATGCGAATTGGATATGATTTGGTTATGTTTTCGATTATTTTAGATCAAGCTGCCACCTTTTAGCTGCTTGCCTTTCGAACTGGAATTGAATTGGTTTATGAGGCTTAAGTAAACATATTCCCAGTAAAGTTGTCTTGATATTTGTTAATGAAAAAAATGTTACGCTTTGTGCTGAATTCTGTGTATTGTTAAGAATGGTGGATCTATCTTATCGGTTATTGAACTAGAACAAAGACCACCATTTTTCATTGAATTATTGTTTTGTTAAAAGCTAGCGGAAATTAATCTTGTGATGTGATGATGACTATTACTGAAGTCCGAGTGATTCTATATTTCCTATTTCTCCCGTCTCATATTGCAAACTTTCTACTCAGTTAGCTTTAAATCATAAAGTTCACATGGTTATATGCTTGATAGTTATTATTCTCTCTGGTAGGTCCTAGCTTGCAATGAAACACGATGGAGTTGATTTAGAAGATGGGAAGACAGGAAAATCCGGAGATAAACCATTGCAAAGAAAGATACATAATCGGGCTTTGTTATCGGGTTTAGCTTATTGCATTTCATCATGCAGCATGATTCTTGTGAACAAGTTTGTCCTTTCCAGCTACAACTTCAATGCTGGGATATTTTTAATGTTATACCAGGTACGCTCGTATGATTTCCCTAGCTGAACAAAAAATGTGGTATCACTTTTTGTAGTGATATTTCTTTTAAAAAGCAGTCAGCAATTTTGTTTGTGGTGATATTTTTTCATATTCTTACCCCTTTGTGTTGAATATTGCAGAACTTCGTCTCAGTGATCATTGTGGTGGTTTTGAACTTAATGGGTCTAATAACTACAGAACCGCTGACCTTGAAGTTAATGAAGGTCTGGTTTCCAGTGAATGTCATATTTGTTGGCATGCTTATTACAAGCATGTTTAGGTAAGAATATGTTCTACACCTTTATTTCTGTTGGATTATAGATTTCATATTCATGCAAAAGACACTGAGATACAGTAAAACCTCTATAAATTAATACTCTATAAATTAATAAACACTATAAATTAATAATTTTTGCTGGTCCCAAGTCGGGCCAATGTAAAAATTGACCAAATTCGATAAGATAATAAGATAATAATTATTTTGACACCCCCATATAAAATATAGTCCCAATAATATCATAAATTAATAATCACTTAATATATACATATAAGTAGATATATTAATATATGTTTTTAGGTTTTTATAAAAATGAATTTTCTCCTAGAGTTCACCTCAATAAATAATTTTATGTTAGTATTTTTTTAAACAATAATCTTGTAATATATACTATCACAAGTCATAAAAATAACGAAACTTTCTTTATGTTTTCAATTTTTAAATATGCATCATATTGTTGAAAAAAAACAAATATGCATCATATCCATTTTTTATATATTGGATGTTAAAATATAACAATTGAGGTTATTAATAGAGAAATACATTTGAATTTATGTATATCATTTGTGTAAGTCAATTTATCTATAATATTTGTATTTATAGCCAAATTTCTTTTTTTTCCTAGATATAATATTCACTTTCAAACTACTATATAGTTTATAAAATTTAAAAAATTAGTCTTATTTTTGTAAAATTGTGTCAATTCATATTTTAAAAAAAATCTGAAAACCTAAAAATACGACTATAAATTAATAATTATTAATTTACACTATAAAATAATAAATATTAATTTATAGATAAATTAATATCACTATAAATTAATAAAATATCTTGGTCCCAACATTATTAATTTATAGAGGTTTTACTGTATATAATTTCTAATCCTTAAGCCCATTGAAAGATTGCTAAGTTAGTAAAGTTGGTTAGAGAGCCACTACTTTTTGGAGTACTAGAGGTAGTTATACAAAACTGTACCTCATTTATTTGAGCTCTATAATTAAACTTTACAGTAGATGGAGAGCATAACCTGTAGACACTGAGCTGGAACATATAGTTTTTCCATTCTAAACTGAATTCTGGATTTACTCCACAGTATGGATGATTTCTATCTGTATCTTATATGAGTATGCAGACGACGTTTGAAGCGCAGATTGAACATGATTATCAATTTCTATTACATTTTTTCTTTGACAGTTTGAAATACATCAATGTAGCAATGGTCACTGTCCTGAAGAATGTGACTAATGTGATAACTGCAGTTGGTGAGATGTATCTATTCAACAAGCAACATGACAACAGAGTGTGGGCTGCTCTCTTCTTAATGGTATGTTGGTTCGCTTCAAAAGTATTTCAAACTGATTCCGTACTTTGACCTGAGAGAACTATTCCCACGGACCCTATTCCAAGATGCATATAGAAAGCATTTAAACTAGAGTTTTTGAAAGATATCCATATCAAACAATGATTCCATACTGATTTGGATTTGTTTTCAACAAAATATTCCTTAGCTCTTGTTTTCTCAAAGCATTTTCTGATCATCAAACTTAACCTTTCAAACTGCTTGAATATATAAAGTATTTCTACTGTTCCACAATCAATCTGCCAAGGAAATATAATCATGATTTTTTGTCACGGCCACTCATTGTTATTTCTTATAGTATAGATCTTGAATAAGTAGAAGCTAAAATTTTGATTGCCTGTGCTTCTTTTGGCCCTCATTTGCAGATAATTTCTGCAGTTTCTGGAGGGATAACAGACCTATCATTCAATGCTGTTGGCTATGCGTGGCAGATTGCTAATTGCTTCTTAACTGCATCGTACTCTGTGAGTAAACATTTGATCATTTTTGGTTTCTTTTCTCAAAATGTTGGACTCTTTTGAAGCAATAAACACAAATATGAGAAAGAGAGCACTTAATAACCATGCTTTCATGTTAAGCATTATATGTTGTTTGTTTAAGACTAAGCCAGTAAACGAAATGGTTCTTCTTCACTATAACTAGCACGTTACTGGCTTGATTTTGAGTTGGGAGATACTATTGAGATGCTGAGATTCTGTTACATTAGAAAATATAATAGATTGCAATCCCCAATGGTACTGATAAAGTAGGGATAGCATGGTGGAGATAAGATTTTTGGTGTAAGATTATGAATTCACATTATCAACTTCACACAAGGTTTTCATACCATTTCGTGATTTAGCAACGAAAGTGTTTGGTTCCCATTATTGCATGTCCATAAAAACCAAGACCATGGATAATTCTGCTACCACTTTTGACTAGCTTCTATATTGTTGTTTTGCAGCTAACTTTGAGAAAGACCATGGATACAGCCAAGCAGGTTACTCAATCGGGAAACTTAAACGAGTTCTCCATGGTCTTGCTCAATAATACACTTTCATTACCACTGGGGCTTCTGCTTTCTTTTTCCTTCAACGAGATGGATTATTTGTATCAAACGTGAGTTGTCCTTTTTTCTGTCCTTTTTTCATGTCAATGGAAAATGGTTAGTGTCATTTGAAAGCAAAATGGTTGTCGTATTATATTTGTGCAGGCCTCTTCTGCGATTGCCAGGTTTCTGGATGGTCATGACACTTAGTGGACTTCTAGGATTGGCCATTAGTTTCACTTCAATGTGGTTTCTTCATCAAACTGGAGCAACAACATACAGGTAGCAAATTAGAGCAAGAGAGAGAGACAGTGATAGAGAAACATGCAATTTCAAAACTATACTTTGTAGTGTTGCTCTGCCCAGTCTTGCATTTTTGGTGGTATATTTCTTCTAAACATACATCTTTCATTTTATTCAAAATTCAGCCTGGTGGGATCGCTAAACAAGATACCTTTATCCATTGCGGGGATTGTTCTTTTCAATGTACCAACCAGTTTACAGAACTCAGCAAGCATACTCTTTGGTAAGCGATCTCTTGATCAGTTCCCTTGTCCAACATCTTGAAGAAAACACATATCACTTGTTCTGTGCATTAACCTAAGGTGCCTGAATTGCAGGTCTTGTCGCTGGAGTTGTATTTGCCAGAGCCAAAATGAGGGAGAAGTCCTAATACCCTTCACAACTCCAACACAATTTTCTTACATCAATCAGTATATGACATGGCAAAAGATGACTAAAGCAGAGCAATGATTATATTCACAATACTGCATGTGTTTTTTTTGTAACTACTAAAGCATTCGCTACTCTGTTTGTAGAAAACAATTAGTAAAATATTGATGAATGTATCGATTCTTGAGTGGTAAGATATTAATATTTACTTTTGTATGTGTTCTAACATCACCAAAGTTTCTGTATCATCATCTGCAGTTACATTTCTGCAAATATCTAGGAAATATTATGGCACTTTGATTGGTGATCTCTTCAGATTTGAGTTGCAGAGGATGCAGTTGGAGATCAAGTTGGCTTTACTTGTAAGTACCCTCTTCAGGTCACTGGATTGAGTAAGCCATAAAGACATGTTGAAACTTTAACATGATAGGGAAATGTTTGCTTGTTAGAGGATGAGGAGATTTTGCAGAGCTCTTAAGATATCTGATTGTATTCTACGTTAAAAAAAAAGTTTGGTTTTGCTTTTACTTCCGTGAACCAGACTTGTAACAAGAAAAAACCTTATAAGTTCGTAAATTCCAGAAGAAAGAGACACTTTAGAAAGAAAAAAAGCAAAATCCTTCTGGAGGAGTATTTATCAAGTTTCAGATCAGCAGTTACGTACATCCTCCAGACACAGGTGCAACGCTACAGAAGCTGCAGAAACGAAACACAAACACGCACATCAGATGTGCAAACCAATAACTCTATCCTATCCTAAGTTTTTAACAGACCTACCCAAACCTACCTATTTTACAAAGCATTGATGTAGTTGACGCTCGGTGATGGAGGTAATGTATCCTCACCATCTTCATAGCAAACCCCTCTTGTACGTACATAACTATCAAATTGCCTGAGTGAGGAAATATTTTTAGATCAGTCAGAAACAAACATGATTTAAAGCTCCAGACCGAAGCAAGGAGAACTCACTTGAAAATATATGTTCTGAAATTGGTGGCGAGTTGACTTGTTTGCAGTAGAGGACTATCATAAAAGACCGCCTGTGCTGAATACGGATTATATGGAACAATAGAATAAATCCTCGGGACGTCCCTTTCCTCCCAGACGTCAATGCGGTCGTCAACAATCATTGAGATTTTCGGATGACAGATTCCTCCTTTGAAAACCATTTTGAGGCTTTTCTTGATGTTTGTTGCCACGGAAACAATACGATCTTCCTGCTGCTTGAGACTAATTAAATGGGCTTCTGGATCAAGCAATCTCCAGATTTCTCGGGCGTAATCCCTTTCAGACTTTGTACATACATAAACTTCGAAATTTCTTCGTGCTACTCCTGTTAACGATCTTCTCAACTGATCCCAATCTGGCCGGATTCTCACAAGCATACTAGTTGCTCTAACCTGCTTCGAAAAAAGATCCTTTTCAGTTCCAACGAGTACTAGATAATTATGATAAATACAAAGTTAGATACTCTAGTTACCTGTGGATTAATACGAGTGAATATCATATCCATCTCGCCACATCTGATCACAGGTCTGTGAAATATCTGTTGGCCATCAGATGTTGGACGGACTTCTTCGAGTTCAGCCGTATAAGTTTCTCCGTTAACAACCACGGTGTCATTAGCAATGCACTGCTGAAGAAGACTCATCCCTCCCTGATTTCTCTCCAATTCCATTGTCAGTGCCAGTTTCTTGGTTGGATCAGTCTCCTTTAGAATGCTTGCTTCAAGATTCTTTATTTGTTTTGTAAACAAGCTCGTAGATTTTGCAGACACCAAAGTTTCATCCAGATCAAACACGATGGCTAAGCATCGATTCATAAGCATCTTCAAACATGACTCATAAACACCAGAGGCAACACTGAACACCCAGAAACAGGGGAAATTGTGATTCCTACTCTGCATTGCAACTAATTGAACTTCCACACCGTTGCCGACCAAAACCACGGCAGTCTGAAAAAGAAAGTAAAGAAGATCAAGAATCACCGTCGACTTAACCCAACCAGAACATCTAAATCCACAAGAGCTTATGTTGCTTACCCTGAATTCGCTGTCACATACTCGATGGAGTTCCAATAAATCTTGATGATTATCTGGAGAAGAAGCCTCAAACTTGCAGCGCAAGGCAGAAGAACCGATTGTTTTCAGAATCGCAAGAGGTGGAAATTTTGGGTTACTCGCTGCAGATACGTGATGAATTCTTATCTCATCCTTGTGAAATCTAAAATCTTGGCCTTGATACTCAATTTTGGCTTCACCCAAATTTGAGTACCCATGGTAAACTCTGACGAGAAGACGACTCATCGCAAGAATGAAAATTCAATAGATTCTTTTTTTAGAACTCACAAGATTTCGTAACTGGAGAGATATTTATAAGCGAGAAAACAGAGAATTATTTTTATTTTTGTCTGTTAATATTTTGCACGTGAGATTATTTTTATTTATAAATCACTTAAATTACTAACCATTATTCTAATGAAAACATCTATATTAATATTTTTGAAATACATTTTGGAAAGTAAAATTTTATTTTGTATTATTTGCATAATAAATTCTTGTCATTTAAATAAATAACAAAATTTTAAGATAAAATTTTTGTAATTAAATTACACCAAAAACGCAAAATTAGAAACTAATATTTATTACATTTAACCAAATTTCCTAAAATGTATCTCTAATAAATCGAATTTCTCTCTAATATCTTTATATGATCTTATTTGTTTTAAAATTTACATTATTACATAAACATAAGTATAATAAAAAGACAAATTTTTTTCCGCATATGAAGCAATTTGAATTTTTGAAAATGGATGTATATTACTTAATCGATAAAAGAAAAACATGTATGTACAACGTCCTACATCGGGTAGAAAATTTTAGACAATGGTTCGAAACCATTATAAATATGACTAATATGAGACTTAAAAATCCAAAATCTTGAATGGAAGATTACAACAAAAAAAGTTTTACTAAATTTTAGGGAATCCAAAAATTTAAAATCTTGATTGGTTAAAAATGAGTTTTGGAAAACAAAAACCTATTTTTTAATTTCTAATTTCTAATTTCCTTCTCTCCTTTCATTTTATAGATACCATGTGCTACGCGCGGGTATATTTGTATTGATTGTTTCAAAACGTTATACATTTAGTAATCATTTAAATAATGCAAGTATATATTTATTGATTATTTTAAAATTGTTTTAGACTTAGTAATCATTTATATATACATTGATAAATACTATGCAGAAGTACTATAACATTTTATTTTTGATTTGTTCTAACATAAATGTTCGTTTATTTATATTTTGAGTATCATTTATGTTGTTTAAAAAAATTGTGTTAATAAAAAGGAAAAAGTTATATGTGATTAGTTAAAATATTATTTTTATTTTTTATTCGTGGACAGAAAAATACAAATTTTAAAGATTTGAAATATTTCTGGTCTTTTTCACTTACAACGTTCTGATTGAATCTTATTAGTTAAGTTGTTGTGATATATCAGAAATATATGGTGGGGACTTAACTTCTAAGACTTCCTCATTTTAGTATGTTAATATTATGGGCCTTTTTAATATGTTGGCCCGAAATTTGGAAATGATTTGTGGGTTTTTGGGCGAATTGTTGTATTTTTTATTGTTTACATTATCTCTTTATATATTGTCATAATTTATTTTATTGATTTACGTTTTTCCTTTTTGGATTTGACGTAATTTATATCTCGTTATGCTTATTTTTGTACTATTATATATTTGTTTCTGATTTTATGTTTTATATATTTTTTGTTTTTTCATATGGAACAATTTTTAAATTTAACATATTGGTATAATTCACTTTATATTTAGTTTATTTCATTTAATAATGTTTTTTAGTTAATTTTATTTAGTTTATTAGAAAAAATAGTTAAATTCATATTGGAAACCTTTAAAGAAATATTATTTTTATTTTAACCTTTTTATACTTAAAAAAAATGATAATTCATGTTTCGTTCCGACCTATCTCATTTATGTTGGAAAATTTTGTGAGACATAAATTAGATAGATTTATATTCTTAAAATTTCTTACTTTTTGTTCTATTCCCGTTAAATCTCGTTATAATCTAGGTTTACATCGTGTAAATATAATCAAATTTTGTGTCATATTATTTTTAATTGATATATATATATATATATTTTAAACATTCACTTAAAAACTATAATATATTATTTATAATCGATAATTAGTAAGTTTTTTAACTTTTTAATCAATTATCTTTTTTAGTTTTATAATGTATAATATAAAAAAGACCTTTCATATTCCTTTTTGAAAAAAACTTATTTACATAGGTCTAAATCTTAAAATTAAATGATAAAATGGTATAATTAATTTTTAAAATTAAATAATAAAATGTGGTAAATGATGATTAAGATGATGATGTGGATTAATGAGAAGAGAGAAAAGCTAACTATATATATATAGATATATTAAAAGAGAAGTACAACTTTAATATTCCCCAAATTTATCCTTGAACATGTTTTAAAATTTAGGGGGTGTTATTGGTTTGTGAGTTATATGGAGTTATATGTTAGGTAGAATATGTTGTTATTCAATCAAGATTTTACTAAACTCTTTTAAAGTTTGGTGTTATTAGTTATTGATTTGTAAAAAGTCATTCAAAATCTTAATAAATATGGGGTTATTGGATTGAGAGTTTTACAAAGTCATTAAAAGTTCTGTGTTATTCAATTAAAACAAAAGAATCTCTCACTGTTAATGAATTAAAATTTTATGTTATTGGTTTATGATTTTAAACTCTTTTCTTTACAAAATAAATTCATGAAAAGTATCTTATAAATACAGAGATTGTTTGAGAGATTTTACAAGATTATAGAAAAACTAATCAACAAGATTACCGAAAATTCTCAAACAGTCCTCTAAACTCTCAAACAATCATACAATCTATGATTTTACTAGAGTCATATAAATTCCTTATAAGTTAGAATCCAGTAACACCCCCTCAGTTGTATTTAGACATTTATTAAGGATAGAAGTAGAATAGACATTTAAAGTCAAACAGGTCGGGTCAATTTTGTGAAATTACCCGAAACTATAAACATGAATACTTAGATTTTGGATCTTAATTTGGGTATAGATATAACCCATTAATAATTAATTTCAAAAATATTGTTATAGTTTTCTAAATTAAATATTAAACATTTATAGTTTTCTATAAATAGGTATATTCGATAAAATATATTCCAATATTTCAGGAAACTAGATTAACTATAAATGACACATTCCTATATTTTATGCAATTATGTTAATTATAAATGACCCAGATCCCTTAGTCACCCTTCCCTTAAGATATCTTACCTCGTCGATGCTACTAGCTCTAATGCCACAACTTCCGGCGATGCTACATTCCACTCCGATCATCTGCTCGCCGCCGCCCAAACTTCTCAGACAAAGCATTATCGATCCAGCCAAAGGGAAGCTAGGGTTTTCACTAATGGGCCTTTCCCATTTCAGCCCTTTAAGCTTTTTTCCTTGGCCCATTTTCAGAAGTCTCACCTCAACTCTTTTAAGGCCCAGGTCCGTTTTAAATTATAAATTGATAATTCCTTATGTTATGCTTGTAAGTCAGAATGCTATCAATGGTCGAAGACTCCGTTCGAAGCTTGTGGCTACACTAATACGAGGACTATTCGATGACCTTATTCATAGAGACCCCGAGCCAAATCCCATTATTAAACCTCCACTCCTTTGGAAAGTCGGATATAATTATTTTCTTCAATGTTTAACCGACTACAAGCTTTGTGTGGAATCCCATAACCTCCATGGCCAATGGCTTCATGTCAGGGAGGAACCACCTGCTTTGTTACGGTTTTACATCCATCTCATACCCGAAGACTTATGTACCTTTCAAGATACTCTACCTCTTGTCCAATGGCTATCATTGCATTTCATACCGGTGAACCAAAATGCAAAATGCCACCCTTTCAACGTCACATGAATCATTGTTGATCGTGACTACTTCAAAACTCCTCTATTTTATCGTGGAAGTGTCTGTGCCACACCATAAGGTCGCTTGTGGCTTGTTGATATGACTATGGTCGAACAAGATCCGGAGCTAGAAGACGAGGAGCAGCTTGAAGCGAAGGAAGTATCAAGGATTAGGAAGCTCAACCAAGCAATCAAGAATTTACTTAGGGAGCTTGATAAGAAGCAAGAAGACGTGGTTCAAGACTCCCTCATGAAGATCACCACGCAAGAGGTTCGGTAAAGGGATTAGTGTTGCTTATGCACTCTTTTTCCCTTGTCAAGTTTTGTCCCATTGGGTTTTCTTGATAATGTTTTTAATGAGGCCTAAGTAACACTTTCAAGACCTTTTACCAGGCCCAATTCGTGGGTCCAAGGCCCATCACTTTCTTTGGCTCATTTTCTATCTTTTCTCTTCATTCTTACATTTAATGTTTTTGTTATTTCCAAGACTTGGTGCATTGACTTGCATGAGTGTATTTCCAAGGCACTTGTGCATGTTCTTCTTCTCTCTCTTTCCCCTCTACTATATAATCTCCTCTACCTCTCATTTGTATCTCATCTAATCTTTTATCAAAAACTCTTTCTAAGTTAGATCACCCTCTCTTGTTCTTTCTTTGGTGTGTAATATCCATAGCCAAGTACAAGTTTGGTAAATCAAAGGCTCTTCCGCAACCTTTGTGCGACCATTCGCTCCACATCCTTTGGTCTAAGAGATCCCTCGATCCCTTAGGTGCAAAGCCTATCCTTCCCTCAACTTCAAGAGTGTCGATTCTAGGAGAAACGTATTATGTGGTATCAGAGCACACTCTGAAAAGTTGAGTACTCTATCATCTCTACAATCTTTCATCATTCCATTCCATCTTCTTTTATCTTTCCATTTCTTTTTTGTATTTATTTTCGTCTGTTTTTCTGGATTTTCTGTCATTTTGTATGAATTTTCATAAATATTTGACTAATCCGAAAATTGCAAATTTGATTGTTTTTGAAACTAGAACGAGTCTAGTATTTTACAAAATTATTTCTGGAATTTTTGAACTTGATTTCATAATTTATTTTGTTAAATCGAATTCATCTGTTTTTAGGCATAATTTTCATGTTTTTACTTTGAACTAGTGATTGGCTTTGTGTTGTTTCAATGGCAGGAGACGAGACATCGGAGTCATCAAGTTCAAGAAGAAGTGCTAATAACCAAGCCCTCATCGATGCTTTCTCCAAAATGATGGACGAAAAGCTTTCAAAACAATTTGACGAAAGACTTAAGCCGATCGAAGCACAACTTAAAGGAAAAGAAAAGGTGTCGGCCAAAAAAGTCATCATCTCGAAGGGCGAGAAAAATATAATGGAGAAAAATAGTCAATCCCCGAAGAAGGAGTCGGTTGATAAAATTTCTCCGAGTAGTCACTCATCTCACCGAAGCAGTCGGAGGCCAAAACGTGCGAGAGAAGAGAATCAACCACTCGTAGCCGTCCAAAATCAGAAATGCTCAAGCAACAAGGAAGAACAAAGTGAAACTAAAATTACGGAAAATCTCGCCTCGTTGCAAGCTAATTGTACTCTTTCATCTTTCCAATCTGATGTTGTGCTTGATAAACTAACAAATTTTGAACCGGAGCAACCGAGTAGCATTATTTCCTTTTCACATGTTCTAGAAGAAGCATCGCTAGGAAACACACAAAAGATTGTGCCGTCAAATCGTGAATTGGAACCGCCACCTAAGTTGGAGCCAGAACGTGTCCTTTCACCATAATTATATTTCAACCACTCTGAACCATTTCTACATTTGTACACTTTCTTTTAAAAACTCACGTTTTTCCTATATTCGTGTTAATATATGTATGAATTTATGATTCACAAATTTTTTGAGATATATCATTTCTCTATCTTTTGCAAGCACTCATTTGTCATCATCTTCCATCCCCACAACCAAATCTACCATTTAAGATTCTTCATTGTTGGATATTTATACTGAATTATGAACTATAATTTACCAAAAAAATATTAAAAATAAAATAAAAACATAAGAAAATAAACTATAAACTTTACAGATCTTTTTTTCTTTTCTAAAATATTTATTTTGATAATGCGGATGTATTAAATATTCTGTTCATTCAATATTTTGTTACAAAATTTTGAACATGAAATACTAATTGACAGTAGAGTTCTATCTAAACTTTTCATAAATTAATTATAGTTTTCTAATTTAAAATGTAATCTCTTTCTTGAAATTTTTTTATTTCATATAGGTGCACAAACTTAACAAATTTAGTGATACTAATGTAACGCCCGTGTTCGAAAATAGGTGGTGTCGATCGACACCAAGGGAGGGTGTTGCTCGACACCAACAATTTTCGGTTTTGAACGACCCCCGGGTACGATCGACTGCTTGATGGTACGGTCGAGAAACGTCGGACGGTTCGAGGATCTGTCGGACGAACATCGAGGTTGCTGTCGGATGGGAGAACTCGCTCGTACGAATGAGCGAAGCTCTCGGTGAGTGAACGGTGGAACGATTCAACGACACACGAGTGATGGTAAGCTCGCGATACGGTTGACTCGACGGCGATTGAGCCCGGCTAGATTGTTCGACAAGGGTTTTCGAATCTTTGCTCGGCGAGAGGCCTTTGAGAGAAACGAAGAAATGACGCAAGTGAGAAACTCTAGGGTTTTGATTCAAAACAAGCGTAAATATTACAAGTGAAGAGCAACCTATATATAGGCGCATCCGAGGAAGGAGCCTATTCTTGCCCTAGGCCACGTGTGTGGTCGAGCAGCTTACAACACGCTGGAACAAAAAGACAAAAACTAATAACGATCGAAATTCAAAAGATAAGGATAGGATTTTCGCGTCTTGGGTAAACGCGGGAATGCGCTAGGATTAACTGCCTCGTTAAAACCACCTCGGTAAAACCCATTGGGATAAAAACCGAGGTGGGAAAAAGAGTACAGTCGCTCGCTAACGACTTAAACGTCTTCACCCGATGGTGATGGTGAAGACCGTCCACAATGGCCCCTCGTCTTGGCTTGATGAATCGTCGAAGACTTGCTTGTCCGAGGCTTGATTGTGGACATACTCTTGGAGGAAGAGGTTGAATTGATCTCGGGTGTTCTTCTCCATGCGTCGGCTTCTTGTGGTCACTCCTTGGTTGACAATCGGCACTTGGGGTCGAGTCATCGAGCGAGTTTGTCGAGTGTTGTCGAGCGGTCTGTTGGAAATGTTGACCCGTCCGTGATTTCTTTCGACACTCGTTCCGTCTCAGCCGCCGTCCGTCCGTCCGGGTGTCTCGTATGTCCGTTTAGTTGGTTTGGATGGGTTCGATTTTAATTGCGTTTTGCTTGGGGTTGGTTTGGGATTAACCCTAAGTGACGCTTTTAAAGAGAAAAGGTTGTCCTTGTTCTCTTTTCAGCCGCTTTTAGAAGCTAAGAATAGAGCAGAGAGTGTGAGTTTATCCTTTGGTTCCTTTGAGTGAGTGTTTGGTGAATTTGAAGGTTGTTCTTGGTGGTTCAAGGCTAGAGGAGGTTAGATCCATGGTGTTTGGTGTCTGTGGAGGTTGTTTCACCCTTGCTAGTCCCTGTTTCGTTGCTGTTCCTTCTTGTTTTAGAGGTGAGTGCGTGACTATGGCTGATCTAAGCATGTTTAACCCTTCTTAGATGTGTTTGATTGATTTGGATGGCTGGATTTGTGTTGTATGGCCATGTTTGTGTGTTTTGGTTGCTGTTATTGTATGTTTGAGTGTTAGGGCTCATGGTTGGAGCTTTGGAGGTGATGGATTCGTTCTCTGGAAAGGCGATTCCAGGGTTTCTGCGGGATCGGTGCCGCTCGACACCAATTTTCTGGACAGTTTTTCCGGACAGCGAGTAGTTCGTGTCTTTTTATGCATGGTTTGTTTGTTCTGATTAACCTGATGCATGTTAGATTGGTTAAATATGCTTGTGTGTATAGCCCAGTAGTTGGGAGGATCGCTTCACTGAGTATTTGTGATAATACTCACGCATCTCATTGTGTTTGTGGTGCGGGTAAAGTGTGATCGTGGAATCATGGCGAGGAGAGGAGGATGATCTAGGGTCTCGGTTGTTATGTTTATGAATATGTTTAATTGTTGTTGGAATCTGGTTTAGAAGCATGCTAGGTTGCTGGTGTAAATTGTGGTTATTGAATGATTGGTTAATTAATTATATGATTAATTGGGTTGGTTTAATATGTTTCCGCTGTGTATGATGGTTTATTATTGGGTTAATTCTGTTAAATTAATTAGTAGGTATGAGATTATTAATTAATGTATTTAAAAAAAACGGGTATGGTCTTTTCAACTAATATGGATTATGTCATGTATTCAAATTCTAACAAATGATTGAAGATGAAATATCAACCATTTTATTATTTTGACAACACAAGTTTCCATTTCTCGTTTCATTCATATATAGATAACTATTATGATTGAAAATTAATTATTAACAAATTTTAATTTAGAACCAGTAATATGGTTATTATGGTCAAAGGAGATAATATGATAAATATTTTTATATTAGTATTTTTATGTCTATTAATAAATTTAGAAACTGAGAGCTTTACAAAATTTTATATTTAATAGTTTTCATATCTTTAAATATTTCAAATTTTCCAAATGTGAACCATCCTTCTACTCATAAATACAAATTTAACATCACATTTCTAACTTTTCTCAGTTTTACTAGTTATATCTGTTATACCAGTTTTACGAGTATTACAAATAGGAAAATATTAAAATTTGTTTGGCAAAAAAAAAGATTAAAAAAAAAATCTGAAGCGTATTGCCACGTGTGCAATATGTGTTCACACTTAGTGTTTACACTTTCTGTTTTCACTTTGTGTTCACACTTAGTTATACCCAAGATTGTTGTTGTACCAAAATTGTAAATAGTTGTACTTTTGAGGTTTTTCAATTTAATTAGTTTTACTCACTTTTAGAATTATATTTTTTTGTTGTACAATTGATTTAAGTCTATAAATATATAATTATGAGTTTTCTACGCATTAATATATTTAAAGTTTATAATTCTATAACAATTCCAAAAAACTCAATCAATAATACTACTAGTTATACTACATTAATCAGTATTACCTGTTTTACTAGTTATACTACATTTACCAGTATTACTAGTTATACTCAAAATCGAATCTACTGTCTCGGGTTCTAAACTCTGCAATTCACTATGATTCACACTGAAATCCATTTGTTATCAACTAATTAGCTCAATCGACCCAGACCCATGGTAAAACACCTAATGTGCTAAGCTTTTCAAGCAAAATCCAATCTAGATTTCCAAAATCCAAAACCAAACATATTCAATCAAGAAATTACTCTTATGTAGAAGATTACACCTGCAAATTGAAGGAGAGCTTGATACAATACAAAAAGGTGAAGAAACGGCGGTATTGGAGAGCTCCGGCGAAGAATCGTTGACAGTGGCGGAATCGACAACGGCAATATTGACAACGTCGGGTTTTTTTTGTTCGCTTTTAGTTTTTTTGGTTAATTAATTTAATTAAAGAGAAAATAAAAGATAAAGAAAAGAAAATAGGTGAGGGTAGAATCGGAATAGTATATTTGCTATAATGAAAAGGGTGTATGAAGACTAAAGATGGAGATAAGAGATTAAAATTTTGAAAAAGGATATGAGAGATGATTACTCCTCATAAACCATATAAAATTTTATAATTTCTCATATTTAAAAAGGGGTATTTTTGAAAATGGATAAGTAAAAGGGGGTTTTTTATAAAGAGATACACCAAAAGGAGTATTTTTCAAAACTTCTCAATTAATTTAATAAAATTGGTATTATGCAATCTTCAAATTTATTAAATAAATTCCAATAAAGTCTGTAATTGTTTTAAAAAATATGAATTAAAAAAAAATATTTGCTTCGTTGTGTACTGCGAGTTAATAAATTTGTATAATCAATATTGTTAATAAAATACAGTGTTTTGAATGGCTACAAGTATTTATAGACAACTAGCTAGATTAGGTCTGCGTAAATACGCGTGTAGTAAATGAATATGTTAAATTTTAAATAGAATTTTAAATATAATTTCATTTTTATCTAATAATTTTTCTATACCACTTCATATAAAACTTAATTGTATAATACATCATAGTAAAATTAAATATCAATTTTATGCACTCAATCCTAATTGATAAAAATTATAGGTTCCATGTCAAAATAATACAAGCAAGCAATGGGACCTATTCCAAGAATTCACCCTTAGGGTATGTGAATGGTAGTGGTAGTATCTTCTCTTTCTTTTATTTTTCCAGCTCGTCGACAAGCACCAATACATTTGCACTGAACGCCAGCTTCTAGGGCATAAGAGGAAAGTTTTTGAAAAGAGAATCCGCCGGTTGGAGAATAAGGTCCCCTCTGCCTTGAGTGTGACCCCTACCGGAGGGAGGAGCGAGGGTTTGACTCCATAACTCCAATACATGACCACCTGCTCGCCTAAATTATTATTTAAGGGAGGAATCCAATTGGATTCATTGAAGAGGAGGTGGGCAAGAGCGCCTCCTCGAAATAAAAATTGGCTATGACGAAGCATGTTTTGGAGCCCAAACCCTGATGCGGACATCAAAACAAAATAAACCAAAAGGAAACCAATCAAACCGGCCCACACACCAAACCGGTTTACATGGAGTATTTTGAAGAAAGCTTACCTATATGGAATGCTGAACAAGCTTAAGGGTTATAGTTAATTATTCACCAGCAAATTAACCCTAAGACGTCTAATGGTTTAGGAGGAATCACTTACCAAACAACTGATTTGACGATGGTACATTCTGATGTACTAGCTGAACTACTCACTGACGGACTTGATGTAGTACAAAACCAGATGAAGTTATTCAAAGAAGGCTTTCTTGTACGTTGTACCATGTAATGGTGTGTATGGACAGTTAAAATTGGAGCATAGAAGACACTCTAAACCATTCAAGTTATACTTAGTTGTACTATTACGAAGAACAAGTTATACTTAGTTGTACAATATTCCCAGCCCTATCATAAGAAGACAATCACATAAACGAGTATACACATAAAATCCCCGATGCTCCATATTTGCAGCTCATTCTCTAGAAATCACAGAATTTCAGTGGTAACTCACAAATTGCAAATCCTAAAAGAAGAACAAATCGCAAATTGCAAACCCAGAAGGAAGAAAGAGAAGAAAAGAGAATAAAACCCAACTCTAGTAAACCCTACCTAGCTAACCCGATTCCCCCCTTTCAATTTGTTTTGGTAATTTGAATTTTGAAAAGTATAGGAAAAAAAAAGAAAGGACCAAAACAACAAACACGTCATCCACGTTACACACGTGTAGCCACCAAAATTCACATGTATAGCCGCCAAAAGACACATGTGCAGCCGCCAAAATGCACTAGTTGTACCAAAATTTCAAGTTATACTAGTTTTGACAAGTTGTACATTTTTGATTTTTTTGTTGTAATTAGTTATACCATGTTTAAACTAAATATTTTTAGTTGTACACATGATTTTAATCAATTGAGGTACACATACCACATGTACATGCCTAAATATTTTTGAAAACATTAAAATCTTAGCTTTTCTAATTATATGTTGTTTGCAGTGAGAAAGTGAACCTTAATGTATAAGGTATTTCATGATAAACTTAGAATATGATGAAGAAATCTATAGTGAACTATAATTATTCTTCTTCATTATATATATATATATACTAGATTGGATAAAATAAATAAATTCAAAGTCAAATGTCATGTTTATTATTTTTTTTTTCTTCTATTTTTCTGATATATGCTTATAAAATTCAAATATATACTTATTTTCGATTTTCATTAATTTTATAGGTATATTTTATACTTATTTAATATTTTTATACTTGTAAGAAAAACTAATAAATCAAATTAAAAATCATAAAACCAAGTTTACGACTTCGACATGAAAACTTCGAAATTATCTTCATTCATATCCATATAATACATTTTATTAAGTGTTATAAACAAACTAAACACTACCTAAAACATGTTTATATTTCTTAATAGAGCTTATATTCTTATTGTAAATATTATAAAAATTCTTTGCAATTTCCTCAGTTAAGTTTGTATAACTAATACAAAATAAGTTCTCATGAGTTCCAACTAAGTTCATTTGTTCTTTTTACATAATATGTTTCATAATCATAAATATGATATTCTTTATAATAAACACTCACACTATAATTAATGTTGTGTATAGTACGACTTGTAGCAAATTCAAAATATCATGTAGTACAAGTTGTACGCGTACTACTTATACCTAGTAATACTGGTTGTACCCATCTTAGTTATACCAAATTCTACTAAGTTGTACTACATTCATAAAATCACTAATTTTAGATTTTTTTTTACGATTTAGTTCGATTGAAAGGTAAACATCCATGCATTTATTAATATAAATTGATCCAGATCGATTCTAAGAACAAATATACAAAAATTTCAATGGTATTACGTTGGTTAGGAAGAATTTCAAGTCGCTTATGAAGAATTTCGGGAGAGAGAGGAAAAAGGAAAAAAGAAGATTATACGTTGGTGGGGTCCACTAATTTTTATTTTTCTGATTTTTTTTAGTTTTTTTTTTTAAGTGAATAAAATATTAAAGGATAAAAATGTGATATTTTAATGTAAAGTCAAAGGGTAGTAAGAACATAGAAGGGTAGTATTGAATAAAGACTTTGGTCAAGGGGCATAATAGATTTTTGTTCACTTGATTCTCATGATCTCCTAAATATCCGTTTTTACTCATAAAAGGCAGTAACGAATTAATCAACGGCTCATATCTTCCTGCCATAAAACACTCTATCAATCTTTACCGTCGGTGTGAATACATCCAACGGTCATGATCCGTAAATAAGAGATCTCACATATATATAAAAGGAAAAAAAAACGATATTTCCTTTTCTAAAAGAAACTCAGTTCTTTTCTTTTCTTTCCAAAACTGAAAATAATTTCTTTTTTAGTTTTAACTTTATATGTTTTATTATTGTCACAAAATGGTAATCATTTTGTCCCAGTTTATGACTAAATGAAAACTAGGTACTAACCCGTGCCACGACAAAGGCGATTCGGTGAAGTTAATTTATGTGTATATGGAATGTATTTTGAATATTATGTATGTTTGGAGTTTCCTACAAATACCTCGGCCCAACTTACACTAAAAATGTCCTTGAATATTATGTGCATTATATCTTATACTAAGACTTTTCCATCACAAAAATAATTGTCTTTTAAAGTCTTTAACATACGTTTCGACTAAGTTATGCCTTTTATTAAGAAAACACAAACCTTCTAAACTGACCTTAAAATTACACGATCTACAGATTCATACAGAAGACATAAATTATATTAATGATTAAGAATGTAAACAAAAGTTATTTTATGTTCAAAAGAAATACGGCTTTAGTTGAACCAGTCTAAATTAATGAAATAAGAACGTAACAAGGTAGATTTCTCCAATGCCATAACAATATTATTTCTTATTTTCGATGAAAGAGGAAAGATAATTAGATTATTATAGCTTGTGAGAGGTCCAATGTTTATGTATTTTGGGTAATCTAATTTTATAGTTTTAGTCAAAATATGTTCCACCATATTCAAAATTGATTTGCTAATAGCACATCTTTTAAATCTAAAAAAAAACATATACATGTATGTCCAAATGAGTACGTATTTTCTTAGTTTAATTTCTTTTAAAATTATATTATTGTATATTATATGGGAACTAATTTACTAATAGCAAATACCAAAAAAATCTAATAAATACCAAAAATGAGACTTATGTTCAAAAACCCCACAAACTATTTTTAAAAACAAATCGATAAAGATAAACCCGCACTAGTTAAAGACCTAGTAGTAATATTAAGAAAAATGGTGAATAGCTCACAATTTATTTGGTGATCGAGAATTTAACATTACTAGATTTTTATAATGAATGTTTAATAACAATTTTAAAATATGTATGATACATAAATAATTAAATTTTAGTGGCATTATTTTAAATAGTTTTAACGTCCAAGAATTATTTCAAAAAGTGCTACAAAATGTTAATATAGATTTTTTTTTGTTGTTGTTTTAAGTACCATAAATTGTTTTGGATAAGAAATAGTGAAATACTAACTAAGAAGAGCCATATTGCATATCATTGCGAACTTTCACAAATGTTGAAATGTCGAAATGTAGTACTGTACCACCAAGCACAATGTCTACTCTAACTCTGTTCTCTAATACAAATGTTTAAAGACAACACAAAATAAATGAAGAGTTGCATATTTTGTAAAATGTTCATTGAAAAGCACAATAAACTCAGCTAAACTTCTAACAAGTAACAACAACAATGTAATTTTGAATGTCACATGGACATACAATTACATGCAAAACATCTAAAACAAATTAACTTGAAAATTAATCAGTTTTGGTAATCAAACACCCAAACTTAATTAGGGGTGTTAATTAAACCAAATTATATATTTCTAAATTACATTTTTAAAGAAAGACATAAAATAAGAAAATGAAAGAGTGTTTGTTTATATAGTTACACAAAATCTGAATATTTGGCTAATTAATTAACGTGGGTTCTCTAAAACATAAGTGGACTTTGTTTCATGTGAGTTTATAGGACTCTCAGGCAAATCCATGTCGTCTTCTTGTGTCCATGACCCAACATACTGTTGAACCACAAGAACTGACACAGTGGCTGCAAAGTCTGATGAAGCAAGCAAATCTCCAATGGCACCAAGCTCAGGACACTCACTCCAATCTGTTAAACCAGCTAAGAGAGGAGATGACATACCTTCTCCTCTTCCAACTATAAACAGATCATGAGAACTGTCCATTGATCTCACTGCTGCAACGGTCTCTTCACCATTGGCCACTAGTTTTTCTATATATACAACTGATTCAAAATCTGCATTTGATGTCCTGAATGCATTGATGTACTCATCATCAAACTGTCTTTGCTTTTTATGGTCCATGTTCATCTTTGGTATCTTTAAGTCAGTGTCATTGGTTGCTCGCGTTGAAGCTGTTTCTAGTTCATCTTGGTCATGGATGAAACGTAAAACGGTTAAAGAGATCCCTGGATGTTGAGCCATTCTCCATGCATAGGCTAAGGCTTCTCTGTCGTCTGGACCGCCGAAAAACAGAACGGCAACTTGGAGTGAGACAGTGTTTGAGTTAAGTCTTGTGGCTCCATTGAGTCCTCTGTCTACGAGTATTCCAACGGAACAAGGCGCGTTTTCGAGTAGGTTTTGGTTGACTAAACGGTAAGCCGGGTTAGTAGCTTCCATCCCTCCATCAACTGTTTGTTGTTTGTGAAATGGTATGATTATGAAGGAGACACGTTTGTCTTCTGCTAAGCTACAAACATCTTCATGCATTGTTGAGTAAGGTGAAATAGCTGTTAAAGGTTGAACAGCAACAAAGGCAGCATGTTGTTCGTAGTTTTCGAAGGCGTTGATGATGTGATCTGATTGAGCTTGTGTTCTGTTAAGTGCCGGTCGTCCTGATTTACGAGTGTTGTGGACAATTAGCATTGCGGATGCTCGTCCCGTGAGCTCAACAAGGTGGAGAACGTAGATGCATATAGGAGATCTCTTTGTAGGATGTGAAGCTTCAAGAAGGTTGATTATAGTAGGAACATTACGTGGTGTGTGGACACAAACCAGTACTCGAAACTCGCTGTCTGGCTTCGTCTGTTGGACTGTTCGTCTTTTGTATGAAACAGATTTCTTCACTGGCCTATAAAGGACAGTTACAATAGGAGTGATGACTCCAGTCATAACCAAGGCCACTAGTACCATGGTTGCAAATGTCTCATCATCCAAAACCTTTTGGTCTTTCCCAACATTTAGCACAATCATTTCAACAAGACCTTTGGTGTTCAAGAGTAGGCCAAGAGTGATCCCTTCACGAACTGGCATTCCATGGAAAAACGCAACGATAACCGTACCGATGACTTTTCCAGCACAAGCTAGAAAGATAACAAAGAAAAGAGTGGCCCAAGTGGCAGGACCTTGGATGGAAGCTATATTAGTCTTGAGACCACTTATAGCAAAGAAAAGAGGTAAAAGAAGGCCAGAGACAAAATCTTCAAGCTTCTCAATGAGTGTGAGACCAAGAGGCCCATTGGGAATCACAAGGCCGAAGACAAAGGCTCCAAAGACTGAATGTGTTCCAATTGCGTCAGTGATAAAACCAGAGATCATAACTCCTGTCAAGATGAGGCATATATAGAACTCACTGAAGTTCTCTCCTTCAGGGGTTTTTCTTATGATCCAAGTGATGCCTGGTCTAACAACAAAGACGCAAATGGCAATGAAACCTGCACTAGAGATCATGACCCAAAGGGAGGCAAATGAAGTTTTGTCACTCTCAGCCAATGCAATGGCTAAGGCAAGAAGAATCCAAGCAAACATGTCATTAACCAAGGCGGCAGACATTGATATCCGTCCAATCTCGGTATTTATGAGCTTTAGCTCAGCAAGAATCCTTGCAAGTACCGGGAATGCAGTAACGGATAGTGCAACACCAAGGAAAAGTATATAGGTTCCTTGCCCCAAGTGATCTTCTGATCGGTGCATAGAGAAAGAAAAGGCAGCACCAATGAGGAATGGTAAGACCATACCACCAATAGCGATAGTTAAAGCTCGCTTTCCCGTCTTGCGAACCACCATGATATCCATCTCTACACCCACCAGGAAAAGGAAGTAGAGTAAACCAACATTAGCCATTGTTTCAAGTACCATCACACTTCTTTGTGGGAAGATGGTGTGTGCAAATTTTTGTGAGCGCCCAAACACTGACGGTCCTAGCACAATTCCACCCTGAGCATTAAGATTAAATGATATGTTTTAAAATGTTAGCAATGTCACATTGGAAATTTTTTTTAAAAAAACTTAAAAGAGTAAAATATATAAAGAATATGTGTTAGTCCACTTATCTTCATTAAAAGAATATTTGTTATAGTCTACTTATTGTCAATTGGTTTTGAGTTTGAAAACTTCTTTATCACGGATAAAAAAGAACTAGACATTAAAAGAGCCTTTGTAGTTTTTACTTACAAGGATCTCGGAGATAACACGAGGTTGGCGAAAGGGCTTGAGGATAAAGACGAAGAAACGAGTGACGACGACAACCAAGGTAAGCTGAAGAACGAAGAGCGGTAGCGAGAAATCGAGAGGGTTATCGCCTTGCCAAACTCCATTGGTGGTGATCATGCTAGGTGCATAACATATTATAGAAGCCTCCGCACCATTTTCTTCACTTGTAGCCATTTTGAGATCCTAAGAAAAACTTGAAGATTGAAAAGGTTTGTTGTGTGTTAACTTGGAGGAATATACATACATACGCATTAAGGTCATATGAGAGGAAAGGAAATGGATTCAAAGTTGGTGGTGTTCCGTGTCATCCTCTTTGCTCAACGAGTCTTCATCATTCTATTTTTGGTCTTCTTTTCTTTTATTAGAAACAATCACAAAATTATTTTCAGGTGCTTTGATAACCTTTACAAAAATTAAATTCTTGATGTTACATGAATAATTACAACCTCTTTTTTAAATGTGTTTTTGCATACACAAAATGTAGATTTTATAGTCATTCATAGAACGAAAAAGGACAAATTTTAGTCACCTATTTTCTAAAAAAAGTTATGGAATGAATAAGAGAATCATTAAAAGTATGATAAATTAAAAATATGATCACATATGTAACATATATAAGCAACAAATATTATGTTTTTTTCCTTGTATAGGCATCAAACATATTGTTTTCATATGTTAAAGTTTGTCGTCTTTTGCTCTTTATAATTACTCTATTTTGGTTGATGACACAGCGATATCCATAAAAAAAGAAAAACTATGTATTGTAAGGGCAATAATTCTGAAAATCACATTTTTTATATAAATTATAGAACTCAACATGTAGTAATTATATATTATGAATATAACTAAACATCATATCCATTTGACTTATAGCTGTGTATCTCATTTAAAAAAATAAAAAATAGTTTAATATATATATATATATATATATATATATATCCCCTCTTTTTTAAAAGGGAAGTACATTATAAAATAAACATCACTAATGATACTTAATTACATTCAAATGCCATTACAAATATAAGTTTTAAGGGATGAATTAATAATAATCAATAAGGATAAATATGTGAAATACTCATTTATTCAATTTAATTAAATTGTGAAACAAAAATACATTATTAATTGGTTTTTAAATGAATGACCAATCAAAATAAACATAGAAGATTTGATATCTAACTTATCATATTTATTTGTTATTAATTATTATACTTCACCTTTCATCTTTATATGATTAATTTTGTGTGAAACAAATAACTCATCATATCATTCATATAAAAATAAAAATGTGGATTTGTTTTTACATATGCCATGATTTAAAATTTTGAAAAATATATAAACTGTTCAATTTATAAAGAAAAAATTGTAACGGTCAAGATTTAAATAAAATTTTATATACTACAATAAACTTTTAAAATCTTTTAATTTGGAAAATATAAAAATAATTTTTTTTTACATATCATAATTTTTTAGATAACAAGATAAAACTTACAAAACTATAATTTGATATTTTCAAACAAATATATTTACAATATTTATTACAAAGGACGAGTCAACTATATGATAGTTAGAGTTATGATCATTATAACACATCAAAACTTTGATTTAAAATATAAGATATAGAAAATTATGTAAAATATATAAACCTGTGCTGTCGCACGGGTACTGATCTAATTTGATATTATTTTATGAAATTTTAATTTGATATTATTTTATAAAATTTTTAAGCATTTGTGATCTAGTAACTAGTAGCTTCAAGAAAAATAGATGAATATTAGACTTTTGTTTACGACAATAACACTACGAAGTACGAATAATGAAAGATCACACACACACACACATATATATATATATATATATATATCCATAATAATGTTATTACGATTTTGGTACTCTCATTGACGTATATTCACTAATTATTCTCTTATTCTTTTGAGGTGTCAATTTTGTGTTACAGCCACAAAATATATTTGTCATTACAATTTTGGATGTTTAACTTGTCAAAAACAAAAGAATTCAGAAAATAAATATTTTTTTTTTCTTGAAGACGTCGGCAAACTTTTTTTAACAAAAATATAAATTCATTTTCATGAAAATCAGAAATGAGTGAAGTCAATCACAAAGTTCTATAATAAAGATTTTTACGAATATGGAAGTAAAAATGAATAAATAATGTTGTACAAAAGGAACACGTGACTCTTCATTTCTTGGAAAAGTTACAGAGAAGCGAGAAGAACAATGGCATGTGAACCAAAACCACTCTCTTTCTCTATTTGCTATAAGAAAACAATGGCCCGTGACAAAACTTAACATTTTCAACTCTCTTCACACTTAAATCCAATACAAGTTTACAGAAGTTGAGCTGTCTTTTGAACCATTATGTAATGACCAATCCATAATACTAATCAAAGTTTTATTATAATAACCATACAAGACAACATATATGATCAAAGTTCTATTACTTGTCCTTTTTCTTAAAGCTACTATAGCATTAGAGAAAGAGAGAAAAAGAGAGAGAACAAAGCTTCTTCATCAAATGGAGAAGGAAGGTTGTGAGATTGAAGCTTTAGATATTGATTATAACATCTTTGAAAGGAAGATTAATGTTGATCCTTTCGGGTTCTTTGCTAAGAAACCGCGGCCGGAAGCTGACCAGACGGTTAAGACAGAGGAAGAGTCATGGAAGATAGAGGGTGGAACTGGCAACAAAGTCAAGCATGTACTTAAAGGAGTGACTTGTAGAGCCAAACCTTGGGAGATTCTTGCCATTGTTGGTCCAAGTGGTGCAGGGAAGTCTTCCTTGCTTGAAATTCTAGCTGCTAGACTCATCCCTCAAGCCGGGTCGGTTTTTGTTAACAAGAGACCTGTGGATAGAGCCAATTTCAAGAAAATCTCTGGTTATGTCACTCAGAAGGATACTCTGTTTCCTTTGCTTACGGTGGAGGAAACCCTTCTGTTCAGTGCTAAGCTGCGTTTAAAGTTCCCTGCTGATGAGTTGAGATCACGGGTTAAGTCGTTGGTTCATGAGCTTGGGCTTGAAGCTGTAGCTACTGCTCGTGTTGGAGATGATAACGTTAGAGGGATATCGGGTGGAGAGAGACGCCGTGTCTCCATAGGAGTTGAAGTTATTCACGACCCCAAAGTTTTGATCCTTGATGAGCCGACCTCTGGTCTTGATAGTACTTCGGCTCTGCAGATCATAGACATGCTAAAGCACATGGCTGAAACACGAGGTCGGACCATAATTCTGACTATCCATCAACCGGGATTTCGGATAGTCAAACAGTTCAATTCTGTTCTTTTGTTGGCCAATGGCTCGACCTTAAAGCTGGGCTCGGTGGATCAGCTTGGAGTGTACTTACAGTCAAATGGTTTGCAACCTCCACTCCATGAAAACATCGTTGAATTTGCCATTGAATCAATCGAAGCCATCACAAAACAGCAACGTCTACAGGAAACCAGAAGAGAAGCTCAAATCCTAACATCACAAAAAACATTACAAGAGAAGAGATCAGAAGAAAGTCAAGGGGAGAGCAGAAGTGGCAAATTTACACTACAACAGCTGTTTCAACAAACAAGGGTCGCTGATGTAGGAACAATGAATATAGCATCAGAGTTCACTAGAGATTTTGCAAATTCAAGACTGGAAGAAACTATGATACTCACCCACAGGTTCTCCAAGAACATTTTCAGAACCAAGGAGCTTTTCGCTTGCAGGACTGTTCAGATGTTAGGTTCAGGAATTGTCCTAGGTCTGATTTTTCATAATCTCAAAGACGATTTAAAAGGTGCACGAGAAAGAGTCGGGCTCTTTGCATTCATATTGACCTTCCTGCTTACTTCAACAATAGAGGCACTCCCTATATTTCTGCAAGAAAGAGAGATTCTGATGAAGGAAACATCCAGTGGAAGCTACCGAGTGTCCTCATATGCTGTCGCTAATGGACTTGTTTACTTGCCATTTCTTCTCATCCTAGCTATTCTATTCTCCATCCCAGTGTACTGGCTGGTGGGACTGAACCCTAATTTCATGGCATTTCTGCACTTTTTGCTCCTAATATGGTTGATCCTCTACACAGCAAACTCAGTGGTTGTGTGCTTTAGTGCACTGGTTCCTAATTTCATTGTTGGAAACTCGGTGATTTCCGGTGTGATGGGTTCCTTCTTTCTGTTTTCCGGCTACTTCATATCAAACCATGAGATCCCTGGCTACTGGATTTTCATGCACTACATATCCTTGTTTAAGTACCCGTTCGAAGGATTCCTGATTAACGAGTTCTCCAAATCAAACAAGTGTTTGGAGTATGGATTTGGAAAATGCTTGATGACAGAGGAGGATCTACTAAAAGAAGAAAGGTATGGAGAGGAAAATAGATGGAGAAACGTTGTGATCATGCTATGTTTTGTCTTGCTCTACAGGTTCATTTCCTATGTGATTCTGCGGTGTAGATGTTCACAAAGAAGTTTTAAAACCACTCTTGTTTAATATATATGGTAGCAATATATATCTTTTCTGAAAAACATTGGGTTACAGGTTTGTTAATGTGTTTAAATATTTACTTCGTACTGCAGCCAAAGATGTTAAAGAAAGTGTTGTTTATGCAAAGGGAAATTTCCATTGATTCTATTTCCTTAAGTTTTTTCAAGTAAAGAGAACAAATCCAGCAAAAAGCACTTACATGGCATTGTCCCAAAGAAGACTAGACGATAGTGATCCAGTTTCGGCATGATCTTGTTCCTGTCTCATCTCTGCTATTAGAATATCAAGAAGTGAGTGTATCTGCTTTTTTCGAGGATGCCTTTTGTCTTTAACCATGAAAACATGAAGATGTCCTAGTATCTTTATCCAACTACACCCTGGCTGCTTCGTGACTCCTTCTTTCTTCATCAACTTTCGTACATTTATCACATCCTCCCATTTTCCGACCTCAGCGTACATGTTAGAAAGAAGAACATATGGTCCTGAATTTGACGCCTCTACTTCTAGAAGCTTCTCTGCAACGTATTTACCTATCATGATGTTTCTATGTACTTTACAAGCAGCAAGCAGTGAACCCCATATAACAGAATCTGGTTGCATAGGCATCTCCTCGACCATGCTTTTTGCTTCTTCGAGAAATCCGGCTCGACCAAGCAAATCAACCATGCACGTATAGTGATCCCTAAGAGGAGCCACACCAAAATCTCTGGTCATGGAAGAAAAGTAGTGTCGTCCTTCTTCAACAAATCCAGCATGTCCGCAAGCAGAGAGAACACCAATCATGGTAACGTGATCTGGTTTTTCTCCAGAATCAAGCATTTCTTTGAACAGCTCAAGAGCCTCATTTCCATAACCATTCTGTGCAAATCCAACAATCATCGCGTTCCAGGAAACACAATCTCTTTCCATCATCTTCCTAAATACAAGATAGCCATCTTCTACACAACCACATTTTACATACATATCTATCAAGGAATTGCCAACAAATATATCAGCTTCTTCACCAGATTGAAACTTAAACCCATGCTTCAACACATGGACATGAGCCTGCATGCCTAGATGTAACTCTGCAAGATCTGCACATGCCTTGAGTATATTTGCAAAGGTATAGTGGGTCGGGCATACTGATTCCCTCTTTAAGAGACAAAAAAGACTCAGTGCTTCTTCGTTTTCCCCATTTTGCGTATAGCCAGAAATTAGCGCATTCCATGAAACAATATTCCTCTCCGTCATTTTAGTGAACATGAGTCTAGCTGCCTTAGTGCTTGCAGCCATAGCGTACCCACTGATCATGGAAGTTTCTGCAATTACATTTCTGATAGGCATGCTATCAAATATGAACCTAGCTTCACTTATTTTGCTGCACTTTGCATACATATCCACAAACGCATTGGTTAGAATTATGTCATTCCTTAACTTATCGTTTTTAACAACACGGGCATGAACTTCCTGACCAACCTTAATCGCCGACAAGCTCGCACAGGCACTAATCACACTTGCTAATGTAACCTCATCTGGCTCAACCCAAGATTCCAACATCACTTGGAAAACCTTGAGAGCTTCCACCGCAGGACCATTTTGTTCATAGCATGTAATCAAACTATTCCAAGAAACAACATTTCTATCACCCATCTCATCAAAAACCCGCTGAGCATCATCAACATTACCACATTTCGAATACATATCAACAAGAGCAGAACCTATATACACATCTGACAAACCAGGCGATTTCGCAATCAAAGAATGTATCTGTACACCCCTATTAATATCATTCAAACCCGAACAAGCGCTAAGACCACTAGCAAAACTATATTCATTCAACACAAACCCTTCCTTATGCATCATACCAAAATAACACAAAGCCTCTTCACATCTATCATGCTGAGCAAAACCCGAAACCATGGAATTCCAAGTACACTGATCACGTTCAGGAACTAACCAGAACAAAGAATCAGCTTCATCTAAAAACCCTAACTTGGTCAAAGCCGTCAAAACAGAGTTCCAAGTGTAAACATTTCGTTCAGGCATTTCGTCGAACACTTGGCGACCATTCTCAAGCGACCCACATTTCGCATAAGCGTCAATGAGACGGTTCTGTATAAAGGTTTCATTTTTGAAACCGGATTTGAGAATACAAGCATGGACACAACGGACATCAGTTGCTGATAACTTGGTCCGGATGCATGAATCAAGAAGCTTTGCGAATGGTGAAGAATCCGTGAGAGAAGAGAGATCAGCAGCAAGCTTGAGAAATAATTGTCTTGTCATTACATTATCGTCGTTTGCAGAACATTGAACATGATACTTGTTTCTCTCTAAACATCTTTGTGTGTGGGATTTTGAGTAGAGAAGTAAGTAAAGGCGCGGGTTTCTTATGAATCAGATAATGCTCAACCGTATATACCGGACCAAACTGCTCGACTATTAACCGTACCGAACCGGGATAACTGGACCAAAAATATAAAATATTTAACTTTCATATTTATAAAACTATACTTTAAATATTAAATACACTAGAATCTAGAGATATGTAATTACAGAATTTCTTCCTGCTAAAGAAATATCCGCCTAAATTCGATTAATTTAACAAATAACTTTCAAATTAGTTTCTGAGTAATCCTCGTTTAATTTTTGAATTTTTGGTTAGACGCTAGGCCCACTTTGACCGCCCAACTAGCGCCTAGCAATTTTTAAAACAAGTCCATACCATCTATGCTATATGTCTACCTAAGTATCCATTAAAATAACACTTTTTCATCTAATTTTATGTATATTTAGTATATACTAATGTTACTTGTATTTAATATAAAATTTCATTAAATAAAAAAATATTAAATTAAATAATTGGAATTTAAAAAATGGAAAAAAATTATCAATAGTAATTATAATATTTAAATTTTAATGAAAATAAATTTTGACATGATCATACTTCAAGTTTTTAAATATGTTAATGAAATTAAGAGTAGAAGAAATTATTAAATATATGATAGAGTAAAACAAAATTTATGTGACTGTATTCAAAAAAACTATAAACCAGAAAATAAAATTTAAAGTTAAATATTAGTTCCTAAAAAGAACACGACAAAGGGTTTATTTTAGAAATAATATCATGCATAGTCACTTTATTTAAAGTAATTATAGAAAGAGTAACTTTCTCAATTCACAATGATATGGGCTAAATATTGTTCTTTATATTTTTCCATAATATCTAATTTGACATTGTAATTAAAACTCACACCCTCTCTCATACAATTATGCATCTCCTTCTTCTTCTTCTCTGATAAGATCCTCCTAGAATCGACACTCGTGAAGTTGAGAAGTTGATAGGCTTTGCACCCAAAATATCGTGAGATCACTTAGATCAAAGGTCGCACAAAGGTTGCAGAAAGGCCTTTGATTTACTGGACTTGAACTCGTCGTTGGATATTACGCGCTAAAAAGAAAAAGAGAGTGATCTAACTTTAGAAAAAGATTTTGATAAAAAGAATAGATGAGTTACAAATGAGAACTACAAGAGGATTATATAGGAGAGGAGGATGAAGGAGAAGAGGGGAGAGAAGAAGTACATACAAGAGCATGCACAAAGGGAGAACACATGCAAGAGCATGCACAAGCCCACACTCATGCAAGCTCATGAAAATTGTCTTGGAAGTTACAAAAGAAATAAATGCAAAAATGAAGATAGAAGATAGAAAATAGGCCAAAGCAAATTAAAGTGATGGGCCTTGGACCCACAAATTTAGCTTGATCAAAAGCCTTGAAAGTGTTACTTAGGCCTCATTAAAAACTTTATCAGAAAACCAATTGGGAAAAACTTGACAAGAGAAAAATAGTGCATAAGCAACACTTAACCATTTACCGAACCTCTTGAGCTGTGACCATCATGTGAGAGACTTGAACCAAGACTTCTTCGTTCTTGTTTAACTCTATAAGAAGGCCATTGATTTCTTGGTTGAGCTTCTTCAACCTTGATCGCGTTAGAGGACCCGTCGAAATGATTAATGCTTTCTCCGCTTCGAGCTGCTTATCGGCTACGTGTTGCTCCTTATCTTTGTGCTTCTCCTTGTTTTCGTGTTGTTCCTCGCCTACGGCTTCCTCCGCTATGTGTTGTGGGTCTTGTTTGACCATAGTCATATCATGTCCTCCGTCTTGAAAAAGATTTGTTCTTAAATCTGTTTCATCTACAATAAAAGGAGATAGATCAGAAACTTAAAGCTTGAAATAATATTGTACTTACCTTGGAGATCAATTTGATAGGAATTGTCATTGATCCGTTTTGTGATGGTGAATGTTCCATCGATCCTTGGCTTCAACTTGCTACTTCGCTCGGCCGGGAAATCTTTCCTTCCTCAAGTGAATCCACATTTGGTCACATTTCTCGAAGACCATGCGTCGTAATCCCTTGTTAGCTTTCTCCACGTACTTCTTCGTTTTCTCCTCAATGTTTTTTCGAGCGCTCTCATGGATTTGCTGCACCATTTCGGCCTTCCTTTTGCCATCAAAGCTTGGTATTACACTCAAAGGTAAAGGCATCAAATCCAAAGGAGAAGTGTGATTGAACCCATAAATAATTTGAAATGGTGAAAATTTAGAAGCATAATGAACGACATGATCGTATGCAAATTCTACATGAGACAAACATTCTTCCGAAATTCTAAGATTCTTTTTGATCAATGTGTGCAAGAGAGTGTCTAGGGTTCTATTAACTACTTCCGTTGGTCCATCGATTTTCGGATGGCTTGTAGTAGAGAATAGCTTAGATCCAAGTTTAAACCAAAATGTTTTCCAAAAGTAACTAACAAACTTGGTATCTCTATCTAAAACAATGGTTCTAGGCATGCCATGCAAACGAAAAACTTCCTTAAAGAACAAGTTAGCAATATGAGATGCATCATCAGTTTTATGACAAGCAATGAAATGTGCCATCTTAGAAAACCTATTAATGACCACAAAGATCGAATCTTTTCCAGTTTTAATATAGGCAATCGAAGGGCAAAATTCATTGATATGTCAGTACAAGGATGAGAAGGAATGGGTAAAGGAGTATAAAAACCGTTCATCTGGACTTTGGACTTAGCCTTTTTACATGTGACACACCTTCCACATATACGCTGAAAAGACCCAATCCGTTTTTTTTTAAATTCATTAATTAATAGTCTTATACCTACTAATTAATCTAACCGAATTTACCCAACAATAAACCATCATGCACAGCAGAAACATATTGAACCAACACCAATTAATCATAATTTTAATCAACCAGTCATTCAATAACCACAATTACACCAATCACCTAGCATTCCTCTAAAACAAGTTCCAATAACAATTAACATAATCATAAATATATAAACCGAGACCCAGATCATCCTCCTTCTCATTGCCATGATTCCATGTCACACCTTTTTTGCACCACAAACACAATGAGATGCATGAGTATTACCACAAATACTCAGTGAAGCGATCCTCCCATCCACTGGGCTAAACACACAAACATATTAAACCAATCTAACATGCATCAAATTAACCAAAACAAAGAAAACATGCATAAAAAACACGAACTACTCGCTGTCCTAAAATTGATGTCCAGAATAACTGTCCAGATATTGGTGTCGAGCGACACCGATCCCGCAGAACCCTGAAATCGCCTCTCAACTCTCCTTAGGACGAATTCATCACCTCCAAAGCTCCAGCCATGAGCTCTAATACTCAAACATGCAATAACAGAAACAAAACACACAAACATGGCGACACAAAACAATTCCAGCCACCCAAATCAATCAAACACACATCATAAGGGTTAAACATGCTCAGATCAGCCATATTCACACACTCACCTATGGTACAAGAGGATATGTGGACTCAACACCACAAACAGAGCCACAACAACCTCCTAACCACCATAGCTACGAACTATTCTTGATCTCTTCTTAAAGCAACTAGAAACTAGCCTTCCTAATCCTCCAAACTCTTCCAAAGTCTCTCTCCAAGCCTCTGGATCCACACTTAGTACTCTCTCCCTTTTCCTCTTCCTCTTTAGTTTCAAGAAGAGACAAAACCCAAAACTAAAAAGAAAAGAGGCTGCCACGAGTTTAAGTCGACCTAGGGGTGCCCCCAAACCAAAACTGAGCCAAACCGACGATTTAAAAGCTAAACCGTCTAACCCAATTTTATCGGTCGACACAACCAAAATTTCAGACACGGGTTTTATAATTCTCCGCCCCCCCCCCACTAACATGGATTCGTCCTTGAATCTTCAACATCGTCTATTCGTAACACGCAATTCACCACTGTCACAACGGTTCACCAGTGATGTGTGTCGATCGACACCAATATTCTGTATCGCGAGGATGGTAGCGAGTGTCAATCGACACCAGTGGCGAGTGTCGATCGACACCAGTGGCGAGTGTCGATCGACACTACTCGTCATGTCGGATTATGTGGTCTTTTTCATTTTCACTTTATTATTGTTGGTTATTGCTTGAATGTGAATTATGCTACTTGTGTGTATAGCCAGTTGTGGGGATGAATGCCTCACTAAGTATTTATGAAAATACTTATGCATCTCTTTTTGTGATGCATGTAAAGGAAATGTGTGATCGTGGAATCATGGGAAGGAGAGAATAATGATATGGGGACTCGCTGGTTGTGTCGTGATTTTATGTTATTGTATTGTTAGGTTGTTAGTTCTGGAATCTAGAAACATGTTAGGATGCTTTTCTTTTTTGGATAATGACTAGTTTGAATATTGTTGGAATGCTGGTTTAATGCAATTGATTTACTTGGATTGTTTGGTTAAGTCTTTGGCTAGTTATTGTTTATGATTGGTTAAATTGGAATTGTTGGTTAACCGGTTAAAATTAGAATTGGATGGTTTAAATTGATTTAGGACCGGTTCAACTGGTTTAGATGGTTTAAATTAATTTTGTCCAGTTTAGCTGGTTTGAATTAATTGGGTTAATCAGGTTTGCATGATTTTAAAAAAAAACGGGCTGGGTCTTTTCAAGTATTCTTGGGCATTTTATTCAACCATAACATTCCTCGGGGCTTGGCTAGTCTTCTCCTTTTGATTTTGCTCGCCCTCCGAGATGATAACTTCTTCGGTTGAGACCTTTTCTTGTCCTTAAAGATGTTCCTTGATCGGCTTAAGTTGTTCTTAAGCTTTTTGTCCATCAATTTTTCCATTTGCTTTGTGATAGAATCGATGTTGATTTGGTTGTTAGCACTTCAACCCGAAATTGATGACTCGAACGTCACCATCCCTGCCAATGAAAACAAAACAAAACCAGTAACTAGTTCAAGGAAAGATATCAAAAAAATAAATTTCCTAAGAACATATGAACAAAATTAAGAAACGAAATGTAACAAAATGATGAAATGAAAGTTGGTAGATTCGAAAGAGAACTCAACTTTCAGGCGTGCTCTAATACCACTTGGTAAACATTTATCTTTCTAGAAGAGGAAAAAAATCTACAATTTAGATTAATTATAAACAAAGTGAAATTTTATAATGAACCTTTAAAGTTTAAACGTGAAGAAGAAAATAAAAATACTACTTTAGTATGTTTCTCTTTGAAAAAATAAAAGATACTCCCTTTTATTTAATCAAAAAGTCCATTTTAGTGTAAAACATTAAATTTTATTACACAATTACAGTAAGAAACCACAAAAATTAAATATTTTACTGCTATAAAAATGTAATTGAGTAATTAATAACTTTTATAATCCAATCCATTTTATCAAAATTTAGTAATGATATGTTAGACCTTAACAAAAGTTGTTCAAGTTATATACCATGTGATACACATCTGGATATCGGTTACACATGCCTATGATATAACCTTGTTAGTTCTTTTCGTTGTCAAACACAGTATTAATATGTCTGAGCTACTACACATGTTAACTTTTAAAGCCAAAGAAGAGCAAAAGATAAACCACTCTCTTCCGTCTAAAGGAAAACTTCTTTCGTTCTTCATCTTCATCATGACTACTGCATCTTGTTCAATAACCTAAGTCGAGCAGTTGTCGATGTGTTCGATACTACATGTGAATTGTTCAAGAGAATTTTTGTGGTGTTTTGAAAACTAAACAAATTTTTGTATTTTGGGAAAAAAAACTTACAATGTTGTATTTTAGGGAATTGTTTTTTGTTTGTTTAGGAAACGTAAGTTTATGCAGAGCACTTGATAAAATTAGGTGCTACTGATACCACTTTATAAAACTTTCCTAGAATCGACACTCTTGAGGTTGAGAAACAGCTAGACTTTAGATCCAAGAGATCGTGAGATAACTTGGATCAAAGGATGTGGATCGATTGGTCGCACAAATTTTGCTGAAAGGCCTTTGAATTACGAAACTTGAACTCAACGTTGGATATTACGCACCAAAGAGAAGAACAAGAGATTAATCTAACTTTACAAGAGTTTTTGATAAAAACTCAACTCAAATTTCCTTACATAACAAATCAATGATCCAAAAAAAAAATTATTGCCTATATTACAGCTATTATATAGAGTGTTGCCTATATTATTATTTTTAATTGTATAGTTATGGTAGATTTTCATGGAAAAAGAAGAAGATTTTTCTCTCTTTTTTTTTGGTATTCCAAAGGTACAAAAAAAAGAAGACTATTAGCTGGTTTGTATTAGGTTTTCATTGAAAATTTTATTAAATGGACTGTCGATTGCAATATGTGCCAAATCTATTGAAAGTCTACCATAACTCTCCAATTAAAAAAATAATAATATAGACAAGACTCTATATAATATATGTAACTTTGACTTAGCTAATTTTCATCATAACATTGATAATTTGTAAAATATATAAATGCAGAGAAAAGAGATGTAGAACTCTTACTTCATCGAGCAACTGTGCTCTTACGCTTTCATAATTCTCTTCACAGTTCTTTAAGAGCTTACTTGTCATGTACTCCTTCCATGGATTAGTCACTTTCTTGACCTGCAACTTTTGAATTCAGGTATCATTAACAATCTACTTAAAACGAAATATAATGGTTTACTCTTATCTTTCATTTCTTAAAAGCACAAAATACAAATGATAAGAAGTATAACCAAATATAAAATTATTACGTACCTTATCATATCTATATCTATATATATATTTAATGTTGGTTTTTGAAAAAAGGCTTGATATATATATATATATATATATATATATATATATATATATATATAATTTATTTATTTAATTTTTGGTTATCATCCACCTTAGCCATGGAAGACAAATAGTTCATATCCTTCTTGATGCCCAAAATCTACAAGCATCCATAAGAAATGTGGAGAAGAATAATAAAAGAAACTAAATGCCAAGGTAATATTTGAAATCATTAAATTCAGCAAAACGAGAAGCATAAAAAAATCAACTTTAGAGAAACTGAATCAGAAGAACCAAATAAAACCCAACAATATATAAATAAAAAAGCACAAAAATGTTGACAAAGGAAGGAATCTTGTTTTTAATCAAGATATTAATATGTTGCAACAAGGAAAAGAAAACATATAAATGCGAAAGTTCAAACCCAGAAAACTTGATTCTGCAAGATCATAAAAGAAAGAATAGTTCTTTGAAAATGGTCTGCCCTTTAAAGGAAAGCAGTTTATTTTAATTTATTCGGGACACTAAAGGGAAACACTAAGAAAGACTAGTTCACCTCTGTGTTACGATTGATAAATAGATTAAAAAATAAAATAAAATATAAAAATAATAAGATATCCCTAACCATTTTAATACCAGAGGAAACGAATAATCAATATAATTATCTCAAAAGAGTGTAGAGCATTTCCGATGGTAAGAACCCTTGAGGGATTCTAATATTTATTTTAAATACAAATTTTGCTAAATTTAAAACTAAAAACCTTATTAGAAGTTGTTAAGACCACACAGCTAATGCAGATAAGTTTAGAGACTTAGAGTGATCTAGGTTTAAGATTGTAGTTTGAGAAATCATTGAGATCGTACTCCATGGATTAAGGGTTTGAAAACAGGATTTATAATTAGTTATCAGATACAATTAGTATCAATATGGTTTTATAAGTTTGTGAAGTAATTAAATATAAGAATATTACTACTTGAGGTAGTTTAGCTTAGCGATAGGAAGAAGTATGTGGTCCATTTATTGGTGTAAGTGTAACGTAATGAACTCTAACACACAAAATAAAGATTCTTTGTTGCTTTAAAAGATTAGTAATGGGTTCCTCTGAAAATAGAAACATGTCTTGCAACTGACGGGAAATGTATTTTTTTCCAATTTAGTACTGTTATCTTTTTTTTTTTGTTAAAGTTGTAGCTAGCTTGGTCATCATGTCATTCTAGAAACTGCTTTTGATAGTGACGAGATGAATATAGTATATATATAAATTAGATGAGTTCCAATTTCCAACACGTTATATTTATAAGAATTGAGTAGTTTAAAATGAAATTTAATATTTAGTATTAAAAAATTAGTATAAGATTTTAGTATATAGACGAAAAAGCTATAACGACTAATTTTGAAACCACAAATTGATTAAGAAAAAAAATGACCCTAAACTTGAAATGAATACAAAATTGATCCTTTATACTCGAATTGAATAAGAAAGCCAACGAAGCATAAATAAAAGAGATAGAGAAGCCTAAAGAAAATGGTATGTACATAACTTTATCAATAGTGTGTGAGTATGTAAGTGAAAAGGAAGAAGAAGAAGGATTTGAATGGGTGGAGAGAGAATGAATGATTTTAGTTAGGTAGAAAAAAATTTATAAGGGAAAGGTTGAAAGCCAAAATGGAACAATATTTACCCAATATCCCACCAAATTTGGAAAGTGACTTAAAGTGAGATTTTTTTGAGTAAGTGACTATGGGCGCAAATAACCCTTATTAATAGTGTGTGAGTATGTAAGTGAAAAGGTATAAGAATAAGAATTTGAATGGGTGGAGAGAGAATGTAAGATTGTAAATAGATATCAAATTTGTTAATAAGAGAAGTTTGAAGACCAAAATGGCACAATATTTACCCAATATCACACCACCAAGTTTGAAAAGTGACTTAAGGTGAGAATTGTAATTAGTCACCGGATACAATTAGTATCAATGTGGTTTTATAAGTTTGTGAAGTACTTAAAGATAAGAATATCATTACTTGATGTAGTTCAACGATGGGAAGAAGTATGAGATCCCTTTATTGGTGTAAGTGTAACATAATGAACTCTAACACACAAAATAAATATTCATTGTTGCTTCAGTTCACTAGTAATTGGTTCCTCTGAAAATAGAAACATACCTCGCAACTGACAGGGAAAAGTACTAATATAAAAAAATTATTGGTTTATTTGGCTTGTTCATAAATATAGACCAATAATTTTATATTGGAACCAGAGTTGTAATCCTTGGTCATAAAGTATATTCATCATTTTTTCTAATATAAATATGTATTTGACTAAATCTTGTTATATATTTATCTAAAGTTAATTTGGTATTCTAAAAAAGCTGAATGATATAGTCACCTACAAAATGTTGAAAAATATGGTTACAATAATTAACTGCAATTAAAACACCAAAAGACATAGATTCCAAATTCGTACATTCCAAATTCGTTCAATCCAAACACATATAAAAGATACAGAAAAACATAAGAAAACCAATGTTATAAGAGGTTTCTTAGACCAATCTTATGTATTTTTGTGAATAAAAATAAATGGCAAATGATTCATAATGTTATGGATTGGCTCTTAATTAAGAGACAATCCATTTAATGGTGCTCTAGTTTTGTTTAATATTAATACATACAAGTTTCGCCAAACATACATAAACATAAACATATAAAAAAGTTTTCACTCTTAGCCAAAAATCATCTCTTCCAAGAACTGCACCAAACACTTTTTTACTCTTAGAACTCTTCCTTCCTATCAAACAACATCTCTCCCAACTCAGGACTGGTCGCATGATCTTCTGAATACATCCTCATTTTCATAATCATAAGAAAATCCTCCATGACTTGTTATATCAATACCAGCCACCTCTTCCTCTTGAATCTATGAAACCCATAAAACAAGGGGACTATTATCAACTTCACCCAAGAAAATATGACAATTATTTCAACTCTCTGTGCTAATACCATCACCGAGATACACCTTATTCACAAACTTCTTGGTAGCGAATAGTTCAGTGAAGAGTAATCCCTATACGCCACAACTACCATGCAGCTGCGTAGCATTAAGAGGGTTTTCATATTTAATTTTCTTAGCTAGTTTATCAATTCCAATCTTCACCCATGCAGCCACAAGGCCACACACAATACCAGCCCAGGGATCAATAACAGCGCAACATGACGTGATGGCTACCAACCTACTTAGTAATACAAGCGTCAATGACCTTCTAGTGAGATCCAAAGAAACGGTTAGTGAATAATGTGGTCAATGCCGCTGTGCAATCAGCTAGCATTGTTGTCACTGTTGTGTGTCCAAAGGCACTCTACTAATCGTAATAAAAAAACTGATGGTCGACGGGCGGAGGCAAGGTACAACCATGGGTCATGATTATTCAAAAAAGTTTAGGTTCTAATAATTATTATTAATTTGAACCCCTTCATTTTTTGTATTTATTATTATTATAATTTTTTAAATAATTTTAAGACTCCCATTAAACACACCAGTGGACATGTATAAATAAGACCTATTACTAAAGATGTACACTAAAGGTGAAATTTTGTAAAGTTTCTCTAATATATCCTCTCATATAAAACTTGGTGTTTTTGAACTCGAGAGGTAAAGAGGAAGAGTGAAAGAAAATAGCGTTGATTTTTTCAATTTAGGGATTTTGAAATTGAAAAATAATAATAATTAATTTAGTATAAAAATCGGGTTGGATTGATTGAGTTTGGGGGGGGGGGAGAAAAATACTTTTCTAATTAATTTTCTAGATTATAATGGTTTACTCTTATTTTTCTTTTCCTAAAAGCACAAAATACAAATGATTATAAGTATAACAAAAAAAAAATATTCCCACCTTATACTCTTAGTTTTTGTTTTTGAAAAAGGCTTTCTATATATATAAAATATATTTATTTTATTTTTTTGGTCAAAAATATCAACCACCTTATCCATGGAAGACAAATAGTTCATATCCTTCTCGATGCCCAATTTTCTCCCTCTTTGCTCAATTCGGTTGGCTAGACAAAATCTACAAGCATCCATTAAAATCTGGCTAGACAAAATCTACAAGCATAATTCATCTTTTTTATATGTTATGATTTGAAACTTTCAAAACGGATATATATTACTTAATTGAAAAATAAAATATTATTATAAACTTAAAATCTTATTACAATAAAGTTTTGATATCTAAAACGGGTTGGTTAAATATAAGATGGTTAGTTAAATACTTTCATGAAATTTTATATTATACTTTCTTGATAGAAAAAAGTGTTAGACATACCAAATCGGTTAAATATTTTGGACAATGGTTTTAAATAATTATAAACATGACTAGTATGCTTCTAACTATGAATGAGCATGAGGTTTAACTTATCGGGGTTTCAATTTTATTTTTTTGTTCAAATTAATAAAGCTATTTGTTTGACCTTATAAATTTTTAAAAAGTTTCAAAATATTATAATTTTTAAATATATTGAAACCTTTGAAATATTCAAATATGAAAAGTATTAAAATAAAATATTAGAAATGGCTCAGAATATTTTTGCAACGAGTCAGAACATGATAAACACCACTTATGTTTTACAGTTAGATACTTTATTCTACCAAATAATACATAAATTATATGCAAATTATTCATTTTTACGGGTCTTAAAGAACATAACTAAATCAAATTTTAACAATGGTACATACAAAGTCTTATAACAAAATATATACTATTAAAATACTGATTAAATTTAATTTATAATACAAATAATTTTTACCGATAAACTATATTATGTATAAAACTATATAAATCACAGGTGATTCACGGGTTATTTTGTTAAACTCACAATCATATAGTATAGCGAGTTATTAATAATATTTTTACGAATGCAATCCGTTACAGATTAGTCATTCACAACATATATCTGTTACATGCATATGTATGATTCACCATATGTATGTTACACAGCTTCATGCACTAACCATACTCGCTACTGTTTTTAGATAATATTCAGTACAAACTTATTAGAAAAATTAGTTACAAAAATAACAAAATCATAATATAAAAATGATATATTTGTAAGGAAAAAAATCTTAAAATACATTTGTATCACTTTGTAAATTAAAACATATTAAGAATAGCTCGATAATTTTCCCCCGCGCTGTACCACAGGTTCAATTCTAGTTATAATATAAAGCAAAAGCTAAAATCCATATCTGAGATGGATTCATGGAGGACAAAATAAGAGAGACAATTTAAGGAAATGAAGTAGGGAAAGCATTAATGGTGGACATTTTTGCGGCAGAGACAGAAAGCATAAAAAATGGACATTTTTTACTTTATCTGGTCCATTTATATAATGTCTATTAGATAAGATAACTCCTGAGCATAACAAATTAGATAGGGAATATGTGTTGTCTACCATTTTCACTAGTTATGGACAAGATAATGTCTACTCGATCTAACTCACCAAGAATAATACATATTTTGATCTTCGCCGCTAATGTCATCCTATAGTCTATTAGAGCATGCCCATTTGTGAGATACCCAAAATTAGTGTATTAACTGAAAATATTATTATTTTAATATATTTGAAAAGAAATAAATAAAATTTTATTTAAAATTAAAATTAAACCAGTTAAACCAGTTATAAAATGGCATGTGGCATGAGCATATAAACTGAGTTTCTCAAAGGTTATAAAACGAGAAACGTTTCAAGTATATCTCTCTTACTTTTTTTATTTTCATATTATTTTAATAATATGTATCTAGTTGACATACGGCTAATAGAGCTGCTCTAAGTAGATTTACAAAAATGGACAACCGGGAATTCAAATATGTAGAAATGGACCGGAAATATGTGTTGTCCATTATTTTCACTAAATCTAGTGGACATTATATGGTCTACTGAATTTAGTCTACGAATATAATACATATTTTGGTCTTCAACACTAGTGTCATCCTCTAATATATTAGTAGATTTACACAAATAGACAATAAATAAAAAATTATAGAGTTAAATTGTCCATTAGTGCTGGACATTGATGGATTTGGTCAATCGATTACCTAGTTATTACATATTATTCAATTGTTACCGGAATGAATCTAATACTTGTGTCTTGTGTATTGTTGGAAGATCTGAGCTATGAACAATATAGATAAGTGAGTGATGGACAACAAAATTAATATTCATTACTAGATTTAGTCTATCGTGAAATACTTTAGTAGAACCTTTGTTGTTTTCCAAGAGATCATATGAGGGTTGTAATTGAAAAATATTCCGGAAGAAAACTTGTCGATTAGTAGATTGGTTATATATTAGTTAGAGATGGAGGAAAAAATTCAATAATATGAAAGGAAAAAATTGCAGAGAGAAATATGAAAGCTTGGAGAGTGAGAAAGATGAAAGCTTGGATAGAGAAATTAAGATTTATTAAATAAAATAACAAAAAAATATATATTCCGAGAGAGAGGAGAGATTGTAGGTTAGAGATTCTATTTTCAATAATTATTTTATTTGTTATTTGATGTTTGACTTTAATAAGATAAGGGTAAAAATGTTTTTATGCAAAAGCTTTGTGGCATCTAGGAAAATGCTTGGGAGAAAGTGGCATTCCATAAAAATTGTACACTCTTCATGGTAGAATATATAATTTTCTCAATTCAAATTCTGTCATAACATAAAATAATTTTTTCATCACATAAAACAACAATATACTCACACCATGTCAATCTAGCAATTTTTATTTATTTTAAAAAGTCTGCTACCATTTGAAAAAATATTACGTGGTAATAAAATAGAAATCGGTCATAACTATAAGTCAAATTAGTAATTATTTCTGCGTCAAAAAGTCGGTTACGTTTTTGTTGTGGCCTACAAAAAACTGTAACCACTAGAATCTCAGAAAACTGTCATATAGGCTTTGTAGTTTTAAATGTTTTGTAGTTTTAAATGTTTTGTAGTTTTAAATGTTTTGTAGTTTAAATGGGTTTTAGCTTTTAGTTTTCGTTTTTGGCTTTTGGTTTTTGGTTTTTTTAGTTTTTGATTTTTGTTGTAGTGAATAGGATTTTGGAAACAAACTCATAGAATAGGATTTTTATTTGAAAAAAATAAAATAATAATCAATAAGAAAAAGTCATGTAATTTGTTAGAAAACTGAAAAAATGGTTTTTAGATTCTATGAAGGAATTAGTAAAATCTCATAGAATCTGATTTTCCTAAATTTAAGGGAATCCATTTTTTGTAAAATCATAAATGGCAAATGTTTTAGTTTTTTAGAATCAAAAGCCAAAAACTATTCTAAAAAATGTTGCCATTGAAGGCTATAGTTTAAAAGTGTTATTTAGGCAATTAAATCCTTAATTGGTGTTGACAAAAAAAATCCTTAATTGGGGTTACATTAAATTTTCCCTTTTTTTTTAATCAAAAACTATTAGATTAACGCATATGAGGTAGTGATGTGAAACATTTCTATTAACATTTTCCTGCATTTTTTGGAAAAAACCATGGAGTTGAAAGTTATTTACAAGGATATGCCATTGGCATTAATTATTTAGTTAAAGTTTTAAAAACTAATAATAATCATATTTAACAAAATCCTTAAAATCTCTCCCTAATAAATATAATATCATTTCTTATTTTTCATCTTTTCTCAAATATTTTGGATTATATAATCTTATTTGTTTTTAATTTATTTTATTACATAAAACATATGTATAATAAAAATACAAAATTTCTATTGCATATATTGCAATTTGAATTTTTTAAAAGGACATATATATTACAATTCTTTTAGCATATGTACAACATCCCATATCGAGTAGAATTTTTTAGATAAAGGTTCAGAACCTTTATAAATAAGATTATGACCTTCCAACTACAATTGACGGAACTATAAACATGGGTTTAATTATTTGGGAAATATATAACGGGACGGGTTGTAAAACGGGAATGATTGTTAACTACATATAAAGTTTAAAATATTGAAACTAATTAAAAGTTTCAGTGTTATTAATATTTTAGCTCTACACCAAGTTGATACTAAAATATTATTGACTTTGCCATTTTTTTAAACATTGATTTATTTTTTTGGCGATTATATGACATGACGGGTATATCATGGGAAAAATTGTAATATGCTTTCAACAATTTACATGATGGGACGGGTTGTAAGACGAACGAATTCAAGTTGATCTTACTAAAAAAACTGTAATATTATTAATCTCAGTTCAATACGGGTTATTTTACTATTTTTTTAACAACATCGATATAAATCATGTATAATTAAACTGATTTAGTAAAGTTTGATATTATGCAGTCTTGATAATTATTAAATAAACTCTAACAAAACCTATCAATTTCTTAAAACATGAATTACAAAGAAATTTTTTATCCCGTGGTATACCACGGGTTAAAATCTAGTTGTTTACATAAGTGATATAGCGTAATTCTGTACGAATTCGTCATGCCAAACTATCTGCTTTTACGTCTAAGCTACGAGAAATCAAAGATAGAGAAAAAGAGAAGATTACGGCTCTATCTATCTATCTTTATATTCTTCTATCTATCTTTATATTCTTCTATCTATCTATCTTTATATTCTTCCTAGTATATAAAAGAGTTGGTCGGCCATTCAGTAAGAAAAGCTACTTCTCCTTTGTCACCAGTGTTAAGGACATTTTTGTTAGCAGTTTTGAGGCTTATTTATAATATGATTTAAGCCTTAGGGTCCTTAATTATGTATCAAATTTTATTTAATCTTTGTTGAAATGTAATAATTAGCCCTACTTCCTATACATCATTTAAAAAAAAAATAATATCCAAACATAGGTTATAACCAAAAACAACAAACTCCACAAACAATAGGTTTATTTGAATCACTTGTTTATAACAACGAGAACTAGTCAGAGACAAAGATCACTCTGGTTCTCCATCAGCCTGATTTGAAGACCCAACCCTGGCTAATGCTTTCTTGGCCTACCAAAAAGAAAAGAGTAAATAAAAGGAACATTAATAAGATTATATTAGTATACAGCGATTTGAAAGCCAAAGTAGCTTCATCTGTCTTACCTCTTTATCCCAATTGGTAAGTATGGTGATGAGGGAAAGAGATATCACTTGAACAACTAGTGCAGTTACAATTCCCAGCCAAAGCCCCTGAAAAAACGAATATAGCACTACACAATATTACTATGTTGAACAGTCATGTAGACTATATGATGTAGTCTATAACTAACATTCTTAACTCTTGTGTTGCACTTGAACTCATACATAGACATAGACTATACAATAGCAATAAGAGAATACAAGAACTGTTTACCCGACCACCGAGATGTAAATGGAAACCAAGAAGCAAACCCAAGGGAACTCCAACAAGATAATATGAACCGAGATTCACACACGCTCCGATCTTTTGCCATCCACATCCTTTAGCAACTCCTACAACCAAAATAAGAGAAAAGTACCAGTGTACAGATATTAAGATTGGTAAAACAGACAAAACCAAAGTGCACAAAAACATAAACAATTGTTCCTTAACTTGCAAGGAAAGTAACATAAGGTTTTTTCTTTTCTTTTTTCCGAAACAAATGTGTTAAGAACCTGACAGAACGCATTGAAAGCCATCGAGGAAGTTTCCTGCAACAACAATTGGTATCATTGACGCTACATATTTGATGACTTTTGGGTCACTGCTGAAAGCATATCCCAAGTTATGCCGCACCAGCAACAAAACTGATCCGATCACAAGACCCTCAGCGATGACAATGGCTACAACCACACGCACAGACAGCTTAGCCACTTCCGGATTCCCTGCTCCAAGCTCGTTAGAGACCCTTGTGCTGCAAAGTGAGAGATAACAGAGGTAAGTTACTTACTTTGTGCAGTTATAAACATTTAATTTTAGGTCGTTTTTGGTTTGTGTGCTTACCTTGCAGTACCACCGAGGCCAACCGGGATCATCCAGACAGTTAAAGAAGTATTTAGACTGTAAAAATGACAGAACCTTATATTTAGTGAAACAGGGTAAGAATGAAAGTGATAAGACTTAGTTAATCCATCTTACCAAATTGAAAGCACTGAAGTCTCCAAAACTGGATTAGGGAGCAATCCTGACAATAGAACCAAAAGCTCGAAAGACCACATCTCAAAACTGTCCATATGCATATATGACTTAATCATGATAATAAACAAGGAATGTGAAGTAAATTTTATGTACATTGGAAATAATGGCTCTCACCAAACCATAACTGCAGAAGGGAAACCAAGCTTAACAAAAGTATAAATATCCTTCAGAGCTTCCTTAGAGAATCCAGTCCAAGTGTGAGAGCAAGAAGGAGAGAACTTGACATAACAGGACAAGAGAACAACATTAGTCCAATACGAAATTGAAATAGCTAGAGCAGCTCCTTTGTATCCTAAACCAGTCTTCAATACCAAAACCCAACAAAGAAACACATGAAGTCCAGCTGTAACTCCAGAGCTCACAAACACAGGGAACACATTGTTCTGTGCTTGCAAAAACCTGTTAATACATTGAAGAAGTCCATACGCAAAGATGCTAGGGATCATGTATTGTGCATACGATCCTGCAAGCCTCGCGATGGACTTGTCTTGGTGTGCTAATACAAGAATGTGCTCTGTGTTTGCCCATATTATTGACAAAGGCACAGAGAGCACTAATAAAACACACATGGCTCTCTGCATTAGTATGCCTAAATTTCCAAACTGCCTCGCCCCATATGACTGACCACAAAGTGTTTCCAACGCACCTGCCGTTCCCATCTGTCAAATATGCCCAAATATTTCAGGATTTTGTGATTCTTTGGCTATATTATAAAGAGATTAGATTTAGGTTACTGACCAGAAACGTAAAACCAGTGACAGAAGCGAAGGAGGTGGCGATGGATGCGGCAGAGAGAGGGAGTGAGCCAAGATGCCCTACAAACATGACTGAGATAACTTGGAGCGAATATTGCAGTATGCTGACACCAATCAGTGGTGCAGAGAGCCGTATCTGCTTTTTCACCTCAATCTTCAAACTGTGGTTGTTTCCCTTCTCTGTGATAACATGTTGAGACACAGCAATATCTCGACTCTCAGTTTCAGCCTCCATTGTTTACAACGACACAATGGGAAACAATTTTAACAACTTTTATGACAAAACTCTAAACTGTGTCCACAGCTGACAAAGAAGAGCCTCGGTCATGTGGACCTTGCCTCTCTTAATAAAATAGTTAAATTAGGTCAAACTCGTTTTCATTAATTTTAATTTGTAATGTCAATTTTTGTATTGAAATCTCAAGATTTTATATTCTACTGCACACACTTTTGGCCTTCCCTCTGTTTTTTTTGCCCCAGTAATTTCAGTTTAAGACGTCAATTTGATGTTGGAATTCCAATATTGCTGCTCCTTTTTTTCGAAACTTGTCAGGTCGTTTTCGTTAATTTTAATTTGAGATGTAAACCAAAGGGTTATTCGAAATCCAGTGTTTTTAAAAATCCAACTTAAAATTCACCGTTAATCAAAAAAAAATTGTGGATTTAATTTTTAATAGATTTGAGAAGATTTAAGAAGTTTTTTTTTTCTTAGTTATAAAAACAGAAATTCAAATCTCATGGTTTCAAGTGAGATTTGAAAAGATTTTACAATAAATCATATATATATATATATATACATATATATCTTATTATATAAAGCGCCACTAACAAAATCGTGACATGTGTTAATTATAAACAATAGGATGTTGACACGTGTCGATTCTAATTTTGTTAATATTTAGATAAAATAGAAATATTATTAACTTTATCAAAAATGAATATATAAAATAAATATTAGAAAGAAATTTTTTTTAATAAAATTAAACAAATAACCTAATTTCAGTTCTGTCAATTTGGTTTATTAATAAGATATAGATTTAAAATTTATAATTAAACGAGAATATATGTCGATTTTTGTTAACAAAAGAGGATTAAGGTTTAAACTTTAATTTTACAATTAAAACAGGTTATTTTTTGGTTTGAGTATATAAATGATAAATTAAAACTATGGTTTATCTTTGTAAATGAAAATTATGGTTTAAGTTTAACAATTAAACAAGATTATATGTCGAAACTTGTTTTTGAAGTTATTAACTCACGTGATCATGATAAGTGTCAAGTAAAACATAAGATGTCGCAATATGTTATATCTAATTTTGTTAATATTAACATAAAAATAGAATTTTTAAACTATATTAAAAAATAAAAAATAAAAAATAATTATATATTCAAAAATTTTTATCCAAAAGGATTAAACTATTAACCTAATTTTTGGTTTTGCCGGTTGGGATTTAACAAAGAGATTAGGGTTTACGACTATACAAGATTATATGTTGTTTTGCCTATAAAGAAGGATTAAGACTTAGGTTTTACAATTATAAGGGTTATATGTTGGTTTGAGTTTATAAATGCGCATTATAGTTTAGATTTTATAATTAAACAAGATTATTTATCGGTTTGGGTTTATAAAAGAGGAGTGGGATTTAGGTTTTACAATTAAACAAGGTTATTTATCAGTTTGGGTTCATAAAGGAGAATTAGGATTTACATTTTACAAATAAAATAGATTATGAGTTTAACTAAAGAAATATTTTTATTCATGAATTTTATTTTATAATATGTTATATTTTTTTTAAATTTTTAATTTATATATGAATGTATTATGCCATTGAGCAATTTCATTGTCTAAAACATAAAGGTGAATACAAGATTTTCGAAAATAATATTTTTAGATTAAATTAAAGATAACAAAAGTTCAATATAATTTGTAATTATAGTAATTTAATTATTTTTCAAAAAGAATATGTAGTTTTTTGTAATTCGTATTTGAAAGATTTTTTAATGTTTTCCTCCACGATGCTTTATGTTTTAAATTCTTTATGTTTATTTGCGTTGTTTATATGAAATTATTTACAAATGACTATATTCGCATTTAACATCATATTTTAGATTGATGTAAACCAAAGTTTACTCGAAATCCAGTGTTTTTAAAAATCAAACTTAAAATTCACGGTTACTAAAAAAAATTGTGGATTTGATTTTTAATAGATTTGAGAAGATTTGAGAAGTTTTTTTTTTCTTAGTTATAAAAACAGAAATTCAAATCTCATTGTTTCAAGTGAGATTTGAAAGGATTTTGGGGGATTTGCACAACTAACAAGTACCCTCTCTAGGTGTCCATTTTCAAAAATACACTAATTATATTATGATTTCGATTGTTTATAGTCTTATGAAACTTAAAACACTTTAATATACAGTGATGTTACAACAACATATATGCATATTTTTACTCTGTTTAATTAAGACTTTTATACAAAATGCAAAAGATTTTGGGAAATTGCATTTCATGGGTTCAGTCGACCATTTAATTAAGAATATAACCTCTAAGTTTTGATATTGTGCTTTCTTTATTTAAGACCTTCTAACCCTGTTAGTCTCTTAAAAAGACTAGGTTATTGATTTGGCTAAAGAACTAATAACAAGATTTTTTTGCTGATTTATTCATTCTCTAGGGAAAAAATAAATAAATGATAACTTGATGAGAGTAAAGAACACAAAAGTGTTTAAAGGAAGAATTATATTAGACTCTCATAAAAATAATTTTACAACTTACAATCTCTTATAAAGAGTTTTAGGATAAACATAAATGTAAATAATATATATTGTGATAATGTTACACGTTTTAAACTCAATATTAACATTTATCAATAATCTTCTAGAATAATATCTTCTCGATTTCCATATTTTGGGGTTGACATTTCGACCGTAGATCTCGGTCAATCTCCGGTCTCTATCTCCCAATACCTCCGGCAAGCTCATAAGTAGTGACACGTGTGAGATTGGACAAGTCTTCAAAAATAGCGGCTTTATACTCAGCCGTTGAGTCATCATCGACGTTTATACCCGGTCGTGGGGTCAAGCGGCAATAACATCCGGCTGTCGGATCGATAACAACGTTTATACCCGGTTGTAGGGTCAAAGCGGCTACAATACCCAGTCGTTAAGTCATCGACGTTTATACTCAGTCGTAAAGTCAAATAAGTGAAAAATACATCTTCGGTATTTCCTATCGATTTAAACCACAAGTGTTGGTTGTTCTTCGAACTTCTTGTTCATGAAGAAACTTGTGAAACCATAGTCAAAATTTAAATCCATCACCACCGGATTAGCATCGTATCCGTCGATATCATCGTCTCTGTCGATATCATCGTCTCCATATCTCCACTGCATCATTGGAGTCATGGTCAACCTCTCATGACCATCATAATAAGTATTAGAACCATCATTGGCTCATAAACGATCGTCACCAACTAGCAAGCTAGCCAATAAAAAAACCAAACCACAAACATGAGTCACTTTCGTCGGTGTAGTCTCCACAACATCAACGTTGTTGGCTTTCCTACACGGCCAAATTGAACACGAACAACCTCGTATTTTTTTATTTTTTTTTTGGTAGAAAGAAAGAAAATAAGGGAAGTATTTCTTTTTAAATGAATGAATAGGAAAAAAAATCAAAACGAAAGAAAAAAAAAACAAGAGAAAATTATAGAAGCGGAAGCAAACGAGAACCCTAACCCATCAGAACATGATCAAGGCTTTGATACCATGATAAGTTTGGAGGAAACCTTAGAAGTGAAATAGCTTCACTGATACCATGATAAATTGATGAGAGTAAAGAACACAAAAGTGTTGAAAGGAAGAATTATATTAGACTCTCATAAAAATAATGTTACAACTTACAATCTCTTATATAGAGTTTTAGGATAAACATAAATGTAAATAATATAGATTGTGATAATGTTACACTTCCTAAACTCAATATTAACATTTATCAATAATCTTCTAGAATAATATCTTCTCGATTTCCATATTTTGGGGTTGACATCTCGACCGTAGATCTCGGTCAATCTCTGCTCTCTATCTCCCAATAATAAAATAAATGATTTTTGAAACTGAATAGTTGCATCCATCATCCAATAAATGAACAGTTGCAACTTTTTAAGAGAATATTAGTTTTATGGGCTGTTGTCTCAGATCTACATTGTTCTTTATTTACATTGTTGTCTAGCCTCCAGCGAATGTGATTCCGTCAGGGTTTTCAGGTACAATTAACCGTAGCACACTATCTCGTTTGTTATACACTAAACTTGCTGCTATGGAGGGAAGGATTATCAAGGATGATGTCGATAACAATGTGATTATCATATATTACACCGCAGACCCCCTTTTGCAATTATGTGATACCATTTCTTTTATTTTCTAAATAGGTCTTATGCAATTATGTTATATTAAGTGATTTGTGCAAGGAAGTGATGATGATGTAGGTGACGAGAAGAGAGCTTTAGAAGGAAAACAAATGGTTAGCGTATAAATTCATTGTTATTCAATAGAATTAGTATTATCGACGTCTGAATGATTGTGTGATTTGCTTAGGTTGGCAACAAGAAATGTTATACATGACTCGAAGGCGCTGATGCCGATACTTGTACTATAAAATGATGGTTAGTTGATAATAAGATTGTTATCAAAATAAACAAGACCTTGTTTATATTAGCGGTCATGTAATGCCCGACCGCCATCTTTCTAGTGGGCCCCATGTTCACCACCAGTCCACGGGCCCACCTTTCTTAATAGGCTTCACTTTCTCTCACTAGGCCCGTGAGCCCATCAATATCCGAGGGTCGGTTTGCTACGTCCGGGAGGCTTAAATACTTGTTTACTGACCACTACAAATCACCACATGATCTTTTCCTGTGTTTTGGCCTCAGTCACACAGTTCCGACAACCACTTCCCGGAAGGTGACCCATCCTTTGACTACTCCAGCATAAGCACGCTCAATTGTGGAGTTCTCTCAGGACCCTTGGTTATGCTGGAGAACTCCACAGTTAAGGGTGCTTATGCTGGAGTAGTCAAAGGATGGGTGACATTATGGGAAGTGGTTGTTGGAACTGTGTGAGTGATGCAAAAACACAAGGAAAGATCATGTGGTGATATGTAGGGTCAGTAAACAAGTTTTAAGCCTCTCAGACGTAGCAAACCGACCGTCGGATATTGATGGGCTCATGGGCCTAGTGAGAGGACGTGAGCCCATTAAGAGAGGTGGTCCCGTGGGCTGGTGGTGAACATGGGGCCAACTGGAGAGATGGCGTTCGGGGGGTTACAAGTTCGATGCAGCATGTTACTTAAAGTGCTCACTTGATCAATAGGGTCATGACGATTCCTGAACCGCTTCTTTTCTTTTTGTCGTTTGATGTATTAGGGTTTTCCCAAACATTAGAGGTACTCACTTGAGGATGGGATCAGTTAGGTGGAGAGTGTTAGTCTTTTAGGGTGCTTAAGTTAGATTTGTTTGTTTCCCTTCTAGATTAGAGTATTGATGGCTAATTCTTCTCTGATCAAGTGGAATAAGATCCCAAACATTTCAGCACCTACCAAATGTTTGATGAAATGTCTGAACAACTAATACCAGAGATATACTTGCTTAGCCTAAGAGATTAGATGTCTCAAAATTTTATTGACATGAATGGATTTTTTCTTCATGCTTGTTTACTGCATGTTTCATCAAAGAGATTTGAGATTAGGAAGTGCCGTAAACATGATAGTTTCTGCCAAGAGATTTGAGATTAGGAAGTGCCGTAAACATGATAGTTTCTGCCAAGAGATTGGATTGACTAATATTTGATGTTCATTGTCTAGGGATTAGTATGTTTGTCGTTTTTTAAACATCCTAAGTAGATTAGCATGCTCCACCGACATCAATAACCTCATCCTCATGATCTTCTATCCATTTGTGCTTTCTGTTTTATTCACTTGCAATTTACATGTTCTGTTTCGTTTTGTCACCAATATTGATAGTCATTACATTTTAGGTTATACATGATAGTCTATGTTTTGCAGCTTTAGTTTAATTGCATGTTCAACATGTTCGCCTAGGATGTTAGAAAACAAAACCGTTTCATGTTTGGCTTGACTTAATCATTTATGATAACATCTTGATTGTTAGCATCAGACCTGACTCTAGGGTAATTGATAGAAAAATTCTAGTATCAAGTGCATTGGTTATGTGTTGATGGTTGTATGAATAAACGTGGATTGGTTATGTGTGGATGTTGTATGACTGAACAGTTAGTGATGTCTTGATTGTTATATGTATAACGTGGATTGGTTATGTGTGGATGAGTGTATGTATGTATAAACGTGTTGAATAGGGTGATGATGGTCAAAACAATTTTTATTTAATAGATTATTACATTGAAGATGTTTCTATGGATAATAAATAATCACTATTTCTTTGTGTAATGTATTAGCAAAATCTATTTTAAACCAAAATTGGTTATTGTATAATATAATTATGGAGTAATTTCTCAATGACACTTTAACACATTCTTTTTTCATTATACTTTTTAAAAAACTTTCTTTAGAATTTAAATATTAGTAATAATTAAAATTTTAATAGAGCTTAAATATATAAATGTGGCTATCATATTGCCCGTGACGCTCAAGACCTGGAGCTTCAACCAAACCTTATCCCGGATTTTAAATGGAAGGCTGATGTCTGGCATCTTCATGTATCCCCGAAAATCAAATTGTTCTTGTGGAAAGCAGTTAAAGGAACATTGCCAACAGGGGGCATAAATTAATCTTATGTAATCCATAAAAAAAATATCATATTGTTATTGTTACCCAAGGAAAGATTGCAATAATCTGAATAATTTGTGCACCAAGTAGTTTCACTCTCCCACCCATCAACAAACTGTATGGCTTTCCATTTTTGCCACCATAAACTTCGATTATGTATTGTTTTCTAGCAAACAATCTTGTGAATAGTAACCCTCACATCCCACAACCAAAGTGCACTTGAGAAGCTTGAAGCGGGTCATCAAATTGAAATTTAATAGCGACCAAGTCAAGACTGATCAAAATCTATGATGCCCCAACCGCACATCCGGATGATATATCCACAAGGCCGCCTAGTAAACCGGTGTACACATGCGTAACATTCCAATGGCCAACTAGAAGTCGCCTAGTGAACATAGTGGCTAATGTTGCGGTTCATCCAGATAGAGTCGTTTTGACAATGGTCCTCCCAATGGCGCTCCGTTGACCATAGTAAGAAGGAGACATGATGTAAAAAAATTAAAATGTTTAAGAAATAACCAGTAGTGAACTTATACCATCCCAACCATAAAGTCAAAGTACCAAGCATAACAAGGGTTATGATGTGACCACGTTTTTTTAGAAGCGGTTTTCTCGGTGATCAAACCTACCGATTCTTGGACCTAGAATTAGAGATTACCATAAACCAGTTATCCTACCAGCCATGTGAAGATATGTTGTAAAAAAATTAAAAATGTTTTAAAAATAACCAGTAGTGAACTTGTACCATCCCAACCACAACATCAAAGTACCAAGCACAACAAGGGTTATGTTGTGACCATGAATTTTTGAGGAGCGGTTTCATCGGTGATTGAAACTGCCAATTATTGGACTTAGAATTAAAGATCCCCATAAACAAGTTTATCCACCAGCCATGTGAACCACCAGAACCAGCAAAATCAATGGTACCAGAGCCTAATAAAGGATTGTTGTTGGTATGCGTGGGACTAGCCCATCCATCATTTGACCAAACCAATGTGATATTACCGGATTGACAAAACCGGTTAGAAAAGAAGAATATATAAGGTAACCCTATATATATTACTAGGTAATGTCCCGCGCATATGCGCGGTTGTTGTGTATTAAGTTAATCAAGTTTAATTTATTTATTAGTTATAAAAAATAGAATAAATAATTTTCAATGCTTATAACATTTTTACACTTTATTTATTTAAATCATATAATAGAAGCATACATCCATATCTCTTAAATTTATTCGTTGCTTAATTGTTTAATTTTGATAGTAATTTTCTTTAGTATTTTTTGATAAAAAAATAATATTGTTAATGATAAAAATAGAAATGATATTGGGAGAATTTAAAAAATACCCCTTTTCAAACACCACTTTTTAAATTTACCCCATTTTCAAACTTTATAAAAAAAACCACTAAAATGTTGAAATTTATCCAAATATGTATGTAAGCTTATAAATATATACACAAAGTACCTTTGTTTGTATATAAAATTTTATTTATTTCAATGTCTTACAAATTGGTTTGATAATTATAAAAAAATATTATTTTGTTAAAATAATTACATACTTTTGAAAATAAAATAAATATACATGAATATATGAGAAAGAAACAAGCATCTAAAGTAAAAGAATGAAGATTGTTTCTTTAGCTTGATATATTATGGTGCGATAGTCGGAAATCAATATTTTTGAATCCCATCGATAAAATAATTTTCTTATAGCCATAAAATATTATTATAATATGTATTATACATTTAATAGTATAAAAACAGTGAAGAAATGAAAAAGTACATAAAACAAAGAAGAAATATAATTGAAGACAAAAGTTTAAACCAAATATATAATCAAGCTCTTACAATGATATCTTAATTGAGCTTTCAACCCATGCAAGAACATTAAAAAATAAAACAAAGAAAATATTGAGGGTATCAGATATGGTGGAGGAGGATGTAAGAATAGGTATTTATAGGATAAAATATGATGTAAGTTACAATTCTAAAATAATTAAATTAGAGGAGTTATAATTATAATTTATAGTGTGTTAATTGAAATTGAATGGAGGAAACAAATAGTCAATTCACAAGTTATATAATTTCAGTTACAATTTAGTAGTAAAGTGTGGATTTCAAGTATGAATTAAAGTAAATATTATAATTAAAAAATAAATGCTGAATGGACCAATAAGGAGAGAGTGAAACCTTAAAAATTCCCAAAGAATAATTTTATTTTTTAATCTCTTTTTATATTCCTCTTAATTTAAGTTATATCTCTAGGTTTAATTATATTTTTTCATCCTTGTAGTATATATAATAGATAGAAAATTGAATATCAAATTGTTTTTTAGATAGGAAATCAAGTATAAAATTGAAAGTTAACAAAAACTATAATGTTCTTTATATTATTAAATGTTGAATCATAAACTAAATATAAGGATCATTATTCTTAAAAGAATGTCTTACAAATTGGTTTGATAATTATATAACAAATTTTATTTTGTTAAAAAATTACATACTTTTGAAAATAAAATAAATATACATGAATATGTGAGAAAGAAACAAACATCCAAAGTAAAAGAATGAAGATGGTTTCTTTAGCTTAATTTTCTTATGGTGCGATGGTCGGAAATCAATATTTTTGAATCCCATCAATAAAATCATTTTCTTATAACCATAAAATAGTATTATACATATGTGTTACATTTAAACATATAAATAAACAATGAATAAATGAAGAAATATATAAAAACAAAAAATAAATAAAATTGAAAAGAAAATTTTAAACCAAATATTCAATCAAACTCTTACCATGACATCTTAATTGAGTTTTCACCCCATGGAAGAACTTTTTTTAAAAACAAATAAAATAATGAAGAAATGAGATATGGTAGAGGAGGATGTGAGAATGGCTACTTATAAGATAAAAAGTGATGTAGTAAAGTGTGGATTCAAAGTATGAATTAATGTATATGATTAAATGTCTTTTTTGTTTTAATTAAAATTAAATATTAAATGGACCAATAATGAGAGAGTGAAACCTTACTTTAATATATATGATTTGTTGAAAAAAACTTGCAACCTAAAATAGTATCAACATATAAAAATGTATTAGAAGCTTTGGAGATAGTATCAACATATGAGTGTCAAATAACGGTACCCTTGATTATTACAATCATTGAATTGTTTTAGGGGGAAAAAGTTACATTCCATGGTATGTAAATTATTTTTATGTTACTTTAATTACTTAGCTCGAAAATTATTTTTGTAGAGGTATGTAACACATGAACAATGCCTTTATCACTTCACATACTCAATTATATATTTATATTGTTTAATCAATTATATTGTTTAATCAATTTGTTTTATGGTAAAATATCATAGTTAATTTAAATATTCATTAGTACAAGGAACAAAGACTTCACTGATTAGTATTCACAATCAAATCGTATCACTTTACCAATATACTAATTAACTATCATGGGGGCATCAACTGTCGAAACAAAATATTGGCGGAATCCTACAATAATTATCTCACAAATATTGTTTTATAAAGGTAAAGACTCTAACATCCCTAAATTGGAAGTACGAGAATTGATAAACTAAATAATTTGTCATTTTCTATGCCAAGTTTAAGACAAAACTCAAATATTGTAACTCCCTAATGATTTTTTTATGTATTTGTAAAATCTATGCATGATGTTTCCTCTTTAGTAAAATATCGTTGTAAAACTCAAAAAATCGGACGAGCGAACGTGGTGAAAAGAGAGTAGAGACCAACAACCAAAATTCTAAAGCATGAGAGAAAAAGGTAAATTTTTAATAATTCTTTTTAATTTATAAAATTTTATAAGTTGTTCAGATTTGATATGTAGTTTTTTTTTTTTGAATGTAGATGGTCGCAGTCGAAGGAGTTGTAGCAGATTGGTTAGATCTTTTGAAAACTACAAACAAGAGTATTGGAAAAATTCAAGATCTGGGTATCAAAAAACAGATCGAGAGGATTAAGCCCCGGAAGATGGAATGGCTTATGCAATTGTCTCAAGATATCGTCCTCAATCTATTTAACTCGTGAAGAATCAACCATTTGTGTATTGAGGTATAATTAAATATTTTTTTTATCTATTTATTTATTTCAAATCATTAAGTTTATATTTTTTTAATTTGAAATTCCTTTAACCAAAAGTTGGAGATCTAGTTTAGGAAGTCTTGTGTCACGAGACATGATTATCTCTTCTGTATTTCCTTGAGACAATAAACTTTTAACTAAACTGTCACTCAACCTAATAAAGTTGCACTATTAACTAAACAGTCACTCAACTAAATAGTCACACACTCTCTCCACCATTCTAATCATTATAATTTTTCTTCTTATGCATTTTTTTACTTACACACTCAGTCATTATACATGTAACACCCGTGTTCGAAAATGGGTGGTGTCGATCGACACCAAGGAAGGGAGTCGATCGACACAAACATTTTTCGGTTAGACCGGTTTGATTTTAATTCAAAATTATTTGGGGTTGGGTTGGTTAACCCTAGGTCGTGTTTTAAAAGGAGGATAAGTCGAGTTTTGTTCTTTTCAGCCGCTTTTTAACATTCCAGAGAGAGTGAAGAGTTCCAAGGTTTCAAAAGTTTTATGAGGGTTATGTGAGGCTTTTTGGTGGTGTTTGGTGGCTGTTCTTGGTGGTTCTAGGCTAGAGGAAGTGAGATCCGTGATGTGTGGTGTTAGGATCCTTGCTTATTCTTCCTTGTTTTCGTTGTTGTTCATTCATTTCAAAGGTGAGAGCATGACCAAGGACAATATATATATATATTTTTTTTTGGTCAAACAACGCTTTCATTAACTTAAAACCTCAAAATAGGGAAGTTCATACAAAAAGAAGCTAAGAAAATACAAAGCAAATAAGGATAGTGGTTCCATAATTTTTCCAAGTGAATGCTTGACTTGAAGACGTTTGCAATGCTTGAAAAATCCTTTGGGACCAAAGCAGAATTGACCATGAAGACGGGGCTTCGCAAAATCCTCGACCAAACAATGATCTTAGACGGCTCTCGCAATACATGCATATGAGCTTTTAGAAGAGTGCTCCACAAGGGAGGCACATGGTAGTTTTCTCGCCAACAAGAGAAAGTTCAAGAACAAAAGTTTTGGGTTCTTCAAACTATTAGTGTAAAACAAGGTTCAAAGATCTGAATGATTCGATTTATTCACACGTCCAAACCAATACATTATATAGGGAGGAGACGTATCTACAAGATCTCCCAATTAATGTGATAGCTACGCTAAGAATATACGATCATATCTCTAAGAAACAAAAAGAAAGATATACGATAATATACAAGATATGGAAACAAATATGTAAGAGGAATATACTCTTAACAATTAGGCTCAAGACTCAACTCTGTCGGTGAACTTATAACCAGAAATCGCAAAGATATGTGTAATATTGTAACAGAGCAGGTGGGTCCTCCCTCACATGAAGCCATCGACCATGGAGGTTAAGAAATTCCACACAAAGCTTGTAGCCGGATTTACAGTGAAACAATAAAGCATATCCTAGGTTCGAACCATTAGGCCAGTGGAGGTGATCGGGATTGTCGGTTTTGAGAAGTATTTGATACCAGTAATCCAATGATTCTATTCCGCATGAATATATTGTTCTTTTTTAGTGTTGTTCATGTAAAAAGGAACAAGCCAACTTTTTATTTCAATACGAGGGAAAAAATCTATTTAATATATATATATATATATATATATAAGAAAGAACAAGTCAAAATGCAAAACTCAAAATACGACATTTAATAAAACTAAATAATTTTTCATTTTCTATGCCAAGTGTAAGACATTATTCAAATTATAGTAGCCCCTTAACAATTTTGTTTGTCTTTGTGAAAAGTAATGCATGATGTCTCCTCATAAGTAAAATATAAGTACAATGTTGGTTTTTGGGTTCCCCCAAGTAAAAAAAAAACTAAGATGTAAATATTATTTTTTAGCAATGATGTATATTAGATTCTCTCATATCGTTAGGTTGTCAAGGTTATATTTGAAATTATTAAATCCAGCAAACCAAGAAGCATAAAGAAATCAACTTTAGAGAAATCGAATCAGAAGAACTAAATAGAACCCAACGATAGATAAAATAAAACAGAAAAAATGTTGACACAAACGAAGGAATCTTGTTTCCACTCAAGACATTTATATGTTACAGCAAAGAAAAGAAAACAGATTCGAACCTAAAAAACAAGAATCTGCAAGATCAGAAAAAAAAAGAATAGTTCTTTGAGAATGGTCTGCCCTTTAAAGGAAAACACTTTATTTTAATTTATTTGGTACACTAAAAGGAAACACTAAGAAAGACTAGTTCAGCTCAGTGTTATGATTAATAATATATATTAAAAGATAAAAATAAACTATAAAAATAATAAAAGACATCCATAACTATTTTATTACTAGGGGAAACGAATAATCAATATAGTTCTTTCAAAAGAGTGTAAAAGCATCTCCAATGGTAAGAACCCTTGAGGGATTCTAATCATTATTTTAAATATGAATTTTGTAAATTTAAAACTAAGAACCTTATTAGAAGTTGTTAAAGTTTTCCTCTTCCAATGGTAAAACCTCCAAATAGGTTTTTAAAAATGAATAAAAAATTAACCTTATTGATTTCAAATTTGAGTTTTCCTTCATCAAAACTCAAAACAATGGTCACAGTGTTGGAAAATTGAAGTCCCATCGTTTATTCCAGAAATTCCACATCCCACAAACTAAACAAATCTCTTCCATTGACGAGTTTTTTTGGTAAACAAGTAGAAAAATAGTAGATTTACCTAAAATATAGCAAAATACATCTTCAAATGTAGAATAATATAATCATATCATAAAAGAAATTGATAACATGAAAATAATACAAAGTAAAGGGAAATGAGAAAAGAAAAAGAGAGGAGAAAATAAAAATCATAATAAAAAAATATATATTTGTGAGGATGACCACTATTTGACCCAAAATAAAACCACTTTAGCCTTAAAGTGAAATGTTTTGCTCGACGAGAATTCTGGGTTTTTGGTTAGTAAGTAACTTTATTTAACAAACATCAAGTAGTTCTTTCATTTAGATTCTTTTTTTTTTCTCTCTCTCTATCTTTCTCTCTCTTGTTTTTCTTTCTTATTTTTCATATGTCTCCTTTATTCTTTTGTCATCAATTTATGTAGTTAATAAAAAAATATTTTATGTATGTGCAACACATTATAATTGTATCTTCTACATTTTAAGATGCATTTTGCTATAGCTTAGGTTAGTTATTGTATTATAATTTGTCCATTGATATTTGAACATTTGTTCGATGATCAATGGTATAATTATTTATGGTATGATGCATTTAAGAATAGTAGAGTTAGATCACTTATTTATTTTGATGTCAATTTTATGTAGTTACTAAGAAAATATTTTCTATTTATTTGTGTATAATCCATTGTAATTGTAATTTTGCTATATTTTAAGATCTATTTTACTATATTTTAGATGAAGGAATATATTGTCTATATGGACAATAAAAAATGTGTGCCATAATATTTGCGATGGTGATAACAAAAAAGTTAATTTAAAAAAAGAAAAAGAAATAGAAAAACTAAACACTTTACGATTAATGCACGAAAGAAATTGAAAAGAATAAGGAAGAGAGAGAGAGACTTTTGTGGACAAGGAAGCAGAAGAAAAAAAGAATCTCGTTGAAGTGGCAAATTAATTAATATTAGAAATGAGTGGGGGTGGTGTTTATTTGAAAACACCATTAAAGTGCCTCTTCCTTTGAAAATGTGCTAGAGCGTAATTGAGTAATTAATAACTTTTATAATCAAATCCATTTTATCAGAATTTAGTAATAATATGTTAGACCTTAACAAAAGTTGTTTAAGTTATATACTATGTGATATAACCTTGTTAATTCTTTCATTCTTAAAAAATCCAATATTCATTAAACACATTATTAATATGCCTAAGCTACTACACATGGTAAATTTTAAAGCTATAGAAGAACAAAATATAAACCATTCTCTTGCCGTTTAAAGAAAAACTTTTTTTGTTCTTTATCTTCATCATGACTACTGAATCTTGTTCAATACTCTAAGAAATTTGAGTATTGATAGCATAACAAGATATGCTATCTGTGAATGAATTGTGAATTAAATATAGCATTTGGTAGTTTATCAACACTATCAATTCTTTAAGCGTGACGAAATTTTCACGCAGGCCAAAAAATTTAATACCATACCTCTATTGAAAATTTTAAGCGGGACCAAAAAATTAAAACTGTAAAGGCAATAAGAAAAAGAAATGTAAGATCGATTTTCATTTTTCCCTAAAGATTATCACTTGCATTGTTAATCTAAAAAGGAATTTTATGATTGATGGTATTTTTGTAGTTAAAATTAAGAAAGGGAAAATATGATTAAAAAAAGGGTGACAAAAACTAAATATGAAATAAACCACTAGCGATCGTATTCCCCACAGAATCCAGACCGGCATGTGGGGGAGATCGGGCGGAGCTCCGACGGGAAGTTCGATGTAATCATCTCCGTTGGCAAGCTCCTTCACCTTGAAATCGTTTGCCGCCAAGAAATAAATTAGGGAGAAGAATAGAATGGAGACAAAACCCAAATGCCGAACACATATATATGGATTATGGGTCAAGAGAGGCCCAGACAATATGGACAAGTAAAGACTGTTGTTTGCCCCCACCCAAAATAGGAATATTTCACCCATGAGAATATATATTTAATTTTCTTTTAACTGTGTATATAAGATTTATATCACCCAAATTAATAACTACCGTTTGAAGTCCAAAAGTATTTTTTTGAATAACACTGGGTTGTTCTTGCTTTGTTATATTTATCATTATGAGATAGCTTTTTCCCATCTCTTGTTTTTCTCTAAATACCATTTAGCAATGATGGTAGGATATCAAGATTCCATTGGTAAATTACTATTCTCTAGTTTCCCCTAGTTGAAAATGATTTTCCCTCCCACTTTATTTTTTAAGTAAAATGATAGCATGAGATGAAGTTATGCACCATGAAAGATAATTGAATTGTTGGAAATGCATACGATATATTATGAATAATTTAATACAACAACCACTGTTTGTTCATCTATCATAAAAAAATCACAAAGATCAAGGACAATCACCATCAGAGAATAAACAAAAACATTACAATTAAGTAACGTACATCTCTTTGGTGAACATATTATGTAACCATGAAGGGTAGCCAATGTTGATGGCTTTGATTACTATCTTGCTTGCTTCTTGTATAATATCTAGCATTAATAACGCCAATAAATAGATATATGTGTAAATGATGTATTATTTGAGAAAGGAGATAAACAATCTTTTCCTTAGACCATCCTTATCGATGGTATGTTAGGCAGTTCTTAAGTTAATTTTTTTTTTAATTAAATGTAAAATCAGCATTATTAACTAAGGTATGTATCTTGCTTAAGATACAGATTTGTTGGTAAGATACGTCGACGTGGCAGGTGTTGATTGAGCAGTTGCAGGTAGAGACACTAATAGCGGAATTGAGATTGGTTTCACGATTAAAAATTTTCCTTTGTTTACATTAATAATTTTTTAATTTTAACCCCTTCATGTTGTTTATTTATTTATTATTAAAATTTTCTAAATTGTAGATTCGGCCCAGAAGTTTTCCTTATTTGCAATTAAGCCCTGTTCGTGGTTAAGACATATATATTGAGTTTTTAGGGTTTTGTTAAGACTTAAGCTTTATTTTGGGAGAGAGAGATTTGTTGAGAGCTGTGAGAGAAGAATCAAAACCTCATTAAGAGAAGATTCAGAACTCCTTTATTTCTCTATTACTTCTTTTATGATATCTATTTTATTCATGATGTTTGTTTGATTCACCATGTCTGACTAGATCTCTTGTTAGGTTTAGGGTTTTCACAGGAATTCATGAATTGTTAGGTTGTTAGATTGTTAGGATTGAATCAATAGAGTTCTTCATCTAGATTGTGATTAATTTGTTCTAAAGTAGTGAAAACAACCTAGAATCTGATCTTAGGTTAATTGGTAGACACGAAAGTGTTATTGATTTCCTGAAAATAATCTAGATGAGCAAAATACCTATTCGCAAAGAGATTTGGTTTATGGATTTTGTGAACTTATCAAACCTGAATTAAATGCATGTCTGAACTTATAAATTTGCAAAGAGATTTGGACTTTAGGGTTCTAGACATAGATAGTCTTTGCAACGAAAGTTGATTGATTATGCTTTTGTGATTTGAGTTCAAGAACGGTGCTTTATAAATCCTGACAATTATTTATTTGCAATTTTGAATTTCCTGAGAATATCCCTGAGCCTAGCGTTTTCTCATATTGTTTTAAAAACCAGTCTTTATTTTAATTTACTGTTTTTAATATTGAAACCTTGCTTGCTTAGCTAAATTTTAATACCGAATATTTACTGTGTAATCGTTGAGTCTTTGTGGATTCGATCCCTAAGTACTACAGTGATCTCTTGATTGAGAGAGTAGCTCGGGACAAATTTGAGCCGATCAAAGTTTTCTAAAAACTTCTTCAATATATCCTCTCATATAAAACTAGGTCTCCATGAACTCGAGAGGGATTTTGAAATAGGAAAAATAAATTTCTATTAGTTTATTATGAAATCGGGTTGGATTCGATTGAGTTTGGGGGGGGGAAGAAAAATAATTTTCTAATTACTTTTCTACGTTATTTAACAAATTTTGGGTAGGGTAAGAATGAAATTTTTATTGTTTTTGGATAAAAAATTATTCAAACCAAAAATCAGTTTATAGAGGAGACTTTTGAAAATTTAGTTTGAGTTTTAAGAATTTTTAGATGATTTCTCGTGTGGGTTCTTATTTGAGCCGCACTTAAACATTGTCATCGTTACATAACAAATAAATTATCCAAATTTTTAAAGGTTTATATATATATATATATATATATATTTCATGGATAAAGATTAAGTTTTTCTCTTTCTTTTTTTGTATTTTGAAAGGTACAAAAAAGAAAATTATGAACTAGATTTTAATAGGCTTTTATTGAAAATTTTATCAAATGGACTACTACTTGCATTATGTGCCAAATCCATTGCAAATCTACCATAACTTTCCAACTAAAAAAATAACAATATAGGCAACCCTCTACATAATAGTTTAACTTTGACTTTGCTAATTTTCATCATAACATTGATCTTTATAAAATGTATGAATGTAGAGAAAAGAGATGTAAAAATTTTACTTCATCGAGCAACTGTGATCTTTTGCTTTCATAATTCTCATCACAGTTCCTTAAGGGCTTACATGTCATGTATTTCTTCTATGGAGCAGTCCTTTTCTTGACATGCAACTTCTGAATTCAGTTATCATTAACAATCTACTAAAACAAAATTTAATGGTTTACTCTTATTTTTCTTTTCCTATCCTTTTTATTTTTATATATATATATATATAAATAGTTTTTGTTTTTGAAAAAGGCTTTCAATATATATTTATTGTCAAAAATATCACCCACCTTATCCATGGAAGACAAATAGTTCATATCCCTCTCGATGCCCAATTTCCTCCCTCTTTTCTCAATTCGGTTGGCTAAACAAAATCTACAAGCATCCATAAAAATGTGGAGAAGAAGAATAAAAGAAACACAAATGCCAAGGTTATATACAAAATCATTAAATTCAGCAAATAGAGAAGCATAAAGAAATCAACTTTAGAGAAATGAAATCAGAAGAACCAAATAAAACCCAAATAATATTTTGTCTCAAAGGAAAAGCAACAATGTTTCTCCTTAGTACATATTATAAAAAATGAAAAAGTGTCGGTGTATAAGATATTATCTTTTTCTGAAATCGATAAAACAACAAAAAGAAAAAGTTTATGATGAATTGTTAGAAATATTTGCAAAAAAAAAGTAGAGAAAACCATAATCCAGTATAACAACATATTATTTATGTGAAACTTTACTTTAATATATATGATTTATTGATATACTTCATTATTGTTAAAACTGAGCCACTATTTTATGGGGTCAAATATTTTTTTAACCAGAAGATTTATTGCTTTATCTCTGTGGGAAGAACACTCATTCAAGCTTCTCTATGAAAAATTGTGTATCAACACGATGAGGTTGACAAAGATGTTTTTGATGCTTCTGTTCTTGAGGAAGAGATGTGCTCTCTTAGGAATCCAAAAGCATAATACAACCTTAGGAGATCACGAACATGGTGAATATGTGGATTAATTTAGGAATGAGGAAGAGAGGACATAAGTCAATGGAGAAGGCTTTCTTAGAGCTTCAGAAATTCCTGACTGATGATGATGTTCGTGCAAGAGAGGAGGCAAAGAAAACAAGGGAAGACTCCAGGAAGAAGCCAAAACCAAAAACAAGAGAGGAAGAAGCCAAAACCCTAAACCTTAGACTTTGGTATCCAGGAAGTCTCACTACTCCCCCCCCCCACTCTTAGATCGTCATCTTCAAGCCATACCGACTCACTATCAGGCCCTCAGCCTTCAAGCTACGATATCCAGGGAGTATCACTGCTCGCTCTCGGTTTGTCACCCTAAAGCATTCACTCGAATCGTCATCTGAGGCTATCACACATCATCCGAGCAAATAAGTCTAAACTCCCCCAAGCATATCCCTAGATTATTTATAACTCTCATGGTTTCCCTATAGCATTATAATGCTATACTAACCACTAACCCGAAACTTTCCGAAAATAGAACCGTCAAACCTGACACTTTCTATTTTTAAAAACTACGCATATCAAATCCAAGAAATAATCATCTTATTAACTCCAAAGTCATAATCATTACATCCAAACAAAAACACAAAAGAGTTATAACCAAAACCATACATCACTCCAACATGGAGAACAAAATAAGACTAATAGTTTACTCTTCGACCTGCTCGTCGAACCACTTCTGGAACCTTGCCTTCATCCTGGCCTCAGGCTCCCAAGTCTTCTCCAAGATTCCATCACAATCCCACTGCACTCTCATCAAAGGAATCTTCTTACGCTGAAGTTCCTTTACCTGCCTCTCGAGTACCCTCACCGGTCTCGCCTATAGAGTCATGTTGGGCTGAAGATCTGCTGGGATCATAGCCAACACCTTGTCATCCTTATGCAGATACTTCTTCAGCATTGACAAATGGAACACCTTGTGAAACGCCTACAGAACCTCATGTAACTCCAACTGATACACCATAGGTCCAACCCAATCCACAATCCTGAAAGGACCCATATACCTCGGACTTAGCTTATTCTCAGTAAGGCACCTAATAGGACCACGCAACATCGCCATTTTGAGATACACCATATCTCTAACCTCAAACTCCAACCCCTTACACCTCTTCTCAGCATAACTTTTCTGCCGATCTTGCGTCTCCTTCATGTTCAGCTTCCAAACCCAAATCTTTTCTAAAGTCTTCTGAACAAAGTCTCCACCATATATGCTCCTCTCCCCCCCCCACTTGAGTCCAGCAGGAGCCATCCCAATGCTCGCCTGATAGCTATTATTATAAGTAAACTTCACCAAGCTCAAGTGACCTGCCCACTGACCACCCCAATCCAACACACACATCCTCAACAGATCTTCAAGCGTCTTGATTGTCTGCTCTAACTGCCCGTCTATCCAGGATCATAAGTCATACTCATATACACATTTGTACCCATCTCCTTCTAGAAGGTCCTTCATAACGTAGAAGTGAAGTTTGAGTCCCGGTCTGACACAATATTGGTCGGTACTCTATGAAGCCTCACTATCTCCTACACATACTTCCTGGCTAACGCTGCAGCTCCATCAGTCTTCTTGATAGCCAAAAAATGTGCAGACTTGGTCAAACGATCCACAATGATCCAAATGGCATCCTTGAACCGAGACACCGGCAAACCAACCACTAAATCCATTGTGCTCATGTCCCATTTCCACTCTGGAATAGGAAAACTCTACAACAACCCACTCGGCTCCTGATGCTCAGCCTACACTAGCTGACACACGTCACACTAAGACACCCACTTAGCCACGTCTTTCTTCATCCCAAACTAATGATAGTTCATCTTGGTCGCTCCGGATGAATAGAAAACATGCTAGTATGAGCCTCACTCAGAAAACATGTTAATGATAGTCCAATCTCTTTTACCTAACTCTCTATCATTTGAGATCATGCCAAAGGAAAAGCTTTTCCTCTTTCCCTAATTGCGATTTTCCGATTTTTTTGTTAGTAAGCTCTTCTTCCTTAACGTTAATATTTAGTTTTCATGAAATGTTGATGATTGTTAGCGGTTTTGATGTTTCCTTCTGATGTTTGAGGATTTGTTATATTGACAGATCTGGTGGCTTGAGAGAGAGTAGCGGCGACGGATGATGGTACGATGGCGGCAACGATGACGGCAGCGTAGCTCAAAGAACCCTAAATTAAGATGGGTTTAGGTTTGTAAATGGGCTCAAAGCGTTATTAGGCCCATTATCATTTTAGGTGGTTTTGAGCTTTTTATCTTTAATTTGCTAAGTAGGCTTATTATTTTTGGTTAGAAATGTAAGTTTGTTTTATCTAAGCCCAAAATAAGAACTAAGGGCTATTTCAGTTCGAATTAACCGAAATAGGAAAAAATTCGGTTAAATTCGAAACAGTTTTAAAACCTAAAAACCGACCCGAAAAACCCAATTACCGAATAAACCGAACCGATCTTTAATTTGGGTTATTTCGGCAGAATTTTAAGATAACCGAAAAATTGAAAACTGAATAAACCGAACCGGATAAACCGAACCGGATAAACCGATATAACCGAATGCCCATGGCTACTTAAAAGCATTAACCAGCCCCGCATTCTTCTCCTGAGCCTCCCAAACTCTGGTCAGAAAATCTGCTTGACTAGCTGCTTCTAACCTAAGTGGCTCCTGAGAAGTAGCACACAAACGCAGAGAGCTAATCTCACCCACCAAGGTATCCATATCCTGCCCTCGAGCTGAAGCCGTCCACTTCCTACTCAAGGCATCTGCAACTAGATTAGCCTTACTGGAATGGTAAGCTATCTCCAAATCATAGTCCGCTACCAACTCCATCCACCGCCTCTGCCTAAAATTCAACTTAGTCTGCGTGAATATATACTTTAGACTCTTATGATCTGTAAACACATGAACCTTCGCCCCATACAGATAAGATCTCCAAATCTTCAGGGCGAACACCACTGTTGCCATCTCCAAATCATGCGTAGAGTAATTGCCCTCAAATTTCTGCAAAGCATAAGCAATCACTTTACCCTACTGCATCAACACACAACCCAAACCAATTCCCGAAGCATCTATGTACACCACATAAAGTTCTTTCTGCTCTGCTCTGGTAAAGCCAAGACCGGCGTACTCGTCAAAATCTCCTTCACCATAGTAAAACCCTGCTCAGACTCAGGATTCCACACAAAAGGAACATCCTTCCCCGTCAGCTTTGTCATTTGTTCAGCCGTGCTTGCAAAACTCTTCACAAACCGTCTGTAGTACCCCACCAATCCCAGAAAACTCCTAATCTCCGTCCTTCTTCTCCGGATCCATAGAAACTTCTTTTGTGTCAATGTGACCAGAAAACCCATCTTTCTCTTCTAGAAACTGTATTTGCTCAGCTTAGCATACAACTTCTATTCCCGCAGCTTCTCCAAAACTACCCTCAAGTGCACCTCGTGCTACTCAGGGCTCTTAAAATACACTAGAATATCATCGATAAAGATGATAACAAATTCATTCGAAAAACGCCTGGAACACACTGCTCATCAGCCTCAAGAACGTCGCTGGTGCATTTGTCAACCCGAAAGGCATCACCACGAACTCATAATGCCCATATCTCAGCCAGAACGCCGTCTTACGGATATCCCCCTCGTTGATCAGAATCTGATGGTATCCTGACGCAAAATCTATCTTTGAAAACCACGTAACTCCCCACGCAACTGGTCCAACAACTCGTCAATCCGGGTTCCAACTCAATTGTGAAAGGATCAAATTGAGATAGTGGAAACCCTTTCAACGACTAAAACACAACCTCGAACTCCTCGACCACCTGGATTTTTTCTCACCGCTACCTCTCTGACCGTCTTTGGCATCACAATCGACGCCAAGGAGGATTCCCGCCCCTTCTTAATCATCTTCTCCACCTACATTGCCGAAATCACCAAATTCCTTGAAATCGGTCTCACACCCTAGTAATACAACTTCAGTATGGGCCGCTCAAAGTAGACTCTCCCCCGGAAACAATTCAGATGAACTCAGTGCCGATCCAACCAATCCATGCACAGAATAACATCATACAGCTCCATCGGACTGAGTACAGATCAGACGGCGTCGAATCTCCTGCAATCAGCACATCCATACCACTAGCCCGCCCTTGAACAGCTAGGAACGCGCCTCCTGCGAGTCTAACGGCTCTAAAATAACCACCACAATCTCCCCGGATATTACGACCCGCCGTGCACTACGGGGTAATGAAGATATTCATAGCTCCATAATAAAATAATACGTGGTACGAGAACCCGCCCACCAAATTCTAAAACAATAGAAAAGAACCATATTGAGTCTTAGAATTAAACCTGTGATCGGTCGAACGATGCTTGGCTCTCCCGTCTCCACAATCGAGTAGACTTTTGATCCCTCAATCCGTGCTACTGGCGGCGCTCCCAGCTGCACCCACGATGGCACTCTCGGCTGCGCTCCCGACTACACCCACTGCTGCATCTCAGGGTGCACCACCAACTGCACTACTGCTACTGCCAACTGCTGCGCTTTAGGACACTTCGCCTTAATGTGCCCCGTCTCCTTAAAGTGGAAACATACACAAGTTCCCGACGCGGCTCATTCTTATTCGGACAGCTCACCAGCTTGTGTTCCATGCTCCCTGGTCATGAACTGATGCACCTGCATCTGCTACGGATCTCCGGCACGACCGAGTACACCAAGAGTCTGTTATACTCTGCGTCGTACTCCCGCACCGACTTCTCATCCCGAGTCAATGAAAGAAATTGCGACTCTATGCTGTCCAATACCTCCGCCGGAAAATACATAGCATTAAACTCTGCCAAGAAATCCCCCCACACCATCAATCACTGCTCTCTCCTGGCCAGCACACTCCTCCACCACAAGTTTGTATCACCAGCCAAGTAGTGAGCCGTTAGGTCCACCCGGTACGCCTTTAGACACCTCATAGACTGGAAGTACCGCTCTAATCTCAACCGCCACTCATCCGCTACAACCGGATCAGAACCCCCAAAGAACATGGACATCCCGAATAGCTGCAGCTGCTCCATCATCCGCAGATAGTACGGCTGCTCGACAACCGCACCCACCCCTTCTGGCTGCACAACTCTGACACCGAGCTGCACACCGGACCCACCTAGCTGCACACTAGGCCTAGCTGGCCCAACTGGCTGCACCCTTGCAATCCCTAACGGTCTAACTGAAGCCTGCACTGGTAATGCTCCTGGTCCCCACCTAATGGAACATCCCCACAAGGTTTCCAACCACACTAGTACCGTCTCCGGGCAAGCCAGCTCCATCCTGAAACGTCTGAGAATCGCTGACATGTTCGGCCGTAGCACTTAGACCCACACTCGTGTCGCTATCCAAGGCAACTCCACATCCCTTATACGATTGATACCATCCTTTAGCAATCGAAACTGTCCGCGAACAAGCGGTAAGCAGGTGATAGTGGATAAACCTACGATCTAATAAAATATATACAAAAACAAGAGTTCAATAATAAATTAATATTTTGATTCAACCAGTCTAAATTTGTACTCAACAGCTTTTTCTAATTCAAGAAATAACTTATTTCATATATATCAACCCGCGTAAGCGCGGGTCTGTTAACTAGTTATTTGTAGTATTTGTTTAAGTTTTGTTATGTAGATTTTTTAATATATTTCAAGTTTGATATGATTAATTATCATCCCAAATCAGATTGATAATAGTGTAGGGTTTAACCTCCACATCATTTTTATATATTTAATATGCCATATACACTTATGTTTGAGAAAATAACAACTTAGCCTTTCTTTAATTATCATATAGAAAAGGAGAAAATATATATATTAACATTTTGTAGCAGTATTTCAAATAAATCCTGGAGTTCAAACTTATTTACAATCCTATGTCACTGTCATTAATTAAAGGTTTCTCTAAATTTAGAAGAAAAACAAATCGATTACACATGTATTAACCAATAAACATTTAAATAAGTAATAATTCCCTAAATTAGTTCTCATAAAATCTCTCGAATATATTTACAATGCACAAATCCACAAAATAGATTAATTCGAATCCTGAAATATCCAACTGGAAAAAAAAATAAGAGAAATTCTTACTAATAACTTTTTTATGATACATTTTTGCAAAACTATGGTTTTTTTTTTGCCATTTTCATTTTTGCCCTCTCTTAAATATTAATGGCCATTTTACCCTTAGTTGAAAGAATATTATTTCCCAAAGGAAGGAATATTTCTTCCAAAAAGTTTCACCCAAGAAAAAAAATTTACAAAATTTTCCTGCCAAAATTTTTAAAAGGGTTTACAAGGATTTTTAAAGGGTCTTTTAAACGATTTACAAGGGTTTTTAAAGGAATTTACAAGAGTTTTGAAAGTTTTTAAAATATTTGTAATGATTTTTAAAGCATTTTAGAAGCTTACAAAGGTTTTACAAGAGTTTTTAAAGTTTTTCTATGTTCATAACAGTTTTAAAAGGATTTACAAGGATTTTCAAATAGTTTTTTAAAAATTTACAAGGATTTTTAATGGTTTTTTAAAAATTTACAGGGATTTGTAAAGATATTTACAAAGATTTCAAAATAATTTAAAAGGATTTACAAGGGTTTTAAAAGTTTAAAAGGATTTTTAAAGGTATTACAAAGACTTTAAAATGGTTTTTTTAAGGATTTACAAGGGTTTTTAAAAGATTTTAGAAGTTTACAAAAAAAATTATTAAGGGATTTATCACGGTTATAAGGGGGTTAAAGGGATTTACAAGGATTTTTTGTAAATCATTTTATAACATTTTTAAGGGTTTTAAATCCCTTAAAAAACTTTGTAAATATTTTTAAATTCCTTCAAAATCCTTTAAAAAAACCTTGTAAATCTTTTTAAAGTCATCCAAAACCTTTCAAAACTTGAGTAAACCTTTTAAAACCATTGTAAATCATTTAATAACATTTATAAACACTTGTAAATCCCTTTAAACCCCTTATAACCGTGATAAATCATTTAATAAAAACTTTTGTAAACTTCTAAACTCCTTTAAACACCCTTGTAAATCCTTAAAAACCATTTTAAAGAACTTGTAATACCTTTAAAATCTTTTTTTAGACTATTTAAAAACCTCTGTAAACTTCTAAAACCCTTTAAACCCCCTTGTAAATCCATTAAAACTAATTTTAAATCCTTGTATGTCTTTAAAAACACTTGTAAATCCTTTTAAAAACACTTGTAAATCCTTTTCAAAACCTTTAAAAATCCTTGTAAATTTTTTAAAATCTTTAAAAACCTTGTAAATCCTTTTTAAACTGTTATAAACTTATAAAAACTTTTAATAACCATTGTAAATCATTTAAAACTCATTCAAAAACCTTTGTAAGCTTCTAAAACCCTTTAAAAACCATTACAAATCTCTTAAAACCCATTTTAAAACTCTTGTAAATCTCTTTAAAAACTCTTGTAAGCCCTTTAAAAGACCCTTAAAATATTCTTGTAAACCCTTTAAAAAAATTTGGCGGGAAAATTTGTGCGGAAATTTTTTTGGCAGGAAAATTTTTTCTATGAAATTTTTTTGGCGGGAAAGTTTTTGGCGGAAAATTTTTGAGGGGAAAATTTTTGGAAGGAATATTCCTTCCTTTGGGAAAGAATATTCTTTCAACTAGGGTAAAATGGGCATTAAAATTTAAGAGAGGGCAAAAATGAAAAAGGCAAAAAAAGTGGGTATTATTAAAAGAGGGTATCAAAAAAAGGTATTGGTATCAATTTCTCAAAAAATAAAGTGATTAATTGCTAATTTAAACAATTTTTTCTCCTAAATCTCGATATGAAAAAAACTGATGAAGAAACATATTTATGGCTCAGAAAAAAAATGTAACCAAATAAACTTTGTATATCCCCAAAAATCTAAATATTCCGCAAATATTTAGTCACCAATTTGTTGCTATAACAATATATATGTTGTGTGAATAAGAATTAAATCTTAAACCGTAGATATATATATATATATTTTTTTAAAAAAATAACCATATTGTAATGGGTATATCTAGAAATGGTAAAATGTTTAAATTTATGGATATTCAAATTATTAAAAATTTTAAATAAAACAGATGGGTTATATTGCATGACGAATTGTATATAGGATAGGTTTCAATCGATATTACAAAAATAAAAAAAAAATACCAGTCAGCCGATACTCCAATACGGTTAATTTTTATTTTACTATTTTCTTAACAACATCAGTATAAGACATGAATAATCATTCTAATTTAATTAAATTTGATCTTATGAAATCTGAATAATTATTAAACAAACTCCAACAAAATTGGTAAATTGTAAAAATAAATTTAAAATTTAAAAATAAATAAATAAATGTTTTCCCTGCAGTGTACACATATATTGAACCAGTCCAGACATAAGAAAAAAAATATTTACCTTTAACACAATAACATGAAGGAAATATGTTTGTATGTATGGTGTGATTTTAATTTTATTTTCACGTAAACAGAATATTTTCCATTTATAAAAATACTATATACACTCATATTTCATCTATTTAATAATAAATAATAAAAATTACTATTGTCGACAAAAAAAAAAAATTACTATATATTATACTTACAATTATATACTATATATATATTTAGCAATGATTTTCTAAACTACTTATTTGAATGCAAAAAAAAATTAATTTATCAAATCTATTATATATATATATATATATACAAGATAAGGGCCCGCGTAAAACGCGGGTTAAAATTTATGTTTTCACGTATGAACTAAAAATATTGCATGTGTTAAAATTTGGAAAATCATAACATTAACAAAAGAATTAATCAATATTAATTGAATATCATATTTTCTAATATAGATTAGGGCCCGTCTAATAGACGGGTTATTTATTTTTAAAATAAAATTAAAATTAAAAAACAATTGTAAGAAGTTATATCAAAAGTATTAAAAAATATATAATTTTTGAAGTTAGTAAATTTTTTTTATCGAACAAAATTATTTATGTATCATACATATTTAAGATCGTTATTAAACATTCATTATAAAATCAAGTACTGTTAAATTAATAATCACCAAAAAAAATTGTGAGCTATTCACCATTTTCATAATATTAGTATTACCAAATTTTTGAAAAAACTTAATTTATATATTATACCCTAAACATGATTATACAATTATTTCTAAAAAAAGGTTATCTCCTAATTTCCAGCTTTTTAAAAAACTATTCTCACATATTTTTTTACTTTGCAATCTAATGTATTTCTTAAATTAAATTAATGAATACAAAATTTGATGGTAAATCTCTTATAAATTAACATCAATCCAAAAAAATGAGTTATATTGTCGTTGAGATAAGCATTAAGAAAAAAAATTTAATATGAAAGTATACAAAATTACATATTTGAAAAAAAATATATATATTTTCGAAACTATTATACTACAAATTGTATTGACTTTGGTTATCTTTATTTAAATTTAATAATGTCTATTTTTTAGTTTCCTTTTATTCACTCCTCTTGTTTTAGCCAAAGAGATTGCACTATGACATATTACATTTAAATATATATAAATATAAATTAAAAATTAAAAAATTAAACATATTAAAAAATTAAAACATTTTATAAACACATTTATTTTGTTAAACTCGTTTAATTGTGCCATCTAAATCTTAATTCTCTTTTATAAATTGAAAAAGACTAGCTAATAACCTTGAATAAATTGTGTAATCTAAACTATACTCCTTATTTATAAACATAAATCTACATAAAACCTTGGTTATTTGTAAATTTAGACCATAATCCTCATTTATAAATCCATGCAACCATATAACATGTTTAGTTTTAAAAACTAAACTTTAATCCTTCTTTATAAACTAAAATTGACATATAATCTCGTTTAATGATAATATTAAACCCTAATCTCTTTGATAAACTCAAACAGACATAACCAAGAATTATAAGTAAAAAATTCTGAATATTTTCATTTTTTTTGTAATTTCAATTTTTATCTAATTTTTTAGATGTGTCACATTCCGGTAATAATTTCACTTTTGGCCAGTGTTAGTGATTAATTTTGTTAACGTGCTATACCATAAAGGCATAAACTAAAACCTCATTCGATAAATTGTGGAGACATGATGGATTAGACATCAACATAACTAATACTCCATATGGCTCAGTTTAAAGGATTTATAAGGTTTTCACACACAAACTAATAAAATACATACCGTAGTTTCGTTTAATTTATCTTTTTTACATAAAATACTACTAAATAAAAAGAATTCAAACATTACGAAAATATAAATAAAATATGATTGGTCAAAGAAAAATACATTTAATTTTAGCATACAACATTAAAAACATCGCTTAAAATTAAAGAAAAAAAAAACTAAAACAAAATTGAAACCGAAAGAGTAACATAATATGGTTTTTTTTTTCTACAACAATTATTATAAGAGGATATGTGGAAGATATGTAAATCATATTAATGATTTGTAAATATTCTAACTTATTCTACACACTTCTATAATCAATTAAAAACATTATTTGATGACAATATAGTATATCACATGATTGCTATTTTCTTACTATTCATTATTGTTTGGCAAATCATCTAAAAAACAAAAAAAAAGAGCGAGTCGTATGGAGTTCCAAATTTGGTTGGCAAGGTATCTATAAATAGACAAGTTGCCTAGTTTCATGCACTAAGCTTACCCATAAAATCAGATTGATCACATGCTAACATCAATCATAATAACAAATAGAGAGAGAGACATGACTGAAGAGAGCCCAGAAGAGGATCATGGATCTCCTGAAATAGCCGAAACAAATCCAGGAAGCCCTTCTTCAAAGACCAACAACAACAATAACAACAACAACAACAACAACAAAGAACAAGATCGGTTTCTTCCCATAGCTAATGTCGGAAGGATCATGAAAAAGGTTCTTCCAGGTAATGGTAAGATCTCAAAAGACGCTAAAGAAACCGTTCAAGAATGCGTCTCGGAGTTCATAAGTTTTGTCACTGGTGAAGCTTCTGATAAGTGTCAAAGAGAGAAGAGGAAGACCATCAATGGAGATGACATCATTTGGGCCATTACAACTCTTGGTTTCGAAGACTACGTTGCTCCATTAAAGGTTTACCTATGCAAATATAGAGACACCGAAGGAGAAAAAGTTAACAGCCCGAAACAACAACAACAACAAAGACAACAGCAACAACAACAGATTCAACAACAGAATCATCATAATTATAACCAGTTCCAAGAACAAGACCAAAACAACAATAACATGTCATGTACTAGTTACATCTCTCATCATCATCCTTCTCCATTCTTACCAGCCGATCATCAACCATTTCCAAATATTGCTTTCTCTCCTAAACCATTACAGAAACAGTTCCCTCAGCAGCATGATAATATTGATTCCATTCAATAGTGAGAGACTTTTGTTTTAATTTTTTTTCTTTCTTTCTATAAATTATATGCTTTCTTAAACTTTTTCTGTGAGTACAATCTTGATGGTTATATTAAAGTGTTGCTATATACAGACAGACACATTAGATACGTACACATCTTGATATTTTTTGTGTAACAGAATGATTACTAATTGTTCATACATATATTTTTCGGATTGTGATGAAACTGAATCGCACAATAGGAATATGTAGCAAGACTAAATAAGACAAGTGGGTTTAACTCATGGTTTCAAAAGTAGAATCTAATTCCATGTTGATAGTCCAACCTTTTCTACCAAGAAAGTGAAACCTATCACCTTGCTGTTTGAAAGTTAACAAAATGTTATAGCTAAAAAGAATAGTGTTTTGGTTCATCGTCCTTTATTGTTCCTCATAGCCCTGGGCATAAAAACCGGAACAAAAAATCCGAACCATTACCGACCCAAAAATAACTAGTTCGGTTTGGGTATGGTTATTTAGATGGATAATGTTCTCCTCTATCGGTGGATATCGGTTTAGGACCGAGTGTTACACGAGAACTGAATGGGACCCGATTATTCAGAAACTTTATAAACCTAAAATCTAAGTTCTCTAACCTAGCTTCACCTTTCATCATTTCCGCAGCTGCTTAGGATCAATTTTTGTCTTTCTCAATGTGTAAGATTGAAGTTTGAATTCAGATTTTTTATTTTTATTTTTGGGGATTTTGCTACATTTCAGATATAAACATGTCCATTTTACCCGAACGAAATGGATATCCAAGTTTTCTTGAATATAATTTTGTTCAAAAAATGTAGAACCGAACCAACTAGGAACCGAGAAGATCTGAACCGAAATCCAAACCAAAACTTCTCGGGTTTTAAATGGATAAAAATTTTTTATACCCAAGAGCTGGGGAACCGACCAGTTCTTGCCCAAACCCGACCCGCATACCGAATGCACAACCTTAATTCCTCACTTCTAATAGTATCTTTATCTCTCGGAACATGAAGCAATAATATTTGATACAAATCATACACGTAAGGGCTCTGTAAGTAAAATGTTGCTGCTATGAATCAGATTGGAGCAACCCAATTTTTCTTTTTTATATTTTACATATAAATAACAGAAAGTGGGAAACAATGAATCTGATTGGGTAAGAAGCAACCAAATAATCAACATTTTTATTTTTCTTTACATAAAAACAAGAGAGCAGCAACTATGAATCTGCTTGGATATGATTATATGAAGCAAAGGCATTATGAATTTTTACATATAAATAAGATAAAAGTAGACTTATTCATTTTTGGGGAACCAGATTTAGTCATCTTTGTAGACCAAAGTCGGATACTCTGGATTCCACATGTTGTTTTCCACGTACTCCATCAGCTCCTCCTGCGAATACACACAAGAACCTCGTCAACATAACTAAACATTTCGGCTTAGTTTTTTGGTTGGTCTTTATAACTAAGCGCATATACATCCTAGGCAGTAGGCCTGGGCGTTCGGGTTCAGTTCAGATATTTTGGATTTTTGGGTTTAGAGATATAGACCCGTTCGGGTATTTTTAGATTTCGGGTTCAGTTCGGGTGTGGATCGGATATTTCGGGTTCGGATTCGAATTACCCAAAATTCTCAAAACTCAAATTTTGAGGATCCAAATATGTATAAACTACTAAAAAAATCTCAAAACTTGTATAATCTTTTACAAAAGTTTACTTAGAATAGAGTTTCTAACTTAAAAAATCTAAAATATACCAAAAAACTGAATAATTTTGACATTAGATTATTACAAATATATATATTATTAATATTATATATTTATATTATCAGTGTATTTGGGTTTTGGTTCGGATCGGGTTCGGGTTTTTGGGTTTAGATATATATAGACCCCGTTAGGGTATTTCTAGATTTCGGGTTCGGGTTCGGATTGGGTTTTTTGGATCGGGTTCGGATCGAATTTTTGGGTTCGGTTATTTTGCCCATTTTTTCCAATTTAACTATAGCTGGTCATGAGATTACCTCGTTAAGCTTTTGGAGCTCACGAGCATCCATTTCTCTATATCCGCCGACCAAATCCTCCTCAATGGCTTCCGTAATCACCGCAGCTGCTATTCTTTTTGTTATGTCTCGTATCCTGCAATTTTTATTTCCACACGCCAGATATAACATCTCTATCGAAACCTTTTTCTTATGCAACACTAAGAATGTACTTTTTGTTGTGATACCTTGATATTGGAGGATATATAATCCCCTGTAGCACTTCTTCTTCGCTCATATATGCTGCTAGGCTGCAGTTGTTTAGCAGAACAGTGTCATGATTCAACATTCATCAAACATGAGACTTGATTGATTTCAAGGTCTCCTTATAACACGATCTACATCAACTACTGTATGAAACCTCAACCATACTATGGTTGCTGTCTCGTGGGTGTAGTAGTTATGTTATATAGTCCATGAAATCAGTCAAATATATGATCGATAATATTCAAGCATTCTTTATAAATTTGAATTTGGTCAATAGTTATATATATCATGGCACTCACTTAGCTTAGATGAAGTTAAAATCAGTGATATAAATGCACTAGGTAAGGAAAATAGCTTACCACTCAGCTGCGGCCTGCAGCATCCCATCCGAGACGATGGGAGCACCAGATAGAAGAGTACCAAGTCCAATACTACATAAAAATTACAGGATAAAAAAAAATAATTATCTTCAGGATCATTATTAATGCATCAAGTCAAGAGCATATGCAATTCTTTCCCACGAAAACTAACCCTGGAAATAGGTACATGTTGTTTCCCTGGTTGCAATGTCCTACTTGACCATTTCCTGCCACAAAAAAGGTACTACTATATCAAACCAAAAGCCTTAGAGTGAACAAATATCTAGTGCTTACATAACTGAAGATATAGGAGCAGTAAGGATTTTCTTCCCATATATAAAATTGTGTATGACAAATGATGCAGTAGTACATACCAAATTCCACATTCTTGAATGGGCTTCCACTCGCAAAAATCATATTCTCGCCTAATATAGAAAATGCATCTTGAGGCGTGCATTCAGCTGTAATTTTAAGCACAAGTAACTATTACATCGATTCTGACTAGAATCTCAAATAACTGCAAACCACATCTGTAAACGAAGGGGACAAATTACCATTTTTTGTGGGGTTTGACATTGCAAAAATAGCAGGTCTTGTCGAGGTTGAACCTTTCATGGCTTCTAAAACCTTAAAACACAATATCCCAACAATGAGTTTCAATATATCAACTGCTATATGTCCAGAATCATGCAACCAAAACGCAGATATGTTAAGGCGTTTGGCAGCTTTCCTTACCTCTTTTGAGAATAACCCTCCAACTGCAGATAGACCAAGAAGTACATCAGGTTTAACTTCACGAACCTAGCCACAGATGAAACAGAAAACAGTTAGTTTCTTACTAGTATTAAGTAGAATAACTTTTTAAGGAAGAAGTTCTATCAAACACCAGACTCATTGCCAAATTTGATATAGTATACTTGATGAACATATTAGAATAAAGAATCACAGACCACTTCTGCAAGTGTTGCTCCTTCTTTTAATCCCTGACGCTCCATTTCTTTAGTCTTCCTAGCAAAAGGCTGAGCTTCTGGATCAATATTTTCTCGTCCTTCAGTGATAAGACCCTGATTTAAGTGCAACAAAAAGAGTTAACTTCAGATCCTTCAGTTATTGGACGAAAAGGTCCAAAACACATGCCAAAACAAAACGGGTAGGGAAGTGATTTGACAAGCAGCCAAAGGAAACCAGAGGGAAAACGTCTTATCAGCTCCATACACCGAAAATCAGTCACACCGCTATATACAAATATACCTGAGCATCAACCACCCAAAATTGACTTTGTGCACTATCAAATGCAGTTTCAGTATTTCCCAACATCCGTGCCATTGTCTTCCTTGCAGCATTTAGAACACCGATTCCCGCACTGCAAAAATCAAAGATTTTTACAGGAAGCTCAGTATGCAGCTAAAATTTTCCATCTGTTAAATCTCTTTAAACAATCAATACTCAGTACTAATAATACTAAGACCAGTTTTTTACCAATACATCTCTGGTAAACTAGGACCAAAAAAGACTAGAAAATAGCATCAGAGAATGGCTTACCTTCCAGCACCAGCAACAACGATCTTCATCTTTGGAAAATCAATCATAGGCCTCCCCTGTGCTCTAACTGCTCCAAGAAGACCAGCAATCGCAACCCCTGCGGTCCCCTAAGCCAGATGATGAAAACATATTAGTCAACATGAAAAATAAGATTATAATGTAAGCATTTAGATTTCCTATAGTCTCTTTATTGGATCTGGTCGTCTGGAAAAGATTAAGAATAACTATTGTACGATAAGATGATGGTTAGAGCACATGATATATGATAAAAACTGTAGTGCCTAATTATTTCAAACATAGTAGTGCCCGGGCAAATGCCAGGCAAACTTAACTGATACATTGACCTAATATAAATATTTTCAGAATAAAAAATGGCATTTCATCTTCACAATAATCATTCTAAGGCGGAAGACTCATTACCTGGACATCATCATTGAACATCCGATTGGTACATCTATACCTCTGCAATAATTTGAAAGCCCATTTGCTCTGGAAATCCTCAAACTGTAGGTAGAAAAACAATAAAGTTTCTTAATAAGAAACATTTGATATACCAAATATCTATAAAACATTGGTTACCTGCACAATAACATGTGGCCACCGGGTATACACTGCCTCCATAAATTCATCAATAATAGCTATATATTCATCATCTTCTAAACGACGTTGCTGCAGACCCAAATCTGTCAAAATAAAATAGAAAGAACGATTACACTACAGGCATGTATGTATGCATGCACAAATCTCAAAATACGCGTTATCTACTTCCGTATGTTAGAGACAGATAATAAACATGCTTCAGCATACTAAAATCGCAAACATCAGGAAACAGTTATATTATATGTAGTCGGAAAGAAGAAACATGTTATTAACCTATCAGAGTAATATCTTATGAAAATTGACTTTAAAAAGGTAAGAGGTGCAAATGAATCTTACACATGGGGTCCTTGAGTAGTTTTTCATTGTTTGTTCCAACATCAATCATGACAGGTAGTACCTAAACCAGCATTTGCAGACAAGTATTGTATCAAATAATCATATAGAAAAACAGAGATGGGAAAGAAGAATAAGAAAATATTAGATGCTGCAAGTACCCGTTGAGGATTTATTCCAGCTGCGGCAACGTATAAATCAAGCTTCCCTACAGCAATTCCAATTCCATGAACACCAAGATCTCCGAGACCCAAAATCCGGCTTCCATCGGTAACAACAATCATATCAACCTAAATGTATATAAAAACGTTACATCAGGAAACTAATGTTCACTAAAAAATATACCAGTATCTTTAAATACAATAAGAGAACGACGATACAGTAGGTTGGATTAGTCAGCCAAACACAGTTGAGATATCTTAAGCACAGTGTCATAAATATCAAGGACCTGTTCAGCTGGCCAGTTGTAAACCATAGACATCATTTCACCACGATCTTCAGCACTAAAATACATTCCTCTTGGCCTCCTAAACAACCCACTGTAGTTCTGGCAGACAAGACCAACCGTAGGAGTGTAGACTATTGGCGCATACTCCTCAATATTATTAATCAAAACCTACAACAACGTACAAATTTCAAGTAAATAGCCTCTTCAGATTACATGGATTCTAACAGCAAATAGAGCAAAAACGAAGTGTGTTGTTCACCTTATAGTACATAGTCTCATTTCGGTCATGTAAACGATTAAGAATACGCCACTTAGCCAAAGCATTAGGATCAGAAGGTCCATCTCTTGCTTGCTCCTCTAACCTCTTAAGGTCAGTCACTGTTTAATCAAAAATCAATCATGTCGGTGAGTACAAACACATATATATGTGAGTGAGTTCACAAACAACGTTTTTAAGAAACTCAAGTAAAAACTCACTAAAACGCTGAATTTGCTGCTCAGAATCCATAACATTAGGTGGAAGAAGTCCTCTAAGATCAAGACGGTTTCTCTCCGTCATCGTAAACGCAGTTCCCTAAATCAGATCCAGGTTCGTGTTCACACTCAAAATCACAACAAAGTGAAAGATAAAATGGAGATTCAAGCTCACAAAAAGTACCTTGTTGAACCAAGGATCATGGAGGATATCGAGACCTTGTTTATGGACGATGGTGGGACGGTGACCTTCGGATGTAGTGAAAGATCTGACGGAGGAATAAAGTATCCTCCGGTGGAGAATTCGGCTGAGGGAAGAACTCAGCCGGAGCTTATTAGCCATTCCCATCGTTATCGGAATCTGAAGATCGTAGTACCGATCTAGGAATGGAGAAGAAGAATTTTACACACAGCTCACTGATGAAGAAGACTCTCCGTGTGGGGTTTTTGATTTTGATGATTGAGTAATGAATATTTCAGTCTCTATTATTTATTTATTTTTTATGTTTTTTCCTTTCTTCATTAAATAAAAATTAAATATAATCGTTGACGGAAAAAAAATAATTAAAAGATTCTTATTTCCTTTATCTTCCCGTAATTTAGTCAAACGAATATTAGGACACAGTGTCAATATTCACACTAGGGGGAAAAACAAAAAAAAAAACCAAAAAAGTAGGGGGATGGACATAATCCCAATTTGTTCGTTTTCTTTTTCTTTTACTTTTCAGAATTTTATTAAAAATTAATATTGTCAAGGTACAGTTGATGCTGCAGCCATTTTGGTGGACAAACACCATTACAAAAATAATTTTTATTTAGACAATCTTTGCTAATTAATGGGCAGTTTCGTTACAATAACTTTTTTCAAATACAAAGAAAACTTCAGTAAAATAACTAGTCCAATGATTAATGTCTAGAATAATTCATGCGACCAAACTATGGGGTGTTTATTATGGTTTGTGTATGGCTTGAGATCGTTATGCTACTCGGGCTCAGTTGGAGGTGGACTCGGAAATAGTGGTGGATTTTCTCAAGACAGGGATCAGCGATGCTCATCCGTTGTCTTTCCTGGTACGGATGTGCCATGGCTTCATATCGAGAGACTGGATTGTCCGTATATCTCACGTGTATAGAGAAGCTAATCGTCTGGCGGACGGATTAGCTAACTATGCGTTTGCTCTTGACTTGGGTCTTCAGTTTTTGGGTATTGCTCCGGGGTGTGTTGAGGAGATTGTTGAAGAAGATGCTCGTGGAATGGCGTTCCCACGAAGAATTTGTGTTTAGTTTTTTATTTTTTATTTTTTCTTTTATTTTGGGAGGTTTCTTCCCTTTGTATCACCAAAAAAAAAAAATGTCTAGAATAATTCATGCGACCAAAACATTGTGAAGTTTGTCATTAAGTGTATCAATAAGATCAGAGCAATCACTTTTGAAGTATATTTGACGGTAGCCTTTCATCCATACTTGTTGCATTGCAGCTAGAAGTCTTTTTGCCTCATCCTCTAAGGGAGTAAGCGAATTTGGGAGTAAGGAAGATCCCCAATACTTTGAATTTCCTTCATTGTCTCGAATTATCCATCCACATGAAGATCTATAAGTGTAAGGATCAAAAGCCGCATCAACTACATTTAACGAATGGGAAAACTAGCTTATATGAATTGTCTGAATGTCATTCATTAAAATGATTTACAACATATATATATACATGACTAGCTTAGGGTTATTGACTCTTATAATTACATTTAAGTCCTCTCATTTACACTCTCCTTTACACACCCCCTCAAGATGGAGACAAGTACATGACTCCAATCTTGTTCCGAAGAGCCGTGAAGCGAATGTGATGTAGCGGTTTTGTAAGTGCGTCCGCTAACTGATCCATAGTAGAGATATGTGCAACCCGAAGAGCACCCGATTGTATGTGACCCCGGACAAAATGATAATCGACGGCAGTGTGTTTCATCCGGGAGTGAAACACCGGATTTGCACACAAATACGTAGCCCCCATATTGTCACAATAATGAACCGGTGTTGTGGGAAGAACAATGCCAAGTTCGGTCAACAAAGAGCAGAGCCATTGTAGTTCGGAAGCGGCATTAGCAATGGCCCGATATTCAGCTTCCGTCGAAGAGCGAGCCACACTTTTCTGTTTCTTGGACGACCCGATCACCAATATCACCACCCCAATCCGCATCCGTAAACACATGAACTGTAAGCGGCGCGTCGGAGCGAAGAAAGATACCATGAGACTTTGTTCCCGCAAGATAACGTAAGACTCTCTTGGCAGCCTGCCAATGAATATTAGTAGATTGATGCATATATTGGGACAAACGATTTACCGCAAACGCAATATCCGGTCTGGTGAACGATAAGTATTGAAGACTCCCTATCACCATGCGATATTGCTTTGGATCCGGAAGAGGAGTGCCCAGCCGTAACGTGAGCTTCGGTAACTCTGTCATTGGTGTCAGAACAGAGTGTGCATCCTGCATGTTTGTACGAGCCAGCAAATCAGTGATGTATTTGCGTTGCATCAAGTGTAACCCATGACGTGTGCGTGTGGCTTCAATTCCCATAAAATAACTTAGCGGACCAAGATCTTTGAGGGAGAACCGAGCAGCTAGAGAAGCATTGAAGGTTCTGACTAGAGATGGCACACCCGCAATGATTATATCGTCCACATATACAAGAACGTATAGACGATCCTTACCCTTGGTGTATGTGAAGAGTGATGTATCAACAAGTGAATTCGTGAATCCAACTTGAAGTAGAAACGTACGAAGCTCCGGATACCAAGCTCGTGGAGCTTGTTTTAAGCCATAGATTGCCTTATTCAAACGACACACATGGCTAGGTCGATCTCGGTCTACAAATCCCGGCGACTGAGTAACGTAGACTTCATCTTTGAGGGTGCCTTGCAAGAAAGCATTGTTAATGTCCACTTGATGTATGCTCCAATTGTGTTTGACTGCCACTTCTAAGATAACCCGAACTGTGGTTGACTTAATAACCGGGCTGAAAGTCTCAGAGTAATCTAGGCCATACTGTTGATTGAAAACTCTCGCTACAAGTCGTGCTTTGTACCTATCAATGGAACCGTCAAGCTTGTATTTAAGAGTAAAAATCCACTTACAAGAGATGACGTTCTTTGTTGTAGGAGGAGGAACAACATCCCAAGTATGTTCTCGCATTTGTGCATCAATCTCCTCACACATCGCTTTACGCCAATTTGAATTCTTCAGAACCTGGGCCACAGTCGTCGGAATCGTTGGAGTGATTGAGGCGAGAAGGTTCATTTTAGTTTTTGGTTTTGTGATCTGGTTTTTAGCACGTGTTTTCATCGGATGAAGATTTTGTGGTGGTGGTGGATGGTCGGATTGATTTGTTGAGGTGGAGGAAGGTAAGGACGTATGTGTGGTTGTGGTTGTATGTGTTCGAGTTTGGGAAGAAGAAGACGATGACGAGACGGGAGTAGAGGAAGAGGATGATGATAGTGATGGGCTTTTCGTGTTTGGGCCGGATGGAGGTGAGGCTGAAGAATTGGAATTTGATAACGGGCCTGGATTTATTGTTGGACTTGGAGATAATGGGCCTATGGTTTGGTCATGATGAGATGACTGAACAGAGGCTGGAGAAGACGACTATGGCTGTGAGGACAGAGGCGTTGGAGGAGAATGCGACGACGACACCGACGGCGAGACAAGAGAGATTGATGCGACGACGAGACTGGTAATGTTGATGTCGTTGGCGGTGGTGAAGGAGGCGCATACGGGGGCAGAGACGAATGAGCTATAGACGAGGGCACACGAGTAACCGGAGGACTTGCAGTACGAGACGCCGGAGACTCAACACTAATCGGAGACGCCACATTTTCTTGGAAGGGAAAACTTGTTTCCGCAAATTACACATGGCGAGAAACATAAAGACGCCCAGTTGCAATCTCTAGGCATTACTATGCACTTTGAGTGAGTGAATACCCAACAAAGAGACACTTAGCTGATTGTTGCTCAAGCTTGTTGTTGCGATACGGTCGAAGCCAAGGGTAGCAAGCACACCCAAAAACTCTCAGCTTCAAGTAGTTGGGTTTCTGGTTGAACAATTTAACGTAAGGAGATTCTCCGTTCAACACATCGGTGGGCATACGATTGATCAAATACACGGCTGTTGCAAAAGCATACGGCCAGTAACTTGTCGGTACAGCAGCATGAGTAAGAAGTGTGAGCCCAGTTTCGACGATGTGATGATGCTTTCGCTCGGAGATGCCATTGTGCTCCGGTGTATGCGGCGGCGACGTGAAGTGAGATATGTCATGAGCTGCTAAGAAAGATCGCAACACAATGAATTCACCACCATTATCCGAGTAGAGTGTGCGAATACGACTTTGAAACCGGTTCTCAACCAAGGCCTTGAATGCCACAAAAACCTCCTTAACTTGTGACTTTTGCTTCAAAGGATACATCCATGTATACCTTGTAAAATGATCAACAATGACAAGGTAATACTTGAACTGATCAGAGGACATAATTGGTGACATCCACACATCAGTATAGAGGTATTCAAGCAGTTGAGAAGAAGTTATAGTGTTTGCAAAAAACGGCAACTTGTGACTTTTATTGAGCAAACAGTCGGAACACGACAAATTGTTTTGCGGAGAATTTGAAAGAGGTAATGAAAAGCGTGCAACAATAGCTTTGAGAGTAGATAAATTGGGATGCCCAAGACGATGATGCCAACATGAGAAGTCGGTCTTTGGTGATGGTGAAGCAGAGAATGCAGTTGCGGAGTTGAGATTAACCAGCCACTCGTATAGCTCATTCTTAGTCTTGCCTTGGAGTAATCGGACCCCCGTGCTGAGATCCTTCACCTGAAAATGAGCGGGGAAAATTCCACGGAAACTTGATTAGCATTACAAAGTCGATAAACCGAGATCAAGTTCTTGCACACATTGGGAACATATAACACATCATTAAGTTTAAGTGAACGAGAGGGCGTAGGAAGTAAACCAGAACCCGTATGTGTTATTTGTAAACCCGAACCATCTGCAATTGTGACTTCTTCACCGCCATTGTATGATTGGTGAAAAGACAAGTTGGCAAGATCAGAAGTGAGGTGATGCGTTGCGCCAGTATCACACACCCATGGAGCGGCATTGTGCGGAGCCATCATAGCCATGTTTGCTCGTGGCTGCCATGGTGAAACCGAAGCCGGCGAGTAACCACCCCCTTGAGTCGAGTAGCCACCTCCTTGAGGCGAGTAACCACGACCCGAAGCTTGTAACTGATAGCACCATCAAGCATTATGGCCTTGTACGCCACAGATTTGGCATCGGCCTTGGTAGCCTCTCCCAGTGGAACGAGAGTCAGAACGGGGCTGAGAATTCTGTTGTTGTTGCCACATCTGGTTGCCACGATTGTTGCGATTGTTGTTGTTACGATTATTGTGGCTGTTGTTGTTGTTGTTGGAATGCTTGTGAGTAGCCATGTTTGCAGAGACAAGAACAGAGGAGGAAGCAGCATCGAGTAAAGTCTGAAGCTTCAACTCATGATTTATAAGCTTTTCATGAAGGACCGTAAGCGATGGTGGACTGTCACGACCTTCAACTTGGTCGTGAACCTGCTTGTACTCATCCGGGAGACCACCGAGGATGTAATCGATCTGATCCTCATGAGGAATCGGGCTTTCAAGCAACACCAACTGGTCAAACCGAGTTGTAAAACCTTGGAAATATTCATCAATCGTTTTCGTACCCTTCTTCCAATGCTTGAGTTGAGTATGAAATTGTTGAATGTGACCACGGCTAGGGTTGGCATACGTCTCGTTAAGAGTGGTCCAAATCTCAGCTGTTGTCGTAGCCTTGGACATGAGAGGTTGCTTCCCAACAGAAATAGTGCCTAAGAGACTCGAGTAAATGAGTTGATCCTGGCGTTTCCAGTGTTTGTGATCTGGATTCGGAGTGGTGACACCATCATTCGTAACCGTGGCAGTTGGTGTACCAATAGATCCGTCAAGATATCCGGCGAGATCATAGCCATTGCAGAGAGCAAAAACTTGACGCCTCCACATTCGTTGGAGTTAGCTTAGTGACGTTGGACATATTGACGTTGAGAAGAGTGGTTGCATCAATGGTTGCAACAACTTCTGAAGAAGACGACATGGCCAAAAATGATGAAGCGTGGAGAACAAGAGAGTAGAGAAGAGAATGAAGAAGAAGAAGAAGAAGAAGAAGAAGAAGAAAAAGAGAGAGGCGGCCGAAAAAAAAATATTTTAGGTCTTTTAGGATATCAACTGCTCTGATACCATATGAATTGTCTGAATGTCATTCATTAAAATGATTTACAACATATATATATACATGACTAGCTTAGGGTTATTGACTCTTATAATTACATTTAAGTCCTCTCATTTACATTCTCCTTTACAGCCTACACCAGGTCATGGATAGTGACAAAGCTAGTGCGGGAGAACACAATAGAAGGTTGTGCAAGCATTGTAGCCACAATCCATTCAGATACATCAACTTTAGCTTTCATAATTATATGAGCATAAGAAAATCGAGTTTGGTTAAAGGTTAAATCATTTCTTGATTTTCAAAGATGCCACAATAACCAAATAGGAAAGAGTTTATTTTCCGGTGATATTCCTAGCTCATGTTGTAGAAGCAAAATATCAGAAATATGATCCTCTGTAGTTTTGGAACAATTGTACAGAGAAGTTAGAGGAGTATTCGAATCCTGCCAGGTTAGAGAAGCATAATGGCAGCCAAAAAAAACATGGTGGATATCCTTAGCTTCAAGACCACAACGGAGACAAGTAGGATCTAAATGCATTCCCCGAGTATTAAGACGAACATTGGTTGCTAAAGCCCGAGAAAGGAGACGCCATAAAAAATGTTTCAATTTTGGCATTATTTGTAGTTTCCATATCTTTGTCTTTAACACGGTCGAACCATGGGGGATAAGGGTTTGATTATGAACATTATCTGGATGATGAGTGATAAACCAATAACTTGATCTGACATTGTATTCTCCGACGTTGAATATGGCCATATTATCTTATCATAAGAGAATGACTGAGGAATGTAAATATTAGATAACCGAGTTTGATCATCTGGATGCACTAAATCAAATATTACTTGATTGTTCAAACATTTATAAGTACCCCAAGTCGAGATAAGATCTGATATTTGTAAAGAAATGTCTGATCTGATGCAACGCACTAGGGTCGGAGGATGAGTTGGAATTAAGTTATCGTGATTTAGGCGAATGGTTTCACATGTTCCCAAATTGTATTGATAACCTGATTTAATGATTTTCAAACCACAAAGAATATGATCATCTTTATAGTAACGGGCCTTCATAACTCGTGCGAATAAAGAGTCCGGGAATCTTAGTAGTCGCCATGCTTATTTAGCAAGCAATGAATCGCTGAACATCATAAGATCTTTGAACCCTAGTCCTCCTTCCTTCTTCGATTTTTTGTAGTTTCTTCCAAGCTACCCATGGAATTCCTCGATTATTATTGTTACCTTTCTCCCACCAGAACCTCCTAAGCATAGATTCGATTTGAGAAACTACTCCATGGGGAATTTTAAAACAAGACATAGTATAAACAGGCATTGCCATAGCCATTGATTTTAGCATGATTTCTTTTCCAGCAGGTGATAGCGTCTTTGAACTCCAGTTAGTTGTCCGATGTTTTACTCTTTCCAAAATATAGTGATGTGACCTTGAGCGGCGACAGAACCGGACGGACGGAAGAGACACCCGGACGGACGGACGGCGACCAAGACGAAATCACGGACGGGTCGACGTTTCCGACGGACCGCTCGACAACACTTGACAGACATGTTCCATGACTCGACCCAAGGTACCGATCATCGACCAAGGAGCGACGAGAAGGAGCTGGCGCATAGAGAAGAACACCCAAGATCAATTCAACCTTTTCCTTCAAGAGTACGTCCATGATCCAGCCTCGATCAAGCTAGCCTTCGAAGATTCATCGAGCCAAGACGAGGGGCCGTTGTGGACGGTCTTCACCATCACCATCGGGTGAAGACGTTAAGTCGTTAGCGAGCGACTGTACTCTTTTTCCCACCTCGGTTTTTATCCCAATGGGTTTTACCGAGGAGGTTTTAACGAGGCAGTTAATCCTAGCGCATTCCCGCGTTTACCCAAGACGCGTGAATCCTATCCTTCTTTCTTTTAAATTTCCGAACGTTATTAAGTTTATCTTTTAGTACTTTGTGTTGTAAGCCGCTCGACCACACACGTGGCTAGGGCAAGCATATGTTCCTTCCTCGGATGCGCATATTTAAAGGCTGTTCGACACTTGTAAAAGGCACGCTTGCTTTGAATATACCTAAAGTTTCTTACTTGCGTCATTTCTTCGTTTCTCTCAAGGCCTCTCGCCGAACAAAGAATCGAAAACCCTCGCCGATCGATCGAGCCGGGCTCTATCGCTGACGAGTCAACCGTATCACGAGCTTACCATCACTCGTGTGTCGTTGAATCATTCCACCGTTCATACACCGAGAGCTTCGTTCATTCGTACGAGCGAGTTCTTCCATCCGACAACAGCCTCGACGTTCGATCGGCAGATCCTCGAACCGTCCGACGTTTCTTGACCGTACCATCGAGCAGTCGATCGTACCCGGAGGTCGTTCTTATAGTCAAACATTTTTGAATTTTTCCTTCTGAACTCTTCAGGAAGTCCCAAATACTTGCCTCCCCCATGGTCAGGTATTTGAAGAATTGACTTAATACGATTACATATGTTTCCAGGAACACCGAAGCCGAAAGTGATCAGATATTTACTTGTATTAATCATCTGACCCGAGTAATACTCATACACTTCGAAAATTTCTTTTAGAGCTCGACAATTATGACTGTTTGCTTGATAAAAAAATAATGAATCATCTGCAAACTATAAGTGAGTAATAGATGGAACTCTATTTCCGATTCAAATGCCTTGTAAGTCACCAGTTGACGCTCTAGATGTGATGAGGTGACTTAAAATATCTGCACACAGGATGAATAAATAAGGGTAAAGAGGATCCCCCTGACGAATACCTCGTTCCAAACCAATGTGGCCTTGAGGAGATCCATTAACTAGGACTGAATATCTGACTGATTTAACCATAGCCATTATCCAGTTTATCCAAACATCAGAAAAACCAAAAAGTTTCATAGTTGTTTCCAAGAATTCCCACTCAACTCTATCATAAACTTTACTAACATTTGTTTTAACTGCCATATAGCTTTGAGATACTCTTTTCCTAGATTTCAAAGAATGCATTACTTCATGGGCAATGAGAATGTTATCAGTGATCAAACGCCATAGGAAGAAAGCTGCTTGTGAATCAGATACTATCAAACTTAAATGATTTTTGAGTCTTGAGACTATTCATTTAGAAATTATCTTATAAAGAACATTGCATAAAGCAATAGGTCTGAAGTCAGAGAGCGTTGTAAGAATATCAATATTTGGGATCAGACAGATATTTGTGTGGTTAATATTTGGTTTCATGAAAGCAGTTTCAAAAAACTCTCTAACCTCTTTTACAATGTCCTCACCAATGATGTCCCAGCAGCTTTTATAAAATCTTACAGTCAAACTATCATGTCCAGGGGCCTTATCATCACCTATTGTACACACCGCTTTATAAATCCCAACATTACTAAACTCCTTTGTCATGTCTTCATCGATGGCAGGAGTAACCGTAGCCTTAAAATCACCAAAATCAATCGGAGAAACCCGATGACCAGAAGTGGATAAAATTTTGTTGAAAAAATGCTGAGCACGAACACCTATTTCTGTATCTCCTCTGTAAATATTATCTTCATCATCCTTAATGCTTGTGATATAATTTTTTGGATAACGAATTTTAGTGCTTGCATGGAAGAAACTAGTGTTTCTATCACCGACATGTAACCAAGTATTGCGGCTCTTTAACTTCCAGTAGTATTCCTCATCTAAGTAAGCTTTAGTTAATGGAAAAAGATACTTAGCTACATGAAATATGCTACAATACATGGCCACACATCCGAAGTTTAAAAATGTATTCCTAACTACACAAACTATATGCATCGCATGCCCACATATACGAACTATATGTAGTCATGTCGCCAACATCACGAACATTTTTTCCGGTATACTTTTCGCCGGAATCTGGCGTTGACCAGTTTGACCGGCGTTGACCAACATCAATATTCAAAAAAAAAATAGTTTTAGTTTTTTAATATCTAGAAAATTATGTTATTAAATCATTTATAATATTATAAATTAAAAATATATATATATATAATATTCAATATAAAATTATTTTGTATATATTTACAATGCATTGATTTTTATAATTAGTTAGTTTCGATAATTTCAAAACTAAACTAAAATAAAAAACCAATTAGTTAAAATAATTGTAAATAAAAATAACACGTATAAATAAATAGAAAATCACAATTTTTCTTTTTAATATTTATAAGATAGAAATCTAACGATTTTTATAACTAGTAGAATAAAATTCACACATAACTGGGTTGATTCTAATACTTTAATATTTAAAATTCACATATTATACATTAAATATTCGAATATTAAACCAAATGATACTCATGTCCGAATATTTTTAATTACATCAAAATTTTCTGTTTTTAATTATTTTTCCTAATTGTTTTTTTGTTAGTTTAGCTTTGAAATTATCGTAGCTAACTAATTATAAAAATCAATGCATTGAATATTCATATACAAAATACTTTTATATTAAATTTTTTATATATTTTCTTAATTATAAAATATTATAAATGATTCAAAAACATAATTTTTTAAATATTAAAAACCTAAAAAAAACTTTTTTGAATATTTATGTTGGTCAACGCCGGTCAAACTGGTCAATGACGGATTCCGGCGAAAAGTGTACCGGAAAAAAATGTTCGTGATGTTGGCGACATGACTACATATAGTTCGTATATGTGGGCATGTGATACATATAGTTTGTGTAGTTAAAGATACATTTTTAAACTTCGGATGTGTGGCCATGTATTGTAGCATACTTCATGTAGGTAGGTATCTTTTTTCCTTAGTTAATTGTCGTCGTAGATTTGGAATTAATCTACGCTGCGATCTGATCATGCTCTCCATAGCTCTATTGAGAAGAAACCGAAGATGATCAATGCGTTTTGCTGAGTTGATGTTAGAGTGATGTTTAGATCGAGACATGGCTCTACGACAGTTAGTTATTTGGTCTGAAATTGAATAAAAAGAGCTTGTCTTGCAACAATTCCAACTCTCAGCAACTGCTTGTTTGAAATCTGCTAAACCAAGAAGGCATTTATCAAAACGTAATGGTTTTTTATAAGCAGGATTTGTGATATTTGTTGTGGTAAGAACATGCTTATGGTCAGAGCCATTAAAGTCCAAAAACTCTGCTTCAGAATGGGCAGGTTCAGCATTGGGAAAAGAAGCTGCCCATTCTGAATTTACCATGACTTGATCTAAACAACATTTTATTGTGTGATGGTATCATTCTCCTACCCAGCTAAACTTATCACCTTTTGAACGCAAGTCTTTTATTCCACACGATGAAACCATATGATGTAAATTACGAAAACTCCAGTCATCTCTAAGTGGTCCTCCTTGTTTTTCCGAGTTAGAAAAAATTTCATTAAAATCACCCATTAACATCCAAGGAGCATTACATGTTAAACTAATTCTTTCTAATCTTTCCCAAAGAATGTGTCTTTGATTTTGGACAGGATGTCCATAAACACAAGACAAGTAAAAACTGGAATCATAATATTGCATATGTACATCAATCAAACGATTGTCTTGATACATCTTAGTTACAGAAATATTATCACACCACATAATAGCTAAACCACTACTTCTGCCTTGTGGTGATTCAGTAAGTAAGTTATTGAATCCTAATACAATAGATAAGTCTTGCAATACATTACAATTATTTAGAGTTTCACATAGAAAGAGAAGAGAAGGCTTGAAATATTTACAAAGTCGCTTCAATCGTGATTGCGTTTGTGGTGCAGTGATATACCAAATTCTAAACAATTTTTCAAATTATCTTGTACATCAGCATAGGTAATTGCCGATTAAAATCTAAACATTTTTTTAAAAAAGAGGGTAAAAATTTACAAGTTCCAAAAATTATTATATTTTTCTAAATTTGGACAAATACCGTGAATTTCATGATATATTTATTGTTTCTCTTTTTTTTTTTTACTTAAATTAATTTTAAAAAATAATAGCTTGATTAATATTTTTTAACACTTGAATGATTTAGTTTGTTTTACCAATTTATAGCTACTTTTTGTAATTAGTATCTTTATTATTATTATTATTTTTTTAACTACACCATAATATTTTCTCTTTTTGTAATGTAAACTCTTGGTTGAAAAAAAAAAAATAAAAGAAAAAAAACTAGCAGCTTGTTTGACGAGACAGAGAGAGACATAAGAAACTAGGGCAGTGACCAAAAGCTGAGTGATACACAAGAGAAACAAAGGGGGAACTGAAGAAGAAGACGAAGAAACAAGTACCAAAGATGAGCAATTGGAAAACCCTTCTCCTTCGCATCGGCGAAAAGGGTCCTGAGTACGGCACTTCCTCCGACTACAAAGACCATATCGTCAGTACTCTTCTCCATTCTCACCTTCGCCTCTTAAACCCTAATTTTGTTGTTTACTCAACTTCTCTCCTTTTTTTTCTGGGTAATTACACAGGAGACTTGTTTTGGTGTTATTAGAAGAGAAATCGAGCGTTCTGGAGATCAAGTTTTGCCTGTAAGTTTGACTTCGTTGCTCGATTTTGTAACATTTCACAATTTGGGTTTTGCATTTATGTATAGATGTTTTCTTCTTAACAGTTTCTACTGCAATGTGCTGAACAATTGCCTCATAAGATTCCTTTGTATGGGACTTTGGTAAGTCTTTTATGAACCTTGTTTGAAAAAAAAGCATTCCTTTTGCTTTTCTCGGTATGTGTGGGGATGTTGGGAATGCATTTAGATGTTGTTTTAGGTAGAGGTTTTGATTTGAGTCTTATATGATATCTGTGAACTGATCCTTGTCAAAGAATAGTTAGCTCAGAAGCAATTACCAAAGGTTTTAACTTTAGAAAAAAACACAAGTTATTATGAAAATGACCTTAAGGTGGATCATTTTGTGTCTATTATATCTAAGAGAACACACAGGGTAACATTTCTAAATTCTGAATAATAAGGAAAGTGTTGGAATATTTTGTGTCTCTTGGTTTTTGTTGAGATGGCTGAATAATTCTTGTCTCTGTGTAAAGTATTCATGAAGACACACTTTGGCATTTGGGTTTTGCGTTCAGCATTTGAGCTGAACTGAGATATCCTGTTCCCTGTTATATGTTAGTTCAATTTACATACTTCGGACTTTGATGGATGTCTTTGTACATGTTTAAGATTGGTTTGTTGAACTTGGAGAATGAAGATTTTGTTCGGAGGATAGTAGAAAGTGTCCAAGCTAATTTCCAGGTGAATAATCTAATCTGTACATCAAGGGCAAGGATAAATTGATTAAATAAGTTTTCTCAGTTACTTTTGTGTCTAATGTGACTGCTTTTTATGGGTTGAACATGCCAGGACGCTTTAAATTCTGGCAACTGCAACAGTATCCGTATATTGCTTCGATTTATGACTTCCCTGGTATGGTTACTAATCCTTTTTCATCGTTGCTACGTTAGTTCATGTTTTAAATACACAAAAGAGTCTGAAAAATAAAACTGTGAAGTATATAGAACAGTATATGTGAAATTTTGCGATGTTTTGTCAAATTTTCTAACATATTTACTTGGGTTCTTCAGTTGTGTAGTAAGGTTATTCAACCTGCTTCTTTGATTGTCGTGTTCGAAACATTGTTATCATCAGCTGCCACCACTGTGGATGAAGAGAAAGGAAATCCATCATGGCAGCCACAAGCTGACTTTTACGTCATATGTATCTTGTCCAGCCTCCCGTGGGGAGGATCAGAACTCGCTGAGGTACTATTCTTGGATTAAAGACCTTCCAGAAAATATCTTGGTAACTGTGTTTTAGGAAAATATGTTATTCACAATGAAGGTTATTAGAATACTGGACATGTGCTTCCATTTTTATAAATGATCTCATCCTTGTTGGATGTGCAACCATTGCTAGGATTCTGTATGTATTGTTGTAAACTATTATTTTAATATATGGCCTCTGAATTTCCCTTTGGCTTTCAGCAAGTTCCTGATGAGATTGAAAGAGTGTTAGTTGGTATACAAGCTTATTTGAGCATCCGAAAGAATTCTTCCACCTCTGGGTTAAACGTTTTCCACAATGGAGAATTTGAAACCAGCCTAGCAGAGAAGGTTTGTTTATAGTATTTACTTCTGGATGTTGTTGCCTTCATTTTGTGTTAGCCGCCCTTTTGATTTTATCTCAGTAGATGTCTTGGCAGATGTATAAATAAGATGCATGGGTTTTACTCTATGTGACGTTTCATCCTCTGCTTTTCTATATTTGTCTGATATAGTTTTCTGTTGAATTGTGTATCATGGTGTCGTAACTTTTAGTTTGCCTCGTTTTGTTTTTCTCGATTGTGGTCTCTTTAGGATTTCGTGGAGGACCTATTGGATCGAATACAGTCTCTTGCTTCCAACGGATGGAAACTTGATAGTGGTATGCATATTTTGTAAACTTTTCCGTTCTTTTTGTATCAAGAAAACTGCAATCTTCTACAAACTGTTTATATCTATCTTATTTCGCCTAACAAATTGATTAGTTATGTGACAAGTGATGTAAGTTGTATATTACTATTGATGAAAATTTCATGCAATTTCATTGTGCTAGTACCTAGGCCTCATCTCTCATTCGAAGCTCAGCTTGTTGCTGGAAAGTTTCATGAGCTACAGCCTATTAAATGTATGGAACAACCGAGTCCACCTTCTGATCATTCGAGAACATACAGTGGCAAGCAAAAGCATGATGCATTGACAAGATATCCCCAGAGAATTCGTAGGTTAAATATATTCCCAGCTAATAAAATGGAGGTAATATTCTGGTTTATGATGTCAATGTTCATTTGAGTAGGACATTTATCATGCTGATAGAAGTTTATTAGACTTGCTTCGATTTCAGTAGTCAGCCAAATTTTTTCTCTACCTTATTATATTTGTAGATTGATATATGGGATATATGATGTCGGTTTGTATTCCTTTTCTTTGTTTATCGTTTCTTCTGATCCTTTAACTATTAAACTCGCAGGATATGCAACCTATTGATCGCTTTGTCATGGAGGAGTATTTGCTGGATGTGCTCTTCTTTTTAAATGGATGGTTTGTATTTTCACAAAACTTGAGTTTTTTGATGTCTCTTATGTTTCTTCTATATTTTTCTGCACATTGGACCTCCATGCATGCTGGTTTTGGTGTAGAACTTGGTTTTTTCTTTCCCTCCAACCATTGCAAATTAGTCATGTGCTTTCTGAATTTCAAACCTTAGCTTTGGTGTATAATGCTAAGCTCAAGACTTACTCATTGAATGATATGATCACTGATTTGGGTTACCTAGCACATACTTGTTTAATCTACATCTTAGCTAGGGCTGAGTTTCTTTTTTATTTTCTGGTTACAAAATTTTGTTTGCCATTCTTAAATTCTATGCACTAATTAATTTTTTTGCAAAGCTAGTCGGAAGGAGTGTGCGTCCTACATGGCTAATCTTCCTGTTCCTTTTCGGTATGAGTATCTTATGGCAGAGACACTTTTTTCTCAGGTAAGTTCTCTTGTAGAAATTCTGAGATTTATCTCTCTAACTAGTATTCACATTGTATAGGAAAGCATACCTTTTCTGGCAGATTATGCCATTTAATTCCAGAAATTTATTCTTAGAGCTGTGGTTTTCAGATAATTAGGTCTACTGTTTTTCAGATACTGCTGCTACCACAGCCACCATTCAAGACTCTTTATTATACACTCGTGATTATGGATCTTTGTAAGGTAGCACTGAAGGATTACTCTAATCATCTGATGGTTTTAACTCCCTTGTGTGATAATTTTTTCTACCTGATTCCAAATATTTAATTATTTTAGGCTCTTCCGGGTGCCTTTCCTGCTGTTGTTGCTGGCGCTGTTCGTGCACTATTTGAGAAAATTTCCGACTTAGACATGGAATCCAGGACGCGGCTTATCCTATGGTTTTCACACCACTTGTAAGTATATACTTTCAGTTTTCTTACCTCTGGACTTTTGTGAGGGGAAAGGTGCTGTATTGTCGCATATTTGTGGATATTCCATATATGATAGGAGATTACCTAGCTTATCAGCTTTTGTTAGTCAAGTTCATGATTGAATTATAGAAATATAAAATATGGATTCTCAGTGGGCATTAATTTAAATACTGATGATCCATTTACGTAACACAATATGCTCGTCTTTGAGTCTTGATTTGTTGATCAATTTGAGAAATCACTTCTTCATAACATGAAGGTGATTACGAATTTTGTCTACTCTCATGTCTATACTTTCATACTTAACAGATCCAACTTCCAATTCATCTGGCCTTGGGAAGAGTGGGCTTATGTTTTGGATCTTCCCAAATGGGCCCCTAAGCGTGTATTCGTTCAGGAGGTTTTGCAAAGAGAAGTACGATTGTCTTACTGGGATAAAATTAAGCAGGTAACAGATCACCTGCCGAATATGAATTTTATTTTGGTCATGACTAATTGATTATATATATGCTGTTAATTTTGTCCTTGACCTTTTTACGGGATCTGGTGGTGATGCAATATAGAACATGTTAAGATGGTCCCTGTTCCACATTTACAATGGTTTGGCTGAACTGAATGTAGTAAGGTCTTATTGTGGCAGAATATTTGGTGGCTAGGGAGTTAGTACTGTATTAATACTTCAGCATCACCTATCCTTTCGCTTTTCACCATTTGGAAGAAATATATTAATTATTTTGTAAAACTTAAGCATCACATGTCCTTTCGCTTAGCCTTGGGGTGTTTATTTTATTCTAGTTCGTATTCCACATGGAAATATCATTCTAAACTTACGTATCAGATATCCTTTCTCAGGCTATTTTGTTTCCTCTATGTGTGTCTAACAGAGCATTGAGAATGCAAGTGCCCTAGAAGAATTGCTTCCTGCAAAGGCTGGTCAGAATTTTATGTATTCCCTGGAAGAGGGTAAAGAGAAAACAGAAGAACAGAAATTGTCAGCTGAATTGAGTAAGAAGGTCAAAGAAAAACAAACTGCACGTGACATGATGGTGTGGATTGACGAAATGATACATCCAGTTCATGGTTTTGAAGTCACTCTTTCAGTAGTTGTACAAACTTTACTTGACATCGGATCAAAAAGTTTCACTCATCTGGTCACTGTCCTGGAGCGATATGGCCAAGTATTTGCAAAACTTTGCCCTGATAGTGATAAACAGGTGATGCTATTATCTCAAGTGAGTACATACTGGAAAGACAATGTACAAATGACGGCGGTGGCAATTGATAGGATGATGGGTTATAGACTAGTATCTAATCAGGCAATTGTTAGATGGGTGTTCTCTCCAGAAAATGTTGATCAATTTCATGTGTCTGATCAGCCGTGGGAGGTCAGTTGAGTTCTAACTTATTTTTTATGACTCTCCACAGAAATATTTAATGTACTTTCTGCAGAGCATGTTTGGTTATATTCTGATTTTCTGTTTTTTTCCATGCAGATACTCGGCAATGCTCTTAACAAGACTTATAATCGTATCTCTGATTTAAGGAAAGAAATAACAAACATTACGAAAAATGTTTTGGTAGCTGAGAAAGCTTCAGCAAACGCACGAGTAGAGTTGGAGGCTGCTGAAAGCAAACTTTCCCTAGTGGAGGGTGAGCCCGTTCTTGGTGACAATCCAGCGAAAATGAAGCGTTTGAAATCAACAGTGGAAAAGACAGGGGAGGCTGAGTTATCTCTTCGAGAGTCTCTCGAGGCAAAAGAAGCCCTTCTTAACAGAGCTCTCTCTGAAACCGAGGTATTATATTAGTTTGAGTCATTTGTAATGCAGGAGAGGATCTTATTCCTTTTGTTGCTAGAATCTAAATGACTTGGATTGTGCATAGGTTCTACTGCTCCTGCTGTTCCAAAGTTTCTTAGGTGTGTTGAAGGAACGGCTACCAGATTCAACAAAAGTGAGATCAGTGCAGGATCTAAAATCTATAGGTGCGGAAGATGACAACTCATCTGCGATGGAGGTGGACACTGAGAATGGAAACCCAAAGAAGAGTTGCGAAATCGGTGAGAGAGAACAGTGGTGCTTATCAACACTTGGCTATCTCACGGCGTTTACAAGGCAATATGCAAACGAGGTAAACAAATAACTAAGAGAGTTGGATGTTGTTGTAAGAGCTTTAAGATTGAATCTGACTTTGTTTCTCAATGTCGTGCAGATATGGCCTCACATAGAGAAGTTGGAGTCGGAGGTGTTCTCTGGTGAAGATGTGCATCCTCTGTTTCTTCAAGCCATATCCTCCGCACTTCAATACCCTTTACAATGAATCTTCCTATTTCCATCTCAAACCTGTTTCTTTTGTTTTTTGTTTTTTTTTGGTATGAGATTCTGATATTCAAGTTATTAGGAAATTTATGAGAATCATAAAACAAGAGTTTATCTCATTTCTGAGCAACAAGATGAGTTAAGAAACACACATTCAAATGTAGAACCAAGCTTTAGGAAACATACATTTTTTAAAAAAAATATATATTAATTTTAGTTTATTATTATTATTAAAGAGCTTACAATTTTGACATAATAATAATTAGTATATAAATTACTGCAGTTAAATAGCATAATACAATACTCAATTTGGGGATAACGGATATGTAGCATTGAAGCAACAACATAATGGTGTTTTTGGACCTTTTTTGAGATAATCACAACCACCTCCAATATAATGTTGTTTTTTACAGTCCATATCACATTTCATATTTCCGTAAACTTGTAGACAATGCTCAATGCAACGATAAGTCATATGATAAGTTTCCTGGTTCGCTGAAAATAGACAAACCCAAGTTTATATATATGTAAGATAAAACAACTAGAAAACTAAAGTTCTTTTAATTAAAAAAAATATATTTCAATAATTCTCGGTCAATTGAACAAAGACAGATAGAACAAATAGAAAAATAAAACTAACCAGTTTTTGCCAAAATGTTGTTGTTAGAAAACGAAATTGTCAATATTACTAAAAGAATAATAGTTACAAATGTTTTAAAGATATCCATTGTACTATTTTCACTATTGATTCTTTTGAGAAAGAGAATTTTTGTTTTTTGTAATAGTTTATTGATCCTCATCAAAAGCTCTATTTATATGTTTTTTGGTCATTAAGTAAAACCTCAAAATTTAAACAACTCTTTTATTGATTATCATAAATCAATATACTATGATTGACTAGAATTGAATATGAGGTTTGACTAAATATATTATTATCTTAATTATAAATTTGACTAAAATACTTAAAATTAATTATTATTTTTTGGTCAAACAGTAGAATTATTTTATTTAAGAACAAAGATTTCAACAATTTACTTCATGTGAACAAAGACAAATAGAACAGAAAAAAAAAATCAGTTTTTGCCAAAATGTTGTTAGAAAACAAAATTGTCAATATTACTACAAGAAAAATAGTCATAAGCAATTTTGGGATATCCATTGTACTATTTCTTTCACTATTAATTCTTTTGAGAAAGTGATTTTTATTTTAAGTTTATAAATCTTAATCAAAAGTTTGGTGTGGGTGTCGATCTATACCAAGTAATATGATCCTCGTTGAGAAGATCAAATCCCTTGAAATCTCTTTGTATGGATTGTGAATGAACGAAGGAAGATCCGTGAATAACAAGACAAATGAGGGTGATATGGTGATAGAAGGAATCCGTAGGAGAATGATGATGATGAAAACGAATTGTGAATGTCTTGTGGATCGATTGTAACTTTTAATGGTTGCGGAAAGACCACTGAACTAACGAACTTCCTTAGGCTTGGATATGACACACCAAACGGTCACAAGACGAAGAGATATTTACACACCCTTCAAATCAAAATTTGTGGAAAGCGATTCATAATAAAAAGTTTTATGAGTTATCATAAGAGATTACAAAGGATATATGAAGAAGAAAAGAAGCTAGTTTCGAAACAAACAAACCAAGTTCTGAAACAACATTAAAAACATTCAAAATGACAAGAGAATTAAAACTAGAGTTTGAATAAAATAACTCTTCCCCTTCATAAAAACGTGGCTCATTGGCAAAGAAACAACAATGGGCTTGTGAAAGAGTGTGTGGGCTTGCCTCATTAAAAACCTCTCTTGGAAAACCCATTGGGACAAAACCAAGAGGAGGGAAAAAGAGTGCAAGTCACACACCTCCATTGTTGTTTCTTAATCAACTTAAATCACAACCAAATTAGTTGGATAAGCTTCATATGATTAAGATTGCCCTCAATTCGTTGTAGAAGCATGATGATAGCTTGGTTTAGTCGCTTTGTCTTAGACCTCGTCATCAAGCTGCTCCTTAACTCCATTCTCTTTAGTTTCAAGTTGCTGGTCCATTATCATATCACCAAGGGTGGGTGTCGCTCGATACAAAACTTTGTCAGGTTATTCGGTTTGATTTCTGATTCTGCAATTGGCTTGGCTTGATTTGGCTAAACCTTAGGGATCGTTTAAAAGGAAAAACTTGACGCCCTAATGTGTTTTAGCTGCCACTTTGTCGTTCTCATAAGAGTTTGGTGGTTGTTCTTGAGAGATCTGAGCCTATAAGTGGAATTATAAGGCTAGATTCATGGGTGAAAGTTGTTGTGGTATGATTATCAGTCGTGGTTGGTCATAATCCTATTATTTCATAGGTGAGTGCATGATGATGGCTTATCTTAGCGGTTTGATCCTTGTTTGTGTGTTTCTATGATTGTGTGGTTTGATTCATTTGCTTGTGCGGTTGTTTCTGTGATACAATGGCTTTGTTTGGATCTTATGAGAGTCTTGATTGTATTTGGGGAGGCTGGAAAAGTAGATCGATCGAGGAGAATTTGTTGCAGCGACCGGGTATTTAATGACCTTGTCGCAAGGATGGTTGCGGGTGATAATCAACACCAAGGGAGGGTACCGATCGACACTGACAGGTGTTATGGAGTTGTTGAGTGCGATTGTCGACAGACACTAGTCCTCAGCAGGCAACTGATGTGTTTGTTTGATGCAAGGTTTGCTTTTGTTGAGAGGATTGCCTCACTAATTATTTTTGGTAGTACCTACACATCTCTTTGTTTGTAGTGGAGATAAAGACAAAGCATGACTGTGGGATCATGTTGTTGAGAAGGAGGATAATCTAGGCATTCATTTGGTGTTGATATTTTTTTGTCATGGCATGTGTTAGGATTTTTAGTTCTTGGAATAATGTTGTTAGAACTGATGCTTAAGTTTTGGCCTAGACAATTTGGCAAAAAAACAAACCGGAAAACTCGAGTTTTTTTATTATCGGTGCGGAAGTGTGAGGTGAAGGGAACTGACCGGTGAAAATATTTTGGGATCTTGGTCTTTAGATCGATTCGGTTCGGCAACCAATAACCGAACGGTTTTCTGGTTCTCTTCTTATCATCACCATAATCCATGAAGATCTCGTTTGCAATTGAGATAGAAGAAACAAGGATGATAAAAGTGTAATCATCCATGGTAAAGCTTCAAGAAGATAGCAAAAACACTAGGGTTGTTGTGTTTTATGTTTTGAGCTAATATGGGATTTTTAATAGAAATTTGTGTTTGAAAATTATATGAATGTTTGATTTGTTAAATTGTCCATTTTGGGCTTATGCTAATGTTAAGTCCATCCCAATATTAAATGAATGTTAGGTCAAATCTATCAATTATATTATTTAGAAACACCCTTCAACCCATATCCTCTACACTTAAATAACCTTTACTATGAATTTTCCTATTTTCATTTCAAACTTGTCCCTTTTTTTTTTGTTATGAGATTATGATATTCAAGTTATTAGGAAATTTAGAATCATAAAACAAGAGTTTATCTCATTTCTGAGCAACAAGATGAGTTAAGAAACACATCCAATCGTAGAACCAAGCTTTAGGAAACATACATTTTAAAAAAAAAATTCTTAAATTGATTTTAATTTATTATTTCAAATTGAATCTAATTGAGTAAAGTCTGTTTACAATTTTGACACAATAATGATTAGGGTATAGATGACTGCAGGTCAAGACATAAACAGGTAGGTAACAAAGCATAGTATATTACTCAATTTGGGGATAAAGGAATGGTATAATTGTAGCAACAACATAGTGGTGTTGTTGGACCTTTTATGATATAATCGCATTGTCCTCCATCGTAATTTTGTTTTCTACAGTCCATGTAACATTTCCTATTTCCATAAAATTGCGGACAGTGATCAATGCAACGATAAATTTGCTGGTCCACTGAAAATAGACAAACCCAAGTTTTATATATATAAGTAAGATAAAAAAAACTAACAACTAAAATACTTATATTCTTTTTATTTCAGAAAAAATATTTCAACAATTCTCGGTCGATTGAACAAAGACAAATAGACAAAAAGAAAAAAACTAACCAGATTTTGCCAAAATGTTGTTGTTAGAAAACGAAATTGTCAATATTACTACAAGGAAAATAGTGACAAATGTTTTCAGGATATCCATTGTACTATTTTCACTATTAATAATTTTGAGAGAAAAAAAGAATCCTTTTTAATAGTTTCTAAATCTTCATTAGAAGCTCTTTATATATGTTTTTTTTTTCCTTAAGTAAAATCTCAAATTTCAACAACTCATTTTTTCATTATTACATATCAATATTCTATGATTGACTAGAATTTAATATGAGCTTTGACTAATTAAATAGATTATATATCTTAATTATAAATTTTACTAAAATGCTTAAAATTATTTTTTATAAGAAAAAGACTTCAACAATTCTCTTCAATTGAACAAAGACAAGCAGAACAAATAAAAAAAACACTAACCATTTATGGCGAAAATGTTGTTGTTAGAAAACGAAATTTCCAATATTACTACAAGGAAAATAGTCATAAATGTTTTTGGGATATCCATTGTACTATTTTCTTTCACCTATTAATTCTTTTGAGAAAAATATTTTATTCTATTTATTTTTTGTAATAATTTATAGATCTTTATCAAAAGCTCTATTTATATGGGTTTTTTTCTTAACTAAAAATTCAAATTTCAGCTACTCTTTTATTTATTATTACCATAAATCAATATTATATATTTATTAAGACTGACTAGAATTTAAGTATGAGGTTTGACTAAATTTACCATCTAGCTTAATTATAAATTTGACTTCAAATATATATTATTGTATTGAATTGAATCAATGATAAAAATGAGAGAGATAATATAATTGGTAAAAAAAAAGTTATATTACATAATGAGAATTTGTAGTCAGAGTTTTTCTCAGGTGAAGATGTGCACCATAAAACAAGAGTTTTAAAATAGTCTAAAGTATAAAGTTTATAGATTTGTTAATGCTTTACGAAATCTTATACTATTAGATTTTAATCTTTTTTATCAAATTGAATTTAATTGAGTAAATTCTGTTTACAATTTTGACACAATAATAATTATGGTACAAATTACTACAGGTCAAGACATAAACAACTAGGTTAAAAATCATAATACGGTACTCAATTTTGGGATTAGGGATTTGTATCATTGAAGCAACAACATAATGGTGTTGTTGGACCTTTTAGGTATAATCACAAACACCTCCATGATAATGTTGTTGTTTACATTCCATGTCACGTTTCAAATTTCCGTAAAATTGCAGACATTGCCCAGCACAAATTAGCTTGTTCACTGAAAAAAGACGACCCAAGTATATATATAAATCTATGTAAGATAAAACAACAAAAATACTTAAATTTTTATATTTAACAAAAAAATTTCAACTATTCTCATGAACTTTACAAATACAAATAGAAAAAATATAGAAAAAGACTAACCAGTTTTTGCTGAAATGTTGCTATTAGAAATTGTCAATATTACTACAAGGAAAATTGTCGCAAATGTTTTCGAGATATCCATTGCTCTATTTTCACTTTTAATTCTTTTGAGAAAGAGAGTTTTTTTTTTATAGTTTCTAGATCTTCATCAAAATCTCAATTTATATGTTTTTTATTCCTTAAGTAAAATCTCAAGTTTCAACAACTCTTTTATTCAATATTACCTTCGATGGCTAGATTTAATATGAGGTTTGACTAAATAAATTATCTATCTTAATTATAAATTTGACTAAAATACCAATATTATTTTATTTATGAAATAAGATTTGAACAATTCTCTTCAATTGAACAAAGACAAATAGAACAAATAAAAAAAGATTTACTAGGTTTTGCCAAAATGTTGTTGTTAGAAAACAAAATTGTCGATATGACTACAAGGAAAATAGTCACAAAATCTTTCCGGGTTGTCCATTTTACTATTTTCACTATTATATTTAAAGAAAAATATTTTTTTAATAGTTTCTAGATTTTCATCAAAATCTCTATTTATATATGTTTTTTGTCCTTAAGTAAAACTGTCAAATTTCAAAAAACATTTCTATTCATTATTACCATAATAAATAGTCTATATTTGTTAAGATTGACTAGAATTTCATATGAGGTTTGACTAAATTAATTATATATATTAAATATAAATATGAATAAAATAATATTATTTTATTTAACTGAATCAATGATAAATATGAGATGAATGAAACAAATAATATAATTGGTAAGCATAATTTATACCACAAAGTTACATAATAATCTTTATATTTCCATTTCAAACATGTTTCTTTTGTTTTTTTTCTTATGAGATTCTAATATTCAAGTTATTAGGAAACTTATATGACTCATAAAACATGAGTTTAAACAATAGTCTCATTTCTTAGCTCGTTTCTTAGTAGCGCCGGAACTAAACTCAAAAGCTTTTTCCTTAAATAAAATTTGTAGATGCAATGAGAGATGAAAATATACATCCAAAAAATAAAGAATTGTTTAATTCTCTACGAAATCTTATATTACCTTTTAATTCATTTTTAGCAAATTGAATTCAATGGAGTAAATGTTGTTTACGATTTTGAGTACAATAGTGATTAGGTTATAAATAACCGTAAGGTCACAAACAGTTTTAAAAAAGTAGTATAGGAAGTATCTTTTTTATTTATTAAATTCATTAAGAAGAAGAATAAAACAACATTCATATTTTAATATATCATAAGAGAAAAAAAATAATAGAGTGACCAAATCGCCAATTACTATATGAGAGTATCTTCAATTTGAATAATTGTAGCAACAACATTTTGGTTGTGGTAGTGCTTGATCTTTTGAAGCAGCATCACATTGGCCTTCAGCATAGTGTAAACTTCTACACTCCTTGTAACATTCCATATTCCCGTAAAATTGTGAACATTTCCCAATGCAATGAATAGTTTGCCCGTTCGCTGCATTTAGACAACCCAAGTTTTAATATATTTATATATAAGATATTCTACTAAAATACTTGAATGTTAATAATAATAAAAATGTTAATAATAGTAAAAAAAAAACAACAGCTTTCTTTAGTTGATCAAAGAAAACTCTACAAATGATCAAAGAAAATTTGAGAAACAAAAAAAAACTTACTAGTTCTTGCCAAAATATTGTTGTTAGAAAACGAAACTGTCAATATTACCACAAAGAAAATAGTCACAAAGTTTTTCGTGATATCCATTGTAATAGATTCTTTTGAGAAAGAGATATTTTTGTCTAATAGTTTCTAATCAAAAGCTCTATTTATACATATATTTTTGTCTTGAGTAAATATATTCAACTCTCTCATTCATTATTACCATAAATCAATATTCAACATTCTTGAGGTTGACTACAATTTAATATGAGGTTTGACTAAACTTATTATCTATTTTTATTACAAATTTTGACTACTAATATATAATATTGTATTAACTTGAGTCAATGATAAAAATGATCATGAATGAAAAAAATAGTAGCCCTGGGCATTCAGTGAACTCGGGTTAATCGGGTCGGGTTGTTCGGTTTTGGGTAAATTCGGGTTTTCAAAAATCCTGCCGAGTTAAGCCGAAATTAATTTTCGGTTCGGGTCAAACGGTACACGGGTTATTCGGGTCGGTTATTAGGAAAAAATTCAAATCCGAATTAAAACCAAAATTTCCTTAATTCGGTTAATTTAAATCGAATCAAAAAAAGAAAAGATAATTGACTTAATTAAACTACAAAATAATGGGCCTAACATAAAAAATGGTCCAAAACCACTTAAATGAATCTAAAAACAAGTCCATTAACCATTAGGGTTTTCTTGAGGTAGGATGGTGGGAGGCTGCGACGGCAAGGTATGTGGCTGCGACAGCGAGCTCAGACGGCAAGCAGCGACGACGAGCTATGACGGTTCCATCTCACCGTCTATTTTTCCACCAACGAACTCATACACAACACAAGGATCTAAATAAAGTAAAAACCTAGAAGTTATCGAGATGTATAAAGAGATTACAAAGCAAAGAATCATACTTAGATCGATTAAGGAGAAAGAAAGAGAGCTTACCACGACATAGAAATTGGTGGTTACAAGTTGAATCCCATGATCAGATTTGAGAGAATGAAATATTATGAAGAAGATTATGAATTGATGAAGGAAAAGATGTTATGATGTTTACTGATTAGATCGGAGAAGAAGGTGAACTCACAAAGATTCCGAGTTTCGCAAACGCAGCCAAAGAAAACATATTAGGGTTAATAACTTATTAGTCACCTTATATATGGCTGTGAAAATTTTCGGTTTAGCTAAAACCGATCGGTTTCCGATTACCGAACCGATCCGAACCGAAATCCGATTTCCCAAATTAATTGCGCCGATCGGTTAGTGACTGTAGTAAATGTCGGTACCGAGAACCAAAAAAATCGGGTTTCTCGGTTCGGTTTGTTCGGGTTAACCCGTTTGTCCAGCGCTAAAAAATAGTATAATTGGAAGAAGATTTGTACTTATATATTACATGAATGAATTAAATATGTAACAATCAGGTATCTTCCCACTGGGTACCTTCGTCACAACATCTCTACAAGTGTATTTTTGATACGGGTTTTGATATGCAGACCTCTCAAGCTACTGCATGATGGATTATTAGGAATTATGTGGTATCATCAATAGTCTGGGGATCCTCAAGGTTAGGATATGCAGATACATCCTTGGAGGAGGAGACAAAAGCATTGTTATCAGCTCTTCAACAAGTTTGGATTCATGGCTTTAAAGATGTATGTTTTAAAGGTGATTGCACTTATCAAAAATCTTACGGAACAATCAACAAATCATATTATTATAAGTCTAATCCGAGACATACATTTCTGGGCTTCAAAATTTTCCAGTGTTTCCTTTTGTTATGTTAAGAGAGACTCTAATACTTGAAAAGACCCAACCCAAAAAATTTTAGGGTCTCATTGGTAACGTTGCAGAAAACTGTACAAAAAAGATGTTAGTGAATAGTGCAAAGCTTTAAGATAAAACTATACATGAAAGCTGTAAAAAATCTGAATATACACAGTTTTTAGAAAAATAAAAAGATACAAATATATAAAAAAATAACATAAAACTGTAGTTTAGTAATTTGGTAACATAGACGTAACATAATCATTTCTTAGGTTCATATTAATTTGGTAACATATATGTAACATAACTGATTATCTTGACATATTTTTTTAAAAAAAATACTTTAATTGGAAGAATGGTAGTTACTTACTTAAAACTGGAAAAATATCTTCTAATTTTTTTTTCCAAATTTTCGTAGAGATGTTTTTTTTTTCTAGAACAAGAAGAAAAGGAAAGAAAAACTAGATTTACAAACAATGAGCATATAGGTACATATATAAGGGAGAAAAAGCTATACTTTTATTACGTTCAGATAAAAGAAAATCTTATCAACCAATAGCATTCTGATTTTTTCTAACATTATCTTCATTTAAAATACTTTTAAAAAATAAAGAAATTTTTATTCAGCTTTTATACTACTTTTGTGTTTGTGTTTGACTACTTTTGAAACAGGAACCTTTTTCTTTACTTTTGTAGAGCTCTCTGTCTTGATTGGTACCATTCACAGTTGTACTAGTAGTACCGCTTTCTCTCTCATGCACCAATCAAAGCCTTAATTTTTAACCATGCAACCAAATTAACCCATATAAATTTAGACCAACTAAAACCAGCTAAACCAATTTAACTCATCCAATTCCAATTTTAAACTGGTTCACTAGCAATTCCAAATTAAACCAACCACACACAATAAGATCAGCGGAAGACAGTAAAACAACAATCCAACAAAACAATTGCATTAACCAAATATCCATCAAGCATACCAGAATATGACATTATCAACCTATCATGTTTCTAAGTTCCAGAACTAACAAATCATAAACAATTCCTAACATTATTTAGAACAACCAACGAGCTCCTAGATCATTCTTCTCTCCTCGCCATGATTCCACGGATCACACATTTCCTTTAACTACATCACAAAAAAAAAATGCATAAGTATTTCCATAAATACTTAGTGAGGCACTCATCCCAACTACTGGGCTATACACACAAGCAGTAATAACCATCATTAAGCAAAACAATTGAAAACAAGCAATTAAAACACATAAAACGCCACAGGTGACGATCGGTGTCGATCGACACTCGCCCTCGACACTCACGGTCAACATCGAGCTCGACACTCCATTCGCAAGTCGCAACTATCCTCGCGGAACAAAATGTTGGTCACCGACTCTCTACAGACGCTCCAGTTGCGTTTTCTCACTCGATCTCCACTCCTAACCACTTCGTTGCGTTTTCACAAGGTTCATATCACCCAAAAATAGCCAAGCAAGCAAAGAAATCAATCAAACAATTATCAAAACATCCAAAACAATGATCAAACTGCTTAGATAAGCCTTGGTCATGCACTCACCTTTTAAATGAATGAACAACAACGAAAACAAGGAAGAACCAGCAAAGATCTGACTCTTCTAACACCACACAGCACGGATCTAACCTCCTCTAGTCTAATCAAGCAAGAACAAACCTCCAAATCTCACTAGAACTCTCCAAAAACTCACTGGAATCACCTCACACTTCACTGTTCTTTTCAAAACTTTTAAAAAGCGGCTGAAAGCCACTAGGGTCGAGTTCTCCCTTTAAAAACACGAGCCCTATGGTTAACCTAAACCAATCCAATTAAATTTCGCAATTAAATTGAACCGGTTGAACCGACAAAATTGTGGTGTCGATCGACACTAACCACTGGTGTCGATCGACACCCAAACCAACACTTGGTTCACGGATGTTACAATAGTACAGCCCACAATTTAGCTAAATTTGGTTGTATTGATTGTAATTTTTATTCAGATTGACTTGTTAAGCCTATTTGGCTTCAAAACCAACTGTGTATTGACTCTATTACATCAATATACAATAATTTAATTATTTGAGAAAAAAAGAAATAAATATGTAATTTGTTAATGTTTAATTTATTTATTTTGTACAATAGTTGCTAAATTATATACTGGTTTTTTTTCTTAAAAAAGATACAGACGATAAGAGAATTAATTCAATTGCATAGTTTTTTCTTCAAGTGAATAATTATCAAAATTGATTGCCCATCATTCACGCCTTTTATATATATATATATTCTCGTATATAAAATATATTTTACATATTAATATAAAATATAAGTTTTTAAAAACGTATACCAGTTTATTCGGTGTTCCACAAATATTCAGTATAGATTCGGCTTGGATTATTTTTAAAATTTGGCTGATGAATTTTTGGTCGGTTTGATCATTTTAATTCCTTATATTTTATATTCCTAAGATAAAAAGTAATCTTATTTTTATTTTTGAATTAATGTGTCAAATACTTTTATTTCGCATAAGAAAAAGTTATTTTGTCGCTATATTTGTGTAAAACTCATTGTTATGTAAAATAAATGAAATGTTTATCTTTATGGTAATATATTTAAAACGATTGAACATTTTACACGGGGTGTGGTGTTAAATTTAATGAGTGACAAATCGGAAATCAGGAGGTAGCTAATTCGAATGATATGGATTGCTCATTTTAAATTTATCCTATCAATTATATGTTAAATGCAAAAATTTCATATTAGTGAAGAAAAATTCACCAACCAAACAAAAAGTAGTAAAAAAGGGAAATTCTCACATGAACTGAAAAACTTATTAACTCAGGGGTCCATAAAAAAAATACAAAACCCTAGTAATGATCTACATTATTAGAAAACTTTTATCTATGCAAATTATATGTATTTTATAGCGAGATCTTAGTTAATATTAATTCACTCATCAGTATCTGTGCTACAACATGCAGTGGCGGATCTATGTTATATGTAGGTTGGGTACTCATTAAATTCATAATACCTATGAAATCAAATGATATGAATATGAAATCACTGAAATCAAGTTTTCTATTCATATATCTATCTATATATATAAAGTTAGTTTTTTCTCTCTTCTCATGATGCCACCTAAGCATCCACCTAAGCCACATTTTTTTTACATTAAAATAAATTTAAAACATTCATTTAGTGCATATTTATGCTATTTATTTAATTAATAGAAAATTTATATAAATAAAAATAAATTATGTAAATAAATGAAATGTTAAATAAGAAATACTTTCATTTTTTATTAGTTAGTGGTAATAATATAATTCAACTTTCATTTTAATTTGATCATAGTTTAAAATTTTAAATGTGTTACTGAGTTTAAGAATGTAAGTAAATTTTAAATTTATGGTAGAATAAAAACAACATTTATGTAATTGTATATATAAAATTTTAAAGGGGAAAAATAAAACTGAAAGTGAAATATTAGTTTATAACATGATAAAAAAAATGCTTTTAGTCCAGATTTAAATATTGAAAGATAATAATTCAAGAGAAAATAACTATAATATGTTTTGAAAATCAATTAAAAATAAATAAAATATCATAATATGAATAAAAAATTAACAAAAAAATTATAAACCTCCCGCGCGCAGCGCGGATCAACTGCTAGTATATATATAAAGTTAGCTTTTCTCTCTTTTCATGAGGCCACCTAAGCATCCACCTAAGCAATATTTTAATTTTTACAATAAAATAAATTTAAAATATATATTTAATGCATATTTATGTTACTAATAATTAATAGAAAGTTTATATAAATGAAAAAAATTATATAAAGTAAATGAAATGTTAAAATAAGAAAACAATACTATAATTTTTTATTAGTGGTAATAATATAATTCAACTTTTATTTTAAACTAATCATAGTTTAAAATTTTAAATGTGTTACTGGATTTTAGAATGGAAGTAAATTTTAAATTCATGGTAGAATAAAACAACATTTATGTAATTGTATATATAAAATTTTAGACATGAAAAATAAAATTAAACGTGAAATATTAGTTTATAAAATGATCAGAAAGAAAATTGATATTTCATAAAATGATCAGAAAGAAAGAAAAAAATTGATATTTCATAAACTAAATCAAATTATTAGAAAGAAAATTGATATTTCATAAATTGATATTTTATAAAATGATCAGAAAGAAAATTGATATTTCATAAACTTATCAGAAAGCAATTAAAGAGAATTTTTGAGAAATACCTCTTTTGGTCTACCCTTTTTTAAAAATACCCTTTTATCTATCCATTTTCAAAAATATTCCTTTTTAAATATAAAAAATTAAAAAGTTTTATATAGTTTATAAGGTACTTCTATATAATAACTACTACTGGGAGATTCGATACAAATATTTTAAAATGTTTTAAATAGTTTTAAATCGTTTTTATAAGTTTTATAAGGTTTTTAAAATGGTTTATACGGTTTTTATAAGGTTTTTATAATTTATTTTTACGCTATTTATGAAAGGTATATAAAGTTTTATACACATATAAAGGTAATTTGTGTATATATTTATAAGCTTACACATGTATTTGGATAAATTTCAACATTTTTAGTGGGTTTTTTGATAAAGTTTGAAAAGGGGGTATTTTTAAAAAGAGGTATATGAAAAGGGGTATTTTTAAAAAGAGGTATATGAAAAGAGGTAATTTTGAAAAGGGGTATTTTTAAAAAAATTGATATTTCATAAATTGAATAAAATGATCAAAAAGAAAATTGATATTTCATAAATTGATATTTCATAAAATGATCAGAAAGAAAAAATTTGATATTTCATAAATTGAATCAAATGCTTTTAATCCAAATTTGAGTATTGAAAGATAGTAATTAAAAAGAAAATATTTATAAATATGATTTGAAAATCAATATAGTCTAATATAAGTTATATGTAAGCCAATAGAAAGTGAAAATAAAGTAGATGTCGAAAGACAATGAGTGCATAACAGATAATGACGAAAGAATTGCAGTCAAACGTGTTTAAAATAAAGTACTAAAACTTGAAAAGCTAATAATGCACATGACTAGATCAAACTCTTTGAAAATTCATTCATTCATTTATCCGGACAGTATTTTAATACCCAAACTTTAACACTATGAAAATACCAACCTAAACTCACAAAGAAATTTAAATTGTCAACCTCAATTATATGAAATTAGCCGATTTCAACATCTCTCGAAACAACGACCATTTAACGGTGATGAGTCAAATGACAGGGTGGCAATGACAAGGCGTCAGAGGTGAGTAAAACAACGTCGTATTGTGAATCTTCAATTTTGTTCACCTGCACACAACAAAACGACGTCTTTTTAAATGACTATTATTAAAGAGAAAATAGTTATGATATGTCTTCAAAACCAATTCACACTCCAATATATGTATTATATGGAGCCAATAGAAATGGAAAGAGTTATATTTATGTCAGTATATAATGTCGCTTTTATACAAGATGAACTGGTTAAATGTATACATACGGTGAGCTATTTAACTTGATAATTTATAAGAGTTAGTGAGAGTTTAGGAATTGAAGGCTTCTGAAATATAATGCTGTACCATCTAATATTGAGCCTAATTTACATTTAAACAAATAATAATAAAAATTTCAAATACTAAACTAATATAAATTTTAAAAAATAACTTATATGAAAAAAAGAATAACAAAAGATAATAGCAATAAAAACCAGCAAAACAAACGTTGCAAGAAAAAGAAAAAAATATAAAAAAATATAAAAAAATTATAAACTTCCCGCACGTAGCGCAGAACAACAGCTAGTTTTATATATTTTTCATTTTAAAATTTTGGTATGTTATATTAGTTTATATCTTGCTTCAGAGTATGATGGATAGTGAAAGCTTAAATAAAAGAAGAGAATCCTTCACTCTAGACTCTAGATAAAGATCTCTTAAAATTCTTTTATTCAAAAATCAATATTTAAAATACAATATTGTGTTACGTCACTTTATATAATACAAAGAGAATGAAAACCCTAATCAAAAGAAGAAGTTAGCGAATACAAGCCCACATAAACATTAAGCTCATACGAAACAAAACCTAAACAGTGAATTAGCTCAAACGTCATGTTTGTCTTGAAGATGCTCTGCATCAGTCCTTCCGGGTTAAAAAGATTCGACTCGAATCTGAAATCATTGAAAATACCTTTGTCTACAAGTTCATAATACCTTCTCTTAATAACTTCATGGCGTTTCTTTTTCCGCCGCCTCAAGTGCAACTGTGTAAAACTTCCTCCAAATAGAGCTTTGGTTAAAACAGCGTCCGTGAATCGTTTGTCTTTTCTTGGTGAAAAATATTGATGCTTGGTGATATCTATGACGAGGAAGATAACCACGTGTGAACGGTACCAAAACATGACCTAGATCAAACACTTAATTTGTATATTACGTTTGATGTTTTGGCTTTTGTAGCTGAACTCGCCAAAACCAGATGAGCATGTTGATGAAGACTCTGTAATACAAAAACTGTGTTAACATGAAGTCAGAGACGTTGGCAAATTTAGCTTAGATTTGTACATGTGAATAGATTTCGTGACTTCTAAGTAACGTCTCTCCAACAAGTAAATGTCGAGGATATGAAACTGGAATCCAACAGTAGTTTACGAGTAACTCCACTCGATATTGTCTCTGCGTCGTCGATATCTTAGAGGTGTGGAGAAAGACGCAGCTTTTTGATATGATTTCTCTATTGATGAATGTGGTTGGAGGTTCATGCAAAAGGAAAGATATGTTGCGAGAGAGTTATAGAGAAAGCAAATAGTGATGGTGAACTCAATACTGGAAAAGGGTTAAATCAAGAGATTTCTCTTAAAAGACCAGCGAATACACATTGGAATTCTCACTATATGACTCTATTGCGTTTGGTTGAGTTGTTTTCTTCTATCATTTAGGTGCTTGAGTATGTGCAGAATGAAAGTGTAGAAGACTCGAAAAGACGTCAAGCACATGGTCTCCTTAACTCGAAAAGACGTCAAGCACATGGTCTCCTTAACTACTTTCAGAGCTTTGAATTTGTGTTCGATTTGCATATGATGATACATCTATTAGGACTCACAAATAGCTTGTGTATGGCTCTACAAAGAAGAGATCAAGATATTTTGAATGCCATGTCATTGGTGAAATCAACTAAGAGACAACTGCAGAAGTTTAGGGATGATGGATGGAATTCTTTGTTGGTTAAAGTCTCCTCTTTTTGTGAGAAACATGATATTGAAAATCTGAACACGGAGGAATAATTTGTTAACACAAAGAAACCAAGAAAAAAAAATAGTGGTAACAAATGAGCATCATTTCAAGGTGAATTGCTTATTTTATGTTTTGGATTTGCAGCTTCAAGAGTTTAACAATTGTTTTAACTAGGTAAACACTGATCTTTATCTCCCATCGATTCGTTCTTTCAGTATGACCAGAAAAATTGATGAGGTTATCTACCTTCTACCCATTTGACTTTACTCATGGATAATAAACATGTGATGGTATTAGGCCAGTCCGAGATGATACCAAGATTAACACCTAACAAATAACTATTAATTACTCCGTTATCGGACTTACGACATGTTGTTTTTGGCTTGGTCAACTTTATTCGATGTTTTAAACGGTAAGTCAATGTCTATGTATGATTTAAATGGTCTGCCTGAAAATTGATGGTTTAGTTGACCGAAATGACTCGGTTCATGTATTTAATGACACATTTCCCAAGATGTAATCAGGTTTTATGACATGTTTATATTTTTTTTGACAGCAACATTTGATGTTTTAAAAAAATAGTCAATAAAACTTGATGTTTTAGATATTTTTAGGGAAAGTTCATGATTTAATTAGGCGTTTTTGGCTAAGATGACATTTTTCCAAAAGATTTAAAAGATTATTTACCAATTACCATGGTCGATTTTTTATTTTACAACAAAAAAAAAAAGAGAATATTATATATTATGCCATGTACATTAATAATTTTTGTATGGACTGCCAGTTTTTTTATGGGCTTCTGCCGCAACTCATAGATAGAAAGACATGTTTGTCCTTCTCTTTAATTAACCTAGCAAAATCAGACATAAAGTCATTATTTCTCAAAAGCGTAACTTTCAACCTTTTCTCCCTTATCCACCAGATTTTCAGCAACAACAACGAAGCATTATCAAATGGATAAACAACTCACCCTTTCTAATTTTTTTTGTTAAATAAGTTCTCCAACCCCTTTCTGTCACCGATGCAATTTTTTTTCCTAACCTAATGGCTGACCAGAATCTTTCCACCGTCACCACCGTTGAAGACACTGTTCCCGACAGGGGAACAACCACCGGTAACACAGTAGTGAACCCGCAAAGCCGCTGGAACCATTAATTCCGGCCAAAGGAAATCTCTGTCAATGTAAGTTTTTATGGACCAGATCTATACCAAATTGTGTCTATGAGTTTTTCTTGTCCATCGTAAGTCTTCCTCTAACATTCATTTTACAGATTGTCCATCGGATCTAAGAACAAAACTATCCATCAGTTAGTCCAATAGACAACCCTCCTCAGCCCATGTAAACTATGAGATAGACCGTTTATATTTTTGTGGGATACCATTCGTCCTTTCCATTTTTATTTATTGATGGACAAATTTTGTTCTTTAGAATCTCTGTAGACAACATAGAATATGACACCAGCGATGGACAACCGTATGAGGAGATTAAAAATCTTGTTTATCCCATGGGTCTAACCAAAAATCTGAATGTTCTCCTTTTTCAACCTTCTTCCCTTCCTCAAATTATCTTTGTCATTTTGTCTATCGTAAGTCGTCCTCTAACATGTTTTACAAATTGTCTATCAGATATACAAAACAAGTCTGTCAATCAGTTAGTCCAGTAAACAACCCTGCTCAGTCCAGATAAACTATGAGATGGACCATTTATATTTTTGTTGAACGCTCTACCATTCGTCCTTTCCATTTCTATTTATTGATGGACAAAATTGTTATTTAGGATCTCTGTAGAAAACATAGCAGATGACACTTGTGATGGACAATCCTATGAGGAGATCGAAATCTTGTTTATCTCGTGGGCTTAACCGAAAATCTAGTTGTTGTCCTTCTTCGACCCTTCTCCCATTATTCAAATTTTCTCTGTCATTTTGTCCTCCATAAATCCATTTGGATTTCATATGTTGTTTTACTTTGTAACTATCCATTAAGTTAATATATGTTGGATAATAGCCTTTATCCTTTGTATTAAATGCTGCAGAGAATATCTCATCTGACAACTTTTTTTCATTTATGCTCTAACATCTGAGAGAGGGTATTTATGTCATTTTACCTACCTAATATGGTATTGCATAACATACTTTGGGGAAAATGGCATTTTTAATTTTTTGAGTTTCAAAAATGGCATTGAGGTATCTCTTTACTATTTATCGTGATACACGACTTAGTAAAATAAACCAGCATCTTCCTTTTTGGCTACTTTGGAGAATCTGGAAGAGCAGAAATGATTTAGTTTTTAACCATAAACTGCTTACAATCCCTGATATCTTTAAACACGCAACCACCGACACGGAAGAATGGTTGAACAAGACTCCAACAGTGCTGGATAGTCATAACCAAGGGCTACAACCGCAATGTCAACGACAAACAAGACATGATAAATGGAAGAAACCAGAGCGAGGATGGGTTAAGTGTAATTATGATGCTTCTCATCATGAGGGAAACAAAGATTCTGGCCTCGGCTGGATAATAAGGAACTCGACCGGTATTTTCTTACATGGTGGAATGGGACGATTTCAAGGACGTGCTACACCTGAGGAGGCCGAATGTACAGCACTCTTATGGGCGATCCAAGCAACGTGGGCTAATGGTTATAGTAGAGTTGACTTTGAAGGGGATAATTTAACAATCACTCAACTCTTACAAAGCCGAGAAACTACTCCACGACTGTGTCACTACTTGAATACGATACAACAATGGCGATCAATGTTCACCGACATTCGTTTTTCTTTTCGTCATCGAGAGCAGAACTCATGTGCTGATATACAGTACTTGCAAAAACAAGCTCTCACTAATATTCATCACTTTACTTTGTATCATTCATGTCCTGCTTTTTTACTATCTGCTGTAAACAACGACTGTGAACCTTAATTTTAATAAAGTTATTGGAAGGAAAAAAAAAAAAAAAGAGAGAGAGAACAAAATTCCCAATAAAAAACACAAACGTTTTTAAATTTTAACTCTTAGACTTCAGAAACACCACAAACCCCTTTGGTCGACTCTCTCACACTCGACCACGGACCACTCAAAAGTCACAACCACCTCCGCCTTGAGATGAGAGCCACCGCCACCGCTACCGCCTCCGTCAGTCTTCGTCACCTCTGCGGCGGATTTCCTTGTATAGTCCCCTCTCGTTTCTTCTCCTCCTCCTTACCACTTCACTCTCCTCGTCTCTGCGTCTTCCTCCGCCGCAACTTCCGCCCTCGCCAACTCTTCCTTAACCGTACCTACGCTACAAGCTTCAGTTCCTCTTCAGGTTAACACCACCACACTCTCATCATCTCCAATTTTAGACGAACTTATCCAGATTTGTACATTTGCTTAGACGATTAGTAGTAATCTGTAGGTGCTGATTCGACCTATGACGTTATTGTGGTTGGTGCGGGTCATGCTGGGTGCGAAGCGGCGTTAGCCTCTGCTCGATTAGGTGCTAGTACTCTGCTTCTCACATTGAACCTCGATCGAATTGCTTGGCAGGTTCGGATTCTATGGTAATTGTGTGTACATAATTGTTAGAATTATGCTTAGAAATTTATGAGAGTGATCATGTATTGTTATGTGAAGCCTTGTAATCCAGCAGTAGGTGGACCAGCAAAATCACAATTGGTACATGAAGTTGATGCACTTGGTGGTGATATTGGGAAAGTTGCTGATAGGTAATTGTATTCATTTTCTTATCTCAATGAAACTCTTGTTTATGTAGTGATTGTGGGGTTTATACGCATATGCTTTATCTCATCCTAGCTGAGGTTTAGGGATTAGCTCTAGAGGATTTGTTTAATTAGAAGAATTTATTTGACTTGTACCCGCGATAGCATGAGGATTCAGGGTTTTAAGGAGATCAAATTGAGCGTTTATAACTCTGTCTCAGTGGAATATCTCTGATGTGGTTTCAGTCATCTTCTCAAGCAGCGGCTTAGTCTCATTTCCTATACTACAGTCCCCTATTGTTGTATATAGTTTAGAAAGAAAGAATATCCACCTTCATTCACTTTGTTAACTTATAGGTGAACAACTTATGATATGTGTTCAAATTTTTACCGCTGATGTTGTATTTTAACAGTGCAGATGCTATTTACAGAAGCGTATTCTAAATGTCTCAAGGGGACCTGCTGTAAGATCGTTACGTGCTCAGACCGACAAAAGGGAATATGCCATGGAGATGAAAAAGATAGTGGAAAGGTTAGCTGAAGTTTTACCTGTTGTTTACAGATCTTTTTTGGGGTCAAAATTTTGACTTTTGTGGTATGCTTTAGATATAATTCTCAAGCAAATATAAGATGCCGAAAATTTTGAACTTACTCATTACAAGTTATGGCAAGAATACAATCTTGAATTTCTTATTAACATTTGTTAATGATGTCTTCTACTCTGGCTAATAACTGTAATGTTTCTTGGTATGCCAGCACTGAAAATCTCTGTATTAGAGAGGCAATGGTAACAGATATCCTAGTTGGCAAGAATGACAACGTGGAAGGAGTGGCCACATTTTTCGGGATGAATTTTTATGCGCCTTCCGTTATTCTCACCACTGGAACCTTTATGAGTGGGAAAATTTGGGTCGGTAAAAAGTCTATGCCAGCTGGAAGAGCTGGCGAGTCAGCTTCACAAGGATTGACAGAGAATTTGCAAAAACTTGGATTTGAAACAGATCGCTTAAAGACTGGTACTCCAGCGCGTGTGGATCGCCGGACTATAGACTTTTCCAATTTGGAGGCTCAACATGGAGACGAAGAGGTATACAACTATAAAAGTAGCCTATCTAGGACCAACATTGCATGGTTACATGGGTTAAAGCATCTCAGTCGGCGAGTAGCCAGCACGCAAAAGTCTTATACACTTTCTTAACGACATCAGTTTGACCAAATTCATTGGCTCCTTATAAATATTCTTCTCACCAATGGAACAATATTTTCATTTCTTTCTCTGGTATTTAACCAAAGGGATTCATATTTGAAGATGCTGAACATTAATTTTCTTTTCCCAGGTCAGCTGGTTTAGTTTCGACCCAGAGTTTCATATTGAGAGAGAGCAAATGTGCTGCTACCTAACTCGCACAACGAAGATTACACACCAGTTGATCCGGGAGAATCTGCATGAGACCCCAACTTATGGTGGATGGGTTGAAGCAAAAGGGCCTAGGTACTGCCCTTCCATTGAAGACAAGGTTAATTCTTTAGCTCTTTTCCTTTGTATTATCTCTGTCTTGGACCAAGGGGAAGTTACATTGGACATGGTTCTTGATACAATTGGTAATATTTGCGCAAAGTGGAATCTAATATTGCACATCCATGGAAACCAAAATTTGCTACTCAAAAGTAACTCTAAGACTGGTTCCCGCTCCAACATGCAAACATACATTGATAAGTCTTTAGAAGGAGACGGCAGTTCAGCTGCTACATATTGGCTAGCAAAATAGCTAGAGCCTTCGATGGAATCATCAATCATGAGTGAAAATAGGGGTCTGGAACAGATCAGTGAGACTTTTGAGTGTTTGGTTGTTTTTTGAGGCCTTTTAGAAGGACACTGGGAGAGTTTTGGTTCTCTAGAATAAACCCATGTCCCATTGGTTCCTTGGATTTGTTTTTGGTTCAGTAAGTGTAAGTCAATTGTCAAGGAGTAATAAAGCAGTAATTGTTTCTGATTTCCTGCTAACTGCTCCCTTTTAGTTATTTTTTCATTTGAAAAGTCCTGAAGGTCCCCCCTATTCAATCCCTTAATTCAATCTTGCATTTGTTGTTTCTACAGTCTGCACAAAGAATGTGTTGAAATCTTTCTCTTAAACTGCTTTTGATGAACTTTATAAATTCTTTTATGAATTTAATAGTCCTAAAATCTTATTTTGTCTCAGATTGTTAGGTTCAAAGACAAAGAGTCCCATCAAATATTCCTCGAACCAGAGGGTCGAGATGTTCCTGAGATCTATGTGCAGGTAATGCATACCTTAGTTATGATTTATCTAGTTCTTATCGTTGTAGTGAAGCCAAAAGATGAGAAAGAAACCTAGCTTGTCTCTGTTAATATCTGCAATGTATGCTTGTCCAGTAATTTTTTTTATATATAGTTAGAGAAAGCCTGAAGTTTGTTACTGCTCAGTATTTTAATGTGAGGGTTTGTAAGTAGAGTTTTTAAGACTAGAGAAAATATATCTTAGCTTGGTTCTAATTATTATGTCTTCTAAGGTGCGTATATATCTTCTTGTGAGTGTTTTGTTAGAGTGTATTATCTTTGGTATCACTAGCTTTTTCATTGGTTGGTAATTTCATAGGGATTTTCAACTGGCCTGCCAGAGAATCTCCAGCTGCCGCTTCTAAGAAGCTTGCCAGGACTTGAAAATTGTTCCATGCTTAGGCCTGCATATGCTGTTGAGTATGATTATTTGCCAGCTCATCAGTGTTCTAGGTCCCTTATGACGAAGAAACTTGAAGGTCTTTTCTTCTCTGGTCAGATCAACGGCACTACTGGTTATGAAGAGGCTGCCGCACAGGTAACTGATCATACGATATTTTAATTTCCTTAATGATGGACCTGGATTATATTAACAGGTTTACTGGGATGAGAAAAAATTAAAATTTTTAGACTTTCTATACATATGGTGGCACCAAACTCTGTTATTTATTTCAAATTAGGGTATTATATCTGGAATCAATGCTGCTAGACACTCAGACGGTAAGAAACACATCGTTCTTGAGAGGGAAAGCAGTTACATAGGTACGTTAATTGATGATTTAGTCACAAAGGACCTCAGAGAGCCATACCGCATGCTAACAAGGTAAATACCATTTCATTTTCTTGCTCAATCTAATTTCTCCTCCATTCTTTGTTTTCATGATCAATCAGGAAATGTTATTTGAGGAAAAGCAGAGACTGGAGAAAGAAAATAAGTCTTTTTAGTAACGGTTATTATGTGGCACCCATTTAAGTATGTTTGATGGTGATGACAGTTGTGTTTTACATAACCAATATTTCTGCCTTAACTATGCTTCTCGTCTGGTGGAACCGAATAAGCAAACCCTTGAGCTGGCATCTTTATATGTTTCTGAAGTTTGATTGGTTAAACTTTTCCGATAACCTTTGCTGACACTCTATCGCCGTAGATAGTTTTCATTTAAACTTGATGTGATTTTGATTTTTATTGTTACTGCTCTATGGCATTGACTTTTTAGACTTCCTTGTTTACTTTCTGGCTACGTAATAGTCTATTACCACTAAAGTTCTAGTTCAGTAAGTATGTATGTTCGACAGTGCGGGATAGTCATATTTGTTTTTTTTTTTTCTGATGACAGCCGCTCAGAACATCGTCTTCTTCTTCGATTCGATAATGCGGATAGTCGACTCACACCTCTAGGACGTGAACTTGGATTGATAGATGATAGAAGATGGAAGCTGTACCAAGAGAAGCAAGCAAGGATTTCAGAAGAGAAGAAGAGATTGAAAACTGTTAAGATTTCAGGTTGTCTATCTATGCTATTCCTCTCACCAGTGAAGTATTATTTTTAGAACGATTTTATGCTGTTGATCCTTGCATCCATTTTAACATCGGATAGTTCTTTGTTAAAGCTATGTTAAATGAGAGTATTTATGCAGAAGAAATGTGACAACTCCATAATTTTTTTGTACCTACTGTTATAACACATGGAGCTCTCTGTCTCTGAGTATCTATTCAGCAAATGTACTAAGACTTGGGAAAACTGAATTTGTTGCATTGCATAAGTTGATGATGTGTGGCTTGCAGTTGCAGAAGGTGGTTTGGCTGCTGAAGTTTCTAACGTGTCTTCTCAGCCAGTCAAAGAATCTGCAACACTAGAGAGTCTGCTAAAGAAACCCCATATCCACTACAAGCTTCTTGAGAAGCATGGCTTTGGAAATGAAACATTATCTAGAATGGAGAAAGACTGTGTAGAGATCGATATAAAATATGAAGGATTCATTGTGCGTCAGCAAAACCAACTCCAGCAGGTATGTTCTGTCTGCTACATTGTTCCTTTCAATTATCCTTGCATGCTTGGAGATAATGGACATGAATTGAAAATTGAATCCTTAATAGATGGTCCACCAACAACATAGACGACTTCCAGCGGATTTGGATTACTATTCGCTGACAACTCTATCTCATGAAGGGCGTGAAAAACTTTCAAAGGTGTGTTTAGTGTAGTTCTTAGTATAATGAATGTGATCTACCGTATCTTCTTATGATGTGAACGATTATAAATTCAGGTGAGACCAGAGACAATCGGGCAGGCAAGCAGAGTAGGCGGAGTCAGTCCTGCTGACATAACAGCTTTGCTCATAACACTTGAATCGAACCGAAGAAGAAGTCAAGAAGTGAAGAGAGGCAAAATATTAGAGCATGCTTTAGCAGAATCAAATCCACAGTGGGTAGAAGATAGAGAGCAGATTGTTAATGAGTGATCAAGAAGTCGTACAGGTTAGCATCAAAACGTTGATAATGATTTTGATCAACCGAGGTTCTCTCGGGTGGCGAAAAAGTGGCTTTTCTTGCCAAAATTCTCAAGTCACCCTAAACAAAAGAGATATACTTTCTTACTTTTGTGTAACCTCATCGCTGTTATTTTTGTATGATTCTTTCTGTTTATACGGTTCAAACTCTTTAAACATTATCAACCTTTTTATAAAATAAACGAAAAAAGAGAAAGAACTTGTATGACGATTGTAAATGGAATGGATAAAGGAGATGGATTATTTTGAACGTTCCTTGTTCCTCCATCTTTTTCATTACTATCTCGTTACTTTATTTATTTTTTACTTTCCTATCTCACACCTTACACAACCTTTCTTCACTCTCTAATGGGTTGAGCTAGGTCTAGGCATTTGGGTTTTTGGGTCGGTCGGTTTGGATTACAAATTTGAAAACCTTATAAATATCCAATAAAATCGGGTTTCATTTGGTTTGGATAAAATCTGACTCAAATACCTGAAATATATCTTAATTACCAAAAAAATCTTGCAATTTTACCACACTAAATCGGGAAATGACCTAAAAAATACCACATATATTTTTTTTAGATGTTTAATACTTCAAGTTTTTAAATTAGAATAAAACCTTAATGTTGTTGTTCTAAAATACCTTATCTTTGAATTATTGGTAGATTCGTACCTACAATCTAACATATGTTAATCGACGTTACTGAACTATTTAAGTATGCTTAATAGATAACACTTAATACATATAGATGATTTCGTAAAGTCCGTTAACGGATGTTGATGTTAAGTCGTATGTATGAATCTACCAATAATTTAGAGATAAATTATATTTAGGACAACAACATTTAAATGATGTATTTTATTCCAATTTGAAAACTCTTGGTATTAAACATCCAAATAAAAGATAAATGAGACATTTTTCATTTTTTCCCCTTACAAAATCACATAAAAATTAAACCTTACGACATAGAAACAGGTGTTTAATTTATGTTTTTTGGTTTGAAACTTTGAATAACTCCTAATTGGTGTTTGTCCTAAGACACCAAAAAAAAATAAAAAAATAAACCGGCCTAATTAAACCGGAACCCAACTCAATTAACCCGACCCGAAACCATAATCTGAAAATACCCGACCCAACTTCTCTTCTCTCCACATCAACAGTTCATGGCATAATCTGTAATTTTGTTAAAAACACAAACACAGTCACAAAAATGCTACTAAAGCAACTCTCACCGCCGTTCCCACTCCGCCGCCGTCTCTCCACCCTCTCCTCCTCCGGATCCACACTCAATCTCCCAAAATTCGAACCCTCCCCAGACGCCGAACTAATCTCCCAAATGCTTATAACAAATCACAACCCATTCCATTTCATGGAATCATCTCTACAACTCAACGGCATCTCCCTCTCTCCTAACCTAATCCACCAAACCCTCCTCCGTCTCCGTCACAATTCCAAAATTGCCCTCTCCTTTTTCCAATATTTACGCTCCTTACCCTCTCCGTCACCACCATCACCAACCTCCTTCAATCTCATCATCGATATCCTCGGCCGTGTTCGTCAATTCGACGTCGTTCGACAACTCATCGTCGAAATGGATCAAACCTCTCCGGAGACGTTTTTAATCTTAGTCAAACGGTTAATCGCCGCGGGGCTTACTCGTCAAGCGGTTCGTGCTTTCGACGATGCGCCTTGTTTCCTAGAGAATCGTCGTTTCGGTGTTGTTGAATTCGGGTTTCTTCTCGATACGCTTTGTAAATACGGTCATACGAAGATGGCTGTTGGGGTTTTTAACGAAAGGAAAGAAGAGTTTGGGGTTGATGAGAAGGTTTATACAATTTTAATTGCTGGTTGGTGTAAACTTAGGAGGATTGATATGGCGGAGAAGTTTTTAGCGGAGATGATTGAGTCCGGGATTGAGCCAAATGTAGTTACGTATAATGTTTTGCTCAATGGGATTTGTAGAACGGCGAGTTTGCATCCGGAAGAAAGGTTTGAGAGGAATGTGAGGAATGCAGAGAAGGTGTTCGACGAAATGCGTCAAAGAGGGATTGAGCCTGATGTTACGAGTTTTTCGATCGTGCTTCATATGTATAGCCGAGCTCATAAGTCTGAGCTGACGTTGGATAAGTTGAAACTGATGAAGGTGAAAGAGATTAGTCCGACGATTGAAACATACACTTCGGTTGTTAAGTGTTTATGTTCTTGTGGGAGATTGGAGGAAGCGGAAGAGTTGCTTGAAACAATGGTGGGAACCGGGATAAGCCCGTCTTCTGCGACGTACAATTGTTTTTTCAAAGAATACAAAGGAAGAAAAGATGCTAATGGAGCAATGAATCTTTATAGGAAGATGAAGAATGGATTGTGTAAACCAAGTACGCAGACGTATAATGTATTGTTGGGAACGTTTATTAATTTGGGGAAGATGGAGACTGTTAAAGAGATATGGGATGATCTGAAAGGAAGTGAAACTGGTCCGGATTTGGATTCGTATACTTCGTTGATTCATGGGTTGTGTAGTAAGGAGAAATGGAAGGAGGCTTGTGGGTATTTTGTGGAGATGATAGAGAAGGGTTACTTGCCACAAAAGCTAACTTTTGAGACATTGTATAAAGGATTAATACAGTCTGATAAGTTGAGGACTTGGAGGAGGTTGAAGAAGAAACTCGACGAGGAATCTATCACATTCGGGTCTGAGTTTCAGAGATACCCTTTTGAGCCTTACAAGAGATGAAGTAAAGTTAAGCAAACTGGCAATATAGGCCCGTTTTAAAAAAAATTTAATTGCAACATATGTGAAAATTTGTATTTTTATGATTTTATATGTTTAATTTATGAAACAAATTTGAAAAACAAATAAAATATTAAAGATAAAAAGAAATACCGGATCAAGGTAGCAAGTGTCCGCCTGTTTCGCATCTATTATTTGCAGATGATAGTTTATTTTTTTGTAAAGCTATACCAGATCAGTGTGAGGCTATTTTCCGGTTGCTAAAGCAATATGAGATAGCGTCGGGACAACAAATAAATTTTTCAAAATCGTCAATCCAATTTGGTCATAAAGTGGAGATGTCTATAAGGTCTCAAATGCAAGGGATTATTGAGATTACCAATTTAGGTAGAATGAGGTCGTATCTTGGATTTCCAGAGAGTTTAGGAGGTGCCAAGACAAAGGTTTTCTCTTTCGTCAGGGACAAACTAGATAACCATATTAATGGATGGTGGCTAAGTTATTATCAAAAGGGGGCAAGGAGGTAATGATTAAATCGGTGGCGTCAGCTTTACCGACATATGTGATGTCCTGTTTTACGGTGACATCCAAGTTAACGAGTGCGGTGGCTAGATACTGGTGGAGTTCAAATGGGCAATCAGGGGGGATGCACTGGCGTTTCTGGGAGAAGATGTGTTTAAGTAAGAATTTAGGGGGTTTAGGATTTCGAGATAAATATGGCATTGCTCGCTAAACAGTTATGGAGACTTATGGAGTTTCCAGATTCACTGTTTGCGAAGGTTTTTAAAAGTCGGTACTACAGGAACTCAGGTCCGATATAACCTATAAGATCGTACTCCCCTTCTTATGGATGGAGAAGTATTATCTCAGCTAGATCTCTGGTAAATCGAGGGCTTATTAAACGAGTAGGAATAGGTGATTCCATTGCAGTGTGGCATGACCCCTGGATACCTGCTCAATTCCCGAGACCAACTTTGAGTAATGGATCGTTTATGGATCCATCATTACAAATACGTCATTTGATTGACCATCGGTCCAATACATGGAGAATTGATACCCTTAAGGCTAATTTTGTGCAAAGTGATGTTGATTTGATAAGTGCTCTTCCTCTCGGTATTTCTTCAGTGGTGGACTCGGTAGGATGGCATTTTACGAAAAATGGGAAGTACTCAGTGAAGTCTGGGTATTATACAGCGCGAATGCCTGAACCTAAAATACTAAGTGTCCCGGTATACGGCCCTGATATTCTCCACTTGGTGTCCACCAAAGATCCAACACTTTATGTGGCAAATTCTTACATGTTGTATTTCAGTTTCGGCAAATTTAAGTAGAAGGGGAATAAATTGTGATCAGCTTTGCAGTAGATGTGGTGCCCCGGAGGAAACAATAACTCATGCTATCTTTGATTGCCCACCGGCCCGACAGTCATGGGCATTAGCGCAGGTGCCTGTGGGATCTAGTCAGTTTCCTACAACGTCAATCTATGCAAACTTGGACTATCTCTATCTGATATCTCAGAGAGATGCTCAGTTTGATTTTTATCCTTGGCTGTTATGGTATATTTGGAAAGCTAGGAATATTAAAATGTTTGAGAATGTGGATAAATGTCCGTTGGAGGTTACCAAATTAGCAAAGGATGACACAAATGCTTAGCAGGCGGCACAAGCTGAAGCTCAGAATGCAGCATTGGAAACACGGGACGCTGGCTTGCGGACTTTCCCTCGAGAACAAATATATTGCCTATTTCTTTTGGTTATAGGTGTTTTATTGATGGATCTTGGAAGAAAATGGATAAGTATGCAGGTATAGGATGGTGTTGTCAACACGCTCAAGACGAATCCGCGATTTTGGGGGCCTCCAACCTTCGACGAAGCCTTTCTCCTCTTCATTCTGAAGTAGAGGCTTTGGTGTGGGCAATGAGATGTATGATTGGCCATGACTTCAGAGATGTAGTTTTTCTAACGGACTGTTCCGATTTGGTGAAGATGGTGTCTTCTCCTTCAGAGTGACCGGCATTCTCTGTTTACCTGCAAGATATCAAGACTGACAAGGCGGAATTCACGAGTTTCAATATCTCTCTCATTCCACGAAGTGCAAATGGCGTTGTGGATAACCTGGCTCGTAAAGTACGAGTCTTACAGCATCCCGCAAAGTTCGTGAACAATTTTCCTTAGCATTGGCTTTCTTAAAGTCAATCTATTCGATTTGTTGTAAAAAAAAAAGATAAAAAGAAATAATACAACTGAAAAATTATATTAAAGCTCTATTAGAGAGATTTCAGGAAAAGGATAAATATTATTTACAATTTTTCTTAAATATATAATTATTTACAATTTGTTTATTAGTACAATCAAATCTTATTCTCTCTCTACGACTTTTTCTTCTCCTTCTCTCTTCGCTTAACTCGTCTACTCTAGGGTTTTCGTTGCTGGCGTTTGGCGGCTCCTTTAGCGCCGGTGCCGGTTGCCTCTTTAGTCTTATGCGTGGTTTGGGTCTTTGTTTTGCTGTCGTATAGGCTTAAGTTTGGGGAGATGTTGGTCTTGTTTGAACAAGATTTTTGAGTAGTTTGTGCGGATGAGTGGCCAGATCTGTTTAGTTTGGTGGTTTCAGCATAGAGGGTGATTCCATATCTGCTTGATCTGTGGTGTGATATGTGTAAAAAAGCCTTTTTGATTCTCACCCTAGATCTGTTAGTCGCTATTGTGCCTATTGTCGTCCTTATGCCGTCGGTCGAGTTTGGTCGTGAGCTCCTGTCATTCCAGCTCTTGGCCTGTGCTTACTCGCTATCCTCTCAGATTTGCCTATGGTTCCTTGTTGTCTTGATCCCTTTCCTACCATAAGCTTCGTCTTCTCTGATTTTGGGCTTAGTTTCATTAGTTTGCAGGTGATCTCTCTTCTTGGTCTTGGTTGTTGTTGGTCGTTGTGGGTGTTAGATTTCTCGTGTCATTGTTCTTGGTTTGAGGGTGGTGTGAATCGTGGGGTTAGACATCTCTCCTTGTCTTTGCGTTCGAGATATGTTGAGGTCTGTTAATGGTGTTCTTGGTGTTCTTTTCGCCAACGATTAATGGTGTTCTTGGTGTTCTTTTCGCCGACGTCATATCCAGAAGCGAAGCGTATTTGTTGTCCATCTATGTGTCTTGCTTGGCGGGTCTTGAAGTCTTGGTTTCTGGGTTTGAGAGTTTGGCTGGAAAAATTTTGTCATAAATTTTTGACGAGAAAATGTTTTTGCGAGAAAAAGTTTAGCGGGAAGAATTCAATTTTTTTCATTTTGTTGACTTAATTAATTTTCAATTAGGGGTAAAATGGTCATTAAAATTTAAGAGAGGGCAAAAATGAAAATGGCTAAAAAGAGGGTGTTTTTGAAAAATATTATCATAGAAAAGACATTAGTAAAAATTTCTCTTGTTTTTTTAGAATGAGTAAACTCATGGATAATATAATTTTTGGAAAAGATGTTTTGGTCTTTAGATTTGACCAATTGTAAAATTTGGTTTTGGTAAATTAGTTATATATAATTATGTTGACTAACATTAATTATTAAAACGTGTTTCATTGATCTGATACAAAAAACGAGCTGTGGTATTACATGGTGGGGAAGGCGTCAAAGACATGTTGTTCGAAATGGATGCGGGATTATTCAACGGTAAGCAAGCTTTTGGAAACAATGCTATTTTGATCAACCCTTTTGGCCAACCTATTCTTTCTAATGAAAATGGTGTTACTTTTCAATCTCTCCAAAATGGTGCTGTTTTATTATCTTGTGAGTTTCTTTTCTTTATAAGAAATTAAAGAAAATTTCTAATGGTTTTTTGTTAGGATTGCTAAAATAGTTTGTTTTTTGGTTTGCTGATTTAGGAGATAATGAGTGTTATCGTGCTATGGATAGATATATTAATATAATAAAGTATTGATATATTTTAGTTATTAATTACATACATTTCGTGTTTCTTTATGAAAATTTACAAACCCTTAACATTTTCAAGATTTTAAAAAATAAAATTGAAAGTATGTTATAGCTTCACTAAAATTTGTTCCCAATGTATCTTTTTCCCCTATTCGCGTGTATTGTATTGTATTTTATTGAGACAAGATAACCGAAACCAAAAGAACAGAGAAAATTTAATATTAGTATACATGCTTATTGTGTAAATACTAATATTTTCATTTTGATTAAATTCTTATGAGTTATTTACACTAAAACATACTTTTGTCAAAGTAATGGCAAGAAAACACACTTTTGAGAGAAGGTATACTTTTCCTCTTGTTGTGGTAATTGGTGTCATTTTTTGTGATGAGAATGCCCCATGTTGGATTCTATGTGCATTGTTGTATTTTGGAAGAAGACATACTATTTAGAGTAATTAGAACATAAACTTACTTTCTTATAAAGTAATATCATCTACACCCACTTTTTGCTACCCACATATGTTTACTAAGTGAAAAGACCAAACACTCGTTACCAAATCTCTTCCTCTTTTACCTTTGTATCTCTAATATTTTCTCTTTCCTTCTCTCACTTTATCATCATACAAAACTATTTAGATTCGCATATCCTTCTTTCTCGCCCTTTACCAAATTCACATCTATCTTCCCCATTATCTTCATCTTCTTTCATCCTACACACTTTCATTTTTCTATCTTTTCTCCATCCTCTCTTATCTCTGGACATAATTTCGTGAACAATGTTTTTCATACGTTGATAGGTTTAATTTTGATTTAGGGGTTTTTAGTGAAAGTAAATTGGTGAGAGAAAATATTTTCAGGTTTTCATATGAAATATATTGGCTGCACAGAATTTCGTGGAAAACAAATATTCGTGAACATGTGGACATTGCTTCGTCGGCAACGATACTGCATCAAACTTTAAACCCTAAATCATAGTTTAGGATTTAGGGTTTAGGGGTTATGGTTAAAGTTTAATGATTGGAATTCAGAGTTTACGGTTCGAGTTTAGAATTTTGGATTTAGAGTTTAGGGTTAAGGTCTATGTTTCGATTCAAGTTTTATGTTTAGAGTATAGTGTTTAGAGCTACATTTAGGGGTTAGGCCTTAGGATTTTGGCTTTAGGGTTTAGGAATTAGAATTTAGGATTTTAGATTCTTACTGAATCCATAGGAAGTTGTTGATTCGTTAAGAGTGTAACGGCCCCGACCGTCATCTCTCTAGTAGACCCCATGTTCACCACCAGCCCATGAGTCCACCTCTCTTAATGGCCTCACGTCCTCTCACCAGGTCCATGAGCCCATCAATATCCGACGGTCGGTTTGCTGAGGCTTAAAGACTTGTTTACCGACCCTACAAATCACCACATGATCTTTCCCTGTGTTTTGGCCTTACTCACACAGTTTCGACAACCACTTCTCGGAAGGTCACCCATCCTTTGACTACTCTAGCATAAGCACGCTTAACTGTGGAGTTCTCTCAGGAACCTTGAACGAAAAGATAAGTGCCCTTTGGTGACATTGGTTTCCAAATTAATTTATTTTAGTCTCTCCGAAAACTGGGGTCTCACAAGTCTCCCCCCACTAATAAACCGCAACGTCCTCGTTGCACACAACGACCGTCACCCCCTAACAGTGTGAGCCCACTTGACTCCACACTTGTCTGGGTTCGGCTCTGATACCACTTGTAACGCCCTGACCGTAATCTCTCTAGTGGTACCCTGGGCACTCATGGTTTTACAAACTTCACTAGTACTTAAGTAAAGGTTAGAAGTTCTTACCTTGACCTCTTTGTTAAAGTATTTTTGCATCTCATGAAATCCTGATGGACTTAGAGGGGCAAGGTTAAACTTACAGTTATTGTGGGTGAAAGAGTACTGGTTTGTATGACCATCATGATTGGTAGCTCGATCAAACTGCCATGGTCTTCCAAGGAGAAGATGTCCGGCTCTCATTGGAACTACATTACAAATAACTTGGTCATGGTACTTCCCAACGCTGAATGGTACAATAACATGTTCAACAATCTTCAATTCAACATCATCGTTCAGTCACCTAAGTTTGGATGGCCACAAATGCTTTCTCTTTTGAAGACCTAACTTGTCTACCATATACTTGCTAGCAACATTAGTACAAGAACCTCCATCAATAACCAAATTACATACCTTGTTATTGATTGTGCATCAAGTGTGAAGGATATATTCTCTTTGAACTTTCTCCTCGGGGTTGACATACACGCTCAAAATATGTGGGATGACAAGGAGTTCTCCTACAATAGGATAATCCACATTTTCCTCTTGATCACTCAAGTTCTCATCTTGCTCGTCTTGAGACTCGTAGTCTCCACTAGAAGTGAGAATCATCACTCGTTGGTTCAGACACTCTCTCGCCATGTGTCTCTTACCTTGACATTGAAAACAAGTAAAATCATGGGTACGAGATTGATTAGTGCTAGGAAACTTACCTGGTTCAGGCTTGGTGATCTTAGGCGCTTCACTAGACTTATTCTTGAATCGAGAATCGTTTTCTATAGCCTTGCCTTTGTCCATGCTTCGGTTTTTACTTGCATTCTAAGGTGTACTACCTATGGTTTAATTGCTTAGAGACATCTTACGCTTGATTTGTTGCTCCACCTGGACAGCTTTGTGAAGTAGTTCATGTAAGCTGCTATTGTTGGAGTATCCACTTTTCGGGTTATACGCTCCTGCAACCCGTCAATGAATTGAGCCATCAACGACTCGTTGGACCTTCTAACTCCAAGGAGTTCATGAGCTTCTCAAAGTCTTCAAAATACTCATCCGTGGTCCTTGTTCCCTGAGACAATTTTCTAAAACGTTTTTGTATGTCTCGATGATAGTGATCAGGAGCGTACCTCAACCTCAAGAGGTACTTCATGTCTCCCCAACTGTTGATGGTAGTAAATCTTTGTCTCCTCCTATCGGCCATTGTCCTATCCCGCCAAGATAAGGCATTGTCAGTGAGCTGAGCCGATGCTAAGGTCATCGTACGAGATTCTCAATATCCATAACATTGGAATATGTATTCCAGCTTTCTATCCCAATACATGTAAACCTCTGGATTTGATTTTCCTGCAAAACTAGGAGGTGTTAGTTTAACATCTCAGTTCTGTTCACAGGTGTCCATCTCTCAAGCGCGGTTCCTCATCAAAGGATCTTCTCTCCCCTGATGTTAACGCTTTAATGGATCAGGTGGTCAATCATCGCCATCCAGGTCAGGGAAGTCTTCTTCCTCTTCACGGAGATTCCTTCGAGCCTGAACTTGTTCAACTTCAGCTCTGGGCTGAGGCTGCTCCAAACGGCCTAACCTTTCGCCAAGCCCTTCCAATTGTGTTGTTTGGATTTGCATCATTTGCATCATTTGCATCATGGCATTTTGGGGTATGGCTTTGTTTTCTGCCATTGTGAGTGTCTAAAAGTAACCTACGATTGGACAAAACAACAAAAAAATCAACGTACCACAAAAATAAAAAATGAATACGTTAGAAACAAGAAACTAACAATCGTTGATGCACTTGCTGAATTAATAAAGAAAATGAAAAAAAAAATTAACCAAGACAATAAAACAAAAATTTGAAAGCGAAATAATAATTTTTTTTTACTTAAACTGATCTAGTACAGCAACTGAATCAAATACTGAAGCAGACGATTTAAGAAAAACAAGTGAAGATGTGATTGGTCTCTGATACAATACACAAGGATATAAATAAAATCACAAACACAAATCCATTGTTTTTGGAAAGAAAATAAATCAAATACTAAAGCAAACTTAAAATCTCGTGATGAGCACGTCTTCTAGCCGTTGTTGGGGCTTAGTGGACCTACAACGATCAAATATACTGAATAGAACTTACTTGGATGCGATCTAGGCCCAATAGCTATTCTCTGAACTACATCTTATACTACTCACTGATCTACTTTTGTCAGGTACTCGTTTGTTTGTTGGTTTCTTAAAGTAGATGGCTTCTTTGAGTTTCTCTTGGTTAGCTTGATCAGTCTCTTGAAGCTCTTTCAAGTCCTTGATGTGTTGTTCTTGATCTTCACTCTCTCTATCACTCTTGAAAGGTGAAGCTTATTTTGCTCGTCTCTTGTAACTCCATTGTCTTCTCTTGGATTCTAGAGGTTTTTTGACCTTTCAAAGGAGAATTCATACCTGGGGAAATGGTATGTTCAAGACTCATTTGGGTGAATGCTTCAGCAAGCTCTTCCTTGGCGATGGGATCATATCCATTGTGATGGAGTAAAGGTGGTACAGACCAGTTGACGTCATTCAGCTCTAGTGAACTCACAATGTCTTGTACAGCTAAGTTGAATCTCTTTCTAAGCTATTTAGACTTTGAACGTGTCATAGGACCTTCTGGGACGACTGCTAAAGGATGTGGTACATGATGTGGTACAGGATAATCGATGTCCGCATCATGCAGTTCATTACTTGGCGCCATCTTGCGAAAATCAAAACTACAAAAAACGATAAAAGAGTAAAATACAGATCACATTTGAAAATCATCTGTCTTTTAATTTTAACAAATCATATCTCTCTATCATAATTATCTTCTAGGTTTGAACCCACGGTACACCGCGGGTCTTGATTTTTGTAATTATTTCCGATTTCACTTTTTTATTTGATATTCTATGTTTGATAGTATATACTTATCAATTAATTAGTCGATATTAATTACATATTATTGTGTGTTACTTTGTGTTAAATTTTACAATAAATTTGTTTCACTAATTGTAGTTACTATTCATATGTCTTTGTATTTATATTTACAACGTAATTATAAGTGTGTTCAATTTTGATGTGTGTGCATATTATAAGGATGAGTTGGTTAATCATAATTCTAGTTACAAATTGTTAGATATAAGTAGTTTTTGAAAAAGAGTATAGTTATCCATAAGAATATAAGTTATTAACAATATGATAAGCAACTAATATTCACCTTCATTTTTATTTAATTTTTTCCTATAGAAAATTATATATTAAAGAATTTGTATATCATTATAATTTGTTGGTTATTTTTTACATAAATATTTGTTGTAGTATAAATTACGTCATTTATATTTACATTGGATCTGTTATTGGATATACCTAATTTTAAATGAAAATTCTTTTGTTAATATTAAAGATAAAAACTGTAAAGAAAAAAAACTGGTTTCTGTCTACATCGGGTCATCTTATATCTAAACTTGGATAACCATAAAATAAAAACAATCACTGTTTAAATCATAAAATAATTATCTTTAATGTATAAAATCCAAACAATTCCTACCATTACCTGCGAGAGTCTGGTGTCTTTGGTTTAATGTAGGCTAGAGCAATTGGGCCATATTCTAATACTGAGCAATATATTAGCCCAGAAGAAATCGTTTAGAGGGGTGTATTGAAAGTAGAATTCTAGAGGATTGTGATTTTTTTTTAAAATCCCTTGTTATTCAATTAGGGATTTTTAAATCACTTTTCAAATCCACTGTTATTGAATATGACATTTGTAAAAAGTTCTTCAAAATCACTCACAATCCCTGTTATTCAATCAACAATTTGTAAAAATCATATCAAATCCACTGTTATTCAAAACATAAATTTTTCTTTTGAGAAAACCATAAAAAGTGATTTTAGGAGACTTTGGTACATTTTTACTAGAGAAATCCAATTAAAAGAGTCACACCTTAGGGGGTGTGATTTTGAAAGATTGGTTTAAAGAAAACAATTTACATTAAAAAAAAAACAGGCACCCATTTTTTTTATTCTGGGTTCTATCTTTGAGCTTTTTCATCTTCCCTTTGAGCTCCATCTTTGAATTCAACCTCCTCCTAAACGATACACTCCACCTAACTTGAACCGTCCCTGCATCACTCTCTTTGACACTAATCGTATTCCCAGAACCCCTTCTCCTTGGTCTCCTTCTTCTTCTTCGACCCGAACTTGTCCATCTTCCTCGCGAACAGCCCCCATGAACACTCTCTCGGCCAACCCATCGTCGTATCTAATCTTCTGCCCTATCGGAGCCGGCTCTCCACACGGCTCGGAATCCCGCATCGAGTGCTACGTCGTCTAAATGTGATATTAACAGCTTGCAGGCTAGTAATGCCGCCATGGATAAGAATAAGATGATATCTCGCCCTCTCTGCTCTTCCTCCACCATCATACTCTGCTTTTACTGCATTAATGGCCACACAAACGTTACCACAGACACTTACAAGTGTCCACTTTGTTTGCCTCTTGTACAACGAGTACTTATTAAACCAAGTTTTGTATTATCATCTTTAATGTTTAAAAACCAAATTCCAAATTTGCAAACAGAAAACTAAACCACCACTCTTGGAAGCTTGCTGATGAAACTGTTTTTCTTACTCATCATTACGGTTGGAAAACTTACAAAACAAAACACACATACTGATGTTCCAGCAAAACCAATACAAGAAGAATACTAATATATGTTGAACCATTCTCTTATTACCCGATGACAAAAGAATAAAACAATGTCAATCCTACATAGAAATTTCTAACTTACATAGAAATTTTAAGCCTTCGTATGGTTGGGCTGATTGTTGTTTTGTATCTTTGTTTGGTGTAAAAATTATTAGTTTTTGTTTTTTTAACATGTGAAAATCTCTTTTAAAATCACTCAAAATTCTTTTTAAAATCTCATCAAATTTCAAACTATTTTCCTTTTTAAAAAATAGGAAATAATAACAAATCCACAGTAGAAGCCCCCTTGGTCCAATCGTGTTGACCAAGGGTTTAGTAATGCTTCTACACCAGGAGGTCTGGGGTTCGAGCCCCAGATAATGCGATTTATTAAACTTGCTATTGAAGAAGAAGATGGTGTCCAAGACCAGCATGCAGAAAAAGGCGTTCAAGATCAGCAAAGAAGTGTTATCAATAGTGAATCTAATAGGGTCGGAAGGAATTGCCCATGGTAGATTATCTTTGTAACAGTTCTCATAATTTGCAATAATTAATAAATCTAAAGACGATAAAAAAAAAAATCCACCAAAATACCTTAAAAACTCACTTAAATCTCCTAAAATCCAAAATATTATAAATTCCACAAAATCCTTTAAAATCATGATTTGAATACACCCCCCTTAATGTTTGGTTTTGGTGACGATTCGAACATGGGCTAGAGCAATTGGGCCATATTCTATTACACGAACATGTTTGTCGTGTGGCAACCCATGTTCGAATCGTATTTAAGATAATAGAATATGGCTCATGCCACACGACATATTGGTTTAATTTAGGCTATGATATGTTTTATTTTCATGGTATTTAAATACAATGAAAATAAAAAAACGCGTATAATAATTGGTTTATTATTTTTTGGACATTTAAACCTGAACATGTTTTTTGGAAGAAAAATACTTATACTAATTAATATTTCTGACTTCAATATCAAAAAAAATTATTGTTATTTTCATACATACGATCTCAAAACAAAAATAAAATTCCAATTTTACCCTTACCAATTCTAATTCCAAAAGTACTATTATAAGTTTATTTTCTAAAAATTACAATAAAATACACTTATTCCAAAAATACCATACAACTAAAACTTAAAATTTTTAACATTCAAAACTAATTTCTAAATCCTAAACACTAAATCTTACTCCTAAAAAATATACCCTAAATATAAATAGTCAACCTAAACATTAAAAAAAGTATACACATCTTCCAAAATCAACTTTTTATGTTTATGGTATTTTTGGAAAAATAAAACTTTTGTGACATTTTTGGTATTTTTGAAAGAAAAACTAAAATGATGGTATCCAAGGGAAATTCTCTCAAGATAGGCTTCTATAAACTACAAGAAAACACACATTTACAGACTTCATAACAGTCACTAAATGGTCGCAAACTGCTGGGTTGCGACTACTTACTGATTAATCGTATTGGTCGCAAAACAATTGGCATAAACTTTTGAAAATCCAATATATTAAATATTAATTTCTCATAATTTATATTTTGAAGTCTATTGACATCAAAAGTAAAAGACAATATTTCTTGAAGACTAAGATATTACCAAGCATACATAAATGTTGCATGGTGATTGTCATCTGTGAGATAGATCCCATCATCTCTAGCCTCCCATACCTCTAGGGCACCGAATCTAATGTAAAAAAGAACCTCCTTCTTCATAAGCAGTAAAAGTAACAGAAGATTTGAAACCAACCCCATGCGATAGAGTGCAGATAAACTTTGTCCCACCGAAAATATTATTAACATATATGAGTATAGTGATTATTGTATAATAAGATAGGTATAAGTCTCCTTTAGCTTATTTCTTATCTTGTAATACATGTACATATAAATACTGTTGTACATACTCTGAGATCATTAATGAGAATTAGTTTTACACTTAAGAGTGTTAATATGGTATCAGAGCTCTAACAAACTTTTCACTCTCGTTCTCATTCATCATCATCATCTTCATCGATTCATCATCATCTTCTTCGATTCTTCTGATTTCTTCATAGATCTTTCTTCGATTGAGCTCAGATCTTGCTTATTGAGCTCAGATTTATCATCGTTGCGTTAGTTCATCATCAATGAGTGTTTCCAATCGGAGCTTTTTTCCCATCTTCTTCGCGAATCTTGATGTGTTCATCTTCTTCATCATTTTCTCTGTGATTCTGATCATTTACTCTCTTCTTTTTCTAATCCTATCGGTGGATTAAATCTTTCTTCACACAATCACAATCTGGAAATCAATGGCGCCATCGTCACCAACTCGTGTCTCGGTTCGTACATCACAAACTTCATCGGATCAGTATGATAATCCATACTTCTTGAATAACTCAGATCATGCGGGATTGAGCATTGTATCTGATCGGCTCACATCTGGAGCAGAGTTCTATTCTTGGCGACGATCGGTTCGTATGGCTCTCATCGTTCGTAACAAGCTTGGGTTTATCGACGGTACAATTTCGAAACCTGCTGAAGATCATCGTGATTTTGGTTCTTGGTCTCGTTGCAATGATATAGTTACCACTTGGCATATCAATTCTGTGGATAAACAAATTGGACAGAGTCTCTTGTTTATTTCAACTGCTGAGGGTATATGGAACAATCTTATGGCTAGATTTAAGCAAGATGATGCACCTAGAGTCTATGAATTAGAACAAAAGTTAGGCTCTATTCAGCAAGGTTCAATGTCTGTTACAGCTTATTATACAGCTTTGGTCACTTTGTGGGAGGAGTATAAGAATTATGTAGAGTTGCCTGTCTGCACATGTGGGAAATGTGAATGCAATGCTGCTACATTGTGGGAGAAATTACAACAGAGAAGCCGAGTTACAAAGTTTCTAATGGGGCTTAATGAATCATATGAGTCTACTCGTCGTCACATCTTGATGTTGAAGCCAATGCCAAATCTTGAAGATACATTCAACATGGTTACATCTGATGAAAGGCAGAAGACGATCAAGCCAAAAATGGATAGTATGATATTTCAGGCTTCTGATAGCAATACTCATGATAATGGTTTCATTCCACAGAATCAAGGTGCTTATAATGGTCCTTATGAGAATGCTGCATATGCGGCAGTACAAAACAACTACAGACCACGGTCATCACGGCCTGTGTGTACTCATTGTGGCCAAACAGGGCATGTTGTTCAGAAGTGTTTTAAACTACATGGTTACCCACCAGGTTATATTCCTGGATTCAAGAGCACTTTTTCTGGTTATCAAGGATCTCAGAAACCACAATCTACTCAGTATCAGTATAGAGGACCATCACCAACTTCAACTCGTCCTCAAACACATGCTGTGGCTAATATTACTACTGAGTCATCTCCTCTTTATGCACCTCCTCCTGCACAAGCTGTTAATATGGATGTTAGCACACTCAACAATGATCAAGTGCAGTCCTTAATTCAACAACTAAATGCTCAAGTTAAAGTTTCAGAGAGTACTGCTTCTACTTCAAAGGTCTCTTCCATTACAGATCATGGTGCTATGGCCATTCAATCTTCATCTGGTATTCTATCTTTTCCATCTAAATTTCCTTCTTCTTCTCTCAGATTTGAAAATGATCAACTTACCTTTCAACATCAATGTTTATCATCTTTATCCAAACACATTCCTCATGGTAGTTGGATAATAGACACAGGGGCAACTAGTCATGTTTGCTCTGATTTGACATTTTTTAATGACACTGTTACAGTTTCTGGAGTTACAGTCTCACTTACCAATGAAGCTAGAGTGGATATTACACATTGTGGCACTATTCATCTTTCTAATTCCCTAGTTCTGCATGATGTTTTACATGTTCCATCATTCAAGTTTAATCTCATTTTAGTAAGTAGTTTACTAAAGAAAAATAATGGCTCAGCTCACTTTTTCCCTGACTTTTGTTATCTTCAGGAGTCTATTCAGGGCTTGATGATTGGTAGAGGTTTCTTGTTGCATAACTTGTACATTTTAGAGTCTGCTGCATCAATGTCACATCCTCATTCTGATTCAATTGTTGCTCTTCCATCTCAGTCGTCTTCCACCCATTTCTCTGGATCCTTGACGGTTGATGGAAAACTTTGGCACCAGCGCCTTGGCCACCCATCTTCTGACAAGTTAAAGGTTCTATCTAGTATTTTACCATTGTCTTTGTCTAGTTTGGAGAATAATGAACCTTGTTCTGTCTGTCCACTAGCAAAACAGAAAAGATTAGCTTATGAGTCAAATAACAAGTTGTCTTCTTCACCTTTTGATCTTGTCCATCTTGATGTTTGGGGTCCTTTCTCAGTTGAGTCTGTTGAAGGTTTTAGATATTTCCTTACTATTGTTGATGATTGTTCTAGAGTAACATGGGTGTATATGTTAAGAAACAAAAGTGAAGTAATAAAACAATTTCCAGCTTTTATGAATCTTGTTTTAACTCAATATAAGTGTAAAATCAAAGCTATTAGAAGTGATAATGCACCAGAGTTAGCTTTTACTGAATTACTTAGGGAAAATGGAATGATTCATCAATATTCTTGTGCTTATACACCTCAACAAAATTTAGTGGTAGAGCGTAAACATCAACATTTGTTAAATGTGGCTAGAGCATTGTTGTTTCAGTCTAATGTTCCTTTAGAATACTGGAGTGATTGTCTTCTAACTGCTGTTTTTCTCATTAACAGAACTCCATCTCCTTTATTGAAAAATCTTACACCTTATGAACTTCTTACAAAGAAACAACCTGATTATGCATTTCTAAGATCTTTTGGTTGTCTTTGTTATGTTTCTACGCTTGACAAGGATAGACATAAGTTTAGTGCTAGGGCTGATCAATGTGTTTTTCTAGGCTATTCTTTTGGTTATAAGGGTTACAAGGTGTTACATTTAGATACAAATACAATCTCTGTTTCTCGGAATGTTGTTTTTCACGAGAACTTATTTCCTTTTAAAACTGATAAACAACCTCTGCATTCAAATGATATTTTCACAAAACTTGTTTTGCCATTACCAGTTCCTAATGTCATTCATGCTAGTAGTAATGATAGTGATGCTTCTGTCCCATCTACACCATTAAGTTTGTCTCATGCATCTCATAATAGTGCCACACATCATAACCACTCTAGTGGACAACATTCAATACCTGAGGCTGTACCTGCAGAAACAACCATGGTGTCATTGCCAAATGCCAGATCAAAGCGACAGTCTAAAGCTCCAGGTTATCTCTCTGACTATCATTGCTCTTTAGCTCAAATTTCTTCCTCTCATCACCCTTCTACTTCTTCTAAACCACATACAACTCCATATCCCATTTCTTCTTATCTCGATTACAACAAATTTTCAGAACCATATAGAGAATATATACTTTCTATTTCTCTAGAAACAGAACCCAAAACTTTTTCACAGGCTATAGCATCATTGCAATGGTCACAGGCAATGAATGTGGAGTTGGAATCAATGGAACTTAACAAGACATATAGTGTTGTTACATTACCACCAGGGAAGAATGTGGTGGGATGTAAATGGGTTTACACCATTAAATATCATGCTGATGGAAGTATAGAGCGATACAAAGCTCGTTTAGTAGCTAAGGGTTTCACACAGCAGGAAGGAGTAGACTATTTTGAAACATTCTCACCTGTTGCTAAACTTGCAAGTGTGAAACTGATATTGGATCTTGCAGCTAAAAAGAATTGGAGCTTAACACAGATGGATATCACTAGTGCTTTCTTGCACAGTGATTTGGAAGAAGAGATTTACATGAGTTTACCTCAAGGTTACACGCCTGCAACTGGTGTTCTTCCTCCCAATCCGGTCTGTAAGCTCCACAAGTCCATCTATGGTCTCAAACAGGCATCGCGACAATGGTACAAGTGCCTTTCTAATGCCTTACTAGATGATGGATTTGTGCAGTCTCATGCTGACAATACACTCTTTGTCAAAGTACAAGGTACATCTTACATAACCTTACTGGTTTATGTTGATGATATTTTGATTGCCAGCAATAATGAGTTAGCTGTAGCTTCTGTTAAAGCTACTTTAGCTAAGAAATTCAAAACAAAGGATCTTGGTCCAGCAAAGTACTTCTTAGGCCAGGAAATAGCAAGAAATACAGAAGGCATCTCTGTTAGTCAAAGAAAGTATTGCTTGGATTTATTGGCTGATACATGTTTATTGGGATGCAAGCCCAAACCAGTTCCAATGGATCCTAAGAAGGAGTTAACAAAAGAAACTGGAACACGTCTTCCAGATTCTACTCCTTACAGAGAAGTGATAGGCCGGTTGCTTTATTTGTGTATCACGAGGCCTGATATCACCTTTGCAGTTAACAGGCTCAGTCAATTCCTCTCTTGCCCTACTGATGTTCACATGGAAGCGGCTCGTCATATACTGAAATATTTGAAGAATAGCCCAGGACAAGGACTCTTCTTCTCTGCTTCTTCAGATATATGTCTCAATGGGTTTGCAGATGCAGATTGGGGTACTTGCAAGGACTCAAGAAGATCAGTCTCTGGTATGGCTATCTTTCTTGGCTCTTCTTTGATTACTTGGAAGTCAAAGAAACAGGATGTTGTGAGCTCAAGCAGCACAGAAGCTGAATACAGAAGTATGGCACAAACTACAAAAGAACTTCTGTGGTTCAATCAACTTTTGAAGGATCTGCATATTACATTGGACTCTCAGGTTAAGATGTTTTGTGACAGTAAGTCTGCAATATACATTGCAACTAATCCTGTATTTCATGAAAGGACTAAGCATGTGGAGATTGACTGCCACACCACTAGAGATCAGATCAAGAATGGCTTCTTAAAGCTCTTTCATGTCTCCACAGGCAACCAAATTGCAGATATACTAACCAAGCCATTACATCCGGGTCCATTTCATCACATTCTCGGTCGTATGTCCATTTCAAACCTCTTCTCTTCTACAGATCATTCGGTTTGAGAGGGGCATATTAACATATATGAGTATAGTGATTATTGTATAATAAGATAGGTATAAGTCTCCTTTAGCTTATTTCTTATCTTGTAATACATGTACATATAAATACTGTTGTACATACTCTGAGATCATTAATGAGAATTAGTTTTACACTTAAGAGTGTTAATAAATATTGTCCCAAACTCAAAATGAAAATTGTCTAAACGATAACGCACTAAGTGAACACCGAGATCGTCTTTAATAGACCTACAATGAACCCTCAGAACATCATCATTCCTCCTGAGATTGTTTATGATATATACTTTGTTTTTTGGAAACAATATGCTAGCGTTGGTTGATCCAACACTCAAAGCAATTACAATAATTAACACAAGAAAAGTATTCAAATTTTAAATAATCTATTTTTTAGTTTTTATTTAAGTATTAATAAACAGTTCACCCTAAGAACTTTATATAAATAAGATGTTTCAATTAATATCCTTGCATAATTTAATAGGATATATTAGGTAATAATCATAAATGAGACTTAACTTAAAAGGAATCATTGACTATTTTAACTTGGTAACAACTTAATTAGAATGATATATATCTAGATTCTTGGGGTCAATATTTGTATTCAATTTGTATATTAATTTGCTTTGTTTTTGAAAAAAAAATTTTGGTTCACCTCTTGCGGTCAACCATTTTATTCACAATATATTTTAATTTGTGTGTTTTTTTTAAATAAAATCTTTGGTTCACTCCTCGGGTCAACCATTTTATTCACCCTTTTTTAACCAATCAGAATATGTTACATAATAAATAGAAATAAAATAAAAATATACTTTTATCCATTGAAATAACCCCGGGTCCAATGAACTAGTCCATGGCACGGTTGTGGGTTCTTTCAGTCGTCTCGTGAACTTTCGGGTAACCTTCGGGGAAGGTTTGGGGATGGAGAAGACCCTTCGCACAAATGAAGGAATATTTGAAAGGGATGTATGGATCGATTCGACGACACGTGAGCTATGGAAAGAACTCACGATACAGTCGAGCTTGAAGATCAACGAAACCCGGTACGAGGATCTTTAAGGATTTTCGATCTCTAAGCTTTAAGCTTTCGAGAGGACGAAGAAAGACGCAAGAAAGGAAACATTTTCGATAATTCTTCAAGCGTGTCGATTACAATCGAGTGACTTGCCCTTAAAGTTGCCCTAGACACGTGGGTCATTGAGCTCCACATAGAGGAAAGGAAAGAAAGCGCGTTTACTAACGGCTCTCTCTGTAAAAGGTTAAAAGGTTGAGTAATTCTCGATAAAAAGGTAAAAGACCGAGAATTAATCGAGAGAAAAAGAAAGGGATCGATAAAGATCGATGAAGAAGGCTTTATTGGTGGTGGATGCCTTCTTGAGATAGGATCTTCACTTCCTTGGCTCCAAAGCTTGTCTACTAACATTTTCAAGCCATGAGTCGAGTGGGATCAAAATGGAGATGCATTAGACTCGCTGCCTTGTTAAAACCCCCTTCGGTAAACCCGTTTGGGACAAACCCGAAGTTGGAAAAAGAGTACAGCTTACTAACGTCTTAGGGATGTCTTCACTCAAGCGTGGAGGTGAAGACAAACTTATTGAGCTTCCCAAAGCTGGTTATGATCGAAGGTTCTTTGGTGGTTATGCGTGCCACGAACCTTTGGTGAGAATGGTTGGAGTCCGGCTTGTTGGATGGTTGATCGATGAAGACGTCCATGAGATGATATCGCGTTGCTCCTCTTGATGATCCTTGAAAGTATCTTGAAGCATTGAGGCTGAATTGTTGTCCTCGGGTTGGTTGCTTGCCGATGACTTTGCCCGAACGGATGATGGATGCGGCCGGACGGATGATGGCCTCGGACGGACGGACGGTGGCCTTAATTGATCGGTGTCTGGGGTCATAACATCCATATTTTTTAATAGCTTACAATATATTGATTTTGATTTTACAAGATTAAGATTATATGTCTATTTGGTTTATAAACTACGGTATAGGGTTGTCATTTACAATGAAACATTGTTATATTTCGGTTTTGTTTATAAATGAGGATTAGAGCTTAGATTTTACAATTAAATGCGGTTTTGAGTTTATAAAGGATGATTAAGGTTTATATTTTACAATTAAGCAAGGTTAGATATGTTGACATGGGTGTATAACGGACGAGTATGGTTTACATTTCACAATTGAACGAGATTAGATTGTTATTTAGGTTTGTAAAAGAGGGTTACAATTTAATTTTACATCAAACATTATTACATTATGTTTTGGAGATTATAAAGGATAATAAGAGGTTAGATTTTGTAATTAAATGAGATTAAATGTCGGTTTGCGTTTAGCTAAGTTAGATTTTTGTTAATGACTCTTTTAATATTTTTGTTAGTTAAATTTTAATTTTGATTTAAATAATATGACATGGTGCAACTGTGCAAGTATGGTCTTTTATTTTTAATGACAAATTTGAATTCCTCGTATTTAATCTCTGTTACATATAATCTAATTTCAAAAGCAACAAAAGTATTAAATAAGTTGACTTGATATAAATAAATATATTTTCTATAAAGGAAATTCTCATAAATATCATGGTTATATGTTTTGTGGCTACAAATATTACATACCCATTTTCAGTAATCTAAATGACTAAAATACCGTCACAAATGTGTTGTTTCCGATTCATGTCTTCTCCTTTGCCTCGTCTCACACCAAGAGATCTGATATGGAGGTTGTCGGATTCCCATCACTTTGTCAGTATCTTGTCGCCGGATGAAAAGACCCGACCCGTTTTTTTTTCAATACACAACTAAACATGATTAACCTAGATTAAACCAACTAACCATATTACTTCACTTAAACTAGGTTAAACCAAATTAAACAAGATTGAACTACATTAACCAACAATACCCAATTTAAACCAATTAAACTAGACAATTTCAGATTAAACCAATTCAATCCAAACCAATTAATCTAAACCAACCAAAAACCAGCGGAAGAACAAATAAAGAAAACAATCCAATAAATAATATCTTTAAACCATCAATTATCCAGAAATAGCATAATCATCCTAACATGCTTCTATATTCTAGAAGTAACAATCCTAACAATTGCATAACAAAACCATAAAAGCAACCAGGAAGTCCCTAGATCATTCTTCTTTCTTCGCCTTGATTCTACGGTCACACTTTGCTTTTACCTACATCACAAACAAGAGATGCATAAGTATTTTTGGAAATACTTAGTAAGGCACTTATCCCAACAATTTGGCTATACACACAAGCAGTATCAATCACATTTCAGAATCACACACCACAACATCAAACAAGAAGCAAACTCAGTCGTTGCTGAGGAATGGTGTCAGTCGACAGTCGAACTCGACACTCCAGAAACACAACTAGTGTCGATCAACACCCACCACTGGCGTCGACCGTCACTCGCGATCCATATCTTTGGTGCCGATCGACACCCACCTCTTGTGTTGATCGACTCCGAAGCTCTGAAGTCGCTCCAGTCACTATTCCTCGCTGGATCTCTACTCCTAAGCACTCCATGGACGATGAAGACTCTATGAACAGTGACAAAAATACAAGATGAGAGGAAGAACAAGACTCTCCAAACACCAATAGCAACAAATTCTTCCTTAACTAGGCTATATCTCCCATGAACAACACTAAACCTCTCTAGAAACCTTATAGAAACCTGTAGGAACTCTAAGGAACTTTTACATAGGTCGAGTTTTCCCTTTTAAAACACGAACTATAGGGTCCAACAAAAGCAGCCCAAATTGGTTGAATAAAAAATTGTGGTGTTGATCAACACTCTGACCAAATGAGTTCATGGGTGTTACACCGAAATACCGTTATCACGTTTCTCTATGTTTCGTTTAGCCTCTCGTCACCTTGTCTAACTTCAACTCGCCTAACCTTAGCCACCATACTCTATACTCACCAATAGATCTAATACATATTACCTCGCTTAACCTCGATGTCGTTGTTGACGTTGTATTTTGCGATAGCCACCATCCTCTCAAATTATCTCGTTGTTGTGGTTTATCTTTGTGGTTGTTCTTCCTCAATCACAGTTCTACATGCAACGCGATATCATTGTATATATCTAAGTAAGCTTTGTATCCATGTAATCATTAGGTTTTCTAAATTTTAGTTGTTTCTAGTTTGTGTTCACAAACTAACGATTAAGGTGTTGATTGGTTCCTCCGCTCTCACCCACCTAGCGGTTGGTAGCGGACGTTTGCGATTGGTACCAATCATAAAAAACGTTCCACGCCGCTTTGGATCGCTCAAAATCGCTAGATTTCAAAAGCTCCTTCCCGCAAGCGTTTGCGGTTGCGATTGGTTTAAAAAAGGAAAGTATCTAAAAATAGAAAATTTGTAAACTAAAATATATATATTATCAAATCCTATATATATTCACATCAATTATCAAACAAAAATCATTCTCTAAGTTTATTTTTCTAATATTTTTTTCACTATAATATTTATTTGTTTAACATATGAATAATTATTTAGTATTTATATCTAGTAGTTCTTTATGTTTTTATTATTATTAATCATGTTTATAATTTTTATAATTTTTCTTACATATATTCTACTAAAAAATTATTATTTATCAATAATTATTAAGTAATAAGGCTTTTTATTAGTTATCAATCATATTCATTTTTCAATATATTTTATCATAATAATATAGATTTTGGTATATTTATATATTTTTATAATTATATTTATACCTATTTTTGTAATATTTTATTTAATCGCTATTGATTCTGCTGGTCAACCAGTTATAAAACTCCCGTAAACGCATCCATTTTTAACGCTCAACCAGTCGTTCAAAACGCATAATAACGCTTGAAACCGCAACCGCCCGCTTCCGCAAATTCCTGCAACCGCAGCCGCAACTGCTACGTTTAAACCAGTCATGCCCTAAGTCTTCATAAATTAGTATTATGTTGTGGATTGTCTTCTCTATGTAATAATGGTGAAGCTAGTTTTGTTGGATACAACTATAACGCCCTTGATTGTTTTGGACATGTGTCGACCAACACCAAGGGTGAAATTTGGTCTACACCATTAATTTTGTGATTTTGCGATTTAGTTTTAATATTCTGGTTAAGTACAAAACTGATTAAGAAACCTTCAAATTGTCTTAAACTCGACAAGCCTCTCTTTTTAACTATTGTGAGATATTCGCATCTAGAAATAATGAGAGAGAGAGAGAGAGAAAGCTAGTGAGTTCGAATCAGAGAACAAAAAAGGCTTTGAGAAGGGTTAAGAAGAGCATAAAAGTTTGTTTTTATGTTTGTCATGGAGAGGAGGAGGAATTTGTGGCTATTGGTGTGAAGAAGGTTGATGTGGTGTTGTTTCTTTGCTATCCTTCGTCCTAAACATTTCCAAATCAGAGGGTCATGCGTGACCATGGCTAATTTAATCTTGTTAGAATTTCTGATGTTTATTTTAGTGTGTTAGGACAATCACATGACCATGCGTGACCATGGCTTACTGAATTTCCATGATCACACTCTATCTTTACCTGTATCACAAACACAATGAGATACGTGAGTATTATCAAAAGCACTCAATGAAAAGATCCCCCCCCATCTACTCGCTATACACACAAGCATATAAAAACAAACCAACATGCATAAAATTAACCAAAGTTATCCAAAAATTATGTCTAGAAATTTTGCTATCCAAAAATTGGTGTTGACCGATACCAGAGGTGGTGTCGACCGACATAGAGGCCAAGTTCATGTTAACAGAGACAGACACCTGATTGGTGTCGATCAAAACTGCCTCCACAGATGCCCTGAAATTGTCTCTCAATTTTCTTGAGAACGAATCTACATCCTTCTAGGCTCCAACAATGAATCCTAACAGTCAAACATGCAATCACATCAACCTAAACACACAAACATGGTAACACATAACAATTCCCAACCATCTACACATTCAAACACACATCAGAAAGGCTTAACATTTTCAGATCAACCATGGTCACGCACTCACCTCTGATTGGATTGAAAGGATAACAAAACAACGAAGAACATAGCAAGATCAGAACTCTCATTGCACCAACAGCCACGAACCTCCCCTTCTCCTTGCTAGAACTCACAAGAACAAGCTAGAGAGACCTCCAAAAACTCTAATAGAACCTCTATTTAAGCTTTTAGGAACAACCAATCACACAACTTACTCGCTTTTGTTTTCATGAAGTGACAAAAGACCAAAAGTGAGTACAAGTGGCTGCTTCACGAGCTTTATTCAAAATTAGGGATTTCTCTTTAAACAACTCAATTAGACCAAAAATTAAAGTTTAACCGCCAAACCGCCCAATATTGATGGTGTCGATTGACACCCACCCTTAACGTCGATCAACATTGCTCAAAACTGAGCATGGGTGTTACCATTCTCAGCCACTAACAAAGATTTGTCCTCGAATCTAGCAACACCGTTCAACTGCCTTAAACCAACAACCAACCGCTACCACGGTCTACCCACACTTGACCAAACCCGACCAACACACTATAACTTCAAGATTGAACTAATCATTAACCTTCGAGGTCTCCATCTAGTCTATATGCATGGTATCCACGTAAAAGACCTCACATAATCATAACTCCTCACTCTTAGGTCCCAATCTTAGATTCGTACCGCTCTCACTCTCAGAACGTAGTCTTTGAGCCATACCCTCGAGCACTCTCAGGTTGCAACCTTCAAGCTAGCATTACACCAGAGGAACTAATCATCCTCTCAAGAGAACTAATCATATCTGGTGAGTGATTTGACGAACTCACATCCTCTTGAGCAAATTGTCTAAATGCCTATCAACATCTCCCGACCAGAAATACCTAATGTGGTATTTGTACAACATCGCAATGTCGTACGACACCCCATATTACCTCACCAGAATATCATCTCTGTAACAACCCGCCCCGTAGGACCCACGAGGCGAGTTGTTAAATCTCAACCTTAACTTCTCTGCAAGTCTCTAAAAACTCCCACTTTTTCCTAAAATAGACAAGTCTTAACCACTTAGAGCATCCTTAACGGGATAACCTGTCAGGGATTAGACCAACAAAGAAAGCCCAAAATAATGAAATAGTGAACTGAGAAGAAACATCCGGGTTTTAGTTAAGAAGTTTTTCTTCAGGGTGCTTATGCCACGTGTTCGGCCATGAGTGGTCAGAGCATATCAAAAAGAAAAACATTTTTCATTAATCTTTCTTCTTCCCATCGATTTCACTTCTCCTCTCTCTCCTTCCTACAACTCTTATGTGAAGTGTGTGTGCGCTTCTTCGATTGGTATTGGAACTTGGATTTTGCGAGATGGGTGTTGTTGAAGTGTGTGTGTGATTCTTCGATCGCTCTCTGCTTAAGGATTTTTTTAAGGTGCCCCCGAGCGAAGATCCTTCACCTGAAAATGAGCAGGGAAAATAAGCGGTACACTGATATTAAATTTTTGTGAATATCAGGGACGTAAAGAACTTTATGTAAACGCAAATCACGAGAAAGCGAAGGCAGTAATGTTGAACCAATATGAGAGATAGATAGAGGAGAATCATCGCCAATGATCACATCATCTCCCCCACTGTAAGGTTGATGAAAGGAGAGATTTGCAAGATCATTCGTCATATGGTGAGTCGCACCACTGTCCATAACCCATGGATTATTGGCATGATGCGGTGATCCTCCGATAGCTAGATTTGCCCGAGGCTGCCAAGGCGTAAATGGACTCGTGGTCATTGACATGTTTCCAGGAGTACGACCTTGAAGCTGAGGACAACGGCGTGCTGAGTGTCCCTGCACATTACAGAACTGGCACTTGCCAAGGTAGGGACGAGAACCACGTTGTTGCGAACCACGTTGGGGGGAGTTGTTGTGATTGTGAGATGACCACGGCCGCGATGTGTTGTTGGTATTGTTGGTGTAGTTGGACTTGTGGTTGTTGTTACGAGAGAAGCCACTAGAGCGATTTTGATTATTATTGCGATGTGTCACAACGTTTGCAGTAACAGGGAGTTGTTGTTGCGACGCTTTCACAAGGAGTCTTGCTTCATAACTGCGAAGCCTCTCATGGACATAGACTATAGACGGTGACACTTCTCTGCTGGCTACTTGATCGATAATAGGACGATACTCTTCTGGCAGACCTTCGAGAATAAGCTCAATCTTATCATCATGATCCACCGGATCTTCCAGACTCGTACGCGTATCGAATTTGGTGGTGAACATGCGAATGTATTCATCAATGGTGCTACCTCCTTTGGTGATGAACTTCAGCTGGTCGTTCAACTGACGGATGTGGCCACGGCTATGCTTTGCATAGATTTCTTCAAGGGTAGTCCAAATTTCAGCAGACGTAGTGGTTTGAGAGAGAGATGGCTGAACATCGAGAGAAATGGAGCCAAGGAGTGCACTGTAGAGGAGTTGATCTTGGCGTTGCCACAATACAAAGAGTTGATTCGGAGCAGCAACACCATTGACGGTTGTTGTCACAGTTGGTTTTTCAGTGGATCCGTCGAGATGGCCAAAGAGACCATACCCAGCAACGAGAGCACGGACTTGAAGCTTCCACATGAGAAAGTTTGTGTGAGAGAGTTTTGTAACATTTGTCATGTTAACATGAAGGAGCTGTTGGTTGTTGATAGGAATAGTATCAGTCGTCCTTGGGAGAGTGGTGTCGTCACTAGCGGTCGACATGGCGGCTGAAAAATTGAGAAATAGAAAAAAAAAATTTTGTATTTCTAGGTTTTAAGAATCGGCTCTGTTCTGATACCATGTAGGTTGTGAAAGTTAATTCTATTCATTATGTAATTACAACTATATATAAGAGGATACATAGAGGCTAACTAGGGATTACTAATATACATAAATACCCTTAATTCTAATATGATATATTCTCTACACACATCATCATAGTCTTCTTACGGCTGTTTTGGCGATCTGTTTGGAGTTGTGAAGATATTTTTGCTTGCATCACCTCTTCTGTTGAGTTTATTTTGGACAATTTATGTTGATTCAAGTGTTGCGATTATCATGATGTGTTGATATTGATTGCGATTGATCTGTGATTGCTATGTGATGGATTTATATTCATCGCTTCCTGGATCTACTGAGTTTCTTACGTTTTTTTCAGGTTGTGCTAAGCAAGAAATAGCTTCTCCTAGTCCTCTTTCCGGCGTTACTAAGGAACATGTTCTGTTTTTTTTTTTTAACTCGTCCTTTGTTGTTAATACATCGTAAAGCTACGATCTTTGAACTAAATAAGAGACTGGAGCTTTAGTTTTTAGCTTTCTTTATGATTGACATTTAGGTTTCTATGTTTTTTGCATTGCTTAGGGTTGAATTGTATCTTCTTGATTCAGATCTTTAAGCGTAGGACAATGCCATTAATTGTACAAGTAGATTTGGATTGGTGTTCTCAAGTTTCTCATTTTGCTTTTGTTTTCTCTTGAATTGAAACAGACGTTTAGTATGTGATGCATTCTCCTTTAATTGGTGTCCTGATATTGGGTTGAATTTGTGCTGATCACATTGTGTGGGATCTCGTTTATTTCAAATAGTGATAAAAGCTAAAGGAATATAAGTAATAAAAGTTTGTGACTTCTAAGGATGAGGAGATCTCAAAACTCTCACGGGATCTAGAGTCTTTTAAGAAGTCTCGTGGTTTTTCCATGTTTGATCTGTTTCTTTGCTGTGTGATGCCAACTCTTTAATGTTGTTGCTACTCTCTCGTTGAACACTGTTGGTTTCATCTTTGAACCCATCTTCACCAAAGATTTAGAAATTGCAAAGTTAGGATTTTTATGTGTCATCTTTGGAAAAAATCAGATTTTGAAATTGAAAGTTGGAATCTTTATGTATATTGTGAGTGTGTTTTACCTGAGTGACTAGAGCGTAAAGAGGAAGAGTAACGTAGCTGCAAAGAATCTGGACAATAAGTCTGCAAGATCAAGAAAAAGCTTGGGACTTTGTTAGTTTGGGACAATAAGGTATGATTACTCAAGTTTAGTAAATCAGGAGTCTTCCGTAGCTAATTGTGCGACCATTCCCTCCACCATCTTTGTTCTTCGTGGCTTCACCGTATGATGAACCTACGAAATATCTTCTCACCACCTTAGAGTGCATCAAGTCCTTGGGAGGATCTCATTAGTTCTTAGCCTCTATTACGTTAGTATAAATGGCTAAAGGTGTTGGTGGTTGGGGTAGTGGTCGTGTGTGTGGTCGCGGTAGGGGTATGGTAGAGCCTTAGGGAGCGACAAGAGCGTGGGCCAGAGTACCACAATAAACTTTGTTGGTGGATCGCAAGCGCATTAAAAGGGTCGTTGGGCTGACCGAGTGTGTGTGTTGTGGGGGCCATGTTGGCCAGAGGTGGTGCTGGTCTAGCTGGGGGTGTACCAGTGGGTATAGCCTAGAGCGGTTATAAAGAGTGGTACCAGTGCATGCTCTAGTGAGACCATTAAGAGAGAGTGCAGCCAAGGTTGGCTGGCGTGCAGCCGAGGTTGGCTGGCTTGGGTTTGCAGTTGGGGATTGTAGAGCTGGGGATTGTAGAGCTGGGGCTTGCGGGGGTGCATCCAGATGGGGTTGGTGTGCAGCCAGGGGTTGCGGGTAGATTACAAAAAAGGAGACGAAGAGTAGGAAAACGATGAATGTAAAGAGAAATAAGAAGACATAGGTGTTATTAGCCAAATGAGTATGAGAAAACAAGATCGATTCATGATGCCCTTGATTTCATATGATTTTTAAAAACTATTAAGTATATATATATATATTTTTAATTATGTATTTGAAGAAAATTTTGCATTAAATAGTAATTTAATTTTTATTGATTAAATATTGAATAAGCATCACCAATCGTATATAATTTTCATCAATATATATCAAATAAACCCATGTGTAGCGTAGATTTAAAACCTAGCTCCGCCAAAATGGTGCATGGAAGAAGAAGGACATGTGTGTGATTTTAAGGGTAATTCTGTATTTTACCTATGTTTTTAGAAGTTTTATTTACATGTTCGCCACTTATTCTTTGATCTAATATTTTTGTAGTCATATGACATGAAGCAAAAATACTCTATTAGAAAAATAATAATGATAAAAACTCCACTTTATTAATGATAATATTAATATTTAACCAAAACTACAACAACAAAGAAGTCCACTGCCAAGAGGAGCCATGCATGTGCCTGTAGTATCTTTCGGGAATTCAGGCGGTCCACATCGATCCGTACAATCATAGCTAAACTTGCATGGACCTCTAAAATTACACACTCCAGGCATAATATCGTCTGCCTTCAACACTATACATCAAATTCCAACGAAAACAAAACTGTGATCATGAGTAGTGTATACTATATTTCTTTTTCCAATATAAACGAAATCATATATGTATACTATATTTCTTTTTCCAATATAAACGAAATCATATATATATATATATATAGATATATATGCACAACAAAACTTTCAAGTAAAAATATATATACAAGTGAGTTTTATAAGAACTAAACAAGAACAGAGTTAAATAAAATGTTTACCTTGAGAAGTGAACATGAGAGAATATGTGATGAGAAGGAGGGCTGCAAGTTGAAACTTTGACAAAGCCATTTTTGTTTGAATGATTTTTATTTTCTGGAACATGCCTACATATATATACACATATGTTAGTCAACACTTCTACACCTTAAATGGTAGTAAATTTAATGTGTTTAGAAAATAAGATAAAAAGGGTAGTAAGCAACTATGTTTGTTTCTAGTCAAATATATGAATCCAGTTTTGGTAATACGTTTTCATTTTAAGACAAAAAATCCAAATCCTATCTTAAGGATCATTTATTCCAAGAGAAAAAAAGAGAAACAAATTCCTGCCCAAAACTAAAATAAAATCACTTCAAAACAATTCAAAATAAAGTGATAAAACAGTAATGATACGACCCTTTTTAAGGCAATTTTTAGTTTATATGTAACTGAAATATGCTGGGGAAGTTTCTGATATTACTGTAGGTTAAATGGTGATGATGTGGTTTGGATAAACTTCGGGGGTGTTATTGGTTAGTGACTTATAGAGAGTTTTAAAGACTTCAAATGTTATGTAAAATCAGTTGTTATTCAATCAAGATTTTATTAAACTCTTTTAAAGTTTGGTGTTATTGGTTACTGATTTTTAAAAACTCATTTAAAATCTTTACAAATATGGGGTTATTGGATTCAGAATTATATAAAGTCATTCGAAGTTTTGAGTTATTCGATTAAAACATAAGAATCTTTGATTGTTAATGAATTAAATTATTATGTTATTGGTTTAGGATTTTAAACACTTTTCTTTACAAATTAAAGTCATGGAAAGTATTATCAAAATAGAGAGATTGTTGGAAAGACTTTACAAGATTATAGAAATCAAGTCAACAAGATTACTAAAAAACTCTCTAACAATCTTTTAGATGATTTCATTTACATACAATCTATGATTTTTTTAAAGTCATCAAAATTCTTTATAAGTCACAAACCAATACCACCCCCTTCATGACTTTTTCAAGTCCTAACTTGGATAAGAGGCTTGTGGTGTGTTCTTGGACAACATTGGTCAGGCTTGGATATATATTCTGGGGGATACTAAATTGATCAGTAAAACTCGTATAGATGATATGGTTAGTCGTTGGCCTTTGCACTGCACCTTCGATTCCTGCTCGAGACCGAAGAGAAGAACTGGTAGAAACACAAACGTAGCTTTATTACATTTTTGGCTTCTTGTTTGGTACGTTACAGAGAAAGCTGCCTAAATTTGATTTGAGTTTTAGTGTTTTAAACTATAGATTTTGCTAATTCTTCACTCTTTCTTTTTGGAAATTTTTAGAAAAAAACCATGAATTATTTAAGCTAGAGGCCATAGCCACAAATATTAAGGCACGTGGATTTGTTTTACTATTATATATTAAAATAAAGGGAAAATTTCGTTAAAATTCTTCAACTAATTACGATAAGCTTTTTAATACCCCAACTAGTTTTTGTACCCAGAAAAATACTTTAACTTTTTTTAATACCCATTTTAAATCATCAAGTGATTATTATATTACATTACATCATAGAGGAAACAGTTTCTTTATATTACATTACATCAAGTATGAATACCCATTAAAATGATTGTTATGATTACTCAGTTTCTTTCTATGATTTGGTTTTAAAAGCTTATGTTTTACTTACCCGATTGAGTTGCTCTAGTGGATTGTTGAGTTGTGCATTTGCAGGTTCTATTGCTACTCATTGTTCTATGTTAACTATGAATTTTTTGTATTTGTTGTTGCCCTGCTTCACAATGTGGGTTCAATTGAAGTTTATTTATCAGAGTCGTACCTTCGGCTGATTGTTAAACATGAACCGCAAATGAATTTCCTTAATTGAGCACTTTTTTCAACTCACTGAGATACTCAGCAGAAAAGCTTTTTTCATCAACAGAAGATAACACAAAAAGATTTTTGAAATAAGCTTTAAACTTGAAAGAAGTGATGTTTAAATAAAAAAATCTTTAATAAAAAAAAACTAAGTTAAAACCATCAAAAGATAACACCTGTCTTTTTAAATAAAAAGCTTTTTTCATCAGCAGAAAATCTTTTTGTGTTATCTTCTGTTGATGAAAAAAGCTTTTCTGCTGACTATCTCAGTGAGTTGAAACAAAAGCAGGATACAAATGATAGATACGTGGCTGCTCTACGGGGAGAGACGCTTACCAGGAAGCCTTATCAAAGAATCCAACCAGTGCCAAAGCTAGATGACACAAAGACAACCAAACCTCAGTAAGGATGAATTCTTTGAAGGGTCAGTGTTAGTGGATGATTCTCATTTGAATCTTTATATATTTTGATGCAAATGGCATGTTTCATGGCTGTAATGTTTTTTATTTGTATTGGCATCGAGTGGTACAACTTTTGTGCTACGCCAACGGCTGCAACTTCAGTCAATGAATAAATATCTAAACCCCATGTTTTGTACATTGCTTCTTTTGCAAGGTTTTTTTATATATAATTTTGACTTTTATTTTCTTTTTCTTTTTATTTTCAAATCTGTTTTATATTTATTTTTATAAGTTTTCAATTTATTAATAATTTATTTAATTTTAAAATTTAACAATATATTAATATTATTATATTATTACAACTCTAAGATACTAGAGGTTTAACCAATAATCACCTCAAAATCAAAAATTCTTAACTTACACTTTTTCATTATTAATATACCTATTAATGTCTAAGATACATACATACTCAAGAATACACCCTTAATGATGCTCTTATGAACACACCATCATAAGAAAACTCTTATTTGCCAAAGTGTAATAGTGTTAAAACTAAACAAAAATGCATAATGAGAAAATAAGAAACAACTCTCTGAAACTGGAATCCAAAATGATAAGCTTATTCCTCGACTTGCTTCTCAAACCACTTTATGAATCTTGCTTTCATTCTCGCCTTTGATTCCCAAGTTTCCTCCAAGATACCATCACAGTCCCATTGGACTCCCACCAATGGAATCTTCTTACGCCGAAGTTCCTTGACCCTCCTCTCGAGAACGATCACTGGTCTCGCCTCCAACGTCATGTTAAGTTGAAGATCTGCAGAAATCTTAGCCAACACTTCATCATCTTCATCATCGACACATTAAAAACCTCATTAATTGCCTGAATAACTTAGGGTAACTCTAGCCGATACGCAACTGGTCCAACCCGCTTAACAATCTTGAAAGGATCCATATACCTCCGAGTCAGCTTAGTAACGCTAAGGGACTTGTTATGAACGCGCGACATAGCCATCTTGAAATATACTCTATCTTCGACCTCAAACTCAAGCTTTTTTCGCCTCTTATCGACATAACTCTTATGCCGATCCTCAGCTTCTCTCATGTTCAGCTTCCAAACCCGGATTATCTCCCATGTTTCCTGCACAAAATCCGCACCTAATATGCTCCTCTCCCCCCCCCCCCCACTTGGGTCTCGCATAACGGTGTCCTACATGGCCTCCCATACAAAGCCTTAAAGGGAGTCATGCTAATACTCGTCTGGTAGCTATTGTTATACGCAAACTCTACCAAGCTCAAATGATCCACCCAATGACCACCCCAGTCTAGTACACACATCCTCAACAAATCCAGTACTTCTTAGCCAAAACTGCCGCTCCATCAGTCTTCTTAATGGCCAGAAAATGTGTACACTTAGTCAACCAGAAGGGAAATACACAATTCTAAATTAAGCACCCTAAAAGACTAATATTTTCCACTTAATCTATCACATCCTCAAGAACCCTAACATTACTAAGACTAGAAATCATCCTAAACATCACAAACCCAGAATTCTCCAAAACATACATAATATTAAAGATGACAAGAAGATAAACAACAATGATCATAATGCCAAAAGAGACCTATTTATAGTAATATTGAGAAAACCCTAATACATAAAACAACAAAAGAAAAAGCGGTTCAGGAAACATGTTGACCCTGTTGGTTGAGGAAGTGCCTCTAGTGACAAGTAATTTATTCTCTGCATCATTTCAGCTTACTCGACCAACTTATTCGATCGTGTGCCTCGAGTAAGACAATCGAGTGACATGCTGAATCTTCTAAACTCCAGGAGCTAACTCGAACGTCTCACTCGATATGTTGGCTCGAGTGGCTTACTCGACCAGTCCGGTCGAGTGACATCCAAAAACACTCTAAACATCTTCGCTTACTCGATCCGTCCCTCGATTGATCCCCTCGAGTGACATGGTCGAGTGACTCAAATTCCTTTGATTTGCTCTGCATATCTCCTAAGCAACTGAAAATGCTACAATATGCAAAATGTATGGTGCATGATATGCGCAAAATCTACATAACTATGCAAAACATGCAAAAGAGATTGAAAATGGTGCAAATCAATAAGCTAATGATGCTAAAAATATTATAAACACATGCTCATAAGTGGTAAAATATGTACATATCATAGGGACAATGTAAAAAAGGTACCTCTCCGCCATCTAGGTACAATTCTATTCCAGACCCCTGACAAAGTTGGACAGTCCTAGAGAAAGTGAATGATAGATTCGTCACCACTCTTACAAACTTGACATGTAACACTATCAAAGAGATGTCGGTGTTGACGTTCCATATTTGTCATAATCACTTGATTCACTCCCTGCCATAAAAACACTCTCACCTGGTCGGAAACCACAACCCGCCAAATACGAGCAAAAAACAAACCCAAGTACTGGTTTGGAGTGTCATCTTTCGTGAGAAGGCTATAGGCAGAACATACTGAAAATTACCCATTCCAAACCTCTCCCCAAGACAGCCTATCTTGTATACTAGTAACAGTGTCGACCAGAACAGCAGCTAAGCGCAAACGAACAGTCTCAAAAACATAAGGAACAATATTACTTAGGTTCCACCCGGTTTCATTACGCCATAGGTCACACAACTGCACTAATTTAGCTCTAACTGGCAGTGGTTATACTCCCAAAGTGGACGGTTCAGTAGCCATTTATCCTCCCAAAATCAGATACTCAAGCTTACCATTCCCCAACACCCAACTAACCCCTGGGTATAACACCTAACTAACCGCAGCACGCTACTAACCCCTGGGTATAACACCTAACTGACCGCATCACCCAACTAAGAAAAAAAAATGATGGTATCTTACATTCTTTTTAAACTCAATTTTAATTATTAATGTCAAATTTTGATAAACTATAAAATATTTTGCTTTTGCAATTTTAAAATACTAGGCATGCCACAACATCATAGACATGTACAAGATTTTGTATAATGATCCATGACATGAAGTAGAGACGATCCGAACTATTTTTGCTAATATAGATAAACATGTTTAGTTTTTAGCAATAAAAAATGAGATTAAGAATGTTTCTACCTACATATCAGTGTATTTAGTGTTTTTAGTATTTTCGATGGTTTTAACTTAGTATTTTATTATAGATTTTTCAAAAATATTTTTTTATATCAATAAAAAGAAAATTTGGTTTAGTCAATAGGTTTCTTAGAATTTTTTTTTATTAAATCTTTGTTTAATTAATATTAATCTTTATATCAATAATACTATGACATAATCATTAATAACCATGTAACATATTCTAATTCAAATAATTTTAACTTATTTTGGTTATCTCTAAATTAAAAACTTTTTCAACCCTAACCCTAAATAAATAAATAAATAAAAAGAATATTGAAATGAGCAGTCCAATATAAATATATACATAAAAAAAGATTTGATTAAAGAGAAATACAAAATAATATTAATCGTCCGATAACCCAATCTCTCTCTTCCCCCAAACACAAATATACGCTTCCTCTCTCTCTCTCTCTCTCTCACTTCAAATCCTCCGAGACCTCTCTTCTTCTCGCAGCCGACGATCCATCCAAAAAAACCAAAACTCGTACGACGGTGATCGTCTTTCACCTACCTCGCCGACCTCTCCGTCATCGGAATTACGATCTACCACCACCAGAATCCGTTTTCTCTCGAGTCCGATACAAACTTCGGAAAAAAATCCCAGAATACGTTTACGAATAGATTACAAACTTATCTTCCCAGTTTTTTTGAATTCGTCTTCGAGGATTAGATTTTCCGGTGAGATTTCTGTTATCGTGCTTGATTTTGAATTTGTTTCTGAAGATGAAACAAAACTTGCCCAGAGTTTATCTTCTCTTATGTGACTGTGTTTGAAATAGCTTCTTCTCTATTACTCCTTTGTGCTCCTTCTTCGACAGCGCTTGGGATAATTTTCTCGATTCGGATACCTAATTCTAGGGTTCATCTACCGTTTTTTTTTGGTTCAATTGAACAATTCGAGATTTAGAGGGCTTTAGGATTCGATTTCGAGTTTTAATCGTTGTTTGCGTGATGGATCTGAGCTCGACCTTGCTTAGATACTGAAATGAGTTTCCTGATTGCGTAGACATTTTATCATTTTGTTTTGTTTGTTCTTGCTGAAGAGTAGAGTAGCATCCTACCTTGTTTATCTGAAAATCAGCTTCCGTTAGATCTGCTTTGTTTTGGCATTGATGGAGATGATATATTCATTCATGTCACATGTTCCTGGGATTATGGAATAAGCTTAATTTCAGTTGAAACATTGCTTTGCTTCTCTCTGCTGTGCTAAGTTTCCTGTTAATCATAAGCAAGTGTGGTTTCTATCAAAATTTTAGCATCATTTTGCTTAATAACTCATTTGTCTTCTTTTTTTTCTTCTTCTTAGTTCTTTTGAGACGTTAGAAGATTGTTGCTGTCTTCGACTGCACAAGAGAGAGCTTACTTTAGTTGCTGACTTCATGTGAGAAGATGGCTTTCTTTAGAAACTACTCAAACGACACTGTCTCACATAATGTTCTGGATGAAAATGAGGAGCGGCAAAATGCTGCCACTTTTCAGAGTTCACCTTTGAATGAAGATGTGGATGGTACCTATAGTGAAAGAGGCTTTGATATGAACATGGATGTACAGTATCAAACTGACCCAGAACCAGGATGTAGTGTTAGGCAGCAAAATCAGACAGCAATTGATGATGTACCTGGTCCTGTGGATTCCCATTATCAACCTTCGGGAAGGAGAATGGGTGTAACAGGGAGGTGGGGTTCCACATTTTGGAAAGACTGTCAACCAATGGGACAGAGAGAGGGCTCTGATCCTGCCAAAGATTCACAATCTGGTTACAAAGAAGCATACCATTCTGAAGATAATCTCTCAAATGAACGGAGTGAAAAGTTAGATTCTGAAAATGAAAATGAGGAGGATAATGAAATGAACAAACATCAAAGTGGTCAAGCTGATGTCCCAGCAGATGAAATGTTGTCTGATGAATATTATGAACAGGATGAAGATAATCAAAGCGACCATGTGAACTACAAAGGGTATAGTAATCCTTCAAATTCTAGATCACTGCCGAAGACAGGATCTTCTATCCATAGCAACTCAAGGGCCTCAAGAGCAATTCACAAAAACATTCACTATACTGAGAGTAATGATGACCACAATGGTGATGCCGATATAGATTATGAAGAGGAGGAAGATGGTAAACTCTTGTAAATTTTATTCATTGATAGATTGACAACATTGTTTGCTAGAACTTGTGTCTATGTTTTTTCCTCTGAGTACTTCCTACGCCAAGTGCTTGGTCTAAACTTCAGTAACATTTTATCTTATTCCTCATCAGAGGATGACCCTGAAGATGCTGATTTTGAGCCCGATGATACTGTTGATGATGGTGGTGCAAGGAAAAAGGTTTGACTTCTTACAATTCTTGTGTTGTGATACATATTCTTCATAATGAAGCTAAAACTGAACAAAATAATGGAGATACTTTTCTGAGATATTTTTTAACTATTCAGAAGAAGTCTTTGCTATAGTAACATTTTGTGTTCTAGCCCTGTAACTTGTTCTAGTTTTGATGGGATTTCTTACAACTGGGTGGTTGTTTGATAGCATGGCCAAGGTTGGGACGTTTCTGATGAAGATCCTGAGAGTGATGATGATATCGATCTTTCTGATTACGAGGATGACTATGGCACAAAAAAGCCCAAGGTTAGGCAACAAGGTAAAGGTTTCCGGAAATCAAGCTCTGGTCTCGAACGAAAATCATTCCATGCTTCTAATCGACAAAAGAGGAAAACGTCATATCAAGTTGACGGCTCAGAGGAGGACTCTGATAATGACAACGATGAGGGTTTTAGAAGCCTGGCCAGGAGAGGCACGACTCTCCGACAAAACAATGGCAGGTCAACCAATGACATAGGACAGTGTAGTGAAGTTCGCAGCTCCACCCGATCAGTTCGTAAAGTCTCTTATGTAGAGAGTGAAGACAGTGAAGATATAGATGATGGGAAAAATCGTAAAAACCAAAAGGTATGTATCTTGTTATTTTTTAAGGTTATACATTTCCGAACCACTCAACGTGCTTATGATTTCCTGTGGGAATCTGATACATTTGATTAAATCTGGGTGCAGTGTCATCAGCCTTTTCTAATGCTGTCTAAATAACTTAAATTTATAGTTATAATCGGCACACTGTACATATTATCTTTATGTTGGAAACATGATAAATTTAGTATATTTCCGTATCTGTGAGCTGCATCTGGAGAATTTATGTTCTTTCGATTTGATTAACTCCAACTATTCGACTGGAACAGCCAGTAATATGAACTACATGACTTCAAGTGAAAGTAACGATCTTTGGAGGCCTTTGCCCTGCTGTTTAATGAACTTATATTCTCGGTTTTTCGCTTTTGTCTGATATATGCTCGTTAGGATGACATTGAAGAGGAGGATGCGGATGCTATTGAAAAAGTGCTCTGGCATCAGCTGAAGGGTATGGGTGAAGATGCTCCAACAAATAACAAATCAACAGTTCCTGTTCTAGTAAGCCAACTGTTTGATTCTGAGCCTGATTGGAATGAAATGGAATTCCTTATAAAATGGAAAGGCCAATCACACTTGCACTGTCAGTGGAAAACGTTGAGCGATCTCCAAAATGTACATCCCTTGGACACCTTTTTTAATTTATGCTTGATCAATCTATTGCATTTCTTTGTGAAAATTCGATTTTCATTTCTAATTTTTGCTTTGTTACCTATGCTCTGTGCTCCTTCAGCTTAGTGGGTTCAAAAAGGTTCTTAACTATACGAAGAAAGTGACGGAGGAGATTAGGTACAGGACAGCACTCTCAAGAGAGGAGGTAAAGTTTGAATGTCTGGGAGATTTTCTGCTTTTTATTATCTTTATATGTACATGGAAGAATGCCATAAGATGCAACACTAATGGTCCAGATCATGGTTATATTTCTTATTTAGTTTGTGAAACCATGTTTACCACGCAAGATGATAACTTTTTGTTTGTATTTTGGCATTATCATATTAAACATGTGATGCTATCGTCTGTATAGGGATATATGTCAAATAGATCTGTCAAAAATCTTATTAGGGTATATAAATCTGAAATTCTTTCACTTGATATATTTTTCAACCTTTTTAGATTGAGGTCAATGATGTGAGCAAAGAAATGGATCTGGACATCATTAAGCAGAATAGTCAGGTAGTGTGTTAGTTCCATCAAACTTGCAATCTCATTTCCGTCTCATCCAGTACTGGTTTACAACTATTGCTTTCGCAATTTATATTGGAGTATTCCTCCTGTGGGCTAATTTATTTGTGTTATTTAGGTAGAAAGAATAATTGCAGATCGAATCAGCAAAGATAGTTTAGGGGACGTTGTGCCAGAGTATCTAGTTAAGTGGCAAGGGCTATCTTATGCTGAAGCAACTTGGTATGTTCTCTAACACTCTGGATGGATCTTGAAGCTTGTTTCCTTGTTTTTTCATGGTGATTGAGTGTTGTTTCATAAATTGAGAAGCATGCTATAAAAAGATCTAGAATTTGTACTTATGTATTCCTTTACCTCCCAAGTATCATTTTCTTCCTGTCTTTTTGTTTTTAGGGAGAAGGATGTCGATATAGCATTTGCACAAGTTGCTATTGATGAGTACAAGGTAGAGTCTGATTTTTTTGTTATAATTCTGCTTTAGCTTTACTATTTGGCTTTTATTTTGTAATTCTTTTTCCAACTGTCCTTATTGTGTTCAAATTCTGTGTCAGTTCTTCGAAAAATGCAGTTTACATCTTGTTTTGTATTATTCTACATGGAAACACAGATTCTTAACAAAATATTATGCAAATTATTTTCGTGAGTCTTAATGTTCAGGTTTTTTAACAGTGCGATTATACTTGTCAATCCCTAATCTATTATTTAGACTAGTGTATACATGGGTCTATTTCTGCAGAATCAGATCCATATAAAAATTTAAGTTGCTTTAATACTTGAGGTAATTTCTATTTATGATTTAGGCTCGTGAAGTATCAATTGCAGTGCAAGGGAAAATGGTGGAACAGCAGCGTACAAAAGGAAAAGGTTTGTCACATAAAATCATTTGTTTTGCAGTTCTTCTTTTTCACATTATATTGTTGACATCTAAATAAATTAATCTTCATTAGAGAAACTACCTTACCTTGTTAACTGGTTCTTTTTTGTTTTGGTCTCTGCATTCTTCATCTCGCCAATCCAAAAGAGAACTCATGTATAATTTGATTATAAACTGCAGCATTTTTGTCTTTTATTCATTCACATAAGAATGTGACTGAGACAGTGTAATAGTAAATTTAACGAAATAATTAAGAGAGGCATCACTTTATTTTTATGCTCTGTCACCTAGCTATGTTTATGTTGAATGTGGTAATTCTCTGTTTTGTCTTTCATTCCAAAGTATGCTTCAGTTCCCACTTTATATCTGAGATATAGGGTAGGTGAAAATTCTTTTTCTAATGCTTAGTTGTGGTTACTGTTTTGTGTAGCAAGTTTGAGGAAGCTTGATGAGCAGCCTGAGTGGCTAAGTGGAGGTACTCTGCGGGACTATCAGCTGGAGGGTTTGAATTTTCTTGTCAACAGGTGTGTTACGTATCTCACTTCCTAGTTGCTGATGTTATGCTTTAATTTTTTGTTTGGTCTAATGGTTTGCTTCCTTTCATTTTCCAGCTGGCTTAATGATACTAATGTCATTTTGGCTGATGAAATGGGTCTTGGTAAAACAGTTCAGTCAGTTTCAATGCTTGGGTTTTTGCAGGTTGGAATTCTTTTCGTTTCAAGCGAGTGTGGTTTGCTCATGAGTTGAAAATCTTGTTCTCTTTTTCTTAACATTACCACTTTTCATGAGCTAAGATTTCTCTTCTTTTTTCTCGCAGAATACCCAACAAATTCCAGGTCCATTCCTTGTTGTTGTGCCTTTGTCAACACTAGCTAATTGGGCTAAAGAATTTAGAAAGTGGCTTCCTTGCATGAATATAATAGTATATGTTGGCACCCGAGCTAGTCGAGAGGTGAGAAACAAAATATATGATGTTCATGTTATATAGCTTCTAACAATATTAAGGGTGTTAAGAGTTCTTCATGTATCCTCATTGTCTATCTAAATCTTTCACTTATCTAGTCAACCTTTTCTCTATCTGAATTGGATAGGCGCTCTGCAGTAGTTTTTATTTATAGATCTTTGATGTTTTTGTATGACAGTTATATATCTATTTCAACAACAGATATACTTTTCTATCCCTCTCTCCCTCTGGTGTTATTGATATTGGTAAATCTCTGGCTTCAGGTATGCCAGCAATACGAATTTTACAATGAAAAGAAAGTAGGACGGCCCATAAAATTCAATGCACTGTTGACTACTTATGAAGTAGTTCTCAAGGATAAAGCTGTCCTCTCCAAGATTAAGTGGATTTACTTGATGGTGGATGAAGCACATCGGCTGAAAAATAGTGAGGCACAGCTCTACACAGCCCTTTTGGTATGTGTGACTTTTTCAAGAATTTTTATTTATTTTCATGGTTCCAATTTCAGTTGTTCAGAATTAGCCCTGTATCTGTTTCAGGAATTTAGCACGAAGAACAAATTGCTTATTACTGGTACTCCACTACAGAATAGTGTTGAAGAGCTTTGGTATGCTTTCTTCCCTTTTAAGCGTTTCTCTGGCTATGGCCTTTTTTCTTATTTCGGATTCATATTAATCCTGAAACTTGCAAGTTTATGTTCTTTGTTTCATTGCTTGTTTATAATCTTTGACAGTGTTGATTTTGGTCTATGTGGTTGATCCACTCTTGACAGTTCTGATGACGTGTTTCTAATGTCACTGACAAAGCTTATATTAGATTTCCTTTCTTTTTATTATTATTTGTTTTTTTTGTTGACATAATGATTCGTTGCTAACACAATAAATGAATTACTTTCTTGTATCATATGCTACTCTTTTTATATTTTTGTTTTCTACAATTATGATGAAGGACTTATTCAATTTTTTGCAGGGCTTTGCTCCACTTTCTTGATCCTGGCAAGTTTAAGAATAAGGAGGAGTTCGTTGAAAACTACAAGAACCTTAGCTCATTTAATGAATCTGAGGTAAGCTTTGTCCATGAATTAGTAGTATGCTGCCTTGATGAAGTATAGTTTAATTTTTATTCAGTTGTCCACTGGCTTATACTTTTGCTGGAATTTAGCTCGCCAATCTTCATTTAGAATTGAGACCCCATATTCTAAGACGAGTAATTAAAGATGTTGAGAAGTCGTTGCCTCCAAAAATCGAACGTATACTAAGAGTTGAGATGTCCCCTCTTCAAAAACAGTAAGAATAACTTCAGCCGACGCTTTTGATTAGATAGCTTTAAATATTGGGACTTATATTCTGTTGTTCTGTTTTAGGTACTACAAGTGGATACTAGAGCGCAACTTCCATGATTTAAATAAAGGGGTGCGCGGTAATCAGGTGGCTGACTCTCATATTTTTGGTTATAAAATAGTTATTTCCTTTTCCCCTGCACTTTAAGTTAGGTGGATTACTTTAATATCCATCCAAATTTTAAAGTTTGCAGGTATTATAATTGTCAAGCTAACAATCTCTGAGTTTCTATCGACAGGTTTCACTTCTAAACATTGTGGTGGAGTTGAAGAAATGCTGCAATCATCCTTTCTTATTTGAGAGTGCAGACCATGGTTATGGGGGTGATATAAACGATAACTCTAAGCTAGATAAAATTATTCTAAGCAGTGGAAAGCTAGTTATCCTAGACAAGCTACTGGTTAAACTGCGTGAGACTAAGCATCGTGTGCTTATCTTTTCTCAGGTGCGGTTCAGTGACTTTTACTCTTTCTAGAGGATATTTTACTTAATTGAAATGAATGTTTTCATTTATCTCCACTATTCTCCTGCTGCTCGCTTGTTAGACTGTATTTTACTACACCTTGTGCTTATCTTCCCGTTATTGCGATTCAGTGACATTTTTCCTTCATTGACATGTATGTGGTTTTCTTTTCTATAGTGTGGGTCCTATCAAAATTTTTTTAACAGTTTCAGTTATGCTTATTTCCATATCTCATCAGATGGTTCAGAAACATACCTATGGTTTATCGTTTGTATAGGATTAGTACTTCACGTTATTTTTGGTTGTACTGCTTAGTTTATTATTGTGTGAAAAAACACTTCCTGGAAAACAAAGTTGGAACGTATGAGACTCCTTTGTTGCTATTACACAGAAGTTACTTTCTCTACAACTGTTTAGAGATCAAGTTTGTTTATGAAAACTGGAACTCTATTGGATAGAAGCTCTTTTACCTTGTCGTTAGGCTTTTTGCATTGGTTACTCTTATGAAATCATTTTGTACTGTTTTCCTTGCAGATGGTAAGAATGTTAGATATCCTGGCGGAATACCTGTCTCTTAGAGGTTTCCAGTTCCAGAGACTAGATGGTAGTACTAAGGCAGAACTGCGTCAGCAGGCAATGGATCATTTTAATGCACCTGCTAGTGACGACTTTTGCTTTCTTCTTTCAACTCGAGCTGGTGGACTGGGTATCAATCTTGCTACTGCTGATACAGTCGTCATATTTGATTCTGATTGGAATCCACAAAATGACCTGCAGGTTTGCCTCCAACATAAATTCCTGACCTTTGAATTATTACTCTTTATTACTACTGCTGTTAATGGAATCCCAACCCTATTATATCAGGCCATGAGTCGAGCGCACAGAATTGGTCAACAAGAGGTCGTGAACATTTATAGATTTGTCACTAGCAAAAGTGTTGAAGAAGAGATCCTGGAGCGCGCAAAAAGAAAAATGGTACACTAGTTTTAGACGTATCAATGCTCAGATTATGTTTGCATGAATTATTTATCAGCACCAATGAATTCCTTAGTTCTGCATCCTCACCCTACATGAAATGATTCAACTTTAGCACTATTGCCAATTCTTGAATTGCAATATTTGTCATTTTTTGTTTTGGGGTTGTTCTATAATATTAGTTTCTCTTGTTCACTTCATTTGTGTCGTAATCTATTCATGTCCTAAGATCTATGTTAGGAAGTCCACCTGTGGTAGATAGGTTCAAAACCCAAACTTTTATTTGTATCGGCTTAGTTATAGCAGGCTGTAACTTTTGTTTGGAACATCATTCTTTAGGTACTTGATCACTTGGTTATTCAAAAATTGAATGCTGAGGGTAGGCTGGAGAAGCGAGAAACTAAAAAAGGAAGTAATTTTGACAAGGTAAGAGCATTTTTTGAATGTTTATCATGGCTTTTTTTACTCCTTCCAAGGTTTAATTTCTCGAAGTATGGCACATATGTATTCTAGAATGAGCTTTCTGCAATACTGAGATTTGGAGCGGAAGAACTTTTTAAAGAGGAGAAAAATGATGAAGAAAGTAAAAAACGGCTGTTAAGTATGGATATTGATGAAATCTTAGAGAGGGCAGAGCAAGTTGAGGAAAAGGATACTGGTGAAACAGAACACGAACTGTTGGGTGCTTTTAAGGCAAGTTCAGATGTTTTTTGCTCTTTCCGTCTTTAGTTTAAGTGAACCTAATAAATGCAAAGCAGCCTCAGGCTATTGTTTGCTTCGTAGGCAGCTTGGTCTTTATTATGATACTAAAATCTTCATTCAAATGCTCTGCTTTATGTATTTCTTTTGTCCTTCTGGTCGTTGAAACTGGTTCTGGGCATAATTCTCTGAATCCATTTTCTTTTATATTACTGAAATCCTTTACTCTGCTAACTTCTCTTTGCATTTTAGGTTGCCAACTTTTGCAACGCTGAAGATGATGGGTCATTCTGGAGTCGTTGGATAAAACCTGAATCTGTGGTTACGGCCGAAGTAAAAATTCTTCCTTCTATAAAATATGCCTCCTGTGTCATTGGAATCTTTTTCTCACATATTCATATTAGATATTTCAGTTTCTAAACGTGTGTTACCTTTGTGTAGGAAGCTCTTGCACCACGGGCTGCTAGGACTACGAAGAGTTATGTGGATCCTAGCCAGCCTGACAGGACTAGTAAAAGAAAAAAGAAAGGATCTGAGCCTCCGGAGCATACAGAAAGAACTCAAAAGCGCAGAAAAACTGAATATTTTGTTCCTTCGACCCCAATATTAGAGGGGACTTCAGCTCAAGTGAGAGGCTGGTCTTATGGAAATCTTCCTAAGAGAGATGCGCAACGATTTTATCGAACTGTATGTCAAAATTGTTCCTATTTAATGTTTCTTTCTGCATATTTTCTAAGTACTGGAAAAAGGTTTGAATTTAAGGCTCCTCAATTTGTTCTGCTGCAATGATTTCATGATTTCTGTTATGGTTCACTTACTTTTACTTTGATATTATTGAACTGACGCTTGGTACATTTCTCATGTATAATTCAGGTCATGAAGTTTGGGAACCATAACCAAATTGCATGTATTGCAGAAGAGGTGGGTGGTGTTGTTGAAGCAGCTCCGGAGGAAGCGCAAGTTGAGCTGTTTGATGCTTTACTTGATGGTTGTAGGGAATCTGTTGAAACAGAAAATTTTGAACCAAAGGTACCACCTGAAATAAAACATCTGAATTGGAGACTCTTTTGTTTTCCTAGTTGTTCACTTGGATATTTCCAATCTTCCTGTTTTCTACCCTCTGCAGGGTCCTGTGCTGGATTTCTTTGGTGTGCCAGTAAAAGCGAACGAACTATTAAAACGTGTGCAAGGGCTTCAGCTCCTATCAAAGCGCATTAGTCGATATGACGATCCAATTTCACAATTCCGGGTGTTGTCATACCTTAAACCGTCAAATTGGTCAAAGGGTTGCGGTTGGAATCAGAGTATGTGTAACCTAATTCAATATTATCTTATAAGCTGTCTTGTGTATTTTCATCCTAATTCTTTTTATTATTTGTTGTTCTCAGTCGATGATGCGAGATTGCTTCTGGGAATACTTTATCATGGTTTTGGAAATTGGGAAAAGATAAGATTAGATGAGAGCCTTGGACTTACAAAGAAGATTGCTCCTGTTGAACTTCAACACCATGAGACTTTTCTACCTCGTGCTCCAAACTTGAAGGAGCGTGCCACTGCACTTCTGGAAATGGTGCATATTACTTGCTATGATTTCTCTTAGTTATTAATTTTGTAATAACGTTCCTTGAAGAAGAGAATGACAGTATGAAGTTTACTTTTACCAGGAACTTGCTGCAGCAGGAGGGAAAAATACAAATGCCAAAGCATCCCGTAAAAATTCAAAAAAGGTTAAAGATAATCTTATGAATCAATTTAAAGCACCTGCCAGAGACCGAAGAGGAAAATCGGGTCCTGCCAATATAAGTTTAGTATCAACAAAAGATGGATCTCGGAAAACACAAAAAGCTGAGCCATTGGTGAAGGAAGAAGGAGAAATGTCTGATGATGAGGAAGTTTACGAGCAGTTCAAGGAGCAGAAATGGATGGAATGGTGTGAAGATGTCTTGGCTGATGAAATCAAAACTCTTGGACGTTTACAAAGATTGCAAACCACGAGTGCAGATCTGCCAAAGGAGAAGGTTTCATTTTTATTGTTCTCTCTTCCATCGTTCATAGTGGCACTTTGATGCGTCTTTATCTGATCTTTCTCAAAATTCCTTGTGTCCACCACACAGGTGCTTTTCAAAATCCGGAGATATTTGGAAATCCTAGGGCGAAGAATAGATGAAATTGTTTTAGAACACGAAGAAGATTTATACAAGCAAGATAGTAAGTAACGCAATCTCTGGTTACTTTTGCAGCCACATTTCTGTTTTTGGGTAAATTTGGAATCAAAAGTTGATGATAGTTGGATAAACCCTGCTAGCCTCTTAAGTCGCAAACTACTTGTTTACTAATGGGAAATCAAAATGCAGGAATGACAATGAGATTGTGGAACTATGTTTCAACTTTCTCAAATTTGTCGGGGGATCGACTCAATCAGATATACTCCAAATTGAAGCAGGAGAAAGAAGAAGAGGAAGGGGTCGGACCATCGCACCTCAATGGCTCATCTGCTGGCTTTGGTTCTAGGAACTTCCAGAAGCAACAAAAATACAAAACAGCAGGGAATTCCCAAGGATCACAACAAGTATTTAAAGGCATTGACACAGCAAAGTTTGAAGCGTGGAAACGGAGAAGAAGAACAGAAAACGACCCGCAGTCTGAGCGACCCCCGGTAACCAACTCTAACTCACTGGGAATACTCGGCCCCGGGCCATTGGATAGAAACCATCGGGCACGTCAAACTGGGTTTCCCCCGAGATAAGTAATACTATGTTCTGGTACCCCATACAATATGCTGTGCATCTGCCGGTTGAACTCTGGTTTTACAATAGATACGCTGAAGATTTCATTTTTTAAACGAAAGTCGGAAACACAGCAGCAATGGTTCGGTTTCGGTTGGCTCAAATTGGAGATTAGCATGCCTGACTAGCTGATGCTGACGCTGACGGAATGATATATATACCGGAGAAAGCCATAACTTTTGTTATTGAGCAAAGAGAGATAGCACACTTACCAGCTTGGTTTGCTTAGGTATAAAAATAGTTGTGGATGTAGTCTTGAGTTGCTGAACTCCATTTCCTTTTTTTATATATATCTATATATATGTTTACCCATTTGGAATAGAGAAAATTGTACATTACCCAATTTTGTTAATTTTAATTTTACATTATATTCTGTGTTTTCTTATGTTTTTACATTTCGAAAGTTTTAATGAAAAGAAGGCACCACACAGTAACACCATCATTTGTATAGTTGTTGCTACTAGTTACTACCTCTACCGGTAAAGTAAACTAATGATGTTGTTGCTACTTGTTACTACCTCATTTGCTATGAAATTTGAATTTTGTTTGAGTTTGGGTATAAATTCGTTTTTTGTACGATACTTTTATAAATTGTACATGTATAAAATGGCTCTTTACCATCCATTATACTTAGGTATTGTAGAAAACTTTAGAACTAATGTTGTATTTTACGAACGAATCAAGAAAAAACTGAGATAGGTTGTCATTTTATACGTGATGGGGAACACAGCTTATGTCTACATCGGTTCAACCTCGCTGACATCGTCACCAAAGCTCTTGGAAAGAAGGAATTCGAACATAAACGTAAGTTTAGTATCAAATGATCACATAAACTTTATTTTTTACAAGAAATTTCTCAAAAATACTATAAGTTTAATTTTTTTTTTGTCAATAGCTATAATTTAAATTGAATCAAATACTATATTTTTCTATTTTTGGTAATACAAAAAATAGCAAATGTTAATTTTTCAAAAATAGCAAATGTTAATTTTTCAAAAATACCATAAACATATCACAGTCGAGTGGAGCTGACTCATTAATAGAATAATCAATCAAGAGGAATTAAAAAATTAATAAATAAGTCTACAAAAATAAATATATATATATATATATATATATATATATATATATATATATATTTGTTATTTTTACCATTTAAGATATTATTTTTCCAATTTAAATTATTTATAATAAAAAAATAATTTTTTAAAGAATTTCAAATAAAATATTAATATTTGGATTGGTAATTTTATAATTTATAAGCCAAAAGTGAAATGTTATCGTTTAAAGATATTGATAAGGAAAGATAAGAAAATATATAAATAAGTGGTAGGAACTAGGAAGACATGATAATCTACGTGTGATGTTTTTAGTAATCATGTCTTGTATATAGGAAGCCTCTTAACCCAAATTAATCAATAAAAAAAATTATTCCTTTAATTTTACAATGTTCTGTGTAGTTTAAAACTCGTTAATAAATCAGATAATTTTTTTTTTTTTTTTGAATAATCAAAGAGGTTTTGGACCGAAGCCCATACATCCCCTTAGGCCCGAAACCAAAGCATGTTATATGGTTTCGTCCCAAGCGCAAATCAGATAATTTTGTCATTTCTTAGTAATACAAATTGTTAATAAATATTTCTAACTCCAACTTTTTTTTTTTTAGTGTGAATGAAAAAATTAAACATCCTAATCGATTTTATTTTACATATATATTCTTAACATTCAATACCTAAATATAGTTTTTTCTGAATATGTATATTGTGTCATCTAGTGTGGCAATACAATCCTAAACCATAAAACAAGAGAGCGAGAGATAGTGAAGAAGTGTCCCCGAGGATTCGGCGTTTGGTCGTGTGGTCTTTGTTACAAAACAAACTTGTGTGGCTCTCTCCCTATTATCTCCTTATCTCTCCCTCTTCCCTTTTCCACCTCTTATCTTTCGTATTTTTTTCCTATTACAATCTCACTCCCTAATTTTCTTAGAACTTTCGTTTTATACCCCAACCTTTTTCGAAATTAACTTTGTCCCCAATAACCCCACCACAACCCCCACTATCTCTCATTAGGTTTTTCTTTTATTTTTTTCCTTTGATTTACGACAAACTTCGGAACAAATCCTAATCTGAGTAGGTTTGGTTCGTAAGCAGCTTTTAGTAAATCTGAAATTATTCTAATACTAAAACATTCATCTTTCGAAAAAATCTATTTAGACAAAAAAATAATTTGAACATCAATATTTGCGTTATCACATAATAAACTAATTTTTTAATTTTTTCAGCTTTTCTGATTTTTGTTATTTTATTTACAATAAAAGTTGAGACTCAGAAATCGTTTTAGTATCTACACTATCTCTTTCGAAAATAACTCTCAAACTAGAATTCTCATCTTTCAAATAAACATTATTAGTACTGGACTTAAAAAAACAACTTCATAAGTAATATGATCTATGTCAAAAAATTAAACTAATCGGGAAAATTTTCAAAAGAAAGAAAAAAGAAGGGGCAAATATGCAAAGGTACTACAAATGCATTGTGAGCCATACGTAAGCTCAAAGATTTTTCACGTTGCTCTTATCCGCCACGCGTCTAAGATTCCAATAAGGCAAAGCTACTTGATTGGTATACACAAACTTACAAACTAATATGATACGTACACAAACATGTAAAAATGAAAAAAAAAAATTTAACAAATAATAAAAATTTTAACAAGATATATATTAAAGAGCTTTGTGAAGACGAAGGATTCCTAAAGGCCCCCTCAGGAGCTTCCCCCTTATTCGAAGGTTAACTTCTCTATCTCTCTCTCTTTCTCTGCCTTAGTTTTCTCCGCTTGTTATAAGTATATGATCTTGCCCATGAAAACTTGTTAGAACTCTTTGTAACGTATATATTATTTGTTGGCTTAAATAAGATATGATCTTTGTATTTAATTCTATATACGTTTATTGGAGTTTATAGTAGCCAATAGTCTCCATATGGTTCTATCTTATATTTTTGAGTTTGTGAATATAATTTAGAAGTCTTGTGAAACTTTTGACAGAGAAGAGAAGGAGAGGGTTGAAAAGAAAAAAAGGAGAAAAATGGACTACATGTATGGACCAGGGAGGCACCATCTGTTTGTGCCAGGGCCAGTGAACATACCGGAACCGGTAATCCGGGCGATGAACCGGAACAACGAGGATTACCGGTCACCGGCTATTCCGGCACTGACGAAAACTTTGTTGGAAGATGTGAAGAAGATATTCAAGACAACATCTGGGACACCGTTTCTGTTTCCAACCACAGGGACTGGTGCTTGGGAGAGTGCCTTGACCAACACGCTATCTCCTGGAGACAGGATCGTCTCTTTTCTGATCGGACAGTTTAGCTTGCTCTGGATTGACCAGCAGAAGAGGCTAAATTTCAATGTTGATGTGGTTGAGAGTGATTGGGGACAAGGTGCTAATCTCCAAGTGTTGGCCTCGAAGCTCTCTGAAGATGCGAGTCATTCCATCAAAGCCATTTGCATTGTCCACAACGAGACAGCTACTGGAGTCACCAACGACATCTCTGCTGTCCGAACCCTCCTTGGTTATTAACTCCTCACAATTCATCTCCTTGTCTTTTTGTGTGTTTCCTCTGTTTTAAATCTCACTAACACAAGTGTATAAAACAGATCACTACAAGCATCCGGCTTTGCTGCTTGTGGACGGTGTCTCGTCCATTTGTGCGCTTGATTTCCGAATGGATGAGTGGGGAGTGGATGTTGCCTTGACCGGCTCCCAGAAAGCCTTATCTCTTCCAACAGGACTTGGTATTGTGTGTGCCAGTCCTAAAGCCTTGGAAGCTACCAAAACCTCTAAATCCCTCAAAGTATTCTTTGATTGGAATGACTACCTCAAGTTTTACAAGCTTGGAACCTATTGGCCTTACACACCTTCCATTCAACTCCTTTACGGTCTCAGAGCCGCTCTTGATCTTATCTTCGAGGAAGGACTTGAGAATATAATCGCTCGTCATGCTCGTCTCGGAAAGGCCACCAGGTAAAGTTTAGCTATGCAAAGCGATTTCATTCCATAATCTCTTCTGAAAGAACATTTCAACTTCTCGTGGTCTCGAATAGTTTAATTCTCTAAGAGTCTTGTTAGTACAAAGTCTTGATAACATTATAACTAGAGTTTGATTGTTAATATGGTCATGTACATATAGGCTGGCGGTGGAAGCATGGGGGCTGAAGAACTGCACACAGAAGGAGGAGTGGATAAGTAACACTGTGACAGCAGTTATGGTGCCCCCAAATATAGACGGCTCAGAGGTAGTGAGAAGGGCATGGCAGAGGTACAACCTAAGTCTTGGTCTTGGTCTCAACAAAGTGGCAGGAAAGGTTTTCAGAATTGGACACCTTGGAAATGTGAATGAGGTAACATAAAGAGCTATACAGCTTAGTGTAATCAAATCTTTGATTGATCAAACTCTAAATCAAACACTACAAATCATATATGCAGTTGCAACTTTTGGGGTGTCTTGCTGGAGTGGAGATGATACTGAAGGATGTTGGGTACCCGATCGTAATGGGAAGTGGAGTTGCAGCTGCTTCTACTTATCTTCAGAACCACATCCCTCTCATTCCCTCTAGAATCTAATCCATTTCTCCCTTTCTCTCTTCATCTCACTTTCTCTTCTCTCAATGTAAACAACTCTCATGTTTTCTCTTTTCTCCTTCCTATATTTTTACTACATTATCTATGTTTTTATTTGCTATGATCACCAACAAACTTATTAAACAAAAGGTCAAATTATTTATTACTCAGTTAACTTTGTCTCAATCCGTTCGTTTTTATGTGTACGAGGGATATATGGGTGCTCTTTGGGTGTTAAGTGGAACCGAACTTGATTGAGTACAAAACTATGTTTGGGAAGAGGATATTTTGTAATTTCTCAACCATATTTTAAATATGTATGGATGTTGGTTTAAAACCAAGATGACACTTTAGTTGGTAGAAGGTGTTCAGTTTGTTAAAGCCATTGTGGAAGAATTTATATATATATATATAAATGAGGAGTGATCGTAAAAGCTCTCTAGGCCCAAAATCTAATCTTTTGGGACCGGAGAAAACCATGTTAAATTTTGAATCCTTCTGGTCAATGCTACTCAAATCCAGGTGGCGGGACTTACTTCTCTTTACCACTGGACCAAAGCGACTTGATCTGGAAGATTTATTTCAAGATGAAGGGACATAAGATCTTAGGTATTCAAATCCATTTATAAACCCATAGAATTCATACATATAGTGAACCATGGCATTGGTTATAGGCCTTTACAATTTTTAATTCATACGGTATCTTTTAATATTGGCTTTGATTGGTGATCCGTATCACAATGGTACATAGTGAATCGTTTATGACAATTACCAATCACAAAAACGATATCAAAAGTGTTACTAAAAACGTTATATTGTAACAGTTTACCGTTTTAGTTTACAGTTAAAAAACTTGTACATCTTTATGTTACCCATCAGACTCATTATTTGCGATCTTTCACTTTCTAAGAACACATCAAAGAGAACCAAGCAGACCTTCCATTTTTTTTCCTAAGTAAATCTCTAATTAAGTAATTGTAACAATAACAAATGTCTAGAAAATCCAGAATTAAGAGAAATATATAACAGAAATTAACCTAAAATAAAATTTCTAAAAAATAGGGAAAGAGAGATCTAAAACTAGTGACAGGAGATTAATGTAAGAAAATAGTAGTCAACGTAAAGTAATGCAATTGATTCGGTGTTCTAAAATAACAAAAACCAGAACAAAGAAATTAATAAAAATAAAAAATAAAAAATCTTTTTTTTGCTTATTATTATTTTTGGGTATCTTTGTTAATTTGCTTTTCCATTTTCATCTTCATGCATTGCTTTCCTTCGTCGTCCCCTCCAAGGACGACGACGGAACTGTCTTTGTATCAAACCGATAAAAACAAATCTCATTCTCTACATTTCCTTTGATACTTTTTCAGATTTAGTTTTGTAATCAAGAAAAACAAGAAAAATGTCTTTTCTTGCACCTTGCCAAATCTTGGAGCTGAATATTATTTCGGCCCAAGAATTGGCTCCCGTGGCACGGTGTATGAAGACATATGCTATCGCTTGGATCGATCCGGAGCGTAAACTGATGACTCGAGTCGACAATACGGGTGGAACAACACCTACATGGAACGACAAGTTTGTGTTTCGTCTTGATGAGGAAACAATCTACGATGCTACATCAATAGTTGTTATAGAGATCTATGCATTGCATTGGTTCAAAGACATTCATGTTGGAACGGTACAAGCCTTAATAAGTGACCTTGTCACACCTTCTTCAGCTATGAGATTTGTTACCTTAGAGGTTCTTCGTGCGTCTGGCCGCCCTCACGGCCTTTTAAACATTGCCGTGGGGCTTATCGATAACTCGGGCCATAGTATGCCACTTTTGTATGAAGAAGATTTGTTGTTTCACAAGAAAAACATATCTACAAAACCTGTAGGTCTTCGACGATCGAAAAGTGATACAAGCTCAATGGTGGATTCACCAAGGAAGGTGACACAAACCCATATGAGTTCTACTACAAATTCAGGTTTTGAGAAAGATGAGTTTTCATCTGACTCTCAGATGGTTGTGTATGAGCCCCAAAGCAAAACACCAAATACATTGTTGAGGCAAAAGAAGCAACAAATAGTGTATGGGACACCGATGAGGCCAAGGAACACGACAGCATATACTCCTAAAAGAAACAATATTGAATATGGAACACCAATGAGGTCAAGACCAATAGTTATTACAGAATCTGATTTAGGTCCTTCAGCCTCAGTGGTTGCTGCCCAAATTGCAAAGGAGAAGGCTCTTACAGGGAAACTAGACGCGGAAAGTACTGTAATAAGTGTTGGTGAACGAAGCGTTGAAGGTCTTCGGTCTAAGCTAGAAAGGTGGCAAGCAAATCTACCAGTGGTTGTAGATGTTGGTTCAAGTTATCAACCAAGTTCTGACTACAAAACAAACTCCTTTAATGTCCCTAAATCAAGTTACAAGCCAAATGAAATCGTACCAAGAAATAATCAGATGATTGTTCCACTCCCAAAGCAACAAGGTGGGAGGAATAAAAAAGGAGGAGATAATGGATTGTTTTCATGTTTTGGTAACATTTGTGGCATTGAGTGTTCCATTGTTTGTGGTGGTGGCTCTAGTGGACAAAAAGCATCCAAGAAGAAGAAGAAAAAGAAGTGAAAGAAACTTCAAATTCTATTCCTTCAAAATTCTAAATGATTAATTTCTCATTTGTGTTTTTTTTTTTCAAGCTTGTCGATTTTGCTACTTAATAATCAAATTTTATGCTAGTAGCCAGGGAAAAAGTTACATTTAATTTCTCTTTACTTTTATTAGTAATTATGGAAAGCCTTTATGATTTCAAGATTGGGAAAATTCCAAAAGATATCCCATTTAATTTTTATTTGGATATTTAATACCTAATTTTTTTTGTTGGAATAATAATACTCAAATAAATAAAAGTGTGCAACTTAATACATAGAAAAATAAATATTATTATTTATATACCTGCGTTCTCATAACAAACTAAAAATTTCGATTTTACCCTTATTCTTCCCTATATATTATATTTAATATATATACGAAATAATAATAATTAAATAAATTAAAGGTAAATAAGAAAACTTTCGATTCCTCCCAGTAAGCTGAGATTTTGTCTTCGACGAGATTCCAGCTAGTCTTATCAAATTAGGGTTTGGCACATCAGCACATCTTCTAACCTTGTGCTTGTATATGCGATTTCACCAACATATGAGAAAATAGTGATTCTAAAGAAAATATTAATATTTTTAAAGGGATTGGAGATTCAAAGGAAAACATCTCTATATCCATAATAATTAAATATGTTTTATTTGTTGAATTCACTGGAATTTTAGTGTTCTGAGACCGTGAACCTCAAGAGATTAACCGGAATTTCTTTAGAAATGAAATCTCGGCTGATTAGGAGGAACCAAAAAATTTCTTATTTTTATATTTTATATAATTAATTTTCTTATTTTTAATATATATATATAAGTAATAATTAGTAAGGGTAAAATCGGAAATTTTTGTTTGTTATGAATAACATTTTTTATTTTTTGGGTATTAAGTTGCACACTTTTATTTGTTTGGATATCATTCTTTCAACCAAAAAACATTAGGTATTAAACGTCCAAATAAAAATTAGATGGGGTATTTTTTTGGAATTTCCTTTTCAAGATTATAAAGTTCTTATGTTCATCGTTCAATTGAACAATTAGGTGTACATGTATTATTTAAATGAAACGATATTAGTTTACTATGTTAAAAAATCTAAAGAGCCTTAGCTTGATATATGATTTGTTCTGTAAATTTTTATTACCATTTTTTTCCCAATCTTCTTGATTTCTTGTTAGTTTTATGGTATTCTATTGACTTTCATTAAAAATGGTAAATGAAGAAACTAATATTTTCTAGTGATTGACCATTTTTGTTTCCTTTATAATTGTGAGATTTGATATTTCTTACATAGAGAAAATGATGAGAACTTAAACACAGACAGAGATTTTGTTGATTTTTAGTTTCTTTCTTTCAATCTATCTATCTTAATCATTATACTTTACTTTGCTGCAAGCATAGTTTTATTATAAATAATACTTAATATGTATTTGGTTAAGAACTAGTTTGTGGTTATAATTCTAATTTTCTTAATCACATTAATTTGGAGTGAGTTGTTCATTTCAGTCGAATAACATTCACTAAAAGTAAAATAATATGACAAATCACTATAATATATGTGAACATATTACAAAGTACATGCAAAACATTTATATTTTCCTCATTTTTTTCTTATAAAAACAAGAACAGTCCACACAGCCGTAGTCCAGTGGTAAGAGAGAATTGGGGAAAGGTTGGAAAGAACTAACCCAGGTTCGATCCACCCTAGAAACAAAAATCATTGTTGTGTGGGAAGTTTGTTAATTGGGCCAGGACCTAGTTGGTTTACCTGATAGTCAAAAATGCAGGCAGCCTGACTACTCCTAACATTAGTCGGAAAACATTTCAAACTCGGATAGACAGTATGGTGGCCGTTCGGGGAGTAGTGCACTCTGAAACACTTCGGTGCGTTTCTACCGGGGCTGACCGGATCAGCCGATAGGGTTTATCAAAATAATAATAATGATACTAATAATAATAATAATAATAATAATAATAATAATAATAATAATAATAATAATAATAATAATAATAATAATAATAATAATAATAATAATAATAATAATAATTAAAAAAAAAAAAAAACAAGAACATGTTACGGTAAAAAAGACACTCTTTGTATCATCTGTTGATTTTGTTATTGTTTTTCATAACCATTTTTAGATTGTTTATGCGATTATTATATATATATATATATATATATATATATTGTTATTCTTAATTCGATAAAATATTTTCTAGGTTCAACATCAACTCTGAAAATGATAATCACTTTTTTATGTAAAGACAACAATGAAACTAAATTTGAATACAACGGTTGAGAAAGGAATATGTATACGGCCTTATCAGCCAAATTACTTTCGGCCGCGGACCACAAGAGGCTCGAGCGGCTGTGGCTACGATCACTAGTATTTGGTAATATTGTTTTCTTGATTCACTATGAGTCTCCCAATATAAACTCTGTGGCTTACTTCTTATTTCTCTAGTGCTTTGATTCATATTTGCTTCTCTATAAGTTGAAATCATTTGGTACAAGAGTGGGACTGATGATGATGGTGCACAAGATTGGCTTTGATGGTTGTTGTCCTGGTTTTGTAACGCACCAGAAGTTATGTAAAACACCATATACAGAACATGGGATAAGGATCTATTTCTTATTTATCCGTTGTTTCGGATTTAAGTTTGTGTGACGCCAAAACCTTTTTTTACAAGAAACTACTGCTTCTCTATTTTGTTTTGTACTTAACCTTCAGCTAGGGTTCTCGGAGACAACCTCCTGGGAGCAGAAACCGAAAGCGAGCAGCATTCTGAATCAAAAAGGCAGGTAGATGTACCGCAGATGCAGAGCGCTGGATGGGTCCGATATTGCTTATCAACTCTTTGAAACTGTATTTTTCAGGAAGCATGTCGAAGAGATCATAACCTTTACATATGTGTCTTTGTATTCTCGGGTAATCCAAAAACTCCTTGCGCTTGACTCGGTCTGCATGACTATAGCCTTTCATCTTGAAAACGAAATCGCTGAGTCGCCTGAAACAGAAGCTGCAATGCCACCCTGCGTCGGATAATATCAAGTCTGTTTGTCGTGAGTGCCTGTATTGAGTCCACTTCCTACTATATATATGGACAGACGCTCTCCAGCTGCTGAAATCAACTGGGAACTCGAAGGAGTACATGTATTCCCTCATCTCTAGATGCATTACATCTGGTATCCCATCACACCACTGTAGAAATTTCACAGTATGAGGACTTGGAATCTCGTCAGCATCTGACATTATCACCGCATCTCCATCCGAGATTCCAGCATCTCTAAGCAACCAGTTCATTGCTACCCGCTGTTGCCCCTCCAGCACAAACGGGTCCTCGTATGGCTGCCCCTTGGAACGCTTTTTTCCAGGAAACACTCCATGTACTATCTTACCCTCTGCAAACGCGAATCTCTCCCTATTGGAATCAAAGAAAAGCGGCTTCGGGATCCCCGTAAAAGTCGTGTTCGATTCCAAAATCACAAACTTCGAAACATAAGGCTCCAATTCTCGCCATCTGAGTTCGAGAAGGTCAAGCTCATTGCTGAAAATAATGGCATCAAAGACTTGCCTCGGTTCTGACCGAGGTGTCCACCCATGAAGTTCACAAAGATGCCCCATAGAAACATTCTCTGCATAGTAATGCGGTATCCGTTTGAAAGGTGGCGGCGGCTTATCCCAAAGCGGACGAAAAAGATACGATATGGTTTGCAAATTCGTGAGGATACAAAACAAACATGTCAAGAAAAGTATAATAAGAGTTGGAAACACAAGTTTAACAGGAGGTTGTTTACGCAACGATCGAATCGTCATCTATGCTTCTGAAACTCACCAACTCATAATATTTTTCTCCCTGCAGAAAACAAGAACACAACAGTTTAAGATCAAATCAAAGAAACCTGACTAAAGTAATTCATTATCATACTCTAAACTCTATCAATCTCAACAAAAGCTGACCCTAAACAACAAGACAACAACAAATTAAGCCAATCAAACAGTGAGAATAGGTGAAACAAAAATCAAACAATATCATCAAAGGTTCCAACTTTAACATTCAAAACAACTTAATTACTAAACCCTTTAAGCCAATACAGAAGAATCTCAACAAAAGCTGATCCATAACAACAAGAATTCAACAAATTCTAAAGCAGATTCCTTTATTTGGATCAATGAGAATAGGTGAAGCATAAATCAAACGAAGGTTCCAACTTTAACATTCAAAACAACTAAATTAATAAACCCTTTACCCCAATACACAGAAGAATCTAAACAAAAGCTGACCCTAAACAACAAGAATCAACAAATTAAGCAAATCAGTACACAAATTCTAAAGCAGAGTCCTTTCTTTGGATCAATGATAATAGGTGAAGCACAAATCAAACAAAGGTTCCAACTTTAACATTCAAAACAACTAAATTACTAAACCCTTTAACCCAATACACAGAAGAATCTCAAAAACAAACCCACAAAACGGAGATAACAATGTGAAAAAAATGATACCTTTTTGCGAGATTTCTCAAGCTTCAGATTTCGAAATTTCAGAAACGAAAAGAAGAACCCAAGAAGCGTGAATTTGTTATCTGCTCAATTTGATTTGTTTGGTCACATCTCCTCTCTCTCTCTCTCTGTCTATCTCTCACGCTATTAACACCTTTGAGGAGAATGTGAAACGACCGCTAAACCTCTCTAATCTACGCCACAGATATCATCGAAATATTAACAAAAGTTTAAAAGGAACCAAAAGAGAGAGAGAGACAGTAAAATTATAGTATCAAAACTAATAATAGAATAATTGCTAATAGTTAATTAGGATATTAGTAAGGAAAGAATACATCAAATTAATATCACATTTTGAAGAAGATATTTATTTTTATTTTCTTTTTAAATAGTAAATTTGGACGTAAATCTTTATTTATTTTCTATTTAAAGTGTAATCAGGTAATGTGTCAAATCTCTTTATAAGATTTTGACATATATAAAACTTTTCAAATAATTAGATTTAGACATTATAGTAGCAAAAACATTGAAATTTCCAATTGTTAAAAAATACTAGTGTTGTAAAAAAAAAAAAAATACTAGGTTTGTAAACGATTGTCCACCAAATTGGCTCTTTTGAGCTAATTATTTTATCTGATGAAAAAAAAAAAATTAGTGATGGACTGGTACGTACGTGCAGTGTTATTTTTGCAAAATTAAGTTTTTTTTATGTAAATGCTACTTTGATAAAAAAAAAATATTATATGAGTTTATTTGATAAACTATACATAGGCATATGATTGTAAAATTTATATAAAATTGTATTACATAATAAAATTTTAAAATACTTTAAATGAAAAATTGAAGTGATATCTATCTTAACATTTTTGAAGTACATTTTATGCTAAAATCTATTTTGGGTTATAACCTTTTATTTTGTAATATTTGCATAGTCAAACCCTTGCCATTTGAATAAATAAAAAAATTCAAAAGTAATTTCTGTAATTAAATCACAAGAAAATTGGAAACAAATATTTATTACATTAAAAAATTTCCTAAAATATCTCTCTAATAAGTTAAATCCCTCTCCAATATACTTATATGATCTTATTTGTTTTTAATTTATATTATTACATAACATATATTTATAATAAAAATACAAATTTTTTTCACACATTTTGAAATTTAAATTTTTGAAAACGGACGCATATAACTCAATCGATAAAGGAAAAAATATATGTACAACGTCTACATAAGGTATAAAATTTTAGATAACAGTTCAAAACCATTATAAATTGAACGAGTTTGAGTTTACATCAATATGATTATATTTCTCAATGGGTTGTATATATTAAAAATCTTTTACGGGTTAAGTTAAAATATAATTTTTTATTTACAACAAAAATCGTCATGCGGTATACCGCGGGTTGACCACATATATCTATGAATCTACTTATAATACAAATTCATAAAATTATATAAAATTAAAATGAAATAAACACGTATAAAACTAGACTATATAAACCAACTACAAAAATATCCACCAAACAAGTATATTAAATTATGGACCTGTGGTGTACCACGGGGTAAATCCTAGTTACGTGTTTATTTTTTAAACTAATCAGAACATTTCTAACTGTTTGATCACGGATTTTAAATCGAATTTGGATTTGGCTTTAGTTTGAGTTATTTTACGTATAGTTTAGATTGGGAAACCCTCCCGTCATGTCTCGTCCCGTCTCGTCCTATCCTCTATCCGTCATAAATTTTTGAGAATTTTGAGAAATACCCTTTTTGGTATACCCTTTTTCAAAAATACCCTCTTTATCTATTCATTTTCAAAAATACCACTCTTTAAATATGAAAAATTATAAAGTTTTATATGGTTTATAAGGTACTTCTATATAATAACTACTACTTGGAGATTCGATACAAATATTTTATAATTTTTTGTTTGTTTCAATGAAATGTTATGTGAGTATCTTTATATACAATCTAATATAATAATAAATTACGAAAATAATTGACTTCTTTATTATTATTATTATATATTTAGTTCATCCATTTTTGTTATGTTTCTTGTTTTAAAGGATTTTAACAATTATCGAACATAGTTAATGGTTTTTTATTTTTCAGTTTGAACATTTTTATGCTAGAAGATGTAAAAATTACAAATAAAATTGCAAGCGTTAATTAATTTTGGTTGTAACATGTTCTAAGACTTTTGTATGAAATATATGCTTACATTCCGTTCAGATATCTTTCCATCTTGTTCCCATCTTGTATAATATCTTCACTCTTGTTGCATACGAATAAAATCATGTTGCAAAACGTGATCACACAATCATGTATCAGTTTAATTAAAAATAAAATAATATGTTTAATGCAATAAAATAATTTAATTTATATTATTTTGGCTAGATATGCTATCTATTTATAATACAGTTGAAAAATATATTGTATTTTATACAAATACAATTTATATTAGTGACATATATATTCAAAATAATGACATCAGCCCGTTTTGTTGGATAAATTATTTAAAATATGAATATTATTCTAATTATAATTAAAGTGTAAAATAGACTATCTGACAAATAATGTAAAATAATTGAAATTATAAAAAATGTTTTAAATTTATTAAGTTTTAAAATTATTTGGAATTTTAAATATTTATAATATTTTTAACATTTTATTAAGTTTAAATATTTATAATACTTAGAAAAAAATTATAATAATTTTTTAATATATTAGTTTAAATTAAGTAGAAATATATTAAAAAACAATATGATATATATATATAATTTGAATATAATAAGCAACTTAATATGATTTCCATGATTATTGGTTAGTTATTAGTTTTGATTTTTTTTTTGTAAAGTTGATTTTTTTTTCCAGAAAAATATGTTCTAATTAATTCTGTTTGGGAACAGGTTTGTTATCATATATTTTAATTTTTTTTTGGGGTCTGTTTGGATACATCTAACATGTATATAAAATATTAATAAACAACATGTATATTCTCATATTATTATTTTTAAATCATGTAAATATGTAATCAATGACTGATTTTAAATAAGTGATTTTACACGATGTAATGAAATTTTCATTTTTACTTATTATATCATGGAAGAAAATTTATGATCTTGTAAATTTTTTAATGATATTCGATATCTTATTTATTTATTGATTAAGTGCATCCACATAAATTTGATTCTCTCAAATCCCATATTCATAGTGTAAAACGATAAAACATATTTACCGTGTCGTCATATCTAACATGTTGTTACCACTATGGTTATTTTTATGGTAGTTGTTTTCAAAGAAACATATTAGGAGAAGACCATTATATATTATTAGGTAATGTCCCGCGCATATGCGCGGGTTGTTGTATATTTAGTTAATTAATTTTAATTTATTTATTATTTATAAAAAATAAAATAAATAAATTTCAATGTTTATGAATCTTTTACATTTTATTTATATAAATCATAAAATAGAAGCATACATCCATATCTCTTGAATTTATTCGTTGATTAGTTGTTCAATTTTGATAGTAATTTTCTTCAGTACTTTTGAGTATTTTTTTTTTGACATAAAAAAAAACAATAATATTGTTAATGTACTACTTTAAATAATATTGGCAGAATTTTAAAAATACCCCTTTTCAAATACCACTTTTTAATTTTACCTCATTTTCAAACTTTAAAAAACAAAACCATTGAGAATATTGAAATTTATCCAAATATTTGTGTAAGCTTATAAAAATACACACAAATTACCTTTACTTGTATATAATATTTTGTTAAAATAATTACATACTTTTGAAAATAAAATAAATATACATGAATATGTGAGAAAGAAACAAACATCTAAAATAAAAGAATGAAGATGGTTTCTTTAGCTTGAAGCCATAAATTATAATTTTCTTATAGCCATAAAAATTTATTATACATTTAATAGTAGAAGAAAACAATGAAGAAATGAAGAAGTACATAAAAAGAAAAGAAATATAATTCAAAAAAAAAGTTTAAACCAAATATATAATGAAACTCTAATGATATCTTAATTGAGCTTTCAACCCATCGAAGAACATTAAAAAATAAAACAAACAAAATATTGAGGGTATCATATAGAAAAATATGGTGGAGGAGGATGTAAGAATGGGTATTTATAGGATAAAATATGATGTAAGTTACAATTCTAAAATAATTAAATTAGATGAGTTATAATTATAATTTATAGTGTGTTAATTGAAATTGAATGGAGGAAACAAATAGTCAATTCACAAGTTATATAATTTCAGTTACAATTTAGTAGTAAAGTGTGGATTTCAAGTATGAATTAAAGTATATGATTAAATGTGTTAGATATTTGGTTTAATTAAAAATAAATATTATAGTTTAAAAATAAATGCTAAATGGACCAATAAGGAGAGTGAAACCTTAAAAACTCCCAAAGAATAATTTTATTTTTCAATCTTTTTTTATATTCCTCTTAATTTAAGTTATACATCTAGGTTGAATTATATTTTTTCATCCTTGTAGTATATATAATATATAGAAAATTGAATATCAAATTATTTTTAGATAGAAAATTAAGTATAAAATTCAAAGTTAACAAAAATTATAATGTTCTTTATATTATTAAATGTTGAATCACAAACTAAATATAAGGATCATTATTCTTAAAAGAATGTTTTACAAATTGGTTTGATAATTATATAACAAAAAAAAAATTGGTTAAAAAATTACATACTTTTGAAAATAAAATAAATATACATAAATATATGAGAAAGAAACAAACATCCAAAGTAAAAGAATGAATATGGTTTCTTTAGCTTGATTTTCTTATGGTGCGATGGTTGGAAATCAATATTTTTGAATCCCATTAATAAAATATTTTTCTTATAACCATAAGATATTATTATACATATGTATTACATTTAAAAATAATAAAAAACAATAAAGAAATGAAGAAATACATAAACATAAAAAATAAATAAAATTGAAAACAAAAGTTTAAACAAAATATTTAATAAAACTCTTACAATAACATCTTAATTGAGTTTTCACCCCATGCAAGAAATATTTTTTAAAAAAAAAAACAAAGAAAAAAATGAAGATATGAAATATGGTAGAGGAGGATGTGAGAATGACTATTTATAGGATAAGATGTGATGTAAGTTACATTTTTAAAATAATTAAATTAGAGGTGTCATAATTATAATTTATAGTGTGTAATTGAAATTCAATAAAGAAAACCAATAGTTTTTGAAAATTTATATAATTTGCAGTTACATTTTAGTAGTAAAGTGTGAATTTAAAGTATGAATTAATGTATATGATTAAATGTGTTTTTTTGTTTAATTAAAAAAAAATATTATATTTTTAAAAAATAAATGTTAAATGAACCAATAAGTAGAGAGTGAAACCTTACTTTTATATATATGATTATGAGAAATTGATACCAATAACCTTTTTATGATACTCTCTTTTAAAAATACCTTTTTTTGCCATTTTCATTTTTGCTCTATCTTAAATTTTAATTGTTATTTTACCCCTATTTGAAAGAATATTATTTCCCAAAGGAAGGAATGTTCTCCAAAACTTTTTCCCCCAAATATTTTCCGCCAAAAACTTTCCCGCCAAAAACAATTCCGCAAAAATTTTCCCACAAAATATATTTTTAAAAGGGTTTACAAGAATTTTTAAAAGGTCTTTTAAAGGGTTTAGAAGGGTTTTTAAAGGGATTTACAAGAGTTTTTAAATGGGTTTTAAGAGATTTGTAATGTTTTTAAAGGGTTTTAGAAGCTTACAAAGGTTTTTGAAAGGTTTTTAAAGATTTACAATAGTTTTTAAAAGTTTTTATAAGTTTATAACAGTTTTCAAAGGATTTACAAGAATTTTTAAAAGATTTTAAAAATTTACAAGGATTTTAAAGGTTTTTTAAAAGGATTTACAAGTGTTTTTAAAAGGATTTACAAGTGTTTTTAAAGATATTCAAGGATTTAAAAATAGTTTTAAAGAATTTACAAGGGTTTTTAAAGGGTTTTAGAAGTTTACAAAAGTTTTTATTAAATGATTTATCACGGTTATAAGAGGTTTAAAGGGATTTAAGTGTTTATAAATGTTATAAAATGATTAACAATGATTTTAAAAGGTTTAGTCAAATTTTGAAAGGTTTTGGATGACTTTTACAAGATTTACAAGGGTTTTTAAGGGATTTTTAAGGGATTTAAAAATATTTACAAGGTTTTTTAAAAACATTTTAAGGAATAGCGGAAAACATTTGGCTGAAAATTTTTAGTGGGAAATTTTTTTGGCGGGAATTTTTTTTTGTTGGGAAAATTTTTGTCGGGAAAAATTTGGGAAAGAATATTTTTTTGTTGGAAAAAATATTTCTTTCTTCATCATATGTTATCATAAAGGAGGGTAATTTAGTCATTTTGTACATTGAAGAGGGTATTTTGAAAAATGGGCACCTAGAGAGTGTACTTATAGAAAAGGGTATCAGTCGCGGTACTGAGATAATTGTTTTTACCAAAACAATTATATTTAAGTTATATTTGTTAATTTTGTTTAGTATTTTAAAATTTTGTAACTGTATTTTGATTGTATATTTTATTATTTAACTCAATGGATAATTTTTTGTAACTAATATTTTTATTTTATTTTAAGTTGTATTTGTTTATAATTTTTTAAGTATTTAAGATTGTACAATTGTATTGTGAATGTTAATTCTATGATTTAACCCGTGGAATACTATATAAAAAATTGATTTTCTCTGTATAATCGTAATTTAATCAATTTAATTAAATATGTATAATATTTCAAATAATGATACGATGATAGCGTAACATCTTTCATTTAACTCATTAACCCGTAAGAAAAAAATAATCAAGCATATTTATGTAAAATTAAATCCTTTCACTCGAATATTTGTAAACTCAAACCCGTTCAATCAAATACAATCATAGTTAGAAGCATATTAGTCTTATTTATAAAGATTCTGAACCATTGTCTAAAATTTTTTACCCGATGTGTAACGTTGTACATACTTTTTTTTCTTTATAGATTCAGTAATATACGCCCGTCTTCAAAATTTCAAATTGCAACATATATGGAAAAGATTATATTTTTATTATACATATGTTATATACTTATATGTAATAATATAATTTTCAAAACAAATAAGATCATATAAAGATATTTGTGAGATATTCAATTTATTAGGGAGTTATTTCAGGAAATTTTGTTAATGTAATAAATATTGGTTTCTGATTTTGGGATTCTATTGTGAATTTATTATAAAATTTACGTTAAAATTTTGTTATTTATTCAAATATCATAGATTTATTATGTAAATATTATAAAATAAAATGTTATAACACCAAATGTTCTTAAAAATGTATATTTAGATGTAAAATGGAGGTCACTCGCTAGTTAGAAACTTAGAGTGTAAGAAAATCTCCATTTCAACGTTGATTATAGTCTACCTAAATAAAATGAGGTAATTGAAAATCTTCTCCATCCCATAAGAGAGACTTCAATTATTCAAGGTCCTCTTTGTATCAAATTTTAAAATTTATTCAGCATTATATAATACTTTAAAATAACTAGATTCAAACCCGCACGTACGTGCAAAATTAATTTTAAAAATAAATTAAATTTTGAAATATATTACGTACGTACCGAGTATGTTTGTAAACGTAACTTTTAACAATGTTATTAACATTTATAATCTAAACTTGTACCAGTTCAGTGATTTGTTTTTAAACAAAAAGAACTATACGATTTGATTTTGTTGAAGACAGTTGTACATTAAAAAAAATAGTAAAAGAAATTTGCTTTGTCTATTTTGGGACAAAAACCATGGCATGTGTGTCATAATATGTCAGGTTTTTCCATCTTATAACCATTTTAATAATAATTTACTCATTTAAGATGGTATATTTTAGTCAAACATATGAAAACAGGTCAACGGTTTAAACTTACACGTAAATGTGAGGTTTATTTGTAGATATATTTATTCGCTATAACATTTATAACATAAACTAATATTGGTTTGTTTTCATGAAGTTTGTGAATGTCGGATCGACATGATAGCGGATCGACATGATAGCGGATCCAGATTGAGTGTGAACTATGAGCTATCATCATACATGAGAATTAAAACATCTGCCCCCGGATGGCCTAAATATAATTGTCAATGGGGTCAAACACATCCCCTATGCATGCTCCACACTAAAAGATATTTTTTAGCAATACAATTTAAAATATTTTGACCAAAAAAAAAATTTCATGTAATCCACATTAGCATCTTAGGATTACTGATTGACTTTGGAATGATTGCTAGATTTGTTGGCCAATGCAATTGGTGTCTTTGAAGCATTGTTTTATTGTCTTCCGCTGATTTAATTTTGGTTATGATCCGTTAGAATTAGAACTGGTGGTTAACTGGTTTAATCTGAAATGGAAAGGGTTAATTGGGTTAATTGATCTAGCCCGGTCTAGCTGGTTTAGCTAGTTTAAATTATGTGGGTTAATCAGGTTAGCGTGCTTAAAATTAAAAAAATTTGGGTTGGGTCTTTTCATAGCTAGATAGATATATATGCCCATGAGGTTTTAAACAATATGACATTTGTTTTTGTTTCATTTTTTGTATTAAAACATTTATGTGTTTGTTTCCTCATATACCAATACTTGCCCATATGTGCAAGTTTCTTTTGATATAAATTTATTTCTCAATTATAATATAAATAGCTCGTATTAAATTTGTTTTTGTCAACAAACTAATCGAGATTGAATCAATTGCGTATATAAAAATTAATTAAAATAGCTTGTATTAATTTAGTATCTTGCAAACAGGACGGTTACAATTCTCCCCCACTAACATAGATTCTTCCTCGAATCCTTCAACACCTTCCATTAGTCAAAGGACTCCGTGCAACCATCACCACGGCCGACACTCCTACAACTGACCCATTCGAGGTCTCTATCTGATCAACATACTCACGTTCCAAACATTATTAACTCATACTTGACCACTTCCCCGTCCACAAGTCTCAACATATGTTTCAGTGTCTCTGTATGACTTTCTAGAGAGTCCACATCGCCTATTACGTGTAAGGAGATGGAGATCCGTCAAGGAGAAGCGACTAGCGTGATGTTAGCGTTTCGGGGTCGATGGACACCAGTGGTGGGTGTCGACCGACACCTGTAATATGTGTCGTGAGGATAGTCACGAGTGACGATCGACATCGGTGGTGGGTGTCAATCGAAACTACTCGTCATTTCGGGTTTTCAGGAGTGAGTGTCGACTGACACCAGTGGTGGATGTCGATCGACACCAGTAATCTGTGTCATGAGGATAGTCGGGAGTGACGATCAACAGTACTTGTCATTTCGGGTTTTTAGGAGTGAGTGTCGACCGACACCAGTCCTCAGCAGCAACAAAGTTTTAAATTTGCTTGATTTTTTGTGTTGTGCAATTATTTCAAATGTGATTGATACTTCTTGTGTGTATAGCCTATTTGTTGGGATGAGTGCCTCACTAAGTCTCACTAAGTATTTTTGGAAATACTTATGCATCTCTTTCTATGATGCAGGTAAAAGCAAAGTGTGACCGTGGAATCAGGCCGAGGAGAGATGAATCATCTAGGGGCTCGCTGAATGTTTTATGATTTTTGTTATGATTTCATTAGAAATGCTAGTTTTATGGTTTAATAGTAATGATTATTGGATTGTTTCTTTAATTGTTCTTCCGCTGGTTTTTGGTTGGTTTACTTTGATTGTTCGATTTGTTTTGGTTCAGTTGGTTTAAATTGATTTAGTCTAGTTTAGTTGTTTAGAAATGTTCAATTCTGTTTAAATTGATTTAGTTTGTTTGGGTTTGTTTAATCTGGTTTAACTCTTTTCATGGCCCTATGTCCACTCCTAGCCCGTGGGCATACCCATATATGACAGCCTGTTTTGTAAGTCGGAAGGATTTAGTTCACCATATGATCCTTCTTTGTGTTTTGTCCTCACTTACACAATTGTGACAATCACTTTCGGAAACTACTTTAACATTATGACACACCTCGTTTTCATGGAATGGTTCATGACTATCACGTTGCTTATGCGGGGCCATACCAACTGGGGCATCTATCGTGCTTCAGTGAGGAGGGCGTGCAGGTCTCGAGTTGTCGAGTCCATACGAAGGAGTCAGGCGGGAACCACTCGATAGGTTCGGCTTTCCGTCGCTGATCGAGTATCAGGCTTAGAAAAAGGGATTAGGCCATCCATGCACAAACTGGTCGTGATCTAGAGCTGATCACCTGATGAGCCCAAGGCAGGGCAAAACTAGTCGAAGATAATCCGAGGTATGAAGGCTGACTCGATAATATATGAGTATTATCGAGTGTTGCACGGTCTTTGGAAATAAGCCTGTGGCGTTTGGTATCAGAGCCAGGTTACGTTGTGTGTTGTCTGCGCCCAGCGCCCGATAAGAGTTGGGTAAGCGGAGCCTTGTTTGGTGGCGCAATGATGGTCGAGGGAGAGGTGCCAAATCATCGAATCGAGTGGGGGTATGAGGTATCACATAATACACAACGTACGATCAAGAGGATTCTCCCCATGCACAAGAGCGTGCACATTGATGGGTGGGGGAGGATTGTAGCGACCTTCTTCGTGGTTCCTAAGGGTATGTTTGCTACCCTTATCAAGCTAAACACTTGACTTTGGTCGATGGAATCCGATTATACTCGATCTTTTGGAGGAGATTCGAGAATTTATCGATAGTTGATTGATGGGAATTCGAATGTTACGATAGAAAGCTGATATTCGAGTTGTTTGTTATTCGGACAGCCAGGATTTTCGGAAGAGTTTTGTCGGAGAGCTGACATTTGGGGATTAGTGAAACGAAGATCTGTGCATGAAGTCTCAACCCAGATCAATGATCCGCATATTCTGTCAATGTTTGGCGGAAACGGTTATGTTTTTCGAAAGAAAATGCGGGAACGGTTATTTGCGTGAGAGAAAAGACGCGGAGTGAGTTACTAGAAGGTTATCGAGCGCTTTAACTGTTTTGACTCGCTTATAAAAGGGGGTTGAGCGTCATTCTTTGCGAGTGTGATCGAAAAGCTTAAGAACTTTGAAGTTAGAGAGATTTGTCGAGATACTGTGAATAACTGCCGAGAAGCAAGAGAGATTGTCGAAGATCTGTCAGCGATTGTCGAGTATTCAAGCTAATCATCGAGAAACTGGGTGTTTATTGATAATTACTTAATTGTAACGAAGATCTATCTGTGATCTGTTCTGTTTATCGTAGATTTCTGGTGCGAAGCGATTCATCGGAAGATCAATTCGAGCGGTTGCTTTGTTGGTTGAGTAACGATAGACTCTATGTTTACCAATATTTTTTCTGATTTATTATCTAAGGGAACGATGATTTGATCTGTTGTATGGGTTTTTAGTGAATTGTTCGAGAAGTTAGTGAGAATCTGAGCATCAAGAAGTGTAAGAATCTGTATCCAAGAGACTACGGTGAGTGCGCGACCGTGGCTATGAATGTTAAGTCGTTTACGTGCATAGATTCACTTAGTCTTTGATTGTATGATTTATTCCGAATGTTTGCTTGTCATGTATCTATTATCTGCTACTTAGTCTCGATGACTGGTTCGGTTTACTCGAGAATCTAGGTTGGCAATTCGCTTAGAAGCAGAAATGCTCGTTGAGGCTTGTTTGGTTGCGGGTAGATTGCTCGGTAACTCCGGATAGGTATGCTTGACAAGTTTCTGTTCATGACTTGCAATATTGAACGTTTGTTTCGATGTATTAAATGCAACTCTTTGATTATGGCTTGGTGAGATGGGACGACCGTTCTCACTAAGTAAATTTGTTTGCTTACTCCTCCTTTGTGATGCAGGAAAAGGTAAGGGGAATGTTGGAACAAGTTCACGAGACTAAGGCAAGAAGTGAAGGATTGTGTTTATTTGGATAGTTTCATGTTGGTCTAGTATTAAAACAATGTAATAGCCTATAGCAAACTTAACGTTGTACTAGAACCTTTGTTATTAATGCAAGAATTAAGTTTTATGCTTAAAAGTGGTTTGTCGGAATCTTGGTCGGAAAATGGATAGTGTTTTGATTGGATTCTCTCGGCCGTGTTTTCGTGGAACGGTTTGTGAATGTCGCGTTGCTTCCGCGGGCCATTCTGAGTGGTGCATGTATTTGTGGTTCAGTGAGGAGGACGTGCATGACTCGAGTTGTCAAATCCCTTCGAAGGAGTCAGGCGGGAACCATTCGATAGGTTCGGGTGTCCGTCGCTGATCGAGGATCAGGCTTAGAAGAAGGGATTAGGCCATCCCTGCACAAACTGGTCGTGATCTGGAGCCGATCACCTGATGAGCCCAAGGCAGGGCGAAACCAGTCGAAGATGGTCCGAGGTATGACGACTGACTCGATAATATATTGTTAGCCCCATGACAATTAGCACGCTTAACGATGAAATTTTTTAGAAGATTTCACTACAAAGATAATTGCACTATAGTGATATAGGTGGCCAAATCAATTATTTGAACCCATGATAGTGCATAGAACTAAAATCCAATTTTACTATGATGTAATATAGTTTTTCACAAGATGGAATGCATGAAATTTAAACCCGATTTTTAAACGTTACTAGATAAATGTGGAATGTGACTGAAAATTACACATATTGTCGTATAAAATAAAGTCTTTAGATAATGGTTTATTTATATGATATAGATGATAAAAATGAGTCAATTAAATATATACTAATATTTTGAGAAATAATTAAAAAAAAACAATATATTTTGTCTTTTTGCAGAGTAAGAAAGAGAAAACACTCAAGGAAAAACCGACATGTTATTTCTCTTGTACATTTTTCCAGGTAATATATAGCAGAATATGTAAGATTATAACAAGATTTATTAATATATATCATGATTCATACATATATACCACACATCGTAAAATTGTGTTATTATAGTTACATATGATATATCAATATATATCAGGATATATCGATATATCAGGTATATACTAATATATATCATAACATATATTATTATATGTTAATATATAGTATGATATATGTTAAAATATCGGGATATATCAATATCTATCAGGATAAATCAATATATTTCTTGATATACTAATATATTTCATAACATATATTCTGATATGTTAATATATAGTATATTATATGTTAAAGTATCAGGATACATAAATATATATATCAAAGATATAATTATATATCATGATATATTGATATATGCTATAGTGGTTGTGACGAGAAAAAGAATTTACTGCTAGCAATGAGGGTAAGGACTGAGGTGAATGTGGAGAGTGAGTAAGTAAAGCAGAGATTGTGGTTGTTTTGGTGGATTGTATGTTAGTGACCAAAGAGGTGATGGTGATGTCAATGTAGAATATGGTGGCGGTGAAGAAGGAAATGATGGTGATGATGGGGAAGGAGAATTTGTTTCCGACGACAAAAGTGAAAGATTGAAACGAGAGAGAAAGATTCTTAACCATCGCTAATCTATAATGATATCACTAGTTTTATGGTGTCCCTAATCATTTTTGATATATAAGTAATGACACCAACCATATGACGTTTCTATACCAATAATTTTATAAGTATCATGGAATGCATTTTGATCAGAAAAATGTGACTGATACGATGAATTCAAAGTCATAATACATGATGCATACACTTTAAATATTTTTTTTTAAAATTAGTGATTGGTTGGGATTTTTTATAAGTAAAAAAGAAAAGAAAAAGAAAACAGAAAAGGAAGAAGGAAGGAAGAATGTAGCATGTGTGGGATGAGAAGGATAGAGGTCCTGAGGCTAGATTTTATATTTTGGTAGTGAGTGATTGAGCGAGACTTTTTAGATAAATTTTAACACTAAACTAAATATAACAATTTGTGTAGCACTGATAGTAACCTACCAATTTCCTACCTGAAACTGATAAAACAAATCTCGATTAAGGCTAAGTTTTTTTTGTAGGAAAACTTTCCTACCAATTATAATTATTTTGTAGGATTTCTGGTGGGATATGACCATGTTTTCTTGTAGTGATTAAAACAGCTTAAGAAATATACTAGATATCACTTCAATCCTTGATCTTACGTGATTAAATGTAATCTAATCAATTTTTAATCATTTCAATTCAAGCCTAAATCTAAATATTTTAAATCAAATTCTAATATAATCAATTTTGAAATTCGAAAACACAAACTCCCAAAATGAATAAAAAGATGCATTTTTTGATCCCTCAAACAGGTTGTGGCTTTGCATCACTTCACTTGTTGACATATTTAGCTGTTGCACTTCTACACTTAATCGTTCGTCAACGGCTTGTACCACCTTCATCAGTTAGGCTTCTACACTACAATTCATCTGTTGCTTCCTTTAGCCTTTTGATTTCTGTATGTAATCAAATTATTATTTTTATACATAAGAAAAACATTACTAAAGAACTTGCCAAAAAATCAACAAAATTAATTAAAATGACGTACCATTATGATTTTTTCCTCTTGCTCCAACTATTGAAGTCTAATCTTGAATTCCTTCTTATTATCATCCAGCACTGTTTTATCTTTCTACATGCAACAATAATATACGTTCAATAATTTCCTTACATGAACACTTTAGGCATAACAAATTTTATGGTTCCTAATATGATATATGTACGTCTCACCTCCAAAATCGTCATCTTATTAGTCATTAAAGCATCCTTCTCAAAAAATTTCGTTATGCTTTCCAGTTCAGTAATGTATTGTGCCTTCCTGTTATTTAAACGTTGAGCTCACTCTATGTTTGCCAAGATTCTTAACAACTCAACATTGTATGATAAAAAACCAAATGTTGTATGATAAAGAAAACCAAAGATTGTATTATTAAAAAAGAAAAAATAAAAGAAAGCTTAGCAATGTAGTCACGCAAACCTTCTAACTTTCTTAGGATCATTTTGAACCCTCGCAAGTTGGGGACACTTTGAAATCTTTTCCAATTCATCAGTAGTGTACACGTCGTTTACAAAGTCGAGGTCAAAAGTATTCTCATCTCCATCAACCTAATTGGTAGAGGAGATATAACCAGAAGAAAGAGGTATGTTCAAGAAGTCATTGAGTGTGTTTTCCATTGAAACACTTTGGTATTGTCTGCTTAAAGTTTCAATGATTTCGCCTTCAGTTCTTCAGTTCACGCTCAAAGTAGTCGATGGAGAAAGGCTCACTGATCCTAGTGGATGATGAAGGATTGACCACGGGGAAGGGCTCCAAGGCGGCAAGAAAGAGTTAATAGGTAACTGGTGAGTCATCGGCCATGGTTCGAGAGGAGTGGTATTGTCGCCTCCACTCATCTGCCTCAAAATATCAAAGTTATGTTTCTACGTATAACTTATTTTTTGTTACGACTGAAAATAATAATCTAATAGATAAAAAGAATAGGGAAAAAGAGAAAAGTTCACTACGATTAAAATTAACGAAGATCATTTTTTTTCAATAGAGTAAAGAAAAAATATATATAACGTGAACCAAAGAAATAAGATACTCTACCTTTTAAAAAAAAATGTCTAAAAAAATAGAATGTGATGGTTCTTTGCTTTGATAGTTAGCACGAGGTTCCTTTTATAGCTTAAGAATTACTAAAATGATTCTCCTACTTTAATCTTATTTTGTTAATAAAATATCTTATAAATTTTTAAGTCAAAACACTTGAATGAACTCTGTGTTATTTAGGCAATTTAATAAAAATTTATAAAGTTAAGGTCATTGTGTTTCATTGACTCAATCTTAAGTAATTTTTATTTTCACTATTTATTCAATATTAATTAATTTTTAGTTACACAATTGACTTAATCTTAATTAGTTTTAGTTTCTTAGTTGAGTCATTCTTAATTTATTTTTATTTTCCTGATTGACTCGAAATATTAATTAATTTTTATTTTTCGCCATTGACTCAATCTTAATTAACTAATATTAATAGCGAAAATTAATATTTTGAGTCAACCCCGAAAATAAAAATTAATCAAGAATGACTCAACTGCAAAAATAAAAATAATTAAGATTAAGTCAATTGTGTAAATAAAAATTAATTTAGATTGAGTCGATAGCGAAGATAAAAATTAATTAAGATTAAGTCAATCGTGAAACACAATGACCTTAACTTTATAAATTTTCATTAAACTACCTAAATAACACATAGTCTATTCAAGTGTTTGGACTTCAAAATTTATAAGATATCAATATTTTATTGACAATAAAAGATTGAAGAAGGAGAATCATTTCAGTAGTTCTTAACCTATAAAAGGAGGCTCGTGCTAACTATCAAAGCAAATAACAATCACATTCCAGTTTCTCAGACATTTTCTTTTTCTAAGGTAGGGTATCGTCATTCTTTGGTTACCGTTTTAATTTTCTTTTCTCTTTAATGTTTTGAAAGTAAATGATCTTTGATAATTTTAATCATAGTAAACTAATTTTTTCCCATTCTCTTTATCGATTAGATTTTTTTCCAGTCGTAAGAAAAAATGAGTTATGCATAGAAACATTACTTTGATGTTTTGATGTAGACGAATGGAGGCGGCAATACCACTCCTCCCAAAGCAAGGTTGATGACTCAGTAGTCACATGTTAACTCCTCCTGCCGCCTATGAGCCCTTCTCCGTTATCAGTCCGACATCATCCACTAGGATGGATGAGCCTTTCTCTGTCGAATACTTTGAGTGTGAAGAGAAGAGTTAAAGGCGAAGTATTGAAACTTTAAGAGGACACTAACAAAAGTGTATTGCTGGACACCTGTCTCAATGACTTATTGAACTTACCTCTTTCTCCTGGTTATATCTCCTTTACTAGTTTGGTTGAAGGAGGTGAGAATACTGTTGACCTAGAGTTTACCAAAGACGTGTATACTGCTGATAAATTGGAGAAGATTATGTATAAACAAATGATTCGATTGCATACAGAAATCGATTGGCTAAAGGTGACAACAACATTGACTGGTACGGCAATGTTACGGTGGCGGAGGCACTATGCAGACATTTAGCGGGGCACATGTCGGGTAGACACTTGGGAGGAGTTCAAGAAGGAGCTCAAGCGTCAATTCTACCCTGAGAATGTGGTGTATGAGGCATGGAGGAAGCTAAGAGAACTTTGGCAAAAGGGTATGATGAGCGACTATGTGAAGGAGTTCACAACCCTCATGTTGCAAATTCTGAATTTTTCCGATCGAGACTTGGTGTTTCAAATGAAGAAGATGAATTTAACAAATGATTTTCTAAGCTGGTCGATTTGTTAATTGAATCAAAGGAAAGTATCGGTATAGGTAAATCATGGTTTAATTTGATTAATTAAACCAAAAATCCTATTTTATTAAGAACTCCCACTCTCTCTTTTTTACAGTCGTTGTTTGAATCTAAGAAAAGAGTTAGTGAAAAGGAGAAGGAGAAGTTCACTTGTGAGAAGGAGAGGGTTAGCTTTGCTTTGGTGTATAAAGAAGAAGAAGTTGATTTCGTCACATCTTGGGAGAAAAGGGTTACGACGTATCAAATCTTATCCAAAGTTTGATGAGAGACTTCTTTTCTGTGGCAAAGTGGGACCTGCGGAGGTTATAAGTACGATCGTGGTTTAATATGTTATCTGATCGTGGTTTACCAAATTTTGTGGTAAGCTTCATGAAATGAGACACTAAGTCCAGGAGCGTAGAAGATGGCAAACACATGGGAAGATCCTACGGATTTTGCCCGGCTTTTCATGGAAAAATCCCGCGAAGTGGGCCGATGAGAAACGAGGGCCATTGGATTTCAAAGTATGTAATCGAGTCATGGTGAAACTTCTTCCCCAACGATTCAAAATTTTCCGGAGTATGCACAAGGGACTTCTCCGGAGATATGAGGGGCCGTTCGAAGTAATAGCCAAGGTAGGAAAATTTTTATACGAACTAGATCTACTTGAAACTTGGAAGATCCATCCGGTTTTCCACGTGAGTATGCTCAAGCCATATCACGGAGACGTTGAGGACAAACATCGTGGAGTGTCATCTCGAGCACCACCAATTATGGCGAAGTCTTACGACAAAGAGATTGAGGAAGTTCTCTCGTCAAAGGTGGTTTGGAAACATGGTGTTCCCCGGCGAACACACTTCCTCATCAAATGGAAGGGTTTACCAGAAGCAGAGGCTTCATGAGAACCAGAAGACGAGTTATGGAAATTCCTAGAGAAACTAAAGTCATTCAAGACGACGAAGACGTCGCCGAATTAGGTGGGGGAGGATATCACGACCCAATTACATGAACACCCATTTTGGGTCGGATTTCTTGTGGGGAGTTAAGTTGCCTAGTCCATTTATTCGAGACAAAGAGAATCTAGGGCCACACGATTTGATTCCAAACGATCAAGTCCGTGACATACAACTGTTATTTTATTATTATTATATTTTTTTTTTGTTATTATTTTATATTAATAAGAAATATAAATTATTGTAGAAATGGATTTATATAAAAATTTAATGACTACTTTTTGATTATTAATGACTAATTACTCCCTATATAAACATAAATTTCATAACTCTTTTACATCAAACATTATTGATGATGGTGAAAATAAAAATAGTTATTAATGAAATGGATCTTAAAAGAACAAGAAAAAAATTAGAGTAATTAATTTATAAAGAATAAAATATAAAATATATTTTATAAACTTGTGGAAAGGTTTATAACACTTCCAAAAAATGACTTTCAATGCTTTAAAAAAAATAAAAGCTAAAAATTTTGATTGAAAAATTAATGGCTGTAGAATCACAAGAGTTCCTGCAGCACAAGAAACTAACATAACCTACAACCAAGGGTGGAATAAGATTTAAACCCGCTGGCAGATTAAAACTAACATATTAGTGCAGCCATGTTATTAGATACATGCAAGATAGTGCAACCATGTTATCAATGGACAACATTGGCTGAATAATGTCCATTCTGTTGTCAAAGGAAGGAAAGAAAGCTGATGAGCTTCCTCAAGTTTCCAGTATGTTTCCTATTGATGTAAGGAACTCTTTCGTGTATGTAATTATAACACAAGTGAATAAAGAATATAGATATATCACTGAACAAGAGACAAAACCCAAAACTCTATTTAAAAGGATTGAGATCCCGAAAGAGAACCTCCTAAGAGCATGCACATCCGCGTACTCAACCAAAGTCCTACTCATTAAACCATATAAATTTAAATCAAAAATGCAATTAAACCAAAGAAATGTTAACTAAAACGGGACAATTTCATAAAGTCCTTCATCCAACGTGGCACTAACTCATTTGTCACGTATCCACGACTACGTAGCATTTGTCAACGCCATCTCTTGCATCCCATGTGCAACTCACATGATTCCTTCTTCATTGATAATCCAGTGTTATTTAGTTTGCAATATCAGCTATGATCATGAGATGAGTATTCATTTTTTTTTCCCTAATATAATGATAATATCAGCGTTCATTTTTCCCTAATATAATGATAATATCAAAAAAGGATTAAGGTTTTTTTTCCATCTTAATCCTTTTTGTACTTTTGTAATATTTATTATGTTTAATATTAATCAATATTTCATATGTTTTTACTTATTAATTAAAATTAATTATTTTAATAAATTGAAAATATATTGAAAATATGCTTGATGTTTTATATTAATAATGTCATAATTATATGTTTTTCTGTTTTTACTTTATAAACTTTGTAATAATAAAATCCAATGAATGGGATGATATATGTTTTATTTCCATGTTTTTTATATAATTATAAAAATTATTTTTAAAAATTAAAAAGATAATTAATTTAATAGAAGGACAAATAACTAGATACACCAATGCTCCTACACTCAAAAATTTTAAAAGTCCTATGATCTAAATATTATATAAATAATGGAGGGACCAAGATTGGTATTACACCAATGCTGATGCAAGCTCTCAATTGCTTAGGTGTATATCGAAATACAGATCTTATATAATTCCCTGAAACGTTACTCTCTATTAAAACTAACATAAATATCATGTTACCTAGAAAAGAGAATCTTCGTAAAGGAGGAAGAATCTGAGATGCGAAGCTTCTGGATTCGGATCTGAGGAAGTGGAAACGACGGAGATGGAGGAGATTGGGACGGTGGCATGCCTAGAGTGTTTAAATTTGAATTTCTTGAAGAAGATCATCGGACGAGCATCGCCGTAGATGACGAGGGTTTTAATCTCCACCATAGAAGGAAGCACCACACATACCTCTCTCTTTTTTCCCGGCGGCTGAACTTTGAGAGCAAGGACTCATCTTTTTTTTTTTTGTATTGTAATTAGGTTTAGTTTTCTTTTCTTGGGTTTTAATATATATTTAGTTTTTGTAAAAAAAAATTAATGGCAGTTACGTAATACAAAAAAAAAACCACAAGGGCTTTTGTCATTTACTTAAGTTTTTGAGCTACTCTAATTCTAACAAATTTTGAAGGGCCTGGTTATTAACAGACATTTACTTGCTAGTTTTTTTTATTTATTTCAATCTATATCAAATTTTCAATATCAAAATTTTTTTTTTCAAAAATTTGTTTATGATTCTAAAAAACTCTTTTAACCACCCAGACAAAGGGAAAATTCCATAAAAATTTCCCATCTAATTTTAATTTGGAAGTTTAATACCCAATGTTATTTGATTGGAAATAAAATGCATGGTTTATTAAATTTTGGTCTATTAATACATTAAGTATATAAAAATTGTCGAATCGAATAAACCGTTTAATCGGATTGACGGAATCACTAAACCGAGGTTGACGAAATTACTAATCCCTAAACACACGGGTAATTTGGGGTTATCCAAAGACTGCATTGTCCTTTGCTATCATCCCAAAATCGAATTGGGATCGATAAACCCTAAGTTTAGTGTAATTCCATTAATTCCGGTTTAGTGATTCCGTCAATCCGATTACCGTTTGTTAAGCGGTTTCTTCGATTCGATAATTTTTATATACTTGATGTATTAATAGACAACAAATTAATAAACCATGCATTTTGTTTTCAACCAAATAATATTGGGTATTAAACTTTCAAATTAAAATTAGATGGGAAGTTTTTATGGAATTTTCCCCCAACACAAATAGAGATCAATAGAGATAATCGTAGGCCTTGTCCGATCAGACCAACACTTGTTTTCTTTGTCCGGAAACTAAAATACCCAAAAACAGAAGTTGACCGCCGACCAAATAAAACCTGACCGTCCAGGATCTAACATCTGCCCGGCCAGTAGCCACCAACCGGAACGAGAAAAGTAAAACATTCGAAAAGGTTCAAACTTTTCTGATCTAAAGATCTCTTCTTTTTGCAAATGATTCAACACAGAGATTGAGCAAGATGCAATCGAGAATCGTCGGATTAGCTCCGGCGTTTTCTCTATTCCCTAACCTAAACACACCTCACAAAACCTTCACTTTCCATCAAATCTCAGTTCTCATCATTACCTTTATAGCTTATGCTTCGTTTCACGCTTCTCGTAAACCTCCCAGCATTGTCAAGAGTGTCCTTGGACCACCGTCTGTTGTATCTAATGCATCTTCAATTGATAATGGATGGGCTCCGTTTAATGGAACCGAAGGGACAAAGAGACTTGGTGAGCTTGATTTGGCGTTTCTTTCGTCGTATGCTTCTGGTATGTACTTTGCAGGGCATTTAGGAGATAGGATTGATTTGAGATATTTTCTTGTGTTTGGAATGATGGGTAGTGGGATTCTCACTGTTGTATTTGGGTTAGGGTATTGGATGGATGTTCATAGGCTTTGGTTTTACATGAGTGTTCAGATTGTTTGTGGTTTGTTTCAGTCTATTGGGTGGCCTTGTGTTGTCTCTGTTGTTGGTAATTGGTGTGGGAAAGAGAAACGTGGTTTGATTATGGGTGTGTGGAATTCTCATACATCTGTTGGGAATATTCTTGGATCGGTTATTGCGTCTTCGGTTCTTGATTTCGGATGGGGATGGTCTTTTGTTTTGCCTGGTGGGATGGTGATTGTGTCTGGGGTGTTTGTGTTTATGTGTCTTGTTGTTAGTCCTAATGATTTGGGGTTTGAAGAACCGGGAAAACAGATTGAGATTGAGATGAGTTTAGCTGAGAATGATGGAGAGGAGAGTTTGAGGAAACAGGAAGCTGAGGATGCAGTGCTTCTTGAAAATACTGTAGATGACTCGAATGATTCTTTGTTTGCTATTGGGTTTATTGAGGCTTGGAGATTGCCTGGTGTGGCGCCTTATGCGTTCTGTTTGTTTTTCTCGAAACTTGTGGCTTACACGTTCTTGTATTGGTTACCATACTACTTGAGGCACACAGGTATGCTTTTAAGTTTATGCATACAGGTTTGTTTGGTATAATTCAAGTTGCATTATGTTCTTACTCTTATGTATTGAAACAGCTGTTGCGGGTGTGAATCTCTCGCATAAAACCGCTGGGATTCTCTCGTCAGTCTTTGACATAGGAGGAGTGCTTGGTGGAATATCAGCCGGGTTCATTTCCGATAAAATCAATGCTCGTGCCGTCACATCAGTCACATTCTTGTCACTCTCCATTCCTGCCCTCATTATGTACAGAATCTATGGGAGTGTGTCAATGTTCATCAACATTGCCTTGATGTTTATATCCGGGTTATTAGTAAACGGTCCGTATGCACTCATTACCACAGCCGTTGCAGCTGATCTTGGAACACAAGACTCAATTAAAGGGAATGGTCGGGCGTTGGCCACTGTAACTGCTATTATAGATGGTACTGGTTCAGTTGGGGCGGCTCTTGGACCGCTGCTTGCTGGTTTCATATCGAGCAGAGGATGGAACAGTGTATTTTTCATGCTTATTGTTTCGATTTTCTTTGCGGGTCTGTTCTTGGTTCGCCTTGCAAAAACTGAGATCAATGAGATGAGGTCAGGTGAATTGATCGCGTCGAGTGATCCTCAAAGCTGATGATTTTTTCATCCCAGCAGATTGTATACTAAGGTAGTATCAGGTATATAGATTCAAACCATACAATACAAACTAAGACACCACCTGATTTGTTATCTACCATCTTTTAGTTTAGATGAAGCAAATTCTACTAGTTTTTATACTTTGCACTGACACGGAAGTCGAAATTTTGGCTGGAGATGATATTACTGCGTGTAAACAGAAAGTATGAGTAACAATTGTTTCGATGTTTTCTTATTTAATCTTCATCTTCGTCGTCATACTTTTCATCTACAAATTAAAAACATGGAATGTTTATAAACACATGAATCATGTGACATGATTGTATAAGAATAACACTAAAAAACGCCATTTTTTACATCATTATTCAGAAAATGCAAAAAAAAAATCAGAAGAAATAAAAATTAATATGCAATAAAACTATTTTTTTACCGTCAAGTTTGTAAAATATATAGGGAAACTATAATCTATGACCATGGATAAACCAAAAATTAGATTTTCGGTTGCCCTAATATTTAATTTAGCAAGTAATTTTTCAAACCCTTAACACCCTATAGCTATATATGGTAGGGTAGCTGCCTCTCTATATTATTGTGCAGCTAACATATCTTCTTTTTTTTTATTTTGTTCTCGAAATAATCAAAATAATAATGATATTTAGCTTTGAATCGATGCTTCTTTTTATCCTAAGATCAACAGTCGCGTCTCTCCGTCGTCTTCGTATAAAGTTTAATAACTTGGATTGCTTCTCTCTTTCACTTATCCCACAGATCATATTTCCCCGCAGAGTTTTTATTTTGGTTTCATCTTCCCAGTGAATCTCGCATAGGTCGGAGATCCTATTGTTTTTATTTTTCCTAGATCCAATTTCCGGTAAAAGGTTAGTATTCTTCTATTCCAATGTTATTCATGTTTGATGATTCCTTTATGGTTAATTGTTTTCGTTTTTTCCATTATAAATCCTCACTGTTTCTGTGTTTTCGAAATTGCTAGATGACGGATCTCGATCTTCCCAACCGCATCATTTCGTTTGGAGAAGAACCCTTAGGCGAAAGGGTCAATGTCTACAATAAAATGAAGACCCTTTTTGACGCGCTTGATGAAGAAGAACGTGAGTGGTTAAGTAGAACACCGTTTCACAGTTTATTGGAGTTCCCAAACAAGCCTGCCTGGTCGGCGTCCTTTGGCCTGTTTCTCCTTTCCCGACAGTTAGAGATTTCTAAACCCTACGAAATATGGGTTATATTCGGCGGTACTCCTGTGCGCTTCTCTCTAAGAGAGTTTAAGATCGTCACCGGTTTGAACTGCGGCCGGTTTCCAAATCTGCAAAAGAGAAAGCGTAAAGGAACAGCCGGAAAAAAATCCCCTACTATAGTACCCTTTTCGGTTTAGAAGAGGATGTGACGGTGGACCGGGTCATCACTATGTTGAAGAACAAAATTGTGGAGGACAAAGACATGCGGCGGATCTATGCGTGTTTGGCTATCGTTGATGGTTTCTTAGTCCCAACTTCACACTACCCAAAAGTTGTGAAGGAACATGTTGAAATGGCTGAGGATATCAACTTCTTTCTGGCGTATCCGTGGGGGAGGCTGTCTTTCGAGATGATGATGAAGTCTATTAAGGATAGAGACGTTGAGCAACTGGCGACGACCTGCGTTGCTGTTCAAGGGCTTTTATATGCTTTACAATTGGTGATACTCCAAGCTGCTCGGCCATTCAAGAAGGTTCTCTGTCCGAAGAACCGGACTGTAGTGATTCGGAAGATGGTCCCGTTGCTGATGTAGGCCAGCGTTCCGCTGCTCCACTAAAGATCGCGAACGCGAAGAGGTTAGACGCCAATTGCGAGGTTAGTAAATAAAAATCAATGTACCAGTTCACTAATAAGTTATCGTTCTAAATAACTTATTATTGATGTCTGATATTTGTATCTCTTTTTTGGAGCTTACCTAAACAGCTCCTCGTTGATCCTATAATCTGCCCGGATCTGGAGATCAACCCAGAAGAGGATATTTCCTGGGAAGATGACGCGGAAGATCAAGCTGTAGATAACATTGTTGCGTTTGCGGCCAAAGGTTTTTTATTCGATAATGACATGTTTACCGGAGATTGTATACCTTCTGAGCTTGAGTTGGCTCCTAAGAAGCAGAAAATGGGTGTGAAGGAAGGGTCACAAAGTACCGCCTTCATTGCCGGCCCGATCTGCTATTCAACCACCTCCTACAGGTCCCTCTAGTTCTCTTACTGGAGCTTGCAATCTTGCCACTCTTTCGTGACTGTTGGATTCTAAACTGGGGGCTATGGAGGCGCGCATCATAAAAGGAGTCACTGCTTGGATTAAAGAAAATTCTAATTTGTGTCCGGTTTCAACCCGTGTATTTGAGAAAGAAACATTCTCGGACAAGCAATCAACCGATCCCCGACCCACAGTCACCGCCAACAATTATGGTGAAGCGCCTCCACCACTAGTTGCTGATCATGTCCCTCTGGAAACAGCCAATGTTGAGCACACCATAGAGGAGATTCTGTCCAGTTACAACAACCAACAGACTGAGGTTTCGAACTTTCCATCATAGATTAAATAGTCATTTTAATTTGCCACACACAATTACAATTTGCCGTGCAGAGTAACGCTACTAGGTTGGAAGAATTTGGAAGACCGTTGCATAATGATTTGGGACACAGCCTTGGACAGGTTAGTAAATTTAATTTAACGGAGCTAATTACTTGATTAGCCTGTATCAAAAATTTTAATGTGTAACAAACTTATAAGTTACATTGCAGGGAAACGCTATTAGGCAGGAAGAAGCTGCCTAATAGCGTTGAGCCAGTTAGTAGATTATATTTATTTTTTATTAGTAACTCCTTTATCGAGTTATTAATCTTTTAGAGGGTAACAATAATGTTAGGGGCTATTGTTATAATATTCTTAATATTCAATAGTTTGTGTTGCCAATCGTTTTATTCATTCCAATGTTCAGGATTCCAACATTCGGCGCGAGGACATGGGAACCCCTCCTGGTACTGAAGATGGGAATTTGACCGAGAAGGTAAACCCAAATGATACAATTTTGTAGATACTACATTTTCTCATGTTATCGCACATTACATAATGCCCATCTCGTTACCAAAATTTTGAGCATGTGATGTGGTCATCCACCTTACATGGTTATGTCAATATTTTTATTTTCTGTCAGATAATGGATGACGCTGGCGTTGGTGTTATCAAAAGTTCTTTGATTGGTTCTTACCCCTCACCCATATTGGGAGGTGTTCTAGAAGATAGGTTTAGTATGAATCACCCGACCATGCCTTAGTTACCCCCCCCCCTTAATTTGTCTAACCGAAAATTGTAATAGGTGTCTGGAGATCCATCTGTTGCGGGTGAGAGTCTGGGTAGTGGTGAAGCTTTCCCTGTTGAGGAAGATATCAACAGGGTTAGTTGATATCTTTAAAATTAACGTTTTTGTCACAATTACTTTTGCACGGGTTGAACGTCGTTGTTTATTCCTGGGACTATTTTTATATTGCCCCAATCGCTTCAGCCAACAATTGGAATTATTGGTTAAAACTACCTTTACCGGATATATATTTTTTTAGTTTGGTATATGTTTCATTATGGCGTATGTTTATTTTAAATGGGCTATAAACAATTTCGCATCAATACCTTTTGCAAATATAAATAATAATGGTATGAAAACAAGTCCTTTATTAATTGGAGAGACACCTACTTATTTTTTTAACCTGTGGACATGATCAAACATATGTAAGCATATTTTGCAGTTGTGAAATTATGATACCTCCAAAAATATTGTAACACTTTCAGGTTATGGCTGCCCACCCAGAGGATACTGCCCATATAAGTGTACAACAGGTTTGTTTTTGTTGTTTAGTTTCACGAATCATACACATTTAGTCTTAATAATGTTTCCAAATGTTTCTTAATATTGTTTCCAAATGTTGCTTCTTGATTGAACAACTTTAGATTCGTTTTTTTCCCTGTAGAAGTGGTCGACGCCTACTTCTTCCGAACAGAGAGGAAACAAAGTGTCTTTCAACGAACATGTTAACATTTTTTAAACTGACTAATATTTTGTTTATTTACTATTTCCTGACTTATAATCTAACAACTATCTTACTCGATAAACTTCTGGCCATATAAAAGGTGGCCACTGTGGTGCCAGGTAGGAGTAAAAGACTCAGGACAATTTCGAGGATGTTAGATGGTCGTTTTCAGTACGACAAGAAGACTAAATTATTGGTGGGACACCCTTCACCGGTTGACAAGGATCCTAGTTACATTGATCCTGAGGAACGTTTCCAGAATTCAATAAAAAAACGAAGGGTGCAAGGTAACCCAATATTATATTTATCATTAGAAAAAAGTTATATAATCTGGGCATTCATTCCAATGTTTTACCAACGTGAGAATGTCCTATTTGATGTTGGTTATGAAGAACGGTTAACCTAGGCGGTGACGCTTCTCTATCTAATAAAGATGTTTTTGATATCATAGAACGGAAAAACACCTACTAGCCAAGGTTAGGTTGTTATTCATTTGCTTACATTCCTTGATACAGCTGAAAGTGATGGTTGATTACATTCTTTGATCTAAAGTTGATATTCATTTGCGCAACTCTGTCTGATCAGCTCAAGAATGTTTTGATCAAGTTTAGCCGCCATTTGTTACGGACTGAGGACATAGATGGCCAAAATCTTTGTGTTGATTTGCTTGATTTGAAGTTTGTTTCTTTGTTGTTTCGCCAATTCCCAAAGTTTACCAAGTGTGTTGATAACTATAAATTTCCAGAGGATGTTGTTGCACAATTGTTAGGTGCTGGCGAGTCAGGACGTGCGGTGCTTTTCACGGAAGTTGACTTTCTATATGCCCCCTTCAATTTCGATCAAAAGCACTGGGTGTCACTATGCATTGACCTCTGCAGTTGCCGCATTTATGTTCTCGATTGCAATATCCAAATAAGGAATGATCATGAAATTTCTGTTGAACTTCAGCCCTTTTCTGTAATGCTTCCTTATCTTCTCATACAAGCGGGTGTTGAGTATGGAAAAAGGAAGAGGTTAACAGATCCTTTCACCATAGTCAGACCATCTACGATGCCGCAGGTGCAGTGCTCTTCAGATTCTGGCATTATGTCTATTTTTTTAATACATGCACATGCCACCGGTGGTTTGGAGGAGCTGAAGGTCGAGCAACTTGACCCTGAGTGGAAGAAATTTATATCTGCTATTATCCTTGCTGGGGTTGACTAAATTGTTTGTTACCTGTTGACATGTGTTGTCGATAACTTATTATGTATCCGACTTTTATTTAATTAAATACTTGGACCTATTCCTAGAAAAACTTTGTTCCATTTATTATTTCTACATGGCCATCATTTAATATTCTACGTACCTGTATGCTCCATATATTACCGGGTAATGTAGGTAATCAAGATTACAGGTAATATGTAACTTACCGTGCTAATGTAGCATATATCAAAGTTTCTTAAATATTAGCTAATGCTAATAATCTTCGATGAGAAGAAATTATAACTCTTACAATACCGCGTTAGTTTTCACGTTTCCTTAATCAATTGAATTTATCTATAGGTAGGGGTTGAGTCACTTGCTTAGGGTTTAGATTTCCCTAATAAATAGAAACTGTGTTAGGGTTGGGTTGGGTAATTTTTATTGAGCTTGGATTGGGTAATTTGCAATTACGTTTGGGTTGACAAAATTTTGTTAGGGACTAATAATATGGAAAGCAATTGAATTTATAGTTATGTTTGGGTTGACAATTTTGTGGTAGGGTTTAGATTTCTTAAATTAATTGAATTTATATATAGGTTTGGGTTGAATATGCAGTGTGTAGGGTTTAGTGGTTTTTTGGTTTGGGTTCTATTAAAAATGTATAGGTTTTAGCCTTTGTAATTAAGAATATTTATATTTAGGCTGGTTAGATGATATCAAGTCTTTTCATAATTTGTAACTTAGCTTGATAAAAGAGTTTTTAACAATCTAACAATCTATTGAATGCTTTCAACGACGTTCGGCATTGTTATCGTATTCACGGGAGTAATATTCAATAGTTTTAGTGATATCGACTAATATATATATTTTCGTAATTGTTTATTATTTATTACCGGGTTATGTAGGTAATCAAATTACATGTTATAGGTTACTTACCGTACTAATGTATCATATATCAAGTAACTTAAAATGTTAACGACAGCTATTAATCACCGATGAACAATGATTTGAATGCATATTTTAATTTTCAGTTTGGTAAGATATTACCGTGTTAGTGTTCAGGTTACCTTAATTAATTGAATTTTTATTTAGGGTGGGGTTGACTTATTTGGCTTGGGTAATTTTTTGTGGTTTGGGTTGACATAATTGTCTTTGGGTTTAGATTTTTATAATAAATTAAATTTATAATTATGTTTGGGTTGAGTATTTTGTGGTAGGGTTTAGATTTTTTTAATTAATTGAATTTATATTTAGGATTAGGTTGTTTCAATTACGTTTGGATTGACAATATTGTGTTAGGGACTAGTAATTTGCAAATCAATTGAATTTATAGTTATGTTTGGGTTGACAATTTTGTGGTAGGGTTTAGATTTCTTAAATTAATTGAATTTATATATAGGTTTGGGTTGAATATTCAGTGTGTAGGGTTTAGTGCTTTTTTGGTTTGGGTTCTATTAAAAATGTATATGTTTTAGCCTTTGTTATTAATCATATTTTTATTTAGGCTGGTTAGATGATATCAAGTCTTTTCATAATTTGTAATTTATCTTGATTAAAGTTTATTTAACAATCTATAGATTTCGTTATCGAATGCCTTCAAACCACCGTTTAGCACTGTTATCGAATTCACGGGAGTAATGCCTTCAAACCACCGGTTAGCACTGTTGGCTTGGGTAATTATTTTTTAGATTTGGGTTGACATAATTGTGTTTGGGTTTAGATTTTTATAATGAATTGAATTTACAATTATGTTTGGGTTGAATACGTTGTGGTAGGGTTTAGATTTTTTTAATTAATTTAATTTATATTTAGGATTGCCTTCTATTTAAGTGTCGCTCAAACCAAAATTATAACTAGCATTTGGGGACCAAGCATTTTCATTAATTAATAAGAACACATTGTTTATCTAAAAAATGTAGAACATTGTTTAGATAAACACAGAGTTAAAGTTGCCCCAACCGGGGTGATTACAGATAATTATACATTTAACCGGTAACATATTTGATACTATATACAAGGAAAATTACTGTCACCACAGTCTTCACTTCATCTGTTGTCACTACATAATCGAAACACGTATTGGTCTACCCTTCGCCGAAAAACATGATTGGCCCACCTATGGTCCATGTTTTCGGCATAGTTAGTAACCTGATATACATAATTCCCTCAAACTTTTTAAGCAATTAATGTTAGCTAAACTGGTCCCCGGCACGTTGCCCTGTTGTGACCGAGTGAACGGCATCTTGTGCATCTTCTCCGGGTTGTCCTCTGCGTAAAGTTAGAAGATTAAAAAAATGTTAAAGTATAAGTAAGTAATTATCTGCTAATAAATATTATAACATTGTTAACTTACCCTGATTTCTCCTCGAGAGAATAAACGTCGCTTCCTTGGGCTCCCTGGCGGCCTCCTTACAAAGGGAGGGGCTAACTTTCCACCACCTACATCACTGGGGGAGGGTGCCAAAGTTGCCATGTCGGGGACTGGCATTATCATATTCGCATAAGCAAACCTTAGATTTGGCACCGTATGGGAGACTCCCACTAAAGTGTCAACCCTTACTCCTTCTTTAATTGCCGCGGATATGGCATGGGAACAGGGGATCGTAAGTATCTGGAACTCGCGACAAGAGCATGTTCGCTCCCACAGGTTAACCACAAAGGCTGAGTCTTTAGCATCATGAAGCTCATAATGACCATCCCCTATCTTCATAACCATGAAACTTGACCCTTTCTCGTAGTTCTCGATGACCATCTCATTCACCTTTGGTGGTAGTATGTTCTCCTCACCCTTGCAGCCTCCCTCCTCAAAGCAAACCAGGTCACTAATGTGGTGCGGATTGTTTCAAGTATTGAGATTACCGGATAGTCTCTCGCCATGGTTAGATCGTTGTTGAGAGATTCAACAATGTTACTGGTCATCATGTTGTACCTTTCCCCAAAAAATGCGATCTGGTCCAGTGTTCAAACACTATTCATGTGAGGTAGTCTGCACAGGGTCCACTAATTCTCCGGATTTCAGCAAATAGCTTATTGAAATCGGTCAGCCTATACGCTCTTGCTGCGCTAGAAACAAGGCAACTAAGTGGTTCGGATTTGAAGATATCCACTATGTTTCTCTTCAGGTGCACAACACACGCAGCATGCGATGCCATAGGATAAACCTACATGTTGAAAGAACCTTAGTTAGTTCCAGATTTTCTTAACAAAAAAATACAGCTAACCAAATGTTTATGTGAATAACCTACTTATCGGAAATAAAGCAAGTTAATAGAGATTCAAGATAACCAAATATCCTTTTAACATACCAGTTATCAGATAAAGAATATATTATATGCTAATAATGTATCTAAGATTACGTATTGCACATTTTTCGGTAACCCAATAATCATTTAATAGAGCTACTAATTCGATATTGCCTCTGCTAACTTTTCCATGAACCAGCTCCATGCTTTATCGTTCTCGCTGTTTACGATCCCAAAAGCAATTGGGAAGACCTGGAAATTTGCGTCCTGTGCACTAGCCACAATGAGGCAGCCTCCATATCTTCCACGGAGATGTGTACCATCTATCACTATCACTTTCCTCATGAATGCAAATCCCTTAATAGAAGCAGCTATAGCAAAGAATAGGTACTTAAATCGCTCCACGCCCTCATCGTCTTTGTTTGTTTCTAAATAAACCAGCAAGCCTGTGTTACTTTCCAACAGAAGTTTGAAGTAAGGTTGGATTAACGCATAGCTTCCCGTAGCAGACCCCATCGCATTGTCCATTGCAATTTCCCTTGCCCTCCATGCCTTCCAGTAAGATACATTCAAGGTGAATTCTTTCCTCAGAATCTTCCTTAACTCATTGGGTCGTGGTCCCCTTCCCACGCCCACATACTTTGTTCGCATTAGCTTTCCTATAACCGCTGTTGAAGCCATCTTGTGGAAGTCACCTCTTGCATCCACGCTGCAAGTTTGTTGGAGAATAGCAGTACGAACCTCAAACCTCTCACTGTCTGTGAGTTTGGTTGCATACACTCTCCAGGGGCAAAAGCGGCTTACGCAGACAGCAGCAAAGTTATATGGGGTTGACCTGGCGTTAATGAAGTGGAACTTCCTTCTGATTGCATGGATCGCAAGTTTGGTAGTGCAATCCTCTTTGTCCTTGAACATTCGGCCGACGAATATATCATCTCCCTCGTAGTCAGCATCTTGGAGGGCCCTTTGGAGGTAGTCTGCAAAAATATACGTATAGTCAAATGAGTATATGTCACCTTTTTTCAAATTTTGAACGAAATATAATATTGTCGTATATCAGAAAATTTATCGCATAACTTTAATCTTTTTATTAATTCTATGAAAATAGTCGGTAAATTATCTATTATTGGTCACATAGTTAGTTATAACCCGTTATACTTTATTAATTAACTGTGTTTTAGAAATTACCTTCTTCGCCGGGGTCGTCGAAATATGGCGGTGCATCCATGTCGTACAAAACCGTCGAAATAGGTGTGTCGCGGACCCTTTCTCGAGTTATCGCTCTAACCGGTTCTCCCACAGATAACACTCCTGTTATCGGTATAACATCCATTGGAACTGATTCAATCATGATGCCCTTTCCCTTATCTGTAGGCTTGTTTGCTCGTGTGGGCTGGGCAGGAGTTACGCAAATAGGCCCGTCTGATTCCGAGTAATAATGGGCTATTATGTTATCCTCTAAGAAAGAAAGAAAAGGCAACTGTTTTAGTATCGACATAATAACATCCTTACGTAACTAAAATTTAAATTATCTTACCCATTATTTCGTCGTCATCTTCATCAGAAGGTAAATCGTCAGCCGAGAACGACATACTCGAACTGTGAGACGAAGGTGTTCTGAATGCGGAATCGCTTGATGAAACCGTAACAACGTTACGCTGGCTACTCGACCCCACAGATGCAGCTACATTTAGGTTAATGGCGTTGTGCTGGGCCGGAGGAATTGGTGCACTTTCTCCAAAGTCCAAGGCCCTCGCTGTCCTTATCCCATATTCATCAGCACCTGACTGCTTGTTTCCTAGGCATATCTGAGTTGCGCATACTTCTCTCCACATCTCCGCCTGATACTGCTTCTTAAAGATCTCATAATCCTCATCTGTGACGATGTCATCGAACCGCATCTTCTGTTTTCCTTTTTCTGTGGCCGTGGCTGATCCGCTCGCAACATCTTGTGTCTCACCGGGAGCCGATTGTTTTGCTGTTACCTTGTCCGGTTCTTGGTCCGTAATGACTATTTTCGATGGTTGCCTACTTATTTGGCCATATTTCCCTGGACCAGGGTCCACGAGCTTTTCTTTCCCTTTAACAGGCTCCGAACTTGGCGATGTATCAACAGGCTTTTCTTTCCCTTTAACAGGCTCCGAACTTGGCGCTATATCAACCAACATCTTAGTTAGCACACTATTCCAAACAGCTTGTGTCTCGGCACTATTCTAGTATCGGTCTGATATCTCGGCCGATGTACAATCCAGTGTGTTGAAAGCCCTTTTTTTGCGGGTCTTCTCCAACTGTTGTGATCTGGCTGGACTGGGTGACTTTGACACGGAGCTCCATCTCCTCTAAGTCAGCTCTTATAGCCATGAACAACGCCATGTCCTCGTCGGTGAGTATCTCTATTGGGTCCGCCCGTTTCCATTCGGGACCCATCATCCACTGTGGCCACTGGTAAGTAAGGTCGACTTTAACGGCTGGGCTAAGTGTTAAACGCGTCCGTACCGCATCCGTCACCGTTTTAAGATTGTCCCTCTCACGTACACGAATCGCCATACAGTACCCTCCGTATTCTGAGATATGCTCATAATTAATATCCTTCCTGGTTCATTTTCCATTCTCCGCGAACGAGCCTCACAATCAACGCCATCAGGTTCTGAAAATAAAACAAATAAATAGTTTGTTAGCTCTCTTTATCAACAGTTATCGATAGTTGTAACTTCATCAACTGCTAACTACAACTGCATTCAATACTATACAACCCAGAGAGGAAAAACCGTTGGTCACAATAAATCTTACCGTTGTCTCGATTTCTCTGTCTTTGTCGTTTTCTGTGAGTATTAAACGAGAAAGAAGACAAATGGTGTTAGAGGTTTTGGAGAGAGGTTGTTGAGGCAAACCAGTTATCAATGTAATAAATAAGCTGCAGGCCAAGGTTGCTTCTACCGAATCTATAGTCATGATTGGTTTTTGCCCAAAAATCTTGCTATCTCTGCAAACTTTATCTTGTAGGAGTCAGATTTTTTTGCAGAAAATCTTTATCTAGCGTAGGTACTATATTTAGCTTCTGACAGTTTATATTTTTTGTTAAATCGGTTTCAGGGCTACAAAAGTAACTTTGATAAGCCAAAGGAGAGAGATCTAATAAACATTTTATCAGACCTTATTTTTTGGTTTCGAGATTATTCACGCTCCCAAATTTAACAAGCCCAAATATATATGAACAAATAATTTATCATATTGAAGTCCTTGAAATGAATACTGTATCAAACTGAAGACAAAACACAATATATCCAGTTTCTCGGCGTTAATTTTTTAAATTATAAATGAATAATATATCAAATTGAAGTTCTCGTGACGAATTTCCAAGTCTACCTTTAAAATTTTGAAAATATAATGTACAAGAAAATTTACAAGGGCTTGTATTGCATATTAATTTATATTTTGTATGATTGATTTGTATTTTTTGAGGATGGATGGTAAAATTGCAAAAATTGGTGATTTGCAGGATTTTGTCCCCATAACTCTCTCCATAGCAATGTAATTACTAATGTTGAAGAATATTGCGAAAACTAATGTTGACGATCTAAAACTCTTTTTTTTTTCTTTTTTTTTGGTCAAACATCTATAACTCTTTAAAAAGTGAAAAATAGATTTCAACACATTTACAAAAGTAAAAAGCGTCCTGAAATAAGTGAACATCAAATAACTCATTAATAAAAAATTAAACAACACACCAAAATATATAATTCAATAGCTAAAATAAATAATTTGTCACAATAATCATTCACAAGTAAAATTAAACAACATGCCAAAATCGGGTAAAGGGTAAATTTCAACCTCAACAATTTCAAAAGTGTATTTATATACCTCAACTTTTATAACATGTAAATTTCAACATCAACTGAACATTATTTCAAATAAAACTACATGAACTATCAAATTTGTGCCAAAATCAACATTGACCGAGATTATATTGGTCAATTATGATGAGTCAGATACCATCTATACAGATTTTGCTGAGTCATAGGCCACATGTACAAATTTTGCTGAATCACCTGCCATGTCTCAAATATTATTTTATGTTTTAATTTAATTTTTTTAAAATTAAATTGTTAATGAACATGTTGTTTTAACATTGTGCAAAAAGAGAAATTTCAATTAGTTTTAATATTTGGTGTACAACTGAAATAATGCAAATGAGATTTTACGTTTTACCTTTGTAATATTTGGAAACACAAAACTAAGAACATATAAGATATTCAGCCAAAATCACTCACTAGTAAAAGTAAATAACGAGCCAAAAAGAAACTCTAAAATTAATTGAGATTGAGTCAATTAAGAAAATAAAAATTAATTAAGATTGACTTATTTGCAAAAATAAAACTAATTTAAGTTTGACTTAATCAAGAAAATAAAAATTAATTAAGATTAACTCAATTAAAAAAAATAAAAATAATTAAGATTGAGCCAAACACGTTAGTAAAAATTAATTAAGATTGAATCAATAGCGAAAATTAAATTTACTTAAACTTTTGACTCAATTAAAATTAATTAGTTAAAATAAAACTAACTAATTAATGGGAGAATTTCAAAAATACCTCTTTTCAAATACCACTTTTTAAAAATACCCCATTTTTAAACTTTATCAAAAAACCAATAAAAATGTTAAAAATATTAAAATTTATCCAAATGTTTTCCCCTGAGAACTAAAGTATATTCCAGATAGAGCCTGAACTTTTACCCCGATGTAGATATCTCTGAAAAAAAAGTTTGAATCCTATTTCCCCCGAAATAAAAGTTCTAAACCTCATTTTCCCTGAAACCAAAGTTCAAGATCTAATTATCCCCAGTTTTTGGTTTCCATTGGTTTATTGTTTACTTGACGAAACCAAACTTGTTTTAACTCGATTAAGTTTCAAAAAAACTAGAAATTTCCATTAGAATCCATCTCCAAATCCCCAAATTCCTTAATCCCTCACTTTAGATTAAACGATTGTGATGATTTCTGACAGAAATTTGTGCTTACTCTTCCTTGTCGCCTTTGAGCCCTTCCCCGTCGTCAATCCTTTATCATCCATTAGGATCAGTGAGCATTTCTCCATCAACTACTTTGAGTGTTATGAGAAGAGCTGAAGGCGAAAGCATTGAAACATTAAGCAGACACTACCATAGTATTTCAATGGAAACCGATCTCAATGACTTCTTTAACATACCTCTTTCTTCTGGTTATAAAAAGTTTGGTTTTTATCATACAATGTTTGGTTTTCTTTATCATATAATGTTTGGCTTTTGTCATACAATGTTTGGGTTTTAAGAATCTTGGCAAACAGAGAGTTGGTTCAACGTTCAAATAACATGAAGGTACCATACATTACTGAATTGAAAAGCAGAGTAAATTCTTTTTTTGAAAAGTTCTTTAGTATTGTTTTTGTTATGTATAAACAAAATAATTTGATTGCACATAGATATAAAAAGGCTATCTAGTATAATTCTTAAGTTCTTTTACTTTATGTAGTGTGCAGGGTCATGTTGAGAGTATAAAAACCTATCTAAATAGTCTTACTCATGAATTAACCAAATTCAGTCGAGTATATAGTTAGGTTGATATATATATGCCCATGATTTCAAACAATATGACATTTTTTGTCTGTTTTGATTTTTGTGTTAAACAATTATGTGTTTGTTTTCACATATATCAATACTTGCGCATATGTGAAAGTTTTTTTAATATAATTTTTTTCTCCATTATAATATAAATAGTTTCTATTATTTTTTTTGTCAACAAATTTAGAAGATACGTATAGGGCTTAAACTGTATTGTATTTTTCATTTAGTATGATTGATTTGTATTTTTTTTGAATGGGGCTAAAAAATACGTATAGGGCTAAAAAATAATGAATGGTAAAATTTAAAAGATTGGCTACTTGCAAGAATTTTTCCCCATATCTCTCTCCATAGCAGTGCAACTACTAGTGTTGAAGAATCTTACAAAAATAACATGATACTCAAAGTGACAAATATGTTGGCGATTTATAAATCTTTACAAAGTAAAAAATAGATTGTCAAGACAAAACCAAATGTAAACAGCATGCCGAAATATGCAAATAACAAATAAATCGTTATAACAAAAAACAACTTACAAAAATATATCAATATCTAAAATAAATAACTTGCCAAAATAACTGTACTCAAGTAAAATTAATTAACGTGCCAAAACCAATCACTAGCAAAAGTAAATAACGCGCAAAAAAGAAATTAACTAAGATTGAGTCAATCGCGAAAACAAAAATTAATTAAGATTGACTTAAATACAAAAGTAAAACTAATCAAGATTGAGTCAATCGCGTAAATAAAAATTAATTAACATTGAGCCAATAGCAAAATAATAATAAATTAAGATCTTACTTAAGATTACTTAAGATTGATTTTGGCAATCGCTAAAATAAAAATTACTTAAGATTGATTCAATAGTGGAAATAAAATAAAATTAATATTGAGTCAATTGCGAAAATCAAAAAAATTAATATTGTGTCAATCACGTAAATAAAAATTAATTAAGATTGATTCAATAGTGAAAATAAAAACTAATTAAGATTTTGAATCAATAAAAAAAAAAAAAATGACTCAATTAAGAAACTAAAATTAATTAAGATTAAGTCAATTGTGTAAATAAACATTAATTAATATTGAGTCAATAGCAAAAATAAAAATTAATTAAGATTGAGTCAAATAATACACAATGATCTTAACTTTATATATTTTTATTAAACTGCCTAAATAACACAGAGTTCATTCAAGTGTTTTGACTTCAAAATTTATAAGATATTTTATTAACAAAATAAGATTAAGGTAGGAGTATCATGTTTGTAATTCTTAAGCTATAAAAGGAAGCTCTTGCTCACTATCAAAGCTCAGAACCATCATATTCTAGTTTCTTAGACATTTTCTTCTTAAAAAGTAGAGTATTTTCTTTCTTTCGTTAACATTAAATTTTATTTTTTCTTTAATCGTAGTAAACTTTTATCTTTTTCCCCATTCTTTTTATCTAATAGATTATTTTTCCCACCGTAAGAAAAATTAGTTATACCTAAAAACATAACTTTGATATTTTGATGCAGATGAGTGGAGGCGACAATACCATTCCTCCCGAACCACGGCCCATGACTCAGGAGGCACCTGTTAATTCTTCCTTGCGGCCTTTGAGCCCTTCTCTATCTTCAATCCTTGATCATCCACTAGGACCAGTGAGCCTTTCTCCATCAACTACTTTGAATGTGAACAGAAGAACTCAAGGCGAAAGCATTGAAACTTAAGCGGACACTACAAGAGTATTTCAATGGTCACCGGTCTCAACAACTTCTTGAACATACCACTTTCTTCTGGCTATATTTCCTCTACCAGTTCGGTTGATGGAGATGACAATACTTTTGACCTCGGGTTTGCGGAGGACGTGTACACTGCTGATGAATTGGAGAAGATTTCAAAGTGTCCCAAACTTGCAAGGGTTCAAAATGATCCTAAGAAAGTCAGAAGGTTTGTGTGACTAAATTGCTAATCCTTCTTTTATTTTTCCATTTTTAATCATACAATCTTTGGTTTTCTTTATCATACAAACGTTTGGTTTTTAATCATACATTGTTTGGTTTTAAGAATTGTGGCAAATAGAGAGTCAGCTCAACGTTCATATAACAAGAAGGGACAACACATTACTGAATTGGAAAGGGGAACGAAAATTTTTGAGAAGGAGAATGCTTTAATGATTAATAAGATGACGATTTTGGAAGTGAGACATATGTCATATTGGGAACCATAAAATTTGTTATGTCTAAAGTGTTCATGTAAGGAAATTATTGAATGTATATTATTGTTGCATGCAGAAAGATAAAATAGTGCTGGATGATAAAAAGAAGGAATTCAAGATTAGACTTGAATCGTTGGAGGAAGAGGAAAAAATTCATAATGGTAAGTCATCTTAATTACTTCTATTGATTTTTTTGGGCAAGTTCTTTAGTAATGTTTTTGTTATGTATAAACAAAATAATTTGATTACATACAGAAATGGAAAGGCTAAAGGCAACAACAACGTTGACTGAAGAAGTGAGTGTAGAAGCCCAATTGATGAAGGTGGTACAAGCTGATAACAAACGGTTAAGTGTAGAAGTCCAGCAGGTGAAGATGTCAGTAAGTGAAGTGATGCAAAGCCACAACCTGTTTGAGGGATCAAACAAGCATCAAACTGATCCAAACGTGCTCCATCAACTCAACGTCCAATCAGCAAAAGACTAACCCTTGTTTTTATGGAAAAACTAATTAAAGGGAGTTGAGGTGATTTTGGAAATCATGTGGGATCAAGGATTGAAGTGATATCTAGTATATTTCTTAAGTTTTTTTTTACTTTATGTAATGTGCAGAGTCATGTTGAGAGTATAAAAATCTATCTATATACACTTGCTCATGAAATAACCTAATTCAATCGAGTATATAGCTAGATACATATATATGCCCATGAGGTTTCAAAATATGACATTTTTTTTGTTTTGTTTCTTGTGTTAAAATATTATGTGTTAGTTTTCTCATATATCAATACTTGCACATATGTGCAAGTTTTTTTAAATAGAAATTTATTTCTCAATTATAATATAAATCGCTAGTAATAATTTTGTTTTTGTCAACAAATTTAGAAGATACGTATAGGGCTTAAACTGCATAGTATTTTTCATTTTGTATGATTGATTTATATTTTTTTGAAGATGAATGGTTGTTAAAAAAAGAACAATGATAAAATTTTAAAACTTGGCAACTTGCAAGAATTTTCCCCCATAACTGTCTCCATAGCAGTGCAACTACTAGTGTTGAAGAATCTTACGAAAATAACATGATATTCAAAGTGACAAATATGTCGGCGATGTATAACTCTTTACAAAGTAAAAAAATAGATTGTCAAGAGAATACAAAAAGTAAACAGCATGCCGAAATAACTAAATAACAAATACCTTGTTAGTAAAAAAAGAAAAAACCTACAAAAATAATTCAATAGCTAAAATAAATAACTTGCAAAAAAAACTAGATACAAGTAAAATTAAATAATATGCCAAACCTACTCACTAGCAAAAGTAAATAACGCGCTCAAAAGGGGTATATCAAAAGGGGCATTTCTCAAAAAAATTCTTGATTTAAATACAAAAATATAACAAATCAAGATTTAGTCAATCGCGTAAATAAATCTATATTGACATTGAATCAATCGCAAAAATAATAATAAATTAATTAGTTTTATTTTTTCAATTGATTGAATTTTAATTATTTTTATTGAATCAAAATCTTTAGTAAATTTAATTTTCACTATTGATTCAATCTTAATTAATTTTTATTTACGCGTTTGACTCCATCTTAATTTTTTTTTTCAATTGAGTTAATCTTAATTAATTTTTATTTTCGCAATTGACTCAATCTTAAATTAGTTTTATTTTTGCAACTGAGTCAATCTTAATTAATTTTTATTGTCTTTACTGATCAATCTCAATTAATATTATTCTATTAGGCGCATTTTTTTACTTTTTCCAATGAGCGATTTTGGCATGTTGTTTAATTTTATTTGTGAATGGTTATTGTGGCAAGTTATTATTTTAGCTATTGAAGTATATATTTTGCTATGTTGTTTAAATTTTTACTAATGAGTTATTTGATGTTCACTTATTTTGGCAAGCTGTTTAATTTTGGAATTGTGTTGACAATCTATTTCACAGTTTTTAAAGAGTTATAGATCGTCAACATTATTTTTCACTTTGACTAACTTGCTATTTTCGCAAGATTCTTCAAAATAAGTAATGTCATTGCTATGGAGAGAGTTATGGGGACAAAATCATGCAAATCACCAATTTTTGCAATTTTACCATTCATCCTCAAAAACTACAAATCAATCATACGAAATAAAAAATAATATGCGCTATAAGCCCTCTATGATTCGTCTAAATTTTCTTGTACATTATATTTTCAAATCCTTAAAGGTAGGCTTGGTTATGTTCCTTTTTGCCCACAACAACTACACTTATGTCTCTTTGACCCTTGTGATATTTGTGATGATTTTATTTTGTCTTCAACTGTTTCACGTCTTTGCTTTCTTTGTCTACCTAGATGTCTTCTTGTTTCTCGTGGTCGTACGATTGCATCTTCAACATGTATTAGGACACCTCATTCTTGTTCGGGAAAACCTATTGGGTTAATAGTTTCCTCGTAATGCGATCTCCATGTTGTATTGGTATAAACATCATCATCATAAGGATATAGATCTTTGCCTATATCAAAAGCTCCTTTGATTGCGTGTGTGCAAGAAACTTTTCTTATGTCAAATTTTCCACATGAATATGTTCTTTTTTCTAAATCAACAACATACTCTTCTCCATTACCTTTAACCAGCAACGCATATCTGGTAATCGGATATGCTTTGAAATATTGACCTTTCTCTATTCTTCTTGAAATCTTTTTCTCCACCGCAACAGTTAAAGGATCTTTATGCTTTTCACTTATTCTCTACTCTAATAAAATCATCGTGTTAGAATTTCTTTGATGGTATCTAACAAAGGAATTATAGGATACTCTCTAGATGATCTCAAAGCTACATTCATCGATTCAGCAGCGTTTTTGGTGTTAATATCATATTTATAACAAGGAAAATGACTGCGAGCCCATTTTTCACATCAGCATCCTCTAAATAACTTTCCAGTCAAGGATTAATACTGTTAATTCGCGCAAAATGTTTCTCAAACTCAGCAACTCTATAAGCTTTAGAGGCTTTTGCAACAATACCAGCCACACATTTCCCTTCATTATATGTTATCACATTAGTAATCAAGTGGTGGATGCAAATACCATGTTTAGCCAAAGAGTAGATGTTTCCAATCGATTTACCAATGGACATATGTATATGATACAAAAAATAAACCTTCTTCATCCACTATAACCATCTTAAGTTGCATAAAAAACCACTCCCACTAACAATCATTCTCAAATTCAGCAATTCCAAATGCGATTGGATACAAATTAGTTGTAGAACTCCTTTGTATTTGCTCTTCAAAAATATTCTGTCAACTACAATCACTTTCCAAATTGCCTTGTATAACCCTCTTATTGATTGACCAAAAGAAATAAATAGATATTTGAATCTACCATCGCAATCAATTTCATAGTTCGTATATGTACCATGATTCTTTTCTTTTAACATGTGCAAACATTTTGGTATCTTTTTTTGTGCACTCAGAGTCTTTATTCATATTAGAAAGATACAAGAAGGTAGAGCATATTCGAACCCACCCAAATAGCAAGCATATTCCTCAACCAGTGTTCACCAACCAGCTCAACCTACTACTCCATCTCGACCTTAGGTTACTCTCTCTAATTCTCAGCTATCTTCACTCTTAAACTCATTGTCACTTTCCTCTATCTATTGGATTTTGTATTTGTAGTGTAGATACATGAACTTGATGTTATCTGGATTTTGTACCATGTACTCTTTCCTTATCTAATGTTATAATGAATGTTTTTGGATTTAATAGTTTATGAATGTTTTTGGATTTAATAGTTTATGAATGTTAAGTTTATGTACATAACAAATAGGAACCAAAAACAACAACATGAACCAAATACAACCATTTCGAATACGAACCAAATACAACAATATTCGTATAAATACAGCTTTTATTAGTCGCGAAATAGTCGTAACATAGTCACATAACAGTCGCTAAATAGTCACTATATGTAGCGACTAATTAGTGACTACTTCCAACAATCGCGATATAATCGCCTATTCGTCGTCATATAGTCGCAAAATAGTCAACAAAACACTAAGACTAAATTACGACTACACTGAGCCAACACGTAGTACTTGTGATTCAGTCGTAACTTAGTCGCCAATAAGTCAGTACAGTTTCCTACTATATAGCAACTATGTTGTGACTGTTCATAATAGTCGTAATATAGTCGTCAAATTGCGACTATCTTACGACTACAGTGTTTAGCGACTACCAAAATGCGACTACACGTTTTAGTCGTCATATAGTCGTACATTATGGAATAGCGACTATTGCGCGACTATTGTTGTAGTCGCAGTTTGCCTGTTTTGTTGTAGTATTGGAAGAGGCTTGTTTTATTCTGAAAAATATGATCTGGTTTTAAAACCATTTACATATTCAGACTAGGGAGCTTGTACTGATACATAGAGGTCAACATCCGGCTATTGCATTGTTTAGGCGACTCCCTCATCTCATGGAAATCCAAAAAGCAGCCAACAACTTCTCATTCATCTGCTGAGTCAGAAGTAAAGCAATGGCTTATGGTGTTGGTGAACTTAAGTCATGAACGTCATCTTCTTCTTGTTCTCCGATTCTCTGAGAGGTTGATTATACTGATCAATATAATCAACCTCGTTCCTAAAAATATTAAAAATATGTATATTAACTAAATTATATATTATAACAAAATATGATATATTTTCCTAAATTCATTTATGCTATTTTCAAAAATTATTTAAAATTCAGTTAATTAAATTTAATTACAAAAATACATTTTATACACTTAACAATAAATGAATTAATTAACAAGCCAAAAAACTGATGGGTACGTATAAAGCTATGTTCCTCAAAAATTGATTCGTTTTCGGTCGGTAAAAACAGTCGGTACTTCGGTCAGTTACTCCATTGTTTTCTTGTAGTGCAAGTTATTATCCGCATATGAATTTAAGTATATGATAATATATGGAGTTATAAAATGTAGTTAGTTTGGATGTTGTTTATGAAGGAAAAATTAATTCAACTAATATGAGTAACTTTATCAATAAGCAACAAAGACCAGCTTCAGTGGTGAGTTTTAGTGGATTGTTTAAGTTGTAAGAGCATGATTATTTGTGGGTTCTTAAATTTTGTTATTAGAATAGTTTATTATTAAAAATGAAAAGTCAAGAGTTAAGAGTTGTATTATGAAACTAAATTAACAATTTTAATTTTACAATAATTATTGCAAATTATCTTTTTTAAAACATACATGAGATACAATTTATAACATTAAAAACATAAAGAAATGTTGAAGAAATGTTGAAGAAATGTTGAAGAAATGATGAAGAAATTTATAACATTATGTTTTTAATGGACCAGTGGAAAATAAATAAATGCAAAAATAAGATAAACCGGTCTAAAAGTTAAAAAAATGTTGCTTATGTAGGTCACGGAAGAATCGCATAAGTAACGTGACGTGGTTTAATTTAGTTGGTTGATGAGTAAAATACTTAAAAAAAAAATGATTTTTTCCCATTTTTCTCCGACAAACAGTACTTTTTTATAGCTCCTCTCGTAGAAATGGTATAAGTGGACACCGTTTACAACTTGATCTCATTCCGTGCAAGGTTGCTTAATTGTTCGAAAAATCTAGTCTAACTTCATAACAGTGATTGTTCTTAAAATACTGAAAACACTCACTACTCAACATAGACTTGTTATATCAGTGTAAACACACGTAAGTCAGAACCGACCAATTTGGAGAAAGTACAAGGCACGTGGACTCTGTTGTTCACAACAGCATATGAATTTTTTTAACGATACAATTTTGCGAACCTCAAAAAGTGACATTAAAAAGAAAATTAAAAGATTGAAGTTCGAGAGCTTCCTCTCTCTTCTCTCTCTCCTATTTTTCAGAAAGAGTAAAGCTTATTTTCTTCTCCGATTTAAAATCGGATTTTGTTCTGTTTATAGCTCCGGTATACTACCGGTTTTAGTTTTCCAACTTTGTTTGGATCTTTCTCCGACTTTTTGTCGGTTTTGTTTGTGTGTTTTTAGGTTATGTAAAGCCTTTTGCTTGTTCTTCAAATCAACACTTCTATGTCTTTGAGGTGTTAGATCCTCGGAGTTTGACGGATTTTGTTGGTTGTGCGCTTGATTCATCGTCCAATTGTGGTAAATCCACGCTATCCCATGTGGAAATAGCTTAGGCGATGGTTCACGTTGGTCGATTGATTTCAAGTTGTTGCAGTTCGATTGAAACGGAGTATGTAGATTTGGAGTCCTTGTCGTGTTTTGATAGTTCTCTGAAGAGTGCTTTGATTCAATTGACTGTGGAAGAATTTCTGTTAACTAAGCAATATCCTGTCAGTTACTTCTGGTGACTATTAGCAGAAGGCGTTCGAGTCGGTGATCGAAGAAAGTAGTTAGTTGCTGACGAAATTACTGGAGAAGAAAAGTGAATATAAACGTTGATGAAGGTGATTTCGATCGTTAGATGCATCTTGGCTGAGATGACGGCGATGAGTCTTTACACGTTCCACAACAAACCCTAGACTACTCTTTAGTTGCAAATCTTGTTTGGGTCTTTGTTGGACTTTTATTTTGTGTAAGTGGGCTTGGGCTTCGATCACTTTTTGTACTCTTTTTTAAAAAAATCAATGAATTAAAGTTGACGATAAAAAAAAAAAAAAAAAATTAAAAGAAAAGAACAAATTTTAGGAGGCTACAAAATGAATGTAAGAAAAAGCCTCACGTGCCATGCAGAGGATCCAATGTCAACGTTCGTCTTTTTCTTCTGCCGCAATTCTCTGTGTAGACATTTTTACTTGAACAAGATTATTATAGAGTCATTTGGAAACATTATTATGACATTTTACTTTAGTTATATCCTTATTTTTATATATATGTGGTTTGGTTTGAGTTATACTGAATATACATTTTATTTATAACGTTTGTGTAGGTTGAATAATTTGGATCACTACCAATTTTAAGATTGTTATTGTAAGTTTATTTCCCTCCATTACGGAATCCGAAATGATCTGTAAAAATTTTGGATTTGTAAAGTTTTTAATTTAATGGATAAACTCGAAAATAAGTCGATAGATTTCGGCAGGCCCAGCTCAACAGGGGTGGACAAAAGGGCAGTGGTCTATAGGCCCGAGTACTTTTTAAAAATATTTCTAAGACTAAAGGTCCATTTTTGTTGTAAAAATAGTAAAATAGGAGACCAAAATAATATTGGATCCATATAATATGATCCATTTTCGTTTTTTCTTTTGTGAAATATCTTTAAAACATGTTTTATCGGCCCAAAAAAAAAATGAATCTCTTTAGTATAAATTAGATTAAAGGCCAAATTTTATTTTTTTTGTCCATGGGCATGCCAAATTGTTGAGCCGGGGCTGGATTTCGGTTATAATTTGTGAGTTACTTTGTTGTTTATGCTTAATTACCATTATATATAACATATACTATATATTTTTTTGTATATATATTTCATATTAACATATATATTTATCTAAATTCAGTTTGTATTCAGTTTACCTCAACAAGTAATCTTTTGGTCCAATGTTTTCCTCTTGTAATCTAAACATTCACATTTAAAAAGTGGTCACCACACTATGATCAAGTCTCTTTAATTCTGCTCTCGATCTTAAGCTTTTTATTTGAAGTAGTAGCGTAAGTTTCTTTAAATTAACATATTTAATACATGTTGTATACATATTAACATATTAAATTCCTTTTAAAATACCGTACAAATACAAATACAAATACAAATACAAAGTCTTTATACTTGTTGAGCTTAGCAAAACATTTGACGGATCCCAATGTATGACGCTCAAATGTTTTCGTGTCGATGAAGCTTAAATGGGTTATGGATAATGAATTCGAGTATTGCTGGTCTTCGGTTTATACACAAATTTGTATAAACGAGTGTACGAAAAAAATTAACAGAATATAAGCTCATTGGTCCGTTTTTCTTTTTTTTTTCTTTTTGTTTTTTTCATTAAAGTAACTGCAAATAGCTCAAGTAAGCCATTGTAACGGACAATTGTTATCAAACTTAACTAAGTGTGGGATGGAACGAACATGTCGAGCCAAAGAGTACACTTTTACATTCAGATTCCGAGAAATAAGAGATAAAGAAAAGGTTGAGAATTCTTCCCGATCATCGTTGATATCCTCCAAGTACACAGAAAAAGCCGGCCACTCCGAAGGCGAAGAAGACACCATCTTCACCAGGTCAGAACAGTCGGTCAGAAACATAACGTTTCTGAAGTTATATCCAATCATACATCTCATCGCTCACACCAGTGCTTCTACTTCAGTGTGTAGAGGAGATAGACTTCTACGCACATTCGAGGCTCCCATCCTTGGCGCATGCTCCTGAGCGTGTTGACAATACCATCCCAAGCCCGCGTGTCTGTCTGTATCCTTCCAGGAGCCATCTAATTGGTCCGTTCGTTTCTCCATTTTGCATCTTCATCCAAATAGTCTATTTAAATGATTCATCTATCTGGAGGCTAAATGACTAAAATACCCATGACTTGATCTAATATTTTTTTTCATATTAATGTTAATCATAATAATTTTAATTATTAATCTAAAATATATATACACCTTAAAAAATTATAAAGGAATATTTAGACATTTTAAATTTCTAATTTTATAGAATATAAATTTTTGTAAGAGTTAGAATATTTTGCGCTTTTGCCTGGAAAACGTAATTTTGGGTTTTTGGCGGAAAATGTTTTTTTACGACTTTGATTGGAAAACGTAATTTTGCGTTATTAGCGGAAAAATGTGATTTTATATTTTTGGCAGAAAAAAGTGTTTTTGTGGTTTGAGTAGAAAACATAATTTTTGTGTTTTTGGCGGGAAAACGTGATTATGTTTTTTTGGCGGGAAAATGTGATTTTACATTTTTGCTAGTCTAGAGAATTACATAATGCTTTTGCTCTCACTATAATCACTTTTAACGATCTATATATGTCTTTCTTCCCCTAATCTTATACGTTTTCGTCTAGGAAATCAATTTGTAAATAAATTTTAGTGATTCATTGATCTCTTATGCATCATCGACCCCATAATTTTTAACTATGTTTCTTGAAGATCCAAGAATAACATAGATCATGTATCAAAGAAATAAAACTTCAGAAGTAAGTCAGAAGGAATAGATGCAGATTTGACAGAGTTCATGAGGTAAGACAAGAAGTGAAGCAACAGTCAAAGAGTAAAAGACAAGCTAAGAAGCTTAAAAACGAAATCACCTAGGTCGATAATTAGAAGACACGAAGCAAGGTGGAGTATCTAGAACACTTCCTTAAAGGAACCAACAAGAAGAATTTTAATTTCCTAAATTAGTAAAGAGAAAATTAACATATTCCTATTGACAAGATTTAGGGAATTGGCCTATTGTGCGAAAATATGCTATTCATATAAATAGGAGAGCTGAGGCTTGAAGACTGTTAAGCACAATCAAGAAAAAAGAATTCATATCAATTAAGATTTAGCTTCTAAGAAAGAGAGCTATTATCTTAAAGAGGGCATAGGGTTTTGAGCGAGAAGTTCTAGATCGAGTTGTGATCTAGAAACTTAAGATTGAATGATTAAAAAATTTATAGAGAGAAAGAAACCCTGTTTTATTTCATGATTTAGGAAGTAAAACAGGGTTTCTCAAAAAGTTCTTTATTGAATAATAGAAACTCTTACAAGATTCTTTTTCTCTGCAAATTTTCTATTGTTATAGTGTCAGTTGACTATACATCAGGCACTTTTCGTGTTGTATCAATAGCTCTGGTTTTATACTAATAGCGCTACATTTCCAATTGTTATCAGAGTTGCGCTTGTTAAGGTTACTACGGATGAGATCCTGTGGACACTATGGAGAGCTATCAAGAACTTTTGAACCACTCTAAAGTTGTTGTAGATGACGGAAAATACGGTTTTTTGAAGTCAAGGATAAAGTCAGTTATCCGAGGAATTGATGCTTTTGCGTGGAAAGCAGTGTTGGAGAAGTGGGATGAGCCAAAAATTAGAGGTGAAGATGGTGTTATGGTCAACAAGCCTAAGGATGATTGGACTGATGATGAGTTGAAGAAATCTAAGTATAATGCTAGATATCTAACAACTATACATTGTAGTGTTGGAAGAAAGCAATTTGGGTTAATTCAAGGATGTGAAACTATCAAAGAAACATGGGATATTCTTCAAACTCACTTCGAAGGAACAACCAAGGTTCAAAGTTCGAGAAAAGATATGTTGGATTCTAAATTCGAGAATTTGAAGATGGAGGAACAATAATTAATCTCTGACTTTAGCTTTAAACTCAGCTCACTTCATCAAAAAGCTCTACTACTTGGAAAGAAATACTAGGAAAATAAGTTGGTTACCTTAGGTGTCTTCATGCAAGATTCATGGCGTATAAAAATGCTTTGAATGTGTTATCCAACACACACATTCTTAGCTTCGGTGAAGTTGTTGGAATGTTACAAGCACATGAGATGGAGCTTGTAGGTGTTAAGAAGCCAAGAAGTATCGCACTAACATCATGTGAATACGAAGAAGTAGATGACCCCTGTGAGCTTGTTGGTAAGAATGTTTGATTGGGTTTTGAAAAATTCAGAGCAAGGGCAAAATTCAAGAAGATTTCGCTCTGGAAAAAGAAACTTTGAAGAAAATACGAACACTAAGAAGTCGGGCATGCAATATCATGAATACAAGGAATTTGGTCATTTCATCAGAGAATGTCCCATTATCAAGAAGTGTGAGGCTAAGTGTTGTAAGTATAATGGAATCAGACATACTGAAAAAGAATGTGCGAATAGTTCAAGAAATCCGAAGGACAGATGCATGATGGGTGTTGAAGAAAACTCGGATGGAGATATAGAAAAAGAGATTCTCAATTTTGTTGCCTTAATGGACATAGCTAAATAATTAGTGTGATTTAAATTGTAATCATTAAAATTGTAAAACTCTAGACCCGTCTAATGAGAAATTGAAAAGAAAAAAATTATGGGCCTGTTCGTTTCATCGCCGCAGGTCCCTGCGGCTGCGGCGGCGTTTGGTTGCTGCAGGTTACCGTAGCGGCGAACGCAACGTTCTGCGATTAAAAATTTTGAACGTCGATTTAAATTAGTGGCTAAAAACGTTACGTTCGCCGCAACTGCTACCGCTGCCGCAACCGCTTGCGGTGACCAAACGAACATGCCCGATACCTATCTTTTTATAAATATAAAAGTAAGGAAAAAAAGAATTATAACGAACATAGAAAAATAAAAGAGCTAGGCCTTTGCTAGTTTGGACCTATTCTTATGTACATATATGCATGTGTTATGTGTATAAGATTATAAAGCAGGAATAGGATATAGAATAAGATTTACAAAGATGATGGTCAATATTGTAAGGGGTGGGTGGGAGGTCAATGGTCAAAGATCTATAAAGATGATGATGATGATGATGATGAGTTTTGGGGTGAAGCGAAGAGAACAAATAGCGTGCCGCACGAGGGGATCTCTCTGCCATTCTGACTCAGCCTCACACTTCCTTCTCTGTTCTTTATGATACTTTTTTTTTCTTTGCCTATGAAGCACATGTCGTCTTACTCTCTAAATTTAGCCTTAATTGTATTATCATTTTCTAATTATAGTAATATATAGACATGCATTCGTAAAGTATCCCATAAATATGTATGTGACTAGGAAAAGTTTTATATGATATTTTTGCTTTTTACGTACGTTTTCTTTTTATAAATATAAAAAGTAAACCAAGAAAAAAAAACATAGACAATTCAATTTTGTATGGTTTGGTTTTCTTTGGTTTACGGGTTTTGGTTTTGTCAAAACTTAAAGCATATAAAAGTATAAAACTATATGTAGTATATATATATATATACTGCATATAGTTTGGTTTAATTTGGTTACATTTCCGTTTTTATTTTAGTTATTTATAAGAAAGACAAAAAATTTTTTTAAAGAAAACTGAATGTTTAGTTGAATTATTGATAAAGTGTACATTAAAATGAAATCGAGACTGAGCTTTGATAGGGTCTTAGGGCAACATTAAAGGTAAGATCTTAAGTGTAAGAATTACACTAGAAGCTATCTTATGTAAGATCTTCTAGTGTAATTCTTACACTTAAGATCTTACCAATAATAATGGTCTTATACAATGGTCTAAACAAGCTACATGCATGGTTAAAAAAATTTAAAATAAAAAGAATATGACCGATAGAACTTTAATAACGAATTCGGAAAATAACAAAAACCTTAAGAACTTTAATTATGTGGGGATGTCTGTGGAGTCTCTTGAGGAACTGGTATCGTTTAGATGTTCGACGAGGGAGGAGATAAAAAAGGTTCTGTTATCTGTGCCTTCGGATAAGTCACCAGGGCCAGATGGGTTCTCAACGGAGTTTTAAAAGCCACTTGGGAGAGAATTCATCATAGCAATCCAGTCTTTCTTTGCTAAAGGTTTTTTGCCCAAAGGCATAAACTCTACCATTTTAGGTTTGATACCGAAGAAGAAAGAAGCAAGGGAGATGAAAGATTATAGACATATATCTTGCTGCAATGTCCTCTATAAAGTGATCTTGAAAATTATTGCAAATAGGCTGAAGAGGTTGCTACCACAATTCATAGCCAGGAACCAGTCAGCTTTTGTCAAAGACATATTGTTAATTGAAAATGTATTATTGGCAACTAAACTAGTTAAGGATTACCATAAAGACAATATTACTGCAAGGTGTGCTATGAAGGTTGACATATCGAAAGCGTTTGACTCTCTCCAATGGTCTTTCCTAACAATTGTTTTAACGGCTATGAACTTTCCTAGGAAATTTATTCACTGGATTTCTCTCTGTGTCACCACAGCTTCGTTTTCAGTGCAAGTGAATGGTGAGTTGGCTGGTTTTTTTCAAAGTAATCGGGGAGTACGAAAAGTCTATCCTCTTTCTCCATATATTTTTGTCATTCACATGAACGTAACCTCCAAGATGTTAGATAAAGCTATTGATGCTAAAGATATGGGTTATCACCCTCGTTGTAAATCGCTTGGCTTAACACATATTTGTTTTGCGGATTATCTTATGATTCTTACGGATGGTAAAATAAGGTCAGTTGATGGTATCTATTTGCAAACTCCTCGGAAATAACTATGAGTATGGAAAAAAAACGTTATAAATTGCTGGGCTTTTGACTCGGACACGACAGTTGATGACTACCCGTTATCCGTTTGGTATAGGCACACTCCTGATCCGATATTTGGGTCTTCTTCTTGTTACCAAGCGGCTTACTCCTACCAATTATGCTTCTTTGATTGATCAAATAAGGTGTCGAGTGGGAACATGGACTGCCAGATTTTTATCTTATGGAGGAAAGTTAAATCTCATAAACTATGTTCTATGCAGCATCACCAATTTCTGGATGAGTGCATTTCGATTACCCCGAGCATGCATTTGTGAGATTGATAAGATATATTCAGCTTTTTTGTGGTTGGGACCATCGTTGGACACAAATAAGGCAAATGTATCGTGGGAAGACGCGTGTAAACCAAAGCTTGAAGGGGGACTTGGAATCAGATCTTTAAAAGAGGGAAATGAGGTATGTATGCTAAAGTTGATATGGCATCTCAAATCAGCTAGTGACTCGCTTTGGGTACAATGGTCAAAGGCAAACCTTCTAAAAAAGGAGTCATTTTGGTCAATCAAATTAACCTCAATGCTAGGTTCTTGGATGTGGAAGAAGCTGTTGAAATATAGAGAAAGGGCAAAACATTTTTACAAGGTTGAAGTCCAGAATGGAAGGCAAACTTCTTTTTGGTTTGATAACTGGTCGAGTAAATTAAAGGATGAGACTCAGGAAGTAGTGCAAAAAAACATCAAAATCGTAATGTTGGGAGGGATGATGTCGTTTTGTGGAGAGGTAAGGGGGATGTCTTTAAGACCAGCTTCTCCACAAAAGATACTTGGAATCAAATAAGATGAAGTTCGAAACAGATTGCTTGGTACAAAGGTGTTTGGTCCGGAATTGCCTCACAACAGGAGACCGCATGTTGTAGTGGAACAATGGCTCTAAGCCGATGTGTGTACTATGTTCTACATGCAGTGAGACTCGTGACCATCTGTTCTTCGCCTGGAAATACTCCTCAGAAATCTGGCAAGCTCTTGCTAAGAATGTCTTCAGCACTCGTTTCTCACATGTTTGGTTTGAGATAGTGGAGTATATCTCGGAAACTCACCCCGAATAGAGTTCAGAGCTTCATGCTAAGGTACTTGTTTCAACTACCAACCCACTCAGTATGGAGGGAGCGAAATTCTCGTCGCCATGGAGACGTTCCTACCTCTGCAAGTACGCTCATCACTTGGCTCGATAAATAGATGCAAAATCAGATTATGACAATCAACTCAACGGGTGATCAACGTTATAACATAGCTTTTCAATCTTGGCTAGCATCAAGACTTTAAATTCCAAATAATTCATAAGCTTTTGTAATTTCCTAAGGTTTACTAGTGATCATCTTCAAAAACAGCGGATGTAAAAAGTTATATTTCTTTAGAATATAATTTAACATTTAAGAAAAAAAAAACCTTAAAGAAATTTCTTCTTCTTTACTTTCTGGAAAACATAAAGTAACTATATACCATAAGAGCATCAAGCAAGGTTTCAGCCTTAACAAAACAAAGAATAATAAATATCCAGCGATCTTAGATTATCTCTCTCATCGTCGCCATGATCCCAGCTCACACTTTACTGTACCTGCACTACAACAAGAAGAGATGCATGAGTAGTGAGTCAATTGTCTCATCTACAAGCTATACACACAAGCAACGAGAAAGCAACCATGTATAGAACATAAACAAATGTACAACCAAACTAAACATCCAATGACACCTCCAACACACATGCATGTACATCATCACAAAACAAGTCACTCAATTCCAATCGCTTAGATAAGCTCATGATCACACACTTACCTTAACAAGGTGATTGGTACAACAAACACAACCAGGAGAGACTCTTCTAAAGACTGAGTGAGCCCAGCAATGCCCTACAACAAGCAACACAAACAAAAGCAAACTTGAAGCAAACTGGACGGAAACAGTAGAAAATACAGTCTCATAGATAAAACCCTAAACTGGAAACCAATATCGTTAATTTTTAAAACCCTCTAGTGGAAACCACGCCATGGACGGCACTTAATTTCCCACAATATTTCATGCCCATCAGGTAATAGGCGAGATCAAGATCCCACTTTTAACCTCTGCTGGTCCCAATTCGCGTCTGAGAGAAGTGTCTCACGAAACTGTAAATAACTCACAGAGTTTTAATCCAAATTCACTTCTGTAAAAAGAAGAATCAAGGTACAAAATTAGGTACAACAATACCAAATTTCATTACCTTTGGGTGTGATTTCACTTTTGTAAAAATTAGAATCAAGGTACAAACTTAGGTACAACGCTACCATATTTTATTACCTTTGGGTATGATTCAACACATCGAAACCCTTTCCTCCCAAGAAATGACGATTCTGCTTCCTTTGCCTTATACACCAAAGCAAAGCATGCTCTATTTCTCACAACTAAAAGAGTTCTACTCTCTTTTTCGTTTATGCAGGTCAAGTTAATCAGTCAGGAGGGCGTAACTTTGATAAAAATAGGGAACTAAACCTGGATTTATCTAAACCAACATTAATTAAATTATCTTTTGATTTAATTAGTAAATCAACCATCTTAATAAATCAGCCGGAATTAAATGTTCCATTATTTTCTCAAATGACTCCACCTCAATTCCCAACATGAACTCAAATGTTCCATTATTTTCTAGAACACATGCATTACATGGCTTTTGAGAACACTCTCACTTATGCGGATCGAGGTAATGAAAGAGGCGATAATTACAATTTTCACCAACTACATCCACCTTAAGTCGTTGGACGTAATCGAATGTTGTATGGATGGTATATTTAGTCGTTGAAGCTATACCAAATGCCATATAAATGGTATACTAAGCATCCATGCTAATAATGCGAGACCCTGGTTTACTAAGAAGTTCGAATGAATTGATTTTAGCCACCTATGTCACTAAAGTGCATTTATCTTCAGTCAAAATTCCTGACAAACCTCCATGTTTAAGGGTGCTTATGCTAGAGTAGCCTAAAGATGGATGACCTTCTGGGAAGTGATTGTCGAAACTGTGTTAGTGAGGCTAAAACACAGGGAAATAACATGTGGTGGTTTGTAGGGTCAGTAAACAAGTCTTTAAAGCCTCCAAGACGTAGCTAACCGGTTGTCGAATATGGGTGGATCCACGGACTATGGCTGGAGCCATGCCAGGACATGGGGCCCACTAAGAGAATTGGGCCCATGAACCGGAAGAGGACATGGAGCCCACTGAAAGAGGTGATGGTCAGGGCGTTATTAGTAGTATAAGAGCGGAACCAAGACATGTGTAGAGTAGCGGGCTCACACCATCACAGGGGTGACGGTCTTGGTGCGCAATAAGGATGCTGCAGTTTGTTAGTTAGGGATAATTGTTGTACATTAAATAAATATTCTGAAGGATTGTTAGAGAGTTTCATGTAATCTTGTGGATTGTTAGAGAGTTTTCAAATAATCTCTCTACTTTGATGATACTTTTCATGACTTTGTTTTCTAAAGAAAGTGTTTTAAATCATAAACCAATAACATCAAAATTTAATTTATGGGAAATTGGAAATAAGGTACGTTTTTTAAATGTTTGTTCATCTATGCTTTTTTTAAAAATAAATTGTCATTTTTGACTGAACTACCCCTTTTCACATATAAATCAAAATTTAATTATTTTTCAAAGTTAAAAATTAAAAAATCATGTCAATAAGCGATTATGAATTGTATTTGAAGAAGATATTTTGTGATTTGTTTTTTAAAAATGATAGTTTTTATATAGATGATTTTTGTTATGAAAGTTTTAGAATACGTTTTCTTGTTTCTAAAAATTTTAGATTACACATTCTACCATATTCCATGTTCTTAAAATTTTAGATTACACATTCTACCATTTAGTACATGTTCTACGAATTTTAGGATGGAAACATGTTCTACAATTTTCAGAATACAAAATTTGTTCTACGAAATTCAGAATTCATATTCTACATTTTCTCTATATTCTACTAAATTCAAAATATGTATCCTACAATTTACTACATGTTCTGAAAAGACTAGAATATATATCCTAAACTATTTTATAATAGATAATCTAAAAAAAATCAGAATTTCTTAAAAATGGAAACAAAATAAAAAATAAGGAAAGTGAATCAGTTAGTTAATAATTGAATATATGATTGAGATTCTGTATATATGTTTTCGAATTCGCATTCCAATTAGTTTGAAACTACAAAATTTATCCTAATTTGATATAACGAAAATCGCATATGTTACTTCTGGTGTATGGAGGTTAGATGCTAATAAGCAATGGAGATTTATTGATGATGAAGTAAAACGTGCAAGATTAGTAATTTTCCAATCCACTACATCTCTTGAAGAGTTGAGGGTGTTGATTTCAAAAGACTATGGAATACAACAAGGTATGCTCGATGTGGAATTCAATTATTTACCCACAGAGCTTAGCTTTTGTTCTCCTCCCGTTGTGTTGATGAATGATAGAGGAATGAAAAAAATTATTTCTTATTTGAAAACGAGAAATATGATTCGGTTAAGCATGGTGATGCTAATCTTTGTGATGGTGTGAGTTCAAAGTTGAAGATTCATTGGTAAAGATTGGGTAATACTTCAGAAGTAAGGAACCTTTACAGACACAGACTACTATGGAAATGTATGCGATGAAGTATAACTATGACTATAGAGTTATACGATCTGATAAGAGATGGTGGTCTATTTTCTACATAGATAGTGTTCGCAAATGATTCTTCGTGCGAAGTATTAGAGCAATCTACATATTAAAAAATCAACAGATATGTGGGTAACCATACATGTGCTCCATAAAAAAAAGCGCATACGAATGATATAATTATTATTATTTGTACAGCGTATGGATGCGAACATACTTATTCGCAAGCTTGGGAATTTATTGAGTATGCTATTAACGAAGTTAGAGGAATTCCTGAAAAAAGCTATGTGGTAAGATACCACAATACTTGCACATGTTCAAAGAAGCGAATCATGGTACGTACACGAACTATGAAATTGATTGCATTCGTAGATTCAAATATCTATTTATTTCTTTTGGTCAATCAATCGCATTTCTATGCAATCGCATTTGTATCCAATTGCATTTGGAAATGCTGATTTTGAGAATATGATTGTTCGTGGGAGTTGTTTTTTTATGCAACTTAAGATTGTTATAGTAGATAAAGAAGGTATTTTTTTTTTTTTTTTCAGATAGACATATGTCCATTGGTAAATCGACTGGAAACATCTACCCATTGGCTAAACATGGTATTTGCATCCACCACTTGATTACTAATGTGATAACATATAATAAATGGAGAAGTGTGGTTGGTATGATTGCAAAAGCGTCTAAAGCTTATAAAGTTGCTGAGTTTGAGAAAAGGTTTAAGCGAATTAACAGTATTAGTCCTTCGATTGGAAGTTAATTAGAGGATGCTGATGTGAGAAAATGGGCTCACTTTCATTTTCCAGGTTATAGATATGATATTAACACCAACAACGCTGCTGAATCGATGAATGCAGCTTTGAGATCAACTAGAGAGTATCCTATAATTCTTTTGTTTGACAACATCAGAGAAATGCTAACACGATGGTAGTTATGCTGATAAGAGGCTTAAGGAGTTGGAGTTTGAGGTGGGAGATAGGGTATATCTCAAGATGGCGATGTTGCATGGTCTTAACAGTTCCCTTAATGAGACTAAGCTGAGTCCGAGGTATATGGGTGCTTTCAGGATTGTGGAGCGAGTTGGACCTTTGGCGTATCGGTTGGCGTTGCCCAAGGTTATGCAGGCATTTCACAAGGTTTTCCATGTGTCGCTGCTGAAGAAGTATCTACATAAGGATGATGAGGTGTTGGCTAAGATTTCAGTAGATCTTCAGCCAAAAATGACTCTAGAGGCGAGGTCGGTGAGGGTTCTCGAGAAGCAAGTTAAGGAACTTCGGCGTAAGAAGATTCCTTTGATTAAAGTCCAGTAGGACTGTGATGGGGTCCTGGAGGAGTCTTGGGAGCCAAAGGCCAGGATGAAGACAAGGTTCCGGAAGTGGTTCGATAAGCATATCGAGGTTTAGATCGGTAGTCTTGTATTTTGTTCTCCATGTTGGAGTTGAGTTTTTGATTTTTGGTTTAACTCTGTCATATTATGACTTTGGAGCTTTATAAAATGAGTATTTGTTGGAGTTGAATTTGTGTGTCATAAGAAAAGAAATATGAGATGAGTTTCTAAAAATAGAAAATGGAAAGTTTCGGGATTGTGGTTAGTATAGCATCGGGATGTTATATGAGAATTACAGGAGGTATATCTAAACTAGAGATATGCTAGGGGCGTTTAGACTTATTTGCTCAGATGATGTGTGGTGGCCTCTGATGACGATCCGAAGCAAGCTTTAGGGTGACGACCAGAGAGCGAGAGTGACTCCCTGGATACCGTAGCTTGAAGGCTGGATGCCTGATAGTGAACCGGTGTGGCTTGAAGATTGCAATCTGAGAGCGGGGGGAGCAGTGAGACTTCCTGGATACCAAAGTCTAGAGACAAAGGTCTGATGACAAGCCGGTATGATTCATGGGTTGCGACCTGTAAATAGGGTCTGGAACGTGAGTATATTGGTTAGATAGAGCCTTCTGATGGGTCTGTTGTAGGAGTGCGGACCGTGGTGACGGGTGCACAGAGTCCTAGACTAATAGACATTGTTGAAGGATTCAGGGACGAATCCATTTTAGTGGGGGAGACTTGTAACGCTCGTGTATGAAAAGGGATGGTGTCGATCGAACACCAAGTGAGGTTCTCGATCGATACTAACATTTTTCGGTTGGATCGGTTTGATATTTATTACAAAATAGATTATTTTGGGTAGGTTTAACCCTAGGTTGCAATTTTAAAAGAGATAAGTCGACCCTTGTTCTCTTTTTAGCCACTTTTGTTGTTTTCTCAAGTCCAACGAGTTTCTAAGAGAAAAGTGAGATTTTGGCTGATTCTAGTGAGGATAAAGAGCTGTCTTGGGGTTTTGGGGCAAGGAGAAGAGAGATCTCGTAGATGTGGTGTTAGGAGTGCGTGTTGCTGCTGGTTGTGTGCTTCGCCCCTGTGTGCCTATGTTTTGTTACTGTTCTTTGTAGATCAAAGGTCAGTGCAGGACGAAGGCTTATCTAAGCAGATTGATACATGTTTTGGAGATTTCTATGATTCTTGATTGATTTTGTTTGCTTGTATGTTTGTTTTCTATGATGTGGTGTCTCTAGGCCAAACTTATGGAGTGTCATCTCGGCCATGGAGTGCAAGGAAGAGGAGATCCCTTGATGAGAAGCGACTGGAGCGACGTTAGGGCTTCGATGTCGATCGAAACACCAATTTTCTTTCTCGCGAGGATGGTCGCGTGTGTCGATCAACACTGCTCGTCATTTTGGGTTTTCCTGTTGTTGTTTCATTGATTATTTTATGTTGTGACTGGTTATTGCCTGAGTATGCTTCAATGGTGTGTGTATAGCCCAATATTTGGATGCAGGTAAAGGAAAAGTTTGACCGGAGATCTAGGGGCTCGTTAAATTGTTTGGAATAATACTTGAATTGTTTAGGAATGGTTAGTTATGGAATTTAGAAACATGTTAGGGTGTGATTCTATTTCCGGATAACGACTGGTTTGGTCATGGTTGTTAATGCTAGTTAAATGCAATTGAATTATTGGATTAGTTGGTTCAGTCTTCAGCTGATATTGCTGATTATTGTTGTGTGGATTGGTTTAATTGTGATTATCTGGTTTAAATTGATTTATCCGGTTTAATTGGTTAAAAATGATTTACGCCTTAGCTAGTTTAGCTGGTTTAAATTGAATGAGTTAATCCGTTTTGCATAATAAAAAAAATTTGGCTGGATCTTTTCACTTTAATTTGATAAATTAAACGATGATTTACCTAAACCGACATTAATTAAATCTTTCTTTCATTCAATTAACAAATCGACAAGCTTAGAAAATCAATCCGGAATTAAACCAACTACACCCCAATTAAATTTTATTTTAGCGATTGGCTCAAAATCTTAGTTTATTATTATTTTGGCTATTGACTCAATGTTAATGAAATTCTATTTAAGCGATTGACTCAATCTTGATTAGTTTAGTTTTTGTATTAGGTCAATCCTAATTAACTTTTGTGTTTGCGATGAATTGTTTTGGCACTTATTTTATTTTATTTGTAACTAGTTATTTTGGCTAGTTATAAGAGAGGGGGGGGAGAGTTATTGGATCATTGATTTTGATGGATTTGGAAATCCAAACAAATATCATATGTTATTCAATCATTATTTTTAAAATAACTATCAAAATCATGTGTTATTGGATGTATGATTTATAAATACTAGATTGTGTTATTGGATTTTAATCTAAAACCTCTTTTATCAGTATTAACCTTTGAGCATAACTATAATCATTCAAATTTGAAAAGATAAAAGCTATATAATTAAACACTAAACTAAATTTTTTAAGCGATATACAACATATAATATTGATTTAATATTGTTACATGGTAACAAAGATTACTTGAAAAGATTTGCGAGAAGAGTAAATGGCATCGACGACCAGCTCATGATCCTAATTGAAGATATCATTTACGATTAGATGTTGATACAAATATAACACCGTTCTATATATAACACAAATTTACCAAGCCTCATATACATCATTAAGTGGAAAGATACATATATAATATCATGTTGCTAGAGTAAGTTTAGCGAACTTGCTTTATCCATCAGAAAAGTGCAATGTGGTAAAAGAGAACTCTCGACCAAGTCATGAATGTGTCTATCTTATCTTATTTATAACTAACGGTTAAGTCCGACTTTGAATCTAGTAGTGTGTCTCGAGTTTTAGAAACTCTCTTCATTTCACACAATAAATGAGATCTCAAATATTTCAAAATTTAGTCATATACATTATCGTTTTAAGTTATAGTCATTTATATTCAATCGCTTTTAACTACTAATTCTTTTGTGATCTTCTACGATGCACTCGTTACCTCTCCACATCTAGTTTATTTCCACCTTCTATTAACTCTCATATAATATATATTGAAGTGTGAGTTGATTTGTAAGACATATCATAACAATTTCTTCCTTAATAATAGTCCATTTTGGGTTTAAAGCATTTGATTCAAATGATGGGATATCAAACTTGTTTTTCTTTTTGATTATGTTAGAAAGTTATAGTTCTACTTGAAAATAAGTTAACTTTTTTTTTGAGATATGCTACACAAATTACGGGGGGTGTATTCAAAGTAGCATTTTAAGAGATTTGAGTTTTATTGAGATTTTGATGATTTTAGTGAACTTCATATGATTTATGTAAAATCCTTTCAAATCCCACCAGAAACTATGAGATTTGGATTCTTATATTTTTAACTAAGGAAGTTCTCTGAAATCCTCTAAAATCCTATGAAATCATTTAAAATCAAATCTACAAACTGTTTTCAATAACAGTGGATTTTAAAATGATTAATTCAATAACACTGAATTTCATGAGACTTTTTAAAATTCATGATTGAATAACACTGGATTTGTAAACTTGTTACAAATCACTTGAAATTCCACTTTGAATACACACATATCACTTTACGGCTTACATATGATATTCTATATATTTTATTGTAAAACTCATGAATAATGTGATAATTAACAATTTATTATTTTAGAATATGGATAATAATGTTTTTTATAGTTTTTATATTTTTAATAGAATTTCACGGCATAAAGTGTTACCTTTCAAATATTTTTGTCTTAGAGTATTTTAAATTAAGTTTAGTAATCTTTTGTTTTTAGTCAAAATTCCATAATAAATAAAAATATGTAATATTTTTTTAGAACTTATGTTTCAGTTTAAATTTATTTTTCCTCTTTCAAATTCTAAAAGTAAAATTACAAACAATTTGTATTATTCTACCATGCATCTAAAATTTACTTAAATTTTAAAACACATTACCACATTTAAAATTCCAAAGTATGATTATTTTAAAGTTTTTTTTTTAGAGTTCGAATCATACTATTATTACTAATAAAATTCTCATAGTATTGGTTTTACTAATTTAAGTTTAATTTATTTTACATATTTTTATTGTTAATTATTTATTTATTACCATGAAAAGAAATTCTATGTTAACATTATGTAAAATTCTTTTTTCTTTATCTTTAATTTTTATTAATTATAAATAACATATTATGCACTAAATGAATGTTAGGAAGTGAGGAAGTTGCAGAGAGGATATGCTAAACCTTTTCGGACTGAACTGTAACGCCTATATTATCAAAATAAATGTAAAATCACCGAAACTTAGTTGGGGATAAGAAGCAATGGAATGGAGTTTAGAATTTGTTAATATATGTTAGAATTAACTTACGCATTTAAGTACCTTAGGCGTGGAGATTTGAAAAGCAAGAATCTCATGAGCGATTATTAAATCAGAAAGGGACTGAGTTTCTGAATTCTGATAAGCTTCTCATAGTACTGGTTTTACAATTTTAAATTTAATTTATTTTAAATATTTTTTTCCGTCAAAAATTAATTATATTTGATAATTGTGAAAGTCATAATACAATTGTTCTGAAAGCCATAAAGGCGGATTCAAAAAATCAGAATAAAAAGAGACCATATTACAACCATAAGAAGCAAGCAAATGAGCCACTTTGTTACAATGTCTATTACAAAAAGCAAACGAAATATTGGAGAACTTCGCAGTCCATGTAAGAATGTCTCGATGAACAGCTGCAATTGAAATATCGTAATATTGATTTCGTAGCATTTTAATTAGTAGCTCGCAATCTCCCTCAAAACAAATACTCCTAATTCCTCTAATCCAAACTTGTTGTAGCGCCACTAGCAAAGCCTTTGCTTCAGATTCGAAAGGTAATATAGATGGTCCAAATTGAGAAGTTTCCCATCCTAAAGAAGTTACTTCCGAATTGCGAATAATCCAACCTCCTGAAGATCTTTTAGAATTGCTATCAAAAGCAGCGCCGAAATTACATTTTAAAGTACCAGCTATGGGGCGTGTCCATTCTCTTTGTTGTGGAGGTCTAGTCTCCAAGTTGATATTGCTTTGGGTTGTGGAAGTGTAATTTATCCAAGCTTGAACATCGCATTTTGATCTATTAATAATCTTGATATGGGAAATATACACACCTTCAAAAATATAATTATTTCTAGATTTCCAAATATGCCAAAGAATCCATAAAGGCAAAAGTTTGTCCTGATCAGAAAAGGATGTGAACTGAAAATCTATAATATGCTTTAAATTTTCTTCATTGTCTATTGAAGGAGAGTAAAGGTTATGAAGGGGAATATGAGAAAGTTCCCAAATTTGTTTAGCATAAGGGCATGTGAAAAAAATATGATTTATGGTTTCATCAGCCCGAAAACAACGGGGACACACCGGATCAATATTCATGCCTCGAGAATTTAACCTTGTGATTGTGGCTAAAGATCTTGTTACAAAACGCCAAAGAAAATGTTTTAGTTTTCGTAGAACGCCCAGTTTCCAAATCTTGTTTTTTAGACAAGTAGAGCCATGAGGTAAAGGTGGCCGTGAAGTTACGTAAACGGGATCATTCATAGTAAGCCAATAGCCAGAACGAACAGAATAATCACCAGACTTATTATAATGCCAAACTAACTTATCTTGGGTTACTTGTTGAGATAGGTAAATATTTTGTAAGTCCTGGTCTTCACTTCTAATTTTTTCCGAAATCTTAGATGTATTCCAATAACGATACTTTCCATTACTCGAGATTAAATCTCTTAAATGCAGCTCTTCGTTTGGAGAAATACCAAGAACCGGTCTGGGAGGATGGGACAAAGATACATTGTCCAAGTTAACTCGAATATGCTCTCCACTTCCGATTGTATAACGTGATCCCTTCTTGATAATTTCCAAACCCGCAAGGATAGACGCCCAACCATACGATTGTTTGGTTCTACTTTTCGCTTCTAAAATCGAACTGTCCCGGAAGTACATAGCTTTCATAACACGAGCAAATAAAGATTCTGGGTGTTTAATAATACGCCATGCTTGTTTGGCAAGTAAAGCGTCATTAAATTTCTCCAAAATTTTAAAACCTAAACCACCATCCATTTTAGAGTGTTGAAGACGTTTCCAAGCTATCCATGAAATACCGCCACTTTGATTTCCTTTTTCCCACCAAAACTTCTGAAGGATCGATTCAAGTTCTGATATAATACCAAGAGGAAGTTTGAAGCAAGACATCGAGTAAACCGGCATAGACATAGCAACAAACTTTATCATTATCTCCTTTCCAGCCGGTGATAAATATTTTGCACTCCAAGACGAAGTCCGTTGTTTCACACGATCAATGATGTAAGTAAACATTTCTTTCTTTTTCCTCCCAAATTGTTCTGGTAGACCTAAATATTTTCCCCCACCTCCATGGTTGGGAATGTTTAGAATGCTTTTTAATCTATTCTGAGTATGTCCATTGACTCTTGAGCCAAATGTTATTAGAGACTTGTTCATATTTATTTTTTGGCCTGAATAATATTCATAGACTTGAAATGCTTCTTTTATTACTTGACAATTTCTAACATTTGCTTGACAAAAGAAAAGAGAGTCATCAGCAAACTGGAGGTTGGTTATTGCTGGAACACCATTTCCTATACGCACTCCTCGTATATCTCCATCTTTTACACGAGTTCTTATGAGGTGACTCATTATATCAGCACATAGGATAAAAAGATATGGAGATAAAGGATCCCCTTGACGGATTCCTCTTTCAGGAACTACCAAACCATGTGGTGATCAATTGATTAATATCGAGTAACGAACTGCTTTAACAGTAGCCATTATCCATAAGATCACCGAAACTTAATTGAAGATAAGAAGCGATGGAATGGAGTTTAGAATTTGTTAATATATTAGAATTAACTTACGCATTTAAGTACCTTAGGCGTGGAGATTTGAAAAGCAAGAATCTCATGAGCGGTTATTAAATCAGAAAGGGATTGAGTTTCTGAATTCTAATAACCTGAAGTGGAAACGACATAAATCCATAGAAGAAAGAACGTAAGTGAGAGACAACCTAAAGCTATTGACTTATTTGGGTTTATACTATATTGGGCTAAACAAAGTGTTCCTTTTGATCTCATAGAAAATAAACCCAATTTTATTACTAATAAAATTTTCATAGTATTGGTTTTACTATTTTAAATTAAATTTATTTTACATATTTCATTTGTTTATTATTTATTTATTACCATGAAAAGAAATTCTATGTTAACATTATGTAAATTCTTTTTTCTTTATCTTTATTTTTTATTAATTATAAATAACATATTATGCACTAAATGAATTTTAAGAAGTTGCAGAGAGGATATGCTAAACCTTTTCGGACTGAACTGTAACGCCTATATTATCAAAATAAATATAAAATCACCGAAACTTAGTTGGGGATAAGAAGCAATGAAATGGAGTTTAGAATTTGTTAATGTATGTTAGAATTAACTTACACATTTAAGTACCTTAGGCGTGGAGATTTGAAAAGCAACAATCTCATGAGCAATTATTAAATCAGAAAGGGACTGAGTTTCTAAATTCTAATAAGGTGAAGTGAAAACTACAGAAATCCATAGAAGAAAGAACGTAAGTGAGAGACAACCTAAACCTATTAACTTATTTGGGTTTATATTCAATTGGGCTAAACAAAGTGTTCCTTTTGATGTCATAGAAAATAAACCCAATTTGGAAATAAAACAGGCCAAAAGACATTCAAATAATACACAAAATATGGGTTTAGATTATTTGTTGGGCTTGACACAAAAATTAGAAAATGCTTATGGACAGCTTTAGAGGGAGAGTTCTTTATATATATAGACTTGTTAAAATCATATCTTATTCGTTTAGTGATTTGTTTTTGGATTTTAAAATCCGCAATATGTTTTAAATGGATTTGAAAGGATTTGATAGTGTAAAATAGAAGGATTCAAATCCAAGGATACAACATGTTATTTCAAAATCCATGTATTTTGGTTTCATAAATAATAAGGATTCACAAATTCTATGTGGATTTACAAATCAATAAACCAATAACACGCCCTTAGTTTAGCTGTTGAATTATTTTTGTAAGTTGTTATTATTTTTTACTAACGGGTTGTTTGTTATTTACTTACTTTGGCAAGCTGTTTACGTTTGGTATTGTGTCGACAATATATTTTTCACTTTGTAAAGAGTTATAGATTGTTAATTTTGTCAGATTCTTCAACACTATTTGTTGCGCTGCTATGGAAAGATGTTTCAGTTTGTGTTTGCAACAATGTAAGTTTCAGTTTGTGTTCTATATTGTTTATTCTTTGTGTTTATGTAATTTTCTTTTTTATCGATCTTGTATTGTTTGTGTTATGTGTCTGTTCTTGAATCAATGTTCAGTTTATGTTTGTGTTATGTGTTCTGTTATTTGAACAATGTTTGAGTGTATGAATGAATTTATTCACGTGAAAGATGTAGAAGAAGATAACAAAATGTGTACTTGTGGCAGTCAATCTATGTGTTATGTTTTCTCTTTCAACAACAAACAAGATATTTTCAGTTTTTCATTGACTTTCTTATGCATTTGTATATATGTTCACGTGAAAGATGTAGAAGAAGAAAACAAAATGTATAAAGTTGGCAGATGATGGTGGTGATCACTGGTGGTTCACGGACAAGAGTCATAGTAGCAGTCACTAGTGGTTCACGGGTCAATTGGTTAACGGACACAACACTACGAGAAGAATTGAAATTACTTTACTCTCTATATATATGTATTCTGTGATTTGAACAACACTACGATTCACTCTCTTTAACTCTTTCTTATTTTTCACAACATATCTTGTGATATTAATAACTCTTTCTTCAACATTTCTTATATTTCACAACTCTTTCTTTTCAAATTTGTAATATTAATATTTTCAGTATTACATCGATCGGTTATTGTCTTAACTTTCTCTTCACACCAACTTCTTATTATCATACTTCCTTATCCCACAAATTTATTATTTTTCTACCAACAACAAGACTTTCTTATTTTTCTACCAAGCCTCAATCCAAAACATTCTACCAAACCACAAAATATTACTTTTATTTGCTATATAGAAAATGGCATCATCTTCTCATGATGAATTTTCACAACTATGGGATGAAAAATTTGATAATCTTTTCCACGAAGAATTGGATAATTCTCTGTACTCGTTTGAGGATCATCAACAACCCAAAAACCGAGAAAAAGAGTCCATATAGAAAAACATCGTGAAAAAGACACATCAAGTTATGTAACAATTATTTTGCAGAAAATGCAACCTTCCCTCCTAATCTATTCCGACATCGTTTTAGAATGAATAAGCCTTTATTCATGCGTATTGTTGATCGACTAACCAATGAAATTTCTTTCTTTCATCAAAGAAGAGATGCGACCGGAAGATACGGGTTCTGTGCACTACAGAAGTGCACATCAGCTATTTGCATGCTTGCATATGGTTGTGCGGCTGATGCGGTTGACGAATACCTCTGGATTGGTGAAACCACTTCTATGAAATGCATGGAACATTTTGTTAAGAGTATAATTTTTTGCTTTGGAGATGAGTACCTAAGAAAACAAACCACAGAAGATCTTCAACGGTTACTCATCATTGGAGAGAATAGAGGATTTCCAGGGATGTTGTAAAGCATCAATTGTATGCACTGGGAATGGAAAAATTGCCCCACCGCTTGGAAAGGTCAATAAACACGTGGCTCTTGAATAACAACGATCGTTATAGAGGCTGTAACTTCGCAAAATCTTTGGATATGGCAAGCGTTTTTTGGACCTCCAAGTACTTTAAATGATATCAATATTCTTGATCACTCTCTTGTTTTTAATGAGATCTTACTAGGACGAGCACCAAAAGTCCAGTATGTAGACAACGAAAACGAGTATAGTTTGAGTTACTATCTCACAGATGGAATTTATCCTAAATGTGCTTTATTTATCCAATCGATCCCACTTCCACAATGTGAGAAAGTATCTTTATTTGCAATCTATCAAAAAGCTTGTCGTAAAGCGTGCTTTTGGAGTTTTGCAAGCTCGATTTGCCATTTTCAAAAATCCGGCTCTTATTTTGGATAAGGAAAAAATAGGAAATATTATGTGGGCATGTATAATACTTCAGAATATGAAAGTAGAAGATGAACGAGATATGTATACTCAATTTGATGTCACCTAATTCCAACAAGCGGAAATTGCTGGAAGTACACAAGTGGATTTCACGTATTCTATAGAAATGCCTTTAAAACTAGTCGATATGATGGCCACTAGAACTCGATTTCGTGATCGAGCTATACATTAACAATTGAAGAAGGATTTGGTCGAGCATATATGCAGAAACTTTTCTCGCAATCAATTTTAAAACTATTGTACTTTATGTTATAATTTATAACTTATGTATGTTTTAATATTATAAATTTGCAATAATTATAAAATTTTCTAAAATTACAAATGATCTCCTCTCCTTCCACCCCAAGTAAAATTATTCCCGAAACTAGGTAACTCCATCATGCTGCAAGTATCCAACATATTAGAGAAAGGTTTAAAGAAGTTATCACTTCTTCTAGGACCTATAATCTTTTCTCCATTGTGAAGGATGACATTAAAGTCACCAATCATACACCATATTTCTCTTCTACCAATCCCATATCTTCTAAGTCTGTGCCACAATGAACTTCTTCTACTAGAATCAGGATCACCATACACAAAAGATAAGAAACAATCTGAAGCCCCAGATTGAACTTGAGCATCGATCAGCTTCTTATCATCAAAAAGAATGTCTAGTTGGACACTATTCTTCCATAAAACGCTAAATCACCACATTTATCACCCAAGACATTAAATATCAAACAAACTATCTCTACACCGCATCGTCTCCATTAGAAACAAAATCTCAGGGAAGTGTTTTTTACGCAACTCCTTGAGACGGGGAATCACCAAGTCTTGAGACCGTCCCAAGCCTTGACAACCTTAAATGATGATACTCATTTAAGCCTTGGGCGATCCCTCATTCCTTAAGAGTGTTTAGCTTTGTGATTTTTGTAGTGCTAGTTCCTTCAAATTTTGCTTTCCTTTTGTCTTTCATCACTCTACTACGGTCTAAGTGAAGCATATATTCTTCAACATATTTGTTGCATCCTTTAGGTTTTGGTTTTCTGATTCTTGTTGGAGGTATTTTCCTTTGCTTACCCTTTCTAGGTTTTGTGCCGGAAGAACAAGCTTCAAAGAAGCCAACACTAAAACCCGTAGCCCTAACCTAAAAAAGTTGAGATAATGTCAAAAAAGAACCCAGAGAATCAACCTCTTTGTGAGCTTCAACTTCTACTAGCCAGTCTCTATTCCATCTTGTCACATCTTCACCCTTCTTGAGAGAAGTGTCTTTTGCTCTCAGGTTTTCTCTCAGATAACTAATACCAGAATCTTCAAAACCAAAGACAAGCCCTCTATTGTTGTTGACATCAAGATGTACAACTGCAACCTCCTCCATTATGAGAATAGTCTTTCTCCACTTCAATAACCAATTTTCTGATTCAATCTGCTCTAACCTACCAATCCATAATAAGAGCCCATTATGTTATGGAACGTACTAGATGGACATATACTCATGAACAATCGAGAGGGAATCGAGGGAACATGGGAGAGAGGTCGACTGCAAAATATAGTATATTGAATAATGATGTCTATTAAATTTATTATATATGGATAGATCCATAAGGATATCTTATGAGCTACTATAAAAGGGAGTCCATTATTCAATTTGATACAAGGCCAATTAGACCATTATTAATTGTTAGATAAACATAGTCCATTAATCGTGTATCTATTGTAGTGAACGAAAGCACATGTATATGGATAGAGCAAAATGGATATGTTATGAGCTGATGTAACATAATGAATTGACCAAAATAGTTGAAAAACAAAATGAATTTCAAATACAAAGTGAACAATAACATAGCCAGCTAAAAATTAGAAAAAAAACTGTAATTTAATTGAGTATGGAAAAAAATAGAAAATAAATAAAAGAAAAAGAAAAAAAATGATGAAAAGGAAGAAGAAGGAGAATTTAGTAGGTTGTAGGGAAAAGAAAGAAAGAAATTAAATCATGGAAATAAAGTGTAAAGATCTAGTTAAATGGCAATATTGATAGTAGATGAATTTTATTAGGCTCAAAATTGTACTATATTTTCTTATATAATTGACAGTGTGATTACTTTATATCAAGTGACTATGAATGCAATATCACTTATTTTATTGGTGTGAAAGATCTTTTCAAAAATTGGTATATTTAATCATTCCTATGTGCGACACAAATAACTTTTGAGATAATAGCAGAGGAAGTCACTTAAAAAAAAAAAAAAAAAGCAAGGAGAGTAACTTGCTCATTTGGAAGTGATATGGGGAAAATATAGTTCTCAATAGGCCTTTAAATTTTCTAATAATTACTAAATTGCCATGTAACTAAAGTACTCTCACTCTCTCTGTCATGCTTCTTTTTCTTCTTGTTCCTTCTTTTTCCTCATTATCACTTTCCATTGTTTTTAAGCTTTACTGTTAATAAAGCTACAAATCAATAGTTTTTTCTTACACATTCCATATGACCATTGCACACATTCTAATTCTTCTTCTTCTTCCTTTCCATTTTCATCTACTCATCTATTATGTAAAACTCAAAAACCAATAACAATTTTTTCTTTTTTATGTATTAGTTGTTTTTCTATATTAAAGATTTAGGTAGAAAACAATGTTAAAATATCACTTTTTAGATAGCTCATAATATATGATCCATCTGCATCTGTCCATATACATTTACTATCATTCACCACAATGGTCTCTGTGGCAAGAAAAGGGTTTGACACAACTTCATGGTATATCCGACAGCTGAAGTTACACCACCAAATAAGCTTTTTAGAGTAAAACGCGTGACATAGACAGTTTCACCCGAGGGGTTTTGAGCTTATTTTTGGAATTTTAAGGGAGCATCAGCCCATATTAGAGGAATCCACAACTCGAAATATACCAAGAGACAAACTGAAAATGGTAAGAATTTCTTGAGCCCATAACTAAAAGGAAATGCCATCAATGCCGATCCAAAAGGTCATTGGAGCTGGAAGGGAAGTACCAATGTAGGCTTTCCAACAATCAAGAGAAAAAGACCAGCGGTTGAAATGGCATGATCGTTTATTAAGGATTTTTTGAACATAGAAAGGTCTTTTAAAGAAAGCTTATTTAAAAAATTTTCCTTTGTGGAAAGTGTAATCATACATGCATTTTACATGTTATGCTTAATATCCTCATTTTAAGAGAGAACATAGAGGAAGAAATGTCAAAGCAAGAACTTGTTTTTTTGGTTTATTTCCCTTGTTACAAGGAGTCTTTATTTTCTTTGTTTGACATTTCTCATTTCAACATTAGTACAGTGGGATTTAAATCTCCCTTCGGAACTAACTTATGAGGATCTTAGCATGGAATTGTCAAGGGCGCGAGAGAAAAATTTACGAAGCGCCGACTGGGGGAGATGTGTCATAAGTTTTCCCCAGGTTTTTTTTTTCAGAGACAAAACGTGATCTTGCTTATCTTCAAGAACTTCAAGCTACATTACGGTTTGATTGTCTTAAAACGATTGAACCGTTACGTACGAGTGGAAGTCTTGCTGTAACGCCCGTGTTCTGAAAATTAATAGGAGACTAGAATGTGTATAAGAATTAGGGTGGAGTCGGTTTAATTCCGGTTGATTTCATAAACTGGTCGATTTGTTTAGTTGAATCAAAGGAGATTTAATTAAAGTCGGTTTAGGTAAATTCTGGTTTAATCAGAATTAAACCAAAAACCCTAGTTTTATAAAGAACGCTTCTTCTCTCTTTTGTTTTGTGGCTGTTGTTTCTGAGAGTTGAGTTGAGAAAAGGAGAAGGAGAAGTTCACTTGTGAGAAGGAGAGTGTTAGCTTTGCTTTGGTGTTTAAAGCAAGAGAAGCAGTTTCGTCACGTCTTGGTAGAATAGAGTTCCGACGTATCAAATCTTATCGAAAGGTAATGAATTTTGGTAGGTTTGTTCTTAAGGCGTGTACGTTGATTCTCCTTTTTACAGAAGTGAATTCGGATTAATACTCAGTGAGTTATATGTAGTTTGGTGAGACGCGTTTTCTCTGTTGCGAACTGGGATCAGCGGAGTTTGTAAGTGCGATCGTGGTTTCATCGTTTCTCCGATCGGCACCAAATGATGTGGGGAGCTTCGTGACGTCTGGATCTTGCTTTTCACCGTAGGGATTAAGAAGTTAACGGTTGGTTTATGTTTTAGGGCTTCGTTTCTGCGGCTGTAGTTTTTCAGGTGTTTCTGTCTTTTTGGTTCTTAGAGATTTTTGTTTGTGTGGTTTGTTGTAGGGCGTTGTTTGGCTGTTGCAGTCGCGAGGAGAGTTTTTCCTGGTTGTTTTTGTAGTTCAAATCACCTTGTTAAGGTGAGTGCATGACCATGAGCATATCTAAGCGATTGGGATTGAGTGACTTGTTGTGTGATGATTTGTAGGTGAACTGGATGTGTTATTGGATGTTTAGCTTGCTGGATGGTTTGTTTTTGTTATATATGTGGGTGTTATCTCATTGCTTGTGTGTATAGCTCGTAGATGGGAGGATCGCCCTCACTAAGTATTTATGAAATACTTATGCATCTCTTTCTTTGATGCAGGTAAAAGCAAAGTGTGATCCGTGGAATCATGGCGAGGAGAGGAGGATGATCTAGGCACTCATTGGTGTTTTAGATTATTGTTGGATTTGTTAGGGTGTTAGAATGGAATTTAGAAACATGTTAGGATGATCATGTTTTGGAATAATGTTTGGTTGAACTTGTTGGTTTAATGGAATTGTTTTATTGGATTTTTGGTTAAGTCTTCCGCTGGTTAATATTGTTGGTTACTTTAATGAGATTGCTTGGTTTAATTGATTTAAATTATTATGGCCGGTTTAGTTGGTTCGAATTAATTGGGTTAATCCGGTTTGCATGTTTAAAAGAAAAAAAATGGGATGGGTTCTTTCAATTTGGTATCAGAGCATTTACGGTTCTAGGACGAGATTTAATTGGTAAAAAATTGTGATGTGATGTATGAATTTCATTGATGAGGAATTATGATGTGGATTGCATGCTGATTGATTGTGTGTTTAATCAATTGTGTGAGCATGGAGACCTAGATCATCCTCTCGAGCCTTAAATGAGATTCCACGGTAAGTTGTGTCGTTTGATGATTTTTTTGGTGTTCTTAGCCTTCTGTTGTGTTGCAGATGGTTAGAGGTGGAGCTATCGGTCGTGGTCGTGGTCGTGGTCGTGGTCGTGGTCGTGGGCGTGGGCGTGGTCGCGGTAGGGGGCGTGGTGTTGCCTCGGATAGCGACACGAGTGTGGGCCGGAATGCTACGACCGATTTTGTTAGTGAGTCCCAGTCACATCAGGACGGGCCCGTGGGTGGTGAGAGTGTGAGTGCCGTGGGAGCCGGTTCGTCCGGGAACGGTACTAGTGTTGTTGGAAACCCGGTTGGGGGTGTTCCAACAGGTGCAGCCCAGGGTCAGAATGATCGGCTTGCGGATTTACTGGCGCAGCTCTTGGAGCGGTTACCGGGTGCGGTACCGCCGGTGCAGGCTCCTGTTGGGCCTGAGTTGCAGGATCCTGTTAGGCCTGGTGTGCAGCCTGTTGGGCCGGGTGTGCAGCTTGTTGGGCCGGGTGTGCAGCCTGTTGTTGGGGTTGTACCGCCTGAGGGGGTAGGTGCGATGGTCGAGCAGCCGTACTACCTGCGGATGTTGGAGCAGCTGCAGCGGTTCGGGATGTCCTTGTTCTTTGGAGGTTCCGACCCGGCTGTAGCGGATGACTGGCGGGTGCGATTGGAGCGGTATTTCCAGTCGATGAGGTGCCCGGAGGCGTATCGGGTGGACCTAGCGGCCCACTACTTGGCGGGTGATGCACATTTGTGGTGGCGGAGTGTGCTGGCCAAGAGAGGGCAGGGATTGGCGGTGTGGGGAGATTTCTTGGCAGAGTTTAATGCCAAGTATTTTCCGGCGGAGGCACTGGACCGGATGGAGTCGCAGTTCCTGGCGTTGACTCAGGGCGAGCGGTCGGTGCGGGAGTACGACTCGGAGTTCAGCCGACTCTTGGTGTACTCGGGGCGTGCGGGAGATCCTGAGCAGATGCAGGTCTCCTGAGCAGATGCAGGTGCGTCGGTTCATGAAGGGTCTCAGCCCTGACATGAGGGTGCGGTGCAAGGTGCGGGCCTATGCATCGCGTGTGGAGCTGGTTGAGGTGGCGACGGGGATCGAGGACGAGTTGAGGAGTCACGGGGTGATTTCTAGTCCGTCGGCGCAGCCGAAGAAGACCCAACCGCAGTCGGTTCCGAGCAGAGGTGGCAAACCTGCTCAGGGACAGAAGAGGAAGTGGGATGACACTTCCAGGATGAGTCAGGGTGACCGGAGGTGCTTCAGGTGTGGGAGCACGGATCACAGGGTGGCGAGCTGCCCGAAGAAGGGCGAGCCGTGGGTGGATACCCGTGTCTGTTATCACTGCAGAGAGACGGGGCACATCAAGACGAGGTGTCTTAAGTTGCAGCAGATGGCGGTAGCAGCGGTGCAGCAGTGGGTGCAGCCAGGATTGCAGTTGGCAGGGCAGTCGTTGGCTCAGCTGGGAGCACCGCCGGTGGTACAGATCGAGGGATCGAGAGGGTATACGACCGTGGAGACAGGAGAGCCAAGCACTGGACGGCCGATCACAGGTTTAATTCTAAGACTCAATCTGTTTCCTTCCGTTGTTTTAGAAGTGGTGTTGTTTTCCTGTGATTTTGGGGTGGGCAGTCTTAGTGAAAAGGGTTTGTGTAGGGACCCTGTTGGTGGGCGGGTTCTTGTCCCACGTGATGTTTGATTCTGGAGCTACGAATAGCTTCATTACCCCTGAGTGCGCGACGGGTGGTAACATCCGAGGAGATCCCGAAGGTTGTTATGGAGCCGTTAGAGTCGCAGGAGGCGCTTTGCTAGCGGTTCAGGGGCGGGCTAGTGGTGTGGATGTACTGATTGCGGGAGAGTCGATGCCGGCAGATCTGTACATTAGTCCGGTGGAATTGTATGATGTAATTCTGGGCATGGATTGGTTGGAGCGGCACAGAGTTCATCTGGATTGTCACCGGGGGAGAGTATACTTCGAGCGTCCCGGACCGAAGATGTATTTCCAGGGTGTGAGACCAATTTCAGGGAGTTTAGTGATTTCGGCGATTCAGGCGGATAAGATGATCTGGAAGGGGCGGGAAGCTTATTTGGCTACGATCGTCATGCCAGAGACGGTCGATGAGGTAGCAGTGGATAAGATCCGGGTGGTCCAGGAGTTCGAGGATGTGTTAAAGGGGTTACCACCATCTCGGTCTGATCCCTTCACGATTGAGTTGGAGCCCGGGACAACGCCGTTGTCTAAGGCTCCGTACCGGATGGCTCCAGCAGAGATGGCTGAGCTGAAGAAACAGTTGGAGGATCTGCTGGGCAAGGGTTTCATCCGTCCTAGTGTTTCACCATGGGGAGCACCGGTGTTATTCGTTAAGAAGAAGGATAGGAGTTTCCGGCTGTGTATCGATTACCGGGGACTTAACCGAGTCACAGTGAAGAACAAGTATCCTTTGCCGCGGATTGACGAGTTGTTGGACTAGTTGAGGGGAGCTATGTGGTTCTCTAAGATCGATTTGGTGTCGGGGTACCATCAGATTCCTATCGACGAGGCGGATATCCGTAAAACGGCGTTCAGGACGAGGTATGGGCATTATGAGTTCGTGGTGATGCCTTTCGGGTTGACTAATGCACCAGCGGCGTTCATGAGGCTGATGAACAGCGTGTTCCAGGCGTTTCTGGATGAGTTTGTTATCATCTTCATTGATGATATCCTGGTGTATTCTAAGAGTCCTGAGGAGCACGAGGTACACTTGCGGGCAGTGTTGGAGAAGCTGCGGGAGCAGAAGCTGTATGCTAAGCTGAGCAAGTGCAGTTTCTGGCAGAGGAAGATGGGTTTTCTGGGTCATATCGTGTCTGCGAAGGGAGTTTCTGTGGATCCAGAGAAGATTGAGGCTATCAGAGATTGGCCTAGACCGCAGAAAGCTACAGAGATACGAAGTTTTCTGGGATTGGCGGGTTACTACAGACGGTTTGTGAAGGGCTTGGCCAGTACAGCTCAGCCAATGACCAAGCTGACGGGGAAGGATGTTCCTTTTGTGTGGCGGCGAGCTATGGAAACAGATGACATGTCGGATCTTCTGCCACTTCATTTTGCTGTCCATAGACCCCTATGTATTACACCTTTGGAATGTCAATGTGACGCCTCTTGGCTTGATTCTGACCCTTTTAATGTTCTTGGATAGGTCCTTGTGGTAGATAGAGGACTTTCCTTGAGAGGTCACTCTTGGATTGGCCTCAAGAGCGTCAGAATGTATCATTCACCCCTCCATGCGGAATTAGATTTCCTTCTTTAGGCTATTGAGTGTATGTTAGAGATTGCTCAGAATACTGCTTGCTTTGTCTCAGAATGCTTGGATATCCTTGCTATTTTGGAGGCGCCGCCCGATTTGCCAACATTTGAAGTTGAGTATGCTTCCTTTAGAGATTTAAAATCTTCGTTCCCGAATTTTAGTATCCGCCGCATCCCGCAAAAGAGAACGGGCGCTTAGATTACCTTGCGAAAAAGCAAGAAGCCGTAGAGTGCAATTCTCCCTCACAAGTACATCGGCTCCGTCGTGGTTCTCCCTAGAGGAGAGTTTGTTTCCAATAAAATTCTAATTTGGTTGTTGTGATGACAAAAAAAAAATTAAAACGTTTTTCTAATTCTTAACAATTGCTTAAACCATCTCCACTAGAGCACCCCATGAAATGTGCATATAATTAAAGAAGAGAGAGAAAAGAAGAGAGAGAAGAGAGAGATTGTAGGGGAAAAGGAGAAAAAATGAGGAAAAAAAATTCCTTTTCTATCTTACTCATCGACCAAGCATAGTGTGCCACATCGCGTTGCTTATGCTATGCTTCTGTGCCCAAGAGAAGCAACATTTCTTCATCTTGTGGAACCTTCAACATCATTTTACATTTAATTTTGGCTCACTCACACAATAAGCAACCCATTAAATCTTACCACTGGAAATGCTTTTCTTGATCTTTGTTCTTTTTCCTCTTTCCGGTTCGACACATGGTTAGTTTGATCTCGGGGGAAATTGTGATAGAAAGATAAAATAAGAAGAGTTTACTTCCGATTAAGAGATGGATGAAGAGCAGGAAATCGGCTCAAAGATAAATAGAAAAAAACAAAATTTAGGTTAATAACTTGAACCAATGGATCATCTTTAATCTGCGGTGATTTCCATCAATCCGAGTCAAAAACTATTTGAACCGTCAAACTCTTCTTGGTCTATTTCTCAGCCGTTAGATATCTCGCAATTATCATTGATCCGTGTCAAAAACTATATGAACCGTCCAACTCTTCTTTGTCTTGTTTCTCAGCCGTTGGATCTTTCGTGGTTTGTTAATTAACGATTCCACCCTTTATTTTAATTCATACACATGCAAATACGTGAGGGTAGAAAATGAAACTTTGGGAAAGTTATCGGGCTGTTGTTACTATGTTTTAACCTACTACGTGATACAAATGTATTTTATGATATGTTTTTCTTTACAAATATATCATTTTTATATTATGATTTTGCTATTTTGTAACTAATTTTCTAATAAGTTTGTATTGAATATTATCCAAAAACAGTAGCGAGTATGATTAATGCATAAAGCTGTATTAAATAAATGGAGTTGATTATGGTGAATCATACATATGTTTATAACAGATAAATGTTTCTAACGACCAATATGTAATGGATTGCATTTGTAAAAATATTATTGATTACTCGCTCTACTATATAATTGCGAGTTTAAAAAATAACCTGTGAATTACCTATTATTTATATAGTTTGATACATAATTAGTTTATCGGCAAAACTCATTCGTGTTATAAATTCGATTTTAATCAATATTTGAATAGTATATTTTGCTAATAAGACTTCGTATGTACCATTGTTAAAATTTGATTTAGTTATGTTCTTTAAGACCAGTAAAATGAAATTTTTTGCACATAATGTATGTAATATTTGGTCTTACAAAGTATTTAATTGGAAAACTTAAGTGGTGTGTATCATGTTTAGACCCGTTGCAAAAATATTCTGACACGTATCTAATATTTTCAATATTCTATAATTTTTTTATATTTGAATATTTTAAAGGGTTCAATATTAAAATATTTTAAACTTTTAAAAAAATTAAAAATTATAATATTTTGAAACTTTTAAAACATTGAAAATGATCATATTTTGTAAATTTTTAATTTTTTATATGCTCAAATAAATAACTTTATTAATCCGAACAAAAAAAGTAAAATACAAAACCCCAATAAGTTAAACTTCATACTCATTCATAGTTAGAAGTATATTGGTCATGTTTATAATGATTTAAAACCATTTCCCAAATTTTTTAACGGATATGGTATGTGTTACACCAAACTTTAGATATCCAAACTATATTTTAATAAGAGTTTAAGTTTAAAATTATATTTTCTTTGTCAATTAAGTAAAGTATATCCATTTTGAAAAATTTTAATTGCAACATATTCCAAACAAGAGATGAATTGTTATTCTGTATTTTTATTATATATTTTAATATAATAAATTAAAACAAGATCAAATAGAGGTGAAAAGAGAATAATAAATTTTTTTAATTTATTATTTTAAATTAGTTAGAGAAACATTAGGAAATCATAAATCTAGATATATAAATAATATAATATGCTGGGAAAGTATCCAATTTATGTCCAAACCTAGTTAAATATCCGATTTTGAAGTATCTAATTATTTAATATTGGGTTAATTTTTAATTTTGACCCGACCCATCATCATCTATGTAAAAGTGTAATTCTCTTTTACTATATAGGGGATGATCCTTAACTAAATTTATTAGATAGCTAGCTAGTACTTTGGGTGAAATACGAGCAATACTTAGGTTCACCCGTTATTGATTAACCAATCAAAATAAAAAAAAATATGCCAACTCATTTTGCTGTCCATAGGCCTCTATGTATTCTACCTTTGGAATGTCAATGTGACGCCTCTTGGCTTGATTCTGACCCTTTTAATGGTCTTGGGTGGGTCCTTGTGGAAGATAGAGGACTTTCCTTGAGAGGTCACTCTTGGATTGGTCTCAAGAGCGTCAGAAGGTATCTTTCGCTCATCCATGCAGAATTGGATTCCCTTCTTTGGGTTATTAAGTGTATGTTAGAGATTGGTAAGAATACTGCTTGCTTTGACTCAAACTGCTCGGATATCTTTGCTATTTTCGAGGCGCCCCCGATTTGCCCACATTTGAAACTGAGTATGCTTCCTTTAGAGATTTAAAGTTTTCGTTCCTGAATTTTAGTATCCGCCGCATCCCGCAAAAGGAGAACGGGTGCTAAGATTACCTTGCGAAAAAAGCAAGAAGCCGTAGAGTGTAATTCTCCCTCACGAGTACATCGGCTCCAACGTGGTTCTCCCTAGAGGAGAGTTTGTTTCCAATAAACTTGTAGTTTGGTTGTTGTGATGACAAAAAAAAGTAGAAAGTTTTTATAATTCTTAACAATTCCTTAAACCATCTCCACTAGAGCACCCCATCAAAAGTGCATAAAATTAAAGAAGAGAGAGAAAAGGAAGATCGTAAGAAGAGAGAGAAGAGAGAGATTGTGGGGGGGAAAGAGAAAAAATGAGGAAAAAAGTTTCCTTTTCTATCTTACTCATCGACCAAGCAGAGTGTGCCACGTCACGTTGCTTATGCGATGCTTCTGTGCCCAAGAGAAGCAACGTTTCTTCATCTTGTGGAACCTTCAACATCATTTTACATTTAATTTTGGCTCACTTAAACAATAAGTAACCCATTAAATCTTACCACTGGAGCTGCTTTTCCTGGTCTTTGTTCTTCTTCCTCTGTTCGGTTCGACCCATGGTTAGTTCGATCTCGGGGGAAATTGCGATTGAAAGATAAAATAAGAAGAGTTTAATTCCGATTGAGAGATGGATGAGGAGCTCGAAATCGGCTCAAAGATAAATAGAAAAAACAAAATTTAGGTTAATAACAGGAACCGTTAGATCGTCTTTAATCTGTTGTGATTTCCATCGATCAAAGTCAAAAACTATATGAACCATCAAACTCTTCTTGGTCTATTTCTCAGCCGTTAGATCTCTCGCGGTTATCATTGATCCGCGTCAAAAAATATCTGAACCATCCAACTCATCTTTGTCTTGTTTCTCAGCCGTTAGATCTTTCGTGGTTTGTTAATTAACGATTCCACCCTTTATTTTGATTCATACACATGCAAATAAGTGAGGGTAGAAAAGGAAACTTTGGGAAAGTTATCGGGCTATTGTTACTATGTTTTAACCTACTACGTGATACAAATGTATTTTATTATATGTTTTTCTTTACAAATATATCCTTTTTATATTATGATTTTGCTATTTTTGTAACTAATTTTCTATTAAGTTTGTACTGAATATTATCCAAAAACAGTAGCGAGTATGATTAATGCATAAAGCTGTATTAAATAAATGGAGTTGATTATGGTGAATCATACATATGTTTATAACATATAAATGTTTCTAACGACCAATATATAATGGATTGCATTTGTAAAAATATTATTGATTACTCGCTCTACTATATAATTGCGAGTTTAAAAAATAACTTCTGAATTACCTATTATTTATATAGTTTGATACATAATTAGTTTATCGGCAAAACTTATTCGTGTTATAAATTCGATTTTAATCAATATTTGAATAGTATATTTTGCTAATAAGACTTCGTATGTACCATTGTTAAAATTTGATTTAGTTATGTTCTTTAAGACCAGTAAAAATGAAATTGTTTGCATATAATGTATGTAATATTTAGTCTTACAAAGTATTTAATTGGAAAACTTAAGTGGTGTGTATCATGTTCAGACCCATTGCAAAAATATTCTGAAACGTATCTAATATTTTTAATATTCTATAATATTTTTATATTTGAATATTTTAAAGGTTTCAATATTAAAATATTTTAAACTTTTAAAAAAATTAAAAATTATAATATTCTGAAACTTTTAAAACATTGAAATTATCATATTTTGAAAATTTTTAATTTTTTATATGCTCAAATAAATAACTTTATTAATCAGAACAAAAAAAAGTACAATACAAAACCCCAATAAGTTAAACTTCATACTCATTCATAGTTAGAAGTATATTGGTCATGTTTATAATGATTTAAAACCATTTCCCAAATTTTTTAACGGATGTGGTATGTGTTACACCAAACTTTAGATATCCAAACTTTATTTTAATAAGAGTTTAAGTTTAAAATTATATTTTCTTTGTCAATTAAGTAAAGTATATCCATTTTGAAAAATTCAAATTGCAACATATTCCAAACAAGAGATGAATTGTTATTCTATATTTTTATTGTATATTTTAATATAATAAATTAAAACAAGATCAAATAGAGGTGAAAAGAGAATAATAAATGTTTTTAATTTATTATTTTAAATTAGTTAGAGAAACATTAGGAAATCAGAAATCTAGATATAGAAATAATATAATATGCTGGGAAAGTATCGAATTTATGTCCAAACCTAGTTAAATATCCGATTTTGAAGTATCTAATTGTTTAATATTTGGTTAATTTTTAATTTTGACCCGACCCATCATCATCTATGTAAAAGTGTAATTCTCTTTTACTATATAGTGGATGATCCTTAACTTACTTTATTAGATAGCTAGCTAGTACTTTGGGTGAAAAACGAGCAATACTTAGGTTCACCCGTTATTGATTAACCAATCAAAATAAAAAAAGATATGCCAACTTATTTTGCTGTCCATAGGTCTCTATGTATTCCACCTTTGGAATTTGATCGGCTTAAATTTGCCCTGAGCTACTCTCTCAATTAAGAGATCCCTGTAGTACTTAGGGATCGAATCTACAGAGACTCAACGATTACACAATAAATATTCGGTATTAAATTAAGCTAAGCAAGCAAGGTTTTATATTAAAAACAACAAATTAAAATAAAGATTGAGTTTTAAAACAATATGAGAAAATGCTAGGCTCAGGGATTCTCAGTAATCAATCAAATTAAATAAATAAATAAATTAGGATTCAGATTAAGCTTCGTTCTTGAACTCAAATCACTCATGTAAAATCTACCAGCTTTCGCTGCGATGATTATATAAATTTAAAACTAGAACTCCAAATTTTTTTGTTAAATTCTAAAGTTTTAAACCAGCACTAACATTCAAGTTTGATATGCTCACAAAATCCCTAAACCAAATCTCTTTGCGAATAAGTATTTTGCTCACCCTAGGTTCTTTCAAGTAATTAATCACACTCTCATGTCAAATTAATTGACCTAAGATCTAGACTTTAGGTGATCAATCTAGAACTAGCATTAAGAACAACCTATGGTGAAAAACAATTCAGATGGTGAATCCTAATCTAACAAATCTACCTAACAAGTCATGAAAACCCTAATGAGAATCCCCAACCCTAACAAAGAAGACTACTCAGACATCATGTAGGAAACAAACATCATGAACTGAATAATATCAATTAGAAAACTGAATAGAGAAACAAAAGAGTATTGAAATCTTCTCTCTACAGGGAGTTCTGATCTCTCTCTTTCCAAAAGCTCTCAAGGTTTTTGCAATAGAATTAAGCGTCGTTCTTTCTAAAACCTAAAAAGTACTTAAGTATGTCCAAAACACGTCAGGGACCAATGTTGCAACTTGGGAAAAATCTGGGCAACTTTTGTAAATCTTCAAAAGTTGGAAAAACTCGAAATCTCTGGTCAGGCACATGGTGTCGATCGACACTGGTAGGTGGTGTCGATCGACACTCCTTCACAGAACGTCTCCAAGATATGTTACTCGGCTCCTTTACTCCAATAAGCTCCAAATCACTCCATTTTGATCCAATCATTGTGAAATAACTCCTACACCTGAAAAGACTCCAAAAGACCCTAAAAAGTATAGAAAGACTCGATAAAAAGCACTTATATCATGGTTAAAAGCCATAAAAAACATGATATATCAGAATGTCAATGTGACGCCTCTTGGCTTGATTCTGACACTTTTAATAGTCTTGGGTGGGTCTTTGTGGAAGATAGAGGACTTTCCTCTAGAGGTCACTCTTGGATTGGCCTCAAGAGCGTCAGAAGGTATCTTTCACTCCTCCATGCAGAATTGGATTCCATTCTTTGGGCTATTAAATGTATGTTAGAGATTGGTAAGAATACTGCTTGCTTTGACTCAAACTGCTCGGATATCCTTGCTATTTTGGAGGCGCCCCCGATTTGCCCATATTTGAAGCTGAGTATGCTTTCTTTAGAGATTTAAAGTTTTCGTTCCCCAATTTTAGTATCCGCCTCATCCCGCAAAAGGAGAACGGGTGCTAAGATTACCTTACGAAAAAAGCAAGAAGCCGTAGAATGTAATTCTCCTTCACGAGTACATCGGTTCCGTTGTGGTTCTCCCTAGAGGAGAGTTTGTTTCCAATAAATGTAATTTGGTTGTTGTGATGACAAAGAAAAAAAGTAGAAAAATAACAATTCCTTAAACCATCTCCACTAGAGCACCTCATCAAAAGTGCATAAAATTAAATAAGAGAGAGAAAAGAAAGATCGTAGGAAGAGAGAGAAGAGAGATATTGTAGGGGAAAAAGAGAAAAAATGAGGAAAAAAAGTTTTCTTTTCTATCTTACTCATCGACCAATCAGAGTGTGTCATGTCGCGTTGCTTATGCGATGCTTTTGTGCCCAAGAGAAGAAACGTTTCTTCATCTTGTGTAACCTTCAACATCATTTTACATTTAATTTTGGCTCATTATCACAATAAGCAACCCATTAAATCTTACCACTGGAACTGCCTTTCCTTATCTTTGTTCTTCTTCCTCTATTCGGTTCGACCCATGGTTAGTTCGATCTCGGAGGAAATTATGATTGAAAGATAAAATAAGAAGAGTTTAATTCCGATTGAGAGATGGATGAAGAGCTCGAAATCGGCTCAAAGATAAATAGAAAAAAAAATTTAGGTTAATAACAGGAACCGTTAGATCTCTCGCGGTTATCATTGATCCGCGTCAAAAACTATCTGAACCATCCAACTCTTCTTTGTCTTGTTTCCCAGCCGTTGGATCTTTCGTGGTTTGTTAATTAACGATTCCACCCTTTATTCTGATTCATACACATGCAAATTATTGAGGGTAGAAAAGGAAACTTTGGGAAAGTTATCGGCCATTGTTAATATGTTTTAACCTACTACGTGATACAAATGTATATTATGATATGTTTTTCTTTACAAATATATCATTTTTATATTATGATTTTGCTATTTTTGTAATAAGTTTTGTAATAAGTTTGTATTGAATATTATCCAAAAACAGTAGCGAGTATGATTAATGCATAAAGCTGTATTAAATAAATGAAGTTGATTATGGTGAATCATACATATGTCTATAACAAATAAATGTTTTGAATGACCAATATGTAATGGATTGCATTTGTAAAAATATTATTGATTACTCGCTCTACTATATAATTGCGAGTTTAAAAAATAACCCGTGAATTACCTATTATTTATATAGTTTGATACATAATTAGTTTATCGGCAAAACTTATTCGTGTTATATATTCGATTTTCATCAATATTTGAATAGTATATTTTGTTAATAAGACTTCGTATGTACCATTGTTAAAATTTCATTTAGTTATGTTCTTTAAGACCCGTAAAAATGAATTTTTTGCATATTTTGTATGTAATATTTGGTCTTACAAAGTATTTAATTGGAAAACTTAAGTGGTATGTATCATGTTCTGACCCGTTGCAAAAAATATTCTGACAGGTATCTAATATTTTCAATATTCTATAATTTTTTTATATTTGAATGTTTTAAAGGTTTCAATATTAAAATATTTTAAACTTTTAAAAAATTTAAAAATTATAATATTCTGAAACTTTTAAAACATTAAAAATTATCATATTTTGAAAATTTTAATTTTTTATATGCTCAAATAAATAACTTTATTAATCCGAACAAAAAAAAGTAAAATACAAAACCCCAATAAGTTAAACTTCATACTCATTCATAGTTAGAAGTATATTAGTCATGGTTATAATAATTTAAAACCATTTCCCAAAAATTTTAACGGATGTGGTATGTGTTACACCAAACTTTAGATATCCAAACTTTATTTTAATAAGAGTTTAGGTTTATAATTATATTTTCTTTGTCAATTAAGTAAAGTATATCCGTTTTGAAAAATTCAAATTGCAACATATTCAAAACAAGAAATGAATTGTTATTCTATATTTTTATTATGTATTTTAATATAATAAAATTAAAACAAGATCAAATAGAGGTGAAAAGTGAATAATAAATGTTTTTAATTTATTATTTTAAATTAGTTAGAGAAACATTAGGAAATCATAAATCTAGATATATAAATAATATAATATGCTGGGAAAGTATCCAATTTATGTCCAAACCTAGTTAAATATCCGATTTTGAAGTATCTAATTGTTTAATTTTGGGTTAATTTTTAATTTTGACCCGACCCATCATCATCTATATAAAAGTGTAATTCTCTTTTACTATATAGGGGATGATCCTTAACTAACTTTATTAGATAGCTAGCTAGTACTTTGGGTGAAATACGAGCAATACTTAGGTTCACCCGTTATTGATTAACCAATCAAAATAAAAAAATATGTCATGTCATATTATATTTAAAAATAAATCAAAAAATAAAATAAACCCTAACAACTCTTTTCTAAATCCAAACCAAAATATAATTTCGTTTAATTCCAAAATCAAAACCCTAACCACTATTTTATCAACCCAAACAAAAATATAATTTCGTCAATTTAAAAAATCTTTACCCTAATCACTAACTTGTATCAACTATATTTTAATCCAAAGAAAGAAACAGAACTAAAATCATACAAGTCATTGTATGATAAACTATAATTTCCTTTTGTTTTATTGTAGAAATTATTGACTATTTTTGCAGAATTGATAGTTTCAAAATAATTAGTAGAACATCTAAGATTTTGAAGATCAAGTTAAACTGTAATTTGCAAAATAGGCTTCCTTAATTTGATTAATTAATCTTATCAATTCGGTGACATATAAAATATAAGTAATCTGCTGATAACTCTATATTTTCACATTCTTAAGCATACATTTTGTGCGCAGTTTGCATAGTTTGAGTCATGTTTCTTAGGAATTTTAGTATATTTTCCTTCATATTGCACTTTTATAGGAGATTTAGCATAGGCATTTGCATATTTGTGCATTTTAGAGTTAAAACAGATACATTCGAGACGTTTTGAGCTTTCAAGGAGTCTAACCCGATCGAGTGTACCAGACCCGACCAAGGAGGACACGACCGAGTGATCGGATGGGATAAGAGAAGCAGACTCGAGACTCAAGGCTAAGGCATTGGACTCGACCAAGCTTGGATGGACCGAACGAGCCCAGCTTGCACCCGACTTAGTATTTTGTCATTTTCTTTTTAGGGTTTTGAGAACCCACTATAAATAAGTACCATTGGTCATTAAGAACAAAGATCGAGTGTTCATTAGGGGTTTTCTTTGTAGCCACCAAAATTTCCAGAAGTTTTTTCATCTTATTATCTCTTGATCTATTGAGTTTTTGCTGTTGCTTCTTTGTACTATCTTTCTCCTTATATCACTATCTCTTTGATTATGCAAGATTTAGAGTTTTCTAGGTATCAACTTTTTACAATGATTTGCAGATCTGAGTAGTGTTCTTAGCTTTAGGGATGAGGTAGATCAGTTTTGGATCCTAGTTTCCAAGGGGTGTTTATGGCTAGAATCTTGTAGATCTCTTCTGGATTAGTGATCTTATTGCTGATTTCTTTATGATCAACTGGAATTAGATCCCATGCATTTCCAGCCCGGAAGGTGTTTGCTGAAATGCCTGACTAACTAATGCTTGAGATTCATTGTCTTAGCCTTAGGGATACGTTTCTAGGAGATGTTTTAACATGATTAAGCTGGTTCTTACTGCCTATTCATTGCATGTTTCATCAGAGGGATCTGATCTTAGGAAGTGTAATGAGTTTGATAATCTTCACTAAGGGATTGGGCTGGTTAGGTTTAGAAGCTTAATGTTGAGGGATTAGCACTGCTTGTGTTTTGATTGAGCACCCCATAGAGATTAGGAGGATTCACAGATTGATTACCTTATTCCTTGGAAAGCTATTTATCTTTGATTGATTTCCATCTCATCTTTGTTTCATTTCTGCTCTGCTTAGTTCTTGCATTTTAGTTTATCGTTATGTAGTTTGTTCTTTATAGTTTGCTTTCTGTAGTTCTTCACTTTTTAGATTCATTTATGTATTAGGATTTCTAGATTCAATATCTAATATATCTGGCTTGACTTGTTTATCTCTGATCATATCCTAGTTGCTTGCTAGACCACTCAGTTGGTTCGATACCTCAAGTACTACAATTGCTGAGGAAATTGACCTGACTTGTCACGAAAGTGACACGATAAAAACATGTTTCAATTTGGTGCCGCTGCCGTTTGGGTGTTAATTAGTAACAATTAGGATTTCAGCATTTACAAGATCAAGTTCTTTTACATTCCCTTACTAATTTCTTCCTTTGCTGCTTGTCTGTTTTGAATCTCAGGCACCTGTCCGACACAACTCGAGCCTGACCACTCAGCTCGATCGAGTCATACCAAACTCGATCGAGTCTGCTCCTGCTCGACCGTGTCTTGCCTATGGTTCAGTTTATGCACACTCGCTCTAAGGGAAATCAGAATCTGCTCACCTACCTCAACCATATCGATCGTCTGCCGCGTCAACTATGTAAGCAACGTAATCAGTTAAGGGTAGTCCAGCAAGAAGCAATAATGGATCCTCCACAAAGGGAACCAACTAGGATTGGAGCAAGGGATGCTCCAAGGAATCATACTCAGCGCCAAGGGATCGTTCCTCCCGCGGTTCAGAATAACAACTTCGAGATCAAGAGCAGCTTGTAATCAATGATCCAGGGGAATAAATTTTATGGTTTGCCACTTGAGAACTCACCAAGATCAACAACGTTAATGAAGACGGGTTCAAATTATGCCTCTTCCCATTCTCTCTAGGGGATAAGGCTCATCAATGGGAGAAAGCACTCCAAGCCGGTTCTACTACAACATGGGAAGATTGCAAGCGAGCTTTCCTTTCGAAATCTTCTCTAATTCTCGCACAGCTCGCCTAAGGAATGATATCTCCGGATTCAGCCAGAAGAATGGAGAGAAGTTTTGTGAAGCATGGGAAAGGTTCAAGTCTTATCATTCTCAGTGCCCACAACACGGGTTCACTAATGAGTCTCTCTTGAGCAAGTTCTACCGAGGTATCCTACCTAAGATTCGTATGCTCTTAGATGCTGCCAGCAATGGAAATTTCTTGAACAAAGTTGTTGAAGAGGGTTGGGAACTAGTTGAGAACTTATCTCAATCCGATGGAACTTACAACAAGGATTATGACCGCACAGTTCGGGGAAGTACAGATTCAGAGGAGAAGTATAAGAGAGACATGAAGGCAATGAATGAAAAACTTGATAGGATCTTGCTTAGTCAATCCAAGAGTGTTCACTTCATCACCGAAAAGGAGCTGTTTCAACCGCAAGAAGGTGATTGTGCTACAACAGAAGAAGTGAGCTATATCCAAAACCAGGGTGGTTATAAAAAGGGCTTCAACAACTATAAGCCAAATCCAAACCTATCTTATAGGAGCACCAATGTGGCCAACCCATAGGACCAAGTGTATCCACCCCAATAACAGCAATTCCAACAGAAGACCTATGCTCCTGGACCAATGAATCAAGTATTCAATCCAAAGCAGCAAAATCAAGGAGGTTATAAACAGCCTATGGCTCATCCTCCTGGATTTTAACAACAATCTACATAAGTACCTCCAGAAAGGACCTGCAAAGCATGCTTCATCAGATTCTCCAAGGCCAGGCCAATGGTAACCTTGAGACTTCTAAGAATATGGCCGAGCTTCGTAATCATATTGCTACTTCTTATAATGACTTAAACCAGAAGTTTGAAGCTGTGAGCACCAAGGTTTCCCACTTAGAAGGAAAACATACCTCCACTTCTTCAAGGCAGTTACCAGGCAAGTCTGTCATGAACCCTAAGGAATTTGCCGCTGCTATTGCAATAACTTTAGGAGAGCCATATATGAATCTCATTGAGGACAGTGAAGTCAAAGAAGGGGAGGATTCAGTTCAAACAGATATCTCTAAAGACTCATAGGAAAAACTCGTACGAGCCAATGTTGGATCGGATCGAGCTAATGTCGGATCCAATCGAGCAGGCTATTGACCCGATCGAGTAAGCTATGGGTTTGATCAGATGCATGAAATAACTTCCGACGAACCATTCCGACCAATTAGGGACACTAGTCATGATCCTTCATCGTCCCGGCAACCATTGCTTTATCCTGAAGAGTTCAAGACCAAGATTAAGGAAGAATACCGGAACATCCTTGACACGCTCTAGTGATGTCTTTTAAACCATCTTAATGTATACTGTAACATAAATTAACTATTTAATTAAATAAACAAAAATGTAGCCAAAAGTGGAGGAAAACTAGACAAAAATTATAACATAAATTAATAAAATTGTATCAAACTAGATTTTAACCCGCGGTGGACACACATTTTATTTTTAATTCATAATTTCTAAAATTTACAGATTTTTTAGATTTTATTTAATAATTATTAAGATTATATAATATCTATTTTTACTAATTTATTTTGATTAAATATGTCTTATATTAGTGTTATTAAAAATAGTAAAATAAAGATTTTTACCATATTGAAGTATGAGATAAATGATATTTTAATTTTTATTAATATCAATTCAAACGCGTCTCGTCTTGCTACCCGTACTATCAAAAAATCCATTAGAAAATATATATAATTTATCTAAAACATAGTTAAAAAATACATAATCAAATTCGATATATTCTCACATTTATTCTCAACCTCTAAATTAATCATTTAAAACATTTGATTAAGTTAAGAACTAAACCTTATGCTTTAGTAAATTTATGCATGTGTAACCGCAACTACTCTGTTTAAATCAATCAAACTCTATATCACTACGATCAAAAATATTTTTTATAATAAAGTAGCAAAACCATCGTAGTATAACCACTATTGATCTGAAAATTTTAAAATACTGTTATGCGGTGTACCGCGGCTTAAATCCTAGTAAATAATTAATACTAATGGTATGCCATTGTAAATAAGTTTAAATCTAAAGGTTTTTTTAAAAAAAATGCTGCAAAAACGTTAATATAGATATATTTTAAATCAAAGAAAGAAACAGAACTAAAATCATACAAGTCATTGTATGATTAACTATATTTTGCTGTTGTTTTATTGTTGAAATTATTGACTATTTTTGCAGAATTGATAGTTTCAAAATATTTAGTAGAATATCTAAGATTTTGAAGATCGAGTTAAACTGTAATTTTGCAAAGTAGGCTTCCTTAATTTGATTAATTAATCTCAATACGGTGACTTATAAAATATAATTATCTGCCATAAACAAGAAGTACCATTAGACTTCTTTTTTTTTTACCGGTACCATTTTAGACGTTTATGACAATATAATAGAACAAGTTGGCGTAAGACAGAAGAATCTTTTTCTTGATGTTTTCTTCTTGGGTATTGTAATTTATTAATTACTACCATTATGATTAACCATATGCTCTGTACATTTCTACTCCTATTAGACAGATAAATATTATATAATCAGGCATAAAATAAGTTCTTAATTAGTAGTTTAGTATTAATACACACAACAACAAGAATATGACGGTGTCTAAGTTTATATCAATCTAACATTGGTTGAACCAAAATACAAAAGTTTTAGTAGATAACATTAACATAATTATTTAACTATAATACAAATTAGTACTATAAGGTAAATTAAAAGGGTTTAAGGATTGTATTACAAAGATTTGTTACGTTCATTTTTTTCTGAATTTAGCCTAAGTAGGTTACATAGCTTCTATTTTGAACACTACTATAATGTATCACTGCCAATAATTTGACTAGTCAATCAATATCAATGTTTATTTAATCAATTTAAGAATCACTAACCATATAAAATATCTATGACAAGCCTATCTAACACGAAAATACTATTATATTCACAATGCTTGGACCGATGATATGTTATAAGTTCATAGTAGTTATATATGTATCTATCTTCTTCCTCAATTGGCTAATGAACACCAATATGTGACTATCTAGATATCTAAGTAGTGGACTCATGATCTACTCTACTCTTATTTGGTAGCTTGATGAAAAAATATAAAATAAAATTGTGGAGAAGTATATATAGAAGAGCTTCTCACGGAGGGTTTAACCTAATTAAGCTCTTAAGCCAAGGAGATGACCAAAATAAATAATATGTTTAAAGTAGGAGACACGGAAACAGCTCCCACGTTCCTCTCTTTTTTCTCCACTCTATCTCTCATCTCACCAACACTAATAAACAAGAAACCAAATTTTTATATATGAAATATTTTAAAAATGTGTAAAAAGAGTTATATCTCCGAGGAATAATCAAATTTAATTATCTTTGTTTTCTCTATCTCTCTCTCCCTTGTGATCCTCCATAAATCCTATCATCTCTAGTCCCCTAATCAATCCCTTTCTCTTCCTAATATTACTCGTTGTAGTGAGTAGTGGCCAAAGTATTCCATCTCCCAAAGCTTAGTTTGAGTTTGTGTGTCCTCATCATGGTAGGTTTTAACTATCTCTTCAATTCTATGTAAGCTTAAGTAGTGAATCTATCAAGTTTCTTTATTATATACTATTCTCAATCATCATCAATCATCAAACCCAATTCCTTAGTACTAAATATAGATTTTAATGGTGGATATAGCTAGTAAACAATTGAATTATGCTATGGAGTTGTTTTTATTTAGCTAAGCTTGTTTTATTTGCTAACTAATCTAGAAATTGTGGAAATGGTGTGGTAGGGAATTCAGAAACCGGCATGGTTGGATGCGCTATACGCGGAAAAGTTCTTCGTCGGATGTTCTTACCACGAGACGGCGAAGAAGAACGAGAGGAACGTGTGTTGTCTTGATTGTTGCATAAGTCTTTGTCCTCACTGTGTTCCTTCTCATAGATTCCATAGGCTCCTTCAGGTTCGTCGTTATGTGTATCATGACGTTGTTCGGCTTGAAGATCTTCAGAAACTCATAGACTGCTCTAACGTTCAAGTAAGTAATGTTTCTTATGTTCCTCTCGTATCTATTATATGTAGATAATTTGATTGGTAAGGGTTTATGAATTATGAACAGGCTTATACAATAAATAGTGCAAAAGTTGTGTTCATTAAGAAGAGACCACAAAATAGACAATTCAAAGGAGCTGGCAACTATTGCACTTCTTGCGACCGAAGTCTTCAAGAACCTTATATCCATTGCTCCTTGGGTTGTAAGGTTATTTCATCTTTACTTCTAAAAATACTCAATTCTGCTTACTATAAGATTCTCATTTACCATAAATATTAGGTTGTAATATGATAATATATGTATATAACCAAAATTATATGTTAGTCTGAAGAACTTTAGAGATGATTCGTTTCTATGATATATAAATAAATAAAAAACCCTTTTGACTCGTCCATAAATAGAAATACAAACACAGCATAGGATACTGTAATTACAAGTTAACTACATAATACCCTGATTTTATTTAATTTTTATTTTTTCAAACATGTCACACTTTTTTTTGTTATTTTAATATAACCTGACCGTCCCTTAAAATGTTTTCAACCCATAAATTTTGTTAGTTTCCGAAATGAGAATCTCAAGAAAGAAAAGGGTTACTAAAATAAACCGTTCCTCGTAAACAAATTATAATATATGGTTATATTTTGAAAACTTGTCCTTTTAAACTAATGTATAATTATTAAATTAAAAAAAAACTTATGTTTATCTTGGAATTATGTTTAAATTTTATAACCTTAAGAAAATCCATAAAGTTGAGGCTAACCTTTTTTTAAGAATAACTCTATTAATTATATCCTCTCATTGACCTTGCCGTTGGAACTTGGAACTATGTTTATATGCATAAATACTCCCATATCATGTGAGCTAGTGCTTTGGTCCAAAGTGGTTTAAGATCCACTACTACACTTAAACCCCCTTCATTGTTTCACTTTGTAATATCATTTTGCCATAAAATATAGTGTGAGTGCACTAGGACAAACATACATATTGTTTTGAAGGTTACAAAAAAATGTAAATAGCTAAAATGTTTTGGTTTATATGCATGTAGGTGGACTTCGTGATGAAACGTTACAGGGACTTAACCCCATTTCTAAAGCCATGTCACACACTAACCCTAGGTCCTGACTATATCATCCCACAAGACTTACTAACGGATGATGATGTTGCGGCCTACGAGACTCCTCGATCAACCGTGTTAGACGGTGATGAGTCCATGAGCTGGTCCTCAGCTTCCTCGGATAACAACAACGCTGGTGCAGCTGCTGCTTATGCTGCTACTACCACTCATGTCGTGAGGAAAAAGCGGACCGGGTTCTGTCTATGTGCCAAGTCGGCTAATAGTTATAAAGAAGTGTCGGAGGATCCTGATGATATCTCCACTTGCATCAATCGGCGAAAGGGCATTCCTCAACGTTCTCCACTATGTTAACGTACTCTTTTGTTTCTTAAATTCTTCTTTATTAGTTTTTTTTCCACAATATAGTCTTATATGTTACATGTATGGATTCTTGTCGTGCGGTCTCTCAAATAAAGTTTATAATCAGCTATTTTTTTTGGTTACATAGAGATTATTTTAGCACACCTTAAACTTTAGAAGCAAAATATAGATTTGATCACATAATAATATGTTTTATATGGATTGGACAGTGACTGTGTGTCCAATATATTGGTTTGAAAAAAGACTCAAATATATCCCTAAAAGGCATAAGCCAATAGTTACTTTTATAACCAATAAATAGCTTTTGTATATTGCCACTTTTGTTCTAATATATATTGTTTTGGTAGAATCGTGGATCCTCTCGAACGGTTGAGTTTGTTTTCCGGTGAAAAGTTTTGGTTGAGAGCTCCCTCAACTGGAGAGTGAGTATATGCAAAACATGTCGTCCCCTCTAGGAATTTGTAACATAACTCCTGTCATGTCTTATAAAATGAAGCTAAGTGACTATTTCTCTAGCTGTAGTTGTTAGAGTAGCTGTCGGAAGGCTGCTGCTGATGGTTCTAGGTGATGTCCATTCTTCGGCTAGTTTGCGAATTGCGATCGGATTTTTCGTTGACCTAGTTTCTTATCTACATGTTGTAAGACGGCAAGATCACGTATTAGAAAAACACGGATAAATCAGGTTAAGCAAAAGCCAAATATATACAATGCGGAGACAAGATTTTATATTTTTCCTTAATTCAATAAATCTACCATAGTATAGTATGATGGTATTATGAGATTACGAATCCTATGTTATAACAAATGTTGACATTATATTTAAACAGTCTATTATATAATCTGTGAACTAGTTATGCAATATAATCTAGGGACTTACTTTTAAATATATTGCATAACAGTAATCTCGCTATATTATTTATATATATATCATTTTGGAACATTTGTTCATATTGATATTTGGTCAAATTATCAGTTTTATAAGCTATCCACTTTTGCCCTTATTTATATTTAAATTATTTTGTTGACATCTAAAATACACGATTTTATATTGATCATTACATGTAATCCAATGACCCTCAAAACATATCAAATATCGATTTCAGTTCGACCACATGTTACAAGACAATTGTGGATTAGAAATTCATTCTAACATATGTACTTTAAAATGGGTTTGATTTAAATAATATGGAGAATCTAAAAATATGTAATTGGATTTGTTTTAGACAGCTTTGTTGTTAACTCACGTGGCTCCTAATTCCGAGTTGTGGGATCTTTCATGCATGCTGTTATTATATTTTTCTAATTATTTTCAATATTATGATTACTTAAACTTGAACCCACAAAATTCCTTGAAGAAAGATGATATATTTTATTATTTATTTAATTTTTTAAATTAATATTTATTTTAATTGTATATATGTACTAAAGAAAACGTAATTTCAACTCGACAAAAAAACATAGTTTCAAAAAATTATGAAAAAATATCAAAAATAAAATCCTGTCAATATTTTGGAACAAATTCATCATTTAAATTATAGTGATGAAACCACCTAAATGTTAAATAATTTTCCATCATCTCATTTAAAATCCGAGATAATCTTTTTAAAAAAGAACTCCAACCCAAGAAAAGAGAAAATAGTAGTTATGAACATGAATGGAACTTGTCCATAATCCTTATATCGGATTAACCAAAGTTCAAATCTTGAAGGTTTACATGTGAAATGTGGAGCAAATGCTTTACTTTCAATACAATGAACAATTGAATTGACTCTAACGTCCTATCCGGTCGGATGAAAGACTTACTACTACAAGGGCAAGTGCCAACCAACAAGAAGGGAGATGGGATAAAAGACATTGGCAGAACCGAGCATTGCCCTTTGGACTAGGATGAAGAGTATTGGTGGAAACTCCTTTAGTCTAGTGGTTGACCAAGAGTTGTTTAAAGCTTTTACACCAAGAGATATGGGATTCGACGCCCAGATAGTACGATTTATTAATTAGAGCCGTTCGCCGTGATTCTACACATGGAGAAAGTGTTACACATGGAGAAAGTGTGTCGCCAGAAAAGGGTGTAATCTATGGTGAGTCTAATAGGATCGGAGAGAATTGTTTGTAATAGAATCGTCATTGTAACAATTCTCATAATTTGCATTACATGCAATATTGAAGAAAATACCTGAATGGAACTGTTTACCATATTGAAGCTTATACCACATTTAAATCTTTATTAGTTTACATTAGTGACTTACAAAAATTTTAACAAAAAAAGGTGTTGAACAACGGATGGTCAGTTCACGGTTGCATCCGCCTACTCGCTTTTGACCAAAGATCATGTTCTTCGCCCTAATATGTCCAAGTTTTTTGATCGGATTTGGAAGGTGTTAGCTTCAGAGAGGGTTCGTACTTTTCTTTGGATGGTTGCTCACCAGGTTAGTATGAAAAATGTGGAGCAGGTTAGACGACACCTAGGAGATTCTAATGTATGCCAGGTTTGTAAAGGAGGTGAGGAGACGATCATTCATGTTTTGCGAGATTGCCCCTCCATTAAAGGTATTTGGACTCGTTTTGTTCCAAGGGAGCGTCGCTTGGGTTTCTTTGCAAGTACTCTATTAAAATGGTTGTACGTGAATTTGGGAATAACGGGTGGGAGTGCTGATTATGCATGCTTGACACTGTTTGTTATGGTTGTATGGTGGAGCTGGAAGTGGAGGTGTGGTTATGTATTTGGGACAACGGGTAAAAATGTCAGGACAGAATCAAGTTTGTTAAGGATCTTGCCGGAGAAGTTAGCCGACCGCACTCTATTGCCCGTGCGGGAGCTATCCCTTGTGTGAGAATGGAGCGTAACATTAAATGGAAACCACCACTAGGGGGTTGGATGAAGCTAAATACAAATGGTGCGTCCCACGGCAACCCGGGTCTGGCCACGGCGTGGAGGTTTCTCTCTCAATATTGGTTTTTGTACAGCGCCTTTAGAGGAGCTCTGGGGTGTTTACTACGGCCTTTGCATCACTTGGGACAAGAAGATACCAATGCTTAAAGTTGAGATTGATTCAGAGATATTAGTGGGGTTTTTAACGTCATGGGATGTGGATTCTCACCCTTTGTCGTTCCTGGTACATCTGTGCCACGGCTTTATTTCGAGGGACTGGATAGTCCGTTTTTCATATGTTTATAGAGATGCAAACCATCTTGCCGATGGTTTGGCGAATTATGCATTTTCTTTACTTTTAGGCTTTCTTTTCTTAGATCATGCTCCAGTGGATGTTGAGCCGATTCTTGTGGATGATGTCTGGGATACTAGTTTTCCACGGCAAGTATTTCTTATGTTTTGAATAGAATGCAGGGAGTTTTTCTCCCTGTTTCCTACCAGAAAAATTATCAAATTGAACCCAAACAGATAAATCTCACTCGCGGATTCATTAGTTTAAATTCGATAGACTTCTAAAATATGGAGTATTTTAGAAGTTTGCAGTAAAAAATCGATATAATCCCAACGTTTGTTAAAATTCCTAACCAACGAGCAACTAGATAATGTGATTATATATCACTTAGCATAGCAAATTCTACTAAACATCCATAATAAGCAAGGTAATAACTAGCATACCAACCCAGATTGGCCTTGCAAATAACCCGGTTGAGCAATTTATTAGTTTATCTACAACTTTCTCCAGCATGATCCACTCTTCAACTAGACTCCTGGGATGCATCTAGCATGGCTAGGTACTCATTTATAGCTTCAATTTCCTTACCAAGACTGATATCGTAAGCCGACAAAGAATCAACTTGGGCGATTTCGTGAGCTATTTCATTTTCTATTTCAGTGTCCCGCACTTCTTCTTCCTCTTCTTCTTCTTCTTCTTCTTCTTCTTCTTCTTCTTCTTCTTCTTCTTCTTTTTCTTCTTCTTCTTCCCCGGATGTGCTTCCTTGGTTTGTTGTAGTCTCATCATTTGTTTCATCATTCATCTCAGAGTCCTGCTCTGCCCCACCATCAATTTCATTGGATGTGCTTTCTCCACCCCCTAAACCACTGCTCTCCGCACCCACATTGTTGGTGCGGTTTGCGTCTGGTGCAGATTGTAGTAGCCTTTGGATTATATCTTCTCGGCTGCCACCAACCTGCAAAGCAGAGGTTGCTGCAGTGCAAACCAGACACATAATGGCATTTCATCAAAATTCTATACCATGGGACTTTTAACAATACTATGCAACTGCAGAAACAGCTCAGATAAGAAAATTACCTTGTCCCCGTTCAAAGCCCATAGACATAAGTTCATCAACTGATATGCCTACTCGTTGTTCTTGTCTTTTTCTTTTCCTCGATTCAATGTAAGCCTGTATTGTCGAGTTAACTTGTGGGTTTGTGAGTGTATCAAGGGCTAGCTGGAAATCATTCTCATTTCTCCGGAGGGATTCAGCAGCAAGTTCCCTCGCATATCTGCAAAATTAAACGATTTTAAGTATACTCAATGCTTAAAACAATCTAAAACGTTTCAAATTCACATATCTGAAAAAAAAATTCCACTCGTAAGCATTGAAAAAATAATATTAGTTATTGGGCAAAAGCCTCATGTTAATATAACTGGAGCTTGAAGGCTTTTGTAACAAACACCAAAAACACCAACGTTTATCTTCAAAGGTACAACACTTTCACATAATCGTTTTGTTCTTCGTTTACCTTTTATCTTAAATATCTTTTCTGATTTTGAAATCTGTATAAGAATTCACAGTACTTTACTTACCCAATAGAGACAAGCCTGTTAAGCATCTGCATATCAACAGCTTTCTTCATGGGTGTGACTCCATACTTTTTCTGCTCACTGAAATATATTTGAAGATCATAAAGTCACTACAGAGTTAAAGACCATAACTAGTATAACTTGAGTAGCAAGAACATACTATATTTCTTGTTGTCTCTGTAAATCCTCTTCCAGCTTTTGGGCTCTTTTTGCCCTCTCTTCGATAAGAAAATCAACAGAACTTGCAATATCCTGATTATTCAGTCGCAAAGCTCTCTTAGCATCCTTCTCTAGGAAGCCCATACCCATAACTAGAGATAGTGTTTCATCAGGAATTTGTAGCTGCATCACAGATTCACAATGCACAACAGAATTAACTTTGTAACAAATGAACAATACTAAGTGGAAATTTATTCCAGTGCAGCTCACTAACCTGCAAGAATTTTGCATGGGCAGACTTAAGTGCATTTAAGGCTTTATCATTCTGACCAGTGTGATATGCCACCACACCTTCTAGTAACTCCAATCTCACATATCTAGCAATTAGACAAACAAAATATTTACTCTATAGGCATATTTCTGGGGTATTCCTCAACACAAAAAAAAAACAAAAAACATTTAAAACGAACTCACAGTGCCATCTCTGGACTTTGACCTGCTTGAAGGAGTCTCACACGAGAAAGATCCTTTCCATGAGCACGCTCGAGTCCTTTCCTTGCTCTCTCAAGGCGAACGCCAGCATCTGAAAGGCATTTGATGTCCCGAAGCAAGAAATAGCACCACACAATGTCTATTTCCATCATAGGGAGGTTGTCAACAAGCTGTAAGAATATAATAGTCATGTGAAAGATACAAATGAGGTTAGTTCAGCATCCCAGAGACTCAGACAACAGTGCTATAAGTTTTTAACCAATTTGCCAAGAGGATCAATATTAAATACTGAAATCTATTCGAAGGAGAGAAAAAAAAAAGACCTCAAGTATCTTGGGATCACAGAGCAAGAATGATTCCTACAAAACAGAAATAAAAGAGGAAGCTGTTGCAGAACCATTCACACAACAAAAACGTACTTGCAACAAAAATAAATATACATTATCGAAACAAAACAAACTGATTCCCAGCAGTAGCAACTAACCTCTGCCATAGCAAGCACTTCTACTGCATCAGAATACATTTCCATTTCAATTAGACCCTTTGCCTTGGTGTGTAACATAAGACCCATCATTGCAGCACTTTAGAACAAAAAGAAAATAAAAAGGACTTCATTAGCATGCATGCTTGGCTAACAATTCCGTATTACAACCTGATTGAGCAAATACCTCTGATCAGTCTCAGTTCCAAATTGTACGTTATGACCTCCCTGATCTTCCAACTCTATGTTATAGTCTTCAATCGGTATTGACCCATCAGCATGTCTTCTGGCCAAAGCTGTAGCTGCAGCTCTACAACATTCACATACACAGTCACCAATCATTACTACCTCAGACTAACTCTATATAAGATACTGAAAACACATACTTGACATATGAAGTGGCAAAATTAAGACTTTACACTACTCATGGAACCAAATCCATGGTCAAAGAACGAAAGACACAGATGATCATTACACTAGGAATCAGAATACAATATAAAATTTTGCTCTAGTCTAATCCAAAATCAGAACTTGCAAATTGGGTTCTTGCAAACAGAACCACACCAATAAAAACTCAGACTTTATAACCAAATCATGGGCAACGAACGAAATACAAAGATGATCATTACACTATGAATCATTAGAGACTAAAAACAGATACTTGACATATGAAGTGGCAAAATCAAGACTTTATATTGCACATGGAACCAAATCCATGGTCAAAGACACAGATGATCATTAAACTATGAATCAGAACACAACCAAACCAGAATTGGCAAATTGGGCTATTGCAAACAATCACATGACATATAAAGATTCAAAATTTATAACCAAATCATAATCAAAGACACAGATGATCACTACACTAGGAATCGGAACACAATCAAAACCAGAATTGGCAAATTGGGTTCTTGCAAACAATCACAAGACATATAAAAATTCAAACTTTATAACTAAATCATGGTCAAAGACACATATGATCATGAAACTATGAATCAGAACACAATCAAAACCAGAATTGGAAAATTGGGTTCTTGCAAACAATCACAAGACATATAAAAATTCAAACTTTATAACCAAATCATAGTCAAAGACACATATGATCATGACACTATGAATCAGAATACAATCAAAACCAGAATTGGCAAATTGGGTTCTTGCAAACAATCACAAGACATATAAAAATTCAAACTTTATAACTAAATCATGATCAAAGAGACTCACTTGACCCGAGAGAGACGACGGGACCTTTCTTCTTCAGCCATGATCGACTTGCCTTCTTCAGGAGCTGCTCCACGACTAGATAGGATCTTGGAGTTATCTTTAATACCCAATCGGGCAAGCGTAAGAGTAGAATCGCCGTCGTCTTTGAGGATTTTGCCGGCGAAAATTAGTTTGATTGAGTCAGGATAGAGTCCTGATCGCTTAGCGACTTCGTCTCTCAACATATGTAGAGTCCAATTCTCGAGTTCTACCTCAATTATGCCTCCCCATGTCCCAGCAACTTTGAGTTTCGCCATTGATGAGTTTACTTTTTCTTCCGAACGACTAAACTAGGTTTTACAGAGGAATTGTAAAGTTTTTTTTTACTTATATATATGTAAGTCGGCGAAACTATAAATATTTAAAGATTTTCTCAAATCTTTCTTAAATATTTATTACTAAAGTTTTAATTAATTACTTGAATATTTTTTTTATTAATGATAAATATAAAAGGTTCTTAAAGATACTCTCCTGGTTGCGGGTTTACCAGGTTCTTGGCGGAATTGGATTATGAAGTGTGTGACTGGCCCGTCGATGACCGTGCTTTGGAATGGTGAGAAAACTGAGCCGTTTAAACCGGCGAGAGGACTTAGACAAGGAGATCCCCTCTCCCCATATCTATTTGTCTTATGCTTGGAACGGCTGTGTCATTTGATTGAGTTCTCGATTGCTTCGAAGGACTGGAAACCGATTTGCCTTTCTCGGGGTGGTCCGAAGCTCTCACATATCTGTTTTGCGGATGATCTCATCTTGTTCGCAGAAGCGTCGGTAGCTCAAGTACGGGTGATTCGTAAAGTGTTAGAGCGGTTTTGTGTGGCGTCGGGACAGAAGGTGAGTTTAGAAAAGTCGAAGATATTCTTTTCGGATAATGTGCATCGGGATCTCGCAAAGGCGATTAGTGATGAAAGCAGGATTAAAGCTACAAGGGAGTTGGGAAAATATTTGGGGATGCCAGTTCTTCATAAACGCATAAACAAGGATACTTTTGGGAAGGTTGTGCAGCGTGTTGGTGCCCGTTTGGCTGGATGGAGAGGGCGTTTTCTAAGTTTGGCTAGTAGGATAACTCTGACTAAATCGGTTTTGTGTTCTATACCGATTCACACAATGACAACAATCGCTTTGTCGCAATCTACTTTGGACAGTTTGGATCGCATGTCACGGGCCTTTTTGTGGGGTAGCACGGAAGAGAAGAGAAAGCAACACCTCTTAGCCTGGATCAAGTGTGTTTATCAAAGTCAGAGGGGGGGCTTGGAATCCGTTCCACTCAGCGTATGAATAAAGCTTTGCTAGCAAAGGTTGGGTGGCGTTTAATGCATGATCACTCTAGCCTTTGGTCTCGTGTCCTTCGGAGTAAATACAAGGTTGGTGACATCCGGGATGGTTCTTGGCTCGTGGTAAAGGGTCGCTGGTCATCGACTTGGCGTAGCATATGTACCAGATTACGAGATGTAGTGGTTCCCGGATCTTGGTGGGTCCTTGGTGATGGTCGGAATATCAGGTTTTGGTCAGATTGTTGGTTGAATAACTCGCCTCTTTGTGAGTTGGTACTTGCGGACCTGCCGGCAAATTATGAAGAAGTCAAGGTCAGGGATTTATGGCGGAACGACTTAGGTTGGGACTTTCAAGTTATTTGTCCGTTTCTATCGGATAATATGCAGCTTAAGCTCCACTCAATGGTGGTTGATACAGTGAAGGGGATAAGAGATAGACTCTCATGGGGGGTAATTCAGATGGGAAGTTCTCGGTGCGGTCTGCTTATTCTTACTAATCGAGAGACGTAACAGCTACGCCGAATATGGGAGTATTTTTTGATAAGCTTTGGAGAGTTGTAGCTCCTGAGAGGGCTCGAGTTTTCATTTGGTTAGTGAGTCACCAAGTTATGACTAACATGGAGAGACATCGTCGACATTTGAGTGATTCGTGTATTTGTCAGATTTGTAAGGGCGGTGAGGAGACACTTTTACACACTCTCCGGGATTGTCCAGGTATTTCGGGTGTTTGGAAAAGGTTGGTTCCACAGCGGAAGCTGCGAGCATTTTTTGCTACGTCCTTGTTTGAATGGCTTTATAGTAATCTAAGTGCCACTATGGAGATTAATAACTCTCCTTGGGCGACGACCTTTGCTATGGTACTTTGGTGGGGATGGAAGTGGCGTTGTTGGGATGTCTTCGGAGTTGATAGTAAATGCCGAGATCGTGTGCGTTTTCTTAAAGATATTTCAAAGGAAGTCTCGGATGGACATGCTCGACTGAGAGAGCGGCCTAGTCGGCTGGTAAGGGAGGAGAGAATGATTGCGTGGACACCACCCACAAGTGGTTGGGTAAAGGTGAACACGGATGGAGCATCTCATGGAAACCCCGGGTTGGCAACAGCGGGAGGAGTTTTGCGAGATGAGGAGGGTAATTGGTGTGGCGGATTCTCTTTTAACATTGGGATTTGTACGGCGCCGTTAGCAGAGTTATGGGGTGTCTACTATGGTCTTTATACAGCATGAGAGAAAGGGTTTACTCGTGTAGAGTTGGAAGTAGACTCGGCAGTGGTGGTCGGTTTTCTAAAGACAGGGATTGAGGATTCTCATCCGTTGTCGTTCCTAGTACGTTTGTGCTATGGCTTTTTATCGAAGGACTGGATAGTCCGTATTTCACACGTGTATAGGGAGGCTAATCGCCTAGCGGATGGATTAGCGAACTATGCTTTCTCTTTACCTCTGGGATTCCATATGTTTGATTCTAGCCCAGAAAATGTTATTTCAATTTTATTTGAGGATGCTAACGGTTCTGCCTGCCCACGTATTGTTAGAGTGTAATTTTTTGTTTTTCTTAATAATAAAAAGGGGATCTTCCCCTTTTTCCACCAAAAAAAAATAAAACACTTCTTAATACTTAATAGTAAGAAAACAGCTTAATTATATTTTAAGAGAAATTTCCTCTTTTACCACACTTTAAAAAAAATTTCAAAAAATATTACAATTTGTTTGTTTTTCAAATACCATAAAAAAAATTATTTTTCAAAAATAACATAAACATTAAAAAATTTGATTTTTGAAGGTGTTGAGTTTTTTTTTTTATATATATTTGGGTTAACTGTCTAATATATTAAAAGAGTAGTTCGGAGAGCTCACGCTCTCAGAAAAAAATTACTAAAATATCCTTAATGAAAATATTCTCAGACTTCTAATTCTTTGCTGACTTTTTTTTAAAACCAAACAAAAAAATCGAAAAAAATAAACCAAAATTGAACTTTAAAAAATCTAAAACCCCAGTTTCAAGTCCATAATCCCCAGCTGGGTAGAAGAGGTCAAGGGCCAATTTGGCCAAAACCGCTGTACCAAGTTAAGCATTATCGAATGTGCACAGTAACGATACAACTTTGTCTTCTAAGTTAGTGGAGTTGGGAAAAATTCAGGAGGACGTGGAAGTTGAAGAGGAACCAGAAATGGAGAGCAAGGAGCTAACATCTGATCTAGCTTTTACAGAAAGTAAAGATGATTTATTAGAGGATGGAGAATACCAGGATGAGGATCAAGTAATGGCAGAGAAAGATCCTGCAGCTTCTGAGCTTCAAGGGGAGGCGAGTTTCAAAAAAAAAGGTATGGCTTATGACTCTAGTCTTTTTTGTATTGAAATGGGTAAAGTTAATAAGGCTATGAAAGATATTGATTTGGATAGGAAAAATGTATTGGTTCATAAAACTTTTGGTCCTTACTCCTTAGGGTAGTAAAGGATCTAAGTTAAATAAGAGAAATGCTTTACTTATGGCCTCTCCAGGAAAACGTTTATTAGCTAAGGCTTAATTTTCTAAAACTGTAAGAGAAGTTAACAGGCAGAAAGCTGTAAGCAGGCAACACAACAAGGCTAAGGAAGGACTCATCCCGGGTTGGGAGAATCGAGCGACGAAGAAAGGGACGGTGGCGCTCCCGAAACCACCGGCTCAAACGTGAAAATCATGAGCTGGAACTGTCAGGGCATAGGGGTTGACCTGACGGAGAGCTATTTAAGGGATGTGTTGAAGAAGAATAAACCGGATCTCCTATTCTTATCAGAAACAAAAAAATGTTTTTCTTATTTACAAAAATTTCAAGTTAGTTTTGGTTACAATAAGTTATATATAATTGAACCACGTGGTTCTAGCGGCGATTTAGCTTTATTTTATAATGATGAAATAAAATTGGAGGTTTTTTCTGAGAGTAATTGGATTATTGATGTTAAAGCTTTTTTGGGCCAACAAATTGTGTTTATGACATTTGTATATGGCAATCCTGTCACCACATATCGGGGTTTGGTGTGGGATAAGTTATCACAAATAGGTTCTAAAAGAAAAGATTCATGGCTTATGGTCGGGGATTTTAACGAGCTTACAGGAAATCAGGAAAAAGTAGGAGGTAACTTGAGGCCTGCATCGTCATTTGTCTTATATAATTCAATGATTCGTGATTGTGGGATGTTAGAGTTTCCGTGTTATGGATATCAATTATCTTGGAAAGGATATAGAATAAATAATCAAGTTGTAAGATGTAGGCTTGATCGGGTTTTAGGAAGCAAAGATTGGCATAGTCTTTTTCCTTATTCCAAGGTAGATTACCTCGATATGATTGGATCTGATCATAGACCCATTCTAATCATTTGCGAGAAATATCTCAAAAAGAATAGACGACAATTTCGATTTGATAAAAGATGGATTGGCAAGGATGGTCTCTCAGGGGCAGTTGAGTCGGGATGGAACAGAACAAAAAAATTTAGAATACCGGTGTTTGTCGATAAGATTAAAAATTGTAGAAATTCTATTTCATGGTGGAGGAAAAATAATATTCCTCCTGGTCATGCATTAATTTCCTCTTTGAAATCGGCTTTAGAAGAGGCAAAAAATGATGATTTAATTCCGCAAGAGGAAATTAAGAATGTTGAGATTAAATTAAGGGAGGCATATCGTGATGAGGAGATATATTGACATCAAAAGAGTAGAAAATTTTGGTTGAAAGTAGGGGATAAAAATACTAAATTTTTCCATGATTCCACAAAGCAAAGAAGGGTACGAAATAGGATCTTAGGCCTATATGGTCCGGATGATTCATGGGTGGAAACAGATGGTGGTATGGAAAATATTGCCACTGAGTATTTTACGGAGCGTAAAATAACTTATAAATACCTTTTAAAAACCTTATAAACCCTTTTAAAAACTACTTAAAAACCTTATAAAAACGATTTAAAACCTAAAATATTATAAAATATTTGTATCAAATTTCGAAGTAGTAGTTATTATATAGAAGTACCTTATAAGCCACATAAAACTTTATAATTTTTCATATTTAAACATGGATATTTTTGAAAATGGATAGATAAATGAGGTATTTTTGAAAAGGGGTACACCAAAAGGGGTATTTCTCAAAAATTCTCTTTAATTTTTTATAATTATTTTTTAATGTTGTTTAAAAATTCTATTTGTATCTTAATATTAACAAAATTAGATATAATATGTTGCGACATCTTATGTTTATACTTGACACTTATCATGATCACGTGAGTTAGTAAATTTTAAAACCAAGTTTCGACATATAATCTCGTTTAATTGTTAAACTTTCTTTTTTTCATCAAAATAAAATTATATTAGATAATTATGAAAATTGTAATATAATTGATCAGTTAGCCATGTAGGCGGATTCAAAAAATCAGAATAAAAAGAGACCAAATAGTTAAACTTAAACCATAATTTTAATTTATAAAGATAAACCATAATTCTTATTTATCATTTATATACCCAAACCAACAAATAACCTTAATTTTAAAATTAAACTTTAAACCTTAATCCTCTTCTGTAAACAAAAACTGCCATATATTCTTGTTAATTATAAATTTTAAATCCCTATCTTATTAATAAACCAAATTGACATAACTGAAATTAGGTTAATTTTGTAATTTTATTAATAATTTTTAATATATAATACTTTATAATATTTATTTTATATATTTCCTTTTTCGATAGGGTTAATAATATTTCTATTTTATCCAAATATTAACAAAATTAGTTACGACACGTGTCAACATCTTATCGTTTATAATTGACACGTGTCACGATCTTGTTAATGGCTGACTTTGAAAACCAAGGTCTATATAATAACATATTCTTGTTAATTATAAATTTTAAATCCCTATCTTATTAATAAAACAAATTGACATATTTTTTTATAATTTTATTACTAATTTTTAATATCTAATACTTTATAATATTTATTTTATATATTTCCTTTTTCGATAGGGTTAATAATATTTATATTTTATCCGAATATTAACAAAATTAGTTACGACACGTGTCAACATCTTATCGTTTATAATTGACACGTGTCACGATCTTGTTAATGGCTGACTTTGAAAACCAAGGTCTATATAATAAGATATATTAGAATGCTTACAAAGATTTATCACGTTGAATCCATGTTTCCCAAAACAATAATGTTTTAAAAATTGAGTTTTGATGGATCAGATTACAATTGATATGGAAATGGTGAAAACCAAGAGAATGAAAAAAATGATGAGAATGGCCCTAGGTTTTATCTCTCAGACCAAGCCGCCGCTTGAATTTTTCCGATGGCGTTTTCTCAAGCGTCTCCTACAACGTCTCCATTCCTTTGATCAACAACTGATCTCTTCTCTTTCGATTCCTACCGGCGTGTCCGGCGTTTTTTCCGATTGTCTTCCGGTCTTGTTCGTGTTTTCTTTCTAGTTAACGAGTATAGTATTTAGAGAACACTTGAAAGATTTTTAAAGAATCAACTCTCTTTATTGCTTAAGAAACTCTCTCAAAACTTAAGCTCTCAATCTCTCAAAGTCTCATACATAATGTCATGACTCAACACCTATATTTATACGAGAACCTATTCCTAATCTTATTAGAAATACATACACTTACATAACTCCTAAAGTGTATGATCATTATCTCTAATTAAACCATTGCTCGGTTTAGGACTAGGATAGCTTCCTCTCCAAGTTATCTCTTCAAGCTTAACTCAACATTCTCCCCCTTAAGCTTGAAGTCTTCTTTTGCCAAGTCTCGAACACCAATGAACTCCCTCATTTCTTTGAACTTGATTTTCCCTAAAGCCTTTGTGAGTATATCTGCCTTTTGCTCATTGCCGGGAACATGCTCCACCTCTATTTGACCATTCTCCACGCATTCTCTTATAAAATGATACCTCCTATGTATGTGCTTGCTTCGAACATGAAAGCCGGATTTTTTAGTGAGAGCAATCGCCGACTTGTTGTCCATGAGTAGTGTGACCTTCTCACTAGGCTGTCTTGTGACCTCACTAAGGAAATCGCTTGCCTCGCTGCTTCAGTTCCGGCCATGAACTCGGCTTCACAAGATGACATTGCCACGGTCTCTTGTTTATGCGTGTTCCAAGAGATTGGACTTCCTCCCAGGTAGAATATGTGCCCAGCCGTGCTTCTCCCATCGTCCGGATCCGCGTTATGACTACTATCGCTATATCCCACGAGTCTTGGTACTTTAGCACTTGAACGTGTAAACATATGTCCAAGTGATGTAGTACCTTTTAAATACCTTAGGCATTGTTTCATCGCAGCTCCATGGGATTGCTTTGGGTTATGCATATAACGACTTAAGATCCCGACACAATAAGTCAAGTCCGGTCGCGTGTGAAGCAAGTAACGAAGACAACCCACATTCTTTCTAAACATTGTGGCGTCTATACTCCTTTCATGCTCAGATTTTTCAAGTTTTAGACCGGATTCCATAGGTGAATGCACTGAATTACAATCCTTCATCCCACCTTCTTCCAAGATCTTTAATGCATACTTCTTTTGATTCAAAGCTATCCCTTCTATATGTTGACAAACTTCAATGCCAAGGTAGTATGTCAAGCGTCCAAGGTCACTCATCTCAAATTTCATGGCCATTTCCTTCTTAAACTCCATAACGAGCTTCATGCAAGTCCCTGTGACAAAGAGATCATCAACGTATACGGAAATGAGGAGATAATCGTTTCTTACTTCTTTACGATAAACAGATGGTTCCTTTGAGCATTTGATAAATTTGAGTTCCATGAGGATCTGATTCAACTTGTGATTCCAAGCCCTTGGTGCTTGTCGTAGACCATACAAAGCCTTCTTGAGCTTATACACCTTCTCTTTGTCTTTCTTCTCAAACCCTTCTGGTTGCAAGACATAGACTGTCTCTTTCAACTCCCCATGAAGAAAGGCAGTCTTGACGTCAAGATGATGTATCTCCCATCCATTTGCAGCTGCTAGATTGACGAGTAACCTTATGGTCTCAAGACGAGCCACCGGAGCAAAGACCTCCTCAAAGTCTACCCCATATTGTTGTACGTAACCTTTAGCAACGAGTCGCGCTTTGTGTTTGTTGATACTCCCATCCGCATTTGTTTTGAGCTTAAACACCCATTTTAAACCAATTGGTTTAACTCCATCCGGCAAGTCCACAAGATCCCAAGTTTGATTTTTCTCAATAAAATGAATCTCATCTTCGCGTGCAAGCATTCATTCTTTCTTCTTTTTGGCTTCTTGGTAACTTTGCGGCTCATCGTTTAAGCACATTAACAACATTTCTCCTTCCTCCTCAGAAAGTAATGCATAGTCTTGAAGATATTGCGGTTTCTGAGTTTGTCTCGTTGCTTTTCTCAAAGCTATAGGTTGATCACCATCTTCTATGTTCTCGAAACTCATGCTCGCCATTAGAGCCACCATCATCAACTTCCTCTCCATCAAAGTTATGATGATCGTTGTGATCGTTGCGATCGTTGTGATGATTATTATCATCTTGTTCCGATTCATCATTTTCTCTTACTTGTATTCCACGGTGTCCAAACTCTTCAAAGGTAAAGCTAAACTTTCCTCCATGCTCCTCCTCTGGATTACTTAGCTTCAAATTCCATCATTTTGCCTCATCAAATATCACATCTCTGCTCACAACTATCTTCCTTGTTTGTGGATCAAGTAATCGATATGCCTTAGAACCTGGTTCGGTTCCTAAATGGACAAGCATTCTCGATCTGTTGTCCACTTTAGCATACCGAATGCATCCAAAAATCCGTAAGTGATCAATATTAGGCTTCTTGGATCGAAAAACCTCATATGGAGTCTTGTCCTCAAGTGCTCTTGTGGCGTTCTATTCAACAAGTATGTAGAATGTTTAACAGCCTCTCCCCACAAGTAATTTGGCATGTGCATATGCTTTAAAATGCTTCTAGACATCTCCATTAGGGTCCTATTACGTCTCTCAACTACTCCATTTTGTTGAGTATATGGAGCCGTGAGATGACGATTTATACCCGCTTCTTTACAAAAAGTAGTGAATTCTTGTGATACAAACTCTCCTCCTCTATCCGTCCTGAAGGTTTGTATGTGAAGTCCTGTTTCTTGTTCCACAAGATGCTTGAATTTCTTAAATTTTTCAAAAGCTTCACTCTTCTCCTTCAATAAGCCTGTCCACATGTACCGTGAATGATCGTGTATAAGAACAAACACGTACTTATTTCCAGCAGTTGTGTTTGGTGATATAGGGCCACAAAGATCTCCATGAATGAGTTCTAGTATCCTCTTTACTCGATACAAAGTTTCTTGAGGGAACATTCTTCTCGTTTGCTTCCCAAACAAGCAAGAAGCACATAGTTCTTTCTTGACGACAACCCGAGGAATGCCTTGAACGATCTCCTTTTGTATCATTAACTTGATCGTCTCATAGTTTATGTGTCCCAAGATTGCATGCCACCTGCTAGAATCACTAATTGTAGTTAGGTTTAAAGAAGCATCATTCTGAATTCTCATGCTTACCTTGTACAATCGGTTCTTTGATCTATCGGCTTTGACAAGTAACTTCCCTTCACGATCATGCATAGTTAGCTGCTCTCCTTTCATTCGAATGTCACAACCAAATTATGTGGCTTGTCCGAGGCTAATGATGTTACTTTTAAGATCTCGAATAAAGTATACATTAGTCATCTTCCTCAGTTCACCATTCATATCGATTGTTCCTTTTCCCTTGATAGATATGCATGAGTCGTCCCCAAATCGTACTTTTCCGGTGATGGAGTCGTCGATTTTGTCAAAGTACCGCCGATCTCCCGTCATGTGTTTGCTTGCTCCGTTATCGAGGTACCAAAGGTTTGCTTCTCCGAGAGTCGTTTCATACTTGCTCGGGATACAATATTTTTCGTTTAGGTAAACAACCTCGTGAAGCATGAGTTCATCCGCGTCTTGTGTGTCGTTGTTCTCAGTAGCTTCTTCCGCTTCTTGTAGTTTTGATAACCGATCGGGACAGCTTGAGGCATAGTGTCCAAGTTTGTCGCATCGAAAACATGTTATCCTAGACGTGCCTCTTCCTCCATTCGATCTTCCTCAAGCGTGACCTCTGTGTCTTCCTCCTCTGCCTCGTCCCCGTAAGTCACCGCTGTTGTAATCCCAAGAATCAGCATACATAAGTTTGCTACTATCTTCTTGATGATCTTCTTCCTCTGCGATGCACTCCTCATACGCCTTAAGACGTCCAATAACATTGTCGAACGATGTTGTCTTAAGATCCAAGCTTTGTTCAAGAGTAGCAACGATTTGGATGTACTTTTTCCGGGGAAGACTCTTTAGAAACTTCTTGACAATCTTGGATTCGTCGATGATTTCTCCTAGAGCAGCCGCTTTTGAAGAGATTTCAGCAAGTTGTCCTGCAAAATGATCAATCTTATCAGTCTCCTTCATCTTAAGTTTACCAAACTCCGACATAAGTGTTTGAACACGAGCTTCTTTAACCCTATCAGCCCCCATGTATCGTGTTTGAATTGCATCCCACACTTTCTTTGCCGTGTCTAATGCACCAAATTGGAGAACGAGGGTTTCGGGGATGGATTGAAACAACAATGCGATCGCCATGGTGTTTTTTTCTTGATCGATATTCTCTGTTACCGGTTCTATGGCTTCTCAAACTTTATGAACTTGAAGTGTGATCCGCATCCGTATAGCCCATACTGTATAGTTGGTCACTGTAAGCATGGGGCATACTATTGAAGAAGTCCCACTCGCTCGTGGTTTAGGATCGGCAACAACAATATCGGCCATGATTGGTGATGATCAAGATCGGGTTTTGAAAGCTCTGATACCAAATCTAGTTAACAAGTATAGTATTTAGAGAACACTTGAAAGATTTATAAAGAATCAACTCTCTTTATTGCTTAAGAAACTCTCTCAAAACTTAAGCTCTCAATCTCTCAAAGTCTCATACATAATGTCATGACTCAACATCTAGATTTATATGAGAACCTATTCCTAATCCTATTAGAAATAAATACACTTAAATAACTCCTAAATTATATGATCATTATCTCTAATTAAACCATTGCTCGGTTTAGGACTACGATAGCTTCCTCTCCAAGTTATTTCTTCAAGCTTAACCCAACACTCTTCTCTGGTGAGATGTCTGGTGTCCTTCTGGTGTGTTTCCAGAGACCTCCATATTCTCTTCCGATGAGTCTTCTCACTTCTCTCGGGCTGAAGCTTCCCCTAGAACAGTCACTTAACCCTCTTTCACCTCCGAACCCTCCAAAACCTCCAGATCCGCCAGATTCTCCGTATGTACTTACCTTCTCAGATACTATGGTGTTTGTTTCACCATCCCTCTCGCCTCATCTCAACCTCGCTGCAACGCTAGTTTGGAATGCTTTGGGTTGGTCGGGTCTGGCTATGAATATCGTGTCCTCCAGTGACACTGAGCTAGCCTCCCCGCGTCCCTCTACTATTGTATGTAGTTCTTGTATCGGAGTAGTCTTTGTCGTCTTTGGTACCATGCACCAGAAATTCTCTCCCTTCAGCTGGCAGCCACAACGTTCATGGATTTCCCTCTCCAATTTGATGACGTCGGAAGGTATAGTCTCTAGGATCTCCTTGTTGGTTACGCAATGGCCTAGAAACTGCTCCATGTTAGTTCTATGTTCCCTCTTTATGAGGTTTCATCGGTTTCAATTATCTCATTATGAGGATGTTATATGTATCAGTTTTGATCAAAGCTTGACTAGATTGGTTGTATTGTGTCTTATCGGAAGACATGTTTGTAGACAGTCTTTGGAGTCCAATGTTTCAACTGGCTTTGGTTGGAAATTGGTTGTCTTAAACTTTCTCTCGGATCGCTCCAATGGTGATTCCGATTTTCCTCGTATTGAGGAAGTTGTTAGATTTGTTCTAACTCTTTTTGTGGCTATGGGCTTAGTCCCGATTATTAGCTTTTGTTTCTATGGTGATGTAGATGCGCTTATGGAAAGGTCTCAAACCCAACGTGGCTGCCTAAGACTAATGTTTGCGGTTTGGGGTGGTTCATAAAGGACTCACTTAAGGTAACGATCCATTTAGGATCTTCTTCAAGACCCTTTAGTTCTTCTGTTCTTGTAGCAGAGGCACTTGCTTTGAAGGCGACGATCATCGTGGCTTTAGCATTGGGTGTATCAAGGCTGGCCTGTTTTGCGGATTGTGGAGATCTTCTATTTCTTCTCAATGTCGTTGGCTATGCAATCGAGTTTGACGGTATATTTGCGGATGTGAGAGAGCGGGTTCTCTTAGTTTTGTATCTTTATGTATCGTGTGTAGAAGACTTTAAGACTGCATTTTCCTCTTGTAACTTCTCCTCCTGTAATGGAGTTTGAGGTATCCTAATATAAGTATTTGGTTCAGAAAAAAAAAAGAGATGTTAATAAAATTATAAAGATGATCATAACTACATGAGATGTTAATAAAATTATAAAATGCTCATAAGTCATTACTATCCAAATTGATAACTTGAATTTAGTGTGGTATTTGAAAAAAAAATTAGGTTCAACTTTCTTATTCACTCCCTCTTAATTAGCCAATAAAAATATAGAAATATGTTAGTAATGCTATATTTAAAAAAATAAATCAAAATTAAAATGATAAAACAAAATAAGTAAGGAAACAAAATATGTATATAGTTTTTAATTTATATCGATTTGGGTTTATAAATAAGATTTTGGGTTTAGATTTTACACTTAAACGAGGTTATATGTCGGATTGAATACATGTGTCAGAAGATTGGAATTTCGATTAACATTTATAAATTATATCTTAGGTTGAGTTCATAAATGAAGATTAGGGTTTAGATTGCAGTGATACCTCGATTTTAGAAAGTGTGGAAAGGTTTATAGGAATTGATTTAACCACTTGTGTCACCTAAGTGAACTTATCTTTTCGGTCTAAGGTCATGAGAGAACTTCACAGTTAGGTGTGATTATGCTAGAGTAGTCTAAGAGTAGTCTAAGGATAGGTGACTTTCCTAGAAGTGATTGTCAGAACAGTGCGAGCGAGGACAAAATACAGGGAAATATCATGTTGTGATTTATAAGGTCAGTAAACAAGTCTTTAAAGCCTCCTGGATGGGCCTACAGACTGGGATTGGATATGGGACCACTAAGAGAGGTAAGCCCATGGATAAGGAGTGGATATGGGGTCCACTAAGAGAGTGATGGACGAGGCGTTACAAGTGGTATTAGAGCCAAACCCATATGAGTGTTAACTCAAGTGGGCTCACACTATCAAAGGGTGACGGTTTTGGTCCGCGACATGGACAATTCTGTCTGTTAGTTGGGTGAATTGTGAGACTACGATTGCAGTGCTGGCAGAGAGGTTTAAGGGAATTGATTTGGCCACCTATGTCACCAAAGTGCACTTATCTTTTCGATCAAGATTTTGAGCACTACAAAAAAAAAGTCTACATTGATAGTAGTAGAAGATATCTTATTGTCTTGTACTACTAAAAAAGATGTGTTTCAGATTTGGGTTACTTTTTAATAGCACATGATAAACGCTAAGATATGATTTCTTTAAGCGGGAATCTAAAACAACTTAATCCGCCAACACTTAGAAAAATATTTCATTTTTCGCTTGTTGGTCTCTCTCTCTCTCTCTTTTCTCTTGACAAAAGAAAAAACCAAACCCAGAAACCCTAGCTATCAAACCACGAAATTCTTCAAATCCAGCTGAAACTCATAATCAGCCACCTTGCTTCTAGCCGAATCAGACACCTTTCTTATCGCGGGCCAGATAGTTGTGCTACTCCGTGTACACACTCTCTAGCGCAGTCGCAAAGGAGCTCAAATCGAAGGTATGACTCTGTTACTTACTCTAATTTCATATTAGTTAGATTTCGTATTTGATGAATTTGATTTCAGTGTTTTTGAAAGTCTAGAGTTTAGGGTTTTAAGGAATCGACCTAATTTCCTAAAATAGGTCTTTGCAATTCAACATTGTCGACTTAGGGTTTTGGGTTTGATTAAAATTTGAGAACTGTGATTTATGAATTTATAGATTTGATTAGTGTTTTTAAAATTGATTCATTTGTTGTCTTAAATCATCTAATTGAGCGTTTATTTAGGATCTTACTGTCATGTTCTTACTTTCTATTAACTTAATTGGATTTGTTTTGCTTATACTGATTAAGATTTTTTTTTCAAGTGTTGGTGATTGCATTGTTGAGGAACTGAAGCTAAATTTTCAAGTGTTGTTGTACTCACAAGACAAGTTAGTTCCTTTGAACAAAATTGTTGGCTGTGATTGTCCTCTTATGTCCTTGAATTACTATTTTATAATAGTTAGAGTTTTTGACTGTTGTTGCTTTGGTTCTTTATGGTGAGATAGTGTAATTAGTTATTCAAGTGTTGTTGTACTAAGAAGACAGTTTAGTTTCTTTGAACGTATTTGTATGGATGTGATTGTTTTCTTATGTCTTTGAATTAGTATTGAAACATAGTTAGAGTTGATGGCTGTTGTTGCTTTGTTTATGTTTGCTCAGATAGTGTAATTAGTTATCGTGTTTAGAGTTGCTCACTGTTGTTACTTTGGTTCTTTAGTTTTTTTTCAAAATAATTGTGTTGCAGAGATTGTTTTAATATGTTCTTGAATTAGTATTGTATACTAACTAGTTAGAGTTGCTGACTGTTGTTGCTTTGGTTCTTTATATTGAGATAGTGTAATTAGTTATTGTATATGTATATATGATGTTTGAGCATGTGTATATGATGTGATATATCTGAAATCGTTTTACAGTAAAAGCTGCAAAACTCTTGTAATGTTGCTTTATGGTTTGAATTGTTGTTATAAAGGTCTTAGTTAAGTGTAGAACATATAATGTTGGACAAGGCATGGGTGCATTTATGCAGGTAGGGAATCAAAAAATTTAGGTTAGGTTTCAGATGGGGTTTGGATACTTTAAGAAGTTTTTTTTCCCTTTTCCCTAATTCCTTGAAGAGATGATCCTGGTTATGAGAGAGGTGCAAGGAAATTTGTATTGGATGTTAATGCGGCTTTAGGTGACTTGGATATGATAATATGTCCCTATAAAGACTGTCGTAATGTAGTGCGCCAGTCAAGCAGCGATGTGGTTGTCATCTTGTTACAAGAGGTATGGATGAGGCCTACAAGCAGCATAGTGACTGGTGTCATCATGGAGACCTCAACACGGTGGATGACAGTGAAAGAAAAGTAAAACAATGGAATGAGGAAGTGGTGGAGTTATACAAAGCTGCTGAATATTGTGATGAAAAGTTAGCTAGTAAGATTCTAGGGGGTGACTTGGGTGATATTGCAGAGGGTGAGGACAAGAGAGAAGATGAGTTCCTTGCAAAGCTTGCCGATGCTGAAACCCTATTTTATCCAAGTTGTTCAAAAAAAACAAGCTATCAGCTATTGTGTCTCTTTTTAGTCTTAAAACACTTAATGACTGGTCAGACAAGAGCTTCAATGAACTGCTTGAGACATTGCCAGACATGTTGCCAGAGGATAATGTTCTTCATATTAGATTGTGGGCTTTCAACCTAAAACCAATTGGCAATGAGTGAAGAGGCTCATATATCTTATATACTAGTCATGATCCTACTCAACTTCCAATGTGGAATATATATCCCTAATACGCCCCCTCGAGATGATGGCTTTTTTTCGCCATAAATCGATATGTTCGGGCATGAATCGGTGGGCCAACTATGGGCCAGACCGATTGTGGATTGGGTTGAGTATGTGCGGACCGGGCTCTGATACCATATTAGATTGTGGGCTTTCAACCTAAAACCAATTGGCAATGAGTGAAGAGGCCCATATATCTTATATACTAGTCATGATCCTACTCAACTTCCAATGTGGAATATATATCCCTAATACTTCACACATCATTGTATGATGTCAAGAAGTTTTTGAAAAGCTTTGATATGGGATATCAAAAGATTCATGCATGTGTGAATGACTGCTGCCTATACCAAAAGAAATACAAGCAGCTGGAGAATTGTCTCAAATGCAATGCTTCAATATGGAAGATTAATACGCACACTAGTGTAGTAAAGAAAGGTGTTCCACAGGTGAAGAGAGGCAATATCTTACGAGGTATTAAATTTTCTTAATGGCTACTAGATATTAGTGATGGAAAAACAATTAGCCTAACGATGGTGAGGTTGAAATAGAGATACCAGAAGATTTAATTAAAACATGATGTGAGGATCCTATTTGAGCAATTGTTGGTAATATTTATGGTAATCACTTTGCAACAAAGACCGGGTTTTCAAGAAATAGCTATTCTTAATTCAAGAAATGATGCCGTTGATAAAATAAATCATTATATGTTTTCTCAATTACAAGGTATATTATTGTTTACATATTTTAGTTTTTTTTTTAAAGTAGATTAACTAAGGCTTTTACGCATGTGAAGAGAGGCAATATCTTACGAGGTATATTAAGTTTTCTAAATGGCTATTCGAAATTGGTGATGGAAAAATCAATAAGCCTAACGATGGTAAGGTTGAAATAGGGATACCATAAGATTTATGAATAACATGATGTGAGGATCCTATTTGAGCAATTGTTGGTGATATTTATGTTAATTCATTTGCAACAAAGACGTGTTTTTAAGGAAAAGAGCTATTCTTAATTCAAGAAACGATGAAGATGATAAAATAAATCATTATATGTTTTCTCAACTACAAGGTATATTATTGGTTACGTATTTTAATTTTATTATTTTTTAATAAAAATTAGATTAACTAAGGTTTTTACGCAAGTGAAGAGAGGCGATATCTTAGTTCATATATCATTGAATATTAAAAGAAGTATTTGATAACGTATAATACCTTTTTCTGAAAAGATTACTCTATGCATGTTGTTCAAAACTTCAAAGTGCGAATAAGCTTTATTTTGCATCATTTTCCCTTTCATTGATCTTTATACTGCAATTTCTTTTTATTTATTATGAAATATTATATGTTTTATTCTTATTAGAACGCTAAGATTTCGTGATATTTTCGTTATCTTAAGTTCATTTATTTGTAAGTGGTAAATTTTACTATATGATTTATGCTTGAGTGAGTGATAAATTTAAATAATGATATATATAATATATATGTATATATGCAAACATATTTTTGCTATTACACTTAACCGCGCCTGTGCGCGGGTAACTTACCTAGTAGTATTATATGAATCATCAAAACGAAACGCCTACACAAGGAAATAAGTAATATGACTAGGGGATCTCAAGCATAATAGTATTATATGAATCAACAAATCGAAACGGCTACCCATGGAAATGTGTTACCAAACGACATGGAAATCTCAAGAAAAGTATTAAGCCACTCCGTCTTACCCCAAATCTCATCTTTATGGCGCTTCTCTAACTCAATCTTAGCGCACCAAATTTTAACATTCCGGTTCTTGCTATGTTCCTCTGGCCGTTGACTCCACATAACTACAAGTTTCCCACCATAGTTTCTGACCAGTGTCACACCTGGAAAAAGTCCTTCCAAACCCTTGATCTCTCTCCACACTCTACCCTCAGAGTCATACCACTTAATATTCCCCAGGATACCAAAACTGTACATTACATTATCTATCACACAAAAATCAAACAACTCTCCACAACTTGATTCATCTCTTACAACTTTCCATGTACCATCTTTGGGCTCATAAGTGTAGTCCTTTTTACTTGACGCTACGTAAAGCTTTCCTTCAAAAGCATCGGGGTTGACCCTAAAATATTTACATAACACATGATCAGCACCAGGACTTGGCAAGGCTCTCCAAGTCTGAGTCTTTATGTCCAATACCTCAAACCAATTGTCAATATCGCAACCTCCCATGACGTATATTTTCTGGTCGATGAGAACCGCTTGTGGATTTTTTCGAGCTACCGTCATGTTAGGCCCCTCACGCCATGTGTTACTCTGACAATCAAGGATCTGAACTGAGGAAGTTAGCTCACCCCATCCACCAATTAAATAGATATCCGAACCAACCACTACGGTCGATTTATATGGTGAACGTAAAGGCAGGGGATTAAAAGATATCCGAATCACGGAATAGTCATTTAAAATCTCACCGTCACATGTTTCTTGAGATTTCATCGAAAGAGTGAACCATTGGAGATATATATCCATCTTAACCGATTCTACGCAAAAGTAAAGGCATGGTTCGGTTAAAACGTGTCGTGTAGAGTTGGGGAGAAGAGATTAAAGAGAGGAACCTTTTGCATACGAGAGAGAGATTAGGGTAAGCCCATCTCGGGACAAGAGCAAATATCTGCTCTATGAGTTCGTCTGGGAGTGATAACAATGACACTAATGGCTGAGAACTCATAATCGTCTTCTCTTTTTGCGGTAGTTCATCTTTGGAAACTGTCGTTTTCTTCACTCCCAGACATTGTAGAAGAAAGCGCGCTGTTGACATTGTAGCAGCACGCGCGCGGTGACGCTTCTTGTCACTCTGCGGTGGTACTTCAACTTCGGACATTGTAGAAACAAGCGGTGGAGGAGATGAAAGATTATAAATTAGAGCTATATAAGAATTGACTTATATATATACCATTGATTTAAGAAAAGTAAATATCATCTGAAACGGGAAATATTTAAGTTTTAAATTTTAACCCATAAAAAGTGATATAATTAATATGGAGATTGATTATTTTTATGGGCCATTCTCTAAAATACCATCATTTTTGTTTTTAGGACAAAAATACCACAAAACTAAAATTAAATTTTAAATTTTCAAACTCTAAATTCTAAATTCTAAACATTAAACCCTACCCCCTAAATACTATACCCTAAATTGCAAATAATCAACCCAAACCAAAGATTTAAAATTCCATACCATTGAACAATAATTTGATTTTAGTGGTATTTTTGGAAGGTATTTTGAGGAATCCCTCTATTTTTATTGTACAAGATTTCTTTCTTGGTTTTTTTTTTAAATTATATAGCTCTAAAGACTTCTTTTTAAATGAAATAAGGATATTGACTTAAAATATCTAGAAGATCTTAAAACTCAAAGGATATTTTACAAAATAAGCCAAAATCTAAAAGCACAAGTAAGAAAAAAACAATATACAGTAACATCTCTATAAATTAATAATTTTGTGACAATAATATTTTAATTTCAACTATATATTCATGTTTATCATTCATTCTATAGTATATATTAATTTATAGAGAGGGTTGTCTTGTTTGTTAAATAAAATAGATAATATGAATTGAGAGAAGTCTATATATATAAAACCAGTAAACTAGTATTTTTCTCAGGTTTTATAAATTTTAATAATTTAAGACTTGAAAGTTTAATATGGAGAAAAAATTGAGAAGGATTTATTAAATAAATTATAAATATTATAGATTAACTAGCAGTTGACCCGCGCTCCGCGCGGGAGGTTTATAATTTTGTTTCGTTGATTTTTTATTCATATTGTGATATTTTATTATTATTTTTAATTGATTTTCAAAAAATATTGTAATTATTTTCTATTTAATTATTATTTTTCAAAACTCAAATTTGGATTAAAAGCACTTGATTCAATTTATGAAATATCATTATTTTTTTCTTTTTGATCATGTTATAAACTAATATTTCACTTTCATTTTTTTTCCTCTTTATAATTTTATATATACAATTACATAAATGTTTTTTTAGTCTACCATAAATTTAAATTTTACTTCCATTCTAAAACTCAGTAACATATTTAAAATATTAAATTATGATCAATTTAAAATGAAAGTTGAATTATATTATTACCACTAATAAAAAAATTAAAGTATTGTTTTTCTTATTTTAACATTTCATTTTTTTTACATAATTTATTTTTATTTATATAAACTTTCTATTAATTAAATAAGTAACATAAATATGCACTAAATGAATGTTTTAAATTTATTTTAATGTTTAAACAAAAATGTGGCTTAGGTAGATGCTTAGGTGGCATTATGAGAAGAGAGAAAAAACTAACTTTATATATATAGATTCCCATATAATAAACAATATACATAATTCTAACTGTGTGTGTATTTCACAAAGGGAGCTTTCGAGGTCAACTCTACATGTTGACATGTGAGCACATAAGTAGTGTTGTGTAATACTTCTTATATTGATCTAGCAAAATACTATTGACATTGCTATTTTACCATGCATTGGATCATGCTTTAAAAGAGACTAGTCGAATATGCATGTGAAATGAAAGTATAGACTGATCATAACGACTCCTCTACAGATGTTGCTTAAACTCAATCTTACTTATGATGCAAATTCAACACTAGTATGAACATAGCCGATCCTGTCAAATTTGGGGCCAAAAACAAAACAATTTTTTTTTGATAGATTAAAGATAAAATTATAAATATTGAGACTAAATGTTAAAATTTTAGGAAAATGAGGCCTGTTTTTGCAATAAAACTCAATAAAATTTATAAACAATTGAGACAAAATCTTAAAAATTTCCAAAAATGGGGCATATGTTTACAAATTTTATGGGCCTAATTTTGAAACTTATATATATAGATATATATATATATATATATATATATATATCTATTTTGGGAGCCTAATACCTACGTGTTTTAATAATGTGTGTAAGATCGAACGTAAGTATGAATATATCTAAAGCTAAAGTGTGGTACGCTATAATTCATATATATATAGAGAAGCCTTTGATTACTCGGGCTTTCCTTGCTATCATTTTAAAATGTAGTCTTCAGATGTATAGAAAATCTGAAAATTTACAAATTAGATTTCAAAGATTTCAAAAGGAAGCACTTGAATGTTTAACTGTCTACCAAAGTCTCTTCCAAAAGGAACTCAACTTGTATATGCCTAAGAAATTGAAACTTTTTCATTTGATCAGATTCAGATCATAGCATCAACGAACACTTAGAGATTCCCTATGATTTGTATCTCCAATCTCTCCAAAATTTTATATCCATTGAACCAATTTTTACATGGCAATGGTGTTTTCTTTTGTGTGTTTTGATAAAGGTATGATGGATGATGTGAGATTGTGAGTAAACCTAACTTTTCCTTTGTATGTTCTACAAATCTCTCAAAATCACCCTAAACTTTTTCTTTAAATCACACCAATCAAAATCTGTTTTTCTTTTTTTCTTAGAATTAAAAAAGAACATACAATTCCCACCAAAATAATCTTTAAATTCTCTTAAAAATCTAATATTTCCAAAATCTCACAAACTCCTCTCAAATCTTTGTTTTAATACACCCTCCAAAATAAGAAAACGACAAACTTGCTGACTCATTGTTAAACTAAAGTAAACACTTTGTTCCTGTCCGATTAGAGTTCTCCTCCAATCATAAAGACTTTACTCACTTATTCTTCACCGTTGCCTTTAACTTGAAACAAGAAACAAAGTAAGTTTTTTTTTTTTTAAATAGTTTACAAGTGGTCTCAAAGAAGTTTATAAGCTTATGATTAAAGAAACAATTTTGTGAATTTTGGTTCTCATTGTTTATATTTTAGTTACTCTTTTCAGTTTGGTGTTGCAGGAAACGGTCTGAGTCCTTTAAGATCTCAATTTCAAGATTTTGGTGAGTTCACAATATTGTCATCTTTTATAATCTATAGTTTTCATAAGATCTACTTCTATGACAAACATTTTTGTTATGCATAGTAATTTTGTTAGTAATAGTTCTTAAAAATTTGTGTTTACTAGCTATAATCTGAAGAACCAAAGCTCACGAAACTATAGAGTACAAAAGTGTTATGTAAGTGGGTGAAAGCGTTAGGAACAACTAGTAGAACACAACATCTATTGTCTTCTTGTTGTGGTTTATGCTCCTAAACTGTTATAAGATTCAGTGAGATTGAACTTAACTTAGAACTTGTTGATTTGTATTTTGACATGTTTCAGATCATGGTATTATTCAAGACTGTTGTAGTGACAATGATGGTGGCATTGGTCACAGTGGTGTATACTTGTAGTTTCGCAGAAGGTTATCCAGAAGACGATTTGGTGGCGAGGTTGCCTGGTCAACCTAAGGTCAAGTTCAGACAATTTGCAGGATATGTCAATGTAGACTCGGAGAATGGTCGTAGTCTTTTTTACTACTACGTTGAAGCTGTAAAGGAACCTGAAGCTAAGCCCTTAACACTTTGGCTCAATGGAGGTCTCTGTTTTGTTTCTCTGTTTTTGTATAATTCATACGTTTGTGAGAAATAAACTTAATATTTGGAAGTTTGTATTGCAGGTCCAGGTTGTTCATCAGTTGGTGGAGGAGCTTTTACCGAGTTAGGCCCATTTTATCCCACAGGCGATGGTCGTGGCCTGCGCGTTAATTCCATGTCATGGAACAAAGGTTTGTTGTTTTGATAATTTTATAGAAACAACAAAGAGCTTTGTGATTCTTAATTTACATGATATTGTCTCTTGTTTTGAAATATGTAGCCTCGAATCTGCTATTTGTTGAGTCACCAGCGGGAGTAGGATGGTCATACTCGAACAGAAGCTCGGATTACAACACCGGGGACAAGTCTACTGGTAAAAATCTAAGTTGCATTTTTCCAAACTATATTAGAAGACTTTTAATTCCTGACATGTTTTTTGTATTTGAACAGCCAATGATATGCTTGTGTTCTTGTTGAGATGGTTTAAGAGGTTTCCAGAGTTGAAGTCTCGCGAACTCTTTCTCACGGGAGAAAGCTACGCAGGTTTGTCTTCGGTTCTTCTGATTCTTAGTTTGAGGAATGGTTATTAGAACCATAAATTTGCAGTTCTTGATGCAATACTTTTAGTTTTAATTTAATTTCCTTAGTATTTGCTTGTCTATGGTAATTCTCCTTATGTGTAACAAGGATTTGACTTCATTTTCTCGTAGGACATTACATACCTCAGTTGGCTGAAGTGATACTTGCCTACAATTCACGCTCAAGTGGGTTTAAATTCAACATCAAAGGCATTGCAGTAAGAAAAATAACAATTTTCTTGACGTTTCATCAACCCTTTTGGCTCTCTTGTAATTCCATTGTGTGATTTCTTTTCTTTCTTATTAGATTGGGAATCCACTTCTGAAGCTTGACAGGGACGTTGCAGCTGCATACGAGTTCTTCTGGTCGCGTGGCATGATTTCTGATGAAGTGAGACTCACAATCATGAGCCAGTGTGACTTTTCCAATCCCAAGAACATGAGCAATGCATGTATAGATGCTATCGTTGAATCCAGCGTCCTCACTGAGTATATCAACAGTTATCATGTTCTTCTCGATATATGCTACCCGTCTATTGTCCAGCAAGAGCTGAGGCTCAAGAAAATGGTTAGCCCCTTTTCATTTTCCAACAAATAAACCATGTTTGAAAATTTATGAAAAAATGGTTTCAAGCTACTAAGAAGTGGACGTTTGTATACATACGAAAGAAGTCTATACTTTAACCTCCCAGAGGTACAAAGAGCACTTCACGCTAACCGCACTCGCCTACCCTATGAGTGGACTATGTGCAAGCAAGTAAGAGTTCTCTTTCAGTTTCATTTATCACAAAAAGGAAGCTAACTAATTGCTATTGCCACTATGTCACAGCCGGTTGAACTACAGTGGCATCGACGGGTATATTGACATGCTTTCGATTCTCAAGAGAATTATACAGAACCAAACTCCTGTTTGGATCTTCAGGCATGAATCCTATTAAAGATATATCTTCATATTCTTCTTTTCTTGTATTTTGCAACTAAATCTCAAGCTTGTTGAAATTGCAGTGGAGATCAAGATTCTGTTATTCCACTTCAAAGTTCAAGAACTCTGGTAAGAGAACTTGCTCATGATCTCAACTTCAAGACCACAGTTCCCTATGCAGCTTGGTTCCACAAAGAACAGGTACCTTCACCATTAAAAAATGCTAAGGTTTTCAATACTGAGTAGTAACTTGTGGATGTGTTGGGATTGTTACTAGGTTGGTGGCTGGGTCACAGAGTATGGTAATCTACTGACATTTGCAACTGTAAGAGGAGCGGCTCATATGGTGTCGTATGCTCAGCCCTCACGAGGTTTACATATGTTCAGTAGCTTTGTGCGTGGCCAAAGACTCCCAAACAAACCACATTTGAATTCGTCTATCGATGATTGATAGAGAAGATCACACTTGCTTGGTAGACAAGTTTCGTTGTGGTTGATCTTCTCTTTCGTTACTTGTATGTTTCTGATTTAATGATGAGACTTATTATATTGGCCGTAATGTATATTTAAGACTCAACAACTTTGACACCAAAACTAAGAATAAAAAAAGGCACAAGATATTTTTAGGATCCTTAACACGAGCTAATTAAGGAAATCAATTGTAAGATATTTTCAATATTCTTCTTTTATTTTATTTTCAATAATAAATATAGCGTAGATATTCTTTTAAATCAATTGTAGATATTTTTTAAATCAATTGTAGATTTTTTATTTTGTATTTTAACAAAAAAAAGAAAAAAATTTGGATGTTATACTGTATAAAAAATATTTTTAGGAGCCTTACACGAGCTAAGGAAATCAATTGTAAGATATTTTCAATATTCTTCTTTTATTTAATTTTTCAAAACAATAAATAAATTGTAGATAATATTTTTAATCAATTATAGATTTTTATTTTAACAAAAAAGTTGGATGTTATATTATACTGTATAAAAAGGAATACATATGTAATGCATAAAAAAATGTATCCAAATTTTGAATTAACTAAATCAAATCTCTTGGAATTTAAGTAAGGAAATTTAACAAATCCCTATATGTAATATCAAGTTATAAGTTATGACCATTCAAATTAGTAAGATCTCTAATTTATAATAATTAAAAGAAATTAATGTTGGAAATACAGTTATATGTTTTAATTTTAAATATGTGTAAAACAATAAATATTATTATACATTGTTCAAATGTAATTAGGTAAGAAAATCATTCTCTTTATTGTTCTTTTGACTATGATAAAAAGAAATTATATTGCATGATTTGTTTCCTTTTTGTTTACAAAATAAAACACCTTTTAGGGATGTTGGTGTTATTATATATATAGAACATACATATGGAGTACATCAACATAAACATCCAAAAACACAAAAACAAAATCATAAAAGAAAAATATATGGGTATCAGCAAGAAAATGTTAATAGCATTTGTTCTCACTATCCTCTTAGCCATATCTTCTGTTCGTTGCTCTGATAGAACCTTTGCTATATTAGTTTGCTATCAATTTCATCACAAATTTTTTTCTATGTATGAATTTGCTTATGTCCTTTTTTTTCTATTGATCGTGAATATTGTGTAATTAATGGTTATTGTTTTATAGGTTTTGGTATAAAGCAAGAATATACAAAATGTTACGAGCTAAAGGAGTGTCAAAAACCCAAATTTGACGATGCTGCATGCGAGAGATTTTGTGGAGCTAAAAGCTTTTTATTATATGGTAAATGTGATACTACGACAGGCTGTTGTAGGTCTAAGACTAAATAATCTAACCAAATAATGTATCTGGTTGACAAATAAGACCATTGGTTTCTTATGGTTTTGATCATCAATAAAAAAAAGATCATAGCAAACTAAAATTTAGTTTGATTACATCGAAATTATAATTCTCATTCTAATTTTGTGAATCGAAATGAATCAATGACTGTTTCTTGTCAAATCTTTGGTTAACCATTCCTCTTCAAATCGGATATTGTGTCGTTAATGTCTTGATGATATAAACACGAATACTAAAAACCCTTATGCTTCTCCATCGAGTTAGACATGATTGAGTGAGCTTTTTGCATTCCTAATTAAAATTTTAGGTTAAGGGTTTGGGATGTGACTCAAACTCCGGCCTTTTCCTATGGACGAATATATATCTAAAGTAAAATGTCTTTATAATTACAAAACACATGAAAGTAATTGTACCTCGGTGACAACTTGAATTGTCTCTCTTTTTATGCATGCAAGCTATTTTAGATTTAATATAGAGAACACATAACAAGATAATTAATCATGTGAAAGGGCAGAGACTAAGAAGAAGCAAATACACCAAATCATGTGAAGTTGAAGACAAATAGACTAATATGATTTTATCAAAGATTATATTAAACAAAAATTGTTCAAGTTAGACCTAGTTATTTGTTGTGTTTTGATTGAACATTTTTTTATGAGATGTCACTCTTATGATCTTAAAAGATGATGTTTCCACAAAAAGAGAGAGAGACATTTGTTTTTTATGAAGGAATACATTTAATAGAATTTTTAACTATTTATTAAAAAATTTAAAAATTTGCTTAAATAAAAAATTTGGAAATATATTAATTAAAGATAAAATGAAAAATATTTATACATCTTATCACAAAAAATAATTTCAAGCTATTACCATGAACATTATTAAGACCAATCTGAAAGCATATATTAGATTAGGAAGAAAAAATTATGTTTAACTATATAGCACAATGTTAATAGTGTTCAAACATAATTGGGTGAAAGGATTCTTCTCTTTATTTTCTTTTATTTATAATCTACAGCCTACAGGAGTGTGTTGGGATATGAATTTTAGAATATTTGGTGGAATTAGAATTTTAAAAGATTTGAGGAGATTGGAGTGGAGTTAATAAATATATTTGAGATGATTTAATTGCTTTTTTAATCAAATTTTATGAGATTTTAACTGATTTTTTAAAAAATTTCAAAGGTAAAAGGAAAAATGAAGCTTTTAAATAGATTTGAGTGGAGTTTAATATATTTGAGGTTATTTATTTAATTGTTTAAATGATTGCTGATTTCAGGATATATTTTAATCAAATTTTATGAGATTTAAAATGATATTTAAAATAAAATAAAAAAACCGAAAAGGAAAACTTTTGCATTTAAAGGGATTAAATTGCAAGATTTGTTTCCATTTTTTTGCAATTAAAAGATATCTTTTTTTTTAGTAAGGAATAAGAAATATCTCTAAGGTATGTTGGTGTTGTTATCTATATATAAACATACGTCCTAGTACATCAAAAAACATCCAAAAACAAAAAAAAAAAAAAAAAAAAAAAAAAAAGATCATCAAAAACAAAAAAATGGTTATCAGCAAGAAATTGTTAATAGCATTTGTTCTCACTATCCTCTTAGCCATGTCTTCTGTTCATTGCTACGATAGGATCTCTGGTATATTAGCTTGTTAGCATACTCAATCACACTCTTTTTTTCTAAGTATGAAATTTGCTTTTATCATAATGTAATGATTATTGTTGTTTACTAGGTTTTGGTATGAAGCAAGCGTCTATTTATGGAACATGTTACTACCTAGAGGAATGTCATAGCCCTTCATTTGACGATGGGGCATGCCAAATGTTTTGTCAAACTAAAAACCTTACATTACTCGGTTTATGTAATATTAGAACCGGCCAATGTTGTTGTAAGGCTCATAAGAAATAATCTAATCAAATAACTTATCCGGTTGACATATAAGACCAATACTAATTTCATATGATCCAGGGTGAAATACACAAATCATACCAAATTAAAATTAGATTGATTAAACTGTAATTAACCAAATCAGATAACAAATAGATACTACACCATCCCTACGTGAATCAAAATTCAACAATGATTGACTGTGTCATCGTTAGTTTCTTGATGATATAAACAAAATGTTCTCAAACCCGAACCGATCTAGTTTTTGAGTCAAAGGTTAACCGGACGACCATAGATTTATTGATTAATTTTTCTAATATATTTTGATTGTATAGTTTTATAAATATAAAAATAAACATATCAAGTTTAACAAATACATAAACTAACAATGATTATAAAGTGATTAAATATTTTAAATCCAAATAAAATAAAAAGAACACTAATAAAATATCACTAGTTCACGACACCAAATTTTGATTGTGTGTCGTATAATAAAAAATAAAAATGTTCTAACTTCTAAAAAAACAAAAACCATATATACCTTACTTTCAAGATCAAATAGTTTGAATGAACCGTAACCCGGCCGGTTCCCGGAACAAATAGATTGTACATTTTTTTTTGAATTTAAAGATTTGAAGAGATTTGAAGAGATTTAACTCGAGTTTACTAGTTTTGAGTTGATTTGAATTGTATTTTTCATTTATTTTAAATGATTGGTGATTTCAGGAAATATTATGAATGATTAAATTTGATGAGATCCTATAAGATATTTGTAAAATTTTAAAGAAAAATGGAAAATGTTAGCGTTTTAAGGGATTAAATTGCAGGATTTCTTTCCATATTTTTTACAAATAAGAAATACAGGTATGTTGGTGTTGTTATATATAAACAGTAGATCATAACCCGTGCTATAGCATGGATTGAATTTTATATTTTAAAGTAAAGTTTTGTTATATTTTATAGTAGTAAGTTAAAGGGAAATAGCACTCCATGTACCCATTAGAAATGTTTATTAACTATATGTCGTTGTTCTTTTCATAATTAGTTTTGCTTTTTCTTGACAATTTTAACCTTATAATTATGAGTTATCTAATAACTGAGTTAGCGCGATTAATAAAATTATATATTTAAATAATAATATATGATCTTATCAGATAACTATATATTTAACACAAAATATATAAAGTGAAAAAAATATAGCAAACATAAGAAATAGTGAAAAAAATGATGGAAAAATTGAAAAAATAAACGGTGATGTGGATGATGATATTTCCAACGATGGTGATTACTGGAATAAAAAGAGGTGACACTGCTAGCGATAGATTTACTCGTGGTGGTGGTGATGATGATACCGACTGCGACAATATTTATATGATGGTCATAATTGAGATGATATCCAAAAAAGCAAGACGACTAAAGTGTTTTATAGTTATGACATTAGTTTCTTTTGTATTCAAATACCGGCATAATTGTTCGTTGACGTATTTGTTGATGAGGTTAATCGATCAAGAGATGAATGGGTATCATCGACAACAATAGTTAATGTCATATTCTTATAGATGTAATTTCTGATGTATTGATAACAATTCAATTAGCAACATATATATTTATGTTAACATATTTTGAATGTAATAATTATAATATCATGATAAATATATATATGTTAATGTTTCAATTAACATGTAAGAACTAAATTGTTAGCTAATATCACTCAAAAACAAATGATTTAACATGATAAGTATACGTTTATCAAATAAACAATCATTTATCGCGATATAATATAATTTACATTGTTAATTAAATAAAATATCCAAAAAATACAAATTTTTTGTGTGATGAATAGTGATTGTACCTTGTTAATTTTTTACCTCGTTATGTTTTTTGTTAATGAATAAAAATAACAAAGGATATTTTTGACAATAATTTGAGTCATATGAAAGAGAACTAAATAAAAAATTATCATGGGTAGATTCTTTATTTTTTTATTCTTTTGGGTATATATATTTACATAGACCTAAGTTAAAATAGTTTTTTCAGACCGCTAAAGTTTAACATTAAAATGAATATATTTATATATATAATATTCAGTGATAGATAAAACAATATTTAAAGTTATAGCAACGAAAAGTAATATTATTTTTAACAATAAATTTATTTATGTTAACAACCAAAAAGTGAAATGGTATATAATTCGGAATCTATGTTTTCATGTTAGAATCCCAATGGTAAAATTGCTTGCATAATCTATCATTCGTTATTTTTAAAATTGCTTGTATAATCAAATTTTCAAATATCTAAAGGTGTGAAACCTTATTAAAATTTTTATCATCATATAATCTTAACCCGCCATCTGTTACAAATATCATAACTTTTTCTATCATATAACACACTATATTTAACCAGTTTGCTATAATTCCTTTTTAAAATACATATGTTTAAAAATTAGAGTATTTATAAAAACAATTTAATCTATCAAATATTTATGATATTCTTACAAAAATATAAGTTAAATTATGTTTAAATTTTCTAAATTAAAATATTTTATTGAAATATATTACTCAAGTTTGAATGTTTGACCCGTTAATTTTTAATTCACAAATTAAACAGTTTATATATGGTTTTAAAAATTCAAATCATCACATATGCAGGAAAAAAAATCAAAAAATTTTTGTGATTGATGATATAATAATTTTTCTCACAAATATAAGATCATGTAAAGATAAGAGGTGAAATATAATAATTAATAATAATTTAATATAGTAAAGTAGATATCAAATCTTATATACTCATTTTGATTGGTTAAAGTAGATATCAAATCATTTTGATTGGTTAATTCTCTTTTGAAAACTAATTACGTATTTTCGTTTTAATAATTTAGTTAAATTATATAAATTAGTATTTAACATTTTTATCCATAATGAATATTATTAATTTTTTCTTTGAAACATATATATATATATGTAATGGTATTCTTATGTAATTATTTACCCGGTTTATTCTATAAATGTACTTCTGAATTAATAATAAGGAGATAATAAATTAGATATCAAATCTTATATACTCATTTTGATTGGAAAAGTAGATATCAAATCTTATATATTCATTTTTATTGGTTAATGTTTTTTTGAAAATTAATAACTTATTTTTGCTTTAATAATTTAGTTAAATTTTATAAATTAGTATTTAATATTTTTATCCATAATGAATATTATTAATTTTTTTCTTTGAAACATATATATATGTATATAATGGCATTCTTATGTAATTATTTACCCTTAATAAGGTTTATTCTATAAATGTAATTCCGAATTAATTATAAGGAGATTACTAGGAAGATTTATTAACTCATATTGACTTAATAATCTTTATTACTACAAAGAATGTAAATTAGTTGAATTATTATCATATTAGTCTTTAATAAAATAATTCAATACAAGAAAACATGATATTTCCGATGACCAAATGAGGTGACAATATCAAAATTTCTCAAACTTTATTTATTTATTTATGTGCGTATATATATAGGATAAAAGAAAGCAAAATATTAATCTTTGACTAATATGTAATCTACAAATTAATTTGGATTAATTAAGTAACCAGCTTGGAATATATATATATATATATATATATATATATATATATTATCATAAATCCACAAAAAAACAACTTCTAAATAAATTCGATCTTGAAGAAAAAAAATCCAAACTAAAGAAGGTGCTGCGTGCATAGTTAGATACTTTTTTAAAAAATGTGGCTGGCACTAGCTAAGGTTTTACAACTAATTGGTTTTTAACCTCTTTTTAATTAGTATTTGTAGTTCAAAATCTGAACATTTTTTTGCCAGATTCGAAAAGTTTAGGAAATCTATGTACTTTTGAATTTTTCTCAAAAATATAAAATCATCTTGTCACTTTATATAATTTAAAGAAGTATAAAATATTTGATTTTGTTTGAAAATAGATAAAAGAAAATTTGAAATCTATGGATAACCGTAGTGGCTATCGAGTAAGAAATAGAAAGAGATTAAGAAGAGAATAGAGAAAGAGAGAGTCGATTGATTAAGAAAGGGAAGGAGAAATGACAAGTTTAATGTTGTGTTGTCTTAGCATGAGGAAAACCCTAACAATTGGAATCTTTTAAATACATAAGCAGAATGTGTAAATAAAGAATCTTTATCTGGAAGAGGCTTTACTCTCCTTATCTTCTCTTCATGAAAGTGTCTCTTAGCCACTTTCATTCTTCTTTTCAAACTTCCTGCTGCTTCTGCCTGATCTCACACCTTTCTTCACATAGGCTAAAGGAACGCTGAGCCTATCATCATTTACTATTTTATTACAAATCAGTTATTAGTAGGTGAAAATTCTTTATAAAAAAAATCGTTCTCCCATCAACATCTTTCCAAACTTCTATAAATATATTATACACCAAACTAATCTAAATAAATCTGTAATTTTGAAACAAACATATATAGTATATATTATGAAAATATTTCTTAATATAATTTTTCTTTTTGACATAAAACGCATTTGTATTTGTTATAAAATCACTATCACATTATGGTACTCCTCAATACTTATTTTTATAGTACACTAAAACCTCTATAAATTAATACTCTATAAATTAATAAATTTTGCTGGTCCCATATCGGGCCAGTGTAAATATTGACTAAATTTGATAAGATAATAAGATAATAATTATTTTGACATCCCCATGTAAAATATAGTCCCAATAATATCATAAATTAATAATCACTCTATATATACATATAAGTAGATATATTAATATATGTTTTTAGTTTTTTGTAAAAATGAATTTTCTCCTAGAGTTCACCTCAATAAATAATTGTATGTTAGTATTTTTATTTAAAACATAATCTTGTAATATATACCATCAAGTCATACCAATAACCAAATTTTCTTTATGTTTTCAATTTTTAAATATGCATCATATTCATTTTTTATATATATGATGTTAAAATATAACAATTGAGGTTATTAATATACATATATCATTTGTGTAAGTGAATTTATCTATAATATTTGTATTTATAGTCAAATTTATTTTTCCAAAATATAATATTCACTTTCAAACTACTGCATAATTTATAAAATTTAAAAGATTAGTCTTATTTTTGTACAATTGTGTCAATTCATATTTTTAAAAAATTTGAATAACTAAATACCACTATAAATTAATAATTATTAATTTACACTATAAAATAATAAATATTAATTTATAGATAAATTAATATCACTATAAATTAATAAAATATCTTGGTCCCAATATTATTAATTTATAGAGGTTTTACTATATAACCTTTTTCAACTAGTAATGACGTAAGCTCTTTTGGTGTTCTTCAAGTTTCGATCCAATGGATGGAGTTCCATGGTGATGGTGATACTAGGGTCGATTCCACCATCACTTTTTTTGCACCTTCTTCCTCAATGCTCTATGTTCTTAAGATTCAACCTGAAAGAGAGGCAAGTATTGTAACTTTATACAGTATACAAGACGGAATGTCGCTTTCCTTCTTCAATATTTTCAAGTACTTGGCATGATTGCAAAATGATCGGATTGTTAATACAAAATCATTGTATGATTTTGATTATTAATTGTATGATTTAACCCGTGAAATATTACATGACATTTTTTTTAGTATAATTGTAATTTGATCAACTTAACTAAATAAGTTTAATATTCAAAATAATGAAATGATGTTGGCATAATATCTTTCGTTTAAATAGTCGAGTTTCAGATTAAAATATTTTGTGAGTTTTATTATAGTAGACAACCCGTAAAAACATCTATAATCATAATTATGTAAATTATAATCCATGCTACACAATTATCAATAATACTTTAATATACATACCTTTTTGTATCATTTGAGTAATATACGTCCGTTTTCAAAAATTCGAATTGTAATATATGCAAAAAAAAATTATAATATATTTTATGTAATAATATAAATTAAAAAAAAGATAATATAAAGATATTGGAGAAATATTTGATTTATAAGGGAAAGATTTTAGGAAATTTTGTTAAATGTAAATAATATTTATTTCTAGTTTTGCAATTTTATTATGATTTAATTACATCATTGTGAGACCCCGGTTGCAAAGAGGCTTATATGAATTGATTTGGTCACATATGTCACCAAAGTGCATGGGAAAAGGGCCATTCCATACATGTACCCAACCAAGAAGTGTCAATTTCTACATGTACAAACGAGCAGTGTCAATTTATACCTGTATTTTAATAAAATTCAAATTTCATACCTGAACGTTTTAAATCGAGCCGAATTTTGAGTCCACGTTAATGGAGGTAAGTCAACACTAACGGATGCTGACTCAGCCTCCGCGTGTGTGATGATGTGGCATCGTCTCCCATACGACGTCGTTATGCTTATTTGGCTTAGAAAAAAAATGTTGAAAAAACCAACACCCACATGGTTAGAACCCAAGTCCTCAAACACATTTAGCATGGGACTTAACTAGATGATCCCACAAACATATTTAAAATAAAAAGTTTAATGTATTATAAAAATGAAAATTTTAAAGAAATCGCCCAGCGGTGTCCAAAGGAGATGATTGAATCTGGGTGAGGAACATAAACATAAACTCATGATGACAATAATATTGTAAAAAAATAATGTAGATATAATACAAACTCTAAAATTATATAAATTTTTTAAAAAAACCTTGTGCAAAAACTAAACTATATAAAACAACTAAGAAAATGACCAACCAAACAAATATATTAAATTGTGAATTCGTCGTGTACCACGGGGTAAATCTTAGTTACCTATATAGCTCTAAAAATATTAGTTATTTGAGTTCTTTTTATGCCCAAAGTACCCTTAATCTCTTTGATAGGAAAAAAATAAAATACTAAAATACCCTTAATTTGTTTTTTCAAAATTTTCGGATTTGTTTTATATATTTTTAAGAAATTTGCCGTTCGGTTGCCGCAGATTTGTTTTTGGGTGGCATATTTTTTTTCGTCACAGATTTTTTATGACATTTATTTTATCCCACAGATTTATTGTTTTAGGTTACCACAAATTAATTTTTTACTACAGATTTGTTTTCAATGACAGACTTATTGTCGACATAACGACAGACTTTTGGATTATACAATAACTTTTGTTTTAACAATGTCTATAGGTTTTCTTAAGACAGAATAAATCTGTCATAACATGCTCAATTTGTTGACCAAAAAATAATTACTAGATTGACTTACAGTGGTAACCGTATCCGGGATAGAGGGAGATAGGTATGAATGATTGGAAAGACCTGAACAATAGGCATCTGATACTTTAATGGCGTGTTCACTGTAACAAGCCCCAAGGCCTCTCATCTGAAAAGGGTTGTTATGTTTTTCCGAGAAAGTTAGAAAGAAAGAGTAAAAGGGAAAACCGAAGAAGAAGAAAGGTTTGATTTTTGTTTAAATATTTATTAAAGGTTGTATTTTTATAGAATTATTAGGATATCGATTTGATTAACAAAATTTATGTTTACCATATTATTAATAATAATATAACTAAAGCTAAAAAAATTTATATTCCCTAAAATGTAGCTATCATGAATAAATATAGGTAAAAATTTTAATTGATTGTTAAAAATCAAATCTTTTAAAATGAACGATTAAATAATTAAAGCAAAAACTTAGAAATTTCTATTCTTTAAAATGTAGCTATAGTGATTAAATTTAGGTAATATTTTAATTGATTGTTGTTAATCAAATCTTTTAAAATGACGCTTAAGATTTAATTTGATCTTTAGATTAACGTCTGTGATTAACTTATTAAATCTGATTAATATATCTAATAATTTTAAAAGATACGTGTGTAAACTTGATTAATCATATACTGTACTTTATTTCAATTAAAAACTTTGTTGTAAATCTAATGGGTACTTCAGCTTTAATAGCATATCCTTTCTATTAAGAATCATATATATATATATAAAATGTTTTATGTTGTAAATGTTAACCACCTAGCCCCGATTTAGCGTTTTAGGCGATAGGCGTTGGGTTACCACCTAGCGATTACATTTCTCCTATTGATTCTTAAAGAATAGTATTATCCAGGTTATGTATCTTAACCATGAATCCATGATTTATCAGAACAAACACATTTGTAAAATTTTACAAAAACAATAGAAAAGATGAAAGCTTTTTTTTGTTTCATTAAATATCAAAAGGAGCATATACATAAGCTGAATTCTGCTTCTTTTTTTCTTTTTTCTTTTTTCTTTTTTCATTAAATATCAAAAGGAGCATATACATAAGCTGAATTGTGCTTCAATACTAATAGTACTTGACGAAGAAAAAAGAAAAAAACTCAGAATCCATATAATGAAACTACCAAAAACTAAACCTTGTAACCATTACAGATGTATTGTCATCAGAATCCGATATGACGATCATCATGGTCGCCATGTACTAATCCAATCCTTCAAACTTGCGACATTGTTAGAGATATCTTCGATTGTGTTACTTTGTAGCGCGGTGACAATTTCCTCTTCATAACTCTCGTTTGCTTCTTCGAGTAAGACTTGGTACATTTCACATTGAAGGTTGTTGCTAAGCTTGGTTCCTGAATAGCCTCTGCATTGGTCGAGAACAAAATCAGAACCTGATAAAGCAAAACAACTAAACTAAACTTAATGAAGAGAGATGAAATCGATGCAAACCTCCTGGTTAAACGGTCATACAAAACAGAGTTCTCAGTTTGAAGCACCACAACGCGATCAAACCATCGCTCGGGAAAGAACTCACAGCCATGGTAGTCCACAATGTTACCTCCTTCTTGCATTACATCTTCAAGCTCATCACACACCTGATCCAAGTTAAATACAATAGCTAAGAAGGACTCTCGTCTCATGCCAAGAGAATGATTTGAAATTTTGAATGAGTTATCAAAAAATGTAATCCACAGTTTCCTTTACAATGAACCAAATCCATGCACAACTCCAACAATCAGAATTGTGAAAATCAAACCTTTTGGAACAATGTGAGACGCAACCAAGAAATCTAGCAAGGCAACATCAAGATAGCTAAATAACAAATTACATGTAAGGACTAAGATTCGAAAGAGTAAAGCTTTATCTATTGCCAAAGTAGAAACAAGCAGCTCACTTAAGATATAACGAATCAAATAAAAAGGAAATTGAGTGACAAGGAAACTAGGAATTAGGGATTAGGTTCGAGTACCAAGTCTTCATTGATAATGTGACAATTGAACTCATTGTCCCAGCCATCATGCAAGTTTTTCTCTTTGACGAGATCTCCGATACAAATATACCGGAAATCCGTGGCTTCTGCCAAAGCAGAAGCCATCGTCGATTTGCCGGTACCAGGAGTCCCCGTAATTAGTAAGTTGGGCCTTTGGCGCCTTGCCCCATTGTTAACTCCCGCCATATTCAGCTCTCTCTCTCTCTCTCTCTCTTTATTAACCTAAAGATGGCAGAAAGAAATTAGAAGTGAAGACGCAAAGAGATAATAATACTATGCTTAGGGTTTATCTGAATTTCAATTTTTAGTATATAATAAGATTACGAGCTTTTGATACTTGAACTGATACATCACAACAACAAGTAAAAGCTATCAGCAAACCAGAAGATACTCTAGTCAGACTCAAAGGAGATAATACAGATCTACGAATAAGACCGATCCTACACAGTGAACAGACAACTAAAGAAAAATCTTTTTTTTTTTTTGTAAACTAAAGACATGAATAAAAAACACAGCTTAGGAGAAGAATCTAAAGCTAAAGAACCACGTTATATTTTGTAGAAAACCATAAAAATTGGTTTTTGGATTTTATGAAGGAAGTAGTAAAATCTTCTAAAATCTGATTTTCTTAGGAAATCTATTTTGCTAAAATCATGAATGGCTAATTTTTTAAAAACTAGTCTAAAATCTGCGAGAACAAAACACCCTAACCGTCATGAGTTGGCTTTGATAAAATTAAGCAAACCAGAAGATTCTCTATCAAAGAAATTTAGTAAAAGCTATCAGCAAAGCAGAAGATTCTCTATCAGACTCAAAGACCGATCCTACACTCAGATTATCAAAAGGCAGTGATTATCACAGTGAACAGAGAGGTAAAGACATGAATCTAAAACACAGCTTATGAGAAGAATCTGAAACTAATCAGCATAGAGAAGACGAAGATCTAAAGGCTAAAGAGGATAGAGAAGATGAAGATCGAAAACTTAAAGAGGGAGGAGTCTCACCTGCAAGTAGGTATCGACGGAGAGAGGTCTTGCGGCTACGTTAGTGAGAAATATGAGAGAGCACACTAAAACAGAACGACGTCTAGGGATTTCGAATCCTCCTTGTGGTTCTAGTTATTAAAACTAAACCCAAATCGAACAAGTGACTAGTTATAGGTAACCGGTCGAACCGGCCAATCCGGTCCAGACGTGAAAACATGAATGCTTAAACCCCTATATGTGCTTCTCATCATATGCTTATGAGCTTTCAGGCTTTTTGCACTCTTCCTTATTAAAAGTTTGGGAAAATTTCATATCTAATTTTAATTTGGAAGTTTAATAATACCCAATGTTATTTGGTTGGAAATAAAATGCATAGTTTATTAATTTGTTGTCTATTAATACATTAAGTATATAAAAATTGTCGAATCGAAAAAACCGTTTAACAAACAATAATCGGATTGACGAAATCACTAAACCGGAGTTAATAGAATTACACTAAACTGTTTATCGATCCCAATTTGATTTGGGGTAATAGCAAAGGACAATGCAGTCTTTGGATAACCCCAAATTACCCGTGTGTTTAGGGATTAGTGATTTCGTCAACCTCGGTTTAGTGATTCCGTCAATCCGATTAAGCGGTTTATTCGATTCGACAATTTTTATATACTTAATGTATTAATAGAACAAAATTTAATAAACCATGCATTTTATTTCCAATCAAATAACATTGGGTATTAAACTTCCAAATTAAAATTAGATGGAGAATTTTTATGGAATTTTCCCTTAAAAGTTTAGGGCTAAAAAAGTTTATAATGTCACTCTAACTCAACTCGGGCCTTGGTATATGGACGTATATCTGAAGTAAATATGTAATCATAGTTAAAAACTAAAAAGCACATGAATGTAATAGTATACTTCGCCGAGTTTCGAACTTGTACTGTCTCTCGAACTTGATCCATTTAGATTAAATATAGAGAACAAGATAACCATGTGAAAGACGGAGACTAGTAAGAAACATATATGTACCAAATCATGTGAAGTTGAAGACAAAGAGTAAGACTAAAGAGAGTCATATAGGTAGAGGTTGGGTTAAAGACAGGTACCACAACTTGGGGCTACCACTATAATGGATCACTTTCGGCCAATAAATTGAGGAGTGGAGCGTTGACTACTGTGCATCTGCTCTACCAAATTAATTTGTTGATTAGTCATACATACTTTGTGGTCCATGTTTCATGAGTTTTAGTTTAGTTTGTTTTTAAGAGCTGGTTTGGTAAATCTTTGATTATTTATGTTTTGAATGGAATCAATGTGGTCCGTTGATTGCGAATTATATGTAGTTTAACTGGTTAATCATACACTATTCTTTTTGAAGAGACACATATATATATATTGAATGATATATTTTTTTGACATCTTTGGATCAACAAGAACCGATCTATAGCCAAATCCCTATTAGGAATGATAAGGCGACTTAGTGATGGAGTCTAGTGGACTTAACCACTGGACTTAAGACACATCCCCTTGAATCATATTTTGCCGACTGATTGTCATATTTTGGATACTGATCCAAATTCATTATATATAGGTTGCAAAAGTATGGAACTAATTAGTAGAAAATAGTGCTAAACAAATATTAATTTAAAAAGAAACTAATCATTATAACATGGAGAAACTTTTAATGTAAACCATGCTCCCATTACAATAGGTTTGTACGTATGTAATTAGGCTTCTCACTCTTTTGCATTATTATTTTTGTAACTCTTTATCATGAATAAAGATTACGTATAGACTAAGAAATTACAACAATATATAGTTTTAAACGATGATGTTAAATCATTCAATATCATATAATGTTTTTCTCTCGAAAACATTAGGAAATGGAGTTGTTGAAAAAGAAATATCTCTTTAGTCACAACTCACAACCACTACATTATTTCTTTAGCAATATAGAAGCCTAAAGCCTTATTTTTCGTTAACTCCTTTATTTGTCCCGTATGTATGTCTTATACATAAAAATAATTTTGATTACCTTTACATTTTCTTTATATATATAATCGAAGCTACTTACACTTTGCGATTTGTAGAGGAGACCAAAAAACATTTAAAGTGTTATCAATATATATGTTATTTAAATTTAAATATTGTTATATTTTCTTGTATGTATAAAGTATGGATGCATATGCCCACCATGAATTCGTTTTGTCAAAAATATAACCCATAAATTGCGCAAGTACACACACACACACATAATATATATTTATGTCGCCTCCAAACTCACATAACATCAGACACAAACACACACACACAATGGATTGGTTCTCATGGCTGTCCAAAACCGATCTTGATCCAACACTAAGCTACGAGTATGGACTCATCTTCGCCCAAAAGAAGCTCCGGAGTGAAGACATCGCTCTTTTCAACCACAACTATCTCCGGCGACTTGGCATTAATGTAGCTAAACACCGAGTAGAGATTCTTAAACTCTCAAAGAGAGAAACAAAAGCACTCAGTTCCAATCATCCTCGTCCTGTCTCGGCCAAACTTATCTCTGTCGTCATCAAAGCCACCAAAAGTGTCGGTGATCGCTTAAACAAGTGGCTTTCTCTAGGAGGAACCGCCGTGGTTAAACCATTGAAGGAGAAGCAGTCGCCGTCGCCGCCAGCCTACCGTACCGGAGCGTTTTTGACTGGTAGGTTAAGATAATGCACCTAACTAATCACTACTTATTGCAACCAAACTAATATTTTGTTCAACAAAACTGCATTTATGATTGAACCAAGAAGTCTAAAAAAGTGTATAAATAGGAGAAACTAGATAAAGTGATTAGGGTTATGTAACAATTAGGGTTTGGTATTAGTTAAAACATCTTTTTACTACGTTGAGAAACTTTAGTTAGAAACTTTCAGGTAACAACAATAAAGTCAATGCTGAAAAAGCTGAGGTACAAGTGGAGAGATTACCTATGATCAAGAAGAAAAGGATTGCAAAATCTGGACCGTTGGATCTAAAACATGGAATGCAAGAGAAAATGACGTTAGTAAGCAACAGAAGCATGAACCTATCAGGACCATTGGATCGAAGTGTCCAAGAAAGACTCATACTAGCTTATAGAAGTCCTGTTGTGTCGGGACAGTTAGATGGGAACTTAAACGAACGGTTGAGATTATCAGGGCCGTTGAAGGGAAGACCACCAAGCCCAAGTGTGTATGTGGAGTACAATAAAAGACTCGATGATACACAATGGGATGCTATGTTTCATAATTTGAAGCCAACGTAGATAACTTGTTTTTGTTTCATTTTGGGAAAACTTATGTGGATACTTATATATATATGTGGGTATCTATATACAACTATGTATTACTTCTGGTCTTAACTATGTAGTTTTAAATTATATTTTGTTTTTCTTCTATTTCATGTGAAAATACATTTACAATCACCATCACGTTTAAAACAGGGAATGTAAAAAACAAAAGGAAATAGAAAGCAATATATCCCATGATAAAGTCAGAACTCAGAAGACAGAAACCCGAATAGCAACCTGTTTGAGGGGGATAAATTAGGTAATTAGACATGGCTCTTGGGTTATACCCAAACCCGGCAATGCGAAAGATCTTAATCATGTAATTTAAATTCACATCCGCGATCTTTTCATTGGATAGTTAAATATGATGTAATGTGGAAAGAAGAGGAAAGAAGAAGGAGAAGAAGAGAGGGCCAAGGAGTTTGAAGGAAAAACCAGAAATAAGGCTAGCCTGGGCAAAATATTCGTTAAATTCACTTCGTTTCGATATTCGTTACGATTCGATTCGAGAAATTCAAATATCTATAAGATATTGAAGCGAAACAAATATGAAAATGTAGTATTCGTAAAAACTGAAGCAAATACCAAATATTGATTTTTTTAATGTCAAATATCCGCTTCGCTTAGTATATATATATATATATATTTATAAATATGAATCATTATATAATATATATAATATGTGTATTTATAGATTTGGGTTTATATCTAATATGCCTATTATTCAAATTATTATATTTTGGCCCGTTGGTTTTTTTTGCTAAATGTTGTTTTTAAGCAAATAAAAATTTATTAGAAAAATCAATATTAAAAATAAAATGTGAGAGTTCTATGGATGGTGGTTATATTTCGTTCTTATTATGAAAACATGTCATATAAGAACCTCTAATATCTCATATTTTGCAATATATCCCAAGTGTGTATGTGGAGTACAATAAAAGATTCGATGATACACAATGGGATGCTATCTTTCATAATTTGAATCACTTATATGTGGGTATCTATACAACTATATATTACTTCTGGTATTAACTACATGTAGTTTTAAATTATATTTTTTTTTTCTTCAGTTTCATGTGAAAATACTTTTACAATAACCATCTCGTTTAAAACCTTTACAGGGAATGTAAAAAACAAAAGGAAATAGAAAGCAATATATCCCATGATAAAGTCAGAACTCAGAAGACAGAAACCATAATATAAAGGTGATAAAGCATATAGGAAATAGGCAAATAGCAACCAGTTTGAAGGGATAAAACTAGACATGGCTCTTGAGTTATACCCAAACCCGGCTTTTTGGCCATATTACCTATAAAATGTATAAGAGAATTCTCATTAACCAAACTATATATAGTTTCTTAATTACATATGCATTTTTATAAGAAGAAGGTAAGCTAAAGGATAAGTTATCCTAATCCATTGAACACTATACACTTGTAATGAACTATGCACTTATAACTATAATACACACTCCTCAAGCAGAATATTCTTTTGGATAGCATAAAAAGGGCATGGGTGTAGAGATTTAGTCAAAATTTCTGCAAGTTGATCACTAGTAGACACATGGATAACCTTTGTAAAACCATTTTTCACCTGATATCTTGTTGTATGGCTGTCTATTTCCATATGTTTTGTTCTCTCCTAGACAACTTATTATTGAAAATATGAATTACATACTTATTGTCACATCCGACATTAACATGTGATTCTAATGGAATATGCATATCCTGCAGAGTATGTATGCAAACCATAGTAACTCTTTTGTGGCTAAAGCCATGCTTTCGTACTTCGCCTATTAACTAACGCAATTGACAGTCTCCTACTTTTTTTTTTAACCATAGTTATCGATTTCCTTATATCAGAATAAGTAGTCCAGTTAGTACCATCCAAACTTTTAACGAGTGTGCATGGGAGAAGTTGTTCGATAATAAGTATTGAGAGGTTTAAGAATCCGAACCACTTGGCAAGTCCGAGTTACTAAGATGAGTGTGTGACACCGATTTTTTTTTAAAAAGAGAGTGATGAGTGTGTGACATCGATTTTATAAGAAACAATCGTTTTCTTTTATAGATTCATGGAGTCTTTGATTGCTTGACTCTATAAATTAATTGCTTGTCATGATTACTGTGTTTTAATTTTTATTAGGATCGGTTATTGAATCAGTTGACTCGAAAATCTAAATTGGCAACACGCTTAGGTAGCAACACTCGCTAAAGGTTTGTCAGTTTGCCAAAATATACCTCAGTATCTTTGAATAATCACATGTGACGAATTTTATTGTGATACAAGTAACTTGTATGTGGCCTAGTGAGAAGGGACAACCTGTTTCACTAAGAAACTAGGTCCGGATCCGCGCTATAACGTGGGAAAAGATTACCGGTTTTATTTAGGTTTTTTTGTGTTAATGTAGATGTCTTTGCTTCATAATTTGTTGTTAGTCTTGCAATATAAATTATGAAAACTAGTCTTGCAATACAATTAACGATACAGACGATAACTGCGCAGGAAAAGTAGCTGATTTTTATTTTTTATTTTTTTAATCTAAATCAGATTATGTTAAGATTAATGAATGATGTTGTATATAGATATGGACATAGTTTTTGAAAGAACGTATGTATATAAAATCGTAAGGGTTTGAGGAAAATTAACAAATATAGAATAATTTTTAGAGTTTATACGTGTATACTAACAAAAAAATAGAATTTATATGTGTATAACATAACAAATGCATTGTTATATTAACAATACTATTTGATTAGTATTAGAAAATGTGATTTCTAAAAATAAGGTAACTGTTTTTAATATATTTGAAATGTTGTTTCATATTGTTAAATCGATTTTTTTTATATAGTCATCTAATTTAGGATCCGTAATTCACTAAAAGTGAATAATTTTTCTATATAATTTAAAATTATATTTATGTAAGATTTTGTATTACAAAGTAATTGGTTTTGAAACTTAAGTAGTGTGTATATCATGGTCTGACTCGTTGCAAAATTATTAGTAATTTAATATGTATTTTGACCCGTTGCAAAATTATCAATTATTTTATATATTTATAATATTTGAACCAATTAAAATTTTTAATGATTATAATATATGAAATTTTTAATTTTTTAACTATTATAATATTTTGAAGCTATTTAAAAAAATTAGTTTCTTGAAACTTTAAACTGGGTTATATCAAATAAAATATTTAAATTTAGATGTTTAATAAATCAAGTTTACTGCTCATTCTTATTTTGAAGCATGTTGGTCTTATTTATAGTGATCTGAACTATTGTAAACAATATTTTAGACGATGTGTGACGTTATACATACACTTTTTGTGACACACACTTTTCCAAGGAATTGAAACCAAATATACATTTTGAAAGAATAGTTATGGATACTAAAGAAACAAATAATAACACATACGATAAAACACGTTAAAAATAAAATAAATCCGTAAACATTCCTCCGCGCTGTAGCGCGGGTCCAAATCTAGTATGTATTAAAAGAGAAGTATTGTTAATAGTAAATTAAAATTTAAACATATAAACAATATGATATATATTGTATATGCCATTTCTGGCTGATTAAATAATATATATATCATTATAATATAACAATTTTATCGTAAGCTTAAAAAAAAACTAATATTTGTTAATATAACAGTGTAACGAATTTAGCTATGGTAAACTGAATAAGTTTAAGGGAAATATAAACAATAAGATATCAATTTGTTTAGCGTGAAGCTTTAAATGTGAAGATGTATCAGCGTGAGAATCACGTTTAGTTAAGATATTGTTTATATTAACATTTTTGAAGTACCTTTTGTGTTGTACCCTTTTATTTTGTAATATTTTCATAATTAAACCCTTGTCATTTGATTTAATAAAAAAAGTTTAAGATAAATTTTGTAATTAAATCTTAATAAAATTTCAAAATTAGAAATCAATATTTATTACATTTAACAAAGTTTCCTAAAATCTCTCCCTAATAAATCAAATATTTCTCCAACATCTTTATATGTTATTTGTTTTTAAATTTATATTATTACATAAACATATGTATGATAAAAATATTTATTTTTTTGCATATGTTGCAATTTGAATTTTTAGAAACGGATGTATTACTCAAACGATAAAAACAATGGATGTACTAAAGTATTATTGATAATTGTGTAGCATGGGTCATGTGATGGAACGGGTTATAATTTATATAATTATGATTATAGATATTTTTATGGGTTGTACGTCTACTATATTATAACTCACAAAATATTTTAATATGAAATTATACTATGTAAACGAATATTATGTCCAAGACACAATGTGAAGTCGGTATACTATGTACATTGTTTTTCTCACCAACTTTAATTGGTTGTTGTTTAGATTTCCAAGACACAATGTGAAGTTGGAGATTTCTTCGATAAGATTTCTTTGTTTGTGAATGTGGTTATAGCTTATGCATAAGAAAGGATATGATGCGGGAAATTTATCGGGATGAAATTGAGAAAGGAATAAGTAGTAGTGAGATTAACACTGGAGAAGGGTTGAATCAAGTGTCTTCACTTCAAACACCTTGAACGACACGTTGGGGATCTCATTATTACAAATTCTTGCGGTTAGTAGAGTTGTTTTCTTCTACGATTAAGGTATTTGAGTATGTCCAAGATAAAGGTATAGACAATGCCCGAAGAAGTCAAACAAATAATCTTCTCAAATACATTCATACTTTTGAGTGTGTATTCTATCTACACTTGATGTTGCTTAGTCTAGGACTAACAGAAAATTTATCGATGGATATTCAAACCCAAAGATCAAAACATCATAAAAGCTATCTCATAAGTTGAATCCACAATGGGAGAACTACCAAAGTTAAGAATAGTGGATGAAATTCTTTTGTGGAAAAGTTTAATTTATAGATTTTTTTGAGAAATAAAACATTGAGATTCTCAACATGGAGGAAAACTTCATTGATTCATGGAAGTCATGTAAAAAGACTAGCATCGCCAATTTGCATCATTACCAGGTAACTTGTTTTTATTTCGTTTTAGATATGCAGTTTCAAGAGTTTAATGATTGATTTATGATTTAAATAGGCAAACTCTGAATTATTTATTTGCACATCAGCTTTAAATCTTATTGATTCATTCCATGAGTTTGATAAAAAGAAGTTATTGACTTTGACTGAATTTTATCCTAAAGATTTTAGTCGTATAGAGTGAATATCAACTTGATATTTTCTATTGTTAATGTCTAAAAAGATAAAAATGGTTTTCTAATATGTGAAATCGTGGAGACCTAGCACGGAGAATGTAGAAACCAGAAAAAAACTTTCTCAACCAATTAAGTTGTGAATTTCATTGAGATGGTAAAAACCAGGACACAAGTTTGCTGGAAACTTGGTTCACCTATTATCAACCTCGCTAATATGGTTTAGAAGCTTGTTGGGTCTTGTCTCATCAATGTAAGGTTTTCCGTTGGGGCTTTTTCTAGTTGTCTCATGGGCATGCGCATCTTGGATTGTTCGGGCAGCCTTCTAAATATTGGGGGATGTGTACCTTTCTGGGTCTTTGGACCGTGTATGTTTTTGGGTTTATGTGCCAATTGTCTTTTTAGCCTTGTAAGTTGTTTGCACTTTATAAAAATTTAAAGCAAAAAGAAAAAAAAAACTTTCTCATCCTCTAGTTTATAAGTTTTTAAAGTTAACTTTAACTTGAACTGTTATTATCGAAAGATATTTTTCAGAAATGAAAATTGTGAAAACTATACGACGTAATTGCAGTAATGATAAGTTTTTAAGATTTTGCTTCATTTTTTTATATCGAAACAAATATATTAGAAGATGTAACCAATGAAACAATGATAAAAAAAAGGTTTCAAGATAATGGGTGAACATAAACTACGTTCGTAAATTTGTTTAGTATCTTTAAGTATGATTTTTGCACCCATCAAAATTTTATTCTTGCTTGGCCACAGTATTTTCCCAAATATTATCAATAATATTAGCTGACATTCACGTAAATGGACAAGTGTGACTACATCGGCGCGCAGCAAGTTAACGCTACATGTGCATTTAGAATTGTTTTTCCAGTGAGAAAACAAAAGTAAAGTGTTGTCAGGAAAAAACAAGAATATAAAACAAATTCTATTTAAAAATTTTGAAATACAGATAATTGCGAACATGTTGGTTTTCATAACCAAGTCAACTAAGAAACCTGAATGTTCCTATACAAATAGTCAATCATTCTATTTTATCGTATTGATTAAAAATCAATAGAATTGAGAAGTTCATCACCAAATGGTAAAATCTTTTCTTTTTTTGGTAAGTTCATCACCAAATGTAACATTGAACTTTACACTAAAATTATACACTATCGATCATAGTTTACTAAGTTGACAAAGATAATATAAAAAACCAAAAAAAAACACCTATAAAAAATATGCAGGCTGCACATTATTTAGATAGCTCAATTTTTAATTCTATACTAACTTTCAATCAGCTGAGTTTGCACGTCATGTTCGGTTATAATATGAAATTTGTTTAATAACTAAATTAAGAGAAACATTTCTCTTCCTCTCTCTCTTATTCCCCAAAAAAAAGGAAATTTCAGTCAGCTCTCCCAAAAAAAAAAAAATGTATTGTATATTTTTCTATTTGAGAAAAAAATTATAAAGATTTTTCTGATTTATACCAACGAATCTACATGTTCTAATTATAACTTATAAACTAAATAAACCATGACTTGGTGGTTGAATATCATATGCTAGTTCTCTTGTTTTTTTATATTAGACGCTTAATATATTTTTAAAGTTTTTATTACAATAATATATACACTTCCAATTAATGAAATATCGGATTTCATTACTATGTGGTGGAACAAATTTATAATTAATCTTTGATTTCATTACACTGTGGTGTAAGAAAACTATAATTATAGTTTTTGTTTAGTTTTGTAATTCAACCTATTGTAACACTCGAGTGAGGTACATAAAGCTCATTTAGTGTCACGTGTGGGAACAATAGCACCAACGAGGCTTGAGAGGCAAATTGGTTGGTCTCCACCGCAAGTAGGTTGGATAAAGCTTAACACGGATGGTGCGTCTAGGGAAAATCCCGGGTTAGCTACAGCAGGGGGAATTTTGTAGGATGTGGAGGGATGATGGTTTTATGGCTTTACCTATAATAATATAGGGTTTTGTTCAGCACCACGAGCATAGTTATGGGGGGTCTATTATGGGCTTTGTGTAGCATGAAAAAGGGGCATTTCTCAATTGGAGCTCGAAGTGGATTCAAAGTTGGTAGTTGGTTTCTTAACGACAGGGATAAGTGACACTCATCCCTTGTCATTCCTAAGACGTTTGTCCTATGATTTTCTTACGAAAGACTAGAGAGTTCATATCTCTCATGTGTATCGAGAGGCTAACCGTCTCGCCGACAGGTTGGCAAACAATGCTTTTTCTCACCCTTTGGGTCTATTTTTATTGGATTCTTGTCCTAATTGTATGCTTTCTCTTTTGGACGATGATGCTCGGGAATTACGTTCTCTCAACATGTTTGGTTGTAGTGTTTTTTAGTTTAATAATAAGGAAGACCTTGGTCTCCCCTCTTCAACCAAAAAAATTTTTTTTTAACCTATTGTAAGGTGGTGGCACTCAAGCATATCTTGGTGGATGAGTACTAGATGTTAAAACACCATCTTCGAAAACAGCTACCAATTTTTTAAAAAATATTCTGTCAAGGATTTTGTGGAAACTCTGATTGTCCAAATTTATTTGTGAGAATATGCACGACAACTACCAATGGGATTCATCAAGTGCGAGATTTGGTTGATGGCTCACCTAGATCCTCTCTGATCTCCGATACCTTTGGCAAGGTTATTGTCATATGTTTCAATTGGTTTCAGCCTTTTTTTTTTTACTTTCGTTTTGCTTCCGATTAGTTCCTTCCGATTGGTTTATAATTTATATAATTGAATGCGAACCTTTTGTTTAAAAAATATTAAAATAAGTGTTACTTAGGAAAAAAAAATATCACTGAATAAACTCATTTATATCACTACGATTTGGTCTATAAATATATATATCACTAAAGTAAAAAAGTGTTGTAATTTTCTTATAAAGATAACTAATTATGTTAGAATGATTTTGCATATGATTATCACCAAAAAAAATGTTAATATATAGTTTTAACGATTCTGGTAAACGATTGTGAGAGTGGCTTTATTCTTATGTAAAATTAGATTTTTGGTGAAAGTTCGAGAGCATATTAAGCACAAAAAAGTGATTAGCAAAATACCTAATCTTGTTTTTATTGACCTATAGGGAACTTATTTAATCACATTGTCCATATCAACTAAAGTGTATAAGTACCTTAACATTTTCTTCTTTTACTTTTATTTTTTCTTTAAAATTTATTTTTTTTTTCTTGACTATGAACAACTTTTGTCACAAAACAAAAGTGAAAAAAAAAAAGAACATTAGAAGTAACCTAATTAAGAAGAAACACAGGTTCATTTCATCCTTCATATTATACTAGCTATTTCCAAATACGTGTTCAGTTCAATCGTTTATAAAACCTTGTTCATGACCAAGTCCGACAACGACCCGTAAGCCTGTAATAAAGAACACGGCCTAAAGCTATTGAGGAGAAGATAACATACGACTTAAGATCGAACACATGTTCACTTCTCAATGGATTCACAAACAAAAAAAATCTTCTTGGAATAGTCTATTGAATACGAAACTAGACCAGAACAAAAGATGATAACCAAAACAAAAGAAAAAAAAATAGACAGTTGTGACAAAAAAATATAAAATATCTCTGTCACGTCCAACAACAAGTCTTTATTCTCAAAGATTTGCTTTTTGACGCGTGGACATAACTTAGACAAATCATGTGTATGTTTGTAGTAAACTGAATTATAATTATACAATAATTTTTAATTATTTAAACACTAAAACAAAGTCGAAGATCATTTAGTCCAGTGGTTGATAAAGTGTTGTTTAAAGCTTCTACATCAAGAGGTCTGGGGTTCGACGCCCAGGTAATGCGATTTATTAATTTACAGATTAAGAATACAAGCTTACATGATATCTACAACAATGCGCAATTAGAGCCGTTCGCCGTGATTCTACGCATGGAGAAGGAGGTGTCGTCAGGAAAGGGTGTAATCTGTGATGAATCTAATAGGATCGGACAGAATTGTCGGTAGTAGAATCGTCATTGTAACAATTCTCATAATTTGCAATAAATAATAAATCAAGAGTTAAAAAAAAACACTAAAACAAAATATTATATTCCTGATTTGAAACCATATGAAATTAATTATGCTTTATTAAATCATGTTCTGTTTCTAGTAAATTTAATTATATTATATAACAAGTTTTGATTATTTAAACACTAAAACAAAATATTCTATTCCTGATTTGAAACCATATAAAATTAATTATGCTTTATTAAATCATGTGTATGTTTCTAGTAAATTTAATTATATTATACAACAAGTTTCAATTATTTAAACACTAAAAAAAATATTCTATTCCTGATTTGAAACCATATAAAAATTTGAAGCTTTATTAAAAAAATTGAAATTAAATTACCAAAAGAATTAAATTCGCTGGAACATCTTTTTAATAATGAACATTAAAAAACAATTTTAAGAAAATTTATTTGGAACATAAAAAAAAAAAATCAATTATCATCAAAACTCCAGTTGATGGATGATTCGAGGAAGAGAAAAAAAAAAAGAGAACCGCGTCATCTCTCTCAAAATCAATCGTGTTCTTAACGTGACCCCATTGTTTTCTCAAACACGATCATCAAGAATAAAACATTTCTTTTGAAAAAAAAAAAACAGAGAGAGTAAGAAAAAAACCAAACATTATGTTGTGTTCCAGATCTAACAAAAGAGAAGTGTTTATACTTGTGTGTTGTGTTCTCTCTTCGTTTCTTCTTGTCGCCGCCACTGGTAATAAGAACACTTTCACAGAATTTTTTTTAATGGACTTCATTTATTATCGTATCGATTCAGTTCTTTAAAAGATTTGTTAATTTGGGTTTGGATTGTTTTAGGGGTTGGTAACGAAGAAGGAAGAGGTGTAGAAGAATGGAGCAGGACAACAAGTGTAATAGAAAGAGTTATTGCAGAGGAAGCTGCAGTAAACTCATCTTTGATTTTGGCTGCAAAGAGAACCAAAAGAAAAGATCCTCAAGATAATTTCAAGCTCTACACTGGTGGATGGAATATAAGCAATTCTCATTATTGGACTGTGAGTGGTCCAAAACTTTTTTCTTTTGTTGGGTGTGTATGTAAAATCTCTCTCTTTCCAAGTTGGGTATGCTTCATTTTGACTTGGGTGGTTCTTGGATTCTTAAAGTTTTCATCTTTAGTAAAGATTTGGCTTAGTGGAGTTTTGATTGTTTTAACTTTTGAGGTGTAATTATGTTTACTATTGAATTAAACAGTGGATTAGGATACAACTAGTTGGGTTTGGTTTGTTTGATTTGGGTTCTTCTTAGAATCCTATATTTTGATTTAAAGTTTTCATCTTTACTATCAAATCTCTGGGTAAGTCAAGTTTGATTTTGTTTAAAGGTGTATTTATGTTCAATGACTAGCCTTCTTGATTAGTACAGTTTCTTTTTGAAACCAAATGATAAATTTTTCATCTTTATGAAATTGGAGTAGCCTTCTTGTTTGTATCAGTTTTATGATTATATGAATGAAAGATGTGAGGATATACTTTTGACCAATACAATCTTTCTCATTCTTTGCTTGTGGTGCAGTCTGTTGGTTACACGGCAGCGCCTTTCATTATCATAGCAGGAGTCTGGTTTGTGTTCTTCGGGCTATCGTTGTCTCTGATTTGCCTTTGTTATTGCTGCTGTGCCCGTCAACCTTACGGCTATTCTCGGATTGCTTATGCTCTATCCCTTATCCTCCTCATAGCGTTCACAATTGCGGCAATGTAAGTCTCATTCTCTCTGTTACTTTGCTCTTCTGTTGTCATCATTGTTACTATCCCTTATATGTTGGTGTTTGATCTTACAGTATAGGATGTATTTTCCTATACACTGGTCAAGGGAAGTTTCATGCTAGTACAACAGATACTTTGGACTATGTAGTGAGTCAGGCAAATCTCACATCAGAAAACCTCAGGAATGTGTCAGATTATCTCAATGCTGCTAAGAAGGTGGATGTGCAAGCCACCATTCTACCACAGGATGTTCTGTCGAGCATCGATAACATACAGGGAAAGATTAACTCCTCTGCTACAACTCTTTCTGTTAAAACAATGGAGAATCAAGACAAGATTCAAAATGTCTTAGACAACATGTAAATATACAGTACCATATTGTTGTTATCTTTCATCTGTATATCACATTCTTGCTTATGATTTGTGTGTCTCTATTTATTACAGGAGACTTGCGCTCGTCATCATCGCTGCTGTGATGCTTTTCCTTGCGTTTATTGGATTTCGTAAGTCGTCTAGACTTATATGCATCAGAAAATGTTTAAGAGTTATTATTGATTACAAACTATCATTGTGATTTTTGTACAGTTCTCTCTATCTTTGGACTGCAGTGCCTTGTGTACACGTAAGTGAATTCTCATTCCTATGTTCTGGTTTAAGTTGGCTCCAGTCTTTGTTGAAATTTTTGTAATTATCAATGTGTAGGTTGGTGATCCTTGGTTGGATTCTCGTCACGGGTACCTTCATCTTGTGTGGTGCATTTCTGCTTCTACACAAGTGAGTTCTGTTCTCGCTCTCTCTACCATTAGTCTCTATTCAATGCTTTGAAAGCTTTCTCAAAACATTTCTTCTACTTTTTCAGTGTTGTAGGGGATACGTGTGTTGCCATGGACCAATGGGTCCAACACCCAACAGCTCACACGGCTCTAGACGATATCCTACCTTGTGTTGATAATGCAACCGCGAGAGAAACATTGACTCGGTCTAAGCTTGTGACATACCAGTTGGTCAACCTTCTTGACAATGCCATCAACAACATGGCCAACAGGAACCTCCCACCTCAGATGCGGCCCTTGTATTACAACCAGTCCGGTCCTCTAATGCCCCTTTTATGTAACCCCTTCAACGCGGATCTTTCAGACCATCAGTGCCAGCCTGGTGAGGTTCATCTGAACAATGCCACAGAGGTAAATCTAAGTTTCCATCTATATATTTCTGAATTCAGAATCACAACTAGAAACTGAAATCAAAAGATTCAAACAAAACCGAAAACTCTCAAAGCCTTTCTCTCGTTGTCAAACCGATAAACCTCTAAAATTCTCTCTTCATTTAGATGAATCTCACAACAACACTTAATGCAGTTTTGAAATCAAGAAAAGGGAAACCTTATATCACATTCTGTATTATGTTATGTATTTATGCAGGTGTGGAGGAGCTTCACTTGCCAAATCGTAACACCGGGAACATGTAGCACACAAGGACGTTTGACCCCAAAGCTTTATGACCAGATGGCTGCAGGAGTTAATGTAAGCTATGGTCTATACAAATACGGTCCATTCTTGGCAGACCTGCAAGGGTGTGACTTCGTGAGGTCTACATTCACCGATATAGAAAGAGATCATTGCCCTGGACTGAAGAGATACACAAAATGGATCTATGTGGGTCTTGTCTTGGTATCTGCTGGTGTAATGTTGTCTTTGGTGTTTTGGGTTATATACGCGCGAGAGAGGAGGCACCGGGTTTATACAAAAGACTACAATGCTATGCACTCTGAAGATCCAAGAAGCAAGGGCCATTGAGATGGTTATTATCTTCTTTTGCAGGTTTACTGTGTACATTATGTGTGACAGTTTGGTGGATCTTATGTGTAGTAACTGATGTGAGGAATCTTTGATTGTCATTTATACTGTTTTATATTGCTTTTGTTGAACTACAAGATTTCTCTGTTTTTAAATATTTTTTTTTCTTTCTCGCAAATCTTTAGTGTTATTGGATTACGTTATGACAAAATTTGCTTCCCTGTAGACTTTTAAGTAGATTAGTGTTTCATCTTGTAACTTTAGTTTCCATCACACCAGTATAGTATCATTAGGTTTCCAGTATAACACCTAAAGATTGGTGACTCTTGAGCTATAGTCTCCTTCAAGGAGAACTTGATCATGAGAAGCCATCACCTCCTAATAAGTTATAACCATTGCCAATAAACTTCATGATGTTCTTTTTTCTTTTCTTTTTTTTCTTATTTAGCAGATTTTGGATATTAAGTTTTAGTATCAATTCGGTTTTTTAAAAATTTTGGTTTTGTTGGGGTTTGGTTCGTCTTTATTTTGGTTAGTTTGGTTCTTTGAACAAGAAACCAGTTTAGAATCGAAATATTTTTGGGTATCTTTTTGGTTTCGGTTCTTAAAAAAAGTCGAGTATTTGGGATATTTCTGATATGCTTCGGATAATTTCAAGTCTTGCGAAACAAATTTCTAATCTTTTCGCATTCAAATAGATATAATAGGGTTTTCGGTTCGGTTATTCAGATGTTTTCAGTTTTTCGAGATTTTTTTTGTTTTTTTGTTTTGTTTTGTTAACATCAATAATAGAGATTTAAAAGAGTCAAGAGCTAGGAATGTTGTTTACATACAAACAAATCAGCGGCTCAACACGTACTCTACGTGCTAACATATCTGCTTTAAGATTAGAACTACGAGGAACTTCAACCATAGAAAAAGAAGAAAAAAAATACCTATATTATTAATTATGAAAAATTTTATGGTTATTTAAAATTTTATATTTGACAAAATTTTTTTTTCAAGGATAGTAGATAAGTATCTCAAATATACTCTTAATAAGCTTCCCAATTTGTTTTTTTTTTAATTAGTGATATTTCAATTATTTACAAAATAAAATTTATTCTTTAAAATATAATTCAAAAATACTAATATAGATACAAAAAAACTAATTATTTAATTTTCTTAAATAATCAGGATAAAAATATAGATTTCACTAATAAATAAAAAACTTAATTTTCTTCAATAATCAGGATAAAAATATAGATTTCACTAATCAAAAAACCAAATGTTCTTAAATAATCAGCATAAAAATCTAGATTTCACCAATCAAAAAACTTTTTTTATCATATGTCGACATAGCAATTAATCTGTCTATAAATCAAATCTTACCTCAAAGACAAAAAAAAACCCTAGTCGTACCAAAATCTAGGGTTTACCTTGACCGGATCTAGACACATAAGCTATTCAGGTTCTCTCCTCTCCCTGTCTCTTGGTCTCCTGTAGAAAGCTTTTGTTAAAGTTTAACACTTTCTGTCTTCTCTTACAAGAGTGTTTTTGTCTTCAATTTTGAGTAGATATGGAAGTGGTTGCTGCTGGGTCAATGGTAACGCAGAGTCAACAGACATGGGCTTGCTCTGTCACTGAGTCTCTTCTCATCCTCGTCGGAAAGAATCTGGCTTGTCTGCTCTTTGTGGTAAAGACAAGTTTTTTTGGTTTTTGGTTTTTTTATCAGTCTCCTTGTAGATTTGCTTTGTTTCTCTGTTAGGATTTGTAGTTGTGGTTGTTGTGCTGTATTGATTTGCAAAGAACATTAGGGATTCTTCTTCTCTTGTTTTGTACTTCCTGTTCTGTTGGAATTGTCTTAATTTAAGGTTTATAGATTGAGAAATTGCTTTGTGCTAAGCTTGTCCTAGGGTCTAGACTTTGTGCTGATGTTGTTTTGGTTTGAAGTTAGCTATGTGCAAGTTTAAAGCACTCTCTGCTACTATGGTCTTGTGTTTTAACGGTTCTAGAGGAGTCTTTTGACTATGAAGTTGAATGTAGCTTAGTAACAAATGTGCAGTGCCACTCTTTTTTGTTAATTGGTCACTTTTATCTTGTGGGTTTAGCCAATTGTTGTTCATTCATTGTTTGTTTCTTTGTAATGAGGATGTGTTATTCGAGTTGGGTAATTAATAAAGCAGAACACAAATGAAGTTCTTCTTTGCAAGTTTAGATCCTTACACAATGAATGCAAGTTTAGGTTTTTTTTAGTGTTGGTTGTTGTTATTTGCTTACCTTTTTGGAGCATGAACTTCGCTTTTCGATGATTCTTGCATTAATGCATCATATCTTTATCATATTCTTCCTATTTTAACTAGCATTCTTGTGTAATTGTCTCAGGCAGAATCTTTGCTGATGGGTTTGATTGCTGTTGACCAGAGGTGAGTCTGGGACAGTCCTTTTCTTGTCTTCCCCTTTGTATTTTCAGAGGTGAAAGATTTGTATCATATATGAAACAATCTGTATTCATGTTTTCTCTAGGTTGTCTCTGAAGGAGGGTTACAAAAGAGGAAGCCGTGTTGAGGAAAACAAAGATGGCAGTGACAGTGACGACGATGATGATGATGATGATGAAGACGCTGATGAGGATGACGACGATGAGGATGATGCTAATGATGAAGATTTCTCAGGTGATGAAGGGGAAGAAGCTGATCCAGAGGATGATCCAGTGGCCAACGGTGGAGGAGGAGAAAGTGATGATGATGATGACGACGATGATGAGGAGGGTGATAATGATGACGATGGAGATGAGGACAACGAGGATGAGGAAGAAGACGAGGATGAGGAAGACGATGACGATGTTCGTCAGCCTCCTTCTAAGAAGAGAAAATGAAATCATGAGTTTAACAAATGTTTGCGCTTTGGATATGGTTAAGACTTGAAGAGGATGATGATTCTATGTGTTGGTTTAAGTAGTCTAGGGATACTTCTTGTCCTCTTATTGAAATTTCATCTTGTGTTGGTTATGTGTGATTTTTCTATGTGGATTTTTAGTTACCTTATGTGTTTAGAATGTTTTTGGTCTCTTCTTGTTTTCTTGTTTCTTCTACATCTGCCTACGGTTAGAGGTGTGAATGCCCACCGTGCTTGGTATTGTCTTGGTTGCTGTTGCTGTTTCTCTTGCCATTGTTGCGCAGTTGTTTAGTCGTTAACACCAAAACGAAACCTAGTAGCCTTTATAATTTGAGCATTCAAGTGGGAGAATTCTAAAGTAGACTTTTCACTACCGAGCGCCTTAGCCTTTATAAATACACAAGGGACACTTGTGCCAAAAGGTTCTGTCGTTTCATTACCGAGCGCCTTAGCGAACAAAACACATATCGTTAGTGTTTGCGGAAATTTGATCCAGTGCAGTTTTTACCGCTGTTATGCTATAATGATCCATATTCTTTCTATTTACCAATTTTGGAAACTGTTAGAGTTTTCCGTAATCCACAAAATAACCCCGGAAACAAAAGCCCAGGGAAGCAAGACGATAGAAAAGATAGACAAACCCCATAAAAGATGAACCATAAAACAAAAGACTAAACCGAAACTCTACGGATTAAGAACCAAAATCCCAAGCTACTTGGGACCAAGATAAACTGATATCCGAAGGTACTTGGGACAAAGATAATCAAAGCCAATAAGTGCAATCACTTACCAACGCAACTAACAAAACCTCGTATAGCAAAGCAATACTACCTCCCAAGGTAAGTGAACCTAGACTTCTATTCCGTCAAGGAAGAACCAAGTCATATAGTCTCATCCTACACAAATCTTCAGAACGCTACAATGTCGAAAGCAACAACCTTGAACGCCTATTTTGAAGCCTTTGAACTGGCCAGACATCGATCAGGTCTTTATTTGTAGAGACAAGAAACGAGACAACCCTCCAACTAGCTGAAGATCGAACCAAACAAATGCAAACACATAAGGGGCCTTTTTGAATTTTATTACAGCTGTTCAACGAATCCTAATCTAAACCCTTCATTTTGTCTCCATCAGTTCTCTCTATGTAAAGTGTTAACATTTGTCGTCCCATAGGTGCAAAAGTTTTGGTTGAAATTAAATTTACAGAGAGAGAAAAAAACACAATTCCAAAGTAATACTAAGGCTCAGGAAACAATCCTTAAACTTAGAGAATGACAAAGACATTGAGAAATGGTACAATGTGATCATCTAGTTCAATAGTAATTATTCTTGCAGATGGCAATCGATTTAAAGTTAATCATGCTGATGCCCAAAATCCATGAACCAAGAAGCCATTCTTCTTCCCACCTATTCAACACACAACACAGTAAATTAGATCACATGGAACCAAACAAGATAAACCAAAATTGTATGAGTCTCTTCAAAGCATTCTACAAAATGGATATGAAGATATTTAGCAATACATATTGATAGAAGAGTCAAACCAGTTTTGGCGTCTCTAACATATACATGACTCAGGATATAGCATATACACATCAAGATGCAAACTTTGGTCCATCAGACCAGCAAACAAACTAACAAGACATCATACTGAAACGTTTTAGACGTATCTATAAAATGAAAATTTTCACAAAATGAAACCAAACAAGGTAAATCAAAATTGTATCAAAGCATCCATATGAAGATTCCACAAAGCAATCCACAAAATGGATATGAAATTATTTAGCAATACATATTAATAGAAGAGTTACACCAGTTTAGGCATCTCTGACAGATATATGAATCAGAATTGTAGTATATAACTATATACACATCAAGATGCAAACATTGGTCCTTCAGACCAAGCAAACAAACTAACAAGACATCATACTGAAATGTTTAAGACGTATCTATAAAAAGGACACTCTATACAATAATCTAATGGAAAAATCAATTCTTCAAAACCCCAACTTGACTTCAAAAGATAACACTCTAGCGTTTACTAACATGTTCAATCGAAACATCGAAAGCTAACCATTCTATACTAGAAACCATTTCTTAAAAATCCAATCTTGACTTCAAAAGATTAAGTACTAATACAACAAACAAACAAGCTAACCACAGAGATTAAGAGAGACTAACCATGTCAAGGAAGCTTTCCTGAACGAAAAACAGCAAACTTGGTCATGTCCGAATTCGAAAACTCAATCTTGCTCTCTGTAAGAAACTCCTCAATCATAGTCTTAACACGTTCTGGTTCCTCTGTTTCACATTCAATCTCAAAACATTTCCCAAAAGCATACTTAGTCTCATCAACCTCAAGTTTCACACCTCTCCACTCATACACATTCCTAACATTCTCAAACCCACCTAAACAAACAAACCCTAGAAAGTCTTTAAACCCATACTCCTCTTGAACCCTTTTCAAAACCCTAGATCCAACGGCTGAGAGCTTATCTGGTGAATCAACACATTCTTCACCAATCCCATAATCAATCTCCTCTTCATCTTCCTCCACACGGCTAATCCCATTAGCCAGAGTTGGTTTCGCCTTGAGCGAGACGATACAACGAGGCGGAGTCGAAAGGGCTGCGTTTTGGAGGAAGCGGAGACGGAGGACGGCGCGGCGGAGGGAGAGATCGTTTTTGGGTGTGTCGAAGAAGATGTTGCGTTGGTGAAGGGTTTTGAGGTGGAAAGGAGTTAGAAGAGTGGTGAGACGGAGATGAGCAGCGGCGGTTAAAAGACGGAGCTTGACTTCGACTTCCATGGAGGTTTTTCAAGAGAGACCGATTCTGTCTGATTTGGTAGATGGGTTTTTGTGTTTTGGGTCTATGAGGTGGAGGAGAGAGGAGGATGAAGCTACGGCGGTGGTGGTGGTGGTGGGTGGCTGAGATTTGCGTGACTGTTCAAGCTCGTCGCGGTCTTCGATTTTGAGTTGGATTTTTGTGGGTTTTCTTCTCAACATTTCAGAACCAATCAAGCGACCTGACCGACCGAACCACACTCTGTAATCTCATGTTTTTGTTATTTTGTTATGGTCTTGAATAAAGTTGCTATATGGATTTGTCTCGGCCCGTTTTAAAACCAGCCCGTTTTGAAATATGAAATGAAAAAAGAAAAAAAAAAGGAAACTAGCACATATATTGTGGTTAATAACCGATTAACCACACTAGCCCATCAAAATTTGTTAGAATTAAAATAGTCCAATAAGGAAATGATAAAGAAAAACTAAATAATTAACAAAATCGAGAAGAGAAATTTTAAGTAAACAAACCCTAATCTAAACGGAAACCGAAGTGTTGATTCTCTCGTTTGGATGGCGAGATTTTTGCGACTTTTGAAGCGATTCCGAAAGCCGAGAGAAAAGTTCTGTGTAGTTTCCGGTAAGATGTCGGTTGAATAGGTTATTGTATGACTCTGTTGATGTGAGTAGAGAAACTAAATTGACAAATGTTAATCTCATGTTTTTCATGTTTTTGTTATGGTCTTGAATAAAGTTGCTATTACGGATTTGTCTCGCCGCGTTTTAAAACCGGCCTGTTTTTAAATGTGAAATGAAAAATGTGATAAAACTAATAACGTATCAACACAGCCGTGACAAACTTTTATTTATTTACTTTTCAACTTTTATGTATTTTTAAAGTTTACTGATTTTATTGATATATATTTAATAATTATTAATATTATGTAAGTCAATCTTAACTCAATTGGTTTATTCGACATATTTTATATTGGTATAGTTAAATGTAATAAAATGAGAATTTCACCGGTGTTTAAATATTAGATTAATGATATTCTAATTTTTAGTAATATCGATCCAAACCGTCTCATCATACAATACTTCATGCAATACAACATATCTATGTTATTTTAAAATTTTATTGATTTTATAGAATTATATTTATTTCATATATTATACGAAGATTAAAAAACACAAACAAAGATGTAAGTGAAACCAATTTTTAATTTTTTTAAAAAATTACCTTGATTAGTTTTTAATTAATTTTTAATTAAATAGAATCAAGAGTTAAATATATATTAATGAATATTTTAGGTAAAATGGCTTTAACAATAAAATAAATGAGAGTGTTGTAATAAATGTGGCCTATAGAATTTCTTTTGCAAAAATACTATAGTAGACTAGGATTTAACCCCCGTAGAAAACTGCACATTCACTTTCACGAGAGAGTAAAATATGAAGTTTGTTGATACATGCTAGAGATTAATGCTTATATGATAAAAAAATTTAATGTAAATCATTTATATTAACCAGATCGTACAAATATATCATTTTTCGACACATGCTATTATACTCAGCAAGAAAATCAACCTAATTTAGTTTGGAGTTGTCCAGTTTTAGGTATGACTTATGAAGAATTTTGCGTATGCAAAACAAGTAGTCTTTCTAGTAAGATTAGATGTAAGAATTGGTCAATTGAGAAAAAAAAGCTGAGATATATGTGAGAGGAAGGTCATAAAGAAAAGAAGAAGAAGATAAATAATGAGAAGAGGAAGAAGGAGAAGGAGCCTAAGTGATGCAAGAAAAGTATTAAATAATATGAATTTTTTTTCTAGTTTATCGGCTTTTTGATTCTATTCATGTTTGATCATTTCAAGGAATTTGTGATGTTATTCCTTTTTTAATTAGTCGTTTTAGAGAATCTCCAACCCACTTCTATTTTTGCTTTTAAACTCTACTTTAAAGTAAACTTTGCTCCAATTTTGTTCCAACCCACCTCTAATTTCATATCTATAATATAGACTGCTATTTTTTCTCCATAAATAGAAGAACTCTATTTTTTCCTCTATATTAGAGTTGAACTATTTTATTTGCAAAGTAGTTTTTTAAATATTTTATTTTTCATTTATTATATTATAATTATTTTGACAAGAAAGATTAATTACTTAATACTATGAATGTTAAAAATGAACAATCAAAGAATGATAAAGCACTAGAAAATATATACAATATTGAGAAACGAGGGAAACCTATAGGCTAAGAAAGAAGTAGTCAGTAGGAAAAATCACTAAAGACTGGAATGCGTTGCTGTTGTTGCTCAGATAGATGATGGATATCCTTGACGATGTCGAACACGGCCTCGGGTTGTGCCAACTTAAGAGCATTCTCCGACATACTTTTTAATTCATCTTTATTGCTGCTGAACCAATCGGCCACAATTCTTGCAGTTTCTTTGGGACTTCGGGTGAAAACTCCAGCCCCGTTATCCACAACATACGGTACATTGCCTTTTTCCTTTAAGAGTTACATTCGCAAGAGTTAGTTTATGGATTGATAATGGCCGATCAATCCCAAAGGTGAAGCAGAAAAAAGTGAATATGTACCTGTCCAGGAATATAGTCATTGAGGATAATTGGGAGACCGCATATTAATGCTTCCGCGATAGTACCTGGACCGGCCTGTTTGATGTTATAAACACTTGTTAAACTTATAAGTAGTAACAAGGAGTATAGACTTCAAACTTATGACTTACCTTTGTGATGATACAATCACAAGCTCCCATCCATTTTTCCATTTGTGTTTCAAACCCACGAACCTATAAACATCACGAATACATATTACTAATATAAGCTAGTGGTTATAAATATACATTACTATGTAGTGAAAAAATCACATTTTAATGTGTACCTTGAAAGGAATCTTCCATTCATGGGATGCTAATGTAGAAGCAAGAACTTTGTTCCGGCCGCATATGACAATCAGTTGTCCTATTGGCTTTCTTTCTTTAGAGTTGTATAAAGAATCTCCAAGGGCTTTAGCAGTTTTCTGAACCGGACCCATTCCTTCACCGCCTCCCATTAATAGAACCGCTGGTAAAGTTAAGTCTATTTCAAGCTCTCTCCTTAGTTCATCCTGACAAAACACACAATATTGATCTTCCGGGACCAAAACAAAAATCTCGAAATGTTTTGAATGGTTACCTTGTTGATAATAGTGCGAGGGAAAGATGGGCGGACGGGTAAGCCAAAGACACGGATTTGAGAGTCATCAAGGCCGTCTACTAATGCTCTCTTTGCGACCTCTTTGGACGGACAATAACATCTACTGACTCCATGATGGAACCTATTACATCATTTGGTTAATTTCAAATATGTTAATCATCTATAGTCATCCGTGGAAACATAATAGGATTCTTATGAACAAGTAACATGTTAACGAGTGCATTAAACTGTTTAGGTACTTATACAAAGACTTTGTATATAATTTATAAGTATCAAACATCCTTACCATGTACGGTGACAAGTGTTTAAATCAGTGATGACCGTCACAAAAATGACTTTCTTATGAAGTTCTTGCCGTTTCATTACCCACAATGGGATGTGTTGCATCAAAGGATGTACGCTAATAATAATGTCCGGTTTGTACTCCATTAAACCGGTCTCTATTTCTCTGTTCAACCAAAAGAAGAATAGTCTCCATTATATTGCTAATTGGTGACACTAATTAAGGGATCATAATTAAGAAACAAAACTTAAGAAGAAGGTTAACATATAAGTACTTGGCATAATAAGCGGCAAGAGCACTGAGATAACTTTTGTGGATCCATTTGGGAGAGGTACCATGAAACGCTACTGACCAAAGACCAACATGTTTCACCATGAACTTGTACTGTCTCTCCATGTCGTTCAATGGCCAGCCAGTGTATTCTTTCCAAATATCTTTTATGATTATCTATAATGCAAACAAAAAACTATTTTAATATCAGAGTCAAAGCTAGAGATAAAATAGTCAGAGCTAGATCAGAAAAGTAATAATAATGCAATTTTCTTTAACTAGTACTGGGATTTTGGTTTCTTTTGTTTATTCGGTTCGGTTAGTTCGGTTTTTTGAGTTTTGAAAATCTTGCCAAAATTAATCAAAAAAATTAAGTTCGGTTTTGAGATTTAAAAAACCATAATCGAAGTTTTTTTTTTCCCTGAAAATTCGATTTTTTTATTTATTTCGAGATAATTTTGGGTAATTCTGTTAATTCGGTTCCTTGATTAATCCGGTATTAACCAAAATTAGTCTAATTTATTGTATAACCGATATAATCTGGTTCTTAGAAAAGATCGATCCATCGAGAACCGAACAAAACTAATTGAAATGAAATTTTCGGTTGACCGAACTAACCTCACATATTGCTGATCAGTTAGTGACCAATAACCAAAACTGAACCGAATACCCAAAATCTCGGTTCGGTTCGATTTCATTATCCCAGCTCAAATTTTGACAAACAAAAAAACTAACGTGGGACAGATTTTAAGACATAAAATGCTGACATCATAACGTATCTCCGACACCCTGGCAAACTCCAAGATCCATACTAGGCTACAAAACTTCCAAGTAGATATGTCTTCTCAAAATCAAGACGACAGCTCTAATATTGGCGGCTGAGATTCATCTAGCCTTTTTTTTTTTTGTTATATTTTAGCATAATATATTGGAACAAAATATGTCATATTCGAATTCGATGTACATATTTACCAGCTTTGAAATTTTCTAATTGAACACTTCAAAATGTTTTTTTTTTAGCTCCTTTAAATCAAAACTAAAAGAGACATGTAACTATGTAAGCCTGTGTTTTGTAGCTTACATAATCATTTTTTGTAAGTTATATGTTATAGGAAGCATGTTATTTGCTCCACCCTATGCGTTGGATTCAAGGCAAAGATTATTATGTAAATGACAGATAAAAATAAAAATATTACTAATATATTTACCCGGTAATCATCTCCGAACTCGATCTTGAAAGCGTCACGGATAGCCTCGGCGGAGGCACGGTGGCCACCACCTGTATCACTCATGAGAATAAGAACAGTTTTGACTCTCTCAGCTCCCATCTGCTCCATCTCCATAACCTCTTCTTTATCTTCAAACCCTTTCTTTCTTAGTCTCTCTTTCTCGTAATCACTTGATCTACGACTATGTATGTAGTCATCTTCGACCGTGGAGATGTTAAAATTGCTGTAGACTCGTCTGAACACCTTCTCAGTGATTGAATCCGACCGTGTACGAGGAGAAGCCACTTGCATCATGATGAGTGTTTGGTCTTGTAATAAGAAGAACGATGGTTGTGGCTGGTTGGTGTGATGTTTTTGGGGTTTTAAGAAAAAATTTTGAAGCGAAAAAATTGGGAGACCAAGTTGATGGTTTTTAAATAATTGGTTATTAAAATTTGTGAGGAATGATGCTGGAATGATTCTTTTTTTATTTTAGTTTCTGTTCCTATAGTTTTGCTTGTGTAATTTATATTTCGTGTCTATGTTGTGGGGTTTAATGTAGTGGTAGAGTAACGAGGGTATAAAGGCAGGTTTGAGCCGTTGGATCTGTCTTTTGGTTTTGGAATCTTTGGGAACGAAGATTCGGATCTTTCGTTTTATCTTAAAAGTATTTTAAAACAACTTGACTTTTTATTTTTACATTTTTTTTAATCACATGGATGTTGGTCTTTTTTGTTTTGTTTGTGACATTGTAAAATGATTTTTTTTTTGTTTCTGGTTATGTTAGATTTGAGGATGATTGGTTTGTACTCCAAAAGCTTTTTAATTTAGCTATAAATAATAGTATTATTTATAACTACGTATTTATATTTTGTGATATTTGATCTTTAAAGTATTTGTTTGTAAAATTTAATTGGTGGTAAAGATATATTTTTGTAACTTTTATAATCTTGATATTAAGGGTGTTCAGTCCGTTTGTATAAAGTGTTTTATTTTTTTTTGGATTTTTAGTTTATGAATAAAAGTACTAGATTTTAACCCGCGGTACACCGCGGGACGACATTCTAAAATATATATTTTTATTATTTTTGTTTGGTATATAAGAGTGTACTACTATATTTTGATTGTTAATTTTATGATTTAACCCGTAGAATATTATATGATAATTTATTTTTTATATAATCGTAATTTGATTAAATTAATTAAATAAGTATAATATTTAAAATAATGAAATGATACTGACATAATATTCGTTTACATAATATAATTTCATATTAAAATATTTTTGTGAGTTATACTATAGTAGAAAACCCGTAAAAATATCTATAATCATAATTATGTAAATTATAACTCGTTCCATCACATAACCCGTGCTACACAATTATCAATAATATTTTAGTACATACATTTTTGTATCGTTTGAGTAATATACATCCGTTTCTAAAAATTCAAATTGCAACATATGCAAAAAAATAATTATATTTTTATTATACATATGTTTATGTAATAATATAAATATAAAAAAAATAAGATCATATAAAGATGTTGGAGAAAATTTTGATTTATGAGGGAGAGATTTTAGGAAATTTTGTTAAATGTAACTAATTTTGCAAATTTATTATGATTTAATTACAAAATTTATCTTAAACTGTCTCTATTTAATCAAATAGCAAGGGATTAATTATGCAAATATTACAAAATAAAAGGGTAGAACACAAAAGGTACTTCAAAAATGTTAATATAGATTCTAAACAGATAAAATATTTGAATTGATTTTCTTTTTAGTTTACTCTTTTACAAAAATTAAAAATGAATAATAAAATAGAAATGGGAGAGTAAGAGATTTTATTTCTGTGTACTTGAAATTATGAAATTGTGTATTACTTCAAAGTTTTTAAAAATTAAAACAAAAAAATTACTATGCCTACAGCCCAAAAAAAAAGTAAATGGCTGACTTTATATTGTTCATCCCATCTTAATCTCATCAAACATAATTGGGTATTTTTCTGGACAAGTTATTTACACAAACTTATTCAACCAGAGAGGTACAAGAGTCACAAGACACACACAAAAAAGCCCTTTATGTAGTATAGTAACATCTAAATTTTTGCAATAGAAGTTGCAAAAACCTTTTAATATGTGTGTTGACGATGGGAGGATCGATCAACCATCAACCTTCATGTCAGTTTCAGAGTTCCACTCATAGTCTTCACTTGGCTGAGGTTGATGGCACAATCTCTTGTCCATACTTCCCCGCATCTCCACATATAAGGCTTTGTAAGAAAAAAGAAAAAAGTTTCAATAAGACATTTATGTATGTATATGTGCTTACTTGATCAACGTGTATTTTCTTCACAAACGTCTTGAACAGCTTAAACTTATCATCTTGAAAGAGCGTATCTGACAACCGTAGGTATGTCAATCCATACATTTTTAACTTCGGTTTCTATGCCTTCTTTCCATGCTTTGCTTGGTACCTAAATCAACGATTTACCGAAACAAATCAAATTGAAAATACTTGATTTAAAGAATGAACTTATAGATTTTCTTCTTGTTATTTACATCTTGAACAAGTTCTTGGGGAGCACTTAAGGCTTCATTGGCATTTTCAGTATCTTTCATCTCAAGGCAAGCGAAGTTGAGCATGCCATAGTCCTCTGAGATCATCCTAGCGATGGGACGGTAACTTGTAATATTCGGCAGTCAGCTCCGCCGCGTGGCTGTCGTGTTTGTACAACCATTGAATTCCCCCAACCTAAGTCATTCATATATATACTTAGGTTAGACTCATTCACTAATTACATTGCTAGACGAGTTAACTTAGAGAAAATGTTAATGGAGGATTCTAGATAAGGTTTAATTTTAATTTCCTTTTGGTTTTAATGGAGCAACATATAGAGTATGGTTGGAGCAAATGTTACTTTAAAATAGAGTTTTGACTCTAAAATACGGTGGAGATGCCCTTCGAAAGAACAAAAAATGGGCAAGCAGTGCTTACGAGATATTGTGTTAGTTTCGTTGAAAATGGTGACCATGATATGTGGGGAACTAGAAAATTGGGATAGTTTGTGTATTTTTTTATCATCTATAAATTAGTTTTCGTATTTTTATCTGAAATATATATATATATATATATATATATGTCAACAATACGAAAATTAGCTCAAACAAGCCAATTGGGGGATAATCGTTTACAGACTTCATTGGATGCGGACTGGTACGAGCTTTGTGTGCCAAAGTAACAACTTTTACATTCAAATTCCTTGGGATAAGAGATAAAGAAAATGTTGAAAATTCTTTCCTATCAATGTTGATATCATCCATGTAAACAGAGAACGTTGGCCACTCGGCAGGAGAAGACACCATCTTCACCAAATCTGAACAGTCGGTAAGAAACACTACATCTTTGTGTTCATGACCAATCATGCATCACATCGTCCACACCACACAATGAATGGAGGGGAGAAAGGCTTCAGCGGAGATTTAAAGCTCCCATCGTCGTCGAAGAGCCTCAAGCGTGTTGACAGAACCAACTAAACCCGTATTGTAGTGACCCTCACCCTGATCTAGTGGCCGGATGAAAAATCATCGATGAACAGGTGAGAAAAGAACTTCGAAAGACTTAGAAGAAATAAAGATGACGATCTATCGAATCTTTATCGGAAGAAACGAAGTTTGGTCGAGAAAATATACGAAGGAACGTAGCTGGAGAAGTACGTTATCGACCACATGAAGATTGGACCCAAAAGTGAAGCAAAGTATCTCGACCCAAAGTCTTAAAATGACTAAGTATGAAGTTCTATCGAGAAGGATTACCGAAATAACGAAGAAAGTCAAAGATGGTCGAGACACCATCGATCCCGTCGATGCGCGACGACAGCCGGTCGAGACCAAATCGAATAAGAGACGATCGAAGCCAAACCAAAGTAAAATCTCAATGTTCAACCATTGATAAGGTATTTTGAAGAAAATATGTCGAAGGAATGCCAAGTTTGCCGAAGAAGTCTCTTTAAGTACTGATATGTCCGATCGTGATCGTGATCGAGAAAATCTCAAGGAGATCAAGAAATCCGATTTTGTGTATGTTCAGTGAACCTATTCACTCGACAGCCCTGCCACATGGCAATTTCCGACAAGAAAATCCGAGAAAATATCTTGCGAAGATATGGGAGAACATTCAATGGATGCAATCAGACATAATCCTTTTTCTTCTCCATGGCTCCCACGTGTCCGACAGCGAGAGATGGCTTGTTTCGCCAAACCCGAACCTACACCTGGCGAATGCATGCGATTTTCGAACCTAGATATTTTTCCGAAGCTAAACACTATAAATAGAGGCAGTGAAGCGTCATTTTTGTTTGTTAGCCCAAACGACACAAGTCTCTCACTCTAAAGAATTTCTCTCTCTCTCTAGAAAGTTTCGTTCGAGAAACTTGCCCCTCCGATCGATTGTTACTGCCAAAAGATCGAGAAACTCGTTGCCAAAGTCGAGAAGTCTGTTGCCGAAGGTTGATCCGAGAAGAAGGAGAGTTCGTGTGCCTGCCTCGGTGAGACAAGAAGGAAATCGTCAATAAAAACACTATGAGTTGGATACAAATTGTGTGTGGTGCTGCATAAGTCTCCGGACTTGTGTACGCACCTATTGCGTGTTTTGCTTGCCTTTTCTTTTTGTAGAACCTGCATGATAGCCTTTTAATTTCTGCAAAAATGAACCTGCATGCTTAAACAATCCGACTTAATTACAAGATAGTGCTTGCTAATATGACCAACTAAAATGAACCCGCATGTTAATCCGGCTAGGCTAGTTTCTCATTTATCACCGAGAACTATCACCTAGATTAGGATCACGCTTGCTTGCTTGCTTTGCTTTGTTTACTTGATGATTGCTTGTTTTTCTTGCTTGCTTGCTTGTTTATTATCTCTTGTAGCACTGATCGTGTAGAATTTCTTGCCTTCGTGGTTTCTTCCTGAGTGATTTTGTAAAAAGGAGAAGGAACGGATAAGATTATCGATAGGCTAGGGAGTGGAGTCTAGCGAGTGTTAGCTTAAGTCGAGTCTAGTTTTAGGCTAGTCGAGTCTTAGTTGTCTTGCTTCTCTTGCTTGTTTGTTTTCTATGCTTCCGCTAACACTTTTTTGATCTTGCTTGTTTATTTTGGGGTTTTGCATGATAGAATTGGGGGTATCCGGCTCACTGAGTATTACTAGAATACTCAAAGCTCATTTTGTTTTGCAGGTTTATTCTTAAGGAGTCTAGAATACTCAAAGCTCATTTTCATGTTTTTGCAAAAATATTACTTTTCTATTATGTATTATTTTCTCCATGGATCCAACTTATAAACGATTTGGTAATCTTTTTTTGTAAAACTTTATTATAAGTAATCAAAAGAAGTTTTTGGGGAAAAACCATGGCGTTTCGGGCTGATATAACTCCACCCCCATCGGTCATGTCCGGGCCGGTGGGAGTGCACAACTCTCGCTCGCGTTCGGCCGAAAAGGGTTGCAAAGCCATGGCTGGTCTCAGATGCGTACGACATCGGGGATCATGCCTTGCCCATATCCCATCGCGGGAACCTCGACCACACACGTTTGGCCATGCCCTCAGTTGCGTGTCCGGGTCGTCTCTCGGCTTGTGCGGCCGTAGGGACGGTTCGGGGGAGTTACTCGTATACATATCAGTGTCCTTCCAAAAACCATCTATGAAACATCGATAACCCGTAGACAGAGTAGGTAACCTACCTATGTGACCTTGTATCCGAGAATTCGGTGCCAAAGGCTCTGTGGTCGAGGTCTTCCACCTGTGCGTTGTACCAAATTCTCGACTCATCCTTTGCAATCCTAATTGTATTAAAGGGGCTCTCATCTACAGTATCATAGACTTTGGCATTGCTAGCCTTCCAAATATACCACAAAATCCAGGGACAAAAACCATATGTATCCCCATCTTCTACGAGCCCCAAAATGTAATCCACATTTGCGTACACAGACAATGTTGGGAAGGATATAGAGCTTACTGGGATATTAGCTAAAGCCCAAGCCTGGCGCGCTGGTGGGCATTCAAAATTGACATGGTTCACCGTCTCCGCTTCAGCGCCGCATCGGGCTACTTAGTATCACAACTTATACCCCTCTGGCTTAAATTAACCAAAACCGAGATACATTCCGTCGCCAGTTGCCACATAAAATGTTGTATTTTAGGTGGGCAACACACTTTCTATACCTTTTCTAGTAATGGTGTAATATCTGGTCCACACACCCTAATGACCGGGAGTCTTGGATCTGCCAAACGAGCAGTATGATAACCTGACTTTACCGTGTACTTACCATTTTTCGTTAAACGCCATCCAAAAAAATCCCCTATCGGACAATTACCAAGTGGAATGGCATTAACCAGCAAGACATCCTCCTGAGCAAAATGCTCATTTAGGACCTCCAAACGCCAAAATTTGTATGAAGATCAATCAAGTGTCGTATTTATAGGGACGGGTCCATAAGCGACCCATTACTTAAAGCTGATCTCGGGAATTGAGAAGGAATCCAGGGATCCATCCATACAGTAATCGAATCTCCGACCCAACTTGTTTAATAAGCCCTCTACTAAGCAGAGATCTAGCGGAAGTGATACTTCTCCATCCATAAGATGGAGAGTATGATTTTATCAGATCCATTGGGTGTGAATTCCGATAATACCGACCTTTAAAAACCTTTGAAAAAGGAGAATATGGGGCCTCTATAAGTCTCCATCATTGTTTTGCTAATAGCGCCATGTTGAAATCATTGACATCTCTAAACCCTATACCTCCCATTTTCTTACTTGAACACAACTTTTCTCACGCCTGCCAATGCATACCTCATGCCTACCCATTTGCACTCCACCAAAACTTCGCCAATGCACTAGTCAACTTTGATGTAACTGCTTTTGGTAAGCGAAAACATGACATCACCTAAGTTGGAAGTGCATATGCCACCGACTTAATCATCACTTCTTTCCCACCTTTTGACAGTAACTTGGTAGACCAACTGTTAATGTGACTATGCAGTCTATCCCGTATAAACGACAAATATTAAATATGTCAAGATTTTTTTGGGAATTTTTCCAAAAATGTATATATGCTTATTTTTTATAGTGCGTTATACGTAATACCTTTGCAGCCAAGTTAATTTGAAGTCATGCGAAGATCTTGTTGACTTCTCCTAAGATCTGATCACCATGAAAGATGAGTTTGTTTGAGTACCATGTCAAGAAAAACTTGGCCTCCTCCAAGAGATAAGTCCCATTTTCTTGAAAACCCCACTTTCATTAGGCTTGTCATTGTATTTTCATGCGTCTTTCGGAAAATCCCACTTAGGGCAAAAGAATGCTAGTACACTGATTTTTTATATTGGATCTAAGGAAGATATTAGAGGAAGTTGAGATCATGAAGAATGGAGAGAGTGGAGACTGAAAATTGCTTAATTATTTTTTTGGAAGCATGTGTTTGTTGAGTTATCAATTGATCTATAATTTAGGGGAGTTATGGTCTTGGATTTTGTTTTTATCCTGTTATATTTTTAAAATTAAAAATAAAATCTATGTGGCAGAATTAGATTGGCCAAGTCACTTGGCTTTATATTATAAAAGATATTCATGCATCATGGTATATCAAAATAAATCTTGTTATAATTTTACATATCACGTTATATATTACGAGAATAATGTTACGAGATAAAATAACGTGACGTGTTCTAAAACATGTACCATAATCACGTAACATATTTGTTGTTGGAGCGAAGTTGCCAACAAAAAGACCCACTTCTCTGTGTTTGTCTGACACATATGCGACCAACTAGAACTCATTATACCACCCAAACGATAAGGGTACTTTTGTCCATAAATTATGAGGTTGGCATCTCCTCTCTCTTATATTGCAAAATATCAAAACTCTTTATCTTCTTTCTTAATTCTTTCACAAAATATTAATATTGATTTAGTTGACTCAAATATTTATATACTCATAATTAATTAGGATGAATAAGAGTAAAATTGGAGTCTTTAGTTTGTTATGAGAACGCATGTATGTAATAACAATTATTTATCCTTTAGGTATAAGTTGCACACTTTTACTTTTTTGACTACTATTCTTCCAACCAAAAAACATTAGGTATTAAACGACCAAAAAAATATATATATATATAAGGTAATTATTGGGATTTTTCACGAATTAAAACAACAAAACTTTATTTCTATTACTTCACTCTGTCTATTTCTTATTTGGGAAAATTTCCAAAAATACTCATATAATTTTTATTTGGATATTAAAACCTAATAATTTTTTTGTTGGAAGAATAATACCCAAATAAATGGGTTATACCCATAACCAAATTATAATCCAAAAATTTAAGTATCCATGTAATCAGTTTCGAGTAACTTTAAGTAATTTTGTAAATTGACCCGACCCATTTCACTTCTGTAATTAATATAAGAATATGTCTTGTTGTACATTTTAATATTATAAAAGGTTTTATGTTTAGATAATTATTTAAATTTAAGATTATTATTATATAGCTGTAAGCATAATTAAAACTACTAAAACATGCTCAACACAAAAGAAAGGGGTTTTCGATTACTTGACATGTATTGTATCCGGATACAAATACCAAAATACAAACCGAACATAACTACATTCAAATATAATTTCTGTACACATATTCCAAAAACCAAACGAACATTATTTGGATAGTGCATTCAAATACAGCGATCAGATACTGTATCTTGATAACCCATCTACCTCACCCAACGAACAGTACCTTATCTATAGGTATCATAGATAAAAGATAAATCATATTATCCAATAATGAAGATAATAACATGGATGATTATTCATTTTATAACACAAATCACTTGAAATACTAGAATCAATATATTCCTCTGTTTTCTAGAATAATAAAACCAAATGGTTCGTAAATGCTGGTTCGGTTTCAGTTTTAACATTATTGCCCACACCTTTAATGCACAATGTTTACTTCTTTTAACTTAGAACTCTGAGTTCTACAATTGTTCATGCGTCGTGCGACAATCTCAATTATGAATCAGACATCTCATTTCAAATCAACAAACTCTCGCAATAAAGACAGTGAAAAAAAAAAAGTGGTATGAAGGCAAATTGTAAAAGAAGTAATATTATCTAACAAGAGAGTCTAGCAGTTCTGTTTTGGACGTGTGAAAGGCATTTATTTCATCTTTATACCATTGAGCGCCTAAGATAACTAGACCTTATAGCCCAAAGCTGCTTCCCGACAGCTTCCATGTCCGGCCGCTCTTTTTTCGTAGGAGCAGCACATTGAAATGCCAAACTGAACATCTTCCTTAGTATCTTCTCGTCAACCCGTTCCCTCGCGTTTGGATCCACCAGTTCAAACACTTTTCCTTCATTGTATTTCTCGAATGCCTGCAAGAATTTTGAAATTACCCCGCAAAGTCGGTTTCGTAAGGGATGCAAGTTTTGAGAAGAAATATTAAATGGCTTACCCATCGAACGGTAATCCTTTCGTCATGAGGTCGCTTGGCTTCTACAGGGCGACGACCTGTGAGTATTTCTACAAGCAAAATCCCGAACGAGTAAACGTCGCTTTTGGCAGTGAGCTGATAAGTCCTCATGTACTCGGGATCGAGATAACCAACTGTTCCTTTCACTTGGGTTAAAATGTGGGTCTGGTTCGAGTCAGTAGGACCGCCTCTTGCAAACCCGAAGTCTGCCACTTTAGCTCTCAAGCTATCCGTAAGGAGAATGTTCGAGGATTTTATGTCACGGTGAATTATCTGTCTTTCTGTTTCAAAGACAAAAATAATCATAGAATCTTGAATAAGATCCTCACAATATTTTATAGTTTTATAACCACGGAAGCACACCTGCATAGGAATGGAGATAGGTCAATCCATGGCAGACATCGATCACAATCTCCAACCTTTGATTGAAATTAAGTTTGGTTCCACTAGTACCTGCAATAACACAAGAGCCTTTATTGTTTACTTATACGTTTTTATAGCCAGAACAAGCTCAGGAAGATGTAAATAAGTGTCTTACCATCCAAGTGTTCCCGGAGTGTACCATTTCTGACATACTCAGTTATGATAAGCTTCTCGTCTCCTTTATCAACATAGCCAAGAAGCTTCACTAGATTTCGATGGCCTATTTTAGACAAAAGGTCAACTTCACTTTTGAATTCTGTTCGCAGATTCTCGAAATGTTCCTGCATGAAAAATTATAATTTAGAACTGAAAAATAGTTAAGGTGTATAGTACAAATGAGCAGATGGAGATATTATTCATCTTAACCTACTAATTACTGTACAACAGACCAAGTGCTAGAACTTTTATCTTCAAGTTTAAAAACCAAGAATTGATAGCTTTATTAGTTTCCTCCATAATAACTCCATTAGTTCGACTACAAATCTCGAAGTCACAAAGCACCATTACTCAGTAAGACTAGACCACATATAACTAGAGTGCGAACATGATTTCCCAACACAATAAGACCAAAGCTCAGGAACTATATTACCAAGAAATTATGGTCGATATAAAGGTTCTATTATTAGCTTATGTCAACATTATAGGACTTTGACTGACTAAACTATAATAAAAATTTAATACCAAGAGAAAATTAAAGAACTATAAAAGTACCTTTTTTGCTCGTTTAATGGCAACCACCTGGCCATCATCTAAATAGCCCTTATATACTACCCCAAAGCCTCCTTCACCAATTTGATGACCTTCAGAGAAATTGTTGGTGGCTGTAGCAATCTGACTCATGTTCAGGTTCAAGGGTCCTAATCTACTAGGTCTCGGGGACATAGCATATCTAGATGGGCTTTGCGGTACACGGGATGGACTTGGTGGTGCGCGGAATGGACTTGACGGGATCTTCTCAGAAGAAGGGCTCATTTCAAAAGAGGAAAGTTGGTGCACTGTGATACGATATATGAGCCTCAATGTCAAATGTTATTCCAAAATGTACAATCTACATAAGAATGATAAATACTTCTCAACGTAAAATGTAATCTTTAGGGTCTAATAATGCAATATACACCACCAGTAAGGTAAAAAAATTGTTGTTTCCTAAGTCAATGACTATGTGCCTTAATAAAATCAAAAAATTGAGTGAAACCATTCTGGTCTCTGCACATTATCACCAATGGACTGAAACTGTATTATGTGTATATAAATGAGAGTGAGACACTTAGTCACCTGAGTTAGATTCCTTGGGTAGAACTTCATGGCTATTTGCTTTCCTCTCCTTGTGGAAACAAGGACAACAAAGCGCGCAACAAAAGAGTAGAAACCCGCTTGCTGCCATGCTGACTTTAACTTGACCATATTCAAATCCAGCCTCATTACTTTTGGAAACTTTTACAAGTTTTTCTTCCAAAAATCTTCTCCCTATATAAAATCAAAAGCTGATTAATGATGACACACATAACCAAATAACCAACCAAAACTATATATATAAAATTGTGTAACCGATCCAAGAAGCATTACCTAGTAGATGGTGAACTGTGCAGATATCATCACTAAAAGAATCCTCAAAGATACAGCCTTTGGCTTTATGAAACCGCAAAGCTTCGCAAAACCGGACTTTGTCCACTGGATTCCCATTGATAGTGAACAAACTCCCTTGTTGATAAGGCTTAGTGTATGTCAAATGATCAGAGCCACAAACACTAGAGCCAACAAAAGAAGTTGATGCAGAAGTATCCTTGGTTTGCAATAACATTAACAAACCCAACAACAAAGTAGTAAACACCAATCTTGTGAAGCTCAAATCATCTCCACCCATAATTTGGCTTTTTATTATTAACAAAATTCTCAATAGCAAAGACTCAAACTTCAATAAGCCATTTACAAAACCCAAATAAGCTTTTCCCTAAACCTGCAAAAACAAAAAAAAACTCAGCTTTTTAGAAAGCTTTTAACTTTAGGGTTCCATTTTCAGTTGAATTCTTGAAACCCTTTTTAGCTCAATACCAACTAAACTATAGCAAAGATCCAAGCAAGAGACTCAAAACCTCAATTTCAAGAATCAAAAACGTCTTTAAGCAAACCCAAGAAAACAAAATCAAAACTTTAAAGCTATATAACAAAGGACACACGAATAATTGCAAAATCAGAATCAAAACTGATTTAGAGAGAAACCCAAAAGAATTTAAAGCGAGAGAGGAAAGACCCAAACCTGGAACAAGATCTTGTAGCTTTGACTTGACTGTACAGTATATTTGAATCAGTTTTGACCGAAAATACAAAGCTTTTGAATTCTGTTTCAGACAAGTATGTGAAAGAAAGAAGACTAAAGAAGGCAAAGAAAGTATTTGTCTGAAGGATGAGGAGTCAGGGACGTGGTTACGATCTCATGGAAGACAATCTTGTGGAAAACTTTGAAAATTCGTGTTCTGTTTTTTTTTTTTTCCGCGTCAGGAAAATTCGTGTTATTTTCTTTCTTCTTTTTCTACTAGATGATAAACGATGGTAATGAAAAAAAAAATATAAACAAAACAAAACAAAATAGAGGAAAAAAACAAAATCAATTATTATTACGATTAGGGTAGGAGAAATCGGGAAGGCTTATATTTACACTATTAAAGCTGAAGTATACAATTTAGACTAATGTTTTCAAATGAAATAGAATAATATGCTCACACGGATTAACACGCGGATCTATTTAAAATTTCGGATCTTTTCATCGGGTTATAATACTTAATCACCATTGTTAATCATAAAGATTTAATAACTACCGTCCATTCAAATAAACTAAACATGATTCGCAAGAACTGTATCGAATGAGATGATTATCTTTTAAAATCTTACCTAAAATATATGGTGTAATTTATGACGGTACCAACAGTTGCAGAAATTTTTAGCATCAAAGATTAGCAAAGATATTGTATCGTAAATCCCTTCCGCTAATAACGTTGGTTTTAAAAATTTAGTTACAGTCTCTATAGACAATTATTCTCGAATGAACATTTAGGGAATATTCTAAGAACCATGATGACAACTAATTTATAACGACGTAAAATTAACAAATTTTGGGGATTTTATATTCCCTAAATCAATCTATATTGTTAACAAAATATTTTCAACTCCATAATCATGTCTATAAATTTAATCCTTCCTTCCCTTCTAAATTATATTCTCATCGCATCAAAAATATTGTTTCTCACTAAGAAAATGTCTATGGTTCTTCCCCTCTCTTTTACACCACTCAAAGATCTCAAGCCATATAAGAACTCATGGTGTATCCAAGTCAAAATTCTTCATAGTTGGAGAATGTTCTCAGCTAAAGCTGGTGAATCAATAGAATTGATTCTTGCTGATGAACAAGTATGTCTTTTTAATTGTTTTAATACATGTACATTATTTCAACCGTATATACCTTTTAAAAGATTTTATTTTGTCTTATGAAATAGGGTATCTAACAAGAGAGTCTAGCAGTTCTGTTTTGGACGTGTGAAAGGCATTTATTTCATCTTTATACCATTGAGCGCCTAAGATAACTAGACCTTATAGCCCAAAGCTGCTTCCCGACAGCTTCCATGTCCGGCCGCTCTTTTTTCGTAGGAGCAGCACATTGAAATGCCAAACTGAACATCTTCCTTAGTATCTTCTCGTCAACCCGTTCCCTCGCGTTTGGATCCACCAGTTCAAACACTTTTCCTTCATTGTATTTCTCGAATGCCTGCAAGAATTTTGAAATTACCCCGCAAAGTCGGTTTCGTAAGGGATGCAAGTTTTGAGAAGAAATATTAAATGGCTTACCCATCGAACGGTAATCCTTTCGTCATGAGGTCGCTTGGCTTCTACAGGGCGACGACCTGTGAGTATTTCTACAAGCAAAATCCCGAACGAGTAAACGTCGCTTTTGGCAGTGAGCTGATAAGTCCTCATGTACTCGGGATCGAGATAACCAACTGTTCCTTTCACTTGGGTTAAAATGTGGGTCTGGTTCGAGCCAGTAGGACCGCCTCTTGCAAACCCGAAGTCTGCCACTTTAGCTCTCAAGCTATCCGTAAGGAGAATGTTCGAGGATTTTATGTCACGGTGAATTATCTGTCTTTCTGTTTCAAAGACAAAAATAATCATAGAATCTTGAATAAGATCCTCACAATATTTTATAGTTTTATAACCACGGAAGCACACCTGCATAGGAATGGAGATAGGTCAATCCATGGCAGACATCGATCACAATCTCCAACCTTTGATTGAAATTAAGTTTGGTTCCACTAGTACCTGCAATAACACAAGAGCCTTTATTGTTTACTTATACGTTTTTATAGCCAGAACAAGCTCAGGAAGATGTAAATAAGTGTCTTACCATCCAAGTGTTCCCGGAGTGTACCATTTCTGACATACTCAGTTATGATAAGCTTCTCGTCTCCTTTATCAACATAGCCAAGAAGCTTCACTAGATTTCGATGGCCTATTTTAGACAAAAGGTCAACTTCACTTTTGAATTCTGTTCGCAGATTCTCGAAATGTTCCTGCATGAAAAATTATAATTTAGAACTGAAAAATAGTTAAGGTGTATAGTACAAATGAGCAGATGGAGATATTATTCATCTTAACCTACTAATTACTGTACAACAGACCAAGTGCTAGAACTTTTATCTTCAAGTTTAAAAACCAAGAATTGATAGCTTTATTAGTTTCCTCCATAATAACTCCATTAGTTCGACTACAAATCTCGAAGTCACAAAGCACCATTACTCAGTAAGACTAGACCACATATAACTAGAGTGCGAACATGATTTCCCAACACAATAAGACCAAAGCTCAGGAACTATATTACCAAGAAATTATGGTCGATATAAAGGTTCTATTATTAGCTTATGTCAACATTATAGGACTTTGACTGACTAAACTATAATAAAAATTTAATACCAAGAGAAAATTAAAGAACTATAAAAGTACCTTTTTTGCTCGTTTAATGGCAACCACCTGGCCATCATCTAAATAGCCCTTATATACTACCCCAAAGCCTCCTTCACCAATTTGATGACCTTCAGAGAAATTGTTGGTGGCTGTAGCAATCTGACTCATGTTCAGGTTCAAGGGTCCTAATCTACTAGGTCTCGGGGACATAGCATATCTAGATGGGCTTTGCGGTACACGGGATGGACTTGGTGGTGCGCGGAATGGACTTGACGGGATCTTCTCAGAAGAAGGGCTCATTTCAAAAGAGGAAAGTTGGTGCACTGTGATACGATATATGAGCCTCAATGTCAAATGTTATTCCAAAATGTACAATCTACATAAGAATGATAAATACTTCTCAACGTAAAATGTAATCTTTAGGGTCTAATAATGCAATATACACCACCAGTAAGGTAAAAAAATTGTTGTTTCCTAAGTCAATGACTATGTGCCTTAATAAAATCAAAAAATTGAGTGAAACCATTCTGGTCTCTGCACATTATCACCAATGGACTGAAACTGTATTATGTGTATATAAATGAGAGTGAGACACTTAGTCACCTGAGTTAGATTCCTTGGGTAGAACTTCATGGCTATTTGCTTTCCTCTCCTTGTGGAAACAAGGACAACAAAGCGCGCAACAAAAGAGTAGAAACCCGCTTGCTGCCATGCTGACTTTAACTTGACCATATTCAAATCCAGCCTCATTACTTTTGGAAACTTTTACAAGTTTTTCTTCCAAAAATCTTCTCCCTATATAAAATCAAAAGCTGATTAATGATGACACACATAACCAAATAACCAACCAAAACTATATATATAAAATTGTGTAACCGATCCAAGAAGCATTACCTAGTAGATGGTGAACTGTGCAGATATCATCACTAAAAGAATCCTCAAAGATACAGCCTTTGGCTTTATGAAACCGCAAAGCTTCGCAAAACCGGACTTTGTCCACTGGATTCCCATTGATAGTGAACAAACTCCCTTGTTGATAAGGCTTAGTGTATGTCAAATGATCAGAGCCACAAACACTAGAGCCAACAAAAGAAGTTGATGCAGAAGTATCCTTGGTTTGCAATAACATTAACAAACCCAACAACAAAGTAGTAAACACCAATCTTGTGAAGCTCAAATCATCTCCACCCATAATTTGGCTTTTTATTATTAACAAAATTCTCAATAGCAAAGACTCAAACTTCAATAAGCCATTTACAAAACCCAAATAAGCTTTTCCCTAAACCTGCAAAAACAAAAAAAAACTCAGCTTTTTAGAAAGCTTTTAACTTTAGGGTTCCATTTTCAGTTGAATTCTTGAAACCCTTTTTAGCTCAATACCAACTAAACTATAGCAAAGATCCAAGCAAGAGACTCAAAACCTCAATTTCAAGAATCAAAAACGTCTTTAAGCAAACCCAAGAAAACAAAATCAAAACTTTAAAGCTATATAACAAAGGACACACGAATAATTGCAAAATCAGAATCAAAACTGATTTAGAGAGAAACCCAAAAGAATTTAAAGCGAGAGAGGAAAGACCCAAACCTGGAACAAGATCTTGTAGCTTTGACTTGACTGTACAGTATATTTGAATCAGTTTTGACCGAAAATACAAAGCTTTTGAATTCTGTTTCAGACAAGTATGTGAAAGAAAGAAGACTAAAGAAGGCAAAGAAAGTATTTGTCTGAAGGATGAGGAGTCAGGGACGTGGTTACGATCTCATGGAAGACAATCTTGTGGAAAACTTTGAAAATTCGTGTTCTGTTTTTTTTTTTTTCCGCGTCAGGAAAATTCGTGTTATTTTCTTTCTTCTTTTTCTACTAGATGATAAACGATGGTAATGAAAAAAAAAATATAAACAAAACAAAACAAAATAGAGGAAAAAAACAAAATCAATTATTATTACGATTAGGGTAGGAGAAATCGGGAAGGCTTATATTTACACTATTAAAGCTGAAGTATACAATTTAGACTAATGTTTTCAAATGAAATAGAATAATATGCTCACACGGATTAACACGCGGATCTATTTAAAATTTCGGATCTTTTCATCGGGTTATAATACTTAATCACCATTGTTAATCATAAAGATTTAATAACTACCGTCCATTCAAATAAACTAAACATGATTCGCAAGAACTGTATCGAATGAGATGATTATCTTTTAAAATCTTACCTAAAATATATGGTGTAATTTATGACGGTACCAACAGTTGCAGAAATTTTTAGCATCAAAGATTAGCAAAGATATTGTATCGTAAATCCCTTCCGCTAATAACGTTGGTTTTAAAAATTTAGTTACAGTCTCTATAGACAATTATTCTCGAATGAACATTTAGGGAATATTCTAAGAACCATGATGACAACTAATTTATAACGACGTAAAATTAACAAATTTTGGGGATTTTATATTCCCTAAATCAATCTATATTGTTAACAAAATATTTTCAACTCCATAATCATGTCTATAAATTTAATCCTTCCTTCCCTTCTAAATTATATTCTCATCGCATCAAAAATATTGTTTCTCACTAAGAAAATGTCTATGGTTCTTCCCCTCTCTTTTACACCACTCAAAGATCTCAAGCCATATAAGAACTCATGGTGTATCCAAGTCAAAATTCTTCATAGTTGGAGAATGTTCTCAGCTAAAGCTGGTGAATCAATAGAATTGATTCTTGCTGATGAACAAGTATGTCTTTTTAATTGTTTTAATACATGTACATTATTTCAACCGTATATACCTTTTAAAAGATTTTATTTTGTCTTATGAAATAGGGTATCTAACAAGAGAGTCTAGCAGTTCTGTTTTGGACGTGTGAAAGGCATTTATTTCATCTTTATACCATTGAGCGCCTAAGATAACTAGACCTTATAGCCCAAAGCTGCTTCCCGACAGCTTCCATGTCCGGCCGCTCTTTTTTCGTAGGAGCAGCACATTGAAATGCCAAACTGAACATCTTCCTTAGTATCTTCTCGTCAACCCGTTCCCTCGCGTTTGGATCCACCAGTTCAAACACTTTTCCTTCATTGTATTTCTCGAATGCCTGCAAGAATTTTGAAATTACCCCGCAAAGTCGGTTTCGTAAGGGATGCAAGTTTTGAGAAGAAATATTAAATGGCTTACCCATCGAACGGTAATCCTTTCGTCATGAGGTCGCTTGGCTTCTACAGGGCGACGACCTGTGAGTATTTCTACAAGCAAAATCCCGAACGAGTAAACGTCGCTTTTGGCAGTGAGCTGATAAGTCCTCATGTACTCGGGATCGAGATAACCAACTGTTCCTTTCACTTGGGTTAAAATGTGGGTCTGGTTCGAGCCAGTAGGACCGCCTCTTGCAAACCCGAAGTCTGCCACTTTAGCTCTCAAGCTATCCGTAAGGAGAATGTTCGAGGATTTTATGTCACGGTGAATTATCTGTCTTTCTGTTTCAAAGACAAAAATAATCATAGAATCTTGAATAAGATCCTCACAATATTTTATAGTTTTATAACCACGGAAGCACACCTGCATAGGAATGGAGATAGGTCAATCCATGGCAGACATCGATCACAATCTCCAACCTTTGATTGAAATTAAGTTTGGTTCCACTAGTACCTGCAATAACACAAGAGCCTTTATTGTTTACTTATACGTTTTTATAGCCAGAACAAGCTCAGGAAGATGTAAATAAGTGTCTTACCATCCAAGTGTTCCCGGAGTGTACCATTTCTGACATACTCAGTTATGATAAGCTTCTCGTCTCCTTTATCAACATAGCCAAGAAGCTTCACTAGATTTCGATGGCCTATTTTAGACAAAAGGTCAACTTCACTTTTGAATTCTGTTCGCAGATTCTCGAAATGTTCCTGCATGAAAAATTATAATTTAGAACTGAAAAATAGTTAAGGTGTATAGTACAAATGAGCAGATGGAGATATTATTCATCTTAACCTACTAATTACTGTACAACAGACCAAGTGCTAGAACTTTTATCTTCAAGTTTAAAAACCAAGAATTGATAGCTTTATTAGTTTCCTCCATAATAACTCCATTAGTTCGACTACAAATCTCGAAGTCACAAAGCACCATTACTCAGTAAGACTAGACCACATATAACTAGAGTGCGAACATGATTTCCCAACACAATAAGACCAAAGCTCAGGAACTATATTACCAAGAAATTATGGTCGATATAAAGGTTCTATTATTAGCTTATGTCAACATTATAGGACTTTGACTGACTAAACTATAATAAAAATTTAATACCAAGAGAAAATTAAAGAACTATAAAAGTACCTTTTTTGCTCGTTTAATGGCAACCACCTGGCCATCATCTAAATAGCCCTTATATACTACCCCAAAGCCTCCTTCACCAATTTGATGACCTTCAGAGAAATTGTTGGTGGCTGTAGCAATCTGACTCATGTTCAGGTTCAAGGGTCCTAATCTACTAGGTCTCGGGGACATAGCATATCTAGATGGGCTTTGCGGTACACGGGATGGACTTGGTGGTGCGCGGAATGGACTTGACGGGATCTTCTCAGAAGAAGGGCTCATTTCAAAAGAGGAAAGTTGGTGCACTGTGATACGATATATGAGCCTCAATGTCAAATGTTATTCCAAAATGTACAATCTACATAAGAATGATAAATACTTCTCAACGTAAAATGTAATCTTTAGGGTCTAATAATGCAATATACACCACCAGTAAGGTAAAAAAATTGTTGTTTCCTAAGTCAATGACTATGTGCCTTAATAAAATCAAAAAATTGAGTGAAACCATTCTGGTCTCTGCACATTATCACCAATGGACTGAAACTGTATTATGTGTATATAAATGAGAGTGAGACACTTAGTCACCTGAGTTAGATTCCTTGGGTAGAACTTCATGGCTATTTGCTTTCCTCTCCTTGTGGAAACAAGGACAACAAAGCGCGCAACAAAAGAGTAGAAACCCGCTTGCTGCCATGCTGACTTTAACTTGACCATATTCAAATCCAGCCTCATTACTTTTGGAAACTTTTACAAGTTTTTCTTCCAAAAATCTTCTCCCTATATAAAATCAAAAGCTGATTAATGATGACACACATAACCAAATAACCAACCAAAACTATATATATAAAATTGTGTAACCGATCCAAGAAGCATTACCTAGTAGATGGTGAACTGTGCAGATATCATCACTAAAAGAATCCTCAAAGATACAGCCTTTGGCTTTATGAAACCGCAAAGCTTCGCAAAACCGGACTTTGTCCACTGGATTCCCATTGATAGTGAACAAACTCCCTTGTTGATAAGGCTTAGTGTATGTCAAATGATCAGAGCCACAAACACTAGAGCCAACAAAAGAAGTTGATGCAGAAGTATCCTTGGTTTGCAATAACATTAACAAACCCAACAACAAAGTAGTAAACACCAATCTTGTGAAGCTCAAATCATCTCCACCCATAATTTGGCTTTTTATTATTAACAAAATTCTCAATAGCAAAGACTCAAACTTCAATAAGCCATTTACAAAACCCAAATAAGCTTTTCCCTAAACCTGCAAAAACAAAAAAAAACTCAGCTTTTTAGAAAGCTTTTAACTTTAGGGTTCCATTTTCAGTTGAATTCTTGAAACCCTTTTTAGCTCAATACCAACTAAACTATAGCAAAGATCCAAGCAAGAGACTCAAAACCTCAATTTCAAGAATCAAAAACGTCTTTAAGCAAACCCAAGAAAACAAAATCAAAACTTTAAAGCTATATAACAAAGGACACACGAATAATTGCAAAATCAGAATCAAAACTGATTTAGAGAGAAACCCAAAAGAATTTAAAGCGAGAGAGGAAAGACCCAAACCTGGAACAAGATCTTGTAGCTTTGACTTGACTGTACAGTATATTTGAATCAGTTTTGACCGAAAATACAAAGCTTTTGAATTCTGTTTCAGACAAGTATGTGAAAGAAAGAAGACTAAAGAAGGCAAAGAAAGTATTTGTCTGAAGGATGAGGAGTCAGGGACGTGGTTACGATCTCATGGAAGACAATCTTGTGGAAAACTTTGAAAATTCGTGTTCTGTTTTTTTTTTTTTCCGCGTCAGGAAAATTCGTGTTATTTTCTTTCTTCTTTTTCTACTAGATGATAAACGATGGTAATGAAAAAAAAATATAAACAAAACAAAACAAAATAGAGGAAAAAAACAAAATCAATTATTAGTATACAATTTAGACTAATGTTTTCAAATGAAATAGAATAATATGCTCACACGGATTAACACGCGGATCTATTTAAAATTTCGGATCTTTTCATCGGGTTATAATACTTAATCACCATTGTTAATCATAAAGATTTAATAACTACCGTCCATTCAAATAAACTAAACATGATTCGCAAGAACTGTATCGAATGAGATGATTATCTTTTAAAATCTTACCTAAAATATATGGTGTAATTTATGACGGTACCAACAGTTGCAGAAATTTTTAGCATCAAAGATTAGCAAAGATATTGTATCGTAAATCCCTTCCGCTAATAACGTTGGTTTTAAAAATTTAGTTACAGTCTCTATAGACAATTATTCTCGAATGAACATTTAGGGAATATTCTAAGAACCATGATGACAACTAATTTATAACGACGTAAAATTAACAAATTTTGGGGATTTTATATTCCCTAAATCAATCTATATTGTTAACAAAATATTTTCAACTCCATAATCATGTCTATAAATTTAATCCTTCCTTCCCTTCTAAATTATATTCTCATCGCATCAAAAATATTGTTTCTCACTAAGAAAATGTCTATGGTTCTTCCCCTCTCTTTTACACCACTCAAAGATCTCAAGCCATATAAGAACTCATGGTGTATCCAAGTCAAAATTCTTCATAGTTGGAGAATGTTCTCAGCTAAAGCTGGTGAATCAATAGAATTGATTCTTGCTGATGAACAAGTATGTCTTTTTAATTGTTTTAATACATGTACATTATTTCAACCGTATATACCTTTTAAAAGATTTTATTTTGTCTTATGAAATAGGGTGATAAAATGGGAGCTTTGATCCGAAAAGATCATATCAAAAAGTTTGAAACCAATTTGCATGAGGGCAACTAGAAGATAATGACAAGTTTTGGATTGCATCCTTGCACTGGTTTATTCCGACCTTCAGAGTTATTGAACGTCCACTACAAGTAGATAGTAACTTCTTCTTCTTTTGACAAAACTACAATTAGATAGTAACTAAAGTTCAATTTTTTAACTTTTTTTCTTCTTCTTAATTTTGTTTGTTTGTAGTAGTTATTTTGATAAATTTTGAAAATTGGGTAGTCTTAAAAAGTAGTATTTGAAAAGGGGTATTCTTGAAATTCCCCCAAAAATTAGTTACGAAAATAGCAAAAAACATTATATAAAAATAATACATTTGTAAAGAAAGCAAATCTTAAAATACATTTGTATTACTTAGTAAATTAAAGCATGTTAATAATAATCTGATAACTTTTCCCTGCATTGTAGCGCGAATCCGATTCTAGTTAACTTATTATAAAGAAAGTCACCAAGAAAAGTAATACGGATAAGAAAAAAAAAGTCTACAAACAAAAGGAACAATTTTATAAGATAGATTTAGATAAGAAAAATAAAACAAAATGGTAGAAACAGCATGAATTGAAGTCTTGTAATGATTTTCACTTGAGAGGGATAAACCTAGAGGAGTGTGTAGCACCCTGACCAGGCCTACCGTGCTTAACCGGTTTGTAAGAGATTGAGAATTCCGCAAGGTAATGTCCGATCATCTCCGGTTTGATCTCGATTTGGTTAAAAGTTTTACCGTTGTACTCTCCGATGATGCTTCCAATCATTTCAGGCATAATCACCATGTTCCTTAGGTGTGTTCTCACTACTTCTGGCTTCTCACCGGCTGGTGCTTCTAGTTTCTACTTTGGAGTAAAGCAGAGTGTTGTTATAATAATTGAACTAAACCAAAAAGTAGACCCTAACTAATTAGTAATAATAATGTCTGGGAGATCACAGATTAATAACAAATGTGACACGCTAACAATATATTAAATTTGCAAACTAAGAGTATTACCGCTTTGCGCAATTTCTTGATGAGAGCCATTGGCTTCCTTGTCATTCCTCTATTCAACCTACAAAATGATCAACACAAGCAAACCAATAATCATTAAGAACCAAATACATATCATCTACTAAAACTAAGACAAATATTTTCGTATAACATGTTATTTCCAATAAATAATCGAGATCCGTAGTTAAAAAACAAAAATTTGATGTTTTTTTAAAATATCACATTGGACTTTCGCTAAACGGTAACGGGTGAGATTTGAAATTCAAAAATAACAATGATAGCCTATTAATTTGTGTCCCCTGATAGAGTGCGTAGGGGGTTAAGGCGACGAAGGTAATTTAATGTGTCCTTTTGACATGCGCTATTCATCGAACGTCTTTTACCTAATTCTTTTCAAATCCATAGTCATTTATTATATATTCCCTTAAATATTATGGATAAATAAGTTTTCCCATTAAAATCAAATCTTAATTATTTAAATCTAATGTAAGAGGGCTGCATGTACTAGTCCCCCTCTAATATATCGTTTCAACTAGGTTCCCTCTACACTTTCAGCCTCTGCTCAATTCCACCTATACGACATATATTCTATCAAATTCCACCCAATTAACCAAAATCAATTAAACTTCTCAATATTGTTTTAAGATTGTAATTGCGTTTTCTCTTTTCTCCCGAATTGATTTGATTTTGATGAAAGCTGAAATTGGAGGTTCATTTGGGGTTAAAAAAAAGGTAAACTCAAATCAATTAAGTTTCTCAACTGCGTTTTAAAATCAATAATTCACTTTTTAAAATCGTTAATTGTGTTTTCTATTTTCCCTAAATTGATTTGGTTTTGATGAAACCTAAAAGTAGGGGTTCATTTCGGGTCAAAAAAGAGAGATTGGATCTCATATTTCATATCAGACTTAATCAAATCGCAATATAGTGTATTCGAATTATCAATTTTAAAACGCTATTGAAAAAGTTAATTGATTTTGGTTAATTGGATAGAATTATAAAGTCTGGGTAGAATTTGATACAATATATGTCGTATAGGTGGAATTGGGCAGAGACTGAAAGTATAGTGGGAACCTAGTTGAAACGTTATATTACAGGGGACTAGTATATGCAGCGCAATGTAAGAAGATTATTTGTAAGAAGATAAAATTGGTTATATATATCGAAACTCTGTGCTGTATTATCTTAAAATCCCAAGAAATTATGTACATATCTTTCTAGAGTTGATGAATTTCCCTTTTTTTATGGAGTTTTCTTCTATTTGTAAATTGGTTCATTGTGTTATTTTTTTTATAATTTTGATTATTCAAAATGAAAGTCAAAGATATATATATATATATATATATATATATATATTCAAAAAGAATTGGTGCAAGTCTGGATTATTTTCTAAATTTACAAAGTATGCACCTAAATATAACCAATAAACAGAGCTAAGTTTATGAAATGTCAAAATAAAAAGTGCTAGAACAGAGCTTTGAATATATATATATATATATATATATATATATATATATATATATAAAAAAGTCATGAGATATGTGATACTAAAGAGGAACAATCATGATAATGTATAAAACCCAAAAACGTCACTACAATTGCAAAGTTTATACCCAAGTGGAAATAAGGAAACAACATACAAGTGTAGGAAAAAAAAATAGGAGACTTGAGTCCCAAACATCAGTTCTCGCTGTGTATTTGAATAGAAACATGTCTTTAAAATAAATAGGATATTGCATTTAAAAAGTATATCAAATACAACAAAATATGTATGGAACCATACAATACAAATCCCTATATTAGTAAAAGAGAAGTACAAAAATTTCATTGGTCGGGTTATTTCAGAAATTTTTAAAAATATTACCCGATTAGATTAAATGGATACTTAGAAAACGAATCATATTTAGGATATAGATATGACCCGTTAATAAATAGACATTCCATAAAATTGTTGGCCATCAATAGGTTTCGAGATTGCCTCTTCGATGTCATATTTATTATCCCACTAATTTAGGATACTTTGTTATTGCTAACAAATCTATTTACGGAAAACAATATTAAATGCTTATATTAAACGATTTTTCAAAATAATTGACTACCCTCTCAATCTTTACAGAATATCCTAATATGTAAACAATACCGTAAATATTCCAGATCTCTACAATATTAATCTTTACTTCTGGAATTTTTTATAAGACAAACTATTTGATATAACAAACGAAAAAAACATATATATAAAACATACTTTAAAAATATTTGGTATAACAAATATAAAAAATGCACATAAAACTACATAGATAATGGTATTAAAAATGATAATCAGTTGGGTTTAGTTAAATGTTTCTTAAACTAAAATTTTAATATGTATAATATAAAACGAATTTAATAATAAGAATTAGTGTGATGTTTATAATTATATTTGATCCTTATTATTATTATTTTTTTTATCTTTCCTAATATGTAAAATGAAAGATTTTAATCAGAATAAAAATATATGAAAGTGGTTCCAAGATTATTCCATATCTTTATCAATTTGAATTACTTATAAAAAATGGAAAAATATTTTAACATTAGCATAATTAATTCAAAATTAGTTATGGAGCTCATATATTTTTATACTAATTTAGGGGGGGGGAAAGACTAAATTTAGGGAGCTCATGTCATCTAATTTTTTAATATAAAAAATATTACACAAATTATCATTACTATTATTTGGGAAGCAATAATAATAACTAATTAATCAATTTTATTATTTTAAAAAATACTATACTTATTTTTAAGTACTTTTGAAAATATAAAATAAATAAAAAAAAATTTTAGCTGAATATTAAGCATAAAATATTTCTTATATTATATTAACTAAATCACTATATTTACTAAGAGTATACTCCATAAGTTTTTCTTATTAGGAAGTTAGTTAAGTAAATCAAAATTATGATTGTTATCATACGAACATTTGAGTTTTATGACGTAACTTTTATTTCAAATTTAAAAGCTAATTACACTCCTATATTATAGGGCTTTAAAATTTCTCATTTTTCAATTATACTCATTTTATGTCATGATTCAATTATATTTATTTAATTATACTTCTATTTTTCAAATAATTACTCATTTTTCATGATTCTTTATAAAAATACACGGATCTTTACGGGTTGGTTCGTCACAATATACATTGTGAGTTTGTATTTTTTTAATATACGTTATTTTATTTGTTTTATTTAAATATTGTATTTCATTTGTGAACATTTTTCATTTTATTTGAACCGAAAACATTCCCCCGCGATATAGCGCGGGTCCGAACCTAGTATACCAACATAATACAAGTATAAGTGTGTTAGTATAAACCTTCACCCGAAAAAGCAAAAACAACTATGACTATGAGACCAAACCATCAACGAATTGACCGACAGAAGTATGCATCTCCGCAAACAGACAAATATAGAAGGAGTGAAATGGTACTTTAAAGATCGTGGGATGGGGCTACGTAGTAGTAGCTGGACATGGCCTTCTTCTGGTTCAATAAGAATTTAGAAAGTTCCGGGAACTTTTGGGAATTCCGGCATCTTGGGAAGTTCAGGCATCTTCGGTAGTTCAGGCTTCGGATTCTCTAGAACCTTTGGTAGCTCAGGCTTTGGGATCTCTGGAACCTTTGGTAGCTCAGGCTTTGGGATCTCTGGAATCTTTGGTAACTCAGGCTTTGGGATCTCTGGAACCTTTGGTAGCTCAGGTTTTGGGATCTCTGGGAGCTTTAGTAATTCAGGCTTCTGAATCTCTAGCACCTTAGGAGCCTCAGGCTTTTGGATCTCTGGCATCTTGGGTAACTCAGGCTTTGGAACCTCTGGTACCTTAGGCATTTCCGGTTTCTTAATCTCCGGCATCTTTGGCAGCTCCGGTTTCTGAATCTCTGGCATCTTAGGTAACTCAGGCTTTGAAATCTCCGGCAACTTAGGAGCCTCAAGCTTCGGAACTTCTGGCATCTTTGGCAACTCGGGCTTTGGAACCTCCGGCACCTTGGGAGCTTCAGGCTTTTCAGTCTCCATCAACTTAGGCACTTGAGGCTTAGAAGTCTCTGGAAATTTCGGTAACTCGGGTATATGAATCTCTGGAAACTTGGGCAATTCATGCTTTGGAATCTCTGGAAACTTGGGCAACTCAGGCTTTGGAATCTCCGGAATCTTTGGTAGCTCAGGCTTTGGAAATTCTGGTAACTTAGGCATCTCTGGTTTAGGTAGCTCAGGAAACTTGGGAACTTCAAATTTGGGTAGCTCAGGCAATTTTGGTGTCTCCAGTTTAGGATCCTCCAATAACCTTCGAGCTCCGACTGAAACCGGGTCAGCGAGCAATGCAATAAGACATACGATCAACAATGGTGATGAGAGAAGAGCAGCAGAGAGACTCTGCTTCACAACTGCCATGTATGCGTTTGCTTTGAGAACTCTTGCCCTTCTTTTTTTCTTCTTGTGTTGCTTCTTTAGCTTTTTTAGTGTTTGTTGTTGGTTTGTGTTTGTGATGAGATGATTATGGTCTTTATAAGTGTTTTGAGGAAAGAAGAAAGATAGAGTTTGGTGGGAAATTTATGTAGAGAGATTTGAATATAATAAAGTTTGTTTAACCTCTCCATTTTCAATCTAGTTGAATTTTAGGTTTTAGTACTTACGTGTTCATGTTTTAGCTACACGCCTACTTGTAAGGTTTAGCTTTGTAACACTAGAAGCTCCCAATTTTGAAAAATACATATGAGATACAATCATAGAAAGAAAAAAAAGGTTAATAAAACTATACAAGTCGTAAAAGACTCGAGTTATTTGGATAATTGATTTTGAAATATATAAATAAAAAAACTCCAATGAATTGAAACTAGTTCCAATACATAAATTTTGGTGATTTGAAAGTATGAAAACACCATTTAGTTAAAAATTATAATGTTTAGGTTTGGCCGGTAATCTACACAACGACTTGGATCGATTTTTTTTGGTTGTGTGTATGTTTGCTCTTTGTCATCAAAGTCATATTTGTACAATGTATTATTTTGATACTTACTGATCTTCAAAAACTTATAACATTTGGGTAAAACTCAAGTCGGTGACAAAGATTCCTTCAATAAAGTTTAATTGATCCTCTTTTCTAAAAAAAAGATCTTCTGCAGCCAAAACAAGGTCTGAGCAGATTCAATGCCTAATTTCTAAAGATTTGGACAATCAAGCTTAAGCTTTTGTAAAACCCAAGTCCAGTTCTCTTGGTTTTTACAGAAGCTTAAGCTTGATTGTCCAAATCTTCAAAGATGTGCAGAGATATTGTTAACGTCGAGGTTGAAATCGACCAAAATTGATGTGGTTTAGGTTGGTTATTTGAATTGAAAGCTGGTTTGGGTCGTAAAATTCAGAATACGCGGGTTTGGGTATGAAAATGCTTTCGGGGAATAATTTGGGTTGATTTTCCCCGTTTTTTCCCTAGTAAGTACATGCATAAAACCGTAATCTTTGTTGTTATGATACAGAGGATTACATACGGAACGCGCATTTTCTCCCCAAAATACATCAAACTAGAATTTGTACCACGGGACCTTTTTTTAATTTACTTATGTATATATAATTTTATGATTTTTTATTATAAATAGATTATTTTTTTTGGAAAAAATTCAGTTTTCCTGGAATTTAATATAGAACTTAAAAGTTATATATATATAACTTTGAAGAGTCTCTAATTTTTTTACTAACCACCTCCCTTTGGAGATGGTCTAAGGGAAAAACCCGAAAAATACGCCATATAATTTTTATTTGACCGTTTAATTCGTGTAGTATTAAATTTGGAATAAAAATACATGGTTTAATTTACGTTGTATTAAAAAAGCTTCGTTTAATTATTATTGGTAAATCGATATGCACGACTTAACAGCTGTTAACGATGGTCACGGAATCATTAACTGGGTTAAAAGACGTGGTTAGTTAGGTTTAAACAAAGACATTGTTGTCCTTTCCTGTTTTCCCCAATTCGACTTTGAAATCGAAGAACCCTAAAAGCGATTTTGCTTCTCATCTTCTAATCTCTAAATCTGATGATTGCGATGTTTGTGGGCGTTTGATTAGTTGCGATCTGCGTTATTTCGTGGTGTGTTGAAGGCGATAAGTTGATTACAGAGTGATGAGGTATGTCAATTCAAATTCGTCGATTTAGGGTTCATGATTTTCTGGGTTTATTTGATTGGGTCCCGATTTCTATTTCCTCTAGTTTAGTTCAAGTTTTCTGGGTTGGGGATGTATATATTTGATGGCTAATAACTTGAATTGTTTCAATTTTCAGTGGTTTCGAGCATATAAAAGTGAATATTCAAAGTGAATATTAAGGGTTCTTAGACTTCAAAATCGATTTGGGATAGATAAAAACGAAAGGATTTGTTTAAACCTAACTAACCACGTGATGTTATCTTTTAACCCCAGACCCCAGTTAATGATTCCGTGACCATCGTTAACGGCTGTTAAGTCGTGCGTATCGATTTACCAATAATAATTAAACGAAACTTTTTTAATACAACGTAAATTAAACCAGGTATTTTTATTCCAAATTTAATACTACACGAATTAAACGGCCAAATAAAAATTATATGGCGTATTTTTTGGGTTTTTTCCCGTTTAACCAATACCTACCTAATTTTGTTTGGTTCTTAAAATTCACTGTTACATTATTAATATATTATAATTACACTAAGATGCATCTTCTTGGTTATGCCCTTGCGGATGCTCTAATATCCTTCTCGTGGGATTATACTTTTTCTTTTTGCTGGGCCTTTGCTTTTTGTCTATTGTTGAAGAAAAAAATATCCCAAATAATTCACTCTCAACTTCTAAAGATACAGAGAATAACGCATCTGTAAATTCTTGTTCTAAAGTTATATACTTGTGAAACAGTGTGATGGTTGTTGTTTAGTAATGTATGAAGTAGAACCAAAACATCGTTTACCTAGCATAAAAGAATATACCGATTAACATCACACGGTTTGAATATATAATTGTTTGGTAACTTAATTATAATCATTGTAAAACTTGTATATGAGGTGGTATCAGCAGAGTTTGATCATGTCTAGCAAACCCTTCTTGTATATTGGTGATTTCTTTCAGCTTTAACAAAAATCGAAATAAGTTTGAAGTGTTTGGACATGTGAAAACCATATAAAATTTTAAAATAGTGACAATGATAAAACAAACTTACGGTTAAAGCTAACTCAAATACATATGAGTTTTTCTTTTGGTCATCAAATAAAAAAGCTAACTCAAATGAGCCAACTTAACGGACAATTGTTTACAAACTTAATCATATGCAGACTGGAACGAGCTTTTCAAACTCTCAATATAATTATAAATTTTCAAACTATTCAATATTTAAATCTTAATACAAACAGATGAACTGTGTGTGTGGGCAAAATACATAACGTTTTGAATGAAAATCGCCATAGTAATGAAATGGTAAGTGTAGTTTTTCGAGATCTCCAAGTGTTTAGCTTTACAGGTTTAAATGTATGTAACAAATCGAATGATGTCTCTTTTTTTCTTCTAATTGTTCAGGCAGCAGATCTTCTTCTCGCCCTTCACCTCGACCTCAATCAGCTGCTTCTACTCCTCGTTCTTCACCTCAACCTCGACCAGCACCTGTAACATCCTCTGCTCCTGCATGCACCGGCACCTGCACACAGCTCACCTACTCGTACTGGTATACTTCACGAGTAGTACATTTGAAAATTTGAGTGCTGAAAAGAAATGTCAGTGCAAAAGACCATTTTTACTTGTTAAAATACTTCTCTTATGGTTTAGCTTTATATGCGATTTCTTATTATGTTTTGATCTTTGGCTTCCTGCCCTCCAGTCACCATGTTTGTATCATTTAAGATGCCTGTACATTTATCAATCAGATCATTAAAAAAAAAAAAATTGGTTGTCCAGAAAGATCTACTCCGCGTACGTATAGAGCCAGTAACGATGATGATTCATACAGGGCAAGGAGCGATAAAGATGACTATTCTCTGTTTGAAGGCATATTTCGGAATAGAAATGACAGGGCTAGTAGCAATGATCAGGATAGGGGTACTAGCCATGGTGAATCTCTGTTTGGAGACACGGTTTGAAGTAGGCGCTTTAAGTACTATTCTATTACCCATTTTTAATGCTTCTAAACAATTTTATTTATAGACTGATCATTAGTTTAGTTTGTGTTGAAGGTTCATATCTGATTCAACTCCTATTAGCTTTGATTGGTTTGATTGAAGCTCAGAAGGATTAATCAGGTGGTTATCTCCGGTTTAGAAGATTGCTGATTGAACCGGATAAAGAAGAAGCAATATAAAGTCTCTAACTGCATCGAGAGTTTGTTACACTTCTTCGTTTCCTTTCTTCTTTCTAAGTCTGTTATATCGAAAGAGAGAGAGATTCGCCATTGTTGTAAAGCTCAAGCTCGAGCTGATTCTTACTCATTTTGATAGTGGATTTGCCGGATTGATTCGGCCTCAGACGTAGGTGTGATCACATCGATCACGCTGAACTGGGTAACAAATCGTGTGTTCTTTGTTCTCGTTCTTTACTTTTCTCAAACCCAAACACAAAGCAATCGTATTCAAAGATAAATTCGAGTTAAAGTTCATCGCAGTTCATTGTTCTTGATACTCGATTTCTAACAGATTGGTATCAGAGCCAGGTTCTGGTTCTTGAATCGATCGATGGCGACGACGACAAAGCTCGAGATTAAGACGTTCAATGGCGACTCTGATTTCTCGCTTTGGAAGATTAGAATACTGGCACAGCTTGGTTTTCTCGGATTGAAGAGCAGCATTCTCGATCCATCATTAACAAAGATCGTGCCTCTATCCAAGAGTGAGCTGAAGAAACCAGCAGAAGGAGATCCCTCAGATTCCGATGTACCGCAAACCAAAGAAGTGCCTGATCCGATCAAGATTGATAAGAACCAGCAGGCTCTTAACATCATCATCAATCACATCGGTGACAAGGTACTCAGAAAGGTAAATCACTGTGAAACTGCAGCTGAAATGTGGAGTCTGTTGAATAAATTGTACATGGAAACCTCTCTGCTAAATAGGATCTATGTCCAATTGAATTTCTATTCTTTCAAGATGGCTGAGTCTCAAACGATTGATCAGAATGTGGATGACTTATTGAAGATTGTTGCTGAGTTAGGTAGCTTAGAAATTCAAGTCGCAGAAGAAGTTCAAGCAATCTTATTACTGAATTCTCTACCTGCAAGCAACAGTCAACTCAAGCACACATTGAAATATGGAAACAAGACTTTAGCTCTTCAAGATGTTGTATCCTCAGCTAAGTCTTTGGAAAGAGAGCTAGCTGAAGAAAAAGGTTCTGAAAGATCATCATCTACTGTGCTATATCCTTCAGAGAGAGGAAGGCATGTTGAAAGGAGTCAGAACAAGGGATCTAAAGGAAGAAGCAGAAGCAGGTCTAACTCAAAATCAAAGGTTACCTACTGGTTCTGTAAAAAGGAAGGGCATCTTAAAAAGGATTGCTATGCTAGGAAAAGAAAAATGGAGAATGAAGGTCAAGGTCAGAATGAAGCTGGTGTTATCACAGAGAATTTAGTATTTTCAGAAGCTCTAAGTGTGAATAATCAGTTGGTCAAGTATTTATGGATTGTAGATTCAGGGTGTACTTCACACATGACAGCCAGAAGAGACTGGTTCAGTAGCTTTGATGAGAGTGATAAAACGACTATCTTACTTGGTGATAATCACTCAGTGGAATCACAGGGACTTGGCACAATCTGTATCAACACTCATGGTGGTTCTATTAAGGTGTTGACTAATGTCAAGTATGTCCCTGACTTGAGAAGAAATCTTATCTCCACTGGCACTCTCGACAAGCTTGGTTACAAGCATGAAGGTGGAGATGGTAAAGTGAGATATTACAAGAACAATGCAACAACATTGTCTGGGATATTGAATAATGGGCTGTATATTCTTGATGGTGAGACAGTTGTTAGTGCAATCTATAATGCAGAGAGTGTGAAAGACAAAACAGTATTGTGGCATAGCAGACTCGGTCACATGAGTCTTAACAGATAGAATCATCACTGCTGAAGGTTAAATCCATGTAAGTGCAAGTCCATGAAATGAGAGGAATTGAATCAAGGTGGAGTGTTGAAGGTTCATATCTGATTCAACTCCTATTAGCTTTGATTGGTTTGATTGAAGCTCAGAAGTATTAATCAGGTGGTTATCTCCGGTTTAGAAGATTGCTGATTGAACCGGATAAAGATGAAGCAATATAAAGTCTCTAACTGCAGTCGAGAGTTTGTTACACTTCTTCGTTTCTTTTCTTCTTTCTAAGTCTGTTATATCGAGCTGATTCTTACTCATTTTGATAGTGGATTTGCCGGATTGATTCGGCTCCAGACGTAGGTGTGATCACATTGATCACGCTGAACTGGGTAACAAATCGTGTGTTCTTTGTTATCATTCTTTACTTTTCTCAAACCCAAACACAAAGCGATCGTATTCAAAGATAGATTCGAGTTAAAGTTCATCGCAGTTCATTGTTCTTGATACTCGATTTCTAACAGTTTGATCCGCAGCTCTATTGTGCCCACCAGCCCTAGTGGTCTCTGACCCTAGTCCATGTGAAACACTAAGCAAAGTTTTCCAAAATGTAAGTTAGACCTTGGAATTAACAAAAGCTTTGGTTCTTTTATTGTCGAACCATAATATATATATTTGGAATTAAAAAAAAAAATCTGTATTTGGGCAGGCTCGACCGTGTTTCTAAAGCATTAGACGTATTACTTATTACCACTAGACCAATTTAAGATAGTCCAATTTATTTGTCTTAGAGATTATATATCCTTTCAATATATGAGTTAAGTTTTAACACCAGTAAATGATATCTAACGTCCGTTAACGGAGGTTAAGTCAACGGTTCAAAATTACCAACAAATTTTAATATGAAGTATTTTTAGACCGATAATAATTAAATGAAGTATTTTATTCCAATAAATAAGATGAGGTATTAAACGTCCAAATAAAAAGCAGATAAGGTATTTTTAAGCTTTTTTCCTATTTTTTTGAGAACATTATTATTAGTTAGATAATGATTTGGTTTAAATCCACAGCTATATATTGTGCCCATCACGAACCAATGTGGTCTCTCAGGATGCCTCTAAAGACTTTCCCGTTAGTTTTTGTGACACTCAAGACAAAAAATTTCCAAGATGTAAGTTAATCCCTTTAATTAGCTTTCCATATCTTTTATCATTGCACATTTATTTCGGTTATACCTTCTTTGAATAACCAAATGATGAATAATAAGTCCCTACTATAGTAAAACAGAAATACAAGTGCACTTCGGGGTCGGTTTAAAAACAGAAAATAACCCGACTTTATAAATGGATATTTTTAATAACTCCTGCGTTTTTTGATTATGCCTCTATTTCGAATCATTTTGGCATCCTTTAATTGTTATCTAATAGGTCTACGTAATGGGTAAAGCCCATAAAAACTTTCCGCCGTGTTTTCAGCCTAGAAGAGATACTAAAACAGAATATTCTTATTACTTTACATCTTAATTACTTACCAAAATTGAAAAATCTTTCTTTCACATCTTAGTCAATCCCACGAAAATTATGCACAACCACTGTTTAGATTAAGCAATCGAATAATATGGTTATTTAATCATATTTCCTACAATTACAAACTTCATTAATAATTACAAACTATATGACAACCACATACGGTTCACAAACAAAACAATAATACAAACTTCATGAATAATACTTTCTAAAAACAGAAAATTCATAAAGTGTTGCAAATATTACACACAAATAGTAACGCTCTAAAAGTTTTTGAGAAGCTAATACCCTCAATCCCTACTATAGTAAAAGAAAAGTATACAAGCTTTTCGGGTCGAGTTTTGTAAGGAAATTAACCCGGAATTTTCAATTGAATACTTTAAAATCATATATTTAATTGGGTTTGGATATAAAATCGGATACTTCCCTTGCAGATTATATTATTTCCAAATCCAAATTCGGGTTTCCTAATATTACTCTAACTAATTAAAAAAATATTAAAAACAATTATTATTCTCTTTTCATCTTAATTTGATCTTATTTTTAATTTATTATATTACAATATATAATAAAAATTTAACATTTTTTTTACATATGTTGCAATTTGAAATTTTCGAAGCAGACATATATTACTCGATTGACAAAAATAAAGTGTATGTACAATGTCCCACATCAGGTAAAATATTTTTGACAATAGTTCAGATCATTATAACCAAGACTAACATGTTTCGAACTACGATGAACAGTAAACATGATTTATCATACATCCAAATTTAAAAGTTTTATTTGGTATAAACCGGTTCTAAGTTTGAGCAAATTAAATTTTTCTAAAAGCTTCAAAATATCATAATAGTTAAATTTTAAAATGTATAAAATATTATAAATATTAAAAAATTAAAATATTATAAATATTAACTGATAATTTTGCAACGGGTCAGAACATATATTAAAATTATTGATAATTTTACAACGGGTCAGAATATAATACACACCACTTAAGTTTTACAACCAAATACTTTGTAATACCAAATCTTACATAAATATGATTTCAAATTATATGGAAAAATTATTCACTTTTAGCGAACACTTATTATTAAAAAAAAATATTAGTTATGTACTCACCAAAATTTAAACTCTATGGATTAACGAAAACAGAATAATTACCCTGTTCCCAATTACAATTTTTTAATCAATAATATTTATTTATCATGAAAAATTATCAACACAACTAAAAAATCTCTCATTTGGAAAATGTTTTCGTTAATAAATAAAAAACAAGTCGAAACTTTTCCCCCGCGCTGTAGCGCGGGTAGGCATGTCAATTAGGGCAAAAGCCCGCGGGCTAGTTTGGCCCGGCCCTGAAAAACATCGGGCTCGGGCTTAAATATATATGTCCAGAAAAAACCGGGCCTTTTGGGCTAAGCCCATTCGGGCTAAAGGATTTTTTGGGCTTAGCCCGGTCGGGGTCGGGCCGGCCCGAAAAGTCTTTAAACAAATATATTTTCAATTTTTTTTAATATTTTAGTACGATTAAAAGAATTGATTAATGTTATAGTTTTCATATTTACTTACTAGCCTTACTTATTACTTTTAAAATCTTTATCTATAATATTTTCTCTTATTTATATATGTCAGAACTGAACAAAGCTAAGACTAAATATGTATAAGTATCTTTTGAAATCATCAAAATATATATTAAATTTTGACTCTATCATATACTTTAAAGTATTTTAGTTCCATGTTTTATTGAGTTAAAGTGTAAATAATTTATTTGGCTTTCATTTTTTTCTCTTAAATTAAGTTAGTTTTATTGAATATTGATAATGTATTAAAAATTTGATGCATTATTTTTATAGTAGACCTTTAAATATAGTTTTTGAAATACTATTATGAACTTTGAAATTGATTTTTTTATCGGTAAGTAAAGCCCAAAAAAGCCTGAAAAGCCCTATAGCCCTACCAAAATACTTCCTACCAAAATACTTCACATTTATTACAAAAACAGCAATGTGTAGGAAATTTACTACGGAAAGCGTGTCAAAAGTGTAAAGAAAGTTTTCTACCAAATTTATTTAAATAATATTTTCGTAGGAATCTTTTTTTTTGCTAAAAATGTAAATATTTCATTAAAAATGAAAACTGTTTAGGTTTACAATCAAAGATTTTAAACCAATACAAATGGTCCCATGGCAAAAAAAGTAAAAACATGGAAGCATATATTATTACGAAAACATATATCGGTCCATCCACTCGACCAAAGCATTAAGCTAAAGGTGTTAGACGAAGCGATGGCGATTTTGAACGTTCTTCTTAGAAAAGTTGTTGAAAGAGAAAGCTGACTGCAACTTGAAAACGCTGAATTGCGTTAGACTTTAAGCACTAGAAGCCTTTCATTGGAGGTCTGAGGTTGGACTGTCAACGGCAGAAACTCAAAGTCGTCGATCACATACTCCTCCCGCGTCATGTGAGAGCGTCTTGTCAATCAAATCCATGAGCTTGCCCAAAATGGAACCTCACAAACCAAATCCTGCAAACAATGCGAGCTCCCTCTACCAAGTTCATTCCCCGAAGTCGGCTAGCGCAGAGCATGATATATGCTATTCAAATCCACATCGAACACCATCGGTCTTACTAGCTCCTCTAGAGCACAAATCAGCAGCAACTAGAGGCGAGAACTCATCACAAAACTAACTACAACTCAAACAACCACACTAGTTTGACACATTCAAAACCAGGCCTTGATGCAAAACAACTAACCAGTAAATACTTGTGACTGAATAAATGAGATAGCAATTTAGCCACCACCGGAAGCTATACCATCACCAAAATTAACACCACAGCAGCTACCTAAGACACAATCTGAGAACCGAGACGATGCCAAACACTTGACGCTTCAAACATGGTCACACTCATACATAAACTAAAAGCTGTCCTCTAGTAGAAACTGCAAAACAGAGAGCACTCATTCCAAAGGCAAGCCAAATCATCAAGAAGATAGATCAGAATTAAGTCGAGAGGCAGCGGTGCCCTGAAACCTATCCGCAGGACGGTGGCAAGAGCAATCAAAGAAGACCACTCGAAGCCAGCGCTCTAACAGACGAGACAACCCACACGGAGGGGACAGGGGCAACAAACGTCAGAAACAATGCCGTCAACCAGCGAAAAATCTCATCGGAGAGAAGCCCAACCACCGGAAATTGCAGGTCGACACGGTCAATTTCCAAGCAAAGGCTTGAAAAATGGGAAACCCAAGGAAACGGAGAAGCAACGCCGCAGCGAACTGAGCAAAGCTTGAATCCGTCACAGATTTCGAAAAGGAGGAGTAGATCTGAAACAGATCCTGGCCGGTCGAAGCAGTGTAACGCAAATGAAAACGTTGGATCTCCATCGAAGCTCAAGAGAATCGAACGGAGGAGCGTCGTCAATACCACGAGGTGGCCGTCACACGCGGCGGAAACTACTCTCGTTCACCGCGAGCTTCAGGGCACTTCAGAGTCTCGTCGAATCACATAAGAGCCAGAACCTGAACTGAAAAAAGGCCCTCTCACGACGCCGGTAAAAGCCGGACACCGGAGAGGCAAACAAGACAACGGCGAGAGAAGAACTTTAGGTTTTAGGATTGGAGAGAAATCGCCGCGCGTGTCGTCACGCGCCCGACTTCGTGATGTACTTTTTTAATGTTGCTAATTTTGAGTCCTATCTTTCGTAGGAATCTTGAAGGACACAAAGAATAATAGTGTAGAAAAAAGTGTAGATAGAATTTGGTAGGAATATTTCCTACCAAATACCTTCAGATAAAGGTTTGTAGGTAATGGCGTAGAAAAACGGAAGAGAAAATGAAGGAAAACGTTTTGTAGGAAAGTAGAAAGAAAAAGATTTGTAGGAAAAATAATAGGAAAACTTGTTTGTAAGATTTTGGAGTACTTTACAATATACTAGTCGGTTGCCCGTGCGTAGCGCGGGAGTTTATTATGTTGTTTATGAGTAATTAGTTCATATTTTATTTCCTACTTATTTTTTTCACTATACCATACTTTACTTTTTAAAAATTAAATTGTGTTTGTATAGAAAAACTATTGAGTTTTAGCTTCATTAGTCGTTGAGAAATTAAGTGTGTATAATATAAGTCAAAGTGTGGGCGTAAATGGAAGTGCGGTTGAGAATCATTGAGAAACGTGTGCTATTAGGGTTTTTACCAAATATAGATCTAGATGTTAATATTTTGGGTCCTTTTATATGTTGGAATGAAATTTGAACATGATTTGTGGGTTTCAAGCGGATTGTTGTATTTTTAATTGTTTACATTATCTTTTTATATATTGTCATAATTTATTATTTTTTGTTTTACGTTTTCCTTTTTTGGATTTGTCGTACTTTATACCTCGTAATGATCATTTATATACTATTATATATTTTTTTCTGATTTTATGTTTTATATATTTTTTTTGTTTTTTCATATGGAACAATTTTTAAATTTAACATATTAGTATAATTTACTTTATATTTATTTTATTTCATTTAATAATGTTTTATTTTAATTTTAAATTTTATGAAATATAGTTAATTTTTTATTTTTACCTTTTTATATGTTTATAAAAAATGATAATTCATGTTTCGGTCCGACCTATCTCACTTATGTTAGAAACTTTTTTGAGACATAAATTAGATAGATTTATATTCTCAAAATTTCTTACTTTTTGTTTTATTCCCGTTAAATCCCATTATATTTAGGTTTACATTGTGTAAATATAATCATATATATTTTAAACATTCACTAAAAACTATAATCTATTATTTATATATTTGTTAGTATAATCGATAATTAGTAGTTTTTTTAATTTTTAATCAATTATCTTTTTTAGTCTTATAATATATAATATTAAAAAGACCTTTCATATTCTTTTTTGAAAAACTTATTTATATAGGTTTAAATATTAAAATTAAATGATAAAATGAGGTGGATGATGATGTGGCTTAAGGAGAAGAGATAAAAAGTTAACTTTATATATATAGATACTGTAATAGCAAATGCTGCTAAAAATAAATGTGGTTTTTATTTATTCTATTGCTATAATAAACTATACAACACGAACTATTTCAAGTAATTATTTTTCAATTTTCACAAAATACAAAACATTTCATTTACTTTTTACAAAATCCATAAAAGAAAAATACATGAGAAAAAAAAACCTCTGTGCTTAGCCGGCAAATTTCGATGTTCTCCCCTCTCCAAGACCTTCCGCTCTCCTTCATCAAAAGGAGATAAAACAGAATTATGTTTCCAACTTATCATCCACAAGTAATAAAATTAATTAATGTTTAATTAGTTCTTTGTATAGTACTATTCACTGTTATCTCACCAATAACGAAAAGATGCATCCCACATACCAATGAAAATAGGAAAACTTTAATATATAGATTTGTAGTGTAAGCTTCACGTGAATCAAGCTTCATGCTGCAAATAACAACAGTACATGCAATTCAATTGACAAAACGAACTTCAAACTTACACATCAAAAGTAAATTTAGATTCTACGATGTGGATGAATAACAATCACCTTCTAATTAGAGAAAGAGACGATGAAAAAGGATGGCAGGTTAGCTTAAGCAAACTGTGATGATGAAGTTCTGAGATGGGGCTCGGCAGTCTAGCAAAAAGGGCGATTTCCATATTTGATTAAAAACTGTCGTGTTCGTAAACGTAACTTCAGTTTGTAGATTCAATGGTTGTGGTTTGGCAAACGTGAGAAACAATAGTGATAGATATGGTGACTTGAAAAATAATCAGTTGATAAAAACGTGGGAGTTTATATGAGGGCATGTGCATCAGGCGGGACGTTTTTTTGCCCCAATTATTATTTTTTTTTTACTTTTTTTTTTCTTAATTATTAATTAAAAAAAAAAAAAATAGCTTGTGTAATTGTGCTTTTGGTTACTTTGGCTCTGTCTCAGCTTCTTTCATCTTCTCAGTTCTCACAATAGTTTTTCTTTTATTCTCTGTTTCAGACTTATGGCTTCAACTATTGCTCTTTCTGTCTTCTGTTAATGATAATCCACCATTTTTATTGCTTCTTACATGGTTTTAAACTCACACATTGTTTAGAGATCAATGAATATAACTAACTTCATGTTTTCTCATGTTTTCGGAGCGAAATGCGCCTAGGCTCATGGCTCAAACCAGCCCTTCATCGCCTTAACCCGCCTAGGTTCTGTCTCGGTTTCACATTGTGTTGAATTGTGTTCAACTGTGTTTTGTCCAAGTGTGTTAACTCAATGATTTGAATTGTTATTTCAGCCGCGTAGTCGCCAGGATTTCCTCCAACACATGGCTGAAGATCAATGTCGTTATGATAATATCAAGATAAGTAATTAGTAACGTATGCATGACCAACTCTACACTCGTTTGGTGTTTAACATTTGGTTTCTAACTTATGCAATCTAGTTAACAATTTTTTAACTAATGAACACTTGCCTTCCAAAAACGTGTACTCTTTATGCATACTAGTTATTATGAAGATTTCTTTAACTAGCTACCACTTGTCAACTAATATTTTTGTAGTTTAACATTTTCAGTTAACAAGATTAACTAATCAATCTCCTATTGTTTTGTTTGTCATGTGTTAGCCAAGTGAGTTAGCCAACTAATATTTCTTGTCATGTTTCTTATCATAAACAGATGGATTTTTGTCATGGTTTTATTTAAGGCGTTTTTTTTGTTTGTTTGTTTGGGATTTGATGTCAAAAGAGAAGAACATTATAGCCTTATAGGAGTTTTGAAAGAATATAACAAACAAAAGGGCGAAATTGAGAATATTTATAAACTTTAAGCTGTTCAATGCAATTAATCCAATTATCTCTGCTTCCTTCAGTATCTCAGTCGTGAACCTTACAAAAATCTCAGCACTCGATGATTTTCCGGCGATTCTCCGGGAGAGTTCTGCCGGCGGTTTCTTACTCTTATAAACCTCGATTCGAAGCTAACCGGAGTTTTCGATCCGATGCGGCGCTCGAAGCCATAGCTAATGCGTTGGAAGAGAAAGTACCAAACTTAGTGCTATACAATTATCCTTCTTTCTCCGGCGCTTTTTCTGCTCTCTTCGCTCATCGCTACCACTCTCGCCTCCATCTCCCCTGTCTCATATTACCCTATTCTTCCATCGTACCCTTTAGGTAAACATTTCTCAATTGACTCAATAGGTTTTAAGGTTTATTGTATGATGTTACTGGTAAATCTTCTAGGGTTGAGGATCTATGTTTGGAGGGGTTCAAGAGGTGTTATCTGCTCGATTTTGTTGTTCCGAAAGACTTTGCTTGCCGGAGTACAGCTTGCAAGTATGGTTCAGTTCAGTGAGATGTTGTTATTTTTTACAACTATTTTGGTTCAAAAATTAAAGTCCTTTGCGGTTTAATTTTGTTCTTTTGGGTTTTAGGATCATATGCTTTGATCATCGGAACTCGGCATTGACCAGGATTGGCTCGATAAAGGAAGAGCATAAGAAGATGCTTAAGATTAAAGTTGATACTGAAGTGAGTAGCTCAAAGGCTGTGTACAAGTACTTCTCCAGTAAACTCATAGATCAAACATCTTCCGAGGTTAGTCAGGACAATGATGATGAGTAACGGACTCTGCTTTGATTAGTATTTACACAAGAGTCATGTATATTTTTATGTATTGGCTAGGTAGAAGCTCCTAGTTTGCTAAGTGTAGAAGACGAAGCTCGGATTGAATCAGTTCTTGATTACATTGAAGATATTGATCTTCGACGATGGAGGTTACCAGATATCAAAGCTTTCAGCTTCGGTCTCCAGGATTGGCGTTCAAGGATCAATTGTATCACCAATCCTTACATGTACGAACAGGTCTGAATATCTGATGCTTCATTTCGATTTTTTTTTGGGATACTTTGCCTCTACATATTCTTCCTCGTTGTGAATCAGTAATCTTGAATCCGAGCATGTCCTTATACCATATATCAGTGAATGATTTCTTGTCTCTATATTACAGTTGTTAAAAATGAGTTCGGAGGATCTCATTGCTTATGGGAATTCATATTTTTCATCTCGGCTTACTGATGCAAAGAAAGTGCTAAAGTTGAATAAGGCTTCCAAGATCAGATTGGGAAGAGGGCTATATGGAGAGTGTTTGGTAATTAGTTTTCTCTTTTGTTTCATCAAAATCCTCTTTTTGTTTGAAAATCATTGATTAAGACAGACTAGATTTTGTTTTATTCATAGGGGATTCACGCAGATGGTAACAATCAACTAAGTGATGAACTTGGCAAGTTACTTAGTCTACAAAGTTCTGCAGCTGGTCTAAGGTTAATTTAATTTCCTTATGACGCTTTTTGCTTGTAATAAAAATTAGTGTGGATAGTAAAGTGGTAACATCTCTTTGATATCAGGCCAATAGGAGCTGTTACATATATGCAAAGGAACAATCTGAAAATGTGCTTGAGAAGTACTGATGATATAACTGATACATCTGAAGTTGCCAAGGTTTGTTTGTTTTTAAAAAATGACTGTAACTTCTTGTTTTCTAATGGATCAGTTAGACTTATATGTATTCCATGTGTTTATAATTTGGAAAAAGGCTTATGGAGGAGGTGGAACATCTAGTTCAAGCTCATTTATCATAAGAATGGATGAATATAATCAATGGATTTCGACGAATCCACCATGAAAACACTCCTCTGCGTCTGCGACCAATCTAAAGGCCAAGTCTCTGAAATTAGACGGCAAATTCAAGACTCCAGTGACAAGTTTGGTCATCAGAGAGGGCTGCTTTAGAGAAGGATCAAGGAAGCACTCATTTCCTTTCTTGAGCCGGTTTTGTTCGTTGTACATAAACCGAATAGCATTTTGGATAACTCTTTGGTAATAAATTTTGGTTAAGTTTGGTCTAGGCACCGCTAAGCATGAGGCGGTGAGATCGAACGGCCTAAAATTCAAGAAGTGTAAATGTCTAATAACACTTTATACTTCGATCGAACTAATTTTATAAAACAAATTGCAATTCAGCTCCTCATACTTCCTAAACGTTATATTTGTAGTCAATACTCTATAAAAATTGACTTTACCTGCAAACTAGGTTCGAACCGGAATAATTACATATATCTAACTTTTAACAGATTAGAATATGTTAGATTTTAATTTTATTGCAGTGCAGTCGATTACGGTAAATTATATATATGTATAATAAATTTAAATAAAATAATAAAGGAAAAAAGCGAGTAAATAATCATATATTGAGTTTTGATACAATTAAAAACACAGTAAAAATTTAACAGCACGAAATAATATTTGTCGATAAATTTTCATTTTGACCATTTTTGTAGTAGAAGTAGGAATATACTTAAATTTACATATTTACAATATATGTTTTGAAGGACCAACCCGTAACATGATTCATTTTGTAAAAAACATTATTCATAACTCGCTTTATCGTTATAATTGTGATTTTAACAAACTATCCGTGAACTATCTATAATTTACATATTTTGATATATAATATATTTTATCAATAAAAATGATGTCTCCAAAATTACATTTATGTCTCTTGATACTTTTTGAAAATTTAAATATGCTCATGTAACAATGGTTTTAATATTGGTCATACTTATAATGATTTTAAACCATCGTCCAAATTATTTAACCGAGTGTAGTTGAGTATTATATGTCCGTTTTGAAAAATTCAAATTGCAACATATGCAAAAAAAAGTTAATTTATTATTATATATTTATATTATATAGTATAATATCATAAATTAAAATAAGATCAAATAAAAGTGAAAGAAGAATAATAATTTTTTAAAAGATTATATTAAATTAGTTAGAGAAATATTAGGAAATTCTATAATTAGTTATGGAAATAATACAATCTAAAAATTAGATATGGGAAGTATCCGATTTATGTATCCAAACCCAATTTAATATCCAATTTTGAAGTATCCAATTGATGAAATTGGATTAATTTTTTAACTTTGACCCGACCCGTATTTTATTTTGTACTTCTCTTTTACTAATATAGGGATTCAAGTATTCTCCATCTTCCACGTGGCAACTAGGCCTAGACGTTTGGGTACCCGCTCGGGTTCATATCGGATATTTTAGATTTTCGGGTTTAAAGATATAAACCTTGTTCAAGTATATATAGATTTCGAATTCAGATCGGGTATTTCGAGTTCGGATTCAGATTACCTGAAATTCTCAAAATTCAAAATTTAAGTATCCAAATATGTTCAAACTACTAAACAAAAATGCAAAACCTACATAAATTTTTACTTAAATTTATTTTTTAAAAAGTTAATAACTTTAAAACAATCAAAATATACAAAAGCTGGATATCTTTTACTTTAGACTACTACAAATAGATATATATTATTAATAAATTATTATTATCTATCTTAACATTTTTGAAGTACATTTTGTACTAAAATCTATTTTGGGTTATAACCTTTTATTTTGTAATATTTACAAAATCAAACCCTTGCCATTTGAATAAATAACAAAACTTAAAGTAAATTTTGTAATCAAATCACATGCAAATCTCAAAATTGGAAAAAAATATTTATTACATCAAAAAATTTCCTAAAATATCTCTTTAATAACTTGAATCTCTCTCCAATCTATTTATATAATCTTATTTATTTTCCATTTATATTATTACATAAAAAATAGTTATAGTAAAAATACAAATTTTTTTTCACACATTTTGCAATTTAAATTTTTTTAAACGGACGTATATATTTCAATTGATAAAGCGAAAATGTTTATATAAGAGTTCAAAACCATTATAAATATGACTATATGTTTCCAACTACAAATGAGCATGAAATTTGGTTTCTTAGGCATCCAAATTTTAAAAAAAATTATTCTGTTTAATCCAGTTATATATTTAAGAAAAATAAAATTTTAAATAGTTTTAAAATATTATAAATTTTATTAGAAAGGTTTAAAATATTATAGAAACTCTTACTAATGCCCTAATGTTATAACATTTCTTATAAAGTATTATTAATATTTTAACTCTAATTTTTTAAAAATATAATAATTGTACATAAATATGATTGGACGGATTTGAGTTTGCATAAATAGGATTATATTTTTTACGGGTTGTCTATAATAAAATATTTTACGGGTTAAGTTAAAATATAATTTGTTTTACAACAAAATTATTTTGCGGTGTACCGCGGGTTGACCACATATATCTATGAATCTACTTATAATAAAAATTCATAAAATTATGTAAAATTAAATGAAAAAAATACGTATAAAACTAGACTATATAAAACAACTACGAAAAAAATAACCAAACAAATATATTAAATTATGGACTCGTGGTTTGAGTTTACATAAATAGAATTATATTTTTTTACGGGCTGTCTATAATAATATATTTTTACGGGTTAAGTTAAAATATAATTTGTTTTACAACAAAATTATGATGCGGTTGAAAAGACCCGACCCGTTTTTTTTTTTAATTCATTAATTAATAGTCCCATACCTACTAATTAACCTAACCGAATTAACCCAACAATAAATCATCATGCACAGCGGAAACATATTAAACCAACATCAATTAATCATAATATTAATTAATCAATCATTCAATAACCACAATTTACACCAACAACCTAGCATGCCTCTAAACCAGGTTCCAACAACAATTAACATATTCATAAACATAACAACCGAGACCCTAGATCATCCTCCTCTCCTCGCCATGATTCCACGGATCACACTTTACCTGCACCACAAACACAATGAGATGCGTGAGTATTATCACAAATACTCAGTGAGAGCGGTCCTCCCATCTACGAGCTATACACACAAGCTATGAGATAACACCCACATATATAACAAAAACAAACCATCCAGCAAGCTAAACATCCAATAACACATCCAGTTCACCTACAAATCATCAGACAACAAGTCACTCAATCCCAATCGCTTAGATAAGCTCATGGTCACGCACTCACCTTAACAAGGTGATTTGAATAGCAAAAACAACCAGGAAAGACTCTCCTTGCGACTGCAACAGCCAAACAGCGCCCTACAACAAACCACACAAACAAAATCTCTATGAACCAAAATAGACAGAAATATCAGAAAACTACAACCACATAGACGAAACCCTAAAACAGAAACCAACCGTTAACTTCTTAATCCCTACGGTGGAAAGCAAGACCCAGACGTCAAGAATATCCCCACAAAATTTGGTGCCGATCGGAGAAGCGATAAAACCACGATCTCACTTACAAACTCCGCTGATCCCAGTTCGCAACAAAGAAAACGCGTCTCACCAAACTATATGTAAATCACTGAATATTAATCCGAATTCACTTCTGTAAAAAGGAGAATCAACGTACACGCCTTAAGAACAAACCTACCAAAATTCGTTACCTTTCGATAAGATTTGATACGTCGGAACTCTATTCTACCAAGACGTGACGAATCTGCTTCTCTTGCCTTAAACACCAAAGCAAAGCTAACACTCTCCTTCTCACAAGTAAACTTCTCCTTCTCCTTTTCTCAACTCAACTCTCAGAAACAACAGCCACAAAACAAAAGAGAGAAGAAGCATTATTTATAAAACTAGGGTTTTTGGTTTAATTCTGATTAAACCAGGATTTACCTAAACCGACATTAATTAAACCTCCTTTTGATTCAATTAAACAAAACGACCAGTTTAGAAAATCCACCGGAATCAAACCGACTCCACCCTAATTCTTATAGACACTCAAGTCTCATATTATTTTCCAGAACACGGACGTTACAATTCTCCCCCACTAACATGGATTCGTCCTCGAATCCTTCAACACCGCCTATTCGTAACACGCAATTCACCACTGTTGCAACGGTTCGCCTAACAACCTGACCATCCGCTCGACACAAACATGGCCCGCCGGCCAACACCAACCTTGGCCCACCCGCCAACACAAAACTGGCCCACCAGCCAACACAACTCTAACCTCATCGGTCAGCACAACCAAAACCCGAGATTGAACCACCATCAACCTTCGTGGTCTATATCTAGCCATTATGCTTATACCAACGCTCTATAAATTATTTGCTCCTAACTCATCCACTCTCAGGTCACGACCTTAGAGCCATACCGATATTAAGGGAACCACCATCCCCTTTGGAGAACCACCATCCCCTCTAGGAGAACCACCATCTCCTCTACCACTCTCAGGACCACAGCCCTTCAAGCCATCGGTATCTAGGAGAACCACCATCCCTTCAGGAGAACCACCATCTCCTCATGAGTTGTTCAGGACCCACCGTCCTAAGAGCAAACAAGCAATAACGTTTCTAAGCATATCCCGACTAGAAATACACACATAGTCCAAATACAACATCGCAATGTCATACCTACCGAACAATATTCCCACCTGGAATATCAATTTCCACCATAACCATTCCTCATTTCAACTCCCAAACCATCCCGTCACTCAAGGTGTTCACAAAAATACTTTCCAAAAATAGACAAGTCTAACTACTAATAAACTTTCCATTTTAGAACCGCATAACTCTAATACACACAAGTCATCTTCCATAAACTAGAGGCGAGGAGTCACGGGGTGATTTCTAGTCCGTCGGCGCAGCCGAAGAAGACCCAACCGCAGTCGGTTCCGAGCAGAGGTGGCAAACCTGCTCAGGGACAGAAGAGGAAGTGGGATGACACTTCCAGGATGAGTCAGGGTGATCGGAGGTGCTTCAGGTGTGGGAGCACGGATCACAGGGTGGCGAGCTGCCCGAAGAAGGGCGAGCCATGGGTGGATACCCGTGTCTGTTATCACTGCAGAGAGACGGGGCACATCAAGACGAGGTGTCCTAAGTTGCAGCAGATGGCGATAGCAGCGGTGCAGCCGGTGATGCAGCCAGTGGTGCAGCAGTGGGTGCAGCTGGCAGGGCAGTCGTTGGCTCAGCTGGGAGCACCGCCGGTGGCACATATCGAGGGATCAAGGGGGTATACGACCGTGGAGACATGAGAGCCAAGCACTGGACGGCCGATCACATGTTGAATTCTAAGACTCAGTCTGTTTCCTTCCGTTGTTTTAGAATTTGTGTTGTTTTCCTGTGATTTTGGGGTGGGCGGTCTTAGTTAAAAGGGTTTGTGTAGGGACCCTGTTGGTGGGCGGGTTCTTGTCCCACGTGATGTTTGATTCTGGAGCTACGAATAGCTTCATTACCCCTGAGTGCGCGACGGGTGGTAACATCCGAGGAGATTCCGATGGTTGTTATGGAGCCGTTAGAGTCGCAGGAGGCGCTTTGCTAGCGGTTCAGGGGCGGGCTAGTGGTGTGGATGTACTGATTGCGGGAGAGTCGATGCCGGCAGATCTGTACATTAGTCCGGTGGAGTTGTATGATGTAATTCTGGGCATGGATTGGTTGGAGCGGTACAGAGTTCATCTGGATTGTCAACGGGGGAGAGTATACTTCGAGCGTCCCGGACCGAAGATGTATTTCCAGGGTGTGAGACTGATTTCGGGGAGTTTAGTGATTTCGGCGATTCAGGCGGATAACATGATCCGGAAGGGGCGGGAAGCTTATTTGGCTACGATTGTCATGCCAGAGACGGTCGATGAGGTAGCAGTGGATAAGATCCGGGTGGTCCAGGAGTTCGAGGATGTGTTTCAGTCGTTAAAGGGGTTACCACCATCTCGGTCTGATTTCTTCACGATTGAGTTAGAGCCCGGGACAACGCCGTTCTCTAAGGCTCCGTACCGGATGGCTCCAGCAGAGATGGCTGAGCTGAAGAAACAGTTGGAGGATCTGCTGGGCAAGGGTTTCATCCGTCCTAGTGTTTCACCGTGGGGAGCACTGGTGTTATTCGTTAAGAAGAAGGATGGGAGTTTCTGGCTGTGTATCGATTACCGGGGACTTAACCGAGTCACGGTGAAGAACAAGTATCCTTTGCCGCGGATTGACGAGTTGTTGGACCAGTTGAGGGGAGCTACGTGGTTCTCTAAGATCGATTTGGTGTCGGGGTACCATCAGATTCCTATCGACGAGGCGGATATCCGTAAAACGGCGTTCAGAACGAGGTATGGGCATTATGAGTTCGTGGTGATGCCTTTCGGGTTGACTAATGCACCAGCGGCGTTCATGAGCCTGATGAACAACGTGTTCCAGGCGTTTCTGGATGATATCCTGGTGTATTCTAAGAGTCCTGAGGAGCACGAGGTACACTTGCGGGCAGTGTTGGAGAAGCTGCGGGAGCAGAAGCTGTATGCTAAGCTGAGCAAGTGCAGTTTCTGGCAGAGAAAGATGGGTTTTCTGGGTCATATCGTGTCTGCAGAGGGAGTTTCTGTGGATCCAGAGAAGATTGAGGCTATCAGAGATTGGCCTAGACCGCAGAATGCTACAGAGATACGGAGTTTTCTGGGATTGGCGGGTTACTACAGACGGTTTGTGAAGGGCTTTGCCAGTACAGCTCAGCCAATGACCAAGCTGACGGGGAAGGATGTTCCTTTTGTGTGGACTCCTGAGTGTGAGCAAGGTTTCGCTCAACTCAAAGAGATGTTGACGAGTACGCCGGTTTTGGCTTTACCAGAGCAGGGAGAGCCGTATGTGGTGTACACGGACGCTTCGGGCGTTGGTTTGGGTTGTGTGTTGATGCAGCAGGGTAAGGTGATCGCCTATGCTTCGCGGCAGTTGCGGAAGCATGAGGGCAATTACCCTACTCATGATTTGGAGATGGCAGCGGTAGTCTTTGCTCTGAAGATTTGGAGATCTTATCTGTATGGAGCGAAGGTTCAGGTGTTTACAGATCATAAGAGTCTGAAGTATATATTCACGCAGCCTGAGTTGAACTTGAGGCAGAGGCGCTGTATGGAGTTGGTTGCAGACTATGATCTGGAGATAGCTTACCATCCCGATAAAGCTAATCTGGTTGCAGATGCTCTGAGCAGGAAGCGAGCGGCTTCAGCTCGAGGGCAGGATATGGAGACCTTGGTGGGAGAACTTAGCACCTTGCGGTTGTGTGCTATTTCTCAGGAGCCACTAGGGTTAGAAGCAGCTAACCGAGCAGACCTTCTGCCCAGAGTTCGAGCGGCTCAGGAGAAGGATGCAGGGCTGGTTAATGCTTCTAAGGATACTGAGTCAGAGTATCAGGTTGCAGCCAATGGGACTATCCTTGTGCATGGACGAGTTTGTGTGCCCAAGGATGAGGAGTTGAGACGAGAGATCTTGAGTGAGGCTCATGCGAGTAGGTTCTCTATTCATCCAGGAGCGACCAAGATGTACCGAGATCTGAAGCGGTATTATCATTGGGTCGGGATGAAGAGGGACGTAGCTAAATGGGTCTCTGAGTGCGATGTATGTCAGCTAGTGAAGGCTGAGCATCAGGTGCCGAGTGGATTATTGCGGAGTCTCCCTATTCCAGAGTGGAAATGGGACATGATCACGATGGATTTCGTGGTAGGGTTGCCAGTGTCTCGGTTCAAGGATGCCATTTGGGTTATTGTGGACCGTTTGACTAAGTCTGCACATTTCTTGGCTATCAAGAAAACCGATGGAGCGGCAGTGCTAGCTAAGAAGTATGTGCAGGAGATTGTGAGACTTCATGGAGTACTGGCCAGTATTGTGTCAGACCGGGATTCGAAGTTCACTTCGGCGTTCTGGAAGGCTTTCCAGAAGGAGATGGGTACTAAGGTGCATTTGAGCACGGCTTACCACCCTCAGACAGACGGGCAGTCTGAGCGGACCATTTAGACACTTGAGGATCTGTTGAGGATGTGTGTGTTGGACTGGGGTGGTCAGTGGGCAAATCACTTGAGCTTGGTGGAGTTTGCTTATAATAATAGCTACCAGGCGAGTATTGGGATGGCTCCTTATGAGGCGTTGTATGGGAGGCCATGTCGGACACCTCTATGCTGGACTCAAGTGGGGGAGAGGAGCATTTATGGTGCGGATTATGTTCAGGAGACTTCAGAGAAGATTCGGGTTCTCAAGCTGAACATGAGAGAGGCGCAGGATCGGCAGAAGTGTTATGCTGATAAGAGGCGTAAGAAGTTGGAGTTTGAGGTTGGAGATATGGTGTATCTCAAGATGGCGATGTTGCGTGGTCCTAACAGGTCCCTTACCGAGACTAAGCTGAGTCCGAGGTTTATGGGTCCTTTCAGGATTGTGGAGCGGATTGGACCGGTGGCTTATCGGTTGGAGTTACCTGAGGTAATGCATGCATTTCATAAGGTATTCCACGTGTCGATGCTGAGGAAGTGTCTTCACAAGGATGATGAGGTGTTGGCTACGATCCCGGCAGATCTTCAGCCTAGCATGACCTTGGAGGCGAGACCAGTGAGGGTTCTCGAGAGGCGGGTAAAGGAACTTCGACGTAAGAAGATTCCTTTGATGAGAGTCTAGTGGGACTGTGATGTAGTCTTAGAGGAGACTTGGGAGCCAGTGGCCAGGATGAAGGCAAGGTTCCGGAAGTGGTTTGACAAGCAAGTCGAGGAGTAGACCGTTGGCTTGTTTTGTTTTGAGTTTTGTTTTGGTTGTATCTCTTTTGTATTTTCATTTTTGGTGTAATGATTATGACATTGGAGATTAATAAGATGAGTATTTATTGGATGTGACTTGTTGTGTCATGTGTAAGAGAAATATGTGCGAGTTTCTAAAAATAGGAAGTGTCGGGTTTGACAGTTCTATTTTTGGAAAGTCTCGGGGTGGTGGTTAGTATAGCATTGCGATACTATAAGTGGACCACAGGAGGTATGTCTGATCGAGAGATATGCTCGGGGGCGTTTAGACTTATTTGCTCGGATATGATGTGATGGCCTCGGATGACGATTCGAGTGCACGCTTGAGGGTGACGACCCAAGAGCGAGCGTGAGACTTCCCGGATACCGAAGCTAGAAGGCGGGTGGCCTAATAGTGAGCTGGTATGACTTGAGGGTTGCGATCTGAGAGCGGGGGGAGTGGTGAGACTTCCTGGATACCGTAGTCTAAGACAGAGGCCTGAGGACGAGCCGGTATGATTCATGGGTTGCGACCTGTGGACGGGGGAAGTGGGTGAGTATGAGCAAATAGGGTCTGGAACGTGAGTATATGGATTAGATAGGAGCCTCAGATGAGTCAGTTGTGGGAGTGCAGATCGTTTGAGACGGTTGCACGGAGTCCGACTGATGGAGAATGTTGAAGGATTCGAGGACGAATCCTTGTTAGTGGGGGAGAATTGTAACGCCCATGTTCTGAAAATTAATAGGAGACTTGAATGTGTATAAGAATTAGGGTGGAGTCGGTTTAATTCCGGTTGATTTCCTAAACTGGTCGATTTGTTTAATTGAATCAAAGGAGATTTAATTAAAGTCGGTTTAGGTAAATTCTGGTTTAATCAGAATTAAACCAAAAACCCTAGTTTTATAAAGAACGCTTCTTCTCTCTTTTATTTTGTGGCTGTTGTTTCTGAGAGTTGGGTTGAGAAAAGGAGAAGGAGAAGTTCACTTGTGAGAAGGAGAGTGTTAGCTTTGCTTTGGTGTTTAAAGCAAGAGAAGCAGTTTCGTCACGTCTTGGTAGAATAGAGTTCCGACGTATCAAATCTTATCGAAAGGTAATGAATTTTAGTAGGTTTGTTCTTAAGGCGTGTACGTTGATTCTCCTTTTTACAGAAGTGAATTCGGATTAATACTCAGTGAGTTATATGCAGTTTGGTGAGACGCGTTTTCTCTGTTGCGAACTGGGATCAGCGGAGTTTGTAAGTGCAATCGTGGTTTCATCGTTTCTCCGATCGGCACCAAATTTTGTGGGGAGCTTTGTGACGTCTAGATCTTGCTTTTCATCGTAGGGATTAAGAAGTTAACGGTTGGTTTATGTTTTAGGGCTTCGTTTCTGCGGCTGTAGTTTTTCTGGTGTTTCTGTCCTTTTGGTTCTTAGAGATTTTTGTTTGTGTGGTTTGTTGTAGGGCGTTGTTTGGCTGTTGCAGTCGCGAGGAGAGTTTTTCCTGGTTGTTTTTGTAGGTCAAATCACCTTGTTAAGGTGAGTGCGTGACCATTAGCTTATCTAAGCGATTGGGATTGAGTAACTTGTTGTGTGATGATTTGTAGGTGAACTGGATGTGTTATTGGATGTTTAGCTTGCTGGATGGTTTGTTTTTGTTATATATGTGGGTGTTATCTAATAGCTTGTGTGTATAGCTCGTAGATGGGAGGATCGCCCTCACTAAGTATTTATGAAATACTTATGCATCGATTTCTTTGATGCAGGTAAAAGCAAAGTGTGATCCGTGGAATCATGGCGAGGAGAGGAGGATGATCTAGACACTCATTGGTGTTTTAGATTATTGTTGGATTTGTTAGGGTGTTAGAATGGAATTTAGAAACATGTTAGGATGATCATGTTTTGGAATAATGTTTGGTTGAACTTGTTGGTTTAATGGAATTGTTTTATTGGATTTTTGGTTAAGTCTTCCGCTGGTTAATATTGTTGGTTACTTTAATGAGATTGTTTGGTTTAATTGATTTAAATTATTATGGCCGGTTTAGTTGGTTCGAGTTAATTGGGTTAATCCGGTTTGCATGTTTAAAAGAAAAAAAAATGGGATGGGTTCTTTCAATTTGGTATCAGAGCATTTACGGTTCTAGGACGAGATTTAATTGGTAAAAATTGTGATGTGATGTGTGAATTTCATTGATGAGGAATGATGATGTGGATTGCATGTTGATTGATTGTGTGTTTAATCAATTGTGTGAGCATGGAGACCTAGATCATCCTCTCGAGCCTTAAATGAGATTCCACGGTAAGTTGTGTCGTTTGATGATTTGTTTGGTGTTCTTAGCCTTCTGTTGTGTTGCAGATGGTTAGAGGTGGAGCTGTCGGTCGTGGTCGTGGTCGTGGGCGTGGGCGTGGTCGCGGTAGGGGGTGGTGTTACCTCGGATAGCGACACGAGTGTGGGCCAGAATGCTACGACCGATTTTGTTAGTGAGTCCCAGTCGCATCAGGACGGGCCCGTGGGTGGTGAGAGTGTGAGTGCCGTGGGAGCCGGTTCGTCGAGGAACGGTACTAGTGTTGTTGGAAACCCGGTTGGGGATGTTCCAACAGGTGCAGCCCAGGGTCAGAATGATCGGCTTGCGGATTTACTGACGCAGCTCTTGGAGCGGTTACCGGGTGCGGTACCGCCGGTGCAGGCTCCTGTTGGGCCTGAGTTGCAGGATCCAGTTGGGCCTAGTGTGCAGCCTGTTGGGCCGGGTGTGCAGCCTGTTGGGCCGGGTGTGCAGCCTGTTGTTGGGGTTGTACTGCCTGAGGGGGTAGGTGCGGTGGTCGAGCAGCCGTACTATCTGCGGATGTTGGAGCAGCTGCAGCGGTTCGGGATGTCCTTGTTCTTCGGAGGTTCCGACCCGGCTGTAGCGGATGAGTGGCAGGTGCGATTGGAGCGGTATTTCCAGTCGATGAGGTGCCCGGAGGCGTATCGGGTGGACCTAGCGGCCCACTACTTGGCGGGTGATGCACATTTGTGGTGGCGGAGTGTGCTGGCCAAGAGGGGGCAGGGATTGGCGGTGTGGGGAGATTTCTTGGCAGAGTTTAATGCCAAGTATTTTCCGGCGGAGGCACTGGACCGGATGGAGTCGCAGTTCCTGGCGTTGACTCAGGGCGAGCGGTCGGTGCGGGAGTACGACTCGGAGTTCAGCCGACTCTTGGTGTACACGGGGCGTGCGGGAGATCCTGAGCGTCGGTTCATGAAGGGTCTTAGCCCTGACATGAGGGTGCGGTGCAAGGTGCGGGCCTATGCATCGCGTGTGGAGCTGGTTGAGGTGGCGGCGGGGATCGAGGACGAGTTGAGGAGTCACGGGGTGATTTCTAGTCCGTCGGCGCAGCCGAAGAAGACCCAACCGCAGTCGGTTCCGAGCAGAGGTGGCAAACCTGCTCAGGGACAGAAGAGGAAGTGGGATGACACTTCTAGAATGAGTCAGGGTGATCGGAGGTGCTTCAGGTGTGGGAGTACGGATCACAAGGTGGCGAGCTGCCCGAAGAAGGGCGAGCCGTGGGTGGATACCCGTGTCTGTTATCACTGCAGAGAGACGGGGCACATCAAGACGAGGTGTCCTAAGTTGCAGCAGATGGCGGTAGCAGCGGTGCAGCCGGTGATGCAGCCAGTAGTGCAGCAGTGGGTGCAGCCAGGATTGCAGCTGGCAGGGCAGTCGTTGGCTCAGCTGGGAACACCGCCGGTGGCACATATCGAGGGATCAAGGGGGTATACGACCGTGGAGACATGAGAGCCAAGCACTGGACGGCCGATCACATGTTTAATTCTAAGACTCAGTCTGTTTCCTTCCGTTGTTTTAGAATTTGTGTTGTTTTCCTGTGATTTTGGGGTGGGCGGTCTTAGTGAAAAGGGTTTGTGTAGGGACCCTGTTGGTGGGCGGGTTCTTGTCCCACGTGATGTTTGATTCTGGAGCTACGAATAGCTTCATTACCCCTGAGTGCGCGACGGGTGGTAACATCCGAGGAGATTCCGATGGTTGTTATGGAGCCGTTAGAGTCGCAGGAGGCGCTTTGCTAGCGGTTCAGGGGCGGGCTAGTGGTGTGGATGTACTGATTGCGGGAGAGTCGATGCCGGCAGATCTGTACATTAGTCCGGTGGAGTTGTATGATGTAATTCTGGGCATGGATTGGTTGGAGCGGCACAGAGTTCATCTGGATTATCAACGGGGGAGAGTATACTTCGAGCGTCCCGGACCGAAGATGTATTTCCAGGGTGTGAGACCGATTTCGGGGAGTTTAGTGATTTCGGCGATTCAGGCGGATAAGATGATCCGAAAGGGGCGGGAAGCTTATTTGGCTACGATTGTCATGCCAGAGACGGTCGATGAGGTAGCAGTGGATAAGATCCGGGTGGTCCAGGAGTTCGAGGATGTGTTTCAGTCGTTAAAGGGGTTACCACCATCTCGGTCTAATTTCTTCACGATTGAGTTGGAGCCCGGGACAACGCCGTTGTCTAAGGCTCCGTACCGGATGGCTCCAGCAGAGATGGCTGAGCTGAAGAAACAGTTGGAGGATCTGCTGGGCAAGGGTTTCATCCGTCCTAGTGTTTCACCGTGGGGAGCACCGGTGTTATTCGTTAAGAAGAAGGATGGGAGTTTCTGGCTGTGTATCGATTACCGGGGACTTAACCGAGTCACGGTGAAGAACAAGTATCCTTTGCCGCGGATTGACGAGTTGTTGGACCAGTTGAGGGGAGCTACGTGGTTCTCTAAGATCGATTTGGTGTCGGGGTACCATCAGATTCCTATCGACGAGGCGGATATCCGTAAAACGGCGTTCAGGACGAGGTATGGGCATTATGAGTTCGTGGTGATGCCTTTCGGGTTGATTAATGCACCAGCGGCGTTCATGAGGCTGATGAACAACGTGTTCCAGGCGTTTCTGGATGAGTTTGTTATCATCTTCATTGATGATATCCTGGTGTATTCTAAGAGTCCTGAGGAGCACGAGGTACACTTGCGGGCAGTGTTGGAGAAGCTGCGGGGGCAGAAGCTGTATGCTAAGCTGAGCAAGTGCACTTTCTAGCAGAAAAAGATGGGTTTTCTGGGTCATATCGTGTCTGCAGAGGGAGTTTCTGTGGATCCAGAGAAGATTGAGGCTATCAGAGATTGGCCTAGACCGCAGAATGCTACTCGTCAACATCTCCTTGAGTTGAGCGAAACCTTGCTCACACTCAGGAGTCCACACAAAAGGAACATCCTTCCCCGTCAGCTTGGTCATTGGTTTTGGCTTTACCAGAGAAGGGAGAGCCGAATGTGGTGTACACGGACGCTTCGGGCGTTGGTTTGGGTTGTGTGTTGATGCAGCAGGGTAAGGTGATCGTCTATGCTTCGCGGCAGTTGCGGAAGCATGAGGGCAACTACCCTACTCATGATTTGGAGATGGCAGCGGTAGTCTTTGCTCTGAAGATTTGGAGATCTTATCTGTATGGAGCGAAGGTTCAGGTGTTTACAGATCATAAGAGTCTGAAGTATATATTCACGCAACCTGAGTTGAACTTGAGGCAGAGGCGCTGTATGGAGTTGGTTGCACACTATGATCTGGAGATAGCTTACCATCCCGGTAAGGCTAATCTGGTTGCAGATGCTCAGAGCAGGAAGCGAGCGGCTTCAGCTCGAGGGCAGGATATGGAGACCTTGGTGGGAGAACTTAGCACTTTGCGGTTGTGTGCTATTTCTCAGGAGCCACTAGGGTTAGAAACAGCTAACCGAGCAGACCTTCTGACCAGAGTTCGAGCGGCTCAGGAGAAGGATGCAGGGCTGGTTAATGCTTCTAAGGATACTGAGTCAGAGTATCAGGTTGCAGCCAATGGGACTATCCTTGTGCATGGACGAGTTTGTGTGCCCAAGGATGAGGAGTTGAGACGAGAGATCTTGAGTGAGGCTCATGCGAGTAGGTTCTCTATTCATCCAGGAGCGACCAAGATGTACCGAGATCTGAAGCGGTATTATCATTGGGTCGGGATGAAGAGGGACGTAGCTAAATGGGTCTCTGAGTGCGATGTATGTCAGCTAGTGAAGGCTGAGCATCAGGTGCCGAGTGGATTATTGCGGAGTCTCCCTATTCCAGAGTGGAAATGGGACATGATCACGATGGATTTCGTGGTAGGGTTGCCAGTGTCTCGGTTCAAGGATGCCATTTGGGTTATTGTGGACCGTTTGACTAAGTCTGCACATTTCTTGGCTATCAAGAAAACCGATGGAGCGGCAGTGCTAGCTAAGAAGTATGTGCAGGAGATTGTGAGACTTCATGGAGTACCGGCCAGTATTGTGTCAGACCGGGATTCGAAGTTCACTTCGGCGTTCTGGAAGGCTTTCCAGAAGGAGATGGGTACTAAGGTGCATTTGAGCACGGCTTACCACCCTCAGACAGACGGGCAGTCTGAGCGGACCATTTAGACACTTGAGGATCTGTTGAGGATGTGTGTGTTGGACTGGGGTGGTCAGTGGGCAGATCACTTGAGCTTGGTGGAGTTTGCTTATAATAATAGCTACCAGGCGAGTATTAGGATGGCTCCTTATGAGGCGTTGTATGGGAGGCCATGTCGGACACCTCTATGCTGGACTCAAGTGGGGGAGAGGAGCATTTATGGTGCGGATTTTGTTCAGGAGACTTCAGAGAAGATTCGGGTTCTCAAGCTGAACATGAGAGAGGCGCAGGATCGGCAAAAGAGTTATGCTGATAAGAGGCGTAAGGAGTTGGAGATATGGTGTATCTCAAGATGGCGATGTTGCGTGGTCCTAACAGGTCCCTTACCGAGACTAAGCTGAGTCCGAAGTTTATGGGTCCTTTCAGGATTGTGGAGCGGGTTGGACCGGTGGCTTATCGGTTGGAGTTACCTGAGGTAATGCATGCATTTCATAAGGTATTCCACGTGTCGATGCTGAGGAAGTGTCTTCACAAGGATGATGAGGTGTTGGCTACGATCCCGGCAGATCTTCAGCCTAGCATGACCTTGGAGGCGAGACCAGTGAGGGTTCTCGAGAGGCGGGTAAAGGAACTTCGACGTAAGAAGATTCCTTTGATGAGAGTCCAGTGGGACTGTGATGTAGTCTTAGAGGAGACTTGGGAGCCAGTGGCCAGAATGAAGGCAAGGTTCCGGAAGTGGTTTGATAAGCAAGTCGAGGAGTAGACCGTTGGCTTGTTTTGTTTTGAGTTTTGTTTTGGTTGTATCTCTTTTGTATTTTCATTTTTGGTGTAATGATTATGACATTGGAGATTAATAAGATGAGTATTTCTTGGATGTGACTTGTTGTGTCATGTGTAAGAGAAATATGTGCGAGTTTCTAAAAATAGGAAGTGTCGGGTTTGACAGTTCTATTTTTGGAAAGTCTCGGGGTGGTGGTTAGTATAGCATTGCGATGCTATAAGTGAACCACGGGAGGTATGTCTGATCGAGAGATATGCTCGGGGGCGTTTAGACTTATTTGCTCGGATATGATGTGATGGCCTCGAATGACGATTCGAGTGCACGCTTGAGGGTGACGACCCGAGAGCGAGCGTGAGACTTCCCGGATACCGTAGCTAGAAGGCGGGTGGCCTAATAGTGAGCCGGTATGACTTGAGGGTTGCGATCTGAGAGCGGGGGGAGTGGTGAGACTTCCTGGATACCGTAGTCTAAGACAGAGGCCTGAGGACGAGCCGGTATGATTCATGGGTTGCGACCTGTGGACGGAGGAAGTGGGTGAGTATGAGCAAATAGGGTCTGGAACGTGAGTATATGGATTAGATAGGAGCCTCAGATGAGTCAGTTGTGGGAGTGCAGATCGTTTGAGACAGTTGCACGGAGTCCGACTGATGGAGAATGTTGAAGGATTCGAGGACGAATCCTTGTTAGTGGGGGAGAATTGTAACGCCCGTGTTCTGAAAATTAATAGGTGACTTGAATGTGTATAAGAATTAGGGTGGAGTCGGTTTAATTCCGGTTGATTTCCTAAACTGGTCGATTTGTTTAATTGAATCAAATGAGATTTAATTAAAGTCGGTTTAGGTAAATTCTGGTTTAATCAGAATTAAACCAAAAACCCTAGTTTTATAAAGAACGCTTCTTCTCTCTTTTGTTTTGTGGCTGTTGTTTCTGAGAGTTGAGTTGAGAAAAGGAGAAGGAGAAGTTCACTTGTGAGAAGGAGAGTGTTAGCTTTGCTTTGGTGTTTAAAGCAAGAGAAGCAGTTTCGTCACGTCTTGGTAGAATAGAGTTCCGACGTATCAAATCTTATCGAAAGGTAATGAATTTTGGTAGGTTTGTTCTTAAGGCGTGTACGTTGATTCTCCTTTTTACAGAAGTGAATTCGGATTAATACTCAGTGAGTTATATGCAGTTTGGTGAGACGCGTTTTCTCTGTTGCGAACTGGGATCAGCGGAGTTTGTAAGTGCAATCGTGGTTTCATCGTTTCTCCGATCGGCACCAAATTTTGTGGGGAGCTTCGTGACGTCTAGATCTTACTTTTCACCGTAGGGATTAAGAAGTTAACGGTTGGTTTATGTTTTAGGGCTTCGTTTCTGCGGCTGTAGTTTTTCTGGTGTTTCTGTCCTTTTGGTTCTTAGAGATTTTTGTTTGTGTGGTTTGTTGTAGGGCGTTGTTTGGCTGTTGCAGTCGCGAGGAGAGTTTTTCCTGGTTGTTTTTGTAGTTCAAATCACCTTGTTAAGGTGAGTGCGTGACCATGAGCTTATCTAAGCGATTGGGATTGAGTGACTTGTTGTGTGATGATTTGTAGGTGAACTGGATGTGTTATTGGATGTTTAGCTTGCTGGATGGTTTGTTTTTGTTATATATGTGGGTGTTATCTCATTGCTTGTATGTATAGCTCGTAGATGGGAGGATCGCCCTCACTAAGTATTTATGAAATACTTATGCATCTCTTTCTTTGATGCAGGTAAAAGCAAAGTGTGATCCGTGGAATCATGGCGAGGAGAGGAGGATGATCTAGGCACTCATTGGTGTTTTAGATTATTGTTGGATTTGTTACGGTGTTAGAATGGAATTTAGAAACATGTTAGGATGATCATGTTTTGGAATAATGTTTGGTTGAACTTGTTGGTTTAATGGAATTGTTTTATTGGATTTTTGGTTAAGTCTTCCGCTGGTTAATATTGTTGGTTACTTTAATGAGATTGCTTGGTTTAATTGATTTAAATTATTATGGCCGGTTTAGGTGGTTCGAGTTAATTGGGTTAATCCGGTTTGCATGTTTAAAAGAAAAAAAAATGGGATGGGTTCTTTCACGAGTACACCAAGAGCCGACTAAACTCCGAGTCGTATTCCCGCGCCGACCGCTCACCTTGAGTCAACGCTAAAAACTGTGACTCCATCCGGTCCAGTGCCTCCGCCGGGAAGTACTTGGCATTAAACTCTGCCAAGAAGTCTCCCCACACCATCAAGCCCTGTTCTCTCTTGGCCAGCACACTCCTCCACCACAAATGTGCATCACCAGCCAAGTAGTGAACTGCCAGGTCTACCCGATACGTATCCGGGCACCTCATTGACTGGAAGTACCGCTCTAATCGCACTCGCCACTCATCCGCTATAGTCGGATCGGAACCTCCAAAAAAACAAAGACATCCTGAACCGCTGTAGCTGCTCCAACATCCGCAGATAGTACGGCTGCTCGACCACCGCACCTACCCCCTCGGGCTGTACAACCCCGACAACGGGCTGAACACCAGGCCCAACAGGCTGCACGCCAGGCCCAACGGGAGCTTGCACCTCAGGCGCAACGGGAGCCTGCACCGGCGGTACCGCACCCAGTAACTGCTCCAAGAGCTGCGTCAACAGATCCGCAAGTCGATCATTCTGATCCTGGGCTCCACCTGCTGGAACACCCCCAACCGGGTTTCCAACCACATTAGTACCGTTCCCGGATGAACCGGCTCCCACGGCACTCACACTCTCACCACCCAAGGGTCCCTCCTGATGCGACTGGGACTCGCTAACAAAATCGGCCGTAGCACTCTGGCCCACACTCGTGTCGCTACGCGAGGCAATACCACGCCCCCTACCACGACCACGCCCACGACCACGACCACGACCACGACCACGACCGACAGCTCCACCTCTAACCATCTGCACCACCTCAGAAAGCTAAGAACACCAAGCAAAAATCACCACAACACATAACTTACCGTGGAATCTCATTGAAGGCTCGAGAGGATGATCCAGGTCTCCATGCTCACACAATTGATTAAAGACCCAAATCAATCAGCATGCAATCCTCATCATCATTTCTCATCAACGAAATTTAAACATCACATTAAAATCACCAATTTACTCCCGCCCTAGAACCGTAAGGGCTCTGATACCAAATTGAAAAGACCCGACCCGTTTTTTTTTTAATTAATTAATTAATAGTCCCATACCTACTAATTAACCTAACCGAATTAACCCAACAATAAATCATCATGCACAGCGGAAACATATTAAACCAACATCAATTAATCATAATATTAATTAATCAATCATTCAATAACCACAATTTACACCAGCAACCTAGCATGCCTCTAAACCAGGTTCCAACAACAATTAACATATTCATAAACATAACAACCGAGACCCTAGATCATCCTCCTCTCCTCGCCATGATTCCACGGATCACACTTTACCTGCACCACAAACACAATGAGATGCGTGAGTATTATCACAAATACTCAGTGAGAGCGATCCTCCCATCTACGAGCTATACACACAAGCTATGAGATAACACCCACATATATAACAAAAACAAACCATCCAGCAAGCTAAACATCCAATAACACATCCAGTTCAACTACAAATCATCACACAACAAGTCACTCAATCCCAATCGCTTAGATAAGCTCATGGTTACGCACTCACCTTAACAAGGTGATTTGAATAACAAAAACAACCAGGAAAGACTCTCCTCGCGACTGCAACAGCCAAACAGCACCCTACAACAAACCACACAAACAAAATCTCTATGAACCAAAATAGATAGAAATATCAGAAAACTACAACCACATAGACGAAACCCTAAAACAGAAACCAACCGTTAACTTCTTAATCCCTACGGTGGAAAGCAAGACCCAGACGTCACGAATATCCCCACAAAATTTGGTGCCGATCGGAGAAGCGATAAAACCACGATCGCACTTACAAACTCCGCTGATCCCAGTTCGCAACAGAGAAAACGCGTCTCACCAAACTGTATGTAAATCACTGAATATTAATCCGAATTCACTTCTGTAAAAAGGAGAATCAACGTACAGCTTTCGTACCTTCAAAAACCCTAAACCCTACCGCGATTTCATCCGCATCATTTTGCGTCTTCCTTAAACTCTGATCTAGCAGCTCTTGATCTTGAATTTCAAAAAAAAAAACCCATGGCTACAGCAGCTCTCCTCCGCTCAATCCGACGCCGAGAAGTCGCGTCCGCTCCTTTCTCAGCTTACAAATTCGTAAGTCTTTCTTTCTTTACACGATCTGTAAACGATATCAGAGTTTCTAACTACATGATCCGATTTGACTAATTCTTATTGAAATTTGGTGTTTGTGGAATCTCGTTTAGTTTCTGTCTTTGCTTCTTCATGATTTCATCTCATATACACAAAAATTTGAGAACATGAGATTTGTTGTGTGTGCCTGCGTTTGTTTAAGTAGACGCAAATCTTGAGACTGTTAGGAAGAACACAAATGAACTAATAATGGCGAGACTGTTAGCAATATCTGAGAGTTGTGCTTCTGGTTAATTGAAAAGCTTGTAATTGAATTTAATATGGGATGAAGAAGAGAAGAGGGCTAGCTCTGTATTCAAATGTATTTGCGTAGAGTAAGTGTTTGTCTTAACTGCTCTTGAAACGTTCTTGTTTTGCAGCTTGCTGGTAATGCTCAGCCTTCATGGGGTAGTTCATGCCCCGGTCAAAACTATGCAAGTTTGTATAGAGCTTTCGGGTAGGTCTCTTTTGTTTCTTGATGATGCTAATACCTACCTATTAGAATCACTGTGTAGATATCTTTTTTACTATGTTCTGTTTTCTATCATAGGTCGAAACCTGTTGTGAATGACATTCTTGGTACTGGTTTGGGCACTAACAACACAAGCAATGCCATTAGAGAGGAGAGAGAGGTAGGAGGACTTTGTCCATGTTTTGTTGGTTGCTTTACTTTTGTGATGTTTAAGAGCAGCTTAACTTATACTTTTTGCCTGGTGATCATTGTCTCGATTTTTCCAGCAGTCAAAAGCTACTGAAACTGTAACTTTTGGAGCTCAATTTACTCGATCTTTCCGAGCTCTTGATGTGGGAACATCGAGACGCTTGTTCTCTACAATCTCAGGGGATATAAAGACAACATACTAGGAACCGAAAACCAAAAGCTTTCGCCCTTTATCTCCTCACCTTCCCGTTTATCAGCCTCAGATGAACTCAATGTTATCGATCTTCAACAGAATCTCAGGGGTTTACTTGACCGGAGTCACTTTCGCTGGCTACCTTCTCTACCTGAAAATGGGTATGATTTGCCTCTCCTACCCTAGCTTCTACCAAGTCCTTTACCATACACAACAGCAACTTCCAATCATCACCTCGGTTACTGCATTAGCCGCTATTTACCATACTATCAAGAGTACTCACTCACTCCTGACCCATTAAAAATACCTTCCCCAAAGTTCTTTCGATGAAGCCGCCAAAGTCTCCAGTAAGAGTGTCTTTGATATGAACAAGATTAATAAAGAGACTGAGACAAGAAACATTTGTCAAACTCTGTCTTGAGAAGGCAAAGATTTCACACCTGTTTTTGGATTTTAGGCTTTTTAAGGCTATGTTTGTTTGCTTTACTTTGTTCTCAGACCATTTTGAAGGGGTTAAATCGTGTAATAAATTTTTCCCAGTGTTCTGTTTCTACGTTATACTCCTCATGTCTAACTTCATGAAATTTCTCAACTTCAAATCTGTTCTCTTCCATTCGCTTGTTATCATAGAGTAAATGTCTCATTATGGCCTTCAATACACAATACAGAGTACTCAGGCTAGTAAAAATCAAGAACTTGAATCTTATTTTTTTCTCTCTAAAAGTTTATTAATTCTGTAGAAGCTAGTATATAAAAAGAAGATACAGTACTACCAAAGTAGTATCTCCAAATCCGATATGACTTAGGATCAAAGCTCTTATCTCTATAGCTCCAGCGATTCCTATTGCATCTCCAAACGCACAATCTCCTCTTCTTTATATAACAAACCCTCGCAAACACTTCTGCAACACACAATCTCTTCTTCTTCTTTAACAGATCACATTCTTTGTTTTCTTGAAATCCAAGCTATGTCGAACGACAATGGCAAAAACCCTATGCCTAACGACAAGGAAAACGATGATCTTGTTTTCACCGCTTTCAAGAATATGGATCTCTATGGCAAAGATCATAACGTTCTATCAGGACTGTTGGGCATGATGACGTGTTCAGAACGTTCCTCTGAGTTGCAAAAGTTCCTCCAACGTCTCGATACGTATCCAACGGCTGAGAGGGAGAGCCACTTGTTTGAGATAGGATCATTGTTAACCACAAACAACTGCGCTTTTCTTGACTTGGCTACGAATCAAAGCGGCTCGCATGCTTTACGAACCCTCTTTAGACGCAGCCCTGCCTTAGACCATCTCATATTCCTCGCCGTCTGTATAAACTTCTTCTCGCTCATGACCAGTAAGTACAGTCGTGGCTTGATCACCTCGGCTATACGAGTCGTCGGTAAAACCAAGAAAGAGACGCTCTACAAGCTCACTTACGAATGCACTCTAGACCTCGCCAGGCTAGAAACCGGTTGCCTTGCCCTAAACGAGGTGTTTCAAGATATCAGAGGCAAATACAGAGACCTAATCTTCAAGCGAGTGGCCAAGAATGCGGAATGGTTATCTTTTGATCACTACGGAACACACGTTGTTCCGAACTTTCTGACACTTGAGAACCCGGGTGCAACAGCCGCAATCGCGGAGAGGCTCTGTGGATGTTTCTTCAGGTTGGCGAAGGAGAGACAAGGAAGCTATGTGGTGGAGAAGTGTCTCAAGTCGTGTTTTGCGAGAGAGATAGTGTTGGAGGAGTTTAGAGGGAATGATCAAGAATGGGTGAGAATGGCCAATGACAAGTTTGGCAACTTTGTGGCACAGTGTGCGTTGAAAGTGATGAAGGAGGAAGGAATGACTCCATTGTTGAGAGAGTTTATTGAGAAGCTAAGACCTTACTTTTGTACGATGAAGATTGGGTATGGGAAGAATATATTAAGACTGATTCAAGAAGATATCGAGAGTTGTCTTTAGTTAGTTTTCTTTTTGGTTAGTTTTCTGATGGTTCTTCATTGTCTAGTCTATCGTAGTGGTGTTATGGTTTTTTGTGTTTTTATTGGATTTTGGTTTCTAATAAGACACCTGCTATTTTATGCCAAAACTTTAAAATATTTGTCTTGCTTTTTCATTTTTTTTTTATATAATCAAATCAAAATTTTGGAGGACTTTGCTAGCAAATATCCGAATTAGAAACCAATCTGATTGTACATGCATTGATGATGTAAAGACAAGAAATAAAAATTTGATAAGACAAATTTGGGAGCAGGGGGGAAGAGAAGGATATCAATTTGAATCCGAATGACAAAGACAAGATAATTTAATTTACATGGACACCTGGTGTCTGGATTGAGCCATCTAATTTAATTTGGCAACAAGATAACGAGGTCCGCACAGCAGTGGTCCAGTGGTAAGGAAAAATTGGGGAAATGTTGGAAGGAACTAACCCAGGTTCGATCTACACTGGAAACAAAATCATGGTTGTGTGGGAAGTCTGTCAATTGGGCCAAGGCCTAGTTGGTTTACCTGGTAGTCAGAAATGCAGGCGGCCTGACTACCCCCTGGCATTAGTCGGAAAGCATTCCAAACTCGGGATAGACAGTGTGGTGGCCCTTCGGGGAGAAATCCACTTTGAAACACTTCGGTGTATTTCTACCAGGGCTAACCGGATCAGCCGATAGGGTTTATCACAAAAAAAAACAAAAACAAAATAATGAGGACAAAGACTTGAGATGATCATAATGGTGATTGACAATATAATGATTGTCAATTAGTAAAATGACCACAAAAAAAATGAATGACATGGTAAGTATGGTCATATGTATGTGGATTAGTTAGTTTAGTACGAGAGAGCAAGTCTCTGCTTTCTCACCTAACACACGCTGGTAGTATTACACGTGATGGGCGGCTGACTTCATACATGGCTCTAGGAGGCCCGTCTTGGTTACAAGACCGCATCGAAAGAGACAGAAGGCGTGGCTTTTAATTTCCGGTTTATGGTTTTATCATGTTTTCTTTGTGTATCGAACTATTTCTTCTTATAAATCGAATCATCCAGCGTTAAAAAAAAAAAGAATGATGCAATGTGAAGAAAATTTATTTAAAAGGTTATGGTTTTCATGGATATTACCTTTTTGGTTTAAGTTCATTTTTACATAGTATTTTGTATTACATATAATATATAAAATTTAGAGAAATTGATACCAATATTCTTTTTATGTAAAACTATAATAATACAGTAAGTTACCTGTCGTGAGAAAGAATTCTCTTAGCGAGAATCTTATTGGTTGTGAGTCAACCACAAACCAAAGACTTGAACCTTTTGTTTTCAGTTTTCGCTGCATTAAGAAGTGGAAAATCTTTCCTGAAAACTTTAGGTCTCCAATCTTTGAGGCTATCTCTATTACTCTCCCAAGGAATGATTGCTGGAGCTTTTCGAACAGCTTGATCCCCAAAGCTTGTTTAACCCTTTCAACAAGCCCCCAATCAGAATGTTGTATGATTGTCCCTTTAGAATCTTGTTCGTCCTCTTGTATCAATTGTGGCAATTTGAGTTCTCCAAATGAGTTTTGGTTTTCCATCTATACAAAGAAAATACAATTTTAATCCAAAACAGTTGATTCAAAATAGTATTCATACAAAAGATGGTTAGATATGAACGGTATAAGAATCACATACTTACTACTATTGAATCACATACTAACGGTATAAGTTAACTAAGTAGGCATGACCAAAAGCTAACCTTAACCGTATTTCTAACCGTAACCGGACCGTAACCGTTTATAATGGTTAAAAATCGTACCCGTTAACCGTATAAATAAATTAGTTACGGTTAAAAAAAATACTAACCGTAACCGTTAATTAACCGTAACCGTAATAAACTGCCGGTTAACCGTTATAAACCGTAAGGTTAATCGCACGATTAACCGAATATTTAAAATTTTAAAATAAATTGTAATTATAATTATATACAATGAAAAGATACATTGAATGTTTGGATAAGATTTTCACCTTATTAAAAGAGATACAACAAGTTGAACTTGTAAGTAATAAAAACATTTCATACTAAACTATTTTTAATCATATATTATTTTATTATTATTATAAAGGTTAAAAATATATAATTTTGCCTCCAATGTTAACATTATAATAACAATCAAATAATTGTAGCCGTATTTAACCGTAACCGTAATTAACCGTAACCGCATATAACCGTATACCAAATGGTTAAGGTCACGGTTAAAAAAAATTATAATCGTCAACCGGTGGTTATTTAACCATAACCGCATTAACCGTAACCGTGGTCATGCCTATAACTAAGTTCCAATTGAATCACATACTAACTACTATTGAAAATTGAATCAGTTGAAAACTTATAAAAATTCACTATCGATTTCTCTAATTTTCTTCTAAAAATTCACGATCAAATCTGAGAATTTCACTATTTTCTAATCAAAACCTAAAATGAGAGTCTGATCGGTTGATTTCTCCGACCCAAGACAAAATCGAAACTCTCGACGAATGATTGAGAACGATGAAAAGAAGATACCTACCGGAAATGATTGAGAACGATGAATCAGTTAATCGGTTCAGTCTTCGCTTTCGTAGTCGTTATTGTTCGTCGTCGTTATCTACGTCGCCATCGTTGCCGTTGTCTTCTTCTCTCACGTCGGCTGATTTCTCTCTTAATCGCCCACTCTCGTCGTCGCCGGCAAATTTCGGAGAGAAAGAAGAAATGATTCGTTGTTTTGAAACCCTACAAGTTTAGTAAGGGTAAATTGGTCTTTTTCCACATCAGAAGGGATATTTTTGAAAATAAGCACTTAGAGAGAGTATTTATATAAAAAAGGTATCTTAAAAAGGTTAGTTATGCAATTCCCCCTTGTTTCTTTCTCACATATTCATGTATATTTATTTTATTTTCAAAAGTATGTAATTATTTTAACAAAATAAATTTTTGTTATATAATTATCAAACCAATTTGTAAGACATTGAAATAAATAAAACTTATACACAAATAAAGGTAATTTGTGTGTGTATTTATAAGCTTACACTCATATTTTGATAAATTTCAACGTTTTTAGTGGTTTTTTGATAAATTTTGAAAAGGGGGTAAATTTAAAAAGTGGTATTTGAAAAGGATATTTTTTAAATTCTCCCAGTATCATTCTCTTTTTATCATTAACAATATTATTGTTTTATTAAAAGAAACTCAAAAGTACTGAAGAAAATTACTATTAAAATTGAACAATTAATCAAGGAATAAATTTAAGAGATATGATGTATGCTTCTATTGTATGATTTAAATGAATAAAGTGTGAAAATGTTAAAAACATTGAAATTTATTTATTCTATTTTTCATAACTAATAAATAAATTAAAAATTAATTAACTAAATATACAACAACCCGCACATATGCGCGAGACATTACCTAGTAAAGAAAGAAAGTATACTTGTAGTCAATTAAATGTCTAAATTTTTATTAAATTTTTAAATATTGTAACTTACAATTTTTTTTACTTTACTAAATAAAATACTATTCTTACGGTTTAATTAAGCTGATAAGATTATTTAACAGTTTAGTTATCTGTTAAAAAATTTCATTTTGAAAATAATGTTGTTTCTAACTAAATTATGTTTTTCTAACTTTTAAAGTTTTAACCCTAAGCCGACTCTCGATATCGAAAAAAAATCCTAGAAACTGATTTAATCCGTTTTTTTTGGAATTTCTGTGATACTAAGTATCAATGCATTTTGTAAGACGAAAAAGCTTTCAACGCATCCGTCAAAACATTTGAAATCACATTTGAATTAGCATTACAATATTTAAAACGCCATTTACTGTTTAAAAATATATCAACTTGGATTGTACCTGCTGTACAGCGCGGGGGAATGTTTTCGATTTTGCTTATTTTAAATATAAGGAAAAAAGATGGCTGGCTACACCAACTATAGAAGAATGCATGGTCACATATGCCAAATATCATATTGTACACTCAACTACACGAACTAGAAGTATTGCATGGCCACATGCATCAACTATACAACGTCATGTAGTCAACACCATAGACATATAATTCTGGTACACCGGTCAACTGATTCTGACGTTGACCGGTGTTGACTATTTTTGACCAAAAAAATATTCAATGTTTTTTATATAATTGTTTTTATACTGTTAAAAAACTAAAAACTATAATTATTTTATAATGAATTGTTATGGTTTTGTACACTTTAAAAAATATAATCTTTGGAAGAAAATTGTTAAAATGATTTTTGTATATAAGTAAATCACATAATAATTTAATGGTTTTGATTGACAATGTGAAAATAAGCAATTCCCTTACTAATTCATAAGATTTTTTCAGTTTTAATTTAGATACTTGGCATGTGTGACCATGCATTCTTCTATAGTTGGTGTAGCCAACCATCTTTTTCCTAAATATAACACTTGTGAGAGACTTATAATTTTATTATGGAAAAAAAGATTGCAAGCTACACCAACTATTAGAGAATGCATGATCATACATGTCAAGTATACTATTGTACATTCAGCTACACGAAGTAGATGTATTGCATGGTCACATGCATCAACTATACGACATCATGTAGTCAACACCATAGACTTATAATTCTGGTACTTCAGTCAACTAATTCTGGCAAAAACCGGTGTTGATCCGGCGTTGACCGATTGTTGACCAATTTTTTTATTTCTTTTATTTATACTATTAGAAAATAAAAACAATAAAAATTTTATATTGAACTGTTTATGATTTTGTATGATTAAAAATATATTTTATATCCAATATCTAAATATTAATTTGTATATATATTTAATGTATTCATTCTTATAACAATTAGTTATTTTTAAATTGTAGAGCTAAACTAATAGTATAATAATTCAAGATATTGAAATTTAAATTAAAACTGAAAAAATCCTATCATAGTCAATTAGTAAAGGAATTGCTTATTTTCACATTTACTATATTAATCATTAACTTATTATTTAAATTTAAATACATTAAAACATTAAAACATTAGTAATTCAGTCTTAAATAGTTTGAACAATAAGTAATATTATTTAGTAGTTAGTAATGAATATAAACAGTGAAGGTATACGTATTTATTATGTACGCTCATGACCGTCCTACGTGTTGAAGATATTCTAAGCAAAAAGGTGTCGGTTTAACAGGTGAATATGTATGTATTTAAAAATGGGTCTTTTATTTTTTAACTTTGTTTCTAAATTTAATTTATATTATGAATATTTTACTTTTATCAAAAATATGTTTACTTCGTAATGGTTTAATATAAATAAAAATTTTAAAATTTGGTCGACATTAACAGAATCATGTTTGCTATATATAGAGGTGTTGGGCCCGTCCTAGAGTAGCAAGAGAGCTGAAGCATAAAGGATAAAATCCTAAAGAGTTTTCTGTTTTTGTGCGGCTTAGTTTCGCGGTTTGGTGTTTGTGTGATCAAGTTTATTTGTTCGTCGGTCTGACGTGTGTGTGAAGGTTGCTCCAGAGACTTGGAGTATTGAAGTGTAGGCTCATGGAGAGTTTAGCATAAGGTTAGGTTATTTTGGTTAAATCTAGACTCAGGGAGAATTTAATTAAGAATATAGTTTTATCTTTAAGGTTTCATGTTATAGTTCAGAACAGTAGTTCAAAAAGAGTGTGCTTGAATTACGCGTTCGCAAATTGGTTGTATTTGCTTTCTTGTTTTAGTAAAATCAAAATCTGGACTTAATCCCAAAAAATAGGAAAACTGAATCTTGTTACCAAATTTTGTGTCTTGTTTATTTTCTGCACTTTATTATTGCCTCATCTGCACTAGTTTTGGTGACTTTCAAAAATAATACTAACATTTGATATATGCGGACATTATCTATGTGATTAAAATGGTAAATTAACTAATTGTAATAGTCAAAACTCATAATTATGGCTTTTGTTTGTTGTCTCTCAAACACGCTATTAAATTTAAAACACTACTAATTGGGCCCCACAAAAATGCCGCAAAAGTCCAGCTAACCAATGACATTTAGCTAACCTCACACCCCCGTCACCGCAATTCTTATCACTTCCAACCAATACTTTACTCCCACGTGTACTCAACCAAAGGAGTTCACGCCAAAACCACTAAACACTATCCCAAAACCACCACCGTGATAAAATAGCCATCTTCCTAGTCTTCTCCATTTCTACTCTGATTTTTTTGCTTTCATGTATTAAGCAAGAAGAAGAAGAAGAAGGGAAGATATTTAAAAAATGGATAAATTCTCATACAACTCGTATCCAGATTCAGCTGAATCTTCGCCTAGATCTCGCGACGTCGACTTTGAAAATCCGCCGCCGTGGGAGGACCAGCAACAACAAAGCTACAAGGTGAAGCTCATGTGCAGTTACGGCGGAAAGATCCAACCGCGACCACATGATAACCAGCTCACTTATGTTAACGGAGATACCAAAATCATGTCCGTCGATCGCGGCATCAGATTTCCCGCTTTGGCTTCCAAACTCTCTGTCGTCTGCACCGGCGGAGGAGGTGAAATATCGTTCAAGTATCAGCTTCCTGGTGAGGATTTAGATGCGTTGATCTCAGTGACTAACGATGAAGATCTAGAGCACATGATGCATGAGTACGATAGGTTGCTTCGTTTATCCTCTAAACCAGCTAGGATGCGTTTGTTTCTCTTCCCTTCTTCTCCCATCTCCGGCGGATTTGGCTCTGAAGGTTCGACTAAATCGGATCCAATCCCTAGCCGACCTGAATCAGAGAAATCTGTATCCGCTGCTGAGTTTTTGTTTGGATCGGAGAAATCTGCTCCAATTCCTCCGTCTCCATTGAAGGTGGCTCAGCCTGTACCGGAACCGGTGGTGATCGAACCGCCGCCGCAGATGTTCGTAGATCAACGGATGTTACAACCGGATCACGGCATAAATCCAGCAGAGATTCAAAGACAAATCCAGGAATTTCAAATCAGAGATCATGAGCAACAACAGCAGCAAATGTTACATCAGAATCAGCTTCAACAACAACAGGAAGCCATACATCAGAATCAGCTTCATCAACAACAACAACAGCAACAAGAAGCTATACATCAGAATCAGCTACTTCAACACCAACAACAGCAACAAGAGGCTATACATCAGAATCAGATACTTCAACACCAACTGCAACAAGAGGCTTTACATCAGAATCAGCTACTTCAACACCAACAACAACAACAACAAGAGGCTATGTACAGAAGAAAAAGTGAAGATGAAGGTGGACGTTACTATTCTCCAACATACGCTCAAAATCCGACGCCGGCGACTGTATCTCAGACGAATCCACAACCTCCGATTAGCTACTGGCAAGGAAACAACAACATTCCAGGGAACGTATTCACAACCACCACGACACAAAATATACCGGAACAGCAACAAGTGTATATGATTCCAGCTCAATCACAAGCTCAAGGGACAATATACCAAAGCGTCATGAGACCACCGACGGTACAGGGAAACCAAGGCTATTACCCACCTGTTCAGAGAATGCATCATCCTGATGCATACATGGAGCAGCAGAAATACAACGTGGTTCAACCACAGTCACCTTATTCAGGTGGTACACAAGTTATGGCTAGTGTTGGTCCCCCGATGGGAGGGTTACAGGAACCATATTCACAGATGGGTAAACCTGTGTACTACACGGTGGCTGGTGAAGGCATGATGGTCCAACCGCAACCACCTCAACCTCAGTCTCAGCAGCAGTACCAGGGAATGGGTCAACCGACTGATCTGAGAACCAGACCAGATGGGAAAGTTGCTGCAGTTAACATGGCTGCACCAAAAGTGACAGATTCGTGAAATTGAGATTAACTCATTTATCCACCTCCAAGTATTTTATAATATATATGTGTAAAAGTGTTTTAGAGATCAAATTGGAATCTTTGATTTCTGATGAATCAATAGAATCACTTTCTGATGTTTTTTATTTAATTTTTGAGAGTTCTGTCTTAACTTTTGAAGTAGTGTATGCTGTTTTGGACCTTTTCGTCTCCTGTGTCTCTTGTTCACCCACCCGTTTAGTGGTGTATAAAGATTATTATCCGATTACATATTCATTTTATGGATCTTTTACACTGAAACAGAGTTTGATATAACTAGTGATCCATTTGACATAATCTGTACAGGTTAAGACTAAAAAATTCGATCTGTGCAATCGAAGTGAAATAGTATGGACATGTGTTGTTGGAAGAAAGAAGAGTGTTTTAGGTGAGAAAGCAGAGACTTGCTCTCTCACACTAAACTAACTAATCCACATACATATGACCCATACTTGCCACGTCATTCATTTTTTTGTGTGGTCATTTTACTAATCGACAATCATTATATTGTCAATCACCATAAAGATCATCTCAAATTTTTGTCCTCATTTTTTTGGAGCTTATATATTCTTTTTATATATATTTTTTGAACTCATAATATTAATATGACCAATTGATTATTTACGTTTATAAAAGATGGAATATGATATTCTAAACTTTTCAAGTTCTTTGCACCAGAAAAAGTGCAAATATATATATATATATATATTTTATATTCAAGTTTTTCTGATTTCGTATAAAAGTGCAACAATTATAATACATTTTTTAACTTTTACTTTTTTCAAATTGAGTTTGGTAATCGTTTTCTAATATTTAACTGAAAATTTAGTGATAAATAAAATCTCTTTGTAGTGTACTATTCTTTGGAACTGATACTTTACTTTAAATTTTTGAGAATTTTTGAGAAATACCCTTTTTGATGTACCCTTTTTAAAAATACCCCTTTTCAAATATTTAAAATTATAAATTTTTATATGGTTGATAAGTTACATCAAGATCATCATTACTACTGGGAGACAAAATCCAAATATTTATAAGGTTTTAAAAGGTTATAAACGGTTTTTATAAGGTTTTAAAAAGGTTTACAAAGTTTTTATAAGGTTTTTAAATGATTTTTAAAAGGTTTTTAAAATGAATTTATACAGTATTTATGAAATATAAATATAAATTTATACACATATAAAGATAATTTGTGTCTATAAATAGAAGCTTACACATATTTTTTTGATAAATTTCAAAATTTATAGTGACTTTTTGTTAAAATTAGAAAGAAGGGTATTTTTAAGGAAAAAAATGTATTTTTGAAATTCCCCCTAAATTTTTCTGGTTTATAAGTTTTATATATAGGCAGATATTTTTTTTTACGCTACCATACATTTTTTTTCCATTATAAATCTCATTAACACTAAATCATTGGAAGTAAGATCATTTTTGAAAACAAATTCTGCTACAAATTATATTACTATAACATTTCAACAATATTTTTTTGGGGGAATTTTAAAAATACCCTTTTTCCAATACCACTTTTTAAAAATACCCCTCTTTCTAATTTTATCAAAAAGTCACAATAAAAATTGAAATTTATCAAAAAAATATGTATTAACTTATATTTATAGACACAAATATATCTTTACATGTGTGTAAATTTATATATATATATTTCATAAATACCGTATAAATACCTTTTAAAAATCATATAAAAAGCTTATAAAAACTGTGTAAACCTTTTAAAAACCTTATAAAAACCATATAAATAGCGTTTAGAACCTTTTAAAACCTTCTAAATATTTGGATTTAGTCTCCCAGTAGTAATGATGATCTTGGTGTACCTTATCAACCATAAAAAAGTTTATAATTTTTCATATTTGAAAAAGGGTATTTTTGAAAATGAATAGAAAAGAGGAGTATTTTTAAAAGGGGTACACCAAAAGGGGTATTTTTTCAAAAATTCTCTATTTTTTTAGAAATTTTTAAATTTAATTTATTAAAGTTAATTCGTTTTTACGTAATTGAATGCATTATTAATTATAAGTACATATACTAAATAAATTTTTTAAATATACTTAATTTTTAAAAATATTTGATGAGGTAGATGCTGATGTGAATATCGGTGAAAGAACTCTTCTTTCTACAATGAGTTTTAGACCATTGATAAACCTCTGGCTCGTTTGGCGGATTTCTCCCGTGAATTCGAACTTTAATTCATTGGTGCTAATAAGTAGTATAAATCTTGAAACCACCGCACTGGATTAGCATAACATAGGTACCCGTTCTTTGGTTAATAAAGTGACAAACTCTTAAAAACTTGTCCTTCACCATCACATTACATAACAAAAGATCTTTTCTTTTTTAGCAGAGAAACATGAAGTTTCGTTCCCTGACAAAAAGCTTATTCCAGAAAGAGATCTATTGCTCGCTGTTCTAAAGGCAAAAGTTTCTTGGGACATAGAACTCACCATCATCTAACCTAATCACTTCAAATCCAAGAGGCAAGAATTTACGAAATCTAGTTACTTCATTCACTTTTTCACTTCCTCGTATTCTGCCTCTGGAGCTTGATCACTGCCTCCCTGGGACGGTCCTCCTCCTGGTGCAGAGCCGCCACCAGAACCACCAGACATGTGCTCTCCAATCTTCGAAAGAGCTTTGTTTGCCGCGTCCATCTTGGCCTTGATCTCATTAACATCATCCCCAGATGAAGCACTCCTTAGATCCGCCACAGCATCTTCGATCTCCTTAGCGACTTCACTTGGGATCTTCTCTCTGTATTCACCAAGACTCTTCTCTATGCTGTAAATTGTTGTGTCAGCTGTGTTCTTGGTGTCAATCAACTCTTTCCTCTCTTTGTCCTTCTGAGCATGCAACTCTCCTTCTCTCACCATCTTCTGGATATCCTCCTCTGAGAGCCCACCAGAGGACCGGATTGTGATCTGTTGTTCTTTACCAGTCATCTTGTCCTTAGCGGAAACAGTGACAATGCCATTGGCATCAATGTCAAATGTCACTTCGATCTGAGGGATTCCTCTTGCAGATGGTGGAATGCCTACTAGATCAAATTCTCCCAAGAGCTTGTTGTCTGATGCCATTTCACGCTCACCTTGAAGCACCCTGATCCCAACTTGAGTCTGATTATCGGCTGCAGTTGAGAACACCTACAAAAGAATAAAACGAGAAAATCAACATTTTAGCAGAAACTTAACCAAAACAATCGTTGCTTCGAATAGCTTATCACTTAGTATATCACAAAAATGTGCTATGATGACCATTAAATTAAGACAGTGGAATTATTTAAGAATCAAAGCCAAGACAAGTAACTCGAGCATGCCTTGCTAAGCACTACATATCAAACTCTCATAGGTGCCTCATACTACCCTAGTTATGCCTTACTCCAATGTAATCGTCAGGGATCCCCTAGTTAGTAATTTTCCATCAAAAGATCAAACCTTGAAGGACATACCTGACTCTTCTTTGTGGGGATAGTTGTGTTTCGGCTGATCAGTCTTGTAAAGACACCACCAAGTGTTTCAATACCGAGAGATAGAGGTGTGACATCCAGAAGCAACAATTCTTTGACATCACCACGAAGGATACCACCTTGAAGTGCAGCTCCCATAGCAACAGCCTCATCAGGATTAACACCTTTGCTTGGACTCTTGCCAAAGATCTCTGCGACAACAGATTGTACCTTGGGGACACGAGTCATTCCTCCAACTAGAAGAACCTCATCAACTTCCTTGGCACTTATACCAGCATCCTTGAGACAATTCTTGCAAGGATCACGGGTCTTCTCAATCAAGTGATTCACCAGTGTCTCGAACTTTGACCTTGTTAGGGTGATGTTGAAATGCTTTGCTCCAGATGCGTCAGCTGTGATAAATGGGAGATTAATTTCAGTTTGAGAAGTAGATGATAGTTCAATCTTTGCTTTCTCAGCAGCTTCACGAAGCCTCTGCAGAGCAAGTCTGTCTTTGGCGAGATCTATTCCCTCAGTGGTCTTGAATTCATTTACCAAGAAGTCTAGCAGAGTATTATCAAAATCCTCTCCTCCCAAGAAGGTATCACCATTGGTGGCTTTCACCTGAAAAAAGAAAAGAATATTCATAATAAGAAAGGTCCTTTAGAAAAAAGTAACAGAAGGTCTGAAATACATAAAACTACTTGGGAGATATATACCTCGAAAACCCCATTGGAAATCTCCAAAACAGATACATCAAAAGTCCCACCACCAAGATCAAACACAGCAATCAAACCCTCCTTGTTGGTCATTCCATAGGACAGAGCAGCAGCCGTCGGTTCATTTATGATTCTCTCGACATCAAGACCAGCAATCCTCCCGGCATCTTTTGTTGCTTGCCTCTGAGCATCATTAAAGTAAGCTGGAACAGTGACAACGGCTTTCTTGACTGATCTTCCAAGGTAAGCTTCGGCTGTCTCTTTCATCTTTGTCAACACAAACGCTCCAATCTGACTAGGAGAATACTGCTGACCATTGGCTTCAACCCAAGCATCGCCATTAGGTGCACGCACAATCTTGTAAGGCACCATCTTCATTTCTTTCTGTGTTTGTGGATCGTCGAATGGTCTCCCAATCATACGTTTTGTTCCAGATATTGTGTTTGTTGGGTTCGTGACAGCTTGTCGTTTGGCTGGTGTACCCACAAGAAGCTCTCCTTTGGAGTTGAACGCTACAACTGATGGTGTGGTTCGAGCACCTTCAGCATTTTCAATGACTTTGGGATTCTACAAACACACGAAAGTAAGCTCAAACAATAAAAGAGCTCATAAATATAAATCAAAATCATACAAATCATCAACTCTCACCTTCCCCTCCATGACTGCAACACAAGAATTAGTAGTACCCAAATCAATACCGATGACATCATTCCCAGCAGGCTTCGAGCTGCACCAAATAGAAGAAAAACTTCAGAACAGAAACATAGCAAAATCTTGGCTCTAACAAACAGATGGAGAACTCAATACCTAAATGCTCTGGAAAAACTTCTCAAATTCTGACCAAGATACGAACTGTTCAATGATGTTTTCCCACTGCTCGACAGCTGCAACAAAATAGAGCCCGACGAGATTCCACAAACACCAAATTTCAATAGAATTAGTCAAATCAGATCATGTAGTTAGAAACTCTGATATCGTTTACAGATCGTGTAAAGAAAGAAAGACTTACGAATTTGTAAGCTGAGATAGGAGCCGACGCGACTTCTCGGCGTCGGATTGAGCGGAGGAGAGCTGCTGTAGCCATGGTTTTTCTCGAAATTCAAGATCAAGAGCTGCTAGATCAGAGTTTAAGGAAGACGCAAAATGATGCGGATGAAATCGCGCTAGGGTTTAGGGTTTTTGAAGGTACGAAAGCTGTTTTCTAGAGAAAGATGGAAGCTTCTCGACGGTGATACTTCTCGACGTCGCCGCCCAAATATAATTTGCTTAACCTCGACAAACGGTGTCGTTCGTTAACTCATAAAGCGAGGAGGTGATGTTGCCACGTGGAAGAGGAGGATACTTGAATTTGCAGGTAAAGTCAATTTTATAGAGTATCACTAGGTTGACCGCGTTACGCGTAGGAGTTTTATTATGTTGTTTATAGGTAATTAGTTTATATTTTAATTTTTTTTTATATTAAAAAATTGTTAAATTTTAGCATTATTAGTAGTTGATGTGTGGGTGGGTGTAAACGAAAGTGCAGTGGAGAATCATAGAGAAACATGTGTTATTAGGGTTCTATCAAATATAAATCTAGATGTTAATATTGTGGGTCTTTTTAATATGTTGGCCTCAAAATTGAAAATGATTTGTGGGTTTCAGGCAGATTGTTGTAATTTTTATTGGTTACCTTATCTCTTTATATATTAATTGTCATAATTTGATTTTTTTTGTTTTACGTTTCTCTTTTTGGGATTGGACGCAATTTATATCTTTTTTATGATCATTTTTAATACTATTATATATTAGTTTTCAATTTTCTGTTTTATACATTTTCGTATTTTCATATGAAACAATTTTAAAATTTAACATATTAGTATAATTTACTTTATATTTAGTTCATTTCATTTAATTATGTTTTTAAATTTCAATTTTCAATTATTATGAAATATTGTTAATTTTGTTTTGTTTATTAGTTTACCATATGTGCTATATTAGAAAAAATTAGTTAAATTCATATCGAAACCTTTAAAGAAATATTATTTTTATTGTTACATTTTTTATTCATGTTTTAAAAATGAGAATTCATGTTTCGTCCCAACCTATCTTATTTATGTTGGAGAACTTTGTGGGACATAAATTTGATAGATTTATATTCTCAGAATTTCTTACTTTTTGTTCTATTCCAGTTAAATCTCATTGTAATTTAGGTTTACATTGTATAAATATAATCAAATTTTGTGTCATATTATTTTTTAATTGATATATATATATATATATATTCATTATAAAACATTCACTTAAAAACTATAGTCTATTATTTATATATTAGTTAATATAATCAATAATTAGTAAGTTTATTTTTATTTTTAATGAATTCTCTTTTTTAGTTTTATAATATAAAATATAAGAAAAGACCTTTCATGTTTCTTTTTGAAAAACTTATTTGCATATGTCTAAATCTTAAAATTAAATGATAAAATTGTATAATTAATTTTTAAAATTAAATAATAAAATGAGGTGGATGATGATTAGGATGTTGAGGTGCTTAAGGAGAAGAGATCAAAATTAACTTTATATATATAGATTACGAATCCTCTAATATTGTTCATAGAGAAAAAAAATTTATAGAGAAAAAGGTGTGAACTTTACGGTCGAAATCAGGGTGAGAGACAAAAGAGGAGTACGGGTTTTGAGATACGAGGAGAGATTAAAGATGGGTTTGATTTATCCATTAGAGATTATGAGAACTCGGAGGAGAGATAGAAGGAAAGAAAGAAAAAAAGTGAAAGCTTTGAGAAGAGAGATCAAGAAGAGAGGAAGAGAAGATGGAGTATTGACTACAAATATCACGTTTAGGAAGTATGAGGACCTGAATTGCAATTTGTTTTATAAAATTAGTTCGATCAAAGTATCCCCTATATATTAATAGAGAAGCATTCTAAAGAGAAAAAGCTGATGTGGCACTCTCACAATGCTTCTCACAATTCTTGAGATACGAAGACAGATTAAAGATGAGTTTGATTTATCCGTTAGAGATTATGAGAACTCGGGGGAGAGATAGAAGGAAAGAAAGAAAAAAAACGGATTAGACCAACCGGTTGAATAGAGTGAAAGTTGAACCAAGTATCAGATGAGTCAACGTAACAATTGGTGAGGTAACAAAGAAGCAACAACCGATATTTGGGTGCCAAATGACTACTTAACTAAGCAACAAGTAGTTCACAATCGATTAGAAACATAATCAGATCTTTGTGTGTATACCTACGAGAGTAGACGACGGTAAAAGCCACGGCCAGACCGGCCATGACGGTGACAGCGACAGCTAAACCAACATTGGAAGGAACAACAGCCGACGACCATAATCCGCCGGAGTAGTCATCATCCTTAAGCTTCCATTTACGAAAAAAACAATAAGTATAATCTATAACTGTTGTCTCAACTAATTAAAGGATAAATTAAAATATTCACCAACAAGCTAACTTATATGATGAGAGCTAACTTATGTAATTCACCAATTCAATTAAACTCCTTATTATCACCCAACTCATCCCCTATATCCCCTATATAGTAAAAAAGAAGTACACTTTCTCTTTAAAAAAAAAAATTTGCAATTACGAAAAACATTCATAAAAAATTACCCTTCAGCCTTTCATTAAGGGTAGAAATATCTATACATGCGTATCGGGTCGGGTTAATTTCAAAATGCGTAACCCGAAATTTCTACTTGGATAGTAGCAACAAGTCTTCTTTTCAGACGCCTAATATTGCTAATGGGTTGCGATTTCGAGTGGGCCTGGAATAAAAAAATACATGAAGGATCCGTTATCGACCAATGCTTCTACTCTTTTAGAAATAAAGTGGAATTGGAAAATGAATCAATTTGTTTCATATCCTGATTCAGCGGAAAATTTGTCAATTATCATTCGAAAATGATTACCACAACCAACTTTAGAAACAAATTCAATTCCATATAATACATAAACTAACATATTTTTTTTTCTAGAATGGCAACAGTCATCACGAATCTTTGATCGGACGGTCATTACACGGCGATGAGAAGACGGAGGAATCGAGGAGCGGAATACGACAATGCGAATGGAAGGGGATATTGAGGAAGCAAATGAAATGTTGGATTTGGAATTGGTGAGTGAAGCTGTCGATAGAAACGAAAATGAAGAAACCGCCATTGTTGAATCACAGAGATATATATATATATATAGAGAGAGAGAGAGAGAGAGTGAGAGAGAGAGAGAAAGAGAGATTTAGAGAGAGAGAGAGAAAGAGAGATTTAGAGAGAGTAGAGTGGAAGGAGAAGACGAGGTTAAAGTTCGTTAAGCGTCTTCACCTACATTTGTATTGTATGTCATGTACCAGTTGGGATTTTAATAACCGAATAATTTATTAAACCAGTTCAATTTGTATATATTTCTTGTTAAGATTAGTCCATCTAGAAACAAAATTAGATGCTTCTCAATGATAATGCTTCTAAAACGGGTTGATTCAAATTTTTTAATGAAATTTTATATTATACTTAATTGATAGAAAAATGTGTAAGACATACCACATCAAATAAATATTTTGGACAATGGTTTTAAATCATTATAAACATGACCATACTATGTGAATGAACATTAAGTTTAACTTTTTGGGCTTTCAATTTTAAAATTTTTGTTTGGATTAGTAAAGTTATTTATTTGAGCATATAAATTTTTTAAAAGTTTGAAAATATTATAATTTATAAATGTTTTGAAAAGTTTAAAATATTTTAATATTTTTGAAACCTTTAAAATTTTCAAATAAAAAAAATTATAGAATATTTACAATATTATGCAACGGTTAAAATTTTTTGCAACATGTCAGAACATGATACACACCACTTAAAATTTTCATTCTTACGGGTCTTAAAGAACATAACTAAATCAAATTTTAACAATGGTACATACAAAGTCTTATTAACAAAACATACTATTCAAATATTAATTAAATCGAATTTATAATACGAATAAGTTTTACCTATAAACTATATTGAGCTATATAAATCACAGGTCATTCACGGGTTATTTTGTTAAACTCACAATTATATAGTATAACGTGTAATCAATAATATTTTACGAATGCAATTAGTTACAGATTGGTCATTTAAAATATATATCGGTTACAGACATGTATGATTCACCATAATCAACTCCATTTACTTAACACATCTTCATGCACTAACCATACTCGCTACTGTTTTTGGATAATATTCAGTACAAACTTATTAGAAAAATTAGTTACCAAAATAACAAAATCATAATATAAAAATGATATATTTGTAAAACAAACAAATCATCAAATACATTTGTATTACTTAGTAAAGTAAAACTTATTAACAATAGCCCGATAATTTTCCTCCGCGATGTAGCACGGGTCCGATTCTAGTAGTAAATAAAAGAGAAGTACACTTTTCTTAAAAAAAAAATGGAAAGTAAAAACTAAATCCTAACATTCACTCTTCATTGTAATTAGGAAAAACAATATGTGTCCCCTTATTAACTTTCATATAGCATCACAACCACACACATTTTCAATCTCAATCTCAGTCCACCTAAAATGAAAGTTAAACTCCAGTTTCCACCCATTTTTAAAGTTCGAACCCTCATGCCCCATATCGCAACTTCAGTCCCCATATTAAAACTCATAATACAAAAGTCTTGGTTTATCATTGGTTTATGACATCAATTTGATACAAAACCAAAAGAAACCGAATTGAAAACCCAATTCGAATATCCCCAAACTCAAAATAAATTCCCACTCAAAAATCCCTAAATTGAGTTCTTAAGAACCCTAATTTCAATTTCTTATTTTAGGGATCTTGTGATTTTTGGGGTTATTGGGATAGTTAATCGGGTTAATCGAGTTAGTTTATGGGTAGATCTAGTGTATTTTGTTTTTTTTTTGGTTAATGATGAATTCGGAATAGTAAACCAATGATAAACTAAAAATTTGGTATTATGGATTTCGATATGGAGACTGAAGTTACGATATGGGGCCTGAGGTTTCAAACTTTAAAATGGGTAGAAACTGGAGTATAATTTTCATTTTAGGTGGCCTCAGATCGGGATTGAAAATGTGTGTGGTTGTGATCATATATGAAAGTTAATGGGGGGGACACGGATCGTTTTCCCTCGTAATTAAGGATATACAGGTAATTTAAACTGTCTCGGATCGGGTCAATTGCTCAATTGTAACCCAAAATTGACAATTGGATCTTTTACAATTTGGTGCTTATTATTGTTCGGGTACTATATGATTCATTAAATACGATTCATTTAATGCAAATTTATACGTTTAAAAAAAAAACTTGAAAGGAAAGAAAAACATAATATTCCTCTCTTATTCCTTTTTCAAACGAATACACCATATCAATTCCCTATAATTTCGAGTTTTTAAAGATTTCAAAATATTCTTTACAACCAAATTTAGCAACAAATGAAATAACAATCTAAATTCGAACCTTCATATTTTTAGAAAGTTGATAAAAACTGATACTAACAAATATAACGTTTTGATAATTGAATATATTCTCAAGATTTTTAACCTAAATGCTAGCTATGAATGAGCATGACTAAAGATTGTCGGTCGGATTAATTAAAGATTTTCATGAAATTTTATATTATACTTAATTGATAGAAAAATATGTAAGACATACCACATCGGTTAAATATTTTGGGCAATAGTTTTAAATCATTATAAACATGACCAGTATGCTTCTAACTATGAATGAGCATGAAGTTTACTTTTTTCGGGCTTTCAATTTAAAAATAATAATTTAGGATTAGTAAAGTTATTTATTTGAGCATATAAAATTTTTAAAAGTTCCAAAATATTATAATTTTAAATGGTTTTACAAGTTTAAAATATTTTAATATTTTTGAAACCTTTTAAATATTCAAATATAAATTATTATTGAATATTTAAAATATTAGAAACGGGTCTCTTTGCAACGGGTCAAAATATTTTTGCAACGGGTCAGAACATGGTACACACCACTTAAGTTTTACAATTAATTACTTTGTAATATCAAAAATAAATTATATGCAAAAGTTCATTTTTACGGGTCTTGAAGAACATAACTAAATCAAATTTTAACTATGGTACATACAAAGTCTTTTTAACAAAATATACTATTTAAATATTGATTAAATCGAATTTCTAATACGAATAAGCTTTACTGGTAAAATATATTATGTATCAAACTATAAATCACAGGTAATTCACGGGTTATTTTGTTAAACTCACAATTATATAGTAAAGCGAGTAATCAATAATATTTTTACGAATGCAATCCGTTACAGATTGGTCATTCAAAACATATTACAGACATGTATGATTCATCATAATCAACTCCATTTACTTAACACATCTTCATGCACTAATAATATTTGCTACTGTTTTTGGATAATATTCAATAAAAACTTATTATAAAAATTAGTTACCAAAGTAGCAAAATCATAATATAAAAATGATATATTTGTAGAGAAAACAAATCTTAAAATACATTTGTATCACTTAGTAAATTAAAACATATTAACAATAGTCTGATAACTTTCCCCCATGTTGTAGCGCGGATCCTATTCTAGTTATAAAATAAAAGCTTAAAACATAGCAAATTCATGTAAAATAAAGTTAATTGAACTAATCAATACTATTAAAGGAAAAGCGATTTGCACTTGTTGCCAAACAAAAACATTTAAATTTTCATATCAATACTATAGTATAAAAATCTTAAAACTATTGCTAAACTACTTAAAACGAATAAACGCGCGGATCTTTTTGACCCGCTAAACAGACTAGCTATCAGACACAATATATAAAATAAGCGTTAGAGCCACATGTTAAAAAGATTCGCTAGGTATGCTGGTTATGTACATGCATATTGACTTTATTACAATATCAATACAATTCAAACTCAATCAATTGCTTTAATTACTACCACATAATTACCAAATTCATACATTCTCCAACTACAAAAGATAGCAATATAGTTGTTACTTCATGTTATTTACCAAATTTTAAAAAAATCGAACTCCTAGCCCCCAAAAAAAAAATCCGACTCGATCGCTCTATAGGAGACCACCACCCACATGGCAATAGTCGTCGTCTGCTTTTTCCAACAACCTAACGTACAACCAATGTTTACCAGATAAACCTACAAGGTATTTACAAACTGTCTTCAAGTGTACTGCGTTTCTCATATTCGTATATTATTTTTTCCGTTTCTTAAAAAACCTATGAATATAAGATAATTAAAAAATAATTAAGAAACGAAAAAAAAATAATTAAAAAATAATATACGAATATAAGAAACGCAATACATTTGAAGACCGACTGTAATACTGTCTGTAATTGTAAGTTTTTTCTTTTTGTAATTTTTGGATTCTGGTGGTTTTCAAAAAAGCAAAACAAAGATCAAGAGTGTCACTTGTGTTCTCTGTAACCGTTTCATTTGCTCAATCACCCATCCACACCAGTAAACACAACTCTGCCACTACAGTTGAAAACAGAAACAATGTAAATGCTGTTAATGTAAGAAAAGTGGTGTGGAATCAAAGTTTTAACTAATTATAATTATTAGACGTTTCCACAAAACAAATCTTAATATTATTAATGCATAATAATATCTTTAAGGAAACTATTATATGTTGCATGGAAACGGAACCGGATACGCGAAAACGAAACGTTTCGGAAACAAGAAACGTGTTTTTTATGAAATTAAAAAATGGAAACGTTTTGGAAACGCTAATAATATATACACATATCTATATATATAATATTAACATCAAACATCCAAACTATATTAAGAAAAAATATTTGAAATAACATGTTAATCAAAATATATATACTAAATAATTTAACTAAAAGATAAATATTAAAACACTGAAATCCAAAATTTAGATATTAATATATCATATATTATTGTATATGTGTATTTAAATTAAATTAATCAGTTTTAAAGGTATAAAAATAATCACTCTATATATTATAAATCAAAATTTTTGTTTATTGAGTTTCTAAACTAAAAGTGTAAGATTTCGTCGAGTTTCCAAAATGGAAACACGAGTTTCTATCGTGTTTCCGTTATAATTTCCTAATTTTCAAGAGTTTCTGTTTTTGAAACGTTTCGGCGCACTTCGAAAAGAGTTTCCATGCAACCTAGATTATGCATTAGTTACGTTGACTCACACTTGTGTATCATCTGATACTTGGTTCATTTTTCAAGTTTCACTCTATTAAACCGGTTGGTCTAATCCGGTTAATAATAAAAACGCTGTAAAAGCCTCAACACGCTTATTAGCTAAACATTAGCCACGTTCTGACCACTGCGTTTGCTATATTGTCTTCACTTCAATTCTTTTGATTTTTGGTTTTACTCTCAACTTCTTTCTTTCAATATGTGTTTTAATGTTCAAGTCTCACTAAGGAAGCAGAGAAAATGAGAAACGACCTTAGCTTCCTCGTCTTAGTTCTATTGACCATCTTCTCCATTGTTGATGCGTCTTTGCTTGTCAAGTATCTTCCTGGTTTTGAAGGTCCTCTTCCTTTTGAGCTCGAGACTGGGTAAAAATTAACAAACTCCATCTCTTTCTTTTAATATGTACTCAAGATCAGAAGCAAAAACCACCAGAACAGTTAAGAATCCTTAGTTAGGTTTTAACATGTCTCTTTCTTCTTTTGCATGTGGGGCTTTTTTTACAAAGATATGTGAGTATTGGTGAATCTAAAGATGTTGAGCTCTTTTACTACTTTTTAAAATCAGAGAGAAATCCAGAAAATGATCCTCTCATGATCTGGCTCACTGGTGGCCCTGTGGATTGCTTTTTGCAAACGGTAACAAATATAGTTTAATCACTAATGAGTCTTAATAAATAGTTTAACTGATGCATGTGGTTTTAATGACAAGTCTAATACTATATGTAATGTTTATTGATTGTTGGAGGATTAAAGACAAGTCTTAACAAGTTATAATTTTTATTGTTTTGTCTTAATCAGGTCCTCTAGCCTTTAAAGGGGATGAGTATAATGGAACAGTGCCTCCTTTAGAGTTAACATCTTTTTCATGGGCAAAGGTTAAGAGATATTACGACAGTTTCTTTTTTTTAGAACTACATTTTGGATTTGTATCAATGTACTAAAATATTTTTCAGGTGGCTAACATTTTATATTTGGAATCTCCTGCTGGCTCTGGATATTCTTATGCAAGAACTCGGCATGCTTTAGAATCAAGCGACACCAAACAAATTTACCAAACAGATCAGTTTCTTAGGAGTGTTAAGTGTTGTTGTTTTTGCTTTGTTGATGAAATCTCTTGTGTGTATTCTTGTTCTCTCAACTCAAGTGCTTTTGATCTTGATTACTTGCAGTGGTTTGTGGATCACCCAGAGTTTATATCGAATCCATTTTACGTTGGTGGAGATTCATATTCTGGGAAAGTTGTTCCAGGAGTTGTGCAGCAAATTTCACTTGGTAGCCTTTTTAAATCAGCACATTCCATTGTTTTCCTATCTGAGTTCAAAGCTTACAATCACATTCTACAATTATGAAAACAGGAAATGAGAAAGGCCTCACACCACTCATAAATATTCAGGTGTCAAATAGTCTATTCAGACAATCATATGGATACTGATAATTTTGGTTGAGAAAAGAAATTATATGTTTTCTACTTACATATTCCTAAAACATTTTGAGCAGGGTTATGTTCTTGGAAACCCTTTGACAGATAAAAACTTGGAATCTAACTACAGAATTTCATTTGCTCATGGGATGGGACTTATTTCAGATGAGCTCTTTGAGGTATTCCTTATCTTCATCAATCATCATCATATATGATTTGTTAAGATATTTGGTTATAACCAAGTGCTAATAGCTCAATTGGTAAAGATCTTTGGCAAAAGTTCAGAGGTCATCGGTTCGAGTAGCGCGTAGGACGAAACCATATAACATGTTCTTGTTTCGGGCCTGGTTATAATCTTTCTTTTTTCAATACGTTTTGCAGTCACTTGAAAGAAGTTGTGAAGGCAAATTCTTCAACGTAGACCCAAGTAATGCAAGATGCTCAAACAATCTTCAAACTTATGACCATGTAAAGACTTTATATACCGCACACATCACTTGTGTATCTATCTTATCTGATTCTGTTTCCAAACACTAATTGGCTCATTGTTTTTTTGAGTTCGTATATAGTGTATGTCAGAGATATACACAGAGCATATTTTGTTACGAAACTGCGAAGTAGATTACGTCCTGGGAGACACACTACAGACCTTACCAAACATCAGAGCCGACAGAAGAAGAGAACTGAAGGAGTTTTCAGGAAATGATTCATCATCATTGCCACCTCCTAGCTGCTTTGTAACAATTCTCTCCTTGCTTCATTTTTAAAAAAAATATTTCTGGGTTTGGAAATTTCTGATATGTCTTACATTTTATCATTCTCTCAGACATATAAGTATTTTCTATCTGCCTTTTGGGCAAACGATGAAAATGTACGTAAAGCTCTAGGCGTGAAGAAGGTACCTATTTGGTTGGCTGGCCCTAGGCAAAACATAACACAATGCACACAAACTCACCAAATTCAATGTTAATGTGATGCAGGAACTAGGAAAATGGAATCGATGCAACATCCAAAACATACCATATACATATGATATTTCCAATGCATTTCCATATCACGTGAACAATAGTCGTAAAGGCTTTCGCTCTCTCATCTACAGGCAAGAATCCTTAATATTGCTAAACTAGTTTTTTTTTTTTTTTTTTTTGTATCTTTATAGTTTGACAAAATCATGTATTTGGAAGTTTTGGAACAGTGGTGATCATGATTCTATGGTACCTTTCTCTTCAACTCAAGCTTGGATCAGAGCTCTCAACTATTCTCTTGTTGAGGACTGGAGACCTTGGATGATGCATAGCGATCAAGTTGCTGGGTAAACTAAAAACCATTGTTTCAAACTCCAATCTCACCATTTTCAAATTATCTTTAAAGACATACTGTTTCCATCTGTGTTTGTAGATATACAAGAACTTACGCGAATAAAATGACATTTGCAACCGTCAAGGTAAACCCTTTCTTTCTTGTATTGGCCAAAGTTTCTGCAGGATAAACAAAAAAGTCATACAGAGTGTCTTTTACTGTGGTTTTGTAGGGAGGAGGACACACAGCTGAGTATAATCCAGATCAATGTTCACTTATGTTCAGAAGATGGATTGATGGAGAACCTCTTTGAACATTCTCACTCACTTCTCTCTCTTTCTCTCCTTGCTTTTTGTTGGATAATATCATATAAAATTGCAATTTTGCTACAGGTTGTTCTGTAATCGAAATGGTTACTCATAAAAGTTATATTGCTTTTAGCCTTTTACTGGTTTCTCTCTAAAGCCTAAAATCTTTTAAACTTTGAGTTATTGCAGTGTCGCACTCTAAAAACAGAGAAGCTCTGTTCCATGGCAAGTCACAGACCCTGTTTCATGTTCCATTTTAAATATTTCCACAGCAGAATGTCATTTTATTACTTATCAGTCATCAATGGTGAAAATAAAATCCCAATGTTTAGAACTCAATCGAAAGAAAAACAAGAATGATGTAGGACTCTTGAGTCTGTTCATTATTTGAACTCAGAAGTGGACATTGCAAGATATGTTCAGAAAAGTGAAAGGTCTCCAGCATCAACTGATCTCTTCACAAGTTTAGCCCATGATTCATTTGTTTCATGGATGATCTTCAAAGCATATTCCTGTAAAGATAGCTCCTCTCAGTTATAGTACCAAACGTAAAGTACCACCGCTAGAGAAATGATAAAACGAAGAACTTACTTTGTTTGCTGGTTTGTCTCCAAGACCAAATCTGTTAGCAGGCTTCCCATCTGGGATCTTGTAATCTCTAAACCAGTCTCTAATGGCTGTTAGTGTACCCTGCTCACCACATATAGGGTCAGAAACAAAATTCATGTATTGTGTTTTTGCATAAACGTAAGGGAATTTGTTTCTACTACTAGATTAGGTCATACCGGGAAATGTTTCTCAACATCTTCAACATCATTCACAAGATGAGCTTTTGGGTCATCCAAAGAAATGGCAACAATCTTCCAGTCCAGCTCTCCTTCATCAATCATAGCTAAAGCAGCCAAAGGCTTGATTTTAAGAACATCTCCTATCTTCCTTTGTGTTTCACCAATCTCAACAACATCAACTACAAATCCAAACCAAGAATAAGCACACTCCTTTTGTTCCAAAGTGATATCATTCTCCATTACATTAACAGAGTATCACAGTTTCACCTGGATCGTTGTCCCCAAAACATCCTTCAACTTCAGAATTTGCATGAGATGGATCTTCCCAGGTCTGTGGAAGCAACCCATAGTTCCAGTTTATGTTGTACCTGAATAAAATGCAGTACTGTTAATCATCAAGAAGGTAAGAGCAAAGCAAAACTCAAGAAAGGGAAAGCTATATACTTACGGATAATATCTGAGCTTGCCCTTCTTAGTATCTTGCTTAATAGGAGTGAAATCTTCATCAGTAGCAACCTCCATTTTTGCTTTCGACTCTTTAGGTATTTCAACTATAAAGTTGAAAACTCCATCTCCTAAGGTCAATGGTATATCATGCCATGGAGAAACCTATATACAAATGCATACAATCCTTATCCAGCCTTTACAATAACACAGAACAGAGTGATGAACCAAAAGCATTTCAATTAACATTCAAAGAATGTGGAGCTCACTGTTAAAAGAAGAATCATGGAATTTTCGTGAGGAAGAAAGACCAAGAGATCAAGAACAGGGGATTATCAAAAGGGTCAAGCTGTGTATGGTCTCATTTGATGACAAAGAAGAGGTGTTATCGGGTATGATAAGAAGCTTGAGATTTTGATAAAGTGTATTGAAGTACTGCTGGATCTCTAAAGATTCAGAGTTTATACAAAGTATGTTTTTTTTTTTGAGACGAGGTACATTCAAAGTTCTCAATTCGTTCTTCTAAAGAGAATTTGGGAAGAGAAAGTGAAAGAAACAGTTGCAAGTGATCAATGCAAGGATTGTTTCAGAGTTAATCACTTCGAGAAAAATGAAGCTGTTGTGCTTAAAGCACGATAAAAGTGTGGTCTTAAATACTGGGAGATACAACTGGGATTTATGGAAATGCAGAAGTCATACTGCATTTGGAGTCTAGAAGAAAATCCAGATTGTTGTGTCTAGTTGCATCGAAGAAGACCAATTTGGATTTGCTTTCTCAAAGAATCACTTGCAGGAAATTTTTCAAGGGAGTTTTTCCATCAGGTTTTGCAGTATGAGTCTGATGAATAAGGAGAAGTTCAGGTTCAAGGTTTAAAGAACAGTCACAGTGAGGGTCTCTGAAGCATCGTCACAAGTGAAGGTGATGGTTGACGAGAGATTCAAGACATGTTAGTATTGGTCATTGATGCAGATGTCAAGTTGGTTTTCAAAGCATACCGAGTTCAGGTTTTGCAGTGTATTTTTTGGCATGAGTAAGTGACATCATATTCTTAAGAAGTGATGTGGAAGATTGCTGCAAAGGTTTATCACAAGTGTTGGTGATAAGCGACAAAAATCAAAGATAGCTACTAGTATGTTAGTATACTGGTGGAGCATCTTTTGAGAGCATGTGACTGTAAATTCAGATATGATCTGAGATGGATCAAGCTTGGAAGAAAAATGCTTGGTCTTAGCAGCACGTTCAAGTATCAGTTGCAGGTTCATGGAACAGTTGCAGGCTCTAAAATTTTAAAAAAGAATAAGGGAATGTGGCTTGAAATGTCAAAGTATTGAAGTTAATCAGTGAAAAATGCTTAAAGGATAAGAAAGCTTCAGTCTTGAGAGGTTACAAAAACCTTAACTATAGTATAACCAAATCTAACCACAAGAGTATTCCAACCAAATCAGAACTTAGGTTGGCAGACCAATCCATTTCCTCAAATTCTGTCCTAGTGACCAACCTTAAAACGCTAACCAGAGTGATGAACTAAAAGCAATTCAAAGCAAATTAACAATGCAGATCCTAAGATCATTGACTGCAATCTCAAAGAAGAGTTTTTCAATAACAAAATCTAACCAAAGAGTATTCAAAATAAAAATGTGAAAGATCCCAAAACTCAGAATTTTGGTAAAAAGACATAACTCGTGACTTTGAAAACAGAGAGACACAGTGTTAGAAACAATAAAAGGTACCTTCTTTCCAGAACCATCGAGGAAGAAAACACGATAATCAAGCGAGTCGGGTGGGCCTTCTTCTTGAACCTTAACCTGAGGGTTGTAAATGGCACTGCAGGAGAAGGGTCTCTTAGATTTCAACACCAAAGCTCTTCTGCTGAAGCAGAGAGCTCCAAATCCACCGCAGGGTTTCTTTACCGGCAGAGCAAAAGCTCGTTTGGCGAGGAAACAAGAGGTGGTTTGGGTTACGGCCGTCGCTGCAGTTATCACTCTAGTAGCCGCCATTATTGTGGAAAGATTAAAGAAAGTAGTGGCCTTTCGTTTTTACTCTGCCTAGCTTCTTTATTCTCTCTTCTCTCTCTCTCTCTCTCTCTCTCTCAGACACACAGATTATAAAATTAAAAAACGAAGCGAATAGATCACGTGGGGTTCTGTCTGTAGAGTAGGTCTTACCAACTTTTTTAAGATCATATAAATTAGTGAAATTTGGAAGCATTAACGCAAAGGTTTCGTGGTGTAGTTGGTTATCACGTCAGTCTAACACACTGAAGGTCTCCGGTTCGAACCCGGGCGAAGCCATTTTTTTTCTTCCACTGTTGTTTCTAGGGCTGGGAAAAAGAACCGAATCCGGAACCCGACCCGAAAAACCGGTTCGGGGTAGGGTACAGGTATGTATAAATTATGATGTGTCTATCAATAACAAAATCTAACCAAAAGAGTATTCAAAAATAACAACGTGAAAGATCCCAAAACTCGGAATTTTGATGGGTTTTATATTGGTAAATCCGTGGGTTCGGTTTAGGGTTAGGATAATATCCGTTACCCGAATGGGTACCCATAAAACTCAAACAATATATAAATATTTAAAATATTATTAATTTTAACGTTAATAGTATTTAGTTATCCAATATAATAATTATAATTTTGAATATATCAATTAAATTTACACCTAAATACCCAAAATAATCAAAATATCTCAAATTTGTTTGTTACATATGTCAAAATTTAGCTAAACTTGATGAATTTAATCTAAGTTTTAAAAGATTTTTTCGGGTACCCGGTAATTTGGGTAGTAATCATGTTCTGAAATTTGTAACCCAAACTGACCCGAACCCGAAAATACCCAAACCGAAACCGAACCGAAAGTCTAAAATTATCCAATGGGTTCTATTTTCCTAAACCCATATAATCCGAACCCGAACCCGACCCGAAAACCCGAATGCCGAGGCTCTTGTGGATGTAAATCAATGGAATACGTTGAGTTTCTCAATCTTAAAATTTGATTTGTTTTGTCAATTCAAGGCTAATAAACATGGTTACTTGAAACATTCTCTCATCTGTTTCGAAAGATTGCTCTAGGATTATCGAAATTCATAGATAAAGTACGTTGAAAAGGTCACAGAGTACACAAACTGATAAGGAATTTACAAAGTTGGAGAAGCAGAGTGAGACAGAGGACAGGCATGATGAGTAGTAGTACATTATCAAATATATTTTTAGGGGAAAAGATCTTTTGTTGTGTCTCTCTGATTAGTCCTCAGTTTCATTTTCTGATGAATTCAACACCTTTCTGAATACTTCCAGCTAATTCTTCTTTTGCTTTCTCCAGACCAATCCTGTTCGAAGAATAAGGAATCCAAGATAAAGATAACTCTCTTTCTTTCTCTCTTGAGGCTAAAAGTATTTTTAAGAGATACCTTTCGTATTCGTTTAAGGGTCCAAGCTGATACACTTCCTCTGCTCCTGTACGGCCAAGGCGCACTTTGGTTGCAAAGAAAGCTAATTCTGTCACCTGTGATGACAAGTCAAAAGGCGTTGAAAGGATATGAAAGGGAGTGAAGAGTTTTTTTCCAAAAGATGAAAATAATTTACCTGTGAAGCAACAAAAGAGCACTCTATGACATTCGCATCTCCTCTTAACCCGCGAAGGCAAGCATCTGCAAACTTAGATGCAGCATATGCCTGTGGTAGTATATATAAATGGATTCAGTACACCGTTACGGGGAAAAACAAGTGTTAAGATGATGTCTTTAAAGTGATTTGGTTTGGTTTTACCATTGAAAGTGTTGCAGATCCAGCTCCAGCTTTTGCCTCCACAACTTCAGTTCCACCATTCTGAATCCGGTTTGTGAGGTACTCAACTTCTTGAGGTGTGAAGCTGCTGGGAGGTTTAACCTGCGGAAAAAATATTATGCAAAACCATCGATTAGCGGATAAGCTGATGTAATGTAAACGACTTGTACACTTGCACTTTTTGTTTATATGAAACCTGTGACAATAGTGGCAAAATTGTGACTCCGGCGTGTCCCCCTACGACTGGTACATCAACTTCTCTTGGATCAAGGCCAAGAACTTCTGCCTGCACAAGATTGAAAATATTCACTAATTGATTGTAGCAATGACAAGGAGGAAAGTAAAATCATATGGAGTGAGAAATCACATTATTACCACAAAGGTGTTGGCACGAGCAACATCGAGTGTAGTAACTCCAAGGAGCTTCTTGGGATCATAAGTTCCAGCTTTCTTGAAAACCTCAGCGGCAATGGGGACAGTAGAGTTCACAGGGTTGCTGATCAAGTTGACAACCGCATTTGGACAACATTTTGCTACACCTTCACATAGTGTCTTAACAATCCCAGCATTGATTTTAAACAGATCATCACGGGTCATCCCTGGTTTCCTCGGTATACCGGCTGGTATGATCACAAGATCCATACCCGTTAGTGCGTCCTCAAGCTGTTTTGCTCCCAAGAATCCCCGGACCTAATTGGCTCAAACCAATCAAGAATGCTCAATACTCTCTACTCATTCATTAGCAAGAAGAAGTGAAGTTTTCAAAGTTGAGAGGTTCTTACAACAGCTCCAGTGTCCATATGACTGATGTCAGCTGTGACGCCAGGAGCATTGACAACATCGTAGAGATGAAGTAAAGAGACAAGAGGGTTCAGCTTCATCAACAAAGCTAAAGGTTGTCCAATTCCACCTGCAGCTCCAAGAATTGCTACTTTGAATCCTGAATTCCCACCTTTCGCTCTGCAGTTTTCTCGTCCCATTACCGAATTCTTTCCGTCCACCTAATGATTGACTAATCACACACAAAAAAAGATAACATCTTAACTGTCAGTCCTAGAAGGCTTCAATGGAGACAAAAACAGTTTGTTCTCACTCTCTAGTGTCATCAAAAATCTTCAGTTATTAGAATTGGAAGTTCTTAAGTAGAACGAATGTAAAGTTCGTAACTGGACTAAAATTTGAGTCTTGATGACTCTGAGAGGAGATCAGTTTTATTTGAGAGTGAATACAAACTATTATTTCTTGTTTTAGAACAGCCAATGATTAAAACAACCAAATAAGGTAACTTGAATTAGAAGCAATAGTGAGGAAAAAAAAAACCTGAGGAGTTAAAGAAGGTTGAAGATGAGCTGAAATCCTAGCAATCCTCTGGTTGGCATCTCCACGAAACTCCATTGGTGTGTTCCTCTGTTTGCTCTCGTTACAAAGCTGTTAACGAGTTTTAATTTGTATGTTAGAGACGAGAGAGGACTTAAAACATGGGGACTAGATTGAATGATTATGACGTAAGTGTTTTGCATTATATCATAATTTGTGTGGAAAGAAATGTTGTTCATTTTGTAGGAAGCCTTCCTTATCCTTTTATCTTCAAGATGCTCTCGTCTCTTTACCGTTGTGGCTCTCAAATTTTCCATAGAAAAATGGTTTTTTACGTGAACCTAGAAATTGTTCGACAATTGTATTCAGTGATTGTAAAGAAGCCCACTAAAGGCCCATAACGGAGCTTGCTAACTCGGTTCGAACACTGTTAAGTGGAAAAAAATAAGAAGCACAAGACATTGGGTTTTGAGTGATCGGTTTAGATGACAAAGAGCTACATAACCGGGTACAAACAAAAAGCCAATAAAACCAAAACGACCCAAGAAATGTACAAAGGATCCACACATATATATGATACTAGGTGATGGGCCCGCACCCTGCGCGGAGCAAGTTATGTAAATTTGTCTAAATTAATTTTAAAGATTAATTTAGGTAATAAATTCAGAAAACCAGATTTTTAAATATATATATATATATAACTAAAAAAATGTTGAATTCATAATATTATTATGTATAATATTATCAAATTTGAAAAATAAAACCAACTAAGGAAGTCTAATCTTCATCTCCATCACCAGCAAAGAAGTTTTTTTTTTTTAACTCTTGATTTATTATTTATTGCAAATTATGAGAATTGTTACAATGACGATTCTACTACCGACAATTTTGTCCGACCCTTTTAAGACTCACCATAGAATACATCCTTTTCTGACGACACCTTCTTTTCCATGCGTAGAATCACGGCGAACGGCTCTAATTGTGCATTGTTATAGATCTCATGTAAGCTTATCTCCTTAGTCTGCAAATTAAATAAATCGCATTACCTGGGCGTCGAACCTCAAACCTCTTGGTGTAGAAGCTTTAAGCAACCATTCGTCAACCACTAGACTAAGGGAGCTTCCACACAAAGAAGTTTTAAATAATTAAAATCTCACGACGTGGGTGATTGAAAAGTATATGTGTATATGCACCACATAGCTCTTATATTACCTATATATTTTTTTTTATTACATTTAAATTTTTTGTATAAGAATATTTTATATACCATATAATAAGTATACTAAATCATGGAAGAACATATATTTATTTACCTTTGAAGATTTCCAACTTTGTAAATTTAATAACACATATGATACTTTTTTATTTTTGCATGTGAGCACACATTCATGAAATTATCGATACACCTTAGCCTGAGAGAATAATCCAAACGTATCCCATTAAAACATAGTCATGAAGTTAGTTTTGCGTATATTTTAGAAATTATAGCATTATCATATATTGTACTTACTTCTTGTCTTGTATATTGAATATCGGTTCATATTGCACAATTTCATTGTATCTTCGCCTATAACTTGTCCTGCGCGTTCGCGGGGCAAGTTTTATGTATAGTAAAACTTCTATAAATTAATAATGTTGAGACCACAATACTTTATTAATTTATAGTATTAATTAATAATTATTAATTTATAGTGTTAATTAATAATTATTAATTTATAGTAGTATTTTTTACTCTTAGAGTTTTTTGAAAATATGAGTTGGACAATTTTACAAAATAAGATTTTTTTAAAAATTAATTAATTTTTGTAGTTTAGAAATGAACTCTATATTTAGAAAAATAATTTAACAATAAATTAAAAATACTTTTTGTCAACCACACATTTATTAAAATAGTACTCCATGATTGGTAGCCCAAACTGGAGGAAAGTTGTTTAAAAATAAATACATTTATATACAAAAAATTCAAATATATGATTAAAACCTCAATTGATATATTTTAACATCTTATAAATCAAAACAAAAAATAAATATGATGCATGTTTATAGATAGAAAACATAAAGAAAAATTTGATATTTTGTGAGGTTATGGAAAATATTATAGAGAATTTTTGAGAAATGATCCTTTTGGTGTACCCCTTTTTAAAAATACCCCTCTTTTCTATTTATTTTCAAAAATACCCGTTTTCAAATATGAAAAATTATAAACTTTTATATGGTTGATAAAGTACATCAAAATCATCATTACTACTAGGAGACTAAATCCAAATATTTATAAGGTTTTAAAAGGTTCTAAACGGCATTTATAAGGTTTTTAAAAGGTTTACAAAAATTTTATAAGGTTTTTAAAATGTATTTATACGGTATTTATGAAATATGTATGTAAATTTACAAATATATAAAGATAATTTGTGTTTATAAATATAAGCTTACACATATTTTTTTGATAAATTTCAAATTTTATAGTGACTTTTTGATAAAATAAAAAGAGGAGTATTTTTAAAAATTGGTATTGGAAAATGGGTATTTTTGAAATACCCCAATATTATAAGATTATAGTTTAAAAATATAACATAAATATTATTTATAGAGATGAGGTCTATGAGAAAATTCATTTTTATAAAAAAGGTAAAAGCATATTTCAACATATCTACTTATATATATAAGATAGAAAATTTGTTAGAAATACCCCTATAAATATATATATAGTGATTATTAATTTATGATATTATTGCGACTATATTTTACATAGGAATGTCAAAAAACTTATTATCTTATTATCTTATCGAATTTAGTTAATTTTTACACTGACCCGAATCTTCTCTGAAGTCTCCTGAACAAAATCCGCACCATAAATGCTCCTCTCCCCCACTTGAGTCCAGCATAGAGGTGTCCGACATGGCCTTCCATACAATGCCTCATAAGGAGCCATCCCAATACTCGATTGTTAGCTATTATTATAAGCAAACTCCACCAAGCTCAATTGATCTGCCCACTGACCACCCTAGTCCAACACACACATCCTCATCAGATCCTCAAGTGTCTGAATGGTCCGCTTATACTGCCCGTCTGTCTGAGGATGGTAAGCCGTGCTCAAATGCACCTTAGTACCCATCTCCTTCTGGAAAGCCTTCTAGGATGCCGAAGTGAACTTAGAATCCCGGTCTGACACAATACTAGCCGGTACTCCGTGAAGTTCACAATCTCCTACACATACTTCTTAGCTAACACTGCCGCTCCATCGGTTTTCTTGATAGCTAAGAAATGTGCAGACTTAGGCAAACGGTCCACAATGACCCAAATGGCATCCTTGAACCGAGACACTGGCAAACCTATCACGAAATTCATCGTGATCATGTCCCATTTCCACTCTGTAATAGGGAGACTTATAATGCCCCAACCCGATTATTACTCTACCGAGAGGAAACACAGCCGAGATAATCCGATCAAAGCACTATTCATTTTCCGACTAAAATTCCGACAAGTCATTTTTAAGCATAAAAACAGGATTCTTTCATTAAAGCAAAGGTTCTAGTACAACGGTAAGTTTGCTATAGGCTATTACATCGTTTTAATACTAGACCAACATGAAACTACCCAAATAAACATAACCATCCTTCACTTATTGCCTTAGTCTCGCGAATTGGTTCCAGCAATCCCCTTACCCTTTCCTGCATCACAAAGGAGGCGTAAGCAAACGAATTGCTTAGTGAGAACGGTCGTCCCGTCTCACCAGGCCACAATCAAACAATCGAATTCAATACATCGAAACAAACAGTCAATAATGCGAGTCACGAACAGAAACTTGTCAAGCATGACTATCCGGATTTATCGAGCAATCTTCCCGCAACCGAACAAGCCTCATCGAGCGCATTGCCGATCTAGATTCTCGAGTAAACCGAATCAGTCATCGAGACTAAGTAGCAGATAATCGATACATGACAAGCAAACATTCGGAATAAACCAGACAATCAAAGACTAAGTGAATCTATGCACGAAAACGACTTAAGATTCATAGCCACGGTCGCGCACTCACCGTAGTCTCTCGGATACAGATTCTGACACCTCTTGATGCTCGGATTCTCGCTAACTTCTCGAACAGTTCACTGAAATTCCATACCACAGATCAGATCATCGTTCCCTTAGATGATAGATCGAAGAAAATATCGATAAACACCAAGTTTATCGATACTTACCCAAATTACTCGACCAATTCAACGATACTTCGAACAGATCTTCCAACGAGTCGCTCTTTACCCGAAATCTACGACAAACAGAACAGATCACCGATTGATCTTTGATAAAACTAAGTAATTATCGATAAACATGAAGTTTCTCGATGATTACCTTGAATTCTCGACAAACGCTGACAGATCTTCGACAATCTTTCTCGGTTCTCGACGGTTACTCGCACTTTCTCAACAATTCTCTCAAACTTTCGGAGTTCTTATGCTTTTCGATCACACTCGCAAAGAATGACGCTCAATCCCCTTAAGCGAGTCTAAGTAGTTAATCTCGATAAACCGCTCAATAACCATCCACTAACTCGCTCCGCGTCTTTCTTCTCACTAGAAATAACCGTTCCCGCGCTTTCTTTCGATAACTTAACTTATTTCTCTGATCATTGACAGAACTCGTAAATCATCGATCCGAGTCGAGACTTCACGCACGGATCTTCGTTTCACCGATCCCCGAACGTCAGCTCTCCGACCAAGCTCTTCCAAAAACCCCGGATTTCAGCTCGACAATCAGCTTTCTCTCGCAACATTCGGAATTCCCATCGATCGGCTATCGATAAATTCTCAAATCTTCGAGCAAGGATTGAGAGCAATCGGATTCCATCGACCAAAGTCGAGTGTTCGGCTTACGAAGGTTAGAAAACATACCCTTAGGAACCACAAACACGGTCGCTACAGTTCTCCCTCACTTAGAATGGATTCGTCCTCGAATCTAAGCCCTTTTTTTTTTCCGTGGAACTTTTTGCTTTTCAAACCATTTCTTGAAGTTCACCTTCATCACTTCTTCTGGCTCCCAAGTTGTTTGCTCTTCACCATCACAATCCCAAACGACCTGAATCAACTTAATCTTTTTCTTACCATTTGCCCGCAACTTCTTACTCAAAATCTGAACCGGTCTTCCCATTATAGTCATATTCTCTTGTAAATCCAGTGGAGGTTAAGATATAACATTCTCCCGATTCGTTATGCATTTCCTTAGCAACGAAACATGGAATACTTTATGAAAAGCATCCATTGCCGTTGGCAATTCCAACTTGTACGCAACAGGTCCGATCCTTTCTATAATCCGGAATGGTCCCATATACCTTGGAGATAATTTCGTGTTCAAGGATGCTCGATCCTTCCCCTTATACGTGACTGTCTTGAGATAGACCATATCTCCCACATCAAACTCTAGTTCTCTCCGATGCTTATCGGCATAGCTCTTTTGTCGATCTTGAGCTTCTTTCATCTTAATCTTCAAGACTTTGATTCTTTCTGTTGTCTCTTCGACAAAGTCTCGTCCATTAACACTCCGCTCCCCTACTTGGGTCCAACACAGCGGTGTTCTACAAGGTCTTCCATACAATGCTTCGTATGGTGACATTCCAATACTCGAATGATAACTGTTGTTATAGGCGAATTCAGCCAATGGTAAGTACTCTTCCCACTTACCGCCCCAATCCAGAACACTAGCTCGCAATAAATCCTCAAGTGTTCGGATCGTTCGCTCGGACTGTCCATCCGTCTGAGGATGATGAGCTGTACTCATATTCAAGCTTGTACCGAATCTTTTCTGAAGTGCTTTCCAAAAACCCGAAGTAAACTTGGAGTCTCGATCTGAAACTATGCTTGTCGGTACACCATGATATCGAACAACTTCTTTCACATAAATCTCGGCTCCATCTTTCTTATTCATCGCAATGAAGTGAGCAGACTTAGTTAATCGATCAACGACAACCCATATCGCATCTTTCTTGTCAACTAATGGCAAACCAGTGACAAAGTCCATGGTGATCATATCCCATTTCCACTCGGGCATCGGTAACGTTTGCAACATTCCACCCGGAACTTGATGTTCAGCCTTAACCAACTGACAAGTCGGACAACCGGCCACCCAGTTAGCCACATCTCGCTTCATACCTTTCCAGTGGTAATAGCGTTTCAAATCTTGATACATTTTTGTCGACCCCGGATGTATCGAAAACTTGGACATGTGAGCTTCCTTAAGAATTTCTTCCCGTAGCTCCTTATCTTTCGGTACACAAACACGACCATTTACCAAGATCGTCCCATTGTTCGAAGTCTGAAACTCGGTCTTATCATTCTTGGACCATCTGATCAAATCTTCATCTTTTTCCTGAGCCAACCGAACCCGACTTAACAAATCTGCTTGATCTGCTGCTCCCAAACCCAACGGTTCTAACTCATCCGACAAAGCAGCTAACCTAAGCGTACCAACCATACTGATCAACCCTTGCATCTCTTTCTCAACATTTGTCGCAACCCGCTTCCGACTAAGTGCATCCGCGACCAGATTTGCCTTTCCCGGATGATAGGCAATGTCTAGATCATAATCAGTGACAAGTTCCATCCATCTTCGTTGTCGCAAATTTAATTCTGGTTGAGTGAAGATATACTTCAAACTCTTATGATCCGTGAAAACTTGGACTTTTCCACCATAAAGATAAGATCGCCAAATTTTTAACGCGAAAACCACAGCCGCCATCTCAAGATCATGCGTCGGATAATTTCCTTCGTGCTTCCTTAACTGACGTGATGCGTAAGCAATCACCTTGCCTTCTTGCATCAGAACACAACCAAGTCCCATCCGAGATGCATCAGTATAAACCACAAAAGGTGCATTCGGTATCGGTAGAGCCAACACCGGAGTACTTGTGAGCATCTCCTTTAACTTCGAGAAACTTTTCTCACACTCAGCCGACCACACAAACGGTGCATCTTTACCCGTCAACTTAGTCAATGGCTGCGCCATGCTCGCAAATCCCTTGACAAATCGTCAATAATATCCAGCTAAACCGAGAAAACTCCTTATCTCCGAAGCATTCAATGGTCTCGGCCATCCTTGATGGACTTAATCTTTTCAGGATCAACGGATACTCCCTTATCCGAAATAGTATGACCCAAGAATCCAATCTCCTTTTGCCAAAAACTACACTTGCTAAGTTTGGCAAACAACTTATGCTCTTGAAGTCTACTCATCACCGTTCTCAAGTGACTCTTATGCTCCTCCGCATTCCTCGAGTAGACCAAAATATCATCTATAAAGATGATTACAAACTCATCCAAGCAGTCTCGGAATACCCCATTCATAAGCTTCATGAAAGCAGCCGGTGCGTTAGTCAGCCCGAATGGCATGACAACAAATTCATAATGACCATACCTTGTCTGAAAGGCAGTCTTACGAATATCTGACTCGGCTATCGGAATTTGATGATATCCGGAAGCCAAATCAATTTTTGAAAAACAAGTAGCACCTCGGAGTTGGTCCAACAACTCGTCGATCCTCGGTAAAGGGTACTTGTTCTTTACTGTTACACGGTTCAGCCCTCGATAGTCGATGCAAAGTCTGAAACTTCCATTTTTCTTCTTGACAAACAGTACCGGTGCACCCCACGGTGAACTGCTCGGTCTCATGAATCCTTTTTCCATCAACTCGGTCAACTGTTTCTTTAACTCGGCCATTTCGGCTGGTGCCATCCGATACGGTGCCTTCGATATCGGACAAGTCCCCGGCTCCAGCTCGATAGTGAATGGATCCGCACGATCTGGTGGCAATCCAGTCAATGCTCGGAACACGTCTTCGAATTCATTGACCACCAGTATTCTATCGAGCTTAGCATCCGGGCCAACTTCCGCAGTAGTAGTCATGGCCAAGTATGCTTCGCATCCTTTATCGATCATTTGTTCTGCCTGGATCGCCGAAACGATCAAGCTTCCCGATGTTGGCCTGATGCCTTGATATTCCATCGATGTTCCATCATCGAGTTCAAACTTCACTCGTCCGCGGTGACAATCCAAGTGTGCCTTGTGCTTCCCGAGCCAATCCATTCCAAGGACCACATCATACGACTTCACCCGACAAATCACCAAGTCGGCTGGCATGTTCTTCCATCCGATCATCGCCGAGACATTTGGAACTTTTCCATAAGTTAACATCACTTGTCCACCAGCAGCTTGTACCAACCCAAAATCATCACCGAGTTCTCTCAAGAACCCACCTTTCCCAACCATATTCGGGTTAACAAAACAATTTGTTGCCCCAGAATCAAACAGAACATGAGTTCCTCCCCACCCATGATTAAGGTCCCTACACATTCACCTAGAATGCTAAGAAACCAAGCAACACACTTCATGCAATTTCACACAGAAATTTCTAAGGTAAGTGATAGGCTTACCGGTGATCGGGCGAGAAGTGCTGGGTTCCATTGCTTCCTCGGACATGCCGTACATACGCGGCATTGTAGCTTGCCTCTTCGGCGGAGGTGGCAATCCGTCACTTGCCCTTTTCCCATTCGGCTGCACCAGTTTTAGACACTGAGACTTGAAATGACCAGGCTCGTTGCAGTTGTAGCACACCTTAGCTCCCGAATCATTTCCATGATTCTTTCCCCTTGTGTCTTCTTCCGGGCAGTCACGAACTTTATGAGCCATGCTTCCACAGCGAAGACATGCTCTAGTAGCCCTCCAATTATTTCCAGCATTCGACTTTCCCATAGTCGATCCTCCACTTTGACTCGCCGATGCTTTTCCAGAAACATTGTCTTTACCCCATACTTTCTTTTTCTGACCCGCACCATTTCCAGATTTCACCGAGTGAGAAGCTTGATTCTGCACAATCTCAGAACGCAACATAGCTTCCCTACTTAGACCAGCTTCAACCATCGATGCCTTCTCCACAAGCTCATCGAGACTTTTGTAATCCCGAATTCCACAAAGAGTCCGAATTTCCTATCGCTGCCCACGCATAAACCTTCGAATCTGAACTTGCTTATCCTCAAGTTCATGACCAGCATACTTCTTAAAGCGATTGAATTCAGCTTGATAAATCCAAGAACTCCGACTCAAGCTCATTAACCTTTTCTGGTGGTGTGTACTTAGTGCGAAACTCTTCACGAAAAGTCTCCCATGAGCAGTCCGGATTACCCAAACGTCCATCCACTTCAACCCACCAATCATGCGCGTCCCCTCCCAGATAGTGAACCGCAAGATCTTTCTTATACGCATTCGAACACCAAATAGAGTTGAAGTTTCTTTCCATTCGCTTACACCACTCGTTCGCTTCCAACAGCTTACCACCAGAAAAATACTTAGTACCCAGCTTATGATTCTGATCCATCACTTTCAGATACGATGGAACTCGCACAGGAGCAACTTCTTCCGCATCCTCCACTGGCGGATTCATAACAGGCGGATTCACCACCGGCGGAGGTGCCATCGGAGCAGGCGCAACAATCGGCAAACGCTCCAAGATTTGCGCTAGCACAGAAAAATCTTGTGCCAATCCGACCGGAGCAACATCGACACCCACACCAGCAGCAGCATTCACATTCTCGGCAGTACCATTTGCCGGATTCCCATCAACTTGAGCTTCCACATGCTCGGCAACATTCTTCGGATTCTCATCATTCACACGGTTTCTCCTCTGACTTCGGTTACTTCTAGCCATCTGCAATGACCAGATCAGATACTAAGTTAGCCCCCACACTAACTTAGTTTCACACCCACAGAAAAACCAGACTTACCGCGAGACCTTGGCATTGGAAGGATGGATTTCCCACTATCCCACTTATGTTATGACTGTCCTAGAATCGTTTATGCTCTGATACCAATTTATAATGCCCCAACCCGATTATTACTCTACCGAGAGGAAACACGGCCGAGATAATCCGATCAAAGCACTATTCATTTTCCGACTAAAATTCCGACAAGTCATTTTTTAAGCATAAAAACAGGATTCTTTCATTAAAGCAAATGTTCTAGTACAAAGGTAAGTTTGCTATAGGCTATTACATCGTTTTAATACTAGACCAACATGAAACTACCCAAATAAACATAACCATCCTTCACTAATTGCCTTAGTCTCGCGAACTGGTTCCAGCAATCCCCTTACCCTTTCCTGCATCACAAAGGAGGCGTAAGCAAACGAATTGCTTAGTGAGAACGGTCGTCCCGTCTCACCAGGCCACAATCAAATAATCGAATTCAATACATCGAAACAAACAGTCAATAATGCGAGTCACGAACAGAAACTTGTCAAGCATGACTATCCGGATTTATCGAGCAATCTTCCCGCAACCGAACAAGCCTCATCGAGCGCATTGCCGATCTAGATTCTCGAGTAAACTGAATCAGTCATCGAGACTAAGTAGCAGATAATCGATACATGACAAGCAAACATTCGGAATAAACCAAACAATCAAAGACTAAGTGAATCTATGCACGAAAACGACTTAAGATTCATAGCCACGGTCGCGCACTCACCGTAGTCTCTTGGATACAGATTCTGACACCTCTTGATGCTCGGATTCTCGCTAACTTCTCGAACAGTTCACTGAAATTCCATACCACAAATCAGATCATCGTTCCCTTAGATGATAGATCGAAGAAAATATCGATAAACACCAAGTTTATCGATACTTACCCAAATTACTCGACCAATTCAACGATACTTCGAACAGATCTTCCAACGAGTCGCTCTTTACCCGAAATCTACGACAAACAGAACATATCACCGATTGATCTTTGATAAAACTAAGTAATTATCGATAAACATGAAGTTTCTCGATGATTACCTTGAATTCTCGACAAACGCTGACAGATCTTCGACAATCTTTCTCGGTTCTCGACGGTTACTCGCACTTTCTCAACAATTCTCTCAAACTTTCGGAGTTCTTATGCTTTTCGATCACACTCGCAAAGAATGACGCTCAATCCCCTTTTATAAGCGAGTCTAAGCAGTTAATCTCGATAAACCGCTCAATAACCGTCCACTAACTCGCTCCGCGTCTTTCTTCTCACTAGAAATAACCGTTCCCGCGCTTTCTTTCGATAACTTAACTTATTTCTCCGATCATTGACAGAACTCGCAGATCATCGATCCGGGTCGAGACTTCACGCACGGATCTTCGTTTCACCGATCCCCGAACGTCAGCTCTCCGACCAAAATCTTCCGAAAAACCCGGATGTCCGAATAACTGACCAACTTAAGCGAGAAACACGGATTTCAGCTCGACAATCAGCTTTCTCTCGCAACATTCGGATTCCCATCGATCGGCTATCGATAAATTCTCAAATCTTCGACCAAGGATCGAGAGCAATCGGATTCCATCGACCAAAGTCGAGTGTTCGGCTTACGAAGGTTAGAAAACATACCCTTAGGAACCACAAACATGGTCGCTACAAGACTCCTCAATAAGCCACTTGGAACCTGATGCTCAGCCTTCACTAGCTTACACACATCGCACTCAGAGACCCACTTAGCCACGTCCTTCTTCATCTTAACCCAATGATAGTACCTCTTCAGGTCTCGGTACACCTTGGTCGCTCCCGGATGAATAGAGAACCAGCTCGCATGAGCCTCACTCAAGATCTCACGTCTCAACGCCTCATCCTTGGGCACACAAACCCGCCCATGCACAATGATAGTACCATTGACTGCAACCTGATACTCTGACTCGGTATCCTTAGAAGCATTAACCAGCCCCGCATCCTTCTCCTGAGCCGCTCGAACTCTGGTCAGAAGATCTGCTCGGTTAGCTGCTTCTAACCCTAGTGGCTCCTGAGAAATAGCACACAACCACCAGGTGCTAAGTTCTCCCACCAAGGTCCATATCTTGCCCTCGAGCTGAAGCCGCCCGCTTCCTGCTCAGAGCATTTGCAACCAGGTTAGCCTTACCGGGTTGGTAAGCTATCTCCAGATCATAGTTTGCAACCGACTCCATCCAGCGCCTCTGCCTCAAGTTTAACTCAGGCTGCGTGAATATATACTTCAGACTTTTATGATCTGTCAACACCTAAACCTTCGCTTTATACAGATAAGATATCCAAATCTTCAGAGCAAAGACCACTGCTGCCATCTCCAAATCATGAGTAGGGTAGTTGCCCTCATGCTTCCGCAACTGCCGTGAAGCATAGGCAATCACCTTACCCTGCTGCATCAACACACAACCCAAACCAACTCCCGAAGCATCCGTGTACACCACATACAGCTCTACTTGCTCTGGTAAAGCCAAAACCGTCGTACTCGTCAACATCTCCTTGAGTTGAGCAAAATTGCTCACACTCAGGAGTCCACACAAAATGAACATCCTTCCCCGTTAGCTTGGTCATCGGCTGAGCTGTGCTGGCAAAACCCTTCATAAACCGTCTGTAATAACCCACCAATCCCAGAAAACTCCGAATCTCTGTGGCATTCTGCGGTGTAGGCCAATCTCTGATAGCCTCAATCTTATCTGGATCCACAGAAACTCCCTCTGCAGACACGATATGACCTAGAAAACCCATCTCTCTCTACCAGAAACTGCACTTGCTAAGCTTAGCATACAGCTTCTGCTCCCGCAACTTCTCCAATACTGCCCGCAAGTATCCCTCGTGCTCCTCAGAACTCTTATAATACACCAGAATATCATCGATGAAAAAGATAACAAACTCATCCAGAAATGCCTGGAACACACTGTTCATCAGCCTCATGAACGCCGCTAGTGCATTAGTCAACCCGAAAGGCATCACCACGAACTCATAATTCCCAGATCTCGTCCTGAACGCCGTCTTATGTATATCCGCCTCGTCGATAGGAATCTGATGCTACCCCAACGCCAAATCAATCTTAGAGAACCACGTAGCTCCCCTCAACTGGTCCAACAACTCATCAATCCGCGGTAAAGAATACTTGTTCTTCACCGTGACTCGGTTAAGTCCCTGGTAATCGATACACAGCCAGAAACTCCCATCCTTCTTCTTAACGAACAAGACCGGTGCTCCCCACGGTGAAACACTAGGACGGATGAAACCCTTACCCAGCAGATCCTCCAACTGCTTTTTCAGCTCAGCCATCTCTGCTGGAGCCATCCGGTACGGAGCCTTAGACAACAGCGTTCTCCCGGGCTCTAAATAAATCGTGAAGGGATCAGACCAAGATGGTGGTAACCCCTTCAACGATTGAAACACATACTCGAACTCTTGGAACACCCAGATCTTACCCACTGCTACCTCTCCGACCGTCTCTTGCATAACGATCGTCGCCATGTAAGTTTCCCGCCTTTTGGATCATCTTATCCGCCTGCATCGCCGAAATCACTAAACTCCCCGAAATCGGTCTCACACCTTGGTAATAGATCTTTGGTCCAGGCCGTTCAAAATAGACCCTTCCCCGGTGACAATCCAAATGAACTATGTGCCGCTCCAACCAATCCATGCCCAGAATTACATCATACAACTCCACTAGACTAATGTATAGATCTGCCGGTAACGAATCTCCCGCAATCTGTACATCCACACCACTAGCCCGTCAACGCGCCTCCTACAAGTCTAACGGCTCCAAAACAACCATTGGGATCTCCTCGGATGTTAACACCCGTCGCGCACTTTGGGGTAATAAAGCTATTCATAGCTCCAGGATCAAACATCACTTGGGACAAGAACCCGACCACCAATAGGGTCCCTACACAAACCCTTTTCACTAAGACCGCTCATCCCAAAATCACCGGAAAACAACACAAATTCTAAAACAAAAGAAGGAAACAGACTGAGTTTTAGAATTAAACCTGTAATCGGCCGTCCAGTGCTTGGCTCTCCTGTCTCCACGGTCGAGTACCCCTGCGATCCCTCGATCTGTGCACTGGCGTTGCTCCCAGCTGAGCCAAAGACCACCCTCCCAGCTGCAATACTGGTTGCACACACTTTTGCACCAATGGCTGCATCACTGGTTGCACCGCTGTTACCGACATCTGCTGGAACTTAGGACACCTTGTCTTGATGTGCCCCGTCTCTCGGCAGTGGTAACAGACATAGGTATCCACCCACGGCTCGCCCTTCTTCGGGCAGCTCGCCACCATGTGATCCGTGCTCCCACATCTGAAGCACCTCCGATCACCCTGACTCACCGTGGAAATGTCATCCCACTTCCTCTTTTGTCCCTGAGCAGGTTTGCCACCTCTGCTCGGAACCAATTGCGGCTAAATCTTTTTCGGCTGCACCGACGGACTAGGAATCACCCCGTGACTCCTTAACTCGTCCTCGATCCCCGCCGCCACCTCAACAAGTTCCACACGCGATGCATAGGCCCGCATCTTGCAGCGCACCCTCATGTCAAGGCTGAGACCCTTCATGAACCGACGTACCTACAATTGCTCAGGATCTCCTGCACGACCCGAGTACACCAAGAGTCGGATAAACTTCGAGTCATACTCCCGTACTGACCGCTCACCCTGAGTCAACGCCAAAAACTACGACTCCATCCGGTCCAGTGCCTCCGCCAAGAAATATTTGGCATTATACTCTGCCAAAAAACTCTCCCCACATCGCCATTCCCTGCCCCCACTTGGCCAGCACACTCCGCCACCACAAATGTGCATCACCGGCCAAGTAGTGGGCCGCCAGGTTCACTCAATACGCCTCCGGACACCTCATCGACTGGAAATACCGCTCCAATCGCACTCGCCACTCATCCGCTACAGCCGGGTCCGAGCCTCTGAAGAACAAGTACATTCTGAACCGCTGCAGCTGCTCCAACATCCGCAGGTAGTACGGCTGCTCGACTACCGCACTTACCCCCTCAGGCTGTACAACCCCAATTACAGGCTGCCCACCAGGCCCAACGGGCTGCACACTAGATCCAACAGGAGCCTGCACGTCAGGCCCAACAGGAGCTTGCACTGGCGGTACCGCACCCGGTAACCGCTTCAAGAGCTACATCAGCAAATCTGCAAACCGGTCATTCTGACCTTGGGCTCCACCTGCTGGAACACTCCTAACCGGGTTTCCAACAACACTAGTATCGTTCCCTGACGAACCGGTTCCCACGGCACTCACACTCTCACCACCCACGGGCCCCTCTTGATACGACTGGGACTCGCTAACAAAATTGGCCGTATCACTCCGGCCCCCACTCGTATCGTTACCCGAGGCAACACCACGCCCCCTACCGCGACCATTCCCACAACCACGACCACGACCATGACCACGACCACGACCGACACCTCCACCTCTAACCATCTACATCACGACAGAAGGCTAAGAACACCAAACAAAAACACCAAACCACACAACTTACTGTGGAATCTCATTGAAGTCTCGAGAGGATGATCTAGGTCTCCATGCTCACACAATTGATTAAACACACAAATCAGTTAGCATGCAATCCACTTCATCATTGCTCATCAATGAAATTCACACATCACATCACATCACAATTTTACCAATTTAATATCATCCTAGAACCGTAAAGGCTTTGATACCAAATTGAAAGAACCCATCCCATTTTTTTTAAACATGCAAAACAGATTAACCCATTTAAAGCAAAACAAACAATCTCACTAAAACAAACCAAACAACGTAACCAGCGGAAAACTTAATAAAAATCCAATTAAACAATTACATTAACCCAACAAGTTCAACCAACATTATTCCAGAAACATAATCATCCTAACATGCTTCTAAATTCCATTCTAACACCCTAACAAATCCTACAATAATCTAAAACACCAATGAAGGCCTAGATCATCCTCCTCTCCTCGCCATGATTCCACTGATCACACTTTGCTTTTACCTGCATCAAACAAAGAGATGCATAAGTATTTCATAAATACTTAGTGAGGCAATCATCCCACCACTGGCTATACACACAAGCAGAAATGAACACATTTAAGTATTAACTCAAACAACTACCAGTAAAACACAAAACAACACAACATGACCCGTTATGACGAGTAGTGTCGAGCGACACCAACGAGTAGTGTCGATCGACACCATACGCTGGTGTCGCTCGACACTCGCGACCATCCTCGCGAGAAAGAAAGTTGGTGTCGATCGACACCCTCCATCAGTGTCGAGCGACACCGAAACCCTAACATCGCTGCAGCCGCTTCTCATCAACGAATCCACCAACTCCAGTACTCCATGCCCGATTTATCACCTCCCCAGACTTGTACCAAGACACCATGCCACATAAACAAGCATACAAACACAGAAATCAATTATCCATCAGAGGAAAACACTCAAAATATGCATCAAAACTGCTTACATCAGCCTAGTCATGCACTCACATTTCAAAAGGACTGAAACAAGGACGAACAGATCACAACAACATCAACCAAGGACTCTCCAAACACCACAGCTACGAGATCTCTCTTCCCAAGGACAGAAACACCAAGAACAAGCCTCCAAACACTCTCAAACCTGAAAAAACCTCTCTAGAGAACTTAGAAACTTTAGAGAAGAAACAAAAGCGGCTGCTCTCACCTTAGGTCGACCTTTTCCTCTTTTAAACGCAACTTAGGTTAAACCAACCAATAACCATACAATTTTTGCAATTAAAAACGAACCGATCAAACCAAAATACGCTGGTGTCGAGCGACACCCTTCAGTGGTGTCGATCAACACCCCCCAAAACGGGACACGGGCGTTACACCACTATTGAGCCAATCATGATGCCTATAAACTTAAACGTAGTGGTATCACAGTCTAAAAAAAGCTTATAATTACCTTAGTTGTTAATCCTCCTTTTTCTTCCGATATTCACTTTCAATGTCTTTGCCACTAATCAGTCCGGTCTTTAGTTGCTCTTAATTGTTTGAGGAGGTGGTGATTCTCTGCGAGGTATCCCTGGCGGAGAGCTATCATAATAGGAATTCCTGGACACATTTTCAGAAGAAAATCGAGAATCCACAGTTTTTCTTTGAGTAGAAGGATCTGAGTCGCGAGAACCATTCATATTCATATTCATGTGCATAAACTGATCCATTTAAATCTTATTAGAAGTATAGTAGTCTTAAAAGTTTTAGACAGACCATGACAGTACAAAAGATATATTAGACAGACTGTAACATCGATCTTAGAGCAGTCTAAACATTCTATCCTCATAATTTTTTTCTTAATGACCGTATTAACTAAACTCTGACAACTATTTATGCAATAATGACAAATTGACATGTATAAGAAGGCATGAGTAGTGTACCTTGCCATCATATTCTCTTCGTGAAAGAACTTCTGATGCTATGTATGCCTGGAGTTCCCACAGTCGCTTTAGGCCTCGAATGTAGTATAGATGACTCCACAGTAGAAATAAAATAGAAAACAAGAAAAAATTATAAAATCAAGAGTAGTGAATAGTAATACTTTTGATTTGAATTTATATCAGGATGGAGACAAATTGCTTAAACAAAAAAAGGAAATGAGTGAGTGCAGACCTTAGAGTAAACAAAATCACATATTTTACAAGGGGAGCAGGGCTCCCATCGAGCAATGTGTTCTCAAGCTTCACGTCTCTATGGCATATTTGTTGCACCAAAGCAAAAGAGAGGGGAGGGTAACACAAGAACGGGAGGCATTAATTCCAAATCTCAAACAAAGAATCTAGGTGCTAAACATTGATAGTTGCATAATTTTAAGAATTACATACATACCAAGGAATGGCAGTAGTCTCAATACCATGGAGATGATTTAAAAAATTGAAATGTAACCAACAAAGAGATAGCAAAATCCTAGAGAAATTTACAATATTATCACCAAAGGTTTTGACATATATAACAGTTTATATAGAAAAAAAACATTGACTGTGACTACTTACCCATTAACCATGGGAACCACTCTGTTACCACAAGTAATTAGAACATAGTAAACCACCACATCCACAGGTTGAACGTAAACCACCGCAGCACCAGATACTCCATTGCTTTCTTCCCACTGGTCTTCTTAATCAATTGCTTCTCAGTTCCTGAACCATTACACCATGAAGAAAAGAAAACAGAGTAGACAAATAATCTTCTATTGAAAAATTTGAATGTGAATAATGAAAACAAATGCATCAAGAGGGTCTTACAGTTACTACGGCCCACCCCATCCCAGTGTCTACCCTGTTTAATTCAATACCAGTTTGTCCCAGCTTCTAGTCCTCTTGTCAACCAACTATGTTTAGGCATAGTTTGTGGTATAATGAACCCAGATTTTTTCATTTTCTCGTCGTCTCAAAGATCCACAAGAGTTGTCTCGTGGCACTTTTTCTGCGATATACAATATCTGTAATACATTAGGATCTTACGTTTATGTTAAGAAAATATTTGGTTATTGACTATCATAGGTTTGTAGTAAGCCAAAGTGTTTGCAATACCTTTGACCAAATGAGCCATTGGATCTCCCCATCTTACTCTTTCTTTCATCATTTGATTAAGCTCGTGGTAAGCCCTGAAATGAAAGTAAAAAAACCATTTAAATATTTTTTGTATGAATGTTAAATTATATTCATCAAAAAAACTGTTTTACATAGAATGCGTCAATCATTCAAAGTTTAAAACATAGTGAGCCAAAAAAAAAACAGAGCAGATAATGTTGGAAAAAAATTTAGGAACTGTGGGTTTGAAACCAATATTGAAGGCCTCCCTCGTACCCAGCGGAGGTTGAGAGAGTGTATAGACGGTTGCGAACAGTTTTGTCGATGAAGCTTATCAATTTAGAAGTGGGGGTTGGTGTCTCGCCATGACGCCGAGCGTTCCGTTCTCGCCAAAGACTATAGACCGAGACTTGGAAAACATACCGCAAGACAAACAGTTGCAGGTGCGGCATGGTCTTTTCAATGAGTTACAGGATGATAGAGTTCCAGTTGGATGTGAAGCTGCTTCCAAGGAGACCATTCGATAAAGCAGACCAGATCGTGGTGGAGTAGGGGCAAGCAAAGAACAGATGGTCCTTAGTCTCCCCTTGTTCCCTGCAAAGCACACACTCACCACACGCACCAACATTCCAGCGGACAAGTTTATCCCCTGTTGTAAGCCTGTTATGCATAGCAAGCCAAGTAATGAAAGAGAATTTAGGGGTAGAGTTAGGGAACCAGACCCCTGAAGACCAGTCACACTTTTCACTTGCACTACGAATAAGGTGCCATGTATCATGAGAAGAAAATTTGCCTTTAAAAGCGCCATTCTTCTGCTTCCAAAGAACACAATCATGCCCTGGGCATAAACCTTTTTGCCTTAACTTATCGAGTTCATCTTCTATCTGGTTGAGGATGAGAACCCGATGACGACGCCGACGGTGTGAGTTTAGAGCCGCTGCTATGGAGCTCTGTTTTTCGATCCCCAAATCAATGTATCCCCGAGCACCAAGCTTATCAAAAAGATAACCAAGAGGGCTCCAATTATCAAACCAAAAAGATGTATTGAAACCAGCCTTCACCTCCATCTTACAAAACTGCTTAGCAAGATCCCGATATTTTAAAATTTTATGCCACATCCAAGAACCCAAACTGCTCGTTTCACTAACCGACCAAAGAGAGCCAGTTTTGAAGAGATTTTGACTCATCCAGTGCACCCATAACGAATTCTTAGCAGAGATTAGCCTCCAAATAAGTTTCAGAATGCACACTGTATTAGTGTCTTTCAGCCGTCTAAGTCCAAGCCCACCTTCCTGTTTAGGTTTACACACATCCAACCAAGCAATCTTCGCCTTTCGCGTATTTAAATCCGGACCAGACCACAAAAAAGCCGAGAATAAACTATCAAGTTCTTGAAGACATTTGCTGGGGAGCCGGAAAGCAGAGAGCCAAAAATTAGTAAGGCTAGAAAAGACCGATTTAATCAATTGTAGACGGCCTGCAAAAGACAAAAACCGACTTGTCCAAGACGTAATACGCGACCGTATGCGCTCAAGTAGTGGTAAATAATCAGCCGTAGTCATACTTCTCGTAAGGAGAGGAAGACCAAGATATCGAACCGGAAGCGAACCAGCTTCAAAGGGAAAATTCCTCAAAATAGCTTGCTTAGACTGCAATGACACACCAGCCATGAAGATGGTGGATTTTTCAAGACTAATTTTAAGACCAGATCCCACAGCAAATTTATCAAAAACCGAGAGTATACCTTCTATTGAGCGAGAACTTCCCTCCGAGAAGATTAGAATATCGTCAGCGAAACAAAGATGAGTAAGATTCAGGGATTTGCACCGGGGGTGGTAGCCAAGTAGATGCTCTTTTGCAGCCTTATCAAGCATTAGAGATAGGATATTCATGCAAATTACAAAGAGGTACGGCGACAGGGAACAACCTTGCCTCAAGCCTCGTTGACTTTGGAAAAAACCGGCGAGCTCACCATTGACTTGGACAGAGAACGAAGCTGTCCCAACACACAGCTCTATCCAGTGAATAAATTCATCTGGGAGATTAATTGCTCTCAAAATGTTGAACATAAAAGGCCACTGAACCGAGTCAAAAGCCTTGGAAATATCAATCTTCATCGTGCATCGACTTGAAATAGAGTTTTTATGATAATCCTTGACTAACTCTGAGGCGAGGAGGAGATTCTCCATCATTAGTCTATCTTTTATGAAGGCCGACTGATTTGGAGCGATGAAAGGAGGAAGAATAGCCTTTAACCGATTGGCTAGAATCTTGGAAATGACTTTATACAACACGTTGCAACATGAAATAGGCCGATAATCCTTCATTTCTTTAACCTCAGACTTTTTAGGAATTAGAGCTAGGATAGTAGTATTTACTCCTTTAGGCAGGAAACCCTTTAGAAAGAACGATTGGATAGCCACAACAAAATCATTCCCCACAATAGACCAAGCTTGCTTAAAAAAATCAGAAGTATAACCGTCTGGACCTGGAGCTTTACTTCCCGGGATTTTAAATAGTGTCTGACGAACCTCTTCGGACGTAACTGTCCGCAATAAACCAGCCTGGTCACCAGTCGAACATCGATACTCCACAAGATCAGCTATCTCTTCAATAGTAAACTCCTCGAACTCACTTGGTTTATGCTGAAGAAACTCTTCGAAAAACCGCACAGCTTCGGTCTTAATTTCAGCTTGCGTTTTAGCAATAGAGCCATCATGGCACTTGATCTCCCGAATCGCATTGTGCGCTTGCCTGGATTTGATAGCATTATGAAAGAACTTATTATTCCCATCACCTACATGTAACCAATGCAATTTGGATTGCTGTTGCAGAAATCCCTCCTCAAGTTCCGAAACATGATCCCACTTTTTGTGAGCTAGAGTTTCCTCCTCCATTGAGGCAAGAGAAGGAGTCTCGAGATTAACCAACTGCTTCTCACATAGTGTCTTATGCGCGGCCTCCACTTGCTCGGATAAGTGACTTATATTTCGACGGCTTAACGAGCGAAGAATTGGCTTAAGACCTTTAAGCTTCTTTGAAAATCTATGCATAGCTGATGTAGAATGGTAAAGGACATCCGTACTGTCCCAATAATGTTGAACCGTAGGCAAAAAATCTGGTAATGTCGTAGTGATATTGGAGAATTTAAAAGGGGCTCTCGGCTTCAAGACAACAGTCCCCACATTGAAACGACATCGAAGATGATCCGAAAAACCTTCTGATTCAAACACACTATAAGCATCCCCAAACAGCCGCAGGAAATCCTGGTTCACCAACACACGATCAAGTTTTTTGCAAACTAACCCCTCCTCCCTCTTGTTAGACCAAGTGAACAGAGGACCTTGAGCACTCATGTCCGCTAAATGACAATGTTGGACAAGCTCTTGAAAATCTCTCATACCGCCTGTGACAGCCGGAGTAGTCTCATAATTTGAATGCTCTTCACCATCTAAAATCTCATTAAAATCCCCAACAATTAACCATGGCTTCTGACAAAACAATGGTGAATCATGGTGATTTTTAATATCCTCCCACAGCTCCTTTCTCTCTTCTGTACTGTTTGATGCATATACAAAAGAGATCATAAATTCTACCACAGCTCCTGGTAGAAGAATAGAACAAGTGATAAGTTGGCCACTCTTGAAAACAGGAGTAACCCTCACATCCTCCTTCCAAACAACCCAAATTCTTCCCAAACGATTAAACTCATAATTCGTCATAGAGGACCAGCCTCGAAACACTGACGAAGTGATTCGAGAGGCCTTATTTTCCTGGACACGTGTTTCAATTAAGCACCCAAACTGTAGTGATTCACTTCGCACGTTCCAGAAAAATCCAGACATTAATGGCGTTTCTTGGAGGTCCGTTTGCTCGAGATGCTAGGAGGGACCTCCTTGGCTTGTTGAGAATGGGACTCCGAAAGAGCCCTGCGTGAGGCCTTAGTTTGACGAGGTAAAGGCGCCCGAGATGTGGACAGCTCTACTTCAACAGACTTCAAGATACCGCTGGGAACCACTGTTACGGGCTGAACCAAATTATTATCTAGCTTCTCCAACTCTGCAACGTTTGCAGCTTCCTCTGTATCTTCTAGTACCGAGTAACGGGATGAGGATAAAAGATTCACCGAACTGGTTTGAGGAGGACTTCTACCTTTTTCAGAACTCTTGCATCCCTTCCTTGGAGATACCAGTGACCATCCTTCTTTATCAACAGAGATTGGGATAGTATTAGTTTCCATAGTCACTTGATCGACATTGATAGTGGGAATTGTTTCTACTGAGACAGGTACTAGAGGAACCAAAGGTTGTGGCTCACTTTCTGCAACTATCTCACCTTCCTCTACTTCCATCTCTGTAGCTATCATTGGGGAGACTTGTTTAGTCAAACACGAGTCAACAGAGTGCCCCCATTTACCGCAGCGAGAGCATCGTGGCGGTAGCCAAGGATAGAAAAACTCCACAGTTACCTCCTCTTTCTCATGTACCTTAAACCGAAATGTATTTGGTAATGCTTTAGTTAGATTAACCTCCACAAAAACCTTTGCTTCATCAAAGTTACTACAAAGCTCTGTGTCTGGATGAAGTCGAATAGGGTTGCCTATTGGACTGGTGAGGAAGCCAAGACCCGCCCAAGAATACATTGAGTTCAGAACATTCTTCACATTGTAGTGATCTCCGGCTGTGCATCTTCTGGTATGGGAGACCATTTCGCAAGAAGCATAGGCGACCCCGCTATGTTCCACATGCCTCTCCGCAGAACTCTCGCTCTAGTAGAGGCATCACGAATACGAAACTTAACCGAAGTAGTAGTATGCTCAAAGACATCAACTCGCACACTTTTATCTCCAAGAGGCCAAATCTTATTAACAATAAAGTGTATCTTAGCCACATGAGGCGCGGCAGAAGGAAAACGACCCACTATAAAATCCTCCCACAAAGGGACAGAGTCTTGAATCACAGATTCTGGAACTTTGATCAAAGGGACACCATCAATCATACTTATTTCGAAATCGTGTTTTTTAAGTGAAGGACGCGTATTCACCACCGCTGCATAAGATTGTTGTACTTTCGGAGAAGAAGAAGCCTCTCCCGTGGGGGAAACTGATGAAGCTGGCTCCGCCATGAGGGCTCACCGACGGTGGCCGCCGTAAGCTCTAAGACGTGAGAAAGAAACTTCAAAAACCTAAATCGCCTCTGCTATCGCCCTCTCTGCTGACGTGGCACTTTTGATCCAAATGATAAAAAACCGTTTAAATAAACAACCAAGTACATAATAGTTCAACCTCAAGCTGAAGAATAAGAATCAATAAAATACCTTGTCCGAGCAAATGGCTTCTCCTACTCAAGCTCAAGTTCCTCTGTGTAGCTTCAGCTTTACGCTTCTAAGAACATAGCTCTTGATCTCATCTTTTAAGGGTATTATTCTCTTGTTCCTGCAAATATAATACGTTTCATGCCAAAAATGGAAGTGAGAACATAGCTAAACAAAACAGAGCACAACAGAGTAAAAAAAAAAAATCTTACGGATTAATAAGTCTTGGAGTAGTAATGTTATTACTTTCAGTACAGCCAAACGTCCCAAGTACAATCCACAAGTACATAACTCCATCGAGAGTTGCCATAACTTTGGAGATTCCATGGATCACCACCATCCACAAAGAGTACATCCTTAACAAAATTAATTACAAAGAAAAAAGAGCAATTCATGAGATTTTCTCATGTTGAAAATTCAAGAGTATGTAAGAACATTCACAATAGTCCTAAATAAACAATGAATAAGAAAACAAATTGAGCTCTGTAACAGGTTTTACCATGGTCCCTTTCTCAATAACCACGTCAAAAGACTCGCTGTTAATTGGGAGATCTAGCATGTTAGCTTGCACCACTTTTATTTCTGAATATACCAAAGTGTTAGGTCAGGTAATAAACACGTCGAAAGTAAGATCCAATGATTTTAGACTTTCAAGGAGCAAAACAAAGCAGCAGAGACTAATAATGAAGCTGTCAATTTCATAAAGAATACAATAGTACTTGGTTACATTTACGCATATGCCTATGGGATATAGTCAACACACTATACCTTTGTAAGCTTTTGATAACAACCAGTTCTGCATCTTCCTACCGCAAAGAGAAGCTAAATTAATGCAGGTAATACCCAAAATCCCACCTTTATACAGCTCTTCACTCAAGAGAGAGTTCCCACATCCCAATCCCAATATTATCAAGAGGAAAACAAAGGTGAATTGACAATACTAGTTGTGAGGATCGAGGTTGTTCAAAGCAGAAGGATGACCGACATAATTTGTATCTGAATTATGAGTAGCAGATCTATTTTCCATAGCTGGACAAAACACTTGGGTTGATTTGAATCTCCTTATCACTATCAATTGGCATGGCATGTTTAAGAACACACTGTTTTTTCACTGAATGTCTGGGTTTTATTGATTCAAACAGTAAAGTGAAGAAGAAAAGATAGGCCTGCGCGTTTGGGTACCCGTTCGGGTTCGGGTCGGGTATTTCGGGTTTTCGGGTTTAGAGATATAGAACCTGTTCGAGTATTTCTAGATTTTGGGGTTGGATCGGGATTTTTGGGTTTGGATCGGGATTACCCAAAATTCTCAAAATTCAAAATTTAAGTATCCAACGAAAGCGAAAGCGAAAGATCAGGCACAAACGAAAGCACAACCTCAATGGCTTACATCAGGCACAAACGAAAGCGAAAGATCCAAAAGTGAAACAGCTCCATGACGCATCAAACGATAAGGATAAGCAGAGGATATGGTTGCTCCTCAACCTCACCGCAAGAGACTCTCAATCCGGTGAATTAGAAAAAACCGTACAACAAATCTTCTTTGTTTTTCTCACCGATCATGGCAGCAAATGAATACTATATTTATCAAATCAGCAGAGAAGACCAAGACCCACCAAGCAAATCAATCACACTTCTCAATAATCATCAAAATTCCTCTGTATCTCAAGCTGCTTCATTTTCACATCCCTCCTTCTCGTCACCTGCGTAGCTCTCTCTGTTGGTTACTCGTATTGGTCTCTTGGTTGCTTGTATTATGTTATTGGACAAACTCTCAATGGAGATACCAAAAGACGACCAAGAAGATACCAATGGACAAACTCTCAATCCTTCCTTTATGATCATAAAACGAAGAAGAAGATCTTTCTGGACCATAAGAATCCTTAAATCTAAGAGAAGAAAACGACATAAATCGAGTTGAGATGATATAAAAACCTAAACGACGAATATTTCCAGGCTCAGGAGCTATGTGAGGCCTCCAGTCACATATTGCGATGAATGATTCTCTGGAAGCTTTGAATATATTGACATCAATGAGTTTTAACAAAAGTCTAATACACAGTACATATATCGTGATCAGCGTTGTCATTTCAAGAATAAGAATGGAAAACACTATCTAAATTCTTATTGACTTGTAAATACCTACATCTACACGAGTATGTATCATCATCTCAGCCTTTTAGTAAATAGCAATTAGTCTTCTTGTTTCTTCACTTTGGCCTCGTCCAAAACTCCAACAAGGCATTTCTCAAGTAAGATATTGTAATTGACCCAAGCATAGTATTTGTTGAACAAGAGCGTACCGTTTCTTCCAATCACTTTCATCAGCATATCGACACCTCCGGGATGAAAATTCATACAAGGTGATATGTTGTACACACGACCTTTCAAAACTGTCCACATAGAATCTCATGATATGTGCTTCTTTACTACATCCATTGGAATAAGCCTCCTGTTTGACTCTCCCTTCAGTACTGCAAAACACATTGCCGCTTCATGTATATAACACATAAAAAATGTGGTCTAGGAAAAGACGATTAAAGAAAGATTTGCTTACCCGCAAGATCAGAATGTGTTCGTGTAATTTTCATCCAATCCATTTGGCTATAACCCTTTTCAAAGGGAAATTTGGTACGAGTGATAGGCTTTCTAGCTGGAGTTTTGAAAGTCTCAGATGATTCATTGGACGGCTTTTTTGAAGATGAAGAATCAATCACCGTGAAAGAAAAAGAACCTATTTTCTCTTCCTTTGGAGGAAGAGACTTATCTTTCCAAATATGACCATTGCTTGGTTGATCTAATCCATCGTCAAGGATAATACTTCCCACATTTGATGCAAGTTCTTTTGCCTCAAGAGCAACTTCACTATCTGGTCTCCCAACCTTTCAAGATGGAGCAAACAAAGAATCAAATCATAAATTCTAAAACTTTCATGTTTTTATAAACTGAAATCCTCAAGAAAATGGGTGGAAATTTACATTTGAGAATGTGAATTCATCATCTCTAGTAGTATCCATCTTGAGCTAAAACTGATCTTGGAGCAATAAATTTCAAAACAATTTGTAACCAATTTTTAGAACAATTTGTATTAGTTAAAAAAGAACTAACTAAGAGAAAGAAGACGAAGATCTAACCAGACTCATCATCTATTTTACTTCTCTGGTAACTTCACAAATCAAAGACAATAATTAGAGACAAAATAAAGTCTAAAAATGCCAAAGTTAATGACTTTAGGTCAAAATCTAATAGCTCAGAGAAAGTAAATAGCATAACCCTAAGAAGAACATATGTTAGGTTTTACAACCATCAAAGTCGTATCAGAGTACATGTTAGTGCTGAAAGACTCAAGATTTATGAGACAGATCCAAGTTTTGTCAAGAAAGTCTCACCTTTAGAAGCAATCAACAATGGCTTCTGGAGCTCTAGAGTAACGATGTGTTTGTAGATGACTTCTCAAGGAAGACGGCGCATCTTAGACTTGCTTGAGGCGTTGAGAGAAGCAGATGGAGGAAGATAGAGATTTCATCAGAAATCTCGGATTTAGGTAGAGGATGCTTGGCTCGAGCTCTAGTGATGTTTAGAGATCGACGACTCGAGCTCTAGTGGTGTTTAGAGATCGACGACAAGGACGTCGGAGAGATTCTCACCGGAAAAGGCTGAGATTCCGGCAGAGTGGCATGGGATTCCTAATACAGAGAACTCCACAAATCAATCACAAGAACTCAAATACTTCAATATAAATAATAATCAATCGATGTTCATAAAACACGGAAAGATTACTCAATGGCTCTCAAGAAGAGAGAAACCCAGCAATCTCAGAGTTCAATTACAGAGAAGAAGAGTTCTAAAAAAGATCAAAATGCGATGATAATCAAAAATGAGCTAAACAATGCTTTATAAACTCGCCATACTCGCTAGATTGTGTTTCCAACGGCCAAGGAATCTTCTAATCTCTGCCATCCACGTGTTGATTGTGATTTCATACTTGACTATGCACGTGTGAAGTCGCACGTGTGGGTGGTTCTGCTATTATCTGTATCAAATCTTCCCCTTCTGCAGAACCTTGTCCACAAGGTTGATTAAGCTGGAAAAGCAGGGAATTTCTTCTGAATATCAAATAGAAATTCCCAAGTAGCTTCCTCAATGGGTTCATTCAACCATTTGTTCAATACCTTGGTCACAACCTTGCCTTGGCGATTCACCATCTTGCGTTCCAAAATCTTCTCTTGTTCTTTTTCAAATACATCAGGCAACACGGAAGGAAGTTGAGAAGCAATAGGGACATTACCAACCAACACCTTCAACAGAGAAACATGGAAAACTGGATGACTGTGAGTTCCTCGAGGGAGTGCCAATTTGTAAGCGGCTTCACCAATTTTATCCACAATCTTGTAAGGGCTATAGAACTTGGGAGCAAGTTTCTGATTAGCTCGGAGTACGACAGAGTTTTGACGACAGGGTTGAAGCTTCAAGTATGCATGATCAGCTATCACAAAATCTCTCTCAGTGCGTGACTGGTCAGCAAACTGTTTCATCATGTGCTATGCTCGCATCAAGTGGAACTTCAGAAGTAAGATCATGTTTTCACGCTCTTCCAAAGAATGAGCCACAACAGCAACTTTAAATTCATTAGGTAGGTATGGAAGATGTACTAGTGGAGCTTGACCAAACACAACATCATAGGGTGTCATGCGGGTTGCAGTGTGATAATTTGTATTGTACCAAAACTCAGCAAGAGATGACCACCTACACCTGAGCAATGCAGCCATTTTAGAATCGAGTTGCAAAGCGTAATGTCACTGGGAACAACAATCTTACTTTTCCTCCTTAAGATGTGTTGAGATCAAGAATAGTGCTTCTTATAGTCAGATTTAGTTTGTAAAGCTGCAATAATGGTTTGTAAAGCTGGATCATTGGCATATGCTGCCTGAATATCTTTCAAGAAGTTGCATTCAACCACAATTATTGGTATATGTAAAACTTCAAAGCCCTCTACTCGAGACAAAGCGTCTGCCACTAAATTTTCTTTGCCTTGCTTGTATTGGATCTCATAATCAAACTCGAGTAGTTTGGGAAGCCATTGCTGTTAAATTGGAGTGTTAAGACGTTTTTCCAACAAGTATTTCAAACTTCTCTGATCCGTTTTGATGATAAAGTGAGTAGGTAACAAGTAGTGTCTCCATTTCTGGACAGCAAAAATAACAGCGAGAAGCTCTTTTTCATAAATAGAGAGGTGAAGTTGCTTGCCTTTCAAGTGAAGACTAATGTAGGATAAGGGATGACCATCTTGCATCAATACTACGCCAATTCCATTTCCTCAAGCATCTGTCTCCACAACAAAAAATTTATCAAATAAAGGCAAAACCAACACTGGAGCTTGACATAAAGCAGTTTTAAGGTTATCAAATGCTTCTTGTGCGGTAGAAACCCAAAGAAAGGCATCAGTCTTAGTCAAAGTGATAAGTCTGTATTTCATCACTTTTTTAGCATGCATTCATCATCTTTTCAGCATCATTCACTTGTTGATTCGCATCATATTGATCCCTTTCTGCATGTTTTACATACTTAGGTAGGTTTTATGCATATCATGCATATCTTGCATACATTGTGCATATTTGGAGTGTTTCAGGTACTTAGGAGACATGCAGAGCGAAACAGCGGAACAAGCGTTACTCGACATACATACGAACGAGTGGGACGATCGAGTGAGAAGCAAGGATGCGTTGCAGGAACATACTTCACTCGATGGACATGATCGAATAGGATGATCGAGTAGGCAGCAGAGATACATTGCAAATACATCGACTATCGAGTGAGCAGCAGACGCATACGATCGAGTGAGCAGCAGAAGGGACGCGAAGCAGAACCACCTATCACTCGATGCACACACTCGAGTGACATGGTCTAGCAAAGCAAACAAGTAGCTAATGATTTCACAGATCACTCGACACGTGCACTCGAGATACACGGTCGTTTGTATGAAATGATGCAGAGAAGAAATTAAGTGTTACTCGACACGCTCACTCGACCGACAGGGCCATTACAACTTTTAAACCGCTTTTACGTTGTCGTTTAATGTTTTAAGGTTTTCCCAAACATTGTTATAAATAGGTCTCATTTGGTTTGCCCAAGGGATCGAGTTTTTATTATGTTTTTGTTGTTAGCCACCAAACAATCCAGAAAATTGTAATTCATATTTCTTTAGAGTTATTGAGATTTTGCAACTAGTTCTTAAATCATTGTTGTTACTCTTCCTATTATCCTTATTATTATGCATGTTTTGAACGATTCGTGTTTCATGATGTTTAACATGATTTCTGCGTCAGAGTAATGTTAGGGTTCTTGAGGATGGGATAGATTAGGTGGAGGATGATAGTTTGCTAGAGTGTTTATGTTAGATTCGTTTTGTTTTCCTTCTGGACTAGAGTTTTATTAGCTAGTTCTTCTCTGATCAATTGGAACTGGGTCATAGACATTTCATACCCGAAAGGTATATGATGAAATGTCTGAACCAACTAGTGCTAGAGATTTACATGCTTAGCCCAAGAGATTGGTTGTCTAAGATGTTTATTGACATTAATGAGCTGTTTCTTTATGCATGTTTACTACATGTTTCATCAATGAGAATTGAGATTAGGAAGTGTTGTAAACTTGATAGTTTCTGCCAAGAGATTGGATTGACTAGTATTAGAATTTCATTGTCTAGGGATTAGAATGTTTGCAGTTTGATAAACACTCGAAGTAGATAGCATACTCCACCTACATCAATAACCTCATCCTCGGGATCTTCTATCCATTTGTGCTTTCTGTTTAATTCTCTTGTTATTTACTTGTTCTACTTTGTTTTCTTGCCAGTATCAATAATCGTTACGTTTTAGCTTATGCATGGTAGTCTATGTTTTACAGCCTTACATTTATCGCATGTTTAACATGTTCGCTTAGGATCACTGAAAACCAAAAATCATTTATGCTTGCTTGACTTAATCATTTCTGATATATCTTGATTGCTAGCATCACACCTGATTGGATTGATACCTATTGTACTGCAATGACATGATAGTACTCTAGGGTAATTGATAGAAAAATCCTAGTATCAATTTGGCGCCGCTGCCATTTGGGTGTTTGTTTGTTACATTTGAGATTTCAGACTTGCTAAGATCAAGTTTTTACTCAACATTCACTACAGTTACTCACTCTGTTCCTTCTGTTTGTCTATTGATTCAGGTACAACTCTTGCTCAACTGCTCCTACTCGACTGACACACTCAACCGATAAGAGAGATAAGCTGATTTGAGTTGTATGCACACACGGTCGCAAGGCACAGAGAACTTGTTCCAGCCCTCTGACCATATTGATCGCTTGGCACCTGCATCACGACAGCAACGCAACAGAGTTACACCACCCAAGTGGAGATGGAAAACATTCAACCACCACCCCCACCACGGGCACCTACACGGATTGGAGCTGGTGATGCTCCACGCAACCATACCCATCGTCAGGATATAGTACCTCCAGCCGTGCCGAACAATAACTTTGAGATCAAGAGTTGTCAGATCTCCATGGTCCAACAGAATAAATTTCATGGTCTGCCTATGGAAGACCCCCTGGATCACCTTGATGAGTTTGATCGTCTCTGCAGTCTCACCAAGATCAATGGGGTCAGTTAGGACGGTTTCAAGCTACGTCTCTTTCCATTCTCTCTGGGTGACAAAGCTCATCAATGGGAAAAAACTCTTCCTCTAGGATCTATCACTTCCTGGGATCAATGCAAGCAGTCGTTTCTTGCCAAGTTTTTTCTAACTCTAGAACTGCACGTCTGCGCAATCAGATCTCTGGGTTCACTCAGAAGAATGGAGAAACGCTTTGTGTAGCCTGGGAACGCTTCAAAAGTTATCAGTCTTAGTGCCCCCACCATGGCTTCACCAAGGAGTCTCTCCTCAGTACTCTTTACCGGGGTGTTCTCCCAAAGATCCGGATGTTGCTTGACACTGCCAGCAATGGCAACTTTCTGAACAAGGACGTCGACGAAGGTTGGGAGCTTGTTGAGAACCTATCCCAATCTGATGGCAACTACAATGAAGATTATGATAGAACCATCAGGGCAAGCACAGATCTTGATGAGAAGTACAAGAAGGAGATGAAAGCTGTGAATGATAAGTTGGACAAGCTATTGATGAGCCAGCAGAGGAACATCCATTTCGTCTCTGAAGACGACCCTTTCCAGATTCTGAATGGGGAGGGAGAACAATCTGAGGAGATAAGTTATGTCCAGAACCAAGGTGGATACAATAAGGGATACAATCCTTATAAGCAGAATCCCAATCTGTCTTATAGGAACACCAATGTTGCAAATCCCCAGGATCAGGTCTATCCACCTCCACAACAGCAGCAGCAAGGGAAAAACAAACCATTTGTGCCCTACAACCAAGGTTATGTGCCCAAACAACAATTTCAGCAAGGTTACCAACCTCCAGCAGGACCACTACCAGGATTCCAACCTCAACACGCTCCGCCTCCTCAGCCGCAGACCATGACATGAAAAACATGCTTCAGCAACTCCTACAGGGACAAGCAAGTGGCTCCATGGACAATGCTAAGAATTTTGCTGAGCTGACTCAGAGATTGGACTGCTCATACAATGATCTGAACATGAAGATTGAGACTTTGAATTCCAAGATCAAGTATATGGAGGGCAAAACTGCTTCTACTTCTGCCCCAAAACCTGGCAACCTCCCAGAAAAAGCTGTTCAGAATCCTAAGGAGTTTGCTCACGCCATCACGCTGAGGAGCGGTAAAAACTTGCCTCCCAGACAAGGACCGTTGTAGTCACTGAGGACAGTGAAGACTTGGAAGGGGAGGATGTATTTCAGAATGAAGATCCGGTTGTTCCTTTGGAAGAATCAGAAGTCGTACCTGAAGAAGCTCCTCAACCTGCTGAGAAACATGCTGAAACACCTACAGCAGATAAGCCTGCGAGATACGTTCCCCCACCATACAAACCACCTCTACCATTTCCATGACGATTCAAAAAGCAGCAAGCTGAGAAGTATAAGGCTTTATTTGAAAAGCAAGTGAGAGAGATTGAGTTGAGAATGCCATTGCTGGATGCATTCGCACTTGTCCCTCCTTATCAGAAGTTCCTCAAAGATTTGGTTATGGAGAGAACAAAAGAAGTCCAGGGCATGGTGATATTGAGTCATGAATGCAGTGCCATTATCCAGAAGAAGATCACTCACTTGAAGCTTAAGGATCCTGGATCCTTCACTCTACCCTGCTCACTAGGCCCCCTATCTTTCAGCAGATGCCTATGTGATCTTGGATCTTCTGTCAGTCTGATGCCATTGTCTGTGGCTAAGCGTTTAGGATTCACAAGATACAAGGCATGCAACATATCTCTCATTCTAGCTGACAGATCAGTGAGGCTCCCACATGGACTCTTGGAAGACCTGCCAATAAGAATTGGTGTTGTTGAAGTTCCCACAGATTTTGTTGTCTTGGAAATGGATGAAGAGCCTAAAGATCCCCTGATTCTTGAAAGACCATTCCTAGCCACTGCTGGAGCTATCATTGATGTTAAGAAAGGCAAAATTGACTTATGCTTGGGAGAAGACTTCAATATGACATTTGACATCAAGGAGTCTGTGAAGAAACCAACAATCAATGGCAAGGTGTTCTGGATAGAGGAGATGGATCAGCTAGCTGATGAACTTTTAGAAAAACTTGCTGAGGAGGATCATCTCAAGACAGCCTTGACAAAGAGTGGATCAGATGGATTTTTTCATGCTGAGACAAAAGTCTTCGATTTGAAGAATTGGATCAGTCTGTCAAGGAGGTATACACAGTAGAGGAGGAAGTCAGTAGCAGCTCGATCACTCACCCTGCTGTTGACCCTGTCAATGCGGCTGATGATGACTGGTCAGAGTTAAAAGCTCCCAAGGTTGAGCTCAAACCGCTACCCTCAGGATTGAGGTATGTATTCCTTGGATCCGACTCCACTTATCCTGTCATTGTTAATGCTAGATTGAGTAGTGAGGAATTAGAGTTGTTGGTCACTGAGCTTAGAAAATATAGAAGGGCCATAGGTTATTTCTTAGATGATATCAAGGGGATCTCACCTAGTCTATGCATGCATAGGATTAATCTGGAAAATGAATCATACTCTAGTATTGAACCTCAAAGGAGATTGAATCATAACCTTAAGGAAGTTGTTAAAAAAGAAATTCTTAAACTGTTGAATGCTGGAGTTATCTATCCTATCTCTGATAGTACTTGGGTATCCCCAGTACATTGTGTACCTAAGAAAGGGGGAATTACAGTGATAAAAAATGAAAAAAGATGAATTGATCCCCATTAGGACTATCACTGGCCATAGGATGTGCATTGATTACAGAAAACAGAATGCTGCATCTAGGAAAAATCATTTTCCTCTTCCTTTCATTGATCAAATGTTAGAACGATTAGCCAATCATCCCTACTACTGTTTCCTTGATGGGTATAGCGGATTTTTCCAAATCCCTATCCACCCAAATGATCAGGAAAAGACTACTTTCACTTGTCCCTATGGCACATTTGCCTACAGACGCATGCCTTTTGGTTTGTGTAATGCACCTGCAACATTTCAGAGGTGTATGACCTCTATATTCTCGGATTTGATAGAGGAGATGGTGGAGGTATTGATGGATGATTTTTCCGTGTATGGCTCCTGCTTCTCCTCATGTTTGTTGAATCTCTGCAGGGTATTAGCAAGATGTGAGGAGACAAGCCTAGTGCTCAACTGGGAGAAGTGCCACTTCATGGTGAACGAAGGGATAGTGTTGGGACACAAAGTATCAGAGAAGGGGATTGAGGTTGATAAGGCAAAGATTGAGGTCATGGTACAGTTGCAGCCTCCCAAGTCAGTCAAGGATATAAGGAGTTTCCTTGGACATGCTGGGTTTTACAGAAAATTCATCAAGGACTTCTCAAAAATTGCAAAACCCCTTACAAGACTGCTGTGCAAGGAGGTCGAGTTTGTTGTTGATGAGAGCTGTCTGGAAGCTTTCAACAAGATCAAGGAAGCATTAGTCTCAGCACCAATAGTCCAAGCTCCAGACTGGGATCATCCTTTTGAGATAATGTGTGATGCCACAGATTATGCAGTAGGGGCTGTGTTGGGGCAGCGAATAGAGAAGAAGTTTCATGTCATCTACTATGCGAGCAGATTTCTTGATGAGACACAAGGGAGGTATGCAACAACAGAGAAAGAGCTCTTGGCTGTAGTCTTTGCGTTTGAGAAATTCAGAAGTTACTTGGTGGGATCAAAAGTGGTAGTCTACACAGACCATGCTGCGCTTAGACATATATACTCCAAGAAGGATACCTAACCGAGACTGCGGAGATGGATACTTCTACTCCAGGAGTTTGATATAGAGATTGTTGACAAGAAGGGGATAGAGAACGGCATTGCTGATCACCTATCTAGAATGAGAATAGAAGATCCAGTCCCTATCGATGACTCTATGCCTGGAGAACATCTTATGGTCGTTGAGATATGCAAGAAGATGCATTAAACAGGAATGGCTATGAAGGAGCTTCAAATGTGTAGTAGTCAATTTAGAGAGTATGCCCTGGTATGCGGATGTGGTGAACTACAAGGTCTGTGGAGAGATTCCTGCAGACATGTATCCTTATAGGAAAAAGAAGTTTTTCAGAGATGTCAACCACTACTTCTGGGATGAACCTTACTTGTACAAGAGAGGTTCAAATGGGCTGTTTCGGAGATGCATAGCAGAAGGAGAAGTGCAGGGAGTGCTTGAGCACTGTCATGGATCCGCATATGGAGGACACTTCGCTACATTCAAGACAGTTCAGAAGGTTCTACAAGCAGGCCTTTGGTGGCCAACGTTGTTCAAGGATACAAACAGTTACATCACCAAGTATGACGCTTGTCACAGAATGGGTAACATCAATAGAAGGAATGAGATGCCGCAGAACCCGATTTTGGAAGTGGAAATTTTTGATGTTTGGGGAATTGATTTCATGGGACTGTTCAACCCTCTATCAAATGGCAATGCCTACATTCTGGTTGCAGTTGATTATGTCTCAAAATGGGTTGTAGCCATTGTAAGTCCTACCAACGATCACAAGGTTGTTCTCAAACTGTTCAAGAGCATCATTTTTCCTAGGTATGGAGTACCGAGAGCAGTGATCAGTGATGGTGGTACACATTTCATCAACCAGGTTTTTGATAGCATGTTGAAGAAGTATGGTGTGAAGCATAAAGTGTCTACAGCCTACCATCCCCAGACATGTGGACAAGTTGAGGTCTCCAACAAGAAGATAAAAGGAATCTTGTCAAGAGTTGTTGGGGCTTCGAAGAAAGACTGGTCTACCAAGTTAGATGATACTCTATGGGCGTATAGAAGAGCTTTCAAGACACCAATAGGAAGGACGCCTTTTCAGTTGGTGTATGGTAAAGCATGTCATCTCCCTGTGGAGATTGAGTATAAGGCGCTTTGGGCTATCAAGCTTCTGAACTTGATGCAGCCCAGGCAAAGAGAGTTCTTGACATCCATGAACTTGAGGAAATCAGACTTGATGCTTTTGAAAGTTCAAAAATCTACAAGGAGAGAACCAAAGCTTTCCATGACAAGAGGATTGTTGTTAAGGAGCTTAAGGCTGGAGATCACGTCTTGCTGTTCAATTCCAGACTTAAGCTGTTTCCTGGAAAGCTCAAGTCTAGATAGTTTGTACCATTTGAAATCAAAGATGTTTTGCCATTTGGTGCGATCACTCTCCTGAACAAGGATGGCAGCGAGTTCACTGTGAACGGTCAACGTGTCAAGCGTTACCTAGCTGATCAAGAGACACCAGAGGGGTCCTCCATACCTCTCTATGAGCCTCCCAGAGCCTAAAGGGCATAAACAGTCAAGCTTAGTGACTTTAAACAAGCTCACTTGGGAGGAAATCTCAAAGGTATCTCTGTACATATTGCTTAGGATTTTTGTGTTTTTGATTTTTGTTTTTGGTTTTTGTGTTGTTCAGGACTTCAAAGATATAAGTGAGCAGGAGATTCAAAGATATATTCGAACAAGGTTCAGTGAGATGGTGGGATAACTTATGTTTTGAAAAAAAAAAAAAAAAAAAAAAAAAATTCAAAACCCTCTTATCCTCACCCACTCGATCTTATCCTCACCCACTCGATCTTATCCTCTCTCTATCTCTCTCACTATCTTATCCTCTCTCTATCTTTCTCACTCGATCTCCTTCACCACTTGTCACATTTTTCTCTCATCTCTCTCTCACTCGACCCTATCCTGTCACCATCCACTCGACCGGCTCCTTCGACCTTGCGACCCTCACTCGACGTGAGTTACTCGACCGACACGTACTCGGCTTCCACTCGGCGGTAGCACATCTCTCTCACTCGACGGGGAAGATACTCAACCGAAAGCTGCCTTCCTCGATGACTGAAGCTCACTCGGTCATCACCTGAAGGCCAGCCGAAATTCACTCAACATTCACTCGACCGACGGCTCCTCAAGAACCACTCGTGCAAGCTTTTCTCGTTCACTCGAACGTAGGAGTCCTCACCGCATCCTTGACTGTCCGAAACTCTACTCGGCAGTTCAACTACCCACTCGCCTGTCGCCTATACCTCACTCGATAGGGGCTGCCCGTACAAGCACTCTACTCGATCCGCAACGTCTCCATACTAGGCGGATACTCGATTCGCGTCTGCAGCAAGCTCACAGTTGGAGTATCACTCGACCATCCGCTCCTCACCATCGTCTCTGCATCACCGCTTACTCGACGTGCATACCCCAGCCGGATACTCACTCGACCAACAAGTGTGAAAGTGATTTGCTAAGTGTTTGTTTCACAACTCATCTCTTTTACATTTGCTCATTTTTCTTGATTTTTGGGACAGTAACAAGCTAATTTTTAGCTTTGAGTTTCAACTGTTTCAGTTTCACAATGTCAAGAGATTTGTTGCATGAAATGCGTGAAAAGTATGGTTGTAAACCAACAGAGCGTGCATCTCCTTATTCTATGTCTAAGGTTTATATGGAGAAGAAGAAAGCTGCATATCAGAGAGCGTCTGGTGTTGGTCCATCTCAAGCAAGAGGTAGAGCCAGTAAGTCCTCGGGTATGAAACCAATGGAGCTGTAGGATGATGACAGTGATTATGAGCTTGAAGAGCATCCACCTGTCCCAGCTCGCAAGTCAGTGCAGAAGAAGAAGGCATATAAGTGGTTAGCCCCGGGAGAGTATTAAAAGTTGTTTCAGCAGCATGAGTTTCAGGGCACGAGGTATCCTTACCAGCAGACGATGGATGAGCTGGCTATCTCTGATGATGTCGAGTATATGTTCGAGCATTGTCATCTCAGCACCCTCATGACTAGTCCGCGAAACGCATATCGAGAGGAGACAATTCAGTTCCTCTGTACGCTTGCCATACATCTTTATGAGGATGATCCGGACATAGAGTCAGATGGAGGATTGGGATACATCACCTTCACTATCCATGATCATGAGTATGTCATGACCATCAGAGAGCTGGAAGGTTTGTCTGGATTCCCTAATGGAACAGGGACTGGGCAAAGGATTGATAGGGATGAATTGTCGGCTCTTTGGGAAACGATTGGGAATGATAAGAAGTTCGCTTCATCTAGGACCAAGAGCAACCACATCAGAATTCCAGTTATCCGCTACTTCCATCGATCAATTGCAAACGTGTTCTTCGCGAGGGAGACAACAGGGACACTGATCAACGGGGAACTGAAGATGATTGATCTTGCACTCAAAGATATCTTGTTAACAGCAGTAGATGGGACACTACTGTGAGGTGATACGACTGATACATCCCCCTCGTTCACTCTGTTGCACCAGCTACTCAGTTACAGAACTTGGGTAGTGAAGCTGAGCAGCTACAGAACTCAAGGAGTTATGTGTATGGGAGGGTTTGGTGACAGTCATCTTGGAAGCTTGTAGCGTCCTGCTGAGTTCAGAGCCTATTGCACCGAGATTCATCGACATTCAGAATTTGAGGCAAGCTCAATGGTTGCACTGGGAGAAACGCAACGGGTTATATATGTACTACTTCACTCACCCTATACATGGTGACCTGCGGTTTTTGCTTCCTTGCATTGCCTTCACGAGGATACTCGAAGGAAGCAACATTGAGTTTACCCCTCCTGCAGAGGCTCTCTACACGACAGATGGTGAGGAAACGATGGAGGTATCTGAGAAAGAGGATGATGAGATGGAAGAAGATTCAGATGAGTATAGACCAGAGAGGTACCACTTCAAGGACTACACAGCGCCTAGACAAGGCAAGAGTTTGGTGGAGGCTCACAAGCGTATCAGTACACTTCAGAAGTGGAACATGTTGCAAGACAAGGCAATAAAATCTATGAAGTCAAAGATGAAGAGCTTCATGAGTAAGTTTAGCTGCGCCTCCACCACCACAGCATTTGCAGACACTACTCCGCAGGATGCTAGACCAGTTCAGCGCCGTTTGTCCACGAGTGATGTCCCAGCACGCTATAGAACTCCTTCTCCATCACGTCATTCCGCTTATGAGTATAGAGAGCATAATGTTTCTTCTTCTCCTTTGAGACAGTCCTCTCCTGAGCTTAGGGATAGCAAGAAGAAGAAGAAAAGGAAAAAGAAGAAGGCAGCGAGACGGAAGGCAAAAGCTAGTTCATCACACTTGTCAGGCGAGCATCATGTTGAGGATCTGACCATGGCTCAAGCTGAGGATCACATTGAGGACCTGACTGTTGATCTAGGTGCGTATCATTTCCAAGACCTCACTGCGGATCCTGTCGAGCAAAACGTTGAGCATCCTACAGAGGCTCCTCCTGTGCAGCCTGCACCAGGTGCTTATACAAGCGAGTCCATGACTCAATACCTGGACTGCTATTTTCAGTAATGTACCACTCCAAACCTTCATCTGTATATACCATTGCATTTTCATACTTTTTTTTGTTTGATTCTCAAACCAACTCTCAAATTTTAATTACACAAGAGACTGTGTAATTTAAGTTTGGGGGAGGGTTTGGGATGACATTTGATGTTGTGTTCTCTTTTCTTATTTTGAATTTTTAGCATATAATTTGCATTCATATATGTGCATTGAAAACCCCTAAAAATTTGAAAAATTTTCAGAAAAAATCTTTAAAAACATAGTGATCATGTAGCTTGCATTTGCATATTAGGATTGAGTCTAGATTGTTTCATGTAGGACTGTTGCATTAGCATAGGGGGCGATGATGAGTTACACCTTGTTGATTTGCTATGATTCACTAGTTGAGATCAATGCCCTGGTTGTTAGCTTTTTGATGCATGATGATTGAACTTGAAGTAAGTCTGAAACAAACTTGGAATTCATGAAGAGCATTCTTGAACTTGGTTGATACATGTTGTAATATGATCTCATTCCTTACCCTATAAGAACTTAATCTTGATTTGCAAATATCTGGTTGTGTTTTGCTTGCATGCTCATGGTCACCATATACAAATTTGGATCATCTTCCTCCTTTCACCACTCTTGTTGATCCAAGTACCTGATCTTTCTTTTGATCAGTTTGCCACACCCACATCCTATCCTTTTCTTTCAAGCCAATTGATAATTTTTGAGTGGTAGGTCTTTTACCGGATTATGCTTGGGGAGAACGTGTTAGATAAGAGCCGACAAGATTAAAATCTTGAGTAGTTCTGATTTTCACTTTCAAATCAGATAGTACTAGGTCTGGATTCTTACTTGGGTTTGGGATTGGAATGATTGTGGAAAGAAAGAAGAGATACAGAAAAAGTTGTGTCCTTAGGAGAAGAATGTTTTCTAGAAGTTTATACTCTAGTGATTAATTTTTGTGGGGTTAGCATGATATACAGAGAATGGTTCTGGGATGTTAAGAAAGAGAAAAAGTTTTGATGTCTTATAACGTAAGAAGAAAACAGAACCATAGTAAAGAAGAAACCCCCTATCCACTAGTATTGATAAGAAACTTCTCCTAAGGCAAAAAGAAAAAAAATGGGATTGATGTTGAAGGGTACACATAGGGATCATTCGGGTTTAGATGATTAGGAGTAAGCACTTGGGAACCATTGGGTAATCAAGGTTTTATTCCTGTATGCATTTGTTGGTCCTTACCTTTAGCATTCTCCCCAAAGCTCAATCTATTCATTGAGAGATCCTTGTCCTAAAATTGTTTAAACCCTCTTGATTCTCAAAACCTTTTTCTGCCTAGCCAAGTGAGTTTGTTAAGCCTTGCACAACCAGATTCATATACTTGAGTAATGAATGTTAAAAGGAATGAATGATTTGAATGCATGTGTAGATCAAGGGATAGAATCAGTTTCAGATTTGATGAGTTTGTCTAAAGTCTTTAAGTAAAGTTCTCTCAGCATGCATCAAAGACTTAGCATCCAGGACATTGATTTTAACTGCTCTATCTTGCAAGTTACAGGTTTTGAGACCCCATTTTCAAACCTCTCTTCCACTTTGTATCTTTTTGCTTTGCTTGAGGGCAAGCAAAGACTAAGTTTGGGGGAGTTGATAAGTCTGTATTTCATCACTTTTTGAGCATGCATTCATCATCTTTTCAGCATCATTCACTTGTTGATTCGCATCATATTGATCCCTTTCTGCATGTTTTACATACTTAGGTAGGTTTTATGCATATCTTGCATACATTGTGCATATTTGGAGTGTTTCAGGTGCTTAGGAGACATGCAGAGCGAAGCCGAGGAACAAGCGTTACTCGACATGCATACGATCGAGTGGGACGATAGAGTGAGAAGCAACGATGCGTGGCAGGAACATACTTCACTCGATGGACACGATCGAGTAGGATGATCGAGTAGGCAGCAGAGATATATTGCAAATACATCGACGATCGAGTGAGCAGCAGACGCATACGATAGAGTGAGCAGCATAAGAGACGTGAAGCACCCACCTGTCACTCGATCCACACACCCGAGTGACATGATCGAGCAAAGCAAAGAAGTAGCTGATGATTTCACAGATCACTCAACACGTTCACTCGAGATACACGGTCGAGTATGAAATGATGCAGAGAAGAAATTAAGTGTTACTCGACACGGTCACTCGACCGACAGGGCCATTACAACTTTTAAACCGATTTAACGTTGTCGTTTTATGTTTTAAGGTTTTCCCAAACATTGTTATAAATATGTCTCATTTGGTTTGCCCAAGGGATCGAGTTGATTTTTATTAGGTTTTTGTTGTTAGCCACCAAACGATCCTGAGAATTGTAATCGCGATTTCTTTTGAGTATTTGATATTTTGCAGTTAGTTCTTAAATCATTGTTGTTACTCTTCCTATCGTCCTGATTATTATGCATGTTTTGAAAGATTCGTGTTTCATGATGTTTAACATGATTTCTGCGTCTGAGTAGTGTTAGGGTTCTTGAGGATGGGATAGATTAGGTGGAGGATGTTAGTTTGCTAGAGTGTTTATGTTAGATTCGTTTTGTTTCCCTTCTGGACTAGAGTTTTATTAGCTAGTTATTCTCTGATCAATTGGAACTGGGTCATAGACATTTCATACCCGAAAGGTATATGATGAAATGTCTGAACCAACTAGTGCCAGAGATTTACATGCTTAGCCCAAGAGATTGGTTGTCTAAGATGTTTATTGACATTAATGAGCTGTTTCTTTATGCCTGTTTACTACATGTTTCATCAATGAGAATTGAGATTAGTAAGTGTTGTAAACTTGATAGTTTCTGCCAAGAGATTGGATTGACTAGTGTTAGAAGTTCATTGTCTAGGGATTAGAATGTTTTCAGTTTGATAAACACTCGAAGTAGATTAGCATACTCCACTTACATCAATAACCTCATCCTCGGGATCTTCTATCCATTTGTGCTTTCTGTTTAATTCTCTTGTTATTTACTTGGTCTGCTTTGTTTTCTTGCCAGTATCAATAATCGTTACGTTTTAGTTTATGCATGGTAGTCTATGTTTTACAGCCTTACATTTATCGCATGTCTAACATGTTCGCTTAGGATCACTGAAAACCAAAAATCATTTATACTTGCTTGACTTAATCATTTCTGATATATCTTGATTGCTAGCATCACACCTGATCGGATTGATACCTATTGTACTACAATGACATGATAGTACTCTAGGGAAATTGATAGAAAAATCCTAGTATCACAAAGCATGCAGGGGCTTGCAATAACTCCAAAATGCTTGACAAAACGCCTGTAATAACCAGCAAGACCCAGAAAACCCCTCAATTGTTTAAGATTCTTGGGTGTTGGCCATTAAGCAACTGCCTTAACCTTGGCAGGATCTGTTGAAACTCCCTCAGCACTGATAAAAGTGTCCCAAGTATTCCACCCTTGTAACTGCAAATGCACACTTACTTATCTTAGCAAATAGACTCTTAGTCTTCATTACTTCAAAAACCAGTTGAAGATGCTTCACATGCTCCTCTAGTGAGCTACTGTATCTGAGAAGGTCATCAAAATATATCAGAACAAATTTCCTCAAAAGGCTTTGAAAACTGAATTCATCAAGCTTTGAAATGTTGCTGGTGCGTTGGTGAGGCCAAAAGGCATGACTAAATATTCATAGTGTCCATTATGAGTTTTAAAAGCTGTTTTGGAAACATTCTTGTCTTGCATTCTAACTTGATGATAACCAGCCCTCAAATCTATTTTAGAAAAGATTGATATCCTCCTAGTTCATCCAACAAATCTTCCATTAAAGGAATAGAGAATTTATCATTCACTGTGATGCTATTAAACTCCCTGTAATCCACGTATAAACGCCAAGTACCATCCTTCTTTTTGACAAGCACCAAATGAGAGGCATAAGGGCTAGAGCTAGGTTGAATAGTACTAGCAATGAGCATTCCATCCACTATAGTATTAATCTCATTCTTCTGGTGCATAACATATCTATAAGGCCTTTGATTCACTGGATGTGCACCTTCCAGCAATAAGTTCTTATGATCATGGTTTTGTCTAAATGGAGATAACCCTTTTAGCTCTGCAAAAACCTCAGGAAAGGTTGGTAACAGATCCCCAACCATAGGTGGAGTCTCTGTAAGTACTACCATAGCATTGATTTGAACCGAGTCATTCACTTCTTCTTCCTTAACTATATTCACACATATCATAGAGACCTTTACTTCTTCCTCATCCAGCTTCTTAAGGCGTTGTGCTTTCACATCTCTAATTGACCCATTTTGAATGCCATTTAGTAAAACTCGCTTATTCTGCAACATAAAACTCATCGCTTGTTTCTTGAACTCCCAAGAAATCCTGCCTAATGTTTCAAGCCATTGAACCCCTAGTACCATGTCATACCCTTGTAATGGAATCAACAACACATCAGACTGATAAAATGTAGTGCGGAGCCTCCATTGAAAACCCTCTACTGTACCATGTACTCCCAATTTCCGGCCATCTGCAACTGATACTCTTGCTAAACCAGAAACCTTTATATATGCATAACTCAAGTAAAATAATTTTTACTAAAATTGGCCTTCAAATATATAGCTATTTCGAAATTTTAAACCATTAAAATCTTAAACTTGTGCTACCGAATGTCAAAAGAATGTAATCAAAAATATTGATTCTCTATATATTTGTTAAGATTTACTTTAATAACATATCAATAACAATATAATTTAAAAGCGAATAAACTAAGGATTGTATCCATATTTTTCATAATGTGCTAAACTACCTTTTTATTAAACATATGTTCTTGACTTATTCTAAAAAAAGAACACTTTACAAGTAATACATAAAGTTTAGGGCAGAAAGCTACGATTCTAACATGAAACGGAAGAAACATGTTTAAGAAAATGAAAACAAAGGATTACCAACTCATGTAAGTATTTCAAAAAAATCTCGAAAGCTTGATAATTCCGAAAAACATAGATCCAATAACTCCATCTAATGGATCTAATCAGACAGTCCCTATTAGATGTGTCTTTGGAAGAGTGCTTATCGAAATAACAAATGTACAAGATTGCAATTCAAGGGAAAATAATAGAGCACCTAATAGGGCATCATTCGATACTCTTTCTACCATATCATCTTCATCTCCAAAGCCACTTCTTGGTATGTAAACTAATTTTATTCTTTGTTTCTTTAATAGAATATTTTACAATACAAAATTATTATCATATTATTTATATTGACAATTGATATATGTTTTCTATGTCACATTTTCCTCTATTGTTGGTAAAGTCAAACAAGCCTCAAATGTCTTCGGAGATATTAGAAATCAGATAACACCTAATTCTAATGTTTCTCCAATACGTCGCCTATCTACTATTCAAAAAATTGCAAGAAAACAACCATACACAACATGTAATTAATCAAATACAATAAGTTTTTCTTAATTTCAAATTTCATGGTCAATATATATTGCTATCTTTAAAAAATCTTTAAAATACCTCATCTATTTTTTATTTGTACGTTTAATACTTGATCTTTTTTTGTTAGAAGAATAATAGCCAAAATAATAAAAACATGCAATTTAATACTTAAACTTTTAAATATTGACATTTTTCTACCTACGATCTGTCAACAAAAAATATATTCCAATTTTACCCTTATTCATTTATATTTATTATTAGTGCTTGAATGACATGAAATTAATTACAATTTTGTTGGAAAACAAATATTTTCTAGTAATATTTCATTGTATCAATAATTTATAGATTTAATTCAAAATATATATTTCATTTTCATTTTTATCCAAAAAATATTAAGTGATTAAATGAAATTTTTAGTTTGAATTATATATCCAAAATATATATTTCATTTTTATCCAAATATATTTTTTTAAGAAATCTAATGAAAGATATATATATATATATATATATATATATATATATATATATATATTGAATTATATATTTCATATCCAAAAATGATATGTACATTTCATATTTCATTTTTATCTTAAACTTTTTAAGAGATCCAATGAAAGAGATATTTTAAATTGTATATTTTATATCCAAAAATTGTATTCTATTTTTATTCAAAAATTTTTAGAGATCCAACGAAAGATATATTTTGAATTATATATTTTATATCATAACTGAATACTTAAGTATGAAATATATTTTTTTAATTAAAGATATAAATAAATATTACAATGAAATAGTAAAGTAAAATATAGTCTTTTATGCATTAATAATAAATAGAAGTGAATAGGGGTAAAGTTGGAATATATATTTTGTTGAGAGATCGTAGGTAGGAAAATGACAATATTCAATATTTTAAGTATGAAATTGCACGTTTTTATTATTTTGAGTATTATTCTTCCAACCTAAAAAGATCAGGTATTAAACGTCCAAATAAAAAATAGATGACGTATTTTTAAGCTTTTTCCCCTTTGTTTTTTCTGAAAATTTACCACAAATTCTAGTTACTCTAGGCATTTCTGGACCGGTGAAAATTTACCAACGAAAACTGTTATCCTTTGTTCATTCAAAGGAAATACCAATGAATCAGTCATTACTGATGACATATCAATAGACACTTCCCAAGTTGATGATTCTGAAACTGGTATATTAAAATTTAATATTATTTAAGTTAAACAAAATCTTTTATTTACATATTATTTAAATATTTCAAAATTATAAAAAGTTTGCTTTAATAGTATATATATCAAATTAACTAAATTATTTTCTTAAATATTTCTAATAGATTCCGAAGACTATGATGATCAAGTTTTGGATTGTATTAGTCAAGAAGATGAACCTTATTATTCTTCTGACAATATAAAATCAACGGAGGATATACATAACCAAGCCAAAACCAATGAAGATTTGTTTAAAATTATTGACGGCAGCTTTGAAAAGTTTTTTATGACAACAACAACAACTGGAAAAAAGAAAAACAAACAAACAAAAGATGGTATGTACGTATTTAACTTTTTATTATTTACAGATTTCCAGCTTTTTTTAACATTTATCCTAGCTTATGTTGATGATGGTGACTTTTGCATGCATGCCAACACTGTGGTGCACTATTTCGGTATGGTGAAAGACTTAATAGAAGGAAGAATACAAATAACCCAGTATACAGCAGATGTTGTATGCATGGGCAAATTGTTCTACTGGAGTTGAAAGAACCACCTGAATTATTGTTGTGGCTGCTAACTTCAGATGATGAACTAGCCTAGCATTTCGGGGAAAATATAAGAGCTTACAACATGATATTCTCATTTACCTCAATTGGTGGAAAGGGTGACTAATCAGTTAAAAAGGGACATGGACCTTCTATGTTTGCATTACAAGGCGAAAACTATCATCTAATGGGCTCCTTTAAAACTAAAGATGGCGATCATGCAAAATTCCAACAATTATATATTGTTGATACTGAAAACGAAGTGGCAAATCGAATGAATATAATGAGGTAAGTTTACTCGTTTGACATCTATAAGTAACATTATTTTTTGACTGATTTAATATACTAACTGAACATATCCTTTCTATAATATATTTCAGCAAAGGAAAGGACGATGAGAGTATATCAAAGAGGAAAAAGTTCAGAAAGGAATTGGTGGAAAATTTTCTCAAGATGTTGGATGAGATTAATCCTCACGTACAAGCTTTCCGATTTGCCAGAGATAGATTCGAAATGGAAAAAGGACAATCAAATTTCCGTATGCGTATTGTCTCCTCATGTGAGAAAGATGGCCGCGTATATAACCTTCCAACAACTTTAGAAGTTGTTGCACTAATACCCGATGATATGGAAGAAAACTTGAACAAATGTGACATAGTCTTACAAAGATCATCTGGTAAGTTGAAAAGAATTCATGAATGTCATGTTGCTTAATTGCCTTGCAATATCCACTTTTATTTCCAATGGGAGAAAATGGTTATAGGTTTGGGATTAAAAAAACACCGAAACAATGATCAAAACAGAAGAAGCAAAAGGATATCAGTATGAGACAGTGGTTTGCTTATGAGCTTCACGAGAGGAAAGATGAGAAACATACACTCTTACTGTCCAAGCGTTTATTGCAGCAGTTTATGGTTGATGCATATACAATGATTGAGTCTAACCGGCTCATATATATTAAAAAGAATCAGAAGAAACTTCGCAGCTAGCTCCAATATTCAAGTTGTTCAAAACGCAGCAAATGCAAGAGATGAAAATATCATCAACCAAGGAAATAGAGTTGTTCTGCCACCTTCTTTCACCGGTAGACCAAGTTATATGAGGCATAATTATTGGGATGCTATGGCATCATGTAAACATTTTGGATTCCCATACCTTTTTATAACGTTCACGTGCAACGACAAGTGGCCAGAAATAACCAGATTTGTCAATGAGACAATAATTATTTGGATGCTATGGCATCATGTAAACATTTTGGATTCCCAGACCTCTTTATAACGTAGGTAATACCCAAAATCCCACCTTTATACAGCTATTCACTCAAGAGAGAGTTCTCACATCCCAAAATCCCTCCTTTATACAGCTCTTCACTTAGGCATTTTAGTACCATATTATATTTTTATTCATTTTATTTGGTCAAAAGTGATAATTTAAATATTTTTATGCAGCCATCTATCAGACTGAGTTTTAAAAAAAACTGCCTCATGCGCATATAATTCTGTGGATGGACCAAAAACATAAATTCCCTACATCAGATCACATTGGCAAGTTCATTTGTGCAGAGATTCCAGACAAAGAGAAAGATCCCGAACTCTACGAAGTAGTCAAGGAATATATGATACATGGTCCATGTGGAAGTATTAAAAACAATTCTTCATGTATGGTTGACAGTAAATGTTCAAAATTATTTCCAAAGGATTTTGTTGAAACAACCAATCTAGACAGAGATGGCTTTCTAATCTACAGAAGAAGGAATGATGGTCGCTATATTGAAAAGTCTGGTTTCAAGTGCGATAATCGATATGTTGTTCCATATAACAGAATGTTGTCTTTAAGGTATCGAGCTCACATAAATGTGCAGTTGTGTAATCAAAATGGATCCATTAAATACTTATTTTAAGTATGTCCACAAAGGTCCTGACCGTGTAACAATTTCTGTGGAGGTTGGGGATGAAGCGGATCCAGAAGGTGACACTAATACTGAAAAACAAATAGTGATGATGTTCAAGATTATTTTGACTGCAGGTAATTTAATATAGTTAACATTTTATATATATATTTTTGGTTTAAAGCATCTATCTTAACATTTTTGAAGTACATTTTGTACGAAAATCTATTTTGGGTTACAACTTTTTATTTTAAAATATTTGCATAATCCAACCCTTGCTATTTGAATAAATATTAAAAGTAATTGTTGTAATTAAATCACAAGAAAATCGCAAAATTGGAAACATATATTTATTACATCAAAAGAATTTCCTAAAATCTCTCTCTAATAAATCCAATATCTCTCCAGTATATTTATATAATCTTATTTGTTTTAAATTTAAATTATTACATAAAATAAATTTATAATAAAAATACAAATTTCTTTCCTCACATTTTGCAATTTAAAGTTTTGAAAACAGACGTATATAGCTCAATCGATAAAAAAAAATATATGTAAAACGTCTACATAAGCTAGAAATGTTTAGATAATAATTCAAAACCATTATAAATAGGACTAATATGTTCACAACTACAAATGAGTATAAATAGGACTAATCTGTTCTCAAGTATCCAAATTAAAAATTTTATTTAGTTTAATCCGGTTCTTTATTTAAGAAAAATAAAACTTTAAAAATGTTTTAAAATATTATTATTATTTTTTAATTTTTAAATACTATAAAATATTTAAAACTTTTAAAAGCTTCAAATTATAATATTTAATATAAGCTTTATAGAATATTTAAAATGTTTAAAATATTTTAACTTTACAAAAATTTAAAGTATTCTTAATATTTAAACTCTTAATAAAATATAATAATATTGTACATAAATATGATTGAATGGGGTTGAGTTTACATAAATATGATTATATTTTCTTGTTGGTTGTGTATATTTAAAATTTTTTACGGGTTAAGTTAAAATATATTTTCTTGTTTACAACGAAATCGTCACGTGGTGTACTGCGGGTTGGCCAGATATATCTATGAATCTACTTATAATACAAATTCATAAAATTATATAAAATTAAAATGATATAAACACGTACCTAGACTGTATAAAGCAACTACGAAAATGATCAACCAAACAAACATATGGAATTATGGACCCGTGGTATACCACGGGGTAAATCCTAGTGGTTATATTAAAAGTGTGGCTTATAACATTATTTGTTTTACTAAAACAATTTTTAGATATGTTTCTCGATGTGAAGCGCAGTGGAGAATACAAAAGTATCCTATACATTTTAGAACAACACCAGTATTGAAGCTTAGCTTTCATGAAGAAGGGAAGCAATCTCTGTTTTTCAAAGACAATGAGACTCCAGAAAATGTACTGAATCGACCAAGTATTGATGATACCATGTTTACGATTTGGTTTAAGCTAAATCGGAGGGATGTCGATGCAAAGAAAGTGTTATATGAGCATATTCCAAGCAACTACATTTGCGATAAGAAGAACAAAATGTTTCGTCGAAGAGTAAAAACATGATTTTCTATTGGGAGGATAAATTTCGTCCCACATAATTTAGAAGATTCCTACCATTTGCGAATTCTACTCAACAATGTAGCTGGACCAACCTGTTTTGATGACATTAAAACAGTGGAAGATATTGTTCATGACACATACAGATATGCCTGTTATGATCTAGGTTTGTTAGATGATGATAAAGAGAATATTGAAGGTATAAAAGAAGCCAATTTTTGGTGTTCTTCGAAATTTTATTGAAGACTATTCGTTATAATGCTTTTGTCTGAGAGTTTAAGCGATCTACAAAATTTATGGGAAGAAACATGTCATATTTTGTCCGGAGATGTTGAAAGGAAACTAAGGCAAAAGACAAAACGTCAAGGTATGATCTTAATCTTTATACATGTGTATCGTTTATATATATAATTTTAACTATTCTATGTTTGTCTACGTTTTTTTAGATCTTATCTTGACGGACAAGGAGAAAATCAGCTTCACCCTAAGAGAGATACAAAAGCTTTTGAAGAGAAATGGATCATCGCTTAAAAAATTTTCAATCTTGCCTTAGCTATCACGAGAAGATGCACCCACACATAATCAGTTGATATTGGATGAACGCAACTATAACCGCGAAAATTTGGCTACAAAGCATGCATGTTGGTTGCAGATGTTAACCGAAGAACAGAAGAAATGTTATGATGGGATCGTACAAGCTGTTGAAAAAGACAATGGTGGTGTTTTTTTTTCTTATATGGATTTGGAGGAACTGGTAAAACATTTATTTGGAAAGTATTGTCTACATCTATCAGATCAAAATGAGATATTGTTCTAAATGTTGCATCAAGGGGCATTGCATCTTTGATATTGTAAGGTGGAAGAACAGCCCACTCTAGGTTCGCACTTTCTTTGACTCTAACTAAAACAAGTACATGTAACATGTCCCGTGAATCAGAACTTAATGGATTAGTGAAAAAAGCAAAGTTAATAATATGGGATGAAGCTCCAATAATGAGTAAGAACTGTTTTGAGACTTTAGATAGGAGCTTGAGAGATATTATGCAAAATGCAGAACTACCGTTTGGAGGAAAAGTTGTGCTATTTGGAGGTGATTTCACACAAATTCTGCCACCAATTGTTCTCAAAGAAATCAGCATGTTCGTTGTAAGCAATCTCATGTCCCCTACACCCAACATAGATTGAATTAGTTAACTATCAATATTATCATCATTAAAAAGTGTTCATAAAACCTCCAATAGATTACTTACTCCAGGTTTCTCAGACAGAACTTCACAAGCCTACTCCTTTCATGACAACTTTCCCATAATGTCTATAATTGAATAAATACCATTATAAACTATATTGACTAACAATGAAAAAATAATTATTAAAACTCTCAATTGTTACCTAAGTAGACATTCCTCACAGCATGGAAACCATCAAATACTCTATCAAAAGATAGGTAGTCGATGAAATGATAGCTAGAGAGTGGTTCTGAGTCATCCAAAATTGTTTCCTCCATGAAGACAATGCGATAATTGTTATCAACAATCTTGATGGGGCTTGTTTCAGGGATAATGGAGAAATTAGAAACAATCTTCCAGTCATTCTCCTGCAATTTGTTGTTGAACTGCAGAAACAGATCATTGGATATTGTTCCCTGCATATTGTCCCCCTAAGGAATGTTGAATAAAATTAGTAATATGTTAAATATAAATTGCTAACAACCTTTACTAACAATTGAGAGTAGGGAAGCATAAAGTAGTTGTAAGAAGCCTCTTATATATATTAGAAAGGGTGCAAATTAGGTTTAACAGAAGAGTCACGTTGATAAGGAAATGACTGTTTAGGATTTAGTTTGCAACTGTTAAGGTAAATGAATAATTCGATATATCGGTTGAACAATTTGGGTAAAATTAATTTTAACAAAATGGATATATTCTTATTTTATGCGGATATTATCTTGCATACTTCATGATTGAATAAAATGTAATTTACCAAAACCTTAGAAAAATAACTATAAGTCATTTGAATTGTCAATTTAATTCAGTATATAGTGTTATTTTTGGCTATATTAAATATATAAAATACCATAATTTTCTATAATTCATTTAGAAATTGCAGTTCACAATGAAACATTATGTATGTATAAAGCTTAGCCATAAATTTGTTGTTGGTCTAGAGTTTTTTTTGCCAATGCTTTAATTAACACATAAAATAGTTTAAAAAATAATTACCTTAATTATACTTGGAGGGTATAAATGAATTTTAATATTTTAAAAATCTTAATTCACCAAACTTTTAGAAAAAAGTATATATGGACAAAGTTTTAAAAATATGTCTCTTATTTCCAATTTTCCTATTATTGATTTCCAAATATTGTCGACTAAGGAAGTCTTTCCGAACATCTAACAAAGTTGATTACTTTTTTTTAATATATAGATTGGGAGATAACTAATGATACAAATGGCGAAATATCAAAGAGATGAGAATTACTCTAGCAGAATTATTTATTTAAGGTATGCCTCTTATCATTAAGTTTGGTTTGTATAGGAATGATCCCCTATATTATTCTGTATGATCATGACACATTTAAAATTTGTAAGAAACACAATTATAATGAAAGAGTTTTAATGAAATAAAAACAAACAAAATTAAATTTAAAAAGTAGGTCAAAACATAGAAATAAAGGCTTACAAGACATAGGATAATTTTACCTCTCCGAGGTCCTTTTACCGAGGGTGCTATTTGGGAAAAATGGGTTCAAATTTTGTAGATCTTACAAACTTCTGATGGCTAAATAAGGAAATTTAAGTTCTTCCCGGTTCTTCACACCGGTGCTTCTCCCTTTCGCAACATCTCTTCTAGCTGGTTTAACCCTGCTTTGGACCTAAGCTTTCTCATTTGACTTATCGCATTCTCTCTCTGGCTTTGTTTTTAGGTGTTTCAAGCATAAAAGTCCCCCTCCCTCCCTAAATCCCTTCCCTGTCTGTGACTCTTGAGCCTATGTTCCTTCTGCTATCATGTCAAACCACTCTCGCCCCAGCTGGTACCGTGCTTCACCTCCCCCTCAGGCCACGCAGCTCCCAGTTCTTGAAGATGATGATGATGCAGTGGTGATTCTCCCGCCAGTTGATAACTCCGCCATTGTAGCTCGTCTGCACCTCACCCTTGTGGGAAGAATGTTCCACCGTGGTGGTAGGAGTATGGCGGCTCTGGTTTCCACCCTCCCTAAAGAACATATTTGGGATTTGGAAGGCCATGTATGTGGAGTCCCTTTAAGTGACTCCCGATTCCAGTTTTTCTTTGAAACTGAGGCAGACCTTCCATGCCATTTCAATCAATGGTCGTTTGCTTTGGAAAGGTGGCAGCCCCATATCGGAATTCTCTTTCCGGACTCCATAACTTTCTGGATCCGTGTCGATGGAATCCTTTCTGAATTCTAGGCTGATGAATCGTTGACAGACATTGGTGAAGCTTTTGGTTCTGTCCAAGTCGTGGATACTACCAAAGGACGGATTCAGGTCACTGTAAGAGCAGATGAACCTCTGAAGTTTAAAAAACAGGCCCAAATCCCTTCCAAAGAAACTGTGCCGGTTACTCTCCTCTATTAAAAGCTCCATAGGTGGTGCATCTACTGTCGCCGTATCTGCCATGAATCGGAGTCTTGCCTTCTTTTGGATAAAAAACAGAGAGCTACATGACTTCACATGTCACTCGACCATGTATCTCGAGTAAGCGTGTCGAGTGACATGTGAAATCATCTGCTACTCCTATGCTTTGCTCGATCGTGTCACTTGAGTATGCCCATCGAGTGTCAGTTGATTCTGTTTCGCATTCCTTTGGTTCACGCGATCATCCTACTCGGCCATGTGCATCGAGTGAAGTATGTTTCTGCAGTGTATCTCTGCTTCTCACTCGTTTGTCCCACTCGATCATATGCATGTCGAGTAATGGTTGTTCCTCTGCTTCGCTCTGCATGTCTCCTAAATACCTGAAACACTCCAAATATGTAGAATGTATGCAAGACATGCATGATATGCATAAAGCTTACCTAAGTATGTAAAACATAAAACATGCAGAAAGTGATCAATATGATACGAATCAACAAGTGAATGATGCTGAAAAGATGATGAATACATGCTCAAAAAGTGATGAAATACAGACTTTGGAAAAGCAATAAATTATTCCTTCCACAAAATATTCCATGCTCTTCAAGGAAGTGTTTTCAACAATCCGGAGGTATTCATCAACCACATCAGCCGCACAACTATATGCAAGGATATGAATTGCTGCTATACACTTTTGCAGTGCAGAGAAAACGAACTTTCCATAGCATCTTTTTTTTGTTGAAAGTAAGGAATTTCATTGGAAAACCGATCAACAATACGCATGAATAAGGGCTTATTCATTCTAAACCGACGTCGGAATAGAGAGAGGAAAAGTGGCATTTTCTCCGAAATAATCGTTGCATAACTTGTTGTGCTCTTTTTCATGGTGTCTTTCAATATATACTTTTTTTTTCTTTTGTCTTCTAGGTTGTTTTGGATCACCGTAAGAGTATAAATAATTATCCAATTCTTGCTAGAAAATATTATCAAATTCTTCATCTAAAGCTTGTCCTAATTCATCAAGGGAAGATGATGCCATTAAAAGATGTTGAAAATATAGGATTTTTTGTTTTAAATAAAAAATATGGCTTGAATTTTTTTCAAGAACGTAAAATATGTGTTTCAAGAAAAAGTAAAAATGATGGTATTGTTTTTGTTGGAAAAAATAAAATAGGTGTGAAAAGATAAAATTTAATTGGTTTTGTATGAAAAGATAAAATTTTATTGGTTTGGAATGGTAGAAGTGATCAAATATTGGTTTGTTATTTGGATTTTAATAAGAAAAGAGAATGATTTTCATATACCAAAAGAGAATGATTGTCATATAACAAATGAGAAAGACATGAATGAATTGAAGATAGAGAAAGAAAAGAGAATGTCTTAAAACATAACGTACACAAACATATGTATAGCAAAACAATCGAAATATAAGTGGTGTCTTGTGTTGTCCATGAGCTTCAATCTTGTGGCTCTCCATCAGGGTTGGTTTGTTGAGTCTGTGAAGAGTTGTCTTGTGGCTATGAATGAAGTCTTGTGTTGGTTTGTTTAATACGTGAAGAGTTGTCTTGTGGCTGTGAATGAAATTGTCTGTTGATTGTGAAGTTTCTGGCTTGTTGTGTCCATGACATTTGGCTGGTTATGTCCCATAACACATCTGTGAAGCTACAAGAAATAGCAAACACAAACAGTTAATACCAACACATCCAAACACAAACGTACACAAACAGTTAATACCAAATCAACACAAACCAAAGTCTTAACCAGAAGCAAAGAACAACTAACACAAACAGTTAATACAAAATCAACACATCCAAACACATCCAAAGTCTTAACCAGAAACATACATTAATAAAAAAGTCTTAACTTACGTTGTTGTGCACACAAACTTAACATAATTAATAACATAACAGAATATTACACAAAAGATTCAAAGGAAAAGAAGACTAATTAGCTTGTTTTTTAAAGTTTTCTCAATCTTAGTTAGAGGATCAGATTTGGTCAGCAGTGTGTCGAACAGTTTTTTTGTTACTAAAAGTGTTATTCAAAGAAAATTCTTTCTCTTTCAAAGCAAAATCTGCTTGTCCCACAAGGCTTCACCCTATCCACAGACTGCCTTCCTCCTTCAACACTTGATGAACTTATGGCAGCCCATTTCCCTTTCCCCTTTGCAACATTCACACCAGGTGGTATTTGCTGAGAGGCTTCAGAATCTATAGGGCCAGGGGAAGCTTCAATATCTATTGGCCTTTGGGAAGCTTCTGATCAGTAGAAAGAGAAGGATTCACCCTTTCTTCTCTTACTCATCTCAGTCACTTTAGCATTTTGTAAAGAGCACCACTTTTGATCACGTCTTAAGCCTCTCCATGCATGCTCCATTATGAACTTCTTCTTCTGATCAGATTAATAAATCTAATGAGCAAACATAACTAGATCATCATCACTCATACCAGAAGACATCTGACATGTTGCAGCTTCATAAGCTCCAACAAACTTAGAGACTGTCTCATTGAACTTAGCCCATCTTTGTTTAATGTGGCCTTGCTCTCTCTTTTTTAGAGAAGAAACATTTGGACTTGCAGCATAATATGCTGCAATCCTCTTCCATAATGCATCTCCCCTTTGCTCATCGCCAATAATTACGTCATTGGATGTGTTTAACCAGGCCGAGATCAGCACCAAATCTTCTTCAGAAGTCCAATCAATCCTCTTTCTTGTTGTGCCTTTAACAGTGGGGCTCTCATCTTCAGTAGAAGCTTCAAAACATTGGGTTTGGAATAAGGGTACTTGAGATTCACCAAGTCTAATACTTAGGGATGCATTATCAAACCTACTAGGCTGAAGGGTAGGGGATTCATTTTGACTGGTTAATAGCTCCATGAACCCAAAAGAGTTACCAAAAAGATTCATTTAGAGAAGAGAATCAAATAAAATGAAAGTGCTGCTTTGAGAATGTGAAAGATAAACGATTTTATGCAAAGAGAATGAAAGTTTATGTTGTTTCCATATATAGTTAGGTTAAGATTGAGTTTGAAGTACATATGTGGTTAGCATTTAATAGGAAACTTAACTCTAGACCTAATCAAAAACATACAAGCATTGAACACAAGCTACAGTCTCAAGTCAAGACAATGACACTCAACTATTTTTTTCCATTACACTCAAATCAACTATTATTAACACTAATAATAATAGCTACACTAATTAATACCTCAACCAAGTGCTAATAGCTCAACTAGTAAAGATCTCTGGCAAAAAGCTTAGAGGTCGCCGGTTCGAGTAGCGCTTGGGACGAAACCATATAACATGCTTTGGTTTCGGGCCTGAGGGGATGTATGGGCTTCGGTCCAGAACCTCTTTGATTATTCAAAAAAAAAAAAAATTACCTCACACAACCAGACTTAACAATAATGAAAATTCAAAATCAAATTGGATTTACTTACCTCAAAATCAATTGATTATACTCCTCTTCTAACTCTGATAATATCTCCACGCTTGTTTCCTCATGTCCAATGATCACCAACCTCACACATAAAACAGAGAACATGCCAAAAACAGAGAAAATGTCAAGATAATAATCAACAAAATCAATACACATTCAAACATAAACATGTCAAAAAATCCTAATTGTCATGCAAACAACAACAAATTTATGAATACAATGTGGCATCCAACATAATATTAATGTAAACAATCGACCACTCATGAGGAAACAATGAACCAGACACTCATGACTGAGAACAAGAGTAGTTATTTATCACCAAACAACAATAGTTCCAATCACCATGACTGAGAATGAACCAAACACTCAAACCTAGACCTAATGAACAACATACAAGCATTAAACACAAAAGTCTACACCTCAGGACATTGACACTCAACTGTTTTTTTTCATCTACACTCAAATCAACTAAAGGTTCACATAATATTAACACTAACAATAACAGGTTCACAAACAAAGACAACAATAATTAAAATTCAAAAGCAAATACCATTTACTTACCCAATATATATTGTTGATACTCCTTCTCTCACTTCTCTGATCACCATACCTCAAACATAAAACAGAGAACAATGATTAAATTCAAGATGAAAATAAACCAAAATCAATTAACTTTTCAAACATTAACATCTCAAATAAACCTAACTGTCATGCGAAGAGCAACAAAACATGAATAAAATTAAGATCCAACATACTATTAATCCAAGCAATCCACAACACTTAAGAAAAATACAAAATGGGGTATCAGATTAGAGCAATACTGATTCCTTGCACCAATCGATGCAATTTTTCAACCACACTCTCAACATGCTTCGAATTATCGTATTTATAGACTAAACAATCAAATAATAACTTTTCCTCAAATGTCAAAACCCTAAATTCCCCAAATCCGACTGTCCAATATTTGTTTCTTTCACCAATCATGCTTACTATTAAACACACACTCAAATATCTCTCTAGTTGCCCTAATTATACACTAAACAACGAATAACAACTTTTCCCCAATGAATCTCAACCACAGTTGTAGACGCTCACCATCCACATAGTTTCCTCGCGGCCGAAAATCCAAGGTCTGGTAGTCTGTCACCACGTGTATATCTACATCAAGCTGGACAAAGGAGAGATAACCTTACATCACCATGTGAATATGCTTACCACTTGAGACAAAGGAAACATACCGCTTCTGCCGCAGCACGTAGTGTCACATTGTCTCCCCATATTTTAGGTATGTTGTTCAAAATTACAAAATGAATATGCTTTCTAGGTATAATTTAATAACACTGCAAGCTCAAAACGAAAATGTACCTTGGCATCTTCTTCAAATATTCGTCATAAACACCTTGAACATACTCAGTGTACGCATCCCTATTTGCACTGAGCTGCAACAAGAAACAACAAGAGACTAAGTCAATAATTTCATATTAAATGGCACCTCTATGTCAATTGCTTATAATTACCAAACTATCTAACCTGTTTAACAACTTGTCTCATAATTTTCGCGTGATGTTTCTCATTTTGGTACATCTGGTCGGATATTGCTCAAAACTGGTAGTGTCCATCTCCCGAGACATCCTTCTCATACCTATTGCACGCTGATATCCTAAAAAAATAATCAAATTTAAGATCAAAACTAGATTCTGACAATTTGAAGAAAATTATGCAAAAGCTGCTAAAGGGTTAACAACGTGAGAATACGCTGTTGCTTGTCCTTCTTGATTTGTGTTTTTAATTTCTTGTCCTCTATTATCTTCGGAAACCTTTCCGTATTTCTCACTTTCTTATTAGGAACGTCTTTTGGAAGGGATAGGAAATCCCTCCAGTCGCGTCTCAAACCAACACTTCTGCAAAGTTTAACTGAAAAAACTTTGTTTTTTGTTGACATCACGATACAAACAAAAACAAACAGTTACTTCTCCTAACAAATAATTCCTTCTCCTTACAGGCGCAGATTTGCTCGTAATTGTATCGAAGTGGACATAAATTATACGTATCCAGAAATTGTTTGCTTTCGATAAATTGTATGGCTTGTGTCTATGATTTGATAGTTAAAAATAAATATTATAGATAGACTTCAACTCGAATAGAAATTACTGAACTCCTTAATCGGCTACAAAATGGCTCATTGGTTTTCCTTCAGATTAACAACTGCTAACAATGTTCTTTTTCATCTAATAAATTTTAATGGATGCAGGTATCGGTCTATCTCCATGAGTTCTTTACCGGTTATATAGAGGGCCGCTTTTCTTCCACCGGTTATACAATGGGATTTTGAGCAATTCAGCTTTTACCTCTCATCAATTGATCATTTTGTTTCTTGCAGTCTTGCACAAAGATGGCGCTTGACTTTGTCTCACTAGAAAATGTCAGTGAGTGCTTCCGCTTGACAAAAGAGTATGTCTTCTTCCACCTGGCCATCATTCAAAAGAGGATAAGTTGTAGGTATTTCTTGTTTTGTTTTGATTCATTGTTGCTTTTAGCAATTTTTAAGTAAGTCATATCCAAATGGCTTTTATTATGTGTGTTCTCCAAATGGTTTTTATTCTGTGCGTTTGTTAACTTTTAACTGGTAAAGAAGATGGTAATCTTTGCAATCGACAAGGTTCTCGAAGACTTAAATCCAAGCGAAAAGAAGTGAGAGGCAGCGAAGGTGAATGCTGAACTTTTTGGCCATTTTAACAGGACTGCAATGATCAAAAATTTGCTCCCATTCCTTACATTTGCGAATTGATGAACTGTGTTTTGCTTACTAAAATGATATTCCTTACAGTCCTGTGCACTACTATTTTGGGCTATCCATGCAGCTCTTCATCACATCACACAAAGCTGTTGCAATAACTTGTCTCTTCTACTAATTTTTGTGGTTTTATAATACATCATTCGTCTTAGAGGGTGAAATGTTTTCTGGGTAACATGTGGGTGTGATGTTTTTATGTGAACAAATGTATCTTAAATATAAAGATAGATATCATGCTTGAATAGCTTCTTAGTCAAACATATAAGAACCTTTATAAGTTTTTATAAGGCTTATAACCTTTTGACTTTATAAAGTTTTATAAGCCCGACTTTATAAAGTATCATATGAAAAAATGTTACTTTGATCATGAAAAACCATGTATCAACTTGATCATGGCTCGATTATAAACGAAGATGCAAAATAGATCATGAATGCTTATAAATCCTGAATACAAATACATAGAAAATTGAAAGTTTCAAAAAGATATTGAACTGACCATACAAAAGATCTGAAATAGATGATGCTGAACTAACATTTTCATCTTGAGATTCAGGAGCGGGGACACTTTTATTGGTGTACTTGTCCCATTTTCCCTGAATATTTTGTATGAAATCAAAAAGATTTTTTTTTAAAGATACATCTCTTGTGTTTTAAAAATAGGATTAACTGTGAACATGTTTATACTAACCTGAAAAGTTTTGAAAAGCTCTTGTGCCAATTACTTTTGTTATGCAGAAGCACCATGATGTTTGTCTGGATGATGGAGACGCACTGCCTTAAAATAATTTTTTCTTATCTCGACTTGTATAAGATGGTGGTCTGATTTATTCAGTCTGCTGTTGGCGACTTGTATAAGATGGTGGTCTGATTTATTCAGTCTGCTGTTGGGCCAAATATACTGTAAAATAAAGATTCAAATACATAACTTATTAAAAATCCCATATAAACACTGAAATAAGCATTTAAGATCTAAAATAGATATTGAACTGAAGATGAAAAATAAGTTAGGTAAAATACCTCGTCTAGACGGAGTAGAGTATCTGCAATGTTATTAACCTTACTCAATTCTTTGAGTATTTCATCAATCTTATCCATTTCATCTGGAGATAACTGTTTAGGTAAAATAACTCAGTCAATTTTTTTTATTTAGCGTTTTGCTATCAAACTTACATACTGCATATTAAGATAAGTACCTCTCTCTCTTTGTTTCTATCTCTTTTTCTTCTTTAGCACTTGTCTCTCCTTCTTCATCATTTGACAAAACAATAAACTCTTCATCAGACAAAACAATAACCACATCATCAGAATCTTCTGAGAAGGGTCTTCTCGAGTGTTTCCTTTTTTTTCGTGGAAGTTCTTGAAACATTCTGAAAATTGAACCCCCCAAAAAAAACACCAATTGATTTTCTTTGCTTTGAATGAATGTGTTTACATACCTCAGCTATACCAATATACGAACCTCGGTATTGTCATCTCTCTCCTTATTTGTTTGTTTCCTTTTTTCCCCCGCAGTTGTATCCTGCATGTTGAACCAAACAAAAACAAAACAATTGAAGTTTTATTTAAGTACTGTGTTTTCTTTTTTGCATTCCCTGAGCAATATACGTACCTCAGTTGTGTCATCTCCGCCATCCCTTGTTTGTTCTATTTTTCTTTTCCCAGTTGCATCCTGCACAACATAATCATAAAGATATAATCATATAAACAAATCATATATGCCACACTTTTTTAATAGTATATTAGTTTGCATGCATACCTCTGTTTGTTGTTTTTCTTGTTGAGGTTCTTCTTTTTCTTCTTCTTCTTCTGGCATTTTCCTTTTTCCTTCAGCCCGGCTCTTACTGCAACTTTCTTCTCTTTTCTTTTTTTATTACTGAATTTCTTCAACACGATCTTGAGAAAGGTCAACATATTCAGGAAGACTATGATCCAAATGGTTAATCATCAGGGTATCCACAAACGCAAATCCGCCACATGATACATTCTCAAAATTATCATTACCAACATTTCCTTCCTCGACATTAGTCCTCACTTCATCAATAACCGGCTCGTTCTGTTCTTCTGCTATTCCACCCGCTCTAAAAACAGTAAGGATGCCAAGATTAGTTACTAAAAGAACCCATCCCTTTTTGTTTTTTTTAAACATGCAAACCGGATTAACCAATTTAAAGCAAACCAGACAGTTTCATTAACACAAACCAATCAACGTAACCAGCGGAAGACTTAAATAAAAATCCAATCAAACAATTCCACTAAACCAACAAGATCAACTAACATTATTCCAGAAACACAAGAAACGACATAGAACGTATATATGACAAATATTATAGATTATATAAGCATATGGCACCACAGGTAAGTGAGTCATCTCAACACAATGATATTTTATCAACTTCTGAGTTAAGTCTTGCAGAAAGGATGCGGCAACATAAACAACAAACACCATCACTAGGTAATATTGTTGAAATTGAGAAATACTTAACTACTAATTTTGAGTTTAGTGATGTAGATGCAGATAATAGCTTTCAAATCATTCACTGGTGGAAGAGTCATCTATCCCACTATCCCATTCTAGCCATGGTCGCCAAAGACGTTCTTTCTTCACTATTTTCTACCGTTTCGGTCGAGAGAGCTTTTAGCATGGGTGGTCAAATATTAGATGAAACTCGAGCAAGATTGACTCCAGATTCTCTTGAAGCTCAAGCATGTCTCGACGATTGGATGAGGGCTGATTATAGACAACAAGAATTCGTTCGAGATGATGATGAATCAGAAGATATTGATGATAGTGATGTATCTTCAACAAGATCAGAAGAAGATAGTGACTAAAATTTTCTAATTAGCTTACCAGTTTTTTTTTTAATAGTTTTTAATAAACATCATCTATATTATTAAATATAGGTTTTTGTTACTTAAATTTTCTAAATAAAACATTATTTTAAATGGTTTATTGTGTCTTCTAATAAATCTAACCGATTTTAAAATTTTATTTTTCATTAACCAAATGATTGATTTTGTATTTAAGCAACAACTCATAATTATTTAACAAATTTACTATAAATATTTGAATCACATCTATTTTATTTGTAAAATAAATATTATCTCATATATTATTTTATTATTATTATAAAAGTTAGAATTATATAATTTTGTCTCTAGTATTAACATTATAATAATAATCAAATAACCGTAACCGTATTTAACCGTAACCGTAATTAACTGTAACCGTATATAACCGTAATTGTCTTATAACCGTTAACCGGTGGTTAATTAACCGTAACCGCATTAACCGTAACCGTGTTCATGCCTACATATATGGTATGTTGCCTTAGGGCATCTTTAACCACATAATTGATCGAGTCTTGTTAGAATAAAGAAAGTCCAAATAATACAAATAGTTGATTTTAAAGGTCCATTCGGTTTTTGCCCAAGAAGTTTTGATTTGGGAGTCTAAGGCCACGTGTATTGTTGTGATAGGGTGTGATTTTTTGCTGATTTTAATCGATTAATGAAAGAAAAAAAATCCCCAAATGTTTCTTCTCTCCAACCCTAGACTCGCGATGCGACCAGAGAACGACAAACTCGTCTTCACCGTGACGATCTAACCGGCTTCTCCGGCTCATCAACCGTCGATTCCGTGTCGTCCGACTCCTCCTCACCGTCTTCTCCGGAAGTTGAACTGTCTATTCTGTGTCCTCCTGACCGTCTTGTCCGGCTCATGAACCGTTTATTCCGTCTCCTGCAAGTCCTCTTGAGTGTCTTTTCCGGCTCATCACCCGTCTTTACCGTGTCCTCCGATACCTCGTGACCGTCTTTTGGATCTCCTCGAACTCTTCCTGACCGTCTCCTCTGTTCTCTCTCTCAATCCTCAAATCGATTCAACTAAGGTACATGCAACTCTCTTGTCTTCCTTGTTCTTCTTTTCTCAAGTTCGTTCCTTGGGTGAAATTAGTGATGACTGTTAAGTTTTCTCCGTCTTCATTCACAATAAATGGCCATGGATATATAGATCTTGATCGTGTTCGTTAGTTAAAGGGTTTTATCGTTTCGTTTTTTTATAAACTATTGGAGTAAAAATCGGGTTTGTGTTCTTCTAATATATAGTTGTACTGTTTCATTTGTAGGGATTGATTAACAAAAGTTTTGAGTTGTACATGTTCTGAGTTGTAGGGTATAGATATGTTGGTTTTAAGTGTTTTGAAAGAGGATTCGGATGTGTTGTTGGTTTGATATTTGTTGTGATCTTTAGTTCTACGGTTTCATAAAGATGACCTTAACTTTTGTTTTTTACTTTTGTCTCTGAGGATTGAAGTTGAGGCTGAGCCTGAGCTTGGAAACTCAATTGGTACTGTAAAGAATTGTTTTGTTTGTGTTATGAATTGTTTTGTTTGTGTAATGAACTCGGTTAGTTTTGTGTAATGAATTGTTTTGTTCTTGTTAATATCTTAAAATGTAATTGTAGTGTGTGCATTGTTCATTCTATCTTCTACTGAATCTTAATAGTTTAGATATATGATCTTTGTTCTTCTACTATCTTATAGTGTAATTGTGTGTCTTGAACCTGTAAATTGGTCAGTAATTAATTGTTTAGTTATGATTAATATTTTCTAATGTAATTGTAGTGTTTGAATTGGTGCAGTAATGAATTGTTTTGTTATTCTTAATATCTTATAATCTAATTGTAGTGTCTAAATTGTGAATTCTATTGAATAATTGAATCTGTTATAGTTTACATAGATGACCTTTGTTCTAAGTACTATCTTCTAGTGTAACTGTGTTGTATGAATTGTTCACTGTATCAGAAAAATGATTCTGTTTCCTTTCATGCCATAAATTGAAACTGTTATCCTTTATTTCCCTGTCCTTTGTTCTTCTACATGTTATTGTCTTCGTGTTGCCTTCTTAATGGTTAGTGTTCTCATATTCTGTTGCTTGATATATATGACAGTTGTGAAATCTCTGATCTTGTTACAACAAGATTAGTAACTACATTTACTTGTAAATGTAATTACAAGATTTCCTTCATTTTAGAACTAGATAGGTAATACAGTTTCAGAACTAGAAAAGTAATTTCTGTTTCCTTAGATTATTATGTAGTTATTGAGAGTTGATTGTGATTTGATTGAGGTAGGTAAATGCTAGGTTTCAATTAACTCTATTAACTCTCAGCCAAAGTATCTTTAATTTTCATCTTTCATCCACCTTTTCCTTTTCCATTTGATCCTCTCTCTTATTTCCCTTCATTCATCTCTCTCTGTTCCCTTCATTCATCTCTTACTTATCATCTATCTTTTATCATCTTTCTTCACTCATCTCTCTTCTACCATGTCTCTTCTTCTCTCTTCTTTCTGTTGTGGTTATTCCTTTCGGTTTAATTTTTGCTATGGATTCAAATAATAATTCATATGGTGGGTCTCCCGGATACTTCAGTCTAAATAACTTCCCCTATGACAGCTTCTCTATCAATCTTACCTTTGGGTCTCCTCAAGCCAGCCAAATCCCGGGTGGTAGCCAGCAATAGACTCAAGGTGTACCTTATCAATCCAGCCAAATCCCGGATTGGAGTCAAGGTGCACCTTCTCAAGGTGCACGATGTCAAGGCAGCCAAATCCCTGGATTTACCCACCACCACACTCAACCTCCAACTCAATCTCAAGCCACACCAACTGCTATTAGGGAGAGAAGGCAATGAAACAGCTTAGATGATCTGGTCTTGATCAGTGGCTGGTTAAACACATCGAAGGATGTAATAGTTGGCAATGACCAAAGGTCAGGGACCTTCTGGCAACGGATTGCAGACTACTATGCTGCAAGTGAGCATGTGTTGAATGGTGGTGAAGCTAGGATGGCTGACCATTGCAAGCAAAGGTGGGGAAGAATCAATAAGGAGGTGAGCCATTTCTGTGGAGCATTTGCATCTGCAGAGGCTGAAAGAGAAAGTGGGATGAATGATGTTGACATTCTCAAGAATGCTCATCAAATATACTTGTTCTTTACAAAAAGAAGTTCACCCTTGAACATGCTTGGGTTGAGTTAAAGAATGAACAGAAATGGTGTTCTCTAGGAGTTATGAATCCGACTAGCAATACATCAAGCAAGAAAAGAAAGTGTGATGAAGCTGCACCATCTTCAGGATCAGTTGCGGGTGGGCAAGAAAGCAGGCCTCCGGGTGTGAAGGCAATGAAAGCCAGAAGGTTCAGAGGGAAAGAAAAGGATTCACCTTCAGCAGATTATCCTTTTTTGTGGGAGAACAAACAGAAGGACAATGAGGCCAAGAAGGAACTCCAAAAGATGTCCATTCTTGACACTCTAATTGCCAAGACTATGCCACTAGATGAAGAGGAAGTTACCCTAAAGAAGAAGCTAATGGCTGAACTTTTCTAAGTAGTAAATGATGTGTACTATTCTAAGTAGTAAGGAATCTGGAGTGTTCTAAGTAGTAAGTTATCTATATTGTTCTAAGTAGTAAGAACCAGTTGTAAGATAAGTACTTAGTGATCTGTAGTGTTCTAAGTAGTAAGTTATCTGTTGTGAGATAAGTAGTAAATTATGTACCTGATGAATCATTTATGTTCTACATGTCTAAGTACTATCAGTTGTTTGTAATCACCTTAATATAAAATGATTCATATTTGTTTGACTTGTTGCTAGTTATGAATATCTAATGAATCATATATGTTTGACTTGTGCATACTTGTGAATATCTATTGAATAAAATATGTTTCACTTGTTGATACTTGTATATATCTTTTTAATCGTTTCTGTATGACTTGTTGATAGTTGTGAATATCTAATGAATCATATTTGTTTGACTTATGCATACTTGTGAATATCTATTGAATCAAATCTGTTTGACTTGTGCATACTTGTGAATATCTTGTGAATCGTTTCTGTATGACTTGTTGATAGTTGTGAATATCTAATGAATCATATCTGTTTGACTTGTGCATACTTGTGAATATCTATTGAATCAAATATGTTTCACTTGTTGATACTTGTGAATATCTTGTAAATCGTTTCTGTTTGACTTGTTGTATCTTGTGAATATCTTGTGAATCAGGTTCTGTTTGACTTCTGAATCTTTCGGGTTGAATCAGAAACTTGTTGATCTTTCTATTTTAAGTTGATACCAGCTAATATATATAAACTCATGTTGTGTTAGAGTAGTGAATCCGAAATGAGAAAGGTTTGTCATACATGTTCATACTTGTTAATATCTATTGAATCAGTTTGTGTTTGAATAGTGAATCCGAAATCTTTATGATTGTCATAAACACAAATCAGGTTCTTTTTAAGTAGTGAAGTTGATAGTGTTAATATTTCTGTTTCACTTGTTCATACTTTTTAATATTTCTGTTAATCATTTATGTTTCATTTGTGAATCTTTGTGTTTGAGGTTGATACTTACTTGTGAATAATTTCTGTTTGAAGTGGTTATTTGTGAAGCTTTTTGTTTTTTGTTTTCAGGTTAAGAAGAACATGGAACAAGATTATAGCTACTCACATGCTTAAACTTCAGACCATTACACACAGGACACTACAGACAGGGAAATTGAAGCTTACATTCTGATAGATGAAGGTCAGAGTAGGAGAGACAATGCTCACAGGATTCAACCTTAGGTTGAAGTTGGCTTCCCCACCATCTGTTAGTGTGGTGAGCAGCCTCTTCTACAGACCTCTAACAGCCGAAATGATCCATGGACGAAGTAAGTTGTGTCTATCTGATTTATGTTATATCAGAAGATTGTTATGTCTTTGCTCAAGTATATGTTATTGTGTTTACAGGTTCTTCACTTGTGAGAATGTAGATGATGGAGAGATGCATCTCCACAAGTGGTGGGATGTGGCAGTGATGGAGGAGATGAGTGAAAAGGCAAGAGTTTATGCTTTAGACCTTAACCGGGTGAAAGAAGAAGAAAGTAAAACTGTTGAGAAGGTTGTTATGCTTCAGAAGATGGTTGATGACTTGCAGAAGAGTAAGGTTACATTAAGATTGGTTCTTGGTGCAAGTTGTAGTGTATTATTTATATGTGTAGCAATAGGTATGAAAAGTAGGAGATATATGCTTTGAAGTGTATGCATAACTTGTTGAATTGCAGAATGATTTCTTCTATTGTATTTGATTTATATTTTATCGATGGTAAATGACTTGTTGAGACTATACGATTATTGTATGTTGGTTTCTCAATCACATGACTTTGTAATGTTACGTGACTGGAAAGTCATTGAATCACATGATCTATTGTTGCCTCAATTTGTCATTGCCAAGTATTGTTGTTTTCTGTCACATGTATTGTTTTTTTTCTATGACATGATTGTGTTGTTTTATATACTACAAGTGGTATTTATATAATACGCTCTTTTTCTCATTCCAACACAAGAATATGATATCAACCAACACAAAAATCTCTTCCCCAAATATCACAAGCTCTCTTCACTTGTGTTTTTATATCATATTTTTTTTAAAACAAACAGTACTATCTCTTCCTATCTCCCAAATTATCCCCTCTCTCAATATCTCTCAAATTCTAACCTCTTTTCTAAAATTTGTTTTTATAAACCTCAACATTCATTTCCTTTAATGGCTTCCTCTTCCAACAATTTTCACTATCATTTTAACTCTAATAATGATGGTAGTTTTGACAAATATTATCAAGACCTATTTGATAATCAAGTAGATGCTACATTAGAGAATGTTCTGAACGTGCATATATTGAAAGAAATCGGGAAGAAGGCCACGAACGTTTGTGGAACGATTATTTTAGTGAAAATCCAACTTATCCGGAGAAGCTATTTCGAAGACGGTTTTGAATGAACAAATCATTGTTCTTGCGTATTGTCAATCGTCTCTCTGCAGAAGTTCCATATTTTCAACCAAAAAAGGATGCAACATTCCGAAATGGTATATCACCGCTTCAACAATGTACTGCAGCAATTCGACTATTAGCATACGGGGGTGGGACAGACACGATTGACGAATATATACGTCTTGGTGAAACGACGGCTCGTAAGTGTTTGGAACATTTTGTCGTCAGAATTGTTGATTTGTTTGGGGAAGAATACCTAAGGCGTCCTACACAAGAGGATCTCCAAAGGCTACTCTATATTGGAGAACAACGGGGTTTTCCGGGGATGGTTGGCAGCATCGATTGTATGCATTGGGGGTGGAAAATTTGTCCAACCGCATGGAAAGGAATGTATTCTCGAGGTACCGGAAAACCAACTATTGTTTTGGAGGCGGTTGCTTCACAAGATATCTGGATATGGCACGGTATTTTTGGAGCGCGAGGTAATTGTAACGATTTAAATGTTCTTGATCAATCACTAGTATTTAATGAAATTTTACAAGATCAAGCTCCCCAAATGAACTACTATGTCAATGAAAGGGAGTATAATATGACTTACTATCTTACGGATGGTATTTACCACGACTGGGCGACATTATTCAATCCATACGACTACCACAAAACCCGAAACATTCTTTGTTTACAACACGTCAAAAATCGGCGCTAAAAGATGTTGAACGTGCATTTGGAGTCCTCCAAGCAAGATTCGCTATGATTAAGAATCCATGCCTTTTATGGAAAAAAGGGAAAATTATGAGAGCATGTCTCATACTCCATAATATGATTGTCGAAGACGAACGACATTCACACACTCTCTTTAACGAAGAAGAATTCCAAGAAGGTGCCCCAGATCGATCGTATACTACAAGAAAACAACTATTTAGCTACTGTATGTTGCGACTGAAGGTGTAGTCGCTAAATATTGCGACTGAATGACCACTATCTTGTCACTTAATAGCAACGAAAACGATTTAGTCGCCAAATCTTCGGTAGTTTCAGACTGATTTTCATTGTCGGAAAATAGTCACTAATGAGAGACTACATTTGGCGACTGTTGTTGTAGTCGCTAAGTGTAGCGACTACTTAGCTACGGATTAATGACTCTTTTTTTAATTGGGCCTCCGACCCAAATTAATTGGCTTTGGGCTAGGCCTGTTTCGGCCCAATCTCTCTTTTTCTCTCGACGATTGACACCCACTCTAAACGATGAACCCTAATCGCCTCATTCTCATTTCTAATCTCTCTTTCTCTCTCGATCTCTCTGTTCTTTGATTTCTCCATTCTCATCCCTAATCTCTCTTTATCTCTCGATCTCTCTGTTCTTCGATTTCTCCGTTCTAAGAACCCTAATTGCCTCTTTCTCTCTCGATCTCTCTATTCTTCAATCTCTCTGTGATTAGAACCCTAATCGCCTCATTCTCCCCAATTAGCCTCTGTCAAATCCGATGCCTCTAAGAAAGAAGAAAGGCGGCGGCAGAGACAATGAATCGAAATAACTCAAAGCAACCGACGACTGTTGGGGCTTCCCAGAAATCGAATCGGAGACGTAAGGGGCTTCTCAGCCAGTACACCTTCACACCGGCGAACCCTCATGGCACAACCAACGTTTCTGAAGAGAGTTCTGTCCCCGTTTTTCAGCCTGCAATGTATCTTACCGTCAGAGAATATCCTCCTCCGAGGAATCTTTTCCAGCCTGCGAGGAGCTATCCTGGTGCATCTCCTGCTGATGAAGCTCGAAGAGGTGGTCCTCAACATCTCGCCTCTACATCGAATACACCTCCTCTCTCGAACCAGCCTTCAGTGTTCAATCAACCTTCTTACTCGAATCAACCTCGACCCTCTTCTCAAGCTCGAGGCTCTGTGTCACACCACAGTTCTCAAGCTCAAAACTCACATGAGGAAGAAGATGATGAATCTGGTTCTGAGGAAGATGCTGCAGTAGAACCAACTCTCCCAGAAGATCAGCTCGCTGCTTTATATGAGCTGCTTCGCGTGTCATGCCGTGAATTGTATACGACTGTCCTCTCTCCCAAGTTGGAGCCTGGAACAACTGGGTAAGATTCTTTGAACTTGAGTGCTTTAGTGTAGTCTTTGTTGAGTGCGATAGTGTAGTCTCTGTGATGTTGATTGTATTTCTAAGTATGCCTTGATATCAGAAATGCATAGTGTAGTCTATATGATTAGTCTCTGTAGAGTTGATTAAGATTGTGGAGTCTCTATGATTAGTCTATGTGGCTGTTTGACTTGTGTTTGTATACTTTTGTGCTTGTAGGTTTGGTACGACATGTCAGCACTTACCCGGAAGATTACAAAGGTTTTCACAAACAAGTTTGATGGGCCAAATTACAGTTGGGGTTGTGTGCCTCCCAAAAGAAGAGAGAGATACTTCCTTGAATTTGTGGTAATATACTATCTCCTATCCTAATGTTCTAACCTTTCTGTTAATTGTTTTTGTCACTAACACCTCTTGTTTTGTAGAAAGAACACACTTGGAAGGAAACATATACTGGTCTTGTTCAAGTAAAGTTCTATGGTGTGTCAACGCCATATGAAGGACATGGTTTCCAAGGTAGCAACTCGACGAAAGAAATCAATTTGGATTGAGGGAACTCTATGGAAGAAAATGTGTGCTTATTGGGATACTGAAGAAGCCCGAGCAAAGAGTGCCACAACTTCAGCAGCTAGAATGTCAGACCGTAATGGTCGTGGTCCTCACAACCATTACTTACAAGTCGAACAAGAGATGGTAAATTACTCACAAGCATTAAATTTGAATTGATATGTAACATTTGATGGTCTTCTTCTCTCCTTAACATTGTTTTAACATTTCAGGAAGTGGAACTGGGAAGACCTCCAACTATTGGTGAAGTTTTTATCAGGACTCATACCAAAAAGGATGGAACATTTGTTGATGAGAAAGCTCAAGAAGTTCATGAGGCATATAAGAAGAACAAGGAAGCTAAGTTGGCTGCACTCGAGAATGATGAGACTTCTGACGGTACTTCACGTAGATCAGAGCTATCTCAAGAGGAGGATGATGAGATCTTTTTTCAGGTAATGTACTGACTTTTCTGAGATTGTATGTTTACTTTTTCATGAAAAATGATAAAGGATAGATTTCTAATATTGTTTGTTGCGAGTAGCTCTCTGATTTTTGAATTTTTTTTATGCAGTCTACTTTCACTAATGATAGAGGAGCATATTTTGAAGTTGAAAGCCTAGGGGATTACATCAATGGGAAGCGAAAGTACCCGGGAAGCACTTCTTCTTTCACAACAAGCCTGCACCAACAGCTTGAGGAAGCTACTCGGAAGATGGAGGAACAAGCAGCTATTCAAGCAGAGAAACAACAAGCTGAGATCAAGCACTTGAAGCTGGTGAAGAAGTACTTGAGCAAAACTGACCGCAATTTCCTTGCTTTCATCAACACTGAGTCCTCTGCAGATGAATAGGTTCCCTTGCTTGCCCTCCTACTAGAACTTGAAAAAACTTTAAAACATGTGGTTGATGTATTGTGTTTAAACTTGGTTGTATGTGTTTGAACGTGGTTGTTATTTTGTTGAATATGAAAACATGTTTTGTGTTTGTGTTGAAAGAAAATGTTTTAAATACACATTTTTTTCTTGTTTTAAAAACAATTTGTAATTACAAAATCAAATTTAAAAGCATCATAAATCAAGATTCCAAATCAATTCCGTCTCAAAACAATAAAAATTCACAGTAGCAAAACAGTCGCAGAACAGTCAAAATGCAGTCGCATAATAGACGCAAATCAGTCGCGCAAGTAGCGACTGATTTGCGACGTCATAGTGACCAATAAAATATGTCGCAATACAGTATCTATTTAGCGACTGACGTGCGACCAAATAATTTAGCGACACATGGTTTAGCGACTACATCATTACGTCGCTAAACAGTCGTTCTAAGGTACTTAGCGACGGAATTGTGACTTTTTTGCAGTCGTTAATCACATGTTTTCTTGTAGCGCGGATCTAACGTTTTCAACCAATATGCCTACAAATCTCGAAGGTATAGGTTATCCTCGGAGAAGGATACGTGATAAACAAACACATCACCAATTGAAAGAGGATTTGATTGAGAATATATGGACTAAATTTGGACATCTTTCTAATGATTAAAAAGGTTTATAAACTTTTTATTCATTTAATAAAATGTTTTGTGCTTTCATTTTTATGTTTGTATCTTTTTAAGTTTCTCATTTTAATTTATATGTTAGTATCTTTTATGTTTCTAATTTTTATCTTGTATGTTTGTTATTTATTATTAATAATATTTAATTGTATTATCAATTTTTTTATTTTCTAATGTTAATTTATATAATTTTCCAATTTATTATTTATTTAATTAATTAAAAATTATTAATATGTTTTAAATTATTTTATTATTAAATATTTAACATCCTTTAAGTTCAAACCATAATTACCTATATATCTGTGGGTTCTTAACATACACTATTACATTATTAATATACTAAAAAAATACTAAGCTACATATTCAAGCTTATGCCATTAAAGATGCTCTTAATAGGAATGTGTAAAGTACGGGCCACGTTAACGATTTGGGCCTCCTCGCATGTTGGTTTTTTTAATAAGGCCTATGAGTACAATAAATAGTTCATAATTATGATACTAACAATCGGTTTTTATGATAAGCTAGCAGTTCCTTTGGCTTGATTTAAGAAGATGATGAGGAATCAGAACAGGACAAGGAAATAGTATAGTGGCTGAAGAAGATCAAGGACAAAGAGAAAAAAGACTCTATTACAACTAGAGTCTATTACTACAAGTCTACAATAGTTATTAATAAAAGAGTGTGTGTGGTTTTACAATGACTGTGTGTCGTTTATGTTTATTGCCCTTGGAATACTTGTTGTTTCCATAGAGGCTTAGCTCCTTAAGCAAACCTTGTTGTAGGGTTTGGGTATCGAAGAAATTAACAAACATTTCCTTACTCTGCCTCTCTAATCTGGATCTATTTCTCCTTCTTTCTCGTTTCTGTCTCACTCTTTCTATTTTGGCAAGAATCATCTTATCAACTGGTGCTTTCGTTGAGAGTTGATTGGCACAGTCTTGGCTCCACAACAAACTCAAGCTGCTCAGCCGGTTAACCTACCCACCATGACCGAGATCGACGCGAAGCTTACCCTTTTCGCCGAGAAACTTGAACGCACAACGCAGAGGTTGGATGAACAAGCGCTGAAGAACGACGAACATAGAGAATGGGTTTGTGAGGCCTTCGATAAGATGTTTCGTGAGAGACAGCCGATTCAACCCATGACAGTGATGCGATGCAACACTTAGTTTCCATGGGGCGAGTTGTTACAGTTATAATAGGCCTTCAATCACATTTTAAATGTATGATATACATATCAATTTTGCAATCTAACTATATTTAAAATAGGAATGATATGATTTTATTTTTTTCAAATAACTTGTTTAAAATTGGAGGGCGTTTTTGTATATACGAAAGCAATATAAAGAGATGGATTGAAATTTTATTCTTTTATTGAGTGCAAAAATCATTTGAAAAATACAAAAGATCGAAGGGAAAAAATTATTCCAATTTATTGTTTTTGTGATGCATAATTTTATGCTTTCTTGAAGAATTTATGGTTTCTCGAAGAAATTACGAGAGGATTTAATTCGTGGCGTTGATTCTGTCTACCATGAGATGATTTCTTAAGATGTATTGGTGTAAGATAACTTTTTTATCTATCTTAGTCTGATATGGAACAATGTTAAGCAATATAAATCGAAATAACGTACCAATTAGTCTTTTTGAAATCGAGCAATCTCCATCGTGCTTTTTTAACATCCCATAAAATCATTGTTTATATTAGAATCCCACCATGTTGTAAAATTAGAATTAATTATGAGAAAGCCACTTTATGGCGTGGCCTGTGTTGATTCAGCCCTTTTCGTAACAATTTGTGGATTTGCCATTATCAGCTGCATGGAAAGTTGAAATTACCTTGTTCATATAATTCTGAATTGAAGGAAAATTGAGAAAACCCAGTTTGCGATGAAATCATAAGTTTCGATTTTTTTCCCTTCCTCACCATCAACATATATTTCCTTTCTTTTATTCTGCTTTGGAAATCTAATCGACCAATGGAGTTTAAAAATATATATAGGCTCGAGCTTTGAAGATCGTCTGACGCTCCTCCGTCGCCATAGCTTTTCCTTCAGCTCCGTCCCTGAAAGATACCGAGGTATTAAACTCCCTTTGTCTTCAATTGATTGCTTCTACGTATTTTGCAAAGCTAAATCTTGTAGAAACTGAACTTAAATTTCAAGAAATTTTCATTGCATCTTAGTTTTCTGATTTAGTTTCTAAAGGTGGTGGCTGGGATTAGCTTAGGGTTTATGGTCAAAATGAATACTGTTCAGCGGATTAGTTCAAGGTCAGTTTAATGAACAAAAAATTCAAGAATAAAACTAAGGTTTTGATTGTTGTTTGGGCTTCGTTAAAAGCATACTTTGCTCTTTGGTCTTTGTTGATTCAAATGTATCTCGTGGTTTTGATTATTGCTTGTTTAGTTCAGATGTTTATTCATGATTGCAGAAAAATCGAAGATCTTAGCAAGAGCTAATGCACAACGAAAGTAATAATCCTCTTGCCTTGATTTCATCTTAATGCAAATTATATGTCCTTGAAAGCCTGGAACTTTTGATCATGAGCCGTCTAACAATACTACTTTCTGAAAATTGAGATTAAGACAAGCTCAATCGACCTCACAAGACAACGACGTTTGTCTTCACTTTTGTTTGCTAACCACCTGCTCGATATTATTCAGCTCTTAAAGGTAGGTACCTATACCCATTTTACAAGGTAAAGTGCAAACTCTTGAGTTTGTTGTTGTTTTCTGTTTGGATTCTACGGTTTACAACCATGCATTAGTGGCTTAATACTACTTGGTTTGGGTTATCCTCCATAGTGGTGAGTAGGGTTTAGTAATCTCTCTTTTATGCCATGTTTATGTGGTTGTTGTGTTATCGTTGATCGTTGTGTTCTTATCATCTTTGGTTTGGGTTCCCCTCGGCAACGGTTATTATGGTTTAGTATTCCTTCTCTTAGAACTTCTTGTAACCTGTTCCCACTTGTTGATGTTTTGCTGATATTTCTAAGATATTATTCACTTTAATTTATGACTTGTATATGTGATCATCTCACTTTCACTCACATTCTTTTTCAACGAATTTATAATAACATTGGTGGTCGTGTGTTAAAGAAAACTTATGATTCCGTTGTGTCTATTGGCAGGATTAGAACATGACACACACTAGTTCTTGCTGAAACAAGTAAACGTGCATTGCGTGCTCAAGAAAGGGAATATGAGTTATTTTATTCAGATGTTCGTGGTAGTGGAGGTTAGGGATGTATAAATGAAGGAATGACTAGCTATGGTAGAGAGCAATGAACAAGAGAAACGTGTGTGCATATTCAGTTTGTCTGTACATTTTTTTTGTGGATATAGGAATAAAGAGATTGTCTATCCGTTGAATCAAAAATGGCATATCTACAAGTTCAATAAGGAAATGGTAGATTCAAAATATATGGGCTATAAAGTCGCATTTTCTGTAATAAGCCCGTAAAATTATTCATTTAGAAAAATATAGACACAGTATGGAGGATAAAAATCAGTGAGGAATATGGCTTCTAAACAAATGAGTCAATTTATACAAGCTGAAAAAATTAGGATTTATGTAAAAAATGAGAGTAAATCGAATTTACTTAATCTCAATTTTTCAATGTTTACAAATATTTGTTTTTGTAAATTTTAACTTCTATAGTGCTAATTGTGCAATTTTTGTGAGGAGCTTTCTAAGAGTGCCACATCAGTTTTTCCTCTTAAAAATGCTTCTCTATAATATATAAGGGATTTATGTAAACTCAAACCCCTTCAATCAAATTTATGTAAACTCAAACCCCGTTTAAAAGCATATTATTCCTAATTATAATAGTCTGAACCATTGTCTAAAATTTTCTAACTAATGCGTGACGTTGTACATATTTGTTTTTCTTTATAGATTTAATAATAAGTTCGTTTTCAAAAAGACAGATTGAAACATATGCGAAAAAAATATATTATTATACACGTGTTATATGTAATTATGTTAATTTAAAAACAAACAAGATCATATAAAAATATTTGAGAGATTTTCAATTTATTAAGGAAATATTTAGGAAATTTTGTTAATGTAATAATTGGTTTCCAATTTTGTGAAGCTGTTGTGATTTTATTAAAAACTTTATTTTAAAGTTTTGTATTTATTAAAATGTCAATGGTTTATTATGCAAATATTATAAAATAAAATTTTATAATACCAAATTACTTGGAAAATGTATATATAGATTTATAAAAGTTTTAATAGGAAAAATTACTTTGACGGAAAATTTTAATTGGGCCTTAAATGAATTGTAAACTATGTTGTGGGAAAGGAGCTTAAAAATACCTCATCTATTTTTTATTTGGACGTTTAATACCTGAGTTTTTTTGTTGGAAAAATAATACTCAAAATAATAAATGATGGGTGTTTGTTGTCAAACATGAAAAGAAAATATATCTTATTAGTTTTTTTTTTTTGAAAAAGCAATATATCTTATTAGTTACATGATGATACTACTAAAACTCTAATAAATATGCCATATCGTATCCAATAATTTCTTCGAATTTGGTATGGCTGACTGGCTATAGACTGTAGTATCCAATTAATTTCATTGATAGGAAATGAGTATTTTTGCAAGCTCCATGATCACTGATAACATGCATGAGTCTTTTCTTCGTTCGATGATCAGATATCTGAAAACTTTTATACTGTGTTTATAAAGATTATAGATCATATGGACAAATCAATAATCTTGATCATATTATTAAACGTTTTTAATAAAAGTCTGGTCACATGATTACGTTTTTTAATCTTCAAAATTGCAAATTCTAAACCATGTAGATTAATTAATATTGATTTGGGTTCATGGTAGTTTATTATGTGGTACCATTGTTAAGACCAACATTATTGATGGGATCTTAGAGGTAAGATTTACACTAGAGGGTATCTTAAAAAATTGCAAAAAAATTAAACTCGTCAAACTTTAATGTGTTTGCATTATTATTTCCTTTGTCCATCATACCTTAATTTTTTATTTTTCTTCAATAAACATTCTCAAATTTAGTTACATATGGTTGACTCGTCGTAATCGTCGATATTGATTCTTCTTCTTCTTCTTCTTCTTTTGCTTCTTCTTATGCTTCATTCACATTAAAATCTGAGTTGTTGATGACAACGTCGGTCCTCACCAATCAATCGATATCTCACTCTCACAAAAATGAAATAAACAATAACAGAAACAAGAAGAAGAAGAACAAGAAAAAGATTTTGAGAAATAGTTACAAAAAAATGGTGCCACAGACTGTTATTAGTTTGAGAGTAAAGTCTCTCATAAAATTATAGCTGTTGTTGAAAAAGAAATTTGGGAAAAAGATTAAAAATACCTCACCTATTTTTTATTTGGACGTTTAATACTTGATATTTTTTTTGTTGGAATAATAATACCCAAAATAATAAAAACATGCAATTTAATACCTAAAATATTAAATATTGTCATTTTCCTACCAAAAATATTCAAAAAATATATATTCCAATTTTACCCTTCTTCATTTCTATTAATTATTAGTGCATACATGACATGATATTAATTATAATTTTATTTGAAGAAAAATATTTGTTAGTAATATTTCATTGTATCATTTATTTATATATTTACTTCAAAATTTATATTACATATTCTATTTTATCCAAAAATATTAAGTGATTCAATGAAAGGTTTATTTTGAATTATATATTTCATATCCAAAATATATATTTCATTTTTATCCAAATTAGTTTTAAAAGAAATCTAATGAAAGATATATATATATATATATATATATATATATATATATTGAATTATATATTTTATATCCAAAAATGAGATGTATAGTTCATATTTTATTTTTATATATATTTTATATTTAAACAAAATAAAATATATGTAATATATATATTTAAATATATTTACATAATAGATTTACATAATATATCTTAAGGGGGGAAAATACCCCTTTTCCAATACCACTTTTTAAAAATACCCATCTTTCTAATTTTATCAAAAAATCACTATAAAATTTGAAATTTATCAAAAACATATGTGTAAAATGTTGTAAACTAGAGAAAAGAGAGGGGAATTTGTGATTCCTTTATTCATTAGCATAGTGTCCTTTATATAAAGATTGATACAGGGGAAACATGTAACAAATTAAGCTTCCTCAATATTGGACGGATCGGGCTTGATATGGGCCTGGCCGGAGTGGACTTGTTATGATAATCCACCATATGCTTTATAACACTCCCCCTTGGATGTCACAACCGTTATGAGCTTGTAATACGCTTTGGATGTTGCCTCATTAGAACCTTACCAGGAAAACCCAATGGGATAAAGTCGTGGTGAAGGAAAAAGAGTATAACAAGTATTACTCCCACTGATTTGAATCTCACTGAAGATCTTTCAACCGGCACATTTCAATTTGATGTGTAAGTTTCTTGAACGTTGTGGTTGGAAGCGACTTGGTGAATAGATCCGCCGAGTTGTCACATGATTGAACTTGTTCGACTTGAACCTCTCCGGCTTTCTGTAATTCATGAGTGAAGAAGAACTTCGGCAAGATGTGCTTCGTCCTATCTCCTTTGATATATCCGTCTTTAAGCTGAGCTATGCAGGCAGCTTTATCCTTATACATTATTGTTGGTGTTGCCTTCCCTTCGGTCATCCCACAATCGATCCTAATGTGTTGAGTCATGGATCTCAACCAAACACATTCACGGCTGGCCTCATGCATCGCCAAGATTTCAGAATGGTTGGGCGATGTTGCTGCGATCGTTTGCTTTTGAGATCGCTAAGATATTGTCGTTCCATCGTGTGTGAAAACATAGTCAGTTTGTGATCGACCATTGTGCGGATCCGAGAGATAACCTGCATAAGCAAAACCAACTAATCCCTCCTTGGGATGGTTAGTCTAAAATAAACCCAAATCTTTCGTACCTTGCAGATAACGAAGAATATGTTTAATCTCGTTCCAGTGCCTTTGGGTTGGACATGAGCTAAATCTAGATAATAGATTCACGGCAAAACATATATCTGGCCTAGTGTGGCTCGCCAAATACATCAAAGCTCTTATAGCACTGAGGTATGGCATTTACGGACTAAATGGATCACTATCCAATATGAGGCTTCTCACCACCATTGGGCCTGGTCAATGGGCGGGCCTAGTCCTTATTAAATCTCCTTGAGTACTCTTTCAGTATATGCCATTTGATGCACTAGGATTCCATTATTCATGTACTCAAGTTGTAATCCCAAACAGGAATTATTTATCGCCTAGGTCTTTCCTTTTAGATTCAACTGTTTGGTTGATTACCCAGAGGTTTATATACACTGCTTATGATTACAAATCCTTTGTTTGCAAACCTCTTTATGAACAATACATGGATTGATGGGATCATTTATAACTTTACATATGCCTAGTGGACTTAAATAAATATGCAGGCATTACATCTATTAGCCGCAAATCAAGTCTTTTTCTTTTATATAGCCAGACTTAGCATCCACCACAGGGGAGCATATCTCCTCATAATATATTCATGGTCTCTGTGAGAATCGTTGTGCAATATGCCGTGCTTTATATCTCACGATTTCACCATATTTATTTCTTTTCCTCACAAAGACCCATTTATGTCCAACTGGCTTTATATCGAGAGGTGTCCTTATACATTCCTCTTCTTTTATGATTTCAACTCCACATATTTAATCCAGTCTGATCCTCGCTTATCAATTTCATTTCAAGTGCTACCTTGTATGCAAATATATCGTCGACGTCTACTTTCTTGCAGTTCCATTTTATCCTGGACATAACATCAATGATGGCGATCTCATTATTATCATGAACATCATCAGTACCTTGAAGCTTGGCGTCCCAAGCCTCATTGTTAGGTAACTGAGGTTCGGTTATGTCTCGGGTAACCACGGTTTCTCAACCTCGGATTCATTCCTAGCACCTTTCTTTATTTCCGAGGGTATTATCTTTGGAACTTAATGGTCTACCTCGTTTCATACGGGCTTTAGACTCTGTAGCAACTTGATTGTGTCTTTCCTGAACATCAATTCTTTAAAGGTGCATTTATAGCTGGTATATGTGACTTAGTCACTCTATTCGGGTCAAAGGAATCTGGCAGTTAGATAGCTTTTGCATTATCTTTGGACGTCTAATTCATATTTCATAGTCCGAGGATCTTGCCATTATAAGGATGATTAATTCCATATAATTTCCTTTACCAGCTTATTATTATTATCTCCCCCACTCATAGTGGGTAATTGGATCCGTTAAAATGACAATCCGCGTACTTGGCCTTGAATAAATCAACCGTGGTCGGCTCAAGCTACTTATTTATTATGGGAGATTCATATCCAACATATATCCCCATCCTCCTCTGAGGACCCATCTTAGTTCTATGTGGTGGAGCAACTGATATATATACGGCACATCCAAATATCTTAAGATGGGATATGTCTGGCTTATGACCCGTTAATAATTTTTTTGGGGAATATGTATGTTCACTAGATGGCATGATGCAAATTATTCAGCTGCATGTAAGACAGCATGTCCCCAAGCTGTGATCGGGAATTTTGATCTCATTAGCAATGGTCTGGCAATTAGCTGTATGCATTTTATAAATGATTCAGCCAGACCGTTTTGTGTATGTCCATGTGCCACAAAATGTTTTACTCTTACCCCCCATGGACATACACTAAGCATTAAAAGCTTGGGACGTAAATTCACCAGCATTATCTAGACGTATAGTCTTTAATCACTTTGACTGGTGATGGCCTTATAATGAGTTTCCCTTGTGAACATGCTACACACGTGTGATTCTTTGGGATAACTCTTATTTCTTTCAATGTATGCTCATTATTATTTTTCGCATCATACTCGACCCGGGATGGCCAAGCCGGTCGTGCCATAGAGTGAATCTCTCGGTAATCTCTTTGTTTACCGTGGCATTAGATTATATCATACTGGCCTTGGCACAGTGAATGCCTGTTTATATAGCGGGTAAAGTCTCTAGGACTTTCTTATGGCCTTAGGCGTTTTATAAGTTATAAGGAACTCTCTGTTTCCTTCGCCATTGGTTTCAATATGAAAACCATTCATTCTAATATCTTTGAGAGATAATAGGCTCCTCTTTGAGGTGGGTGAATATAACGCATTAGAAATCTCTAAATGCGTACCCATGGGCAATAATATATGGGCCTGGCCGTAGCCTTCAATTAAATTAGCCATACCCGCTATGGTACTTATATTGGCGTTTTTAAGTGTAAGATCGTGTGACTTGCCCCACTATCCACCACGAATTATATCTTAAACACTTTTATAAAAATATTCTCATATTTTATTAAAACCAAAACAATAGAGATAGATCCATAGTAATTATTGAGAATACATCCAAATTATTATAGAGAATTATAAAGCTTAACAAAGCTTGATGTCGAAACACTTGGTTTATTCAAGGCAATCGGAAGTCTCCATGAGATCATCCTTGGCATGATCGAAATCATCCGCATTATCATAATGCACCAATTGAGCTTCTTGATTCTTCCCTTTGACACTCTCTTGATAGAGGTCAATAATATGTTTGGGAGTCCTACAATTCTTAGCCCAATGGTTCCCCATCCCACATCTATGGCAAACTGATTTTCCGGTCGGGTTTTGCGGTTTGAAAGATGTACCACGGCTACGGCCTTTTCTGCCGTGATACCCGTGGCCTCGACCTTGTCTACGACCGAGGGAGTGACTACGGTCACGTCCTTGCCATTTACCACGTCCACGGCCGGATGTATTATTATCTCTTTGGACGTGGTTAGCCTCTTTGGCTTCTTTCTTATCCGATGCAACATCATTGGTTTCAGAGAGTGGGGCTGATCCCGGAGGTCTCATCTCGCTATATCTCATTAGCAATTCATTTCTCAAGCATATCCTTCTCACTTATCTCTTCTCCACACAGTTTCAAGATAGCGACTATCTTAAACATGGCCGAGTTATATTCGTCCACGGATTTAAAATCCTGGATCCTGAGATTCCTCCAATTATACATGGCCTTTGGTAATAACATCGTACGTTGGTGATCATAACCATGTTTTAATTCATTCCAACGGTCCAACGGATTCTCAATAGTCAAGTAATAATCCTTGAGACTCTCCGCAAGGTGATAGCGAATAATTAATATTCCCTTATACTTATTCGTATCAGGCTCGTCATTGCCATCAACAATACATTCACCGAGCCCCTATGGTTTTAGGATGATCTTAGCATCCAACGCCCATTGCAAATAATTATCTCCCGAGAGATTAATGGCGGTAAAATCCAAGTTATTCAGTTTCGACATCTGAAAAGAAGGACAAATGCTTATGTTTAGGTTTCATTATAAACCTCTTATTACCATTTCCCGTTCCAATCGCTCAGTAGAGAGGTAGTCCGCGCATCAGTTCGGATGAGTATAAACTCGCCGACCCGCGTCCCCTTTTCTCCGAACAATCATCCCGGACAAGGTCTATGCATTGTCTTATGATTCTCATATCTTGTATCTCATGATCCCATATCTTATGGTTTTATAATCTCATACATGTTAAACGACATTCATATATATCAAGCATTCATGCGATTTTAAACAAGCATCCTAGCATGCAATTTCTATAAGATCAAACACCCATCATGCAATTTCAAGCATATATTTTTATGATCTTTAGACTTTAAAATTTATCATGCAGTTCTAGGGGCTCAAGCATTGATCGATTTTATTTTAGAGAAATATTAAGGTGATCATGCATTCATATTCGATTTTCATGTTAATCATATATTAGGATTTCATAAATTCATATTAATATAAACAAGCAACAATCCATATGAGAAACAAGTTTATAATCGAATTTAGGGTTACATGAAAAGTAGTTCAAAGCACAATCTCATATTTTATGATTTCAAAACATCGCATGAAAAGCAGTCTAAACAACAATCACATGTTTTAGGGTCTCATATTTGCATGTGAAAAGTACTTTAAACAACAATCTCATATTCATAGGATTTTATAAAATCATATGAAAGTACTTCAAACAACAATCACATGTTCAAGATTTCATGGTTTTAAGTTTATAAACATGAAACAATGGTTTTAGGGTTCATGTTGTTTACCTCTTGAACACCGATCGGATTCTGAATGGTTTGGACCGGAAGCTAAAGACCTCGGTAACTCAAGCTTCTGCAACGAACCGCGATGAACAGTACCAACGATGAACAGTGTTGACGATGAACAGTATCGCTATGAACAGTACCGCCGAGATCTTTTAGTTCTAAGGTTTAGGGGCGATTTTAGCTTTACCTTTTAGGGTTTAGAGAATCGTGTTATAGACTAGAGAGAATAGAGAGAGAACTAGAATGCTTTATTCATTAGCTTAGAGCCATATATATATAGGTTCATACAAGAGGTTATGAGTAAACCCTAATACAACTAGGAAAATGTTAAACCTCCATAACATTGGGCCGGATCGGGCTTGACATGTGCCGAGCCTTACTGGACTTGTTATGACAATCCACTATGATTTATAACATTGGCAAAATTTTCCACTCTATATAGCAAAAACACGAACCAATTTTATTCCTTAGCTAAAGATTGAACATAAAACGGAAAAAGTGGGTAATGAAAATCGAAACAAAGGAGACATCGCTAATGCAAGTGCTTCAAAGAAATCACGGAACGCTCATTGTTCCGAAAACATAGATCCATTGAGACCAACCATTGGATCTAATCAAACAGTCCCTATGAAATTCGTTTTTGGAAGAGTTCTTACAGATATATCAAACACACAAGATTCAAGGGTGCGACAAATATATCATGGAGCTTCTTCAAGTGCATCAGTGCTGACTACTTCACAAATCTCCTCTGTCACTCCTCCAAGTGTTGCAAAACCAGTAGGTGGTAAGTAAAAAATTTCTGTAATTATAATCTATGTTAAAAATGACTTATAAACCAAATATATGTTCTTGGACTCTAACATTCTATAATTTTCGTATATATTAGGTAAACGAAAAAGACAAGCTTCACCAGTTTTGGGCGATATATCAAATCAAAATAAACTGAATTCTAAATTTGGTCCAATTCGTCGCCTTTGTACTCTTAAAAGAATTGCCAGAAAGCAACCATATCAAACAGGTAAATTAAACAAATACATTAAACTATAATTATATTTTCAATAAGTTATTAATTGTTATTCTTTTTTTTATTTGATTACAAAAAACTATAGTTATTTCAACAATGGCTCCACCACTACAAGTATGAATGCCTGTAGAGGATTCTCAGATTGATAATGTATTAAGTGGAAATGCAAATGAATCAGTTATAACTGATGACCTCTCTAGAATTATAAAGGAGAAAAATGGTTCCACTAAATCATGTATTCTTTAAAAACTGTTAATTGGTCTTTTTTGTAGTAATTAACATTATGATGTTGTAGTATATAACTAAATAATATTATATCATAATGTCTGTTAATTATATAGGAACCATTAATCTTGGAAGCACGTATCCATCATTCGATCCAAATACTATAAGTAAATTCAGAGATTTGGATGATGATTCAGAAGAGTGGGCAATGCCCTCCTAACCTAAGTAGGCTACCCGCGCTGCGAAGGACCATTGTCAAATAGACGGTGATGATGATAGTGGTATATTACAAGATTCTCAATTATGAATATCCTTTACTAATTAGATGTAATTTGATTGGTACTTCTTAAAAACTAAATTCTTTTAATTTTCACATCTATCAGATTCTGAGGAGTATGAAGATCAAGTTTTTGATTGTAGTAGTCAAGAAGATGAACCTTATTATTCATCGGAAGATAATAATACACATGAAGAGATACATAAGCAAAGCAAAACCCGTGAAGAATTGTTTAAGGTTATTGACGACAGTTTTGAAAAGTTTTTTGGGACAATAACACCACGTTTGGAAGAAAAAGAACAACACAACCAAAAGATGGTATGTATGAATTTTTCTTTTTTTTTGGATAAACGGTATGTATCAATTTTTCATATTATGTTTTATAAATGGGAATAAAAAATAACAGAATTTAGTGTGATTTTTTAATAGCTTATGTTGATGATGGTGACCCTGTACATTCATGCCAACACTGTGGTGCACTGTTTTGGTATGGTGAAAGACTTAATAAAAGGAATAATACAAATAACGCAATTTACAGCGGATGTTGTATGCATGGTCAAATTGTTCTACCAGAGCTGATAGACCCACCTAAATTATTGTTGTGGCTGCTAACTTCAGATGATCAACTTGCTAAGCATTTCAGGGAAAATATAAGAGCTTATAACATAAAATTCTCATTTATGTCAATTGGTGGGAAGGTTGATCATGCAGTTAAAAAGGGTCATGGACCTTCTATGTTTGCACTACAAGGAGAAAACTATTATCTCATGGGTGCTTTGAAACCAAAAGATGGCGATCATGCAAAATTCCAACAATTGTATATTGTTGATACTGAAAACGAAGTCGCTAATCGAATGAATATTATGAGGTATATTAAATCAACTCATATTTTACACTATACTATTCTATCTTTAGTCCAATATCTATATTTATTTACTTACTCAATTATGAATTTTAAATATATTCTTCAGCAAAGGCTAGGATGATGAGGGTGTATCAAAAAGGAAAAAGTTCAGAAAGGAATTGGTGGAGAAATTACTAAAGATGTTGGATGATCCTCACGTACAAGCTTTCCGATTTGCTAGAGACATATTCGAAATGGATAAAGAAAAAGCTAATTTTCATATGCGTATTGTCTCTTCACGTGAGAAAGATGCCCGTGTATATAACCTTCCAACAGCTTCTGAAGTCGCTGCACTTATACCTGATGATATGGAAGTAAATTTGAATAAACGTGACATAGTTTTACAAAGATCATCTGGTAAGTTGAAAAGAATTCATGAATGTCATGTTGCTTATATTGCCTTGCAATACCCTCTTTTGTTTCCAAGGGGAGAGAAATTCAGGGGCGGATCCAGAAACTTTTTTTATATGGGGCACATATTATATATAACTAATGATATTAATTTTAATATATATTTTAAATATTTACATATATTAATAAATAAATATAATTTTCACATTTTATATATTTTACAAAGGAAAAACAAATACCGAATTTTTTGACAATATTGTTCTTTTTCTTATTTATCATTTAAAAATATACAATTACAGCTCTATATAAAAATGTACTATATAATATAATTGTTTAAATATTTAACAATAGGACAAATAATTAAACTAAAATATTTAGTGAACTGAAATTATTATTTTACTAATTTTCTAATTTTACCAATAATTTATAACTAAAATTCATATACTTCACGGCAGAAAAGATAGTTTAAATGTTTTTAGAAGTTCAACTTAAATTAAAAATTAAAAAATAAAATTGAAAGAATATAGATTATTGAAAACAATAAAAGAAAAGAAAAAATGCATCTAATAATAAAAATATGTTGGAAAGTGAGAGAAAAGATATGACAGACATAAATAAAAATCCACCAAAAACAAAAGCAGATGAGTTGTACAAAGAAAACAAAAAGTTAAGCAAAGGAAAAAAAAAAAAGAAGAAGAAGAAGCAGTAATACAAAGTGATCGAACCCTTTACCAAGCAGTTATTTGGATGCTATGGCGTCATGTAAACATTTTGGATTCCCAGACCTGTTTGTAACATTCACGTGCAACGCCAAGTGGCCGGAAATAACAAGATTTGTCAATGCGAGAAAGCTAAATGCAGATGATAGGCCGGACGTCATATGCATAATTTTTAAGATGAAACTTGATAATCTAATGGATGATTTGACCATGAAACATTCTTTGGGAAAAACTATCTCATGTATTTCTTTTATTTATTAGAGTTGATTAATTATATGCTATCAAAAGTGACATTTTGAATATTTTTACGCAGCCATTTATCAAATTGAGTTCCAAACACGTGGACTACCTCATGCGCATATCATTCTCTGGATGGATGAAAAACATAAATTCCCGACATCTGCACACATTGACAACATCATTTTGGCAGAAATTTCAGATAAAGAGAACGATCCCGAGCTATACGAAGTAGTGAATGAATGTATGATACATGGTCCATGTGGAAGTGTTAACAAAAATTCTCCATGTATGGTTGACGGCAAATGTTCAAAATTCTTTCCAAAGGATTTTGTTGAAATAACCAATCTGGCAGAGATGGATTTCCAATCTACAGAAGAAGGAATGATGGTTGTTTTATTGAAAAGAGTGGTTTCAAGTGCGATAATAGATATGTTGTCCCATACAACAGATTGTTGTCTTTAAGATACCGAGCTCACATAAATGTAGAATGGTGTAACCAAACTGGATCTGTGAAATACTTATTTAAGTATGTACACAAAGGTCTAGATCGTGTCACAGTTGCTGTGGAGGCTGGGGATGAAGAGGATCAAGAAGGTGACACTAATACGGAAAAAAAAAACAAGTGATGATGTTCAAGATTATTTTGACTACATGTAATTTTATTAACTAACCATTTATTTTTATATTTAATTGGTTTATATAATGGATTTAATAACATACTCGATTATAACAGTACTAATCTTTGTTTAACAATTTCAAATATGTTTCTGCATGTGAAGCTGAGTAGAGGATATAAAAGTATCCTATACATTTTAGAACAACACCGGCAATGAATCTTAGCTTTCATGAAGAATGGAAGCAGCCTTTGTTTTTCAAAGACAATGACACTCCACAGAATGTGTTGAATCAACCAAGTATTGATGATACCATGTTTACCGGTTGGGTTGAGCTCTATCAGAGGGATGCTGATGCAAAGAAAGTGCTATATGAACAGATTCCAAAAAACTACATTTGGTATAAGAAGAAAAAAATGTTTCGTCGAAGAGGGAGAACAAGATTTTCGATTGGGAGGATAAATTTTGTCCAACATAATTTGGACGATTCATACCAAAAGAATCTGAACTTGTTCAAAGTTGTGTGGACCAAAGCAATGGTTATGAACCAATGATATACGTGTGAGTGTGAGTGAGATGAATATATTTGGGTTTTTATGGGAAGAAACATGGCATATTTTGGCAGAAGATATAGAAACGAAACTAAGGCGAAAGACAAAACGTCAAGGTATGATTTTACTATATCTAAATGTAAGTAATTTATAATTTACCATTTAAACACACTCTAAATTTCACTCCTTTTTTAATAGATCTTATCTTGAGCGAGAAGGAGAAAATAAACTTCACCCTAAGAGAGATACAAAAGCTTTTGAAGAGAAATGGATCATCTCTTCAAAAATTTTAAAGTCTTGCCTCAGCTATCACGAGAAGATGCACCCACACATATTCAGTTGATATTGGATGAACGCAACTATCCACGCGAAGAAATGACTACAAAGCATGCTGGTTGGTTGCATATGTTAACCGAAGAACAGAGGAAATGTTATGATGAGATTATACAATCTGTTCAAAAAGACAACGGAGGAGTTTTCTTCTTATATGGATTTGGAGGTACCGGTAAAAAGTTTTTGTGGAAGGTGGAATTGCTTCTCTATTATTAGAAGGTGGAAGAACAGCCCACTCGAGGTTTGCACTACCTTTGACTCCAACTGAAACAACTACATGCAACATGTCCCGTGAATCAGAACTAGGTGAATTGGTCAAAGAAGCAAAGTTAATAATATGGGATGAAGCTCCGATGATGAGTAAGTACTGTTTGGAGACTTTAGATAGGAGCTTAAGAGATATTATGCGAAATTCTGAACTACCGTTTGGAGGAAAAGTAGTGTTATTTGGAGGTGATTTCAGACAGATACTTCCCGTCATTATAGGAGGTGGAAGGGAAGAAATTTTTAGTGCTTCATTGAACTCTTCCGCTTTATGGAATCACTGCAAAGTCTTGAGGTTGACGAAGAACATGAGACTCATGCAGAACATTGCTTCTACCGAAGCCCGAGAGATTGAAGAGTTCTCTAAATGGATTTTAGCTATTAGAGAAGGAAAGGTTAACGAGCCTAATGATGGGATTGCGGAAATTGATATACCAGAAGATATTCTCATTTTTGAGGCAGAGTCTCATTTGGAATCAATAATAAAGCGGTTTATGGCACAACCTTTACAATGGAGAATGATCCAAAAAATTTCCAAGAACGAGCTATTCTTGCTCCAACCAATGAGGATGTTAATTCTATAAATGATCTAATGTTATCATCACTCAACGGTTAGTAAATGTTTTGTACATATTTAGTTATTTATTTTAAACCCGTATTATGAATTAATTCAACATTCAATTTTTACAGTTGAGATAAAAATTTATTTTCTTTGTAGGTGAAGAACTAATCTATTTAAGTTCAGATTCAATCGATCCTCAAGATAAATGTTCCCAAAAAAATCCGGTATATTCTCCTGATTTCCTAAATACTATCAAGGTTTCTGGGTTGCCATACCATAGACATCGTCTGAAAATTGGTTGTCCGATAATGTTGATGCGCAATATTGATCCTCACGGTGGCTTGATGAATGGTACAAGACTTCAGATTATGCAAATGGCTGACCATGTTATACAAGCTCGGATTTTAACAGGCACAAAAGTTGGGAAAATTGTTATAATACCAAGAATGTTGATTACACCATCAGATACAAGATTTCCTTTCAAAATGCGAAGAAGACAATTTCCTGTGTCGGTTGCATTTGCTATGACTATTAGCAAGAGTCAAGGACAATCGCTATCTTATGTTGGTATACTTGCCTAGACCGGTGTTTTCTCATGGACAATTATATGTCGCATTGTCGAGGGTGAAATCAAAAGCAGGTTTGAAGGTGCTTATTATAGATACAGAAGGAAAGCCACAATGGAAAACACTGAATGTGGTATTCAAAAAAGTATTCGAAACCTTCGTTAGAAACATCAGGTTCTAACACTTTTTCTTCTCTGATTTCTTACCTTATATTTTTTTCTTAATCATTTACATTAATACATTTTATCTATTTGAAGTTTCTTTTTGTCAGGTCATTAAAATGATCAAGCAAATTAAGATGGGTGATTCATTCTGATTTTATCCATAGCATTTAGAATAACAGTTGCAGGTATTAATACTTTACCTGTTATTTAAAATTAATAAACAAAGTTTTACTAATTACCATTTTTTAGATGACATTTTCTCATATAATTTTCTTTAACTTCATTGCAGATGAATACCCATCAACAGAATTACATATCAGCACCATAAACACTCAATAAAACCGTCTACTCTATACATTTTCGTTTTCCATTCATTTTGAATTTTGAAAGATTAGTTTATCATAAATAATTCCCAATAACAAATATTATTGAAAATCATATAATCTCTACTTTAACAGACACAAGTATTAGTCATTTTTATAAATCTCCAAACTATATTTAAACAAATATTTTCAACTTATAAAGGTTGACCACACTACAGTGCTCGATATATTTTTCGATATTACACATACGGTTAAATATATTCATACTTATATTACAATATATGCGTGCTTATACTAAAGCCAAAAATATACATAGTAAAATTACTACAACATTATCTATTAATCATATAATAAAAATATACAAAAAACCACCAAATATTTGTACAATACATAATTTATACACTACAAATTTGTAATTTTTATCAAAAAAAAAAATTCAACCATGCGCAAGAATTTTTATTAAAACATTCATTGGAACTTGGTTTTTTCCTTTTTATGTTATTTGAACCCTTTTTTAATAAGAATTGTATCAGCTAATCAACGGTTAAATTTGGGCTAATGTTGGGCCTTCGTTTTTGGTTTTATTTAATTTAAACCCATTAATTTAAATAATTTCTAAATATTAAAAACCAACCAAAATATATAAAACCAACCGATAATCCAAACAAAATAAATTAAACCAACCAAGGAAAGAGTTCTGAAAGAAAAAATTAACAAAACTTAGTATGTTTGTAAAACCAATACTGGAAATTAGTCAAGTTTATGTTTTTCCTTCTAGTCCACCCATCTTAGAAAATTGCTTTTTGGATGTTTATGACTGGACATCTCCTTCTTTCATGTTACTCGAATCACTTTTTGACGATGGAGTTGAGGAAGTAGAGATACCTACTTCAGACGTCTGTACACCATCGCTTATCATGAGAAAACCCTAAAAATAAAATATATGTAAGAGATAATATATACACAAAAACTAATAATATATAGCATCGTGTGATGACATTACTATTGATAAATTAACATTTTAAAACTACTAACCTCATCAGCCGAGTAAAATGATGATTGATCAACATATGTATCTGATAAGGAAATTTCAGGGACAAATGATACTTTCCCATCAGAAACTTGTGCAACCCTATAAATGTCACATTTACCATGAATATGTTTGGGCTCGATGCAAAGAAGGAAAAAAAATGATTTCCCAACTAAAGCTTTGATGGGATCTGGCAAATCTGTGGGATCTTCAAACTATATAAGCATTGAGTTAGTAATGTATTATGCGGAATTTCTTATTTAATATAATGTTATTAAATAATATACCAGATCAAAATGATACTTTAGGTATAATTTCAGTTGCAGCCGTCCCAACGATTTCTTCAGCAAAACTGTCAAACATCATAATTCTTGTCTCACCAGTATGGTCCCTGACATGAAGGTGAATCCAAAACCTAAAAATATGATAATGATATAACATATGAATACTAAATAAAATAATTCAACTTTCATCAAAATATAATAACATTTTGTTTTTAAAAAACTCACTTTGGAGAGACGCCTTTAGCGTAATCTTTACATACCACACACCAGAATCTTGGTACATGTTTTGTTTTAACATCTTCCAGCTTAATGACGTCCTCCTTGATGGTTTTTTTGTTTCATTTTTTACATGCATAATATAACCAAGAATAGTGGGTATCATTTTCTTTAACCCTAAACAGAGTGCGACACGATCATACCTAAAAACGTGTAAATGGCCATGTGACTAGAATGCATTGTAAGATAAAACATCTAAAGAATCGTTAGATGAAAATATGAATAAACCTCAGTTGCTTGAAGCAGTTCCTCAAAAGTCATGATAGGATACTCATCCATGTCTTCTTTTTTAGTACGAGCAAAGAAGACAGTTGTCTGTACGTTACCCACGACCATCAATTGCGAACCATCACTGGTAAGGTTGTTTACATAATATTCAAAATAAAATGATATTAGTTATAACATTTATAGAGTAGATAATTACTAATATTAATGTTTTACGAAAACATACCTTTTCTTAATGTCTTCAAACATCGGTATGGCCATATTAGTAAGCAATTGTGATGAGTCATAAGAATTAGAAACACTCCAAACATCTGAATTAGTGAATAAATATATATGATTGTAATTGCGAAATCTTTTAGTCTGTATACATGATATATTTTGATGTAAAAGATTGTCATGTAAATTGTTATGTTACCGTTGAAAACATTGACTTTGGCATATCGTATTAAACAAAATACAATACCATCCGTCGATTCTTGACATGGTTGACTTAGTGATTCAGCAAATTTTCCCCACAGTGTACATAACACCCGAGTACCCCTTGTACATCGAATAATTAATATTTGGAAATAATAGAAATATGTCCTACAAGGTATTTTCATGAATTATTAATTAAGACTTGAAAATTGTAAGCTTACTCGTTTTTTCTCAAGTGAAAGTCGATCTTCTTGGTAAGCTTAGTAGAATTAGGAATATCTTGAATCTCACCACAATCATCGACTTGGCCCAAAATTAAGCAAAATTAGTTATAGATTTTAACTAAACATTTAATTTAATTTAAAACTAATAAAAACATAACTAACCGAATAAATAAATCTTGTTTTGTTTCCATTAAGAACGTCATCGTAACTGGCCAATTGAAGAAACATATTGTCGGAAATGTTTTCAGAAGCGGTGACAATTGTTTTCGACATGAAACCAATCTTAAATTTTATGTCCGATATATTCATACACCATAAAAAGGAGTTAAATCAAAAATAGAAATAATGATCCAAGAATTTGGGATTAAACATTTATCAAACTTTTTGATATGCTCCTTTTTGACGTTATCAACAATCTTATGACCCTATGAAAAATTCAAAGCAAAGAAAGAAACTCTAATATCACAGTTAGGAAATTAAAATCAATACTATTATAATGAAAAATTGTTATAATTGTAACTTACAGAAATGTCGACCAAAACATCTTGATTGTTTCACCAATTTTGGTGGAATACTGCTTCCAAATATGCAAAACCTTCACTTGAATATACCAATTCACTTTGTAAGATTTTACCGCATTAAGAGAAGTGATGGGGAGTGTAGCGGCTAACATCTTTTGATTCTCTAATTTTATTTAATCATTTAGTTATGATAGGAATAAACAAGAATTGGTTTATTTATAGTGTAATGGTTTCGTCATTGAAATTTAGGTTAGGGAAGATTTTGAATCCCTTTAAGATTAGCGAATTTGATTTTCAATTATTACGAATATATTTAAAATAAGAAATAACTTGCTTACAAAGTTTGTTATTGTTTTGGATAAAAATACAAAATTGTATATTGTGCTAATCAATTATAGGGTAGTTATAGTATCCTCTTCCTTAATTTAAGATCTTAGTATACGATTTCAATTATCATTAATTTTCATTAATTAAAACAAATAAATCTTAGAATCTTTTGTGAATAATAAAATCCGAAAATTAGGGTGGAATTTCCAATTGCAACCATATTGAGAATATACGATTTTAGTTTTGAGATTAAAATCCATTAGAGCAAAGGTATATAGGGCCATGTATCCATTAGAGCAAAGGTATATAGGGCCATGTATGTGTTGCGAATATAAGGTCTTACCTAACATAAATTATAACTAAGACCCAAAAAATTGTATGGTTAGTTATTAATTAAACGGTGAGGATTAGAAGCTTCCTCTTACAACAAACGACTAAGATTAAAACATTAAATTTTTGGCCAGAAAATCAGACGGTGAGGAATAGTAGCTTCCACTTATAAAAGAAAGGCTAAGATTAAAACATTTATTTTTCGGGTTTGATTAGCGGGTCAAAATATCCGTGCGTTTATCCGTATTTTGAGTTGTTTGGCAACAGTTTTAATTTTTTTATACTATAATATTGATACGAAAATTTAATGTTTTTGTTTGGCAACAAGGTTAAATCGCTTTTCCTTTAATAGGATTGATATAAAACTTCTGCATAGTATATATCAAATATATATATTATATAATCTTAATAATTATTAAATAAAATCCAAAAAATCTATAATTTAAAAAAAATAAATAAATAAAAAAACTGTTTATCCCGCGGGTTAAATCTAGTCTATACTATATAAAAGTTGAGGCTATAAGCTTTTGAAGCTGTCCACATAGGATTTTAAACGACCAATTACAAGTAGACATGTCACTGCTTAACATTTTTTCTATCTCATTAATTAACATTTTTAAATATAATATTTTATATACAAAAATATTAATAAAAAGGAAAAAGAATATATTGAAAAATGGAAATATAAATTAATGATAAATAATATATGGAATATATGAAACTTACAATCTAAGTATATAATATTGAATATAAATGTTAGCCCTCGATTAACTATATTTCTTACGCCAAATAAAGGTAAATCTGTGAATATTAGTTGTGATAATATCGAATCGTGTCTTTTAAAAATATAAATTTTTGTATTTTGTGTGTTACTGGAAATCATAAAAAAACAATCCCTAAATCATACACATCTTAAGTTCTTATAAATACTTTTTATTATATAAACGATGTGCATAAAGCGTTGTCAGAGCAAGAAGCTGCATACGAGACGCTGAACCGAGAGCACAAATAGATCAGCGGTTTGTTTGGAAAAGAAATAATCAAGAAGCTAAAAGATGATTACAACTAAGCTTGACAGATGTTGGAAGATTACAATACGAAGGAGAAAGAAAAGATAATGCAATATGTTGCATCGAGGAAATCCACGATTGTAATTCTGGAAGAAACTGTAGATAGATGTAATGAAGTAGAGATGAAAAGAGAGGAGATAGAGAGCTTGATGGATAAGTAACCGAACAAGTGTTATAGAGAAAGAATGATAATTGAAAAGAAGATAAGCTAAGCATATAGAGGAACAAGTATTGCTTAAGGAGAAGATTACAATGACAAATGAAACATGCTGAGGTATGATCAAAGAGATCGGAGAGAGTGAATTCAAAAATACTAAATAGATTATAATTCCTGTATGAAATACTTAATGAGAAGCATAAAAGGTATGTGGAGACGGTGGTTAATGTGACAAAGATGCTTTTGACAGCGAAGAAGTATGTGGTAAAGATGAAGAAGGAGAAAGAAGAGGTGGAGAAGAAGCTTGAAGGTCATGTAAGGTAAGAGGAAAGAGTGACGATGAGAAGTTGAAAGAGACATAGTTGGGATTAGGATAAGAGAAAAAAAGACTGATAAGACAGTTGTGTGCATGGATCAAACAACATATATAAATGCCATTGTGAGTATCTTGAAGAGGTTTTGTCCAAAATGGTTATGGTAATAGGCCAAAGATGACTACTACTAGCAATACAACTAAATGGTTTTTTTTCAGTATCTATATACGACTTTTATTTATTTTTATAAAAAAATAAAACAGTACATAAATATAAATGAAAGAATATGTCTTAAACGAATAAACATGAGACATTATAATATTTTTGCATATAATATGGTACTATATACTTCTTTGAAAACAATCGATATAAATATACCCCCGCGTGCGCGGGCTAATAACCTAGTCTATATTATATAAAAGTTGAGGCTATAAGCTTTTGATAGCGTCCACATAGGATTTTAGACGACCAATCGGGATTAGACATCTCAATATTTAACATTTTTTAAATTACGATAATTTCTTTATTAAGTTTTTAATGTAAAAAAGAAAATAATAAGATTATGGATATAAAGAATATATTATAAAATATGGAGATATTTCTAAATTTAATATTTCATTTTCATAATAAATAAAAGATATAAAAATAATCAAAATGCAAAATTTTAATTTTTGTTAAATTTTAAAAACGAAAATACTGAGTTTTGTTTATTAAATTACCTAATAATTTATTGTAAATATTGTGTTTGAGTAAATTTCTATTTTAAAAATTAAAATCGAGTTGGATAATTATACTGGTTAGCCCTAACAGTTCAACTATAAATATAGAGTCTCGACCTCTAAATTAGTACTTGGTTCCATTAGTTTCGTAGTTCTGACTTTTTTTTTTAAATTCTTTTTTTTGGTGTAGTTCATATTTTGATAATACGATTTTCTTTGTATTTGCGTTTTTCCGAATAGTTTCTATTATTCGAGTTGCTTATCACCCATTTATGAGTTTGTAATTCTATTCGAGGTTATAATTGTGTTTTAATGTTGTGTTTTTTTGCCGTGTTTTTATTGTTTATTGCAATTCTAACTTTTTTAATGGTTTATGTGAGTATTGTCTATATTGGGATATTCGATCGGGAAAGTTTTTTTAATAAAGAAATTGGAGATGATGCTAGGAAGATATATTTATTTGTTTGTTTGTTTGTTTATTATTTATTGATATCATGGTTAGTTAGTTTGTCTTTCGTTTATAAAATTTGTTATGAGTATTCTTAAAACATAAAACTAAGTTCTGTTAGAAAGGCATCTAACTTTGAGTTTAGGAGTTTAGATGGACGACGTTGTTTCGAGTAGTTAATTCATTAATCGTCAATCATAAAAAATAAATGATATAAAACTGATCGAAATATATAATTGAACTTTGTTTATGTATATAATCGTCAATCGAAATATATATTTATGTTAAAATATTTTAAAATTTACTAGATTTGGACCCGCACGTATGTGCGGGATTGATTTCAAAAACAAATTTTTTTATTAAATTTTCAATATATTATGTACGTACGGGATTATGTTTGTAAACATGACTTTTAGGAATGTTATTAACATTTATAATCTAAACCAGTACCAATTCAATATTTGATTTTTTTTTTAAATTAGGTTAAACAAAAAAAAACGATACGATTTAGTTTTATTAAAGACAATTGTACCTTAAAAAAATAGTAAAAGAATTGTAGTTTGTCAATTTCGGGACATAAATCTTGTTTCGTGCGTCTTAATATGTCATGTTTTTCCATCCCATAAGCATTTTAATTATTTACCCATTTGAGATTGTATACTTTAGTCAAACATATAAGAAAATAGGTCAACGATTTAGAGTTACACATAAATGTAGGGTTGTATTTGTAGACATATTTATCCGGTATAACATTTAAAACATTGTAACAACCCATCCCGGTGGGAACCCCTGCCACATGGCACACCCCGCCACATGGCAGCTACAAGCGCTGCAGCGCATCGACCCTAACCTCTCTCCTGTGGGCCCAAACTGCGCAGCCCACTGCTCGCAGCCTCCTGGCCCACCAGGTAGGTTATTGGTGCGCCTGGCGTTCCTCGAACCCAGGTCCTCACCCTTTAACAACCTTCCCACCGTGGAAGTTGTTACCAATCAAACACGTCCTCTATGCATGCTCCACACTAAAAATATTTTTAACCCAATACAGATTAAAATATTTTGACCCGCAAAAAATACATTTCCTGTAATCCACTTTAGTAAATAGCATGTCTCCATATGTTCTTCTTAAATTCATGTTACCCAAAAATTTCATCTCAAATCTATCATGAAGAGTTTAGATGATTTTTTATGTTTCAAATTTCTCGTACCTGTTATTTCATGTTCTGATATTTGAAATAAAATAATTAAAACTAAAATTAACAATCATTTTAAAATAATTGTCCTAAAGTAGAGACTTAAACGTCCCAAAGTTGACTCTTACCAAATTAGTGATTTTTTTTATAGTTAAAATATAACTACCAATTTTTTTGCTTATAAGTGTGAAACCATATATTATTTTTGAGGTAAACTTAATTACTATTATGGGCTACCTTAAAAATGTTCTTTAATTGCATTCGTAATTTTTTTTGTTCCTATAATTATGTTATTTTTTGAATTAGAAATATCTATATTTTAGGTGATAGTAATTATTATTGTGTGCACATTTGATAAGTAAACATGGTTTATTAATTTATATTTAAACAATTCAAAATATGGTTAGTACATTTAAATTCTAAAGTTTTGTATTGCTAAATATTTATAAGATCTCAAATATGGTTAGTATAATATGTGCTAATTAATGGAGATTACAATTTGTTTTCTAGATTTTCTTTATATTGATTTTTTTGCAGGAAATTAGTTGGGAATATCCAAACAGAAGATTTTGACAATTTAAAGATCCGAACTTTTTAAAAACAATTTCAGATAGATATGTTTTAAGGGTGTTTGACTATAAATTTGGGTTTACATAAAATGTAATTAGTTTTTAAGATTATATAATTTTTAAATTTATAAAATGTAATTATTTTTTAAGATTATATAATTTTGAAAATTTGATGATATTATTAACTATGTTGTATATTTCTCCACATGCTATGCTATGTAGAATTTGATTAGTCGCTTATTTCATAATCTAACATAATTGTTTTTCGTTTTATTTTTCCTAAAATATCATCTTCTGTTTCTAAAATATATGATAAATTTTTTATTAGATTTTATAAACATAAATTATTGTTTTTTAAAATATTTAAAAATATAATTTAGATTAAATATGTTTAGAGATGTTTAATTTCGAATTTAATTGACTATTTTTATGGTAACCAAATCAATATTATTTCCATAAATATAGATAGTTATATTTATTTAATTATCCTTTTTTAATTATCCTTCTAATTGTATATAATATGCTCACTTTATACAAAATGTTTCCCTTTTAATAGTATAGATTGTGAATATTGTGTTTGAGTAAAATTTTCTATTTTTAAAAAGTAAAAATAAGTTGGATAATTATGCAGTTAGCCCTATCAATTCAACAATAAATATAGAGTCTCGACCTCTACACTAGTATATGGTTCCATTAGTTTCGTATTCTGATTTTTTTTGTTGTTGGTGTAGCTCATATTTTTGAAAATATTATTTTCTTTGTTTTTTGTGTTTTTTGAATTTTTTGTATTATTTGAATTGCTTATCATTTGTTTATGTTTTTTATTCGATTCGAGATTATATTTGTGTTTTTAATAGTGTTGTATTATTTTCTGTGTTTTAAATGTTTAGTGAAATTCTAACTTTTTTCTTTATTAAGGTTTATGTAATAGGAGTATTGTCTATATTGGGATCTCTGGTCGGGAAATTCTTAACATTGGAGATGATGTTAGGCCGATGATGCTAAGGTAAAAACCATAATCCGATATCTTTATTTGTTTTATATAATTTATTGATATATTGGTTAGTTACATTGTTTGATGTTTTCATGAAATTTGATATGAGTATTTTGGAAACATAAAACTAAGTTATGGTAGAAAAGTATATAATTTTGAATTTAAAATTTTAGATGGACGATGTTTTTTTGAGTAGTTAATTCATTAATCGTCAATCATAAATAGTTTTCACAAAATTATATCGAATATACCCACGCGTATCGTGGGTTCAAAACCTAGTACTATATAAAAGTTGAAGCTTTAAGCTCCTTAGAACGTCCACATAGGATTTTAATCGACCAATCGCGGTTATAAAACTCATTAGTTAACATATTTTATATCTCATTAATTAACATTTTTAAATTTTATTATTTTCTATAAAATTATTAATAAAAAAGGGAAAATTTTATAGAAAAATAGAAATATAAATTTTTGGAAAAAAATATATGGAATATATGAGACTTATAATCTTTGTATATAATATTGAATATAAATGTTATGCCAAATAAAAGTAAATATACGAATATTAATTGTTATAATGGAGAGTCGTGTCTTTTAAAAATGGAGATTTGCACAACTAACCTTTTTATGATACCCTTTTCTACAAGTACTCTCTCTAGGTGTCCATTTTCAAAAATACCCTCTTCAATGTACAAATGACTAAATTACCCTTCTTTAGCATTACCCATGATGAAGAAAGGAATATTCTTTCCAACAAAAAGAATATTATTTCCGAAAAATTTCCGCCAATTTTCTCGCCAAAAATTTATGACAAAATTTTTTCCGCTAGTTTGGATTATCGGTTGCTTTTATATATTTTGCAGAAAGTTTTTTGGCGGAAAAAATTTTGGAAGGAATATTCCTTCCTTGGGGAATAATATTCCTTCCTTGGGGAATAATATTCCTTCCTTGGGGAAAGAATATTTTTTCAACTAGGGGTAAAATGACCATTAAATTTTAAGAGAGGGAAGAAATGAAAATGGCAAAAAAAGATGGTAGTTTTTCAAAAGGGTATCATAAAAAAGTTATTAGTAAGAATTTCTCTTTAAAAAAATGGATTTTAGTCTTTTGTATATTGCTGAAAATCTTTAAAATGGTAAACCTTAAATCATGAATGCCTCTTAAGGTCTTATAAATACTTTCTATTATATAAACAATGTGGAGAAAGCGTTGTTAGGACAATGAGCTAAACCGAGAGCACAAACATATCAATGCGTTGTTTGGAAAAAGAATAATCAAGAAGCTAATAGATTATTACAATTTACAACCAAGCCCGAGAGATGTTGGAAGAGTGCAAGACTAAGGAGAAGAAGAGAATACAAGAGACCGGTAAAGATGTTGCAACAAGGTATCCACAATTGTAGATCTAGAAGAAACGGTAGAGAGTTTAGGTAATGAAGTAGAGATGAAAAGAGAGGAGATATAGAGCTTAATGGATAAATAACTGAAAAAGTGTTACAGAGAAAAGAGAACTGAAGAGAATATATAGAAGCTAAGCATTTAGAGGAACAAGCATTGCTCGAGGAGAATATTGCAATGATAAATTAAACATATCGAGGTATGATCAAAGAGATTAGAGTGAGTGAAGCAATACTAAATTGATTCTAATCCATGTCTGAAAAACTTTAGGAGAAGCACAAAAGGTATGCGGAAACAGTGGTTAATGTTTTGACGAATATGATTTTGACCGCAAAGAAGTGTATGGTAGAAATGAAGAATAAAAAAGAAAATGTGGAGAAAAAGCTTGAAGGTCATGTTAAGATAAGAGGAAAGAGACAATGAGAAGCTGAAGGAGACATTGTTGGGATTAGAAGAAGAGAAAATAGGAGTGACTAGATATTTCCCCGTGGTACACCAGGGGACCAATATCTTATGTTTCTTCATCATGTAATACAATAATGTTATAGTGTATATATATATATATATATATATATTATATTTGAGCAATAGAGTGTAAGTAGTTAGATATGGAGTTTGTTGTCTTGATGTTTATATGTCACCATGGGGTATTTGGACCTTAGAAATTCATTTTAGTTTGAAAGCTGATTATGGTCACTTTATAAATGAATAATAGTTTTCCAAGTCCTCCTATATTTATTAAGTTAATTACAATATCTATTTGGGCTCTAGTAGAAGGCTGATTCACGTGACAGTAATGGGGATCCACACATATATCAGTGTACCAATACATAGAATAATAAGGCCTTGTTTATTTGATTTAAAACCTTAAACATTAAAATGTAAAATTTACATTTCAACAACTACACAATATCCGATACATAGTGAAAACAGAATAGATTCATCCCCTTTAACTTCATCGGTTGTAACTGGACCCTTGTCTACAACTCTCTCGATTCCTCTTCCATTTTTTTAATACTTTTTATGATTGGTCTGAGAAGATTTTCTATTCTTCTCTGAGGTTGCTCATATCGGCTGGGCTAACTGTCCAAGGAGATTTGGAACGCATATCTTCTGATTCTTCAAAAACCGTACGTTTGCCTTACATGTTGTTGTAAAACTGTAAATGCGCTTGTATTTGAATATGATTCCTATTCAAACGATCATTGAATATGATTCCTATTCAATCGATCACTAGGAGGGTTAGCTTTACACATTGTTTATTAATCATGAAAATCAAATGCTATTTTCAAATTTCGAGTATACATAGGGTAGGCCTAATATCGTCTGTATCTTATTGGGTAGGTTACCAAATTAAGTCTGCAATTGACAACCTATTTGACCTTAATCAATGAAAGTATTGAATGGATTAACTGTCAAACCATAGTTATTTTACTGTTTTTTTTAGACGGAAGAGAGACACATAGTCAGGATATTGTTTTGGTTGAAGATAAGTACCAAAGTTTATCATGTGGATGACAATATTTTTCTTCAATATGTCTTAAGCAACCGTTTCATTGTTTGTCTTACATCATTTGGTAACTGGGACTAACGGTTATAGTTTGCTGATTGTGTACAAAATGTTTGCAGACAAAAATGAAGTTGAGTTGAACATGTTTGGAGCACACACTATGCCAACTGTATATGTGAGGTTAGTATGCTTAACCGGATAACATAACGCTGCTTACACATTTACTCTGGAATTATGTCAATTTTTCTAATTATTTGAGTAATACCATCTTACACCACACTTATGTAGTTTTGAACATTTGGTAATTGTTAACGGTGGACTTAACAGAAAACAATTATATATATGGCTGCTTAAAAAATTGACGGGTTATATAAAACTTCATTCTTCATACTTCATTCTTACATAACCGTGCAATTATAAAACTTCATTTTTCATACTTTGACATCATTATTCAACAATGAGTTTCCTTCTTCGGATCAGAGTATGTTGTCAGTTTGGCGATCACTTCTTGGTCATTTTTTCGCCCCTTTAGAAACTTGAAAAGTAGAATCAGACTTGTTTTTGAATAAGTACGTGATACAAGACTCGGTGGTGAGGTTGTATTAGGATAGATATGATGGCTTCACAAGATGGCGGTCGCTTCTCTCTTGTGAAGGAATGATGGTCGTTGATGTAGATCTGACACGATGGCGGTCGCTTCTCTCGTGTGGGATCGAATGAAGGGCAAGTGCTGGCGGATTGAAGTACACCACAGAGATGTGATTGGTCTCTGATACATTACACGATCTTAGCCTTGTGGAATCACACACACAAGACGAAGAACAAGCTTATTCTCTTAAGGACACTTAAAGAGAAGAAGTGAAGAAAGTTCGGTTCTTTATTGATAATCAAGGGTGTCTTTACAATGTGACTAATGATCAGCTTATATAGGGCTGAGTACAACATTCTAAAATCTAAACAAAGAAATAAGATATGTGATCGAAAACTAGCCGTTGGAGTCTTTATGGTGGAATTTTTGGCCAAACAGGAGAGATATGATTGGGCTTATATTTGGACGGTTTTGGGGGATATGTTGAGTGTCTTGGGAGCTTCTTGATGTTAGAATGATCCTTAAACACGCACACAAGCAAAGAAGGAAAGAGTCATTGTGTGTTGATGCCAAACGGGTCCAAATAAGGTAGGTAGAGCTCAGACTTGATCCTCCTGATCAAGTGTGGTGTGGTGCATCCTAGAGGGTGTAGTGAAGCTTCTAAATGATATGGAGACTCTCCAGGTCGCCATGGGAATATTTGGAATGAGCCATTTAAGGAAACGTCCATTTTAAGCTCCATAAAGATCATGCGAGATGAGGTGCACCAAGTCTTGTGTGATATGGGCCTTGAATGGTGTAAAGTGTCTTCTAGGCTCCAGTTCAAATGTCCATACACACCATTACGTGGTACAAGGAAAACTTCTTTGAATAACTTCATCTGGTCTTGTACTACTTCAGGTTCGTCAGCGAGTACTTCAGCTCGTACGTCAGGATGTACCATTGTCGAATCAGTTGCTTGGTAAATGAGTCCTCCTGAACCATTGGTCTTCTTAGGGTTAATTTTCTGGTGAATAATTAACCCTAGGCCTTGAGCTTGTTCAGCACTCCATATAGGCAAGCATTCTCCAAAATGCTCCATGTGAGTCGGTTTGGTGTGTGGGCTGGTTTGCTCCCGGTTTATTCTGGTTTCGATGTCCGCATCATACCCTCTCTCTTGAAAAAATTTCGACCTCGAAACTGTACAATCTGCATCAAGAGAAAGTAAGTTAGCCTTCATTCGATTTTGTGAGTTTAGGGTCTTACCTTGGTATTGTTGTGGCTTGGTTAAGCGTAGTGCATCAGGTGGTTCTTCTCCCAGCAAGATGTTGTTGAAGTTAACATCTTCCTCTTCGTTTGTGGCTGAGAAACACGATCGAGGCTTTGAATATGGGTGCATGTTATCACGCCTTGCTAGTTTCTTCAAATCTAAACTCCTTTTGGATGTAGTTTCTTGATGGTCATTGTATGCTTCTATGTTTCCTATATCTTTTTTGTAACTTAAAAATAAAATCAAGTGCATTATACTTGAAGTTGAATCATTAAAAACAGAATACATAAAGCAACGATGAATGGTGGAATTATTCCAATATCGAGTAAGGTCATAAGTTTCACTTACTAGTAGTTCTAATGGTTGTTTCTCAATGCTCATAATCCTTTCAACTTCTTTAGCCTTGTGCTCCATAGTGTGACCTGAATCAACATTCTTTGATAAGAGCAAGTGTATCATACAAGAACTTGAATTTTCTGAACTTGTTGTAGTTAGACTAGCATTCGGTTTAAACTCTATAGTTTTTAACTTTCCTACCTTTCTAGTTGAACAATTTGCAGCAAAATGTCCTCTCTTATGACACCTATAACATATCACACTTTTAGCTTAGAAAGATTAGAAGACTTACCTTGAGTTCCTTTGCCTTGTGATTCACGCAATGAGTTTGCACTCGGGTTTGTAGAAATAATTCGAGGGTTTGAATTTGTCTCATCTTTCCTTGTATTAGCTGCTGACTTAGACTCACTCTTCTCCTTTAGAGTAGTTGTAGTCGTCATCTTTGGTTTGGGGCTGAAAGCTCTCTTAGGTGTAGCCTTGGACTTTGCTAGAATCCATCTTCTTGGTTTGGGATTGGTGTAGATTCGTAAATTGTATTGACGCATGTCGCTTTCATCTTCCACAAACTCTTTATACAAAAGTTGCTTCATCTCTACCCAAGAAGCTTCTGGTTCATCATATTCAAGACGAATGTATGCGTCTTGTTCCCTACGTCTAAACGCATCCTCGATTAAGGTATCTTCCGCATAAACTGTCTTCTCCTCCTCTGGAATATGATTAGATGATAACCAATCTTCCATGTCTTGTTCCCATCGCAAATATGCTACTGGACCTTGGTGATGGCCTGCAAAGTTAATGTAAAGGGACTCATCTCTTACAACCTCGCTTACATCTTCATCTTCTATGAAAAACTCTCCTTCTGAATCATCTCTTCCAGCCTCACTTACGGCTTCACACTTGAAAAGACCCGACCCGTTTTTTTTAATTCATTAATTAATAGTCTCATACCTACTAATTAACCTAACTGAATTAACCCAACAATAAATCATCATGCACAACAAGTCACTCAATCCCAATCGCTTAGATAAGCTCATGGTCACGCACTCACCTTAACAAGGTGATTCGAACTACAAAAACAACCAGGAAAGACTCTCCTCGCGACTGCAACAGCCAAACAACTCCCGTTAACTTTTTAATCCCTACGGTGAAAAGCAAGATCTAGACGTCACGAAGCTCCCCACAAAATTTGGTGCCGATCGGAGAAACGATGAAACCACGATCGCACTTACAAACTCCGCTGATCCCAGTTCGAAACAGAGAAAACACGTCTCACCAAACTTTCGATAATATTTGATACGTCGTAACTCTATTCTACCAGGACGTGACGAATCTGCTTCTCTTGCCTTATATACCAAAGCAAAGTAACACTCTCCTTATCACAAGTAAACTTCTCCTTCTCCTTTTCTCAACTCAACTCTCAGAAACAACAGCCACCAAACAAAAGAGAGAAGAAGCGCTCCTTATAAAACTAGGGTTTTTGGTTTAATTCTGATTAAACCAGAATTTACCTAAACCGACTTTAATTAAACCTCCTTTGATTCAATTAAACAAATCGACCAGTTTAGGAAATCAACCGGAATTAAACCGACTCCACCCTAATTCTTATACACACTCAAGTCTCCTATTAATTTCCAGAACACGGGCGTTACAATTCTCCCCCACTAACATGGATTCGTCCTCGAATCCTTCAACACCGCCTATTCGTAACACGGAATTCACCACTGTTGCAACGGTTCGCCTAACAACCTGACCATCCGCTCGACACAAACATGGCCCGCCGGCCAACACCAACCTTGGCCCACCCGCCAACACAAAACTGGCCCACCCGCCAACACAAAACTGGCCCACCAGCCAACCCAACTCTGACCTCATCGGTCAGCACAACCAAAACTTGAGATTGAACCATCATCAACCTCCAAGGTCTATATTTAGCCATTATGCTTATACCAACGCTCTATAAATTATTTGCTCCCAACTCATCCACTCTCAGGTCACGACCTTAGAGCCATACCGATATTAGGGGAACCACCATCCCCTTTGGAGAACCACCATCCCCTCTAGGAGAACCACCATCTCCTCTACCACTCTCAGGACCACAGCCCTTCAAGCCATCGGTATCTAGGAGAACCACCATCCCTTCAGGAGAACCACCATCTCCTCATGAGTTGTTCAGGACCCACCATCCTAAGAGCAAACAAGCAATAACGTTTCCAAGCATATCCCGACTAAAAATACGCACAAAGTCCAAATACAACATCACATTGTCATACCTACCGAACAATATTCCCACCTAGAATATCAATTTCCACCATAACCATTCCTCAAATCAATTCCCAAACCATCCCGTCACTCAGAGTATTACATAATAGTCTCCAACTTAACTTTTCCGAAATCCATTTCCAACAAAACACCACCGAAGAGCCGCGCTCCGGACTACAACCACCACAACCACAGAACTACTTCGAGCACCACGCTCGCAACCTCTAGCCTTCCACACTGCCACGAGCAGAAACTAGGAAAACAGACGACTAGAGAAAAGACAAAACATCACAACTTATCGTGGAATCTCATTGAAGGCTCGAGAAGATGATCTAGGTCTCCATGCTCACACAATTGATTAAATATAGAAATCAATCGGCATGCAATCCACATTATCATTTTCCATCAACGAAATTCACACATCACATTAAAAATAACCAATTTACTTCTGCCCTAGAACCGTAAGGGCTCTGATACCTAATTGAAAAGACCCGACCCGTTTTTTTTTAATTCATTAATTAATAGTCCCATACCTACTAATTAACCTAACTGAATTAACCCAACAATAAATCATCATGCACAACAAGTCACTCAATCCCAATCGCTTAGATAAGCTCATGGTCACGCACTCACCTTAACAAGGTGATTCGAACTACAAAAACAACCAGGAAAGACTCTCCTCGCGACTGCAACAGCCAAACAACTCCCGTTAACTTTTTAATCCCTACGGTGAAAAGCAAGATCTAGACGTCACGAAGCTCCCCACAAAATTTGGTGCCGATCGGAGAAACGATGAAACCACGATCGCACTTACAAACTCCGCTGATCCCAGTTCGAAACAGAGAAAACACGTCTCACCAAACTTTCGATAATATTTGATACGTCGTAACTCTATTCTACCAGGACGTGACGAATCTGCTTCTCTTGCCTTATACACCAAAGCAAAGCTAACACTCTCCTTATCACAAGTAAACTTCTCCTTCTCCTTTTTTCAACTCAACTCTCAGAAACAACAGCCACCAAACAAAAGAGAGAAGAAGCGCTCCTTATAAAACTAGGGTTTTTGGTTTAATTCTGATTAAACCAGAATTTACCTAAACCAACTTTAATTAAACCTCCTTTGATTCAATTAAACAAATCGACCAGTTTAGGAAATCAACCGGAATTAAACTGACTCCACCCTAATTCTTATACACACTCAAGTCTCCTATTAATTTCCAGAACACGGGCGTTACAACACTCTTCATCAAACTCTTCTTCAAATTCTGATCTATCTCCAAAACTTGATTCATATTCTTGTAAACTGAATTGGGATTCATTTTCTCCTTGGTAATCTTCCTCATGGTCGGAGTAAGGTATCTCACACCACGATCGATCTTCTTCCTCAAGATGAAGTTCTTCTTGTTCTTGACTGAACTGAGAATAAGTCTCCTCACAACCTGAATCCTCTTCATTGTTGATTTGAGAAACATCATCTCCACGCCATGAATCATCTCCATGAAATTGGTCAGCTTCACTAGTTTGATCGTCCTCTTCGTTGTACCAATCTTGGTGGCCGGTGGCCTCTTGGGAATGATCTGGTGGCTCCGGTTCTGGTACTCCTTCACCACGTTCATATCCATAGTCTGAATTAGAGTAGTCTTCTTGTGAGCACGTTTCAGCATGACTAACCTCTTCATCGGACCAAGTGTGGCCTGGTTCGTCTTGTTCGAATCCGTTGAGACTGGATTCATATTGACTTGCTTCTTCCTCTGAGTAGTCTTCCATGGCTGCGTTCCTTGGATATTCCCTTGAACAAAACAATAGAAACGACAAAGATTAAGAGCGTATCAAACAAAGATAATACAAGAAAGGAAATAACAAATCAATGGTAAAAAGAAAAATGGAAATTTGTTTTTTTTTTTTAAATAAATTCGAAAATCTCAAATATCAAAATGAAAAAACAACTTTTATTTTATTTTCTGATTTTATAAAATAAAATTACGAAAATTAATTTAAAAATGAAAGAAATATGATTTTTATGGCTTTTTCTAGTAATAAATCAAAAATAAATAATAAACAAAGGCAAATAATTTTTTTTTTTTTTTGAAACAAGGTACTGAAGCAAATCTATAAGAATAAAGCATGAAACAAAATTTTTAGTTTTTTTTTTAGTTTTTGATAAAATAAAAATAATTAACAAAAAAGCAAAATAAAAAGAAATATAGGTTGAAAAGAAACAACCTTGGGGATATGAGCTTTTGAAGCTCTGATACCAGATGATATAAGACTCGGTGGTGAGCTTGTATTAGGATAGATATGATGGCTTCACAAGATGGCGGTCGCTTCTCTCTTGTGAAGGAATGATGGTCGTTGATGTAGATCTGACACGATGACGGTCGCTTCTCTCGTGTCGGATCGAATGAAGGGCAAGTGCTGGCGGATTGAAGTACATCACAGAGATGTGATTGGTCTCTGATACAGTACACGATCTTAGCCTTGTGGAATCACACACACAAGACGAAGAACAAGCTTATTCTCTTAAGGACACTTAAAGAGAAGAAGTGAAGAAAGTTAGGTTCTTTATTGATAATCAAGGGTGTCTTTACAATGTGACTAATGATCAGCTTATATAGGGCTGAGTACAACATTCTAAAATCTAAACAAAGAAATAAGATATGTGATCGAAAACTAGCCGTTGGAGTCTTTATGGTGGAATCCTTGGCCAAAGAGGTGAGATATGATTGGGCTTATATCTGGACGGTTTTGGGGGATATGTTGAGTGTCTTGGGAGCTTCTTGATGTTAGAAAGATCCTTAAACACGCACACAAGCAAAGAAGGAAAGAGTCGTTGTGTGTTGATGCCAAACGGGTCCAAATAAGGTAAGTAGAGCTCAGACTTGATCCTCCTGATCAAGTGTGGTGTAGTGCATCCTAGAGGGTGTAGTGAAGCTTCTAAATGATATGGAGACTCTCCAGGTCGCCATGGGAATATTTGGAATGAGCCATTTAAGGAAACGTCCATTTTAAGCTCCATAAAGATCATGCGAGATGAGGTGCACCAAGTCTTGTGTGATATGGGCCTTGAATGGTGTAAAGTGTCTTCTAGGCTCCAGTTCAAATGTCCATACACACCATTACGTGGTACAAGAAAAACTTCTTTGAATAACTTCATCTGGTCTTGTACTACTTCAGGTTCGTCAGCTAGTACTTTAGGTCCGTCCGAGAGTACTTCAGCTCGTTCGTCAGGATGTACCATTGTCGAATCAGTTGCTTGGTAAATGATTCCTCCTGAACCATTGGTCTTCTTAGGGTTAATTTTCTGGTGAATAATTAACTCTAGGCCTTGAGCTTGTTCAGCACTCCATATAGGCAAGCATTCTCCAAAATGCTCCATGTGAATCGGTTTGGTGTGTGGGCTGGTTTGCTCCCGGTTTATTCTGGTTTTGATGTCCGCATCAGTACGCCTTGCTTCATTGGATACCCTTCCTTTCTTGAATGTTTTCAGGCTGGATTTGCAAACATACTCTGTTGAGTACCATGTATAAGACCCTGGCACTTCATGAAAAGTAAGTTCTCTGGCTTGAGGGTTGGTCTTGGTAGTATTAGACCAAGATTGTAGTTGTGTTTTTTTTGCAGGGATGCATAATTTTTCTAAGTAAGAATCTGATATCTTTTCTTGGTATTGTGGTTTTGCATATACTCTCGTAATGTAGATGCAATCTATATATTGGTGATGGTGAGTAGGGTTGTTCCTTATGCTAGCATTGATGGTTTTGATATGTTAATAAATATAGACTGATTGAGTAGATTAGAATACAAAATTATTGGATGCCTTATAAGTAAATTGAGTTTGTCTAAAATTCATGATAATGGCTGTTTCTGATCAAATCCATATTCTCGACAATACCATATTTGTATTTAAATTATTCTTTGAATTTGACAATGTGTAGGCAACAACATAATGTGAGGTGGACTCTTTATGGTTAGCAATGCAATAACTAATTTCCAATAATTCAGGTATGTTAGGATTCATAGTTACTATTTTCTAATACATTTACCTTAAATTAAAATTCTAATTTACGTCTTAATCTCACGCCCTTTACACTTTGAGCGTCGTTATTTAATAATATGACTTTAACAGAAAATATTATTATTTAAAATAAAATAAAAATAGTCGAAATTATTAATGAACAATCCAACACAACTGAGAATCACATATCATAGTCACATATTCCACAACACACCCTAGTCACCCCTCTCTTAATTGCTGTCCTCATCTGAATCAAATTGTGGATCTCAAATGTGCAAACACAAATATCATAAACTCCATTGTCATTTCCAAAATTCTGTGTTTGTCAAATAAGGGCACCGTTTGTTAAAATAAAACACTGACTATGAAGACTTACATCAATGTGTTCATGTTCATTTTTGGGAATTCCTTATCCAAAATTATTCTAGAACATCCATACTGTGAAATTATACATTTTTTACCTGTTTGCAAGAAAGGAAGGTAGTCCGTGATTTAATATGTTTAAAAATTAAGAAATTGTTGTTTGAGTAATTATTATAAACCAAGCCAAGACTATACATTCAAACTGTCCAATCCTCCAGATACGTAAAAAACACATAATTTGTTCATTTTCATGATAAGTATTATGAACAATAGTATCCCATTTCTCTTCGAATTCTTTCGCGGATTTCCTGACCGTTACACACTCTATATCGTTTTTGCTTATATAGAGCATAAGTATGTCAAAACCAAATGTGTAAAAAAATATACAAAATATTATAAAAGAAACGAAAAGTTTTTAGCTCTAGAGTTTCCTCTTATCTTTCATTTTGAAGGTTATTACACTTTCAGCATTCATATACCAATTTTCTCCGTCCACCCAATTAATTTCACGGATTTTAGACACATTAGATATAATTCCACACACATCTGCATTTTTATTAGGAGACGAGTTGTAGTTTATATAACAAACGTTCAAATATTGAATTTTTAGCCTATGTAAAACATCAAGATTTTTTCTGTATAAATACAATATTATATTGAAAACATATCTACGCAATATTTTTTGTCTTGCTTTTGGGCAGTCCAAATTTTGGTATGTGAAGTGAAGTTGAAAAATCACTACGGGATTTTTCGTTAACCTCATTCATAAATGTGTTTGATACAATAGTTAATTTTAGATGATGATGTGAATTTCTGATGGGTAAATCATTATGAGAAATGTGAAAATTCTTCAGTAGATACCAGTTACCATCTATTATTAGATTATGAAATGGTTGATCATATCTAATGTAAGGAATTGTTGCATCAATCATGCATCCCTTTTAAAAAAAAACACACAATTATTTTTGCTCTAAAATTTCTTTGAGTATTTATCAAATAAGAAACATATATAAAGGAAAAATAAGATTATTACACTTGTATTAACTAATATCATCTCCTTCCTCTTTCCCAAAGAATCGCGTATGGGCTTCCATATGGACAAACCTTCACGAACCCACACCAGTTTGTAGAATGTATTTGTAGCTCACCAAGATAGTTAAGATGAGCCATGAATTGTTGTTGTTTTGGATTGTCGTGGTTTTGTAAGAAGATGGAAAGTGGCGTCTATTCTTTCTTTTTTGCTAAAACCAAACTGGCCAAGGCCTTGTATTTATAGGAGCATAGGAGTGTTCATTTCCATACTTTTGCCTTTCCAAAATTATTTGCAATTTTACATTTTCATATTAAACATTTTATAATTCAAACTCTTGACTTATTGGTGTCAGCATTGAAAAGACTACCTATTAGGCCATTTGTTGTCTTTATAGTAAAATACGTTTTTCTACTTGCGGTCGTGATTCAATAGGGTATTAAAAGGAGAGAGTAATGTACAAAATTTATTGACTGAACAATGACAGAATAGGTTGAATATGTCTTCAACACGTGATAGTCTGAAACGTATACAAATTAACCACAAAATTTAATAATCTTGTTTGACCAATTCTACTATGTATCCCCTGCATTGTTTCGTTTTTCAATGTGTTGTACATTTATATTCAACAAAGATCACATAAATATTACTTCAATGTACGTATGCACAAACTAACTCGTTGGTTACTCTGTTTATAAAAAAAGAAACGAACCAAACGTTACAATTGTTATTATTCTCCCAGAGACATTGTAAGCCATTTAAATTTTAACAGTCAAAAGTACTTCTAAGCGTTTAAAACCCGCTGTTTTCAAATAATGTTGGTCTACCACAAAGTTTAATTATTTTGATAGTTTATTTTATGGAAGAATCAAGTTGGAAAGTTATGATAATATATTTTCCAAATATCATACATTATTGACATCATATAATCTACTCAATTTGTCTCATATAGAAATCATCCTTAATAAATAGTATGTGTTTATATGTTTATATAAATCAGTATTGTATCTTACTATGTACAAAATTAAAGGCAAAGCAAGGGCTCAGTTAAACAGTAGAGTAAACTATGTTTATAAAGGCGTCCTGTTGATCAACTCATGCATTAGTGAGACCATGTTTTATCATTCAATAGAATATGGTCAATATATATAAATGTCTGACATGTTTGCCAACAGTTCTCTTATCTCAATGTCCAGTGTCATGGAGTCTGTTATATAGTTAGTATAGTCTATTAAGACAGTTCTTAACATGTACTTAAATAATATGCACATTAAAAGACCTATATTGATTAAATTACTGAAATCATAAAACATAGTGTCTGAGTATCTATCTAATGTATAAATCTTTAATAAAAACTCTTCATCTTATTGTTAGAGAATTAAGATTGTTCCATGGGTTTTTTTTTTTTAATAAACTGGATTTACACAACCTAATATTATCAATGCGAAGATGAACCTGTTAATAGGGGATGGGAAACGTTAGGTTAATGAGTTTAATATTAGCTTAAAATTAATGTATGTATAAAAGTTTATATGGACAGTTCAACTGTGATTTGGTTGGAATATATTCCACCGTCTTATGTTTCTCTTATATAAAAACGTAATGTTTAACTACAATAGTTAACTACGCATTGTGTTCTACATCTTTTGTAGGTGCTCAAATGGAAGAATTAAGAATTTATAATATGTCTTTGTAGTGCTTAGAAGATTACATGTACTGGTGGGAGAAGTGTAGTTGTAGCACATCACAAGTCATGCTTTACAAAAGGTAAACTTGCAATTAATTTCAATTGGCTGGGCAATTTTTTTAATTGAACTTGGAAAACCAACGTATTGATGTGATAATTTAATGTTATTGGCAGTGTTTACCAAGCTTAAGATATATTAGATGCATATAATGCTAAGCGATGAAGTAATCTAACTATGATAATTGGTCTTCCTTCAATTATGCTTCCATTGGCACCGAATATTTCTCCGACACAACGGAAAAACGGAATAAGCCTTATTGGTTTAAAATATGTTTAAAGACAATAAGAACACACACATGGTAAAACGAAGTTGAAACTGTATTTTTGTAACGTACTCTTAGTTTCCCAATTTCTAAAACGCCTCTTTGTAGACAACGTTGGTGATTGGAAGTAATCTAACTATGATAATTGGTCTTCCTTCAATTATGCTTCCATGGGCACCGAACATTTCTCCTACACAACACAAAAACAGAATAAGTCTTATTGGTTTAAAATCTGTGTAAAGACAATCAGAACACACACATGGTAAAACGAAGTTGAAACTCTATTTTTGTAACGTACTCTTAGTTTCCCAAATTCTGAAACACCTCCTTGTAGAAAACGTTGGTTGTTTGTGTATCTACCTTTCCTTCTTTGTTGATAATCAAAATCTTCAATCCTTTCTTTGAAGTTACTCTAGACAACGCAACGTACAACTGACCATGTGAGAATAATGGTTTAGGCAAATATATACCCACATGCTCTAGAGATTGTCCCTGGCTTTTATTGATAGTCATAGCAAAAGCGACAGATAACAAAATTGTCTTCGTCTCATCTTGGATGGCAGTTTGGTGTATGTTGGTGTGACGACAATCTATGGTATTAGCACAATATCCCCAGCCCTATCACCTATGATCACTCTTGCTTCAACAACATGATGATCCATTTGTGTGATCTGAGTCTAGCCCCATTACATAGGTCACCCTTATGATCAATATTCCTTATCAACATAACAGGAGCACCTTTTTATAATCGCAAAGAATGATGAGGCAAACCTGATAGCTAGATACTGTTCAAAAAATCAGGTGTAATCACAGGATTTGTCAAAGAGTCCGTATCAGTAGGTTCAATACTATCAGCACTCAAATACTCCATCACCTCACCTGTATAAATCATGATAAAAGAAATAATTTCAGTTATTCATGCTTATAAAGAGGAGACTATGGCGGAACAAAAAAATAACAACAGTTAAGATACTTACTATCCAATTTCTCTAGCATATACTGATTTATGATGTTGACGTCATCATTCGTTGGTGCCAATATAGCTCTTTCCTGATAGAATTTCGCATCAACATTCTTTTCAAACATCCCAAGATCACCATAAATTTCAGTATATATATCTTCAATAGGGTTGTTTGCTTCTGTAATCAAAAAGTCTTTTGGAATGTCTATCAAAGCCTCACCGTCGTTTGGTTAAGAAATCTTACCATCACCAACGTCCAATAACCAGTCTGAAAAATCTTGGATATCTTTGGCTTTGTTTTGACTTATGTTACTCTGCAGTAGACGCATATTCTTAGTCAACTTCAAAACCTTACAGTGATCTCAAAGATAAGACGAACTGAGAGCTGCTAGCACTATCTCTGCTCGCCCTGCACCATTTATCACTGGTAAAATCTGTCTAGAATCACCTCCGAACACAACTACTTTACCAGCAAAGACCCGATTGTGTACAGGTGATGCAAATGCACCCCACAAAGTACATGGCATTCTGTCATCCCTATTTTATTACACAGGCATATTTGTGTTAATACAACAGGTTTATACACGAATGTTTTTATGTTACTTAAATCTCATCAATAAATAACTTACTTTTCGTCTCGCTGTTCGAAGTCAATCTTCGTAGTTGGCTTATTATTAGCTTCGATAGTTTCTATCTCACCAATATTTACGATCTGACCCATCACATCTACGACAAAATATACGAAGGAATGTAAGAACTGCGAATGTAAGGGAATGTAACAGCAACGAATGTAAGAATTTATAATTTGTTTCTATCGCAGCTTATTAACATTAAGGAATGAAAGAAAAATGAATGTAAAGAAAATCTTATTTGCTTCAATCTCCGGCTTAATAACATAAACGAATATAAGAAAAACAAAACTTGAATGGAAGTTTATAATGTACCAATCAACATAGATGGATTGAGGTCTCCACTCTGTAATTTCGAGAACTTAGCCAAGGACAGAAAGTTCGAGTCAGAGACAGGATCACTCATTGTCACGACGGTGCCGTTGATGAAAACCTTCTTATAAAGATGGTTTGTTGGGCGGAACTCTCCAGAGGCATGGGTGAGTTGGAATTTCTCAATAAACCTCCATTCACCGACAGGGAGATTATACACGTAACGATTCACCAGATCTTTTATCACGGCGGCATGAATTTTGGAGCCCTAAAAATACAAACAAAAGACGTGTTAGTAATGGCGGAACAGATCGAAGACATGGTATAAACTGTCGTTAAATGAGCAGTTAAGTACTAACCTTGTCATCATAAACAATCAACTCTAAGGTTTCACCGGTCATGGTCGTATATTGGCGCCAAGAGTGAAGGACTTTAACCTGGACCCTCCATGCGGTCTTGTAAGGGCGGACCTCAGGTAAGAAAGCGAATGATGCAGCCATTGTCGGAGTATTAGAAACTTATGTGTGCTAGAGATTGAATCGATGTGGTGTAAGGTGTGTAATGTTTGCCGAGGTTATATGTTGAGTTAGGTCGGCCTCATAAATTTATAGAAAGTTTTAAACATGCCAAGGATTTGATTACAATCAAGCCCTACAATCATGCTATTTAGTAAGTACTTTTCCTTTCAATTACAAATCTCGACCATATTATGGTATGGGGAAATAAATATAGATTTGAGTAATTGATTAACTTGAGGAGGTATTATATAGTTAAACTTAGAAAGTGATTTTAATACCACGATTCTTGCAATATAACGCAAGAAGTTTATTTAGGAGCACGTATTTCGGTTGGTATTGTAGACATATCGATCATTTACTGTTTATGAATATAAAGATCTCAATCTTTTAAAAATATTCTAATTAGTATATAGTAATTTCTTATATGAAAAAACAAAAAAAATATATACTTTTTATAAGTTTAAATCTTTGATATATAGAAAAAAAATTAAAAATATTTGGTATAACAAATATAAAAATGCATCTAAAATACATAAATAATGGTAATATAATCAATAAAAATGTTAATTAGTTTGAATTAGTTAAATGTTTCAAAAATAAAATTTGAATATATATATATATATATGGCTATAAAAACGAAAGATTTTATTTAATTAGTGTGACGTTTATAATATATTAAATCTTTATTATTATTTTTTATATTTCTAATATATTAAATAAAAGATTTTAATCAGAATAAAGAATAGTATATGAAAAAAGGTTTCAAAATTATTCCAATCTTTATCAATTTGAATTACCAATAAAAAAGAATAATATTTTATCAGTAGCATAATTAATGCAAAATTATAGTGATCCATATATATCTAGAAATGGTTATATTTGAATTTTGAAAAAAAAAATATTTTGACAATCATTAATATATTTCAATGAGTAATACGAAAATATTTTGGATACAAAAAAATAATTAAAAATTTAGGATAATTATTATAATTAACTAAAAAATACATTAATAACAATATTTTATCTTTGTAATTATTAATCATCTAATCACTACTAATACAAAATCAGTCATAAAGAATATATAATATATTCCATAAGTTACTTTAAATGAATTACCTTAAATTCTGAATTTTCCTTAAAATGTTCTAAACATATATATTAAATTAAAGGAAATCACTTAAATTTTTTTACAAGCTGAAAAGGTGTTTTCTATAAGAATTCAGAATCACTTAAACTCAAAATAGCTATAATCGCCCAAAAAATCAACACCCTCTCCTCACAATATATATAGTCATACATTTGTTGAATAAAGACATCCATTTTTTCTTTCCAACTTTTACATTTTATTTTGAGTTTTTTCTTATGATTTATCGTTTACTATTTTTTCTTTTTTATCGTTTACTATTTTAGTTTATGGTCTCTTATTCAATATGATGTATATTAATATTTTTATTTTATTATAGGATACAAGTATATACAAATTTTTCAAACTCATATGTTCTTATGTGATACATGTATATACAAAATTTCGTTCAATATTATACATTTTCATGATTCTTTTTAAAATACACGGGTTTTTGCTGATTGGTTCGTCACCACATACATTGTGAGTATATAATTTGTTTAATAAACGTTCTTTTATTTAGTATATTAAAATATTATATTTAATTTCCGAAAACACACTTTTCTCAAAGAATTGAAACCAAATATACATTTCGAAATAATAATTGTTGATACTAAAATAAACGAAATAATAACACATACGACAAAACACGTTAAAATAAAATAAACCTGAAAATATTCTTCCGCGCTGTAGCGCGGATCTGAACCTAGCATACGTGACAAAGTACACATCCACGATAGTACATATTCTCATACTTGCCAAATTCAACACCAACAATCCATTTTAACAATTAAAAATTTACGTAATTCGGAAAAAAACAAAAACCAACACTTTTCCCCCGCGCTTTTAAAAATAGAAAATTTTACTCAAACACAATATTCACAATAAATTTTGAAATATTTTAACATAAAAATTAACAAAAAATTAAATATTTTCGTTTTTTAAATTAATAAAAGTTCAATTATATATTTCGATTAGTTTTATTTTTATGATTGACGATTAATGAATTAACTATTCGAAACAACGTCGATCCATCTAAACTCCTAAACTCAAAGTTAGATGCCTTTCTAACATAACTTAGTTTTCTGTTTTAAGAATACTCATACCAAATTTCATAAACAAAAGACAAACTAACTAACGAAGATATCAATAAATAATAAACAAACAAACAAATAAATAAATATATATTCCTAGCATCATCTCCAATTTCTTCATTAAAAAATCTTTCCTGATCGAATATCCCAATATAGACAAACTCCTTACATAAACCATTAAAAAGGTTAGAATTGCAATAAATAATCAAAACTATTTATGAAAACTATTCAAAACTATTTATGATTGATGATTAATGAATTAACTACTCAAAAAAACATCGTCCATCTAAAATTTGAAATTCTAAATTATATGCTTTTCTACCATAACTTAGTTTTATGTTTCAAAAATACTTGATGAACCCCCGGATACACTCGAAGGATCGAGGTTTGGTTCGGACGCGTCGAGCGGCTCAGCGTACTGTCGGGCAGAACGAGGAGGAAGCGGGAAGCGAGAAAACCCTCTCGTACAAATGAGAGAAGCCTTCGGTGGGTGGTGAGTGGAACGAAGCAACGACACACGAGCGATGGAAGACTCGTGATACGGTTGACTCGCCGTCGAGGAGCCCGGCTCGTTCGGACGTCGAGGTTTTCTGATAACCCTATATTTTATACTCTTAAGCATATGTTTTGTGCATTATTTGCATATCTAGGTCTCTACTTCTTAGAGTTTCTAGTCTCTTTGCATTATATTTCGCATCTAGGATCTTTAGCATAGGGATTTGCATATCATCTGCATTTTAGAGCAAAAAGAGGTACACCCGGACACTGCAAATCATGGACCCGATCGAGTGTATCCAACCCGACCAAGCGAGCACGATCGAGCACCCGGACTCACAAGAGGAAGCTGAACACGGACGAGCCGAGGAAGGACCCAAACGAGCCCAACAAGCACCCGACCGAGCTCGCTTTAAACCGACTTTGTAATTTGTCTTTTTGTGTTTTAGGACTTCCTGCCTTTAGTATAAATAGACCCCTTGGGTCATTAAGCAAAATCGAGTTTTCATTAGGGTTTTTCTCTGTAGCCACCAAACATTTCCAGAAATTTGTAATCTTTATATCTTTTGATCTATTGAGAATTTGGAGTTGTTTCTTTACAATATCTTGCTCCTTAGATCATTATCTATCTAGTTATGAAAGATTCAAGGATTTCTGGGTTTGTGTTCTTCATGATGAACTCCAGATCTGAGTAGTCTTTCTAGGGTTTATAGGATGGGTTAGGGGATGAGGAATCTTAGTTTCTAGGATTGCTTAAGTATAGATTTAGGTAGATACCTTATGGATTAGGAGATCTTAATGCTATCCTAGCATTAACCATGCAGGATTAGATCTTAGACATTCCAGCACTCAAAAAGTGTTCAAATGGAATGTCTGATAACCTAATGCCAGAGATCTATTTGCTTACCCAAGAGATTGGTTGTTAAGGAGTAGATTGACATTAATGAGCTTGTTCTTTATGCCTATTTATAGTATGTTTCATCAATGAAAGTTGAGATTAGGAAGTGCTATAGATTTGATAATCTATGCCAAGAGATTGAACTGATTAGGTTAAGTGGTTCATTGTCTAGGATTAGATCTATCTGAGCATGTTAAGCATCCCAAAGATACTAAGAGGATTCATCACCCCAATAGCCCATCCTTAAGACCCTTTGTTTATCTGATTGATTCTTTGTTTTATTTACTGCTTTAAATTCTGGTTCTTTAGTTTACTTTATTGCTTTTGAGTTTGTTAAACCAACCCCTAAACTGCTTGGCTTGACTTGATTAGATCTGTTTTATCTTAAGTGTTTGCAATTCATTCATCTGGATCGATACCTCTTATGCTGCAACGCTAAGGGAAAGTGAACTCCAAGGGTACAAAAATACCTGCTTCAATTTGGCGCCGCTGCCATTTGGATGTTAATTGTTCCATTTAGGATCCCAGTTCTATCTAGATCAAGTTCGTTTACTTTCTTTCATATTCACTTACTGATTTCTACCTTTGCTACTTGTATGTCTTGCATTTCAGGTACACTCGACCGAGCTACACTCTACACTCGACCGAACTACACTCAGCACGATCGAGCTACACTCTGCACTCGACCGAGCCAACTGCAGATCCGATCGAGTCTACCACGTGTTTCTGATCGAGTAACCTTGCATGCACACCAGATCAAAGGGCAACCAGCACCTACTCAATTACCTCAACAACATTGACCGCTTGCCAAGACAACTCAGAAAGCAACGCGTTCAAGCATCAGACAACAACACTCAACACGTGGAAATGGAGCCTCCACCACGCGCCCTAACCCTAATCGGAGCCGGTGATGCACCACGAAACCACACCAATAGACAAGGGATAGTCCCGCCAGCAGTCCAGAACAATAACTTTGAAATCAAAAGCAGCCTCATCTCAATGATACAAGAAAATAAATTCCATGGATTATCAATGGAGGATCCACTCGATCACCTCGATGAGTTCGATCGAATGTGTGGCTTAACCAAGATCAACGGAGTGAGCGAAGATGGGATCAAGCTGCGATTGTTCCCTTTCTCCTTAGGCGACAAGGCTCATCAATGGGAAAAGTCCTTGCCAACCGGTTCAATCACGACATGGGAAGAGTGTAAGAATGCATTCCTATCCAAATTCTTCTCCTATGCAAAAACTGCCAGATTAAGGAATGATATCTCTAGCTTCACTCAGCGTAACAACGAAACATTTTATGAAGCATGGGAACGATCCAAGAGCTATCAGTCACAGTGCCCTCATCACGGCTTCAGCAATGAGTCGCTGCTTAGTACTCTCTATCGAGGAATCCTACCTAAGTTTCACCTACTCCTCGATACTGCTAGCAATGGAAACTTTCTGAACAAGGATGTTGAAGTTGGTTGGGAACTTGTGGAGAACCTAGCTCAATCTGATGGCACGTATAACGAGGATTATGAGAACCGTTAGAGGCAACAATGACCAAGAGGACAAGTATAAGAAGGATATGAAGGCCCTTAACGACAAGCTCGATAAGTTTTTGAGCAACCAGCAGAAGAATGTACACTTTGTTCAAGAGGAGGAGACCTTCCAACCTAATGATGGGGATTGTGCTAACAATGAGGAGGTGAGCTATATCCAGAATCAAGGAGGTTACCAAAAGGGTTACAACAACTACAAACCCCACCCGAATCTCTCTTATAGAAGCACCAACGTTGCGAACCCCCAAGATCAAGTCTATCCGCCTCAACAACAACAGTTCCAGAACAAGCGATATGTTGGCTTTAATCAAAAACAAGCTTTTCAACCACAACAACAGTCCCAAGGTTCTTATCAACAGCCTACATCACATCCTCCAGGATTCCAACAGCACCCCACTAATGTGCACCCAGAACAAGATATTCAAACAACACTCCATCAACTTCTCCAAGCACAGAAAAATAGCCGCCTGGAACACGCCAAGCAGTTAGCCGAGCTTCATAGCGAGTTGCGTGAGTCTATACAGGAGCTCCACCAAAAGTTCGATTCGTTAAACAAAAGGGTAGTTATCTTGGAAGGCAACCAACCCTCCACATCTTCTGGCCAACTCCTAGGAAAGTCTATCATGAACACTAAAGAATTTGCTACTGCTCATGCGATTACTCTGGGAAAACCATTCCCAATTGTCACTGAGGACAGTGAGGTTCAAGAGGGGGAGGATTCAGCCCAAATTTGTACCCTACACGGTGAACCCGATCGAGTCTATAACAGGCACGACCGTGCCAATGGTGAACCCGATCGAGCCTACCAAAGACTCGACTGATCCAATCGAAGGTACCATGAACCCGATCGAGCCAGATATCGTGTACGCTGCTTGTCTGACAGGTTGTGTGAATTAAGTTCCGACGAGCCTCTTCGCCCGATCAGAGCTACTAGCCCCAAGCCTTCAAATCGAAGACCATTACTCTACCCTGAAGAATCTAAGGCAGAAATCAAGGAAAAATATAACCACATTCTCGATTCACTATCAGGGAACGATCAGCTGAAGGCTTTGGTGGATGCTTTCGCCAAGATCCCCTCCTACAGGGAGATTCTCAAAGAAGTCCTACTGGAAAGGATGCAGCAAAGGAAGAGTTGGATTCCACCCTCTCAAGATTCTGATTTCTCCAAGAATATGGGGGACCCTGGAGCTTTCACATTCCCCTGCTCAATCCGATCAACGATCTTCAACGAGTGTTTATGCGACACAAGCGCTTCGATTAGCTTGATGCCCCTCTCAATAGCTTAGCGGATGGGCTATACAACCGTTACACCAGGTAGCCTGACGATTGTGATGGCGGACCGAAGCTCTAGGCAACCCGTATGGGTATTGGAGGATCTCCTTGTTGAAGTTGGAGGAGTAAAGATTCCCACTGATTTTCTGATTCTCGAGATGGAAAGGGAACCTCAGTATCAACTAATTCTAGGAAGACCATTTCTGGCCTCAGCAGAAGTGGTTATTGACATGAGGATGGGGGTCATGACTCTTGATCTTGTTAGAGGGACGAGGATGAAGATCAATATGGCGTATCCGCACCAAAGTACAACGTTCAGAATAGAAGAAACCTCGACCTCTTCTCCAACTTGTGTTGAGCTCCACGAGATCAAGACTCTCAAGAAAGACTTAAGGCGGCTAGTAACCACTATTCAGGGATTAACCGAGGAAATTGTGATGTTGAAGAAGAAGAACGACATCTTGACTTCTAGGAAAGCAAAGAGGGTATTTACTTTCAAGAAGAGACATGCTGCAAGGAAGAAGTATAAGATACATTGGTCATTAGCATTGGAGAGAATGGTTGAACCTCTCCATTGCTCAAACACGTCGTGAGGATTATACCAAGTCAAGCTTAGCGACAATAAACAAGCTCACTTGGGAGGAAGTCCCAAAGGAATCCCTGTACATATTTCTTTAAGTTTTTAAAATTTGATGTTCTTTTTAGTTTGATGTGTTTTCAGGTTTGAATGTGAGTGAGGAAAGATGTTTTTGGGCTAATACAAGGGAAGGATGAAGAAAGAGTCCATTTTGGCTTTAAAAGCCCAATTTCACAAGCCCATTCGGTCGAGTCAACGCTCACACGGACGGGTCAAAGCAATTTGATCGAGTCAATCTCAGCCGTCCAATCGAGTCAATCTGAGCCATCCGATCGGGTCCATCTCAGCCGTCCGATCGGGTCAAAGGTAACGGTCGGGTCAATGGTCAGCTCGATTTGAAATTCAAATTTCGAACCAAGCCTGACCAAAAACGCTCCTCTTTCAGATTTTTGTCCCCTCTCACCCTCTTTATAACACCCAAACTCGACCAAGACCTCTCTCACTCTCTCATTTTGTTAAAAATTCATTTATCTCTCTAGAATTCTCTCTTCCTTCTCTCTTGGTTCTTAGTTGCTAGAATTTCTGGGTTTGATTTCATTTGCCCCTTTGTTCCTCTCATTCTCTAGTTTGTTGATAAACTTGCTTTCGATTCTTCACATTTTCTGGGTTTATTTTCAAGATTGTTCTTGGTGTTCTTATTTTCTGGGTTACTAATCTATTAAATTTGAGTTTTGAGTTTCTCATTCCCAGAAAACAAGAATGTCTTCAAGGATTCCCCAACCCAGAAGGAAGAGCCTCTCAAGATGACAACGAGAAGCTCATCACAGCCAATCTGCTGAAGAAATTGGAAGAAATTTCTTGACAATCCAAGGCACTGGAATCGGACTCGATCGGGTCAGAAGCGGAAGAAGAGAAGCCCGAGCACGAACCAGATCACCCGATCGGGTCAGACCTGCCAGATTTCCAGAGAAGAAGTTTCGATAGGGAAAAGACCTGTAGAAGAAGATGTTGATGAACCGTTGGCTTCACTTCAGCTCCATTTTTTACGAGGATGAAACCCATTTCCACTCAGATGACTGCCTTGAATACATCACCTTCAGCGTGAGGGGCGCTACCTATTCTCTCACGTTCAAAGAAGTTGAGAACCTCTATGAGTTCTTGCAAGCAAGCGGGATGAGCCAAGATGTGCTTAAGGAGCAGATCAAGTCTGTTTGGAAGACAATTGGAGATGGGAAGGAGTACACCTCTTCGAAATCTAAGAGCGCCCAAATCCGAAATCCAGCTTTGAGGTATTTCCATAAGTCATTGGCTAGTACGATTTTTGCTAGAAAGGAGACCGGGAATGTGAACGAGAGTGAGATCCAACTCATAGATATAGCATTAAGTGGTGTACTGCCAAGTACTAGGGATGGTAGAGAACTAGTAGGAGATAGAATGGATGGTAGCATGGTATCGGTTCTGTTAGACCAACTGATGTACTACAAGGATTGGGTATTAAAGGCTGTTAGGAGAGGTGTACAAGGAGAGCTCAGTATTGGTGGACTAGTCACCCCGCTATTGGTAGCTTGTGATGTTGAATTACGGGGGAAGGTTTACAACGCTCGCTGGATTGACATTGAGACTTTAACAAGGACGCACTTCCTTGATAGCGAGCGTCCCAACGGGTTTTATCTATATAAGTTCACCCACCCTTCACTTGGAGCAGCAAGAATAGTGTTGCCTAACACCGAGCTTACAAAGATCAGATTGGGTACTAATATCGACTTTTGGCCACCCGTCTCAGCGTTATATGACCCGAGCTCAGTCCAAGATCCAGTTCCTAGCTTCGAGCCATCCCAACAAACCTATGCACCTGAAATCAGAGAAGAAGAGCCTGCTAGGGAAGAGCAGGAAGAGGACTTCTATTTTGACGAGTGGGAAGAGTACTCTAGGCAGTCAAGGGGGGTAAAGGAAGCTCATAAAAAGATTAGCATCCTCCAGAAGTGGAACAAGTTCCAAAGCAAGACTATCAAGGCATTGAAGAACACAGTGAAGGATCTTGCTGGAACAGTTAAAGATATGGGGGAGCAGATCAAGGAGCTTCAGAACAAGGTTGGATGCTCAACCTCCACTACAGCCATGCCTAGTGGTTTGGGGAGGGTGCATCAGTCAGGACACCTACCAAGTCCAACCTACCATTTAGCCCGCCTAGAGCCTCATTTGACCCGAGGAGGAGTCTGTTCAGAACCAGAAGAGAACCAGGCGCTAACACGAGCACCTCACCCGAACGCACACCCGATCGGGCCGGCTCTTCACACCCGGTCGGGTCAGCCTATCACCTCGCAGTCGACTCTGAAAATATCCAAACCGAGCACGTAGCAGCAGGCCTCGACGTCTTGAGCTCGTGGTTTGGACCACCACCCAAGAGGTAATTCTATTACCCTCAACTTTGTAAATACAGCCTTGCATTTTTAAAATTTCTTTTTTATCCTAAGCCTTCCTTCAGATTTTTATTACACAAGGGACTGTGTAATTTAAGTTTTGGGGAGAGCTTAGGATAGCATTTGACATGTTTTCTGTTTTCTTATTTCGAATTTTTAGCATCTAGTCTTGCCTTCATCTATGTGCATCAAAAACCCCTAAAATTTGAAAAATTTTCAAAAAATCCTTTAAAAACAGAGTGTTCATATAGTTGCATTTGCATATTAGTCTTGCCTTAAGGTTGTTGCATTTAGGATCATTGCATTAGCATAGGGGATTATGATGATTATAACCAAAGAACTTGCTGTTTCATTAGATTTAACACCAATGCCCTCGTTCATAGTTGTTTAATGCTTTCATTTGAGCTTGAAATGAGACCGCACCATTCTTTGATCGCATGATTTGAATTCTAGTATAAACTGAAGCTCGCTTTGATATGATGCCAACCTTTACTTATAAGAACCTTAACTTGAATTGATAATTATTGTGTGATTTGTTTTAAACTCATGGATACCTTGTATACATACTTGGATCTTCTTTCCCTCTTTTTACCACTCTCTTGTTGATCCAAGTAGCTGGTCATAACCTTGACCAGTTAACCACACCCTAAAAACCTTAACCTCTCCTTCAAGCCTCTGTTTTAATTCTGAGTGGAAGGCCTATTTTTTTGGGATTGAGCTTTAAGTGTTAGGTTTGAGCCGACATGAATAGGGTCTTGAGTAGTTCTGATTTGCATTTTTCGGATCAGATAGGATTAGGATGGATTCTACTTGGGTTTTGGGATTATTTGGGATGGTGAAAAGAAAAGAAAAGAAAAGAAAAGAAAAGAAAAGAAAAGGGGGGAATAAGTTGAGTCTTTAGAACAGTAAAAGTTTCAGAAAAGTTCAGGGTTCTAGTGAAAGATAAGTGGGGAATGCCAAGTATAGAAAAGAAATGGTTCTGGATTTTAAAAGAAAGATAGAAAAGTGTGAAGATAGCAAAATGCTTTGATGTCTTAAGTGTTAAGAAGAAAGAGAACCATAGTGTTTATAAAGAAAACCCCTATCCACTAGTTTATCATAAGAAACTCTCCTTAGACTTAGAACAAAATGGGAAATTGGGATGAAAAGAGTTAAAGGGTAGAATAGGATCATATGGGTTTAGATGACTAGGATATCACTTGGGTACTTTGTGTAGTCAAGATGTTATTCCTATATGCATTAGTTGGTCCTTACCTTTAGCATTCTCCCAAAAGCTCAATCTTGTTCATAAGAGAGATCCCAACACTTAAACGATTAAACCCTCACCAAAAAGAGACTCTCTCTATATCTTAAACCTTTTACTTGCCTAGCCAAATGAGTTTAAATTCAAATTCACATCCAGATTCACGGTTGCTACTTAATGAATGTTAAAAAGGATGGCTGACTTGATTGCTTGTCTAGGTTATGTGGCTGATGACATCTTATGTTGAAATAGGAATGGCTAATGTCTTCTGAGTACAGCCTTTGAATTGCATTCTAGAATTACGAACTAGGACATTGATGTTAAACTCTTTTGCAGCAAGTTTTGGTTCTGAGTCCCCACCTTCAAACCTCTCTCCCTACTTTGAATTTGCTTGAGGTCAAGCAAAGAATAAGTTTGGGGGAGTTGATAACCCTATATTTTTATACTCTTAAGCATATGTTTTGTGCATTATTTGCATATCTAGGTCTCTACTTCTTAGAGTTTCTAGTCTCTTTGCATTATATTTAGCATAGGGATTTGCATATCATCTGCATTTTAGAGCAAAACCAGGTACACCCGGACACTGCAAAGCATGGACCCGATCGAGTGTATTCAACCCGACCAAGCGAGCACGATCGAGCACCCGGACTCACAAGAGGAAGCTGAACACGGACGAGCCGAGGAAGGACCCGAACGAGCCCAACAAGCACCCGACCAAGCTCGCTTTAAACCGACTTTGTAATTTGTCTTTTTGTGTTTTAGGGCTTCCTGCCTTTAGTATAAATAGACCCCTTGGGTCATTAAGCAAAATCGAGTTTTCATTAGGGTTTTTCTCTGTAGCCACCAAACATTTCCAGAAACTTGTAATCATTATATCTTTTGATCTATTGAGAATTTGGAGTTGTTTCTTTACAATATCTTGCTACTTAGATCATTATCTATCTAGTTATGAAAGATTCAAGGATTTCTGGGTTTGTATTCTTCATGATGAACTCCAGACCTAAGTAGTCTTTCTAGGGTTTATAGGATGGGTTAGGTGATGAGGAATCTTAGTTTCTAGGGTTGCTTAAGTATAGATTTAGGTAGATACCTTATGGATTAGGAGATCTTAATGCTATCCTAGCATTAACCATGTAGGATTAGATCTTAGACATTCCAGCACTCAAAAAGTGTTCAAATATAATGTCTGATCAACTAATGCCAGAGATCTATTTGCTTACCCAAGAGATTGGTTGTTAAGGAGTAGATTGACATTAATGAGCTTGTTCTTTATGCCTATTTATAGTATGTTTCATCAATGAAAGTTGTATTTAGGAAGTGGTATAGATTTGATAATCTTTGCCAAGAGATTGGACTGATTAGGTTAAGTGGTTCATTGTCTAGGATTAGATCTATCTGAGCATGTTAAGCATCCCAAAGATACTAAGAGGATTCATCACCCCAATAGCCCATCCTTAAGACCCGTTGTTGATGGTGAAGACCATCCACGATGGTGATGGTGATGGTGATGGTGAAGACCATCCACGATGGCCCCTCGTCTTGACTTGTTGGCTTGATGAAGACATGCTTGTCTGAGGTAAGGTCGTGGACATAATCTTGAAGGAAAAGATTGAGTTGGTCTCGAGTGTTCTTCTCCATTCGTCGGCTTCTCGTGGTCGCTCCTTGGGTAAGGATCGGGACTTTGGGTCGAGTCATCGATCGGATTCGTCGAACTCCATCGGTCGCTTCGTCCGTTCCTTCGATCTGTCCGTGTCTCGAGCGGTCGATACTCGTTCCGTCTCGGTCACCGTCCGTCCGTCCGTCCCTCTCGTCCGTCCGTTCCATGCTGTCGCTGCTCGAGGTCACATCATCCCTCCCCCCTTCAAATGGTTTTGTCCTCAAAACATGCTCCTCGTCCCCTACATCAAACGGAGAGAGATCAGTAACATTAAAGGAGGTAGAGATAAGAGGCTCACCCGGTAGTGCGAGACGGTAGGCATTGTCGTTGATCCGCTCGGTGACTTGGAATGGTCCGTCGCCTCGATGGCTGAGCTTGTCCTTCCTTCGGGTTGGAAATCTCTCCGGACGAAGATGGAGCCACACCCAATCACCCGGTTGAAAAATCATCGGCTTGCGTCGCTTGTTGGCTTGCCGGACATAGTGCTCGGTCTTCTTCTCGATGTTCTTACGGATCTTCTCATGAAACTCTCGGACGTACTTGCTCTTCTCAACTCCCTCGAGGCTAATGATTGGATTTAATGGCAGGGGAAGAAGATCCAAAGGAGTTAGGGGCTTGAAACCGTACACTAATTCGAATGGTGAAGTCTTCGTGGCCGAATGCTCGGATCGGTTATAGGCGAACTAGATGAATGGAAGGCAGTCGATCCACGATCCTTTATTTTGAGCAAGGGTCGTTCGCAACAGCACGCCTAAGGTCCGGTTGGTCACTTTGGTCTGGCCGTCGGTTTGGGGATGAGCGGCTGTCGAATAAAGTAGCCTCGTCCCGAGCTTCTTCCACCAAGTCCGCCAGAAGTGACCGAGAAATTTCTTATCTCGATTGGATACAATCGTGTGAGGGATCCCGTGCAGCTTGACCACGTCCCGAAAGAAAATGTTGGCAATGTGTACCGCATCATTGGACTTGTGGCATGGAATGAAGTGAGCCATCTTCGAGAACCTGTTGACCCAGATGCTGTCCTTATTGTTGATGATCGGGAGGCCTAGCACAAAATCCATTGATAGATCGATCCAAGGGCTTTCCGAGAACGGGAGCGGAGTATACAACACGTGTTGTCGGCTTGTCGACTTGGCCTTCCGACAAATTAGGCATCGGCTACAAAACTTCTGGATCATTCGCTTCATCTTCGGCCAATAGAAGTGTTCCCGTAGCACGGCCAAAGTTTTAGCCACTCCAAAGTGTCCGATCAATCCTCCCCCGTGTGCCTCTCGGAGAAGTAATTCACGTATCGATCCGTCCGGAACACAAAGCCGATGCTCTCGGAACAAGAACCCGTCATGGATAAAGAAGCGATCGAAGTTAGCTTTCTCGTGCTCCCTGTAGCACTCGCCAAATTCGGGGTCGTTCTCATACTGATCCTTGAGCCCCTCAAATCCTAGAATGGTTGCGTCCAACGTTGTGATCAAAGAGTGCCGCCTTGACAAGGCATTGGCCACAATATTCTCTTTGCCATTCTTGTAGTTGATCAAATAGGGAAAGGCCTCGATGAACTCTAACCATTTAGCATGCCTCTTCTTCAAATTGGTTTGGCCCCGGAGATGCTTCAAGGTCTCATGATCGGTGTGGATGACACATTCTCGAGGTAGGAGGTAATGTTGCCAAGTTTCCAACCCCCAGAATAAGGCATTGAGCTCCTTATCATACGTCGGATAGTTGAGGGTTGCTCCACTTAGCTTCTCACTGAAATAGGCGACCGGTCTCCCCCCTTGTGTGAGAACGGCTCCAATGCCGACATTCGAGGCATCGTACTCCACTTTGAAGGTTTTGTTGAAATCCGGTAGGACCAACAAGGGAGCTTCCGTGAGCCTCCTCTTCAGCTCCTTGAAGCTTTCTCTTGAACATCTCTCCACTAAAACTCAACACTCTTCTTGATCACGGCTGTGAGAGGTGCGACAATGGTACTAAAATCTCGGACGAATCACCGATAGAAACTGGCCAGCCCGTGGAAACTTCGGACTTGCTCAATGCTGTTTGGTGTCGGCCACTCTTCAATGGCTTTGATCTTCTCATTGTCAACCTTAAGTCCCTGTTCACTAATAACAAAACCTAAAAAGACAAGTTCATTAGCTCCGAACACGCATTTCGTGAGATTTGCGTATAGTTTTGCCTCTCTAAGAGTTTGTAACACCATTTCAAGGTGATCCAAATGCTCTTCTAGGCCCTTTCTATAGATAAGGATATCATCAAAATAAACAACAACAAATTTATTGATAAAGGTTCGAAGAACCTGGTTCATAAGTCGCATGAAGGTCGATGGTGCGTTGGAAAGGCCGAACGGCATCACTAACCACTCGTACAACCCTTGCTTAGTCTTGAAAGCTGTCTTCCACTCGTCCCCTTCCTTCATTCTCACTTGATGGTAGCCACTTTTGAGATCAATCTTCGAGAAAATCATGGAGCCACTCAATTTGTCGAGCATATCGTCGAGACGCGGGATCAAGTGTCAATACTTGATCGTGATATTGTTAACGGCTCGACAGTTGACGCACATCCGCCATGACCCATCTTTCTTGGGCACTAGAAGGACAGGAACGGCGCATGAACTGAGACTTTCTCGAACATAGCCTTGCCTCATAAGGTCGGACACTTGTCGCTCCAATTCCTTTGCTTCCTCCGGATTCACTCGATACGCGGGTCGGTTAGGGAGTTGTGCTCCCGGTACAAGATCAATCTGATGCTCGATGCCTCGGATCGGGGGTAGTCCCTTTGGAAGCTCTTCGGGGAATACATCCTTGTACTTTTCCAAAATTGACTTGATCTCATCCGGTACATACGTCTCCTTGGTGCCTACAATTGCATCATCTTTGAAAACCATTAGTAACATTTGGCAAGTAGGATCACTCAAAGACTTTCTAACCACACTATGATTAATCAAGAAATTCATTTTAGTGCTTGGTTCCTTAGAGAGTTTGGATTGCATTTCATTGACTTGAGATGGAGATAAAGGAGTTAAACAAATACGCTTATCATCATGCATAAAAGAATATTGATTTGATCGGCCACAATGGTTGGTTCCCTTATCAAACTGCCATGGTCGTCCCAAAAGAACGTGGCTAGCTTGCATCGGTACTACATCGCATAAGACTTGGTCTTTGTATGGCCCAATAGCAAAAGGGACCGTGACTTGTTCATTGACTTGAATCACGGTCTTATCATTCAACCACTTAAGTTTGTAAGGCTTCGGGTGGTTTGTGGTTGGTAAAGAAAGTTTCTTGACCATGTAGGAGCTCGCAACATTCGTGCAAGAGCCCCCATCAATGACCAAGTCACAAACCTTCCCACTTACAGTGCAACGAGTGTGGAATAGGTTGTCGCGTTGATTGGTGTCGTCGGGTTGCTGAGATACGCTGAGAATCCTTTGGATGACGAGCAGTTCACCAACTTCGGGTTCCGCAATAGTTTCCTCGATCTCGTCTGTCGGATTCTGCTCGATCGGGTCGTCAGCTTCATCTTGGGACTCGACCTCTCCGGCTGCGGTGATGATCATCGTACGCGGGTTCGGACAGTCTCTCGCAAAGTGTCCTCGACTTTGGCATTTGAAGCAAACGATGTCCCGACTGCGCGTCTCGATTGGTTGTCGCCTCGGGTCGGCTCGAGCATCGTGGTTGCTTTCTCTCCGTTTGAACCGAGACTCGACGACAGCAATCTTGGGCTTATCCTGAGCCTTGTTGACCGGTGAGGCGCTTGGTGACCAACTCGGAGTGCCTTGGACTCGGCTCTGGCTCAAGGTAGCAACCTTCCTTTTGATTTGTTGTTCGCATTGCATCGCAAGATGCAATAATTCCTCGATACCGGAGTATGGTTGCCTCTCGACCTTCCTCGCAATCCGATCTTGTAAACCGTCGAGGAACTGAGCCATAAGAGTTTCCTCGGATTCGTCGAGTTGGAGTCGGTTCCGCAAGTGCTCGAAATCCTCATAATATTCCTCGACCGATTTGGTACCTTGAGTGAGTCGACAGAAACGCGTTTGGAGGTCTCGATGGTATAGTGGTGGCACATATCTCCTTCGCATGATGTTCTTCATGGCTTCCCAAGTCGAGATAGCCGGTTCGAGGTTACGTCTTCTCTCGGCCATTTCTAGATCCCACCAAGTGAGAGCATGGTCAGTCAGTTGAGTAGCAGCATAGGTAACTTGCCGTCGCTCGTTGTAGTTGTAGCACCAGAAGACATGGTACATTCGTCGCTCCCAATCAAGATATGCTACGGGATCGACTTTCCCGGCGAACGTCGGTACGGACAGTTTATGTCCCGATTCTTGCATTCGAGGATCGTCGGGTCGACCCTCGTATCGACTGCGGGGTCGAGGCCTTCGTTCGTCTCCGGATGACTCAAGTTGTTCCGCCTCATAGTGCGGTTGGTGTTGTCGGCCGCGGACTGCTCGCAAGGGCGCTCCTGGAGGCACGTGATTCTCTTTGATATGGGTCAACCTCTCCCGTATCCGTGTTAACTCCTCTCAGAACTCGGTTAATACGGCACCGAGCTCGGGTGGGGGTAAAGGTTCGGCGTCGGGTGGACGAGTATTCTCCATAAGTGGTTTGATGTCCGGATACTCGTTGGCTAGTTGACCGGAAAAGTGTATACGTCGTTCGTGAATGGTCGGAAAAGAGAATCGGGGAACGTTTGGTCGGGTTGCTCGAGCGGTGCTCGACGAATGATCCGTTGGTGGTCGATGCGGGTACAACTGGGGTCGGTCTTTATCGCCTGTCGTACGAACGGCTGCGATGACGTTTGACCGGATCGAAGGCTGTCGTACCTATATCGATAAAAGACAAACAACTTTTTAGCTCACGCGCTAATAAAGCAAAAAGCTCGAACGTGACAACCAAATGATTGGTAAAAAGCGAAAACAACGTAAGATCAAACAAAATGACTTGACAAGTGCTCAGATCTAAGACCTAAACACGTTTTAAAACCGGATCTAGTAAAAAGGAAAACACTTTATCGAATCAAAATCTACTTTTTCATGAAAACGTCGAAGAAATGCGAAGAACACGATAGAACCCAGAAAAGTCTCTATCTTTACTAGTTTCAACCGATGCAAAAGCTAAGGCGATATCAACAAACGAAAAGTAAGCTCGAAAAGGATAGATACAACCTGTTGTTAGGACCTTCAGCTCTGATACCACTAATGAACCCCCGGATACACTCGAAGAATCGAGGTTTGGTTCGGATGCGTCGAGCGGCTCAGCGTACTATCGGGCAGAACGACGGGGAAGCGGGAAGCGAGAAAACCCTCTCGTACAAATGAGAGAAGCCTTCAGTGGGTGGTGAGTGGAACGAAGCAACGACACACGAGCGATGGAAGACTCGTGATACGGTTGACTCGCCGTCGAGGAGCATGGCTCGTTCGGACGTCGAGGTTTTCCGATCCTTTACTTGGCGTGAGGCCTTTAAAGAAATCGAAGAAATGACGCAAGAGAAGAAAACTCTAGGGTTTTTAGATTCAAGCAAGCGTAACTTTTACAAGGGTTGAACAGCCTTTAAATAGGTGCGATCGAGAGAAGGAACCTATTTTCCCTAGGCCACGTGTGTGGTCGAGCGGCTTACAACACTTGAATTAAAAGACAAATAACCAACGTTCGAAAATTCAAAGTTCAAGAGATAAGGATAGAATGATAGGATCCACGCGTCTTGGTAAAAACGCGTGAATGCGCTAGGATTAACTGCCTCGTTAAAATCTCCTCGGTAAAACCCATTGGGATAAAAACCGAGGTAGGAAAAAGAGTACAGTCGCCCACTAACGACTTAAACGTCTTCACCAGTGGTGATGGTGAAGACCATCCACAATGGCCTCTCGTCTTGACATGTTGGCTCGATGAAGACATGCTTGTCCGAGGTAAGGTCATGGACGTACTCTTGAAGGAAAAGGTTGAATTGGTCTCAGGTGTTCTTCTCCATTCGTCGGCTTCTCGTGGTCGCTCCTTGGGTAAGGATCGGGACTTTGGGTCGAGTCATCGATCTGGTTCGTCGAACTCCATCGGTCGCTTCCGTTCCTTCGATCTGTCCGTGTCTCGAGCGGTCGATACTCGTTCCGTCTCGGTCACCGTCCGTCTCGTCCGTCCGTTCCGAGCCATCGTTGCTCGAGGTCGCATCAATACTCATACCAAATTTCATAAAAACAACAAACAAAGTAACTAACCAAGATATCAATAAATAATAATAAAAAAAACAAACAAACAAACATATCTTCCTAGCATTATCTCCAATTTCTTCATTAAAAAAAATTTCCCGATCGAATATCCCAATATAGACAATACTCCTTACATAAACCATTTAAAGAGTTAGAATTGCAATAAACAACCAAAACAAGGCAAAAATAATACAACATTAAAACAAAATTATAGCCTCGAATAGAATTACAAACTCATAAATGGGTGATAAGACTCGAATAATAGAAACTATTCGAAAAATGTAAATACAAAGAAAATCATATTATCAAAATATGAACTACACCAAAAAAAAAAGAATTAAAAAAAAAAGTTAGAACTACGAAACTAATGGAGCCATGTACTAATTTAAAAGTCGAGACTCTATATTTATAGTTGAACTATTAGGGCTTAACCTGTATAATTATCCAACTCGATTTTATTTTTTAAAGTAGAAATTTACTCAAACACAATATTCACAATAAATTATTAGGTAATTTCATAAACAAAACTATACATTTTTATTATTTTAGGAATATCAAAAATATTATTTTAGGAATATCAAAAATATTATAGAGAGATTTTAGGAGATTTTAAATATTGGTTTTAAAATTTTATTTTCAAAAACAATTAATATCAATGGCTTTCTTTGTAAATATTTTTGAAACCCAATATTTATTTTCTAACTTGCTTCACAAATGTTAATATAGATAGATTATTTTTCCAAAAAAATCAAGTATTAAATATTCAAATAAAAAATAGATGTGGTATTTTTAAGTTTTTCATAGAAAAAGAAAACACAGAGGATCCGACCCGGTAATTACCCTAAACGGCCCAGGCAAGTGTGCAATCGA